>CM039678.1:114450268-115887701 GCA_022496015.1 Hordeum marinum
CAACGGCAACTCCGCAACTAAGAAGCCAAAACCTTTTCCTCGTGCTCATGTGAACCACATTGATGTGGAAGAAGTCTATGATCAGCCCGAGACTGTGGTTGGTAAGTTTTTATTGCATTCACGTCCAGTTATGGTACTTTTTGATTCTGGTGCAACTCATTGATATCAAGGGTAGTTGTGGGAAATATGGTTTACCCACCAGAACCCTTAGTTAGCCATTAAGAAATGTTCCTTCTTTGTGACAAACACTTTGCCTTCATACATGAGAAGACGGTATACCCAACTATCTCTTCTGGTATCCTATGAAGACGCATTTCTCCGCTTTGGGTTCCAGCTTTTCAGGCTGAAGCTTTTTGACAAAGTATCACATCCCCAAACTTTAAGAAACAAGAACTTTGGTTTCTTGCCAAACCACAGTTCATATGGCGTCGTCTCAACGGATTTCGTGGTGCCCTGTTTAAAGTGAATCCGTCTATCTCTAATGCATAACCCCAAAACGATAGTGGCAATCGGTAAGAGACATCATAGAACGCACCCAAATCTAATAAGGTTCGATTATGACGTTCGGGACACAAAAACACCATTACCGCTGTGGTGTTCCAGGCGGTGTCAACTATGAAACAATCCACACTGTCTTAAAGTGACTTGCCAAACTCATACTTAGATATTCACCCTCCTCAATTAGATCACAACAATTTAATCTGCTTGTTACGATGATTCTCAACTTCACTCTGAAATTGCTTGAACTTTTCAAATGTTTCAGACTTGTGCTTCATTAAGTAAATATACCCATATCTACTTAAGTCATTAGTGAAGGTGAGAAATAAACGATATCCACCACCACGCCTCAGTGCTTATCGGACTGCACACATCAGTATGTATGATTTCCAATAAGTCACTCGCCCATTCCATTGTTCTAGAGAACGACGTTTTAGTCATCTTGCCCATGAGGCATGGTTCACATGTTGTCAAGTGATTCAAAATCAAGTTACTCTAAAATTCCATCAGCATGGAGCTTCCTCATGCGTTTTACCCCTATATGACCCAAACGGCAGTGCCACAAGAAAGTTGGTACTATCACTATCAACTCTACATCTTTTGGCGTCAATGTTATGAACATGTGTATCTTCACTATCAAGATTCAACATGAATAAACCCCTCATGTTGGGTGCATGACCATAAAACATATCACTCATATAAATAGAACAACCGTTATTCTCAGATTTAAACGAGTAACCGTCTTGCGATAAACAAGATCTAGATATAATGTTCATGGCTTAATGAAGGCACTAAATAACAATTATTCAGGTTCATCACTAATCCCGATGGTAATCGAAGAGAGAGCATGCCGACGGTGATCACATCAACCTTGGAACCATTTCCCACGCATATCGTCACTTCGTCGTTTGCCTGCCTTCGTCTATTCCGTAGTTCCTGCTTTGAGTTGCAAATGTGAGCAACCGAACCGGTATCAAATACCCAGGCACTACAACGAGAGTTGGTAAGGTACACATCAATAACATGTATATCATATGTACCTTGTTTGTTGTTGGCCGCCTTGTTGTCAGCTAGATACTTGGGGCAGTTCCGCTTCTAGTGACCAGTTCCCTTGCAAGGAAAGCACTCAGTTTCTGGCTTGGGTCCAGCCTTGGATTTCTACATGGCAGGAGCAATTGCTTTTCCACCCTTCTTGCCCTTGCCATTCTTATTGAAACTAGTGGTTTTATTGACCATCAAGACTTGATGTTCTTTCTGGATTTCAGACTCAGCAACTTTCAGCATCGCAAACAGCTCGGTGACTGACTTGTTCATCCCGTGCATGTTATAGTTCAGCACGAAGCTCTTGTAGCTAGGTGGCAGTGATTGAAGAACTCTGTCAGTGATCGCCTCTGGCGGATGAGGCATCCCTAACTCCACCAGACGAGTCGTATACCCAGACATTCCGAGTATATGTTCACTGATAGACCCGTTCTCCTCCATTTTGCAAGCATAGAACTTATCGGAGGTCTCATACCTCTCGATCCGAGCATTCTTCTTAAAGATAAAATCCAACTCCTGGAACATCTCATATGCTCCATGACGTTCGAAACATCTTTGAAGTCTCGTTTCTAAGCCATACAATATTGCACACTGAACTATTGAGTAATCTCCACAACATGCCTCCCAAGCATTCTTAACGTCTTCGGATGACAAGTATGTGGGTTGGTTACCAAGTGGTGCATCAAGGACACATGCCTTCTCGGAAGCCGTGAGGATAATCCTCAGATTATGGGCCCAGTCCAGAAAGTTACTTCCATCATCTTTCAACTTAGCGTTCTCTAGGAACACATTAAATTCAGCGGTGCTACTACTGCGCTAGCCATTGATCTACGACATAAATATGCAAGGTTACTTAGTCTATTGTTCAAGATAATAAGTTTAGTGAATCAAATTACTAAAGCTGGCACTCAAATTGACATCCCTGAGGTCATCTTAGTGATACATGATCCATATTCACCAACTCAAGTCTGATCATCACGTGAGTTAAGGTGGTTTCAATGGTGAACATCATCATGTTGAACATATCTACTATATGACTCATGCTCGACCTTTTGGTCTCTTGTGTTCCGAGACCATGTCTGTACATGCTAGGCCTTGTGTGTGGTGTGCCATTACTAGTTTTGTGCTGGCCCAACACCCTTCACAGACTTAGCAGTGGCGCACCAGGGGAAAGTGCACCATTACTAGTTTTAACTAGTAATGGCGCACCACACCCACGGTGCGCCACTACTAACAAAAAATTTTCAACTTTTTTTTCAAAACTAGTAATGGCGCACCACACACCAGGTGTGCCATTAGTAACCCTGGTTACCAATGGCGCATTCTTAGGAGGCGCACCATTGGTAATCTGAGAGCAGCTAGATATTTTTGACAGCCACCTCCCACACTCACTTTCCCCACTTCATTCTCTCCACCTCCACCAAGCTTGGTCTCGGATGCCTCCTCCTCCTCACCTCATTTGCACCATAGATTCACCCAAATTCAGTGGTTAAATTTCCTTTTTTTGATAGGTAAGTAAGGGGAAAGCTTTCTTTATGTTCTAGATCTACTTTTTTCTCCCTCCAACGTACACACTTTTTATGGCCTAGATCTACGTATGTTTGTGGTGTTGCATATGTTTGTGTTTGCAGGTACCGGTATTTGAAATGTGATAGTTGCCAATATTTTGTTGGAATGTTGATTCATTTCCGTTTCGGCGAGAATTTGGAACTATGCATTCTTTTTGGCCCTATTTTTAGGCAAAGTCATGCCAAATTTTTTTTTTGGTTCTAAAATATTGTTTTGCTCTACCCCGCAGGTGACCATGGTCCGCACAATGACCGAAGGCATCATGAAGAGGTTTTGAGCTCCACGAAGGCGGAGATGCTTCGAAATAATGAGACGGAGATAAGATGTCCGTGTTGAAGATGCAAGCTGAAGAGCCTTATGGACTAGGATTCCAGACAGGTGCGGGACCACCTGCTCGTGCGTGGTTTCATGGATGGCTATTGGTGGCAAAGTGATGAAGATGATTATGAAGTCGTCCATGGGGGCCGGGCAAGAAATAAGGAAGGGCAGCAAGACAATAGCGGTAAGGGCGGGCGAGAAGACGAAGAATCTCCAAGACATGATCACGAAGTAGATGCAGGACACAGTCATCATGTAGAAGACGTCGGACATGATGATGAGGAAGATCAAGACGAAGGGCATGATCATGAAGATGAAGATGCCGGAGCAGACGATGATGGACCATTGATGGGCTGCGTGCAGGACCCTCATATTCAAGAGCTTCTTCTCAAGCAGACGGGTAACGCAAGAGCTACCGCCCGAGAGAAAGCCAAGCTGGATCAACTGGAGATAGACGCGGCTCCTCCATTGTATGAAGGATGCAGGCCCGAGGATACCCGCCTGAAAATAACGCTCATGGCTTTGGAGATGAAGGTAAAACACAAAATGACCGACGCATGGTTCGACGAGAACATGTCATTCTGGCATGAACGTCTTCCCAAGGGGAACAAGTGCCCGACCAGTTGCGAGGAGGCGAAGAAAATCGTGTGTCCTCTAGATTTACCGCACGTGAAATACCATGTGTGCATGAACGATTGCATCATTTATCGGGATGAGCACGCGGAGTCTACCATATGTCCGGTGTGCGGCGTCACTCGATACAAGAAGAGGAAGAAAGCTCCTCGAAAAGTGGTGTGGTACTTTCCGATCACTCCTCGTCTGCAGCGGTATTTCGCGGACCCTAAGCAAGCAGAGCTCCTGCGTTGGCACGCGGATAGGGAGGAGAAGAAGCGAGAAGATGATGGAAATGATCCGGAGATAAATAAAAAATACAAGATGCTGAGTCACCCTAAGGATGCGAGCCAGTGGCAAGCGTTGAACTTCGAACACCTAGAATTTGGGGACGATCCAAGGAACATCATGCTGTGCGCGAGCACCGATGGAGTCAATCCGTTTGGCAGCCAGAGAAGCACACATAGCACCTGGCCTGTGTTTGTGTGGATGTACAACCTTCCCCCCTGGATGTGCATGAAGAGGAAGTACATTCACATGAGTATGCGAATTGAAGGGCCAAAACAACCAGGGAACAACATCAATTTGTATCTGGGTCTGCTAAAAAAGGAGCTAGACACGCTATGGAAAACGCCAGCCAATACGTGGGATGCCACAGCGAAACATTGTTTCCCTATGAGAGCCGCACTGCTCACGATGGTGCACGACTATCTCGGTTACGGATATGTCGTGGGGCAGGTGCTCCATGGATTTTATGCATGCGTCAGGTGCATGGATGACACAATGTATCGCCAGCTAGATAGATATCCCGGGTCTTCGAAAACCGTGTTCATGGGACATCGAAGGTGGCTTCGCGACGATGATGCATGGAGAAAACGCAAGGATCTGTTCGATGGTGAAACCAAACCCCGAAGACCATCACGTACAAGGAGCGGTGAGGAAATAGACGAGCTGTTGAAAAATTGGAAAGAGTGCCCACCGTCGGGAAAGAAGCGACAGGCGCTAGAGCCGCTGCTGAAGGTATGGAAAACAAGGTCTGTTTTCGTGGACTTGCCGTACTAGAAGATCCTCCGTGTGCCTCACAGCCTTGATGTCATGCATATCACGATGAACGTGTGTGAGAGTCTGCTTGGTACCTTGCTCAACATGCCAGAGAGGACTAAAGATGGGCCAAAAGCAAGGGCAGACTTGCAATCAATGGGCATTAGGGAGGAGCTTCACGCAAAATGCCCTAATGATGATGATGAGGTGAAGGACATGGAAAGTCGTCGCAATGCAAAAAGGCCAAGAAGATCGAATATGACTGCCCTCCTGCGTGCTTCACTCTAAGTCAGAAGGAGATCGAGCAGTTTTTCACCTGCCTCGTAGGAGTAAAACTTCCTTACGGTTACGCGGGGGAGATAAGTAGATACCTAGACTCAGCGAAGCAGAAGTTCAGCGGGATGAAGTCCCACGACTGTCACGTGCTGATGTTGAAGATACTTCCAGTTGCAATCCGTGGGATCATGGACGCGCACGTCTTTGAAATCCTATTTGGCCTATGCAACTTTTTCGACGTCATCTCTCGGAAGTCGGTTGGCGTGAGGCAACTCATAAGGCTACAAGAAGAGATCGTGGTGATACTATGCGAGCTTGAGATATACTTCCCGCTCGCATTCTTTGACGTTATGGTGCATCTGCTGGTCTATATCGTGGAGGATATCATCCAACTCGGGCTGACGTTCCTACACAGCATGATGCCGTTCGAAAGGATGAATGGTATCATCAAAGGATACGTTCGCAACAGGGCACGTCCAGATGGAAGCATAGCCAAGGGCTTTCTGCCCGAAGAGTGCATCTCCTTCTACACGAATTATCTAGGCATCGATAACCCCGTTGGTCTGCCCGTCAACAAGCACCTCGGCAGGCTCGTTGGATGGGGTCACCACGAGGGTCGCCGCGAAATGCATGTCGACTTCAAGGGTCGACTCGTCGACTTTGAAAGAGCAAACCTAGTCACGCTACAACACATAGACGTGGTCGATCCTTGGGTGGTAGAGCACAAAACCTTTGTTGAGGAGACGTACAATGACCGAGGCCAACAGAGGACGGACGGAGATATAATCAAAGAGCACAACTCATGTTTCACGTGTTGGTTCAAGGACAAGCTTCTGTCGTACCCTTTACATGAGGATTCTTCCGCGGAAGAAAAACTCATATTCGCCATTATGCCTTCCTTTCTTGAGGGGCTGTGGGGGTGGATTGCAGGCGGCAAATAGGGGCGGCCCCCGATTCCCAGCTTCATAGGCAGAAACTCGCAAAACGTGCTGACATTGGTGTCTCCCGCAGAGGCGGCATTGGTGTCTTCGGCGTCGGCGCCGGTATTGGAGCTTAATGCACCCGGGTGTGGGAAGAATATGCCAGCCGGCAACTTGGCAGCAAGCGGCCCCTCTGTGACTTGCACGCCCGCCATTGGCGGTGCCTCGACATTAGCCGAGCTCGATGCCATCATGGTAACTAAGCCTCGGCCGATGACTTCATCTCCTTGCCTTTGACTGGGCATCCCTGACGCCCTACATGTTTTCGCAGGGCAACGCCAACGTTCCATGCACTCTCCTGCACTTCATGGACGGCGAGTTGATCGATGTCGCCAAGGCCAAAATCATTGAACCGGGAAACCGCGTGTTCCACGGTAATCTGATGCCACCCACCGTGTATAGGGTTCAACTGGTTTGGGTGCTGTGGGGCTGCGATGACTTGTTACCTCCGTATCGACCCCCTGGGGCCGACGAAGATGATGTGATGACCCTCAGCGCCTGCTTAAACTGGTCCATGCTTTGGCCGAAGAGCCAAATTCGTTTGGGGGCAGGGGACACCAACCCACAGACAACACCGCCAGTCGTGCCGGCGCCAAGCCATGGCAAGACCGCTGCAATGCTACCGCCGTTAGCTGATCCGGACATGCATATGGCACAGGATCCGGACGACGATGACGGTACATTTTCCAATGTCGATAAGTACATCAACGAACATGGGTACGGTGACGAATTCTTAGGGCCTCCTTCTCAAGAACCCAACCCTGCAAAAGACGATCACGATCTAGCTGGTACCGCGGAGAAACCCAATTGCAACAGGCATCGTCTATTCAGTTCTCAGGAGACGCCTCCAGCTGCTGCCTTCATCGAGACTCAAATATCCGAGGTGCGAAATATTATCAGCCCCAACACACTCAAGAAGGTGGTCTTTGAGAAGAACTCGATCCCATTACAGCAGAAGAAGCAGAAGGGAAGGAAAATAAAAAATAACAAGGCTGCGAGCCAGCCGACACCGTGTACGATCCGTGCTCAGGACGGGCCACCAATACCTAAGGATATCTCGAGGAGGGTGCATGTGGCGGGTAGGACGATGCTACTGACTAATCTGCTCAATGCTGCAACCGGTGCTATGCCGACTCTGCATGACGGTGTTCTTTCTATGGAGAAGCGGCGTCTCTCCGAGAATGATGTGGCATACTCGGTTTTTGTGGCCAAGGTGCCAGAGGGCAAGGGCTTTGTCGATAGCACCATCAGCCGTATGATCGTCCTGCGGTTTGATGACATCTTTGCTATGTTTAACCTTTATCCGCTACACTACACCTTCATTCGGCTATTTTCGCTCAGTATGGAGAGGCGGATCATTAGAGACAAGACCCCGGACATCATGATAGTCGACCCCTTCTACATGCGTGCCAAGATCTTGGGCAGCGCTAGGGACCGGCAAGTCACGAGTTCATACCTTGAAGGCGTCATTCTGGTGAACCCAGATAAGGATAACTTCCTCGTGCCTTACTTTTCTGAGTAAGTCATCCCCTCACCGCCCCGTAACATATGGTTTCTTAGATTTCGATCGTTCTTTTTTTTCTAACATTCCGTGTTTTGTGCAGTGACACACATTACACACTCATCCTCTTAAGCCCAAAATATTCCATGGCCACGTATTTCGACTCGGACCATCAGTCGAAGAAAGACTAAACAAATATCAAGAAAGTTCTTGATGATGCTCTCCCCGGCTACGCAAAATCAGGAGGCACCTTTAGGAGGCCAATTTGTAGGTACGGCAAGCACGTGTTCACCCACTTAACGATATTCCCCTGCATCAAGCAGCCATCTGGCAGTCAGAAGGATGCCTACTACGCCCGCCATCACATGCGGGCGATCGTACGGGACCATCATCACCTTATGATACCAAATAATCTCAAAGAATGGGCCACATGCTTGTCGGCAATCCAGGACGAGGACATCAGACAAGAATTCTTTCGCATCCAGTCGGAGTTTGCGGAAATCATCTATCAAGATGTCCTTCGTACCTCGGGGCAGTTCTACCTCAAATATCAACCGTCCAACAGTGAAATAGAAACAACGCTACAAATGCAGGCTGACAACGACCGCACATTCATGACCATCACGAAAGACGGCGGCTTCATCCACGCTCCGGTCCCTGAGTCGAGTCGAAAGTATTGATGCTATGTAGTTCTAAAATATCGATTAGCTCATGTTGTAATTAAACTTTAATGAATTGTATGTCTCTTTAGTTCGGACAGTCGTTCAACTATATGTAATCGATGCTATTTATTAGTAGGACCATGAATCGTGCTATTAATGTGTTGCTTTTCTCTTCCGATCCTTTTGTTGCATACTTATATATTGCTTATATATTATCTGTGAATTGCTACTAACATTTTGTTTGTCTAGTGCATAGAGATGCCATTTTATCTCGTGTATAAGGGTGAGGTTCCCGGAGTCTATGACAACTGGGAGGAGTGTCGGAGACAGGTTCACCATTTCATCGGTAACAGTTCCAAAGGGTACACCACTAGGGCGGAGGCGGAAGCTAGATACGCACGCTATCTAGCGGGAGAGAGGAGGGAGCGGAGGAGGAACCGGATGAAGATCAGTTTCATCGCGATGATGCTCATCGTGACCGCAACCCTCTTCTATGTGATGGTAGTTTAGATATCGACTTGTAATGTGAAGACAAACTCGCTACTCACGGTCTCGAGACTTGTAATGTTCTAACTTTGTTTGGTATTTTGAATTCGGAGACTAATATGATGAATTGTATTTGGAGACTAATCTTCTATTGTATTCGATAAATCTGCTGTTTATATGTTGTGCTGTTTATATTCTGTGCTGTAAGGTATTTTGTAACCTGTGCAAATATCAGAAAAGCAAAAAAAATTCCTAATATTCATAGTAGTGGTGCACCATATTGCACTTTAGTGGTGCACATAAATAAACACCCCAGTGGCGCATTATCTAAAAGTGCGCCATTAGTAACCCAGAGCACAAGGTACACATGGCCCCTTGGAGTAGCAGCATTGGCACACTTCTGGGCCTAGTAATGGCGCACTTTAGCTGCGCCATTAGAGTCTGGGATAGTAATGGCGCACCAGGTGGTGCGCCACTGTTATGTAGATTAACAGTGGCGCACCAGGCATGCGCCATTACTATTTATTAGTAGTGGTGTGATAATAGTGGCACACCTATAGTGCGCCATTAATAGCCAAAATAGGTGCGCCACTAAGAACCTTTTTCTAGTAGTGTGCCGCCCACAATGCCTCTACTACTATTGCTACCGTTTAGCGATAAAGTAAAGCATTACATCGAGCTTAATGAAAGACACGTAGGTCATACAATAATAAAAGAAAACCCTATGGCTCCTGCCAGTTGCCGTACTCATTGTCATGCAAGTCGTGATATTCTATACAAAAACATGATCTACTCATACATCAAATATATCACATCATTAATTTGGCCATATCACATCACAACATACCCTGCAAAAACAAGTTAGACGTCCTGTAATTGTTGTTGCATATTTTACGTGGATGCTATGGGTATCTAGCAAGAACGATTCTTACCTACGAAAAACCCACAATGGTGGTATGAAAATTGCTTTTCACCCTTCTACAAGGACCGCCTTAATCAAGTCCGATCCAACTAAAGTGGGAGAGACACACACCCGCCAGCCATCTTTATGCGACGAAGTCACATGTCAGTCAATGGAACACGGTCTCTCGTAAGCGTACGAGTAAAGTCGGTCTGAGCCGCTTCATCCCACAATACCGCTGAACCAAGAAAAGGCTAAGGAAGGAAGAAATCTGAATATTAACGCCCACAAACTCTTTGTGTTCTACTCAAGATCTCATATATGGATAGACCTAGCTCTACTACCAGTGTTGGGGAATGTTGCACGGGAAACAAAAAATTTCCTATGCTTCACCAAGATCAATCTAGGAGAAGAGCATCTATGAGAGGAGGGATTGGATCTACGTACCTTTGTAGATCGCTAAGAAGAAGCGTTAAAGAACGCGGTTGATGTAGTGGTACGTCTCCGCGATCCAAATCGCAAGCTGCCCCACGAACTCCCGATCAAGTACCGAACGGACGGCACCTCCACGTTCAGCACACGTGTAGCTCAGTGAAGATCTCTGCCTTCTTGTTCCAGATAGAGAGAGAGGAGAGGTAGACGAGTTTTCCGGCAGCGCGACGGAATTGCGGCGATGGTGGTGGAGCAATTCTAGTAGGGCTTCGCCTAAGCACTGCTAAAAGACGATCTAGAGGATAATATGAACTAGAGGAAGAAGAGGGCAGCACTTGGTAGAATTAGGGTTGGGGCTGCCCTCAAAATCCTCTAGTATATATAGGAGGTAGGGGAGAGGAGGCAGCCCTAGCCTCTCCTCCAAGGAGAGGTTCGGCCGGACCAAAGAGGGAGAGTCCACCTTTCACAAGGGAGGTGGATTCCAAGTGGGACTCTCTCCCAAACTTGGAAACTACTCTACCTCCTCCTTCCATACGCATAGGCCTCTTGGGATGGCTTGCCCGGCCCACCAAGGGCTGGTGCGCCACCTGTAAGGCCCATGTGGCCCTTTGGGGTGTTTGGGCCCCACTTGGTGGCCCCCGAAACCCATTTGTCACTCCCGGTACACTACCGAAAATGCTCGAAACTTTTCCGGAGTTCAAACACCACTTTCCTATATATCAATCTTTACCTCCGGAACATTCCGAAACTCCTCGTGATGTCCGGGATCTCATTTGGGACTCTAAACAACCTTCGCTCACCACCATACATAAATCTATACTACCAAAACATCATCGAACCTTAATTGTGCAGACCCTACGGGTTCGAGAACAATGCAGCCATGACCGAGACACCTCTACGATCAATAACCAATAGCAGGACCTGGATGCCCATACTGGTTCCTACATATTCTACGAAGATCTTTATCGATCGAACCTCTATGTCAAGGATTCAGTTAATCCCGTATGATGTAACATCCCAAAATTTCATTTTGGAATGTTATGAAATATAGCTATGCATCATCATCACATTGTTTGAATGAAATGAATTGTTGAAGTTCTTCTTTTGGATTTCTAAATGGCCCCTTTCTTTTTCTCCATTTACTTGCTTCATTTATTTGAAAATCTCTTGAATTATTCAAAAACAGAGAGGAGTAACAAGACACTCCACACCAGGAGCATCTTGGTGAATTATTTGAACAATAAAACCGGAGGTTTATTTGAAAGTTTATCTCAAAATAATTTAAAATCAATTAGACATTTTCTGAAAAATGATTTTTTAAGTATTCATTTTTACAGAGGAAAAATGTTCATTAAATAGCATTTATTCCCCTGATCATTCCGGTATATATATTTCCTAGGTTTGGAAATGATTTGAATGCATTAAAGGATTTTAAACATTCTGGAAAATAGAAAAGGAAACGTATTTAAACGATTTAATTAGCAAACCGGCCAACCTTCAAGTCCCGAGATTCCTCCGGATCGGCCACTGACATGCAAACATCATCCTATCTCTCACTGACCTATAAATAGCCATTGCTTCTCCGCTCTCCGTTCCACCCCGAGCCCCCCTCTACCCTCGCCAGAATGCCACCGCACCACCTTGCCGGAGTTCGGACTCCAACCGAACTGCCTAGAGCTCCTAGCCGTTGTCTCCATCATCCCCAGCCCCGTCTGACGCCATCATTCGATGCCGGATCTTCGTCGCCTTCATCTAAGCTCTTTGGACGCCTCCCCCGACCACCGCTCGACCACCTCCGACCACCTCCGACCTTCGGCCGCCGTCGACCTCGCCGGAAACATCGACATCCCCTCTGTAAGCCACCGCACACCGCCTGGACCGTTCGTTTCATATTTGACGCGTTAGATTAGATCACTTAAAACCCCGAAACGGTGTCCTCTAACGTTTGGTCGTTCGCCGCAAACCCCGCATGCGCGCGCTTTCGACCAATAGGAAGTCGCCACGTAGCCTCTGTCCGTTAGCTAATTTTTTCCTTTTTTGTTTCTGTTTTAGAAAACAGAATGTGTTCTGATTTTATTTGTGTTATATCTTTTAAACTATTTAGTGTTTTAAATTGATTCTTTTTGCATCATCTCACACATTTCTTGTACTTTGATCCTGTAGTCTTAGATTTCAAATTTGAACTTTAAAATTTGAATCTAACCAAATTTGCTTAAATTACTAAAATCTATATAACTAGAGTTCAAAAAAACTATTTTTGAGTGAATCTTTTGCCACTGTTTTGTATTAGTTAGACCCATCATCCTACATAGTTTGAGAATTTTTAGGACGAACTGGGTTTGGGTTTTTAACAAAAATAGAATCTGTCTAGTTCTTAATAGAGTTTAGTTAGTTTGATTTTAGTTTTAGTTTGAATCTGAATTAGTTTAAGTTTTATTTTTAGATTTCAGTAGGTTCTTTTGTTTCAACATTAGGTGTATTATTTTCTGTTAATAAAAATATATTTTTTAATTTGTTTTGTGCTCTAGTTTGAATAGGTAAATCTTATTTTCACCTTTAGTATTGTTTAGAAAAAAAAAATTAGTAACTCTTTTTGCACAATTTTTTTATAATGAAATACTTTCTGTTTTCTCATAACTTTTTTTATTTACTTTTCTGTTATCTAAATGGCTAGTTGTTCAAAACAAATTTTTGACTTGTTATGTCTTAGTAGAGATTTGACACCAAAAATTTTAGAGTCTTATACTTTGAGTGATTCTTCCTTTTGATTGTGCTATTAATTTGTTGAAGTATTTGTTTACCTTGATGTTGTAGGAGTTGTATTGTGGTTATGCTTATTGTGTGCTTTGTTTGATCCGTTAGATCATCCGGAGTGCGAAGCTTGTAATCTAGAGTCACTTGAGTACGGGGATCGTCAGCAAGGCATGTCACTTTGACCATGTATACCTATGTTTTTATTGCATTAGTTCTACCATCTCCCCAATTGCATGCAAAGTAGGTAATTTGGAAATTTGGTTACTTGATGTAGTATCATGTGGTAGGCACCCCTCAACCCTTTGACACATTGGCCCCGGGAAACGTTGATTTAATTTTGCTATGCTATTAGTAGACGGGGTTGGTTGTGTGATTCATGAGAGTTGTGAGATAATAATTTCAAGACCTACAAGATGATCAAGACTTCAAGACTCCGAGTTTTCAACATACCTCTATGTGGATGATGTTTGAACGGCGCCCTGGAGAAACCAGTGGTTAGCCTAGTTGTTGCTGAAGAAGTGCCAGTATTCATGCGGAAAGGTCCACCCAGGCACAAAGAGATGGATGGATGCTTGAAGACCCAAGGCTTACCTGCACAGCCACAAGCCATTATGGGCTCTGGCTTGGTTGAATATCGTGGTGACCTTAGACAGGCGGTGCTACGAGATGTAGAAGAACGGTAGGAAAGGATGGGCACCGACAGAGTCCCGAGGAAACCCTTTAGAAGACCATGTTTTGGTCATCCATTTCTCAAACACCCTGAAGTGCGAGAAATCCAACGAAGGTGATCAAATCTTGTGGGAACGTGTGCAAAACTCTGTAGAGTACCCAAACCTAATCGATTAGCCGTGTTCACGGTCATGGACAGTTTGAGCCAAAGGAACTGCAACTATCTGGAATTCTCAACACAAATAATTACATTGATGTGGGTACTAATGACAACTTGGGTATGAGAATTGGTTGGTGGAACAATCTCATTAATCAACCAACATTCGAGTAATAATGTTTTTTCCCTCTCTTGTTGTAGGAAAAATTGGCTTTATGCAAAACATACTACCCCACCTGCCATATATGCATATAGAATAGATGATTATTTTACACCCCCTCTTTTGTGACATTGTCGGCATATTGAATATGCTGACCTATACGGCTGCAACATATTATGTTGCAGAGTACTTTTCCGACCAGGAGTGAGGATACGCTCTATGCTCGTTGAGATGCCCTTGGAGTCAGATGGACTCAACTACCTTTGAAGCTTCCGCAAGATTAGTTATTCTCATGAGTTGGCCTTTAGCCACTTTATTGTAACCTTTATTGTAATAACGAACTCGATATGAGATTTTTCGATTAATAAAGTTATGTGATTTTACTTTGATATATACATTGATGTACCGTGTGTGTACCAACATGATCTTGGGATGGTATAGAAACACCGGAGATTCGACCTTTCAGGTCGGGTCGCTACAGAAATGGTATCAGAGCACACGCTGACCGTAGGACGTAACCTCTAGGATTGGAAAAGCCTTACGATTTACTTCTCTTTTGTCTTTAAATATTATACTCTCATCTGCTCGTTTCTGACTTCCCTTCGATTTATTTCAAAATGTATAGATGGCCACCTTCATCCCAGTTTTGATCATGGAGTTTTGTCAGCCTGATGCGACGATGCCCTTTGGCAAGGAGCTGGTGAAGATCGTCAAGGACGTAAGGAACGCTTTGTCAAGCATCACCGGGACTCCTATCATGTATTTTCCACAAGACGGTCGCTACAAGATCGAGGTGCACATCCCCCGAAAGACCTTTGGAAATCATAAGGAACCCATCGACTTCAAGTTTGTGGCACCCAGCTGGATTCTTGGGAGCGAAATGGAAATTCACCGTGCCCTTGGACGTATTTAGGAGGAATACAGGGGTGGTCCCATTTCACCAGGACTCAGCGTGGTTTGTCGCAGGGATGCCAATGGAAATATCATAAACACTTCCACTAAAGACGCCACCATTTCCTATATCTAGACTTTGGAGACGCACATCAGGACCATGGAGCTTCGGGTACGTACCGACACGAAGACGATCAAGAGGCTGATGAACCAAGAGATTGACCTTGAAGCTAACCTATGGGAAGCCAAGTACGAGCATGAGCATGAAGTCAAGGATTTCTTAGAGAGGATCGATAAGCTGAACACTCGCATTGCAACTCTGGAGGAATAGTTGGACATGGGGGAAAATCTTCACCCAGAAGGAGAGATGGCTCCCTTGATCAGCAACGATGATGACTATGAGGAGAGCGTCACCGGAGGAGGCCACTTCACCATGTAATTTTGAGGAGAACTTTAGTTATGCCCCCATGTATCTTTATTTTCATCGTTAAAGCGTAGGTCGATGCTTAGTTTGATTTGGAGACTTGTATCTCGATGTTTGAACCTTGAGTTGAATAAATGAATGAGTGTTTGGTGTGATATGTTTGTTGCATTGCATATGGGTAGTGAAATTTTCTTTTAGGGCCTTGTTCTATTCTAATTCTCACCCATATGAAAATAACAAGATGCCTCCGCGACGTTAGCCCGACTTCACCTTCCCGCCGGAACTCACACAACTTCTCCAGCAGCAGAATGCCCTGATGTAGCTGTTGATCCAGAACCAGACCAACAACCACCCTCCACCTCAAGGCGACAACCTCACCCGTTTTCTGAGGTTCAATCCACCAACTTTCTCCAGCAGCACTAAGCCCATTGTGGCAGATGATTGGCTCCGCAAATGGAGAGGGAACGCACCACCGCTGGATGCAGTGAGGCTGAAAAGGTGCGTTTCGCCACCCATCAACTGGAGGGACCAACAACTTCATGGTGGGAGAACTACACCACCACGTACCCCATTGCTGGTGTGACTTGGGAGAAGTTCAAGCTAGCTTTCCGCACTGCTCATGTCTCAGCTGGAGCTATGAGTCTGAAGAAGCATGAGTTTCGCAACTTACGTTAGGGAAACCACTCCATGGCCCAGTATGTGGATGAAATCAGCATGTTGGCTCGTTATGCACCAGGAGATGTGGCCAATGATGCAGCCAAACAGGAGAAGTTCTTAGAAGGACTCAACGATGAGTTGAGCATGTAGCTGATGGTGGCTACTTTCAACAACTACCACGAGCTGACAGAGAAGGCCCTCATCTTGGAGGGGAAGCAGTAGCAGATCGAAAACCGCAAGAGGAAGTATGGACAGGGGAAGTCTCACTCTGGAGCTCAACAGAAGCCTCGCTACTCCCCGTACTCAGGAAATACCAGATCAGGGACCAGTAAGTATGGAGGACACACTCATCACGTGCACAACCATGGAGGCCATAACCATGGAGGAAATAGGAATAATCGTCCCAACAATGGCAACTTCAAGAATGGCAATGGAAGTGGGAATGGCAACCAACACCGTCCCGCTCCAGCTCAGAAGGATCTGAACCATATCACCTGCTTTAAGTTCCAAAAGACAGGGCACTATGCCACTGAATGTCCTCAAAACAAGCAAGGAGATGGAAACGGCAACAACAACAGCAACTCCGCAACTAAGAAGCCAAATCCTTTTCCTCGTGCTCATGTGAACCACATAGATGTGGAAGAAGTCTATGATCAGCCCGAGACTGTGGTTGGTAAGTTTTTATTGCATTCACGTCCAGTTATGGTACTTTTTGATTCTGGTGCAACTCATTGATATCAAGGGTAGTTGTGGAAAAGTATGGTTTACCCACCAGAACCCTTAGTTAGCCCATTAAGGTCAATTCCCCAGGTGGGATGATGATGGTAGGGATAGGATGCCATGCATTGAAACTTCATATAGGAAATCATGTTTTTCCCACCAAACTCATCGTCTTAGAATCCCAGGGAGTGGATGTAATCCTAGGCATGGATTGGATGACCAAGTATGAAGGAAACCTTGATTGCCCTAGCAAGTCTATTTTGCTCACCACCCTGCAGAACAAGAGAATTAAGTATGTATCCCGACGCACACAGATGAGTGCTCGGTTAAATTCCCTCACAGGAGTTGTTCAGGAGGAAGTGCCGGTTGTACAAGACTTTCCAGATGTATTCCCGGAGGAATTACCAGGCATGCCACCAGATAGACAGATTGAGTTTCTGATAGAGCTACTACCAGGAACATCCCCAATTTCCAAGATACCCTATCGGATGCCCGCAAATGATTTAGTAGAAATCAAGAAGCAGATTAAGAAGCTATTGGATAAGGGATATATTTGCCCAAATTCTTCACCTTGGGGAGCCCCAGTACCTTTGGTGGGGAAGAAAGATAAAACCTTGAGGATGATGGTCGATTATCGTGCATTGAACGAGGTAACTATCAAGAATAAGTACCCTCTGCCGATGATTAATGACCTGTTTGATCGGCTAGTAGGAGACAAAATATTCTCCAAGATCGATCTGTGATCAGGGTATCACCAACTGAAAATTCGTGAACAGGATATACCCAAAACAGCCTTCACCACAAGGTATGGCTTATATGAGTATATAGTCATGTCTTTTGGTTTGACTAATGCTCCTGCCTACTTCATGAATATGATGAACAAAGTGTTTATGGAATATTTGGACAAGTTTGTCATGGTGTTCATCGATGATATTTTGATATTCTCCAAGAGCGAGGAAGAACACAAGGAACACTTGTGTTTAGTTCTGGAGAAGCTTAGAGAGCATCAGTTATATGCCAAGTTCAGTAAATGTGAATTCTGGCTGACAGAAGTCGGATTCCTTGGACATGTTATTTCCGGAGAAGGAATAGCAGTAGACCCCGCTAAGGTTGAAGCAGTCACTGAGTGGAAGTCACCCACCTCAGTTAAGGAGATCCACAATTTTATCGGACTTGTCGGATATTATCGGAGGTTCATTGAGAATTTATCAAAGATTTCCAGGCCCATGACAGAGTTGTTGAAGAAAGAGTCTAAGTATTTCTGGACTGAGGAATGTGAGGCCAGTTTCCAGGAGTTGAAGAAACGTTGGATCATAGCCCCAGTGTTGATATTGCCAAACATTCGGAAGGACTTCCAGGTTTATTGTGACGCATCACGTCAAGGACTTGGAGGAGTACACATGTAGGAGGAAAAAGTTGTAGCCTATGCATCCAGACAGCTACGACCCCATGAGTTGAATTATGCCACCCATTATTTGGAACTAGTAGCCGTAGTGCACGCACTCAAGACCTGGAGACATTTCCTTATCGGAAATAGTTGTGATGTTTACACTGATCATAAAAGCCTGAACTATATCTTCACACAGAAGGAGTTGAACCTCAGACAGAGGAGATGGCTAGAGTTAATCAAGGACTATGACATGAGACTGCATTATCATCCAGGAAAGGCAAATGTTGTAGCAGATGCTTTGAGTCGGAAGAGTTATGTGAACACACTCATAGAAGGAGGATTACCCCAGGTATTAACCGATGATCTTAGAGAGCTCCGGCTAGAGATAGTTCCAAAAGGATATGTTATCACACTAGAGATCTACTCCACCTTGACCGAAAGAATTCGTGAAGCCCAAAAATCGGACAAGGAGATAGCTGAGATAAAGCAGAGAATGAAGGATGGAGAAGCTATAGACTTTCGTGAAGATGAACAAGGTACTCTATGGTTTGAGAACCGAATCTATGTGCCCAATGACCCAGAGCTTAGGAAGTTGATACTTCAAGAAGCCCACGATTCACCCTACTCGATACACCCAGGCAACACCAAGATGTACCTTGATTTGAAGGAAAGTTACTGGTGGACAGGTATGAAGAAGGATATTGCCGAACATGTTGCGGTATGTGATGTTTGTCGGCAAGTAAAGGCGGAACATCAGAAACTAGCAGGGTTACTCCAACCTTTGCCGATACCCGAGTGTAAATGGGATAATCTTGGTATGGACTTCATCACAGGATTACCCAGGACCCGTTCAGGTTATGATTCCATCTAGGTAGTGGTCGATTGCTTGACCAAGGTGGCTCATTTCATTCTAGTGAAGACCACCTATACCAGTGCTAAGTTATCCAAGATATATATTTCCAAGATCGTATGTCTGCATGGAGTTCCGAGGAGTATCGTGTCAGATAGAGGAACACAATTTACCTCAAAGTTTTGGCATCAGTTACATGAAACTTTGGGTACAAGGCTGGAATTTAGTACAACTTTTCATTCGTAGACCGATGGACAGACCGAGAGAGTCAACCAGATCTTGGAGGACATGTTGAGAGCTTGTGCGCTAGACTATGGGTCCAATTGGGATGACAACTTACCTTACGCAGAGTTCTCGTACAACAACAGTTATCAGACTAGTCCGAAGATGGCCCCCTTTTGAAGCTTTATACAGAAGGAGGTGCAGAACACCATTGATGTGGGATGGTGTTGGAGACCGAAAACTCTTTGGTCCCGATCTTATCCGAGATTCTGAAGAAAAGGTCAAACTGATTCGAGACTGACTCAAGATAGCTCAATCCAGGCAGAAGAGCTATGCTGATAACAAACGCAAGGAGGTGACATATGAAGTGGGAGATCGAGCATACCTTCGTGTGTCCCCACTTTAAGGAATCAAGAGGTTTGGTGTTAAAGGACAGGTAGCACCCAGATTTATTGGCCCCTACAAAATTCTTGAATGTAGAGGCGAAGTTGCATACAAGGTGGATATGCCGGAAGGATTGTCCGGAGTTCATGATGTTTTCCATGTTTCCCAGCTGAAGAAATGCCATTTGGAGATGGCTGATATTCCTTTGAGAGACACAGTGCCCCTAGAGGCCATACAACTTGATAGTGACCTAACCTACGAGGAAAAGCCTGTCAGAATCCTTGAGACTACCTATAGAGTTACCCGTAGCAAGACCATCATGTTTTGTAAAGTTCTGTGGAGTCACCACACCGAGGAAGAAGCCACCTGGGAACGCGAAGAAGATCTTCGTAGAGACCACCCGCACCTATTTTCTAGCCAACCCGAATCTCGAGGGCGAGATTCATCTTAGTGTGGGTAGGTTTGTAACATCCCAAAATTTCATTTTGGAATGTTATGAAATATAGCTATGCATCATCATCACATGGTTTGAATGAAATGAATTGTTGAAGTTCTTCTTTTGGATTTCTAAAAGGCCCCTTTCTTGTTCTCCATTTACTTGTTTCATTTATTTGAAATCTCGGGAATTATTCAAGAACAGAGAGGAGTAACATGACACTCCACACCAGGAGCATCTTGGTGAATTATTTGAACAATAAAACCAGAGGTTTGTTTGAATGTTTATCTCAAAAGAATTTAAAATCAGTTAGGCATTTTCTGAAAAATGATTTTTTAGGTATTCATTTTGATAGAGGAAAAATGTTCACTAAATAGCATTTATTCCCCTGATCATTTTGATATATATATTTACTAGGTTTGGAAATGATTTGAACGCATTAAAGGATTTTAAACATTCTGGAAAATAGAAAAGGAAACATCCCATCGTCCGACAGCTTCATCAACGCGCTCATCCCCTTCCCCTCGCCCCCGACCTCGCCGGCGATCCCTCCCCCACGGATCTCTCTCCTCTCTCCCTGTCCCGACCCCGCGCTTGGCCTATAATTAGCCATTGCTTCTTCGCTCTCCGTTCCACCCCGAGCCCCCCTCTACCCTTGCTAGAACGCCACCGCACCACCTCGCTGGAGTTCGGATTCCAACCGAACCCCTCCAGAGCTCCTAGCCGTCGTCTCCATCGTCCCAGCCCCGTTTGACTCCATAATTCAACGCCGGATCTTCTTCGCTGTCGTCTGAGCTCTTCGGACGCCGCCCCCGACCACCGCTCGACCACCTCCGACCACCTCCGACGTCCGGCCGCCGTCGACCTCGCCGGAAACCTGGACATCCCCTCTGTAAGCCACCGCACACCCCCTGGACCGTTCGATTCATATCCGATGCGTTAGATTAGATCATTTAAAACACCAAAACGGTATCCACTAACATTCGGTCGTTCGCCGCAAACACCCGCACGCGCGCGCTTTCGACCAATAGGAAGTCGCCACGTAGCCTCTGTCCGTTCGCTATTTTTTTTCTTTTTCTGTTTCTGTTTTAGAAAACAGAATGTGTTCTGATTTTTTTTATATCTTTTAAACTAAATAGTGTTTTAAATTGATTCTTTTTGCATTAGGTCACAAATTTCATGTAGTTTCATCCTGTAGTCTTAGATTACAAATTTGAAATTAAATCTGAACCTAACCAAATTTGCTTAAATTACTAAAATCTGTATAACTAGAGTTTAAAAAATATATTTTTCAGTGAATATTTTTGCCACTGTTTTGTATTATTTAGACCCATCATCCTACATAGTTTGGGAATTTTTAGGATGAATTTGGTTAGGGTTTTTAACAAAAACAGAATCTGTCTAGTTCTTAATAGAGTTTAGTTAGTTTGATTTTAGTTTTAGTCTAAATCTGAATTAGTTTAACTTTTGTTTTTAGATTTCATTAGGTTCTGTTGTTTCAACATTAGGTGTATTATTTTCTGTTAATAAAAATTATTTTTTAATTTGTTTTGTGCTCTAGTTTGAATAGGTAAATCTTATTTTCACCTTTACTATTGTTTAGAAAAAATTTCTTTACTAACTCTTTTTGCACAAATATTTTATAATGGAATACTTTCTGTTTTCTAATAAAAAAATTTATTTACTTTTCTGTTATCTAAATGGCTAGTTGTTCAAAACAAATTTATGACTAGTTATGTCTTAGTAGAGATTTGACACCAAAAAATTTAGAGTCTTATACTTTGAGTGATTCTTCCTTTTGATTGTGCTATTTATTTGTTGAAGTATTTTTTTACCTTGATGTTGTAGGAGTTGTATTGTGTTTATGCTTATTGTGTGCTTTGTTTGATTCGTTAGATCATCCGGAGTGCGAAGCTTGTTATCTAGAGTCACTTGAGTACAAGGATCGTCAGCAAGGCAAGTCACTTTGACCATGTATACCTATGTTTTTATTGCATTAGTTCTACCATCTCCCCAATTGCATGCAAAGTAGGTAATTTGGAAATTTGGTTACTTGATGTAGTATCATGTGGTAGGCACCCCTCAACCCTTTGACACATTGGCCTCGGGAAACGTTGATTTAATTTTGCTATGCTATTAGTAGACGGGGTTGGTTGTGTGATTCATGAGAGTTGTGAGATAATAATTTCAAGACCTACAAGATGATCAAGACTTCAAGACTCCGAGTTTTCAACATACCTCTGGGTGGATGATGGTCGAACGGCGCCCTGGAGAAACCAGTGGTTAGCCTAGATGTTGCTGGAGAAGTGCCAGTATTCAGGCGGAAAGGTCCACCCAGGCACAAAGAGATGGATGGATGCTTCAAGACCCAAGGCTTACCTGCATAGCCACAAGCCATTATGGGCTCTGGCTTGGTTGAATATCGTGGTGACCCTAGACATGCGGTGCAACGAGATGTGGAAGAACGGTAGGAAAGGATGGGCACCGACAGAGTCCCGGGGAAACCCTTTAGAAGACCATGTGTCGGTCATCCGTTTCTCAAACACCCTGAAGTGCGCGAAATCCAATGGAGGCGATCAAATCTTGTGGCGAACATGTGCAAAACTCTGCAGAGTACCCAAACCTAATCGATTAGCCATGTCCACGGTCATGGACAGTTTGAGCCAAAGGAACTGAAATTATCTGGAATTCTCAACACAAATAATTACATTGATGTGGGTATTAATGACAACTTGGGCATGAGAATTGGTTGGTGGAACCATCTCATTAATCAACCAACATTGTAGTAATAATGTTTTTTGCCCTGTCTTATTGTAGGAAAAATTGGCGTTATGCAAAACTTACTACCCCACCTGCCATATATGCATATAGAATAGATGATTACTTTACACCCCCCTCTTTTGTGACATTGTCGGCATATTCAATATGCTAACCTATACGGCTGCAATGTATCATGTTGCAGAGTACTTTTCCGACCAGGAGTGAGGATACGCTCTATGCTCGGTGAGATGCCCTTGGGCTCAGATGGACTCAACTACCTTTGAAGCTTCCGCAAGATTAGTTATTCTCATGAGTTGGCCTTCAGCCACTTTATTGTAATCTTTATTGTAATAAAGAACTCGATATGAGATTTTTCGATTAATAAAGCTGTGTGATTTCACTTTGATATATACATTGATGTACCATGTGTGTACCAACATGATCTTGGGATGGTACAGAAACACCGGAGATTCGACCTTTCAGGTCAGGTCGCTACATATGATGTTCCCTTTGTACTTCGGTATGTTACTTGCCCGAGATTCGATCGTCGGTATCTCCATATCTAGTTCAATCTCGTTGTCGGCAAGTCTCTTTACTCGTTTCCTAATACAAGATCCCATGACTAACACTTAGTCACATTGCTTGCAAGGCTTGTTGTATTGTTGTATTACCGAGTGGGCCCTGAGATACCTCTCCGTCACATGGAGCAACAAATCCAAGCGTTGATCCATGCCAACCCAACAGACACCCTCGGAGATACTTGTAGAGCACCTTTATAGTCACCCAGTTACGTTGCAATGTTTGATACACACAAGGCACTCCTCTGGTGTCCGTGAGTTGCATGATCCTATGGTCATAGGAACATATACTTGACATGCAGAAAACTATAGCAATAAACTGACACGATCATATGCTACGTGTATAGTTTGGGTCTTGTCCATCCCATCATTCTCCTGAGGATGTGATCCCATTATCAAATGACATCTCATGTCCGTGGCTAGGAAACCTTAACCATCTTTGATCAACGAGCTAGTCTATTAGAGGCATAGGGACATGGTTTTGTCTATGTATCCACACATGCATGTAAGTCTCCGATCAATACAATTATAGCATGGATAATAAACGATTATCATAAACAAGGAAATATGATAATAACTAATTTATTATTGCCTCTAGGGCATATTTCCAACAATGAGAGGACCGAGAAGGAAAACAAGGACATATTTCCAACAAAGAAGATCCCTTAAATAGGTCCCCATGAATCTGCCTGTTACGTGCGGAATCACATAGGAGCGGTACAACCTCTGTGCTCACTGGTACAACCGGCAGTACCAATTATACCGGAATAACCGGCCTACAACCGCCCAATAATTGCTCCAAAATAGAACCGAGTGTGGTGGTAGAATGGTACATGGCCGGTTCAACCTCCGGACCAATTCTAGAGCGGTACAACCGATCCAAACACCGACTTTACCGGTCAACCAGTACAACCTCTCTATGGGGCGGTACAACCTCTCTATGTAAAACAGGTAATACTAAAACAGCCACAACTTTCGCATACGAGCTCCCATTTGAGCAAACTCAAGCTGGTTGGATAAAGGAAAACGAAAGCTATCCAACAAGAAATGGAGAATAAATGCCACTAGGATAAGGAAGATGACCTTCCCAATAAATATCCGGCAAAATCTCCAACACCGAAAACACAATATGATGCATACGAAATCTGTTTTCGATGAGCTTAAACTTATCACAATGAAGACCGTAAGCTCAAAAACTCATATAGAGAAAAACCAAATAAGGACCAAGAAAGATGATGATGCAAGGATGCAAATGGTTTGAGCTCTCAATGAACGATACGATCAAGCTATTCACTTGAGATCCCCCCTTGATAGTACGACTATCGATCCTCCAAACACCGGTTGTACCGGTCAACTGGTACAACCTCTCTATGGGGCGGTACAACCTCTCTATGTAAAATAGGTAATACTAAAACAGCCACAATTTTCGCATACTAGCTCTGATTTGAGCAAACTCAAGCTTGTTGGAGAAAGGACAATGAAAGCTATCCAACAATGACTAGTTAAGTTAAGAACAAGCACTGGATAATAAATGGCACAAGGATAAGGAAGATGACCTTCCCAATAAATATCCGACAAAATCGCCAACACTAAAAACACAATATGATGCATACGAAATCTGTTTTCGATGAGCTTAAACTTATCACGATGAAGACCGTAAGCTCAAATACTCACATAGAGAAGAACCAAATAAGGACGAAGAAAGATGATGATGCAAGGATGCAAATGGTTTCAGCTCTCAACGGACGATACGATCAAGCTACTCACTTGAGAGCCCCCCTTGATAGTATGGCTATCGATGCTATAACCCGGTCTCCCAACTACCACTATGAGACCGGTAAAATGGAAAACCTTAGCAAGGTCAAAACTTTGCCGTACACATACTCCACTTCATCTAGATGATGACGATCTTGTCCTTCTCAAGATGGACCACCTTTCTTGATTGCGGCGGCTCAATGAAGACTAGTAGATTGCTTCCCCATACTTCACTATGGGTGAGCCACTCTTCGGCACATATTCACAAGTCCATTGTCACCACAATGGATGGCAAGCTTAAAGCATGATCTCTCCATGATGATTCACTTGAACTTGCACACCGCAACCTTGATGACGATCACCACTTCATGTCATCTTCCATGGGTTGTATGGGATCTTCCTATTGATGCAATCCCATGGAAATATACCTAACCCCACAAATAACTCTCACAAGGAAAATGGGTTAGTACACAAAGCGTAATGGGAAATGCTTACCATACCATGGGATCACTTGATCCCTCTCAGTACATCTTGTACGCTTTGTATGTCGATCAACTTGATTCACTCTTTGACTTAGTCTTGATCAACCTTGTATCTTATCTTCTCTCTTCATAAAGATGATACCTTGAAGGTAATCATGAATCCTCACACAATCTTCTTCGTCAAGACATGCTTGCAATAAGCTCAACTCTCACATGACCAATCTTTGGATAAACCTTGAATACCACCTTGGTCATCATATAACTCCTTGAAACCCAACATACGGACTTCAAGAAGTGCCTATGGACAAATCCGTTGAATATAACTCAAGGCAACCATTAGTCCATAGGGGTGTCATCAATTACCAAAACCACACATGGAGAAATGTGCTCTTATAGCTTCTTCATAGCTCGTAGGTCCATTGTTGTCCAATTACATGACCTCTAAGATAGGGTTGCCGTACCACTCAGGAGTAGTACGCATCTTTGTCTACCTACGAGGTTCGATAGTAACTTGATCCGTGATGTCTACTACGAAACCTTATTCTTGTAGACTCGTGTTGGGCCTCCAAGCGCAGAGTTTTGTAGGACAGTAGAAAATTTCCCTCAAGTGGATTACCTAAGGTTTAACAATCCATGGGAGGCGTAGGATTAAGATGGTCTCTCTTGAACAACCCTGCTACCAGATAACAAAGAGTCTCTTGTGTCCCCAACACACCGAATACAATGGTAAATTGTATAGGTGCACTAGTTCAGTGAAGAGATGGTGATACAAGTGTAATATGGATGGTAGATATAGGTTATTATAATATGAAATTCTAAAAACAGCAAGGTAACTAATTATAAAAGTAAGCACAAACGGTATTGTAATGCTTAGAAGTAAGGCCTAGGGTTCATACTTCCACTAGTGCAAGTTATCTCAACCATACTGACATAGTTGAATCATGTGTAAATACCTCACGTGCAACAAAGAGTTCACTCCAAAGTCACAAATAGGGGAGAACAAACAAAAAAATTATTGTAGGGTACGAAACCGCCTCAAAGTTATCTTTTCCGATCAATCATATGACCTATCCCTATAAGTGTCACGAACAGCCCTAGAGTTCGTACTAAAATAACACCTTAAGATACACATCAACCAAAACCCCAATGTCACCTAGATACTCCAATGTCACCATGAGTACCCATGGGCTTGATAATTTAGGATTCATCATGTTCAATCCAACACAAAGAACTTCAAAGAGTTCCCCAAAGTTTCTACAGAGAGTCCAGACAAAAACGTGTGCCAACCCCTATGCATATATATTCCCAAGGTCACGGAACCCGCAAGTTGATTACCAAAAATACATCAAGTGGATAAATAGAACATCCCAATATCACCACGGATATCCCATCGCAATACTTACATCAAGTGTTCTCCAATCCTTTAAAGACTCAATCCGATAAGAAAACTTCAAAGGGAAAACTCAATTCATCACAAGAAGATAGAGAGGGGAAAACTCCATATGATTCATCTATATTAATAAATATCACGGTACATCAACATCGTGTCATCTCAAGAACAAGAGAGAGAGAGATCAAACATATAGCTACTAGTACATAACCCCAGCCCCGAGGGTGAATTACTCCCTCCTCATCATGGAGACCGCTGGGATGATCAATGAAGATGGCCTCCGGTGATCGGTACACCCTCTGGAAGGGTGCCGGAACGGGCTCCCGATTGGTTTTTTGTGGCTACATAGGCTTGCGGCGGCGGAGCTCCCGATCTGGGTTTCTTTCTGGGGGTTACTGGATTTATAGGAGTACTTGGCGGTTGAATCACTACAAGGGGACTCCCGAGGGGCCCACAAGCCATTGGGCGTGCCTTAGGGGGTGCTCCAGTGTTTTTTATATTTTCCAAAAATATTCTCCATAAATTTTCACCACATTCTGAGATCTTTTATTTCTACACAAAAAAGTGACACCATGGTAGTTTTGCTGAAAACAGCGTTAGCCCGGGTTAATTCTAATAAAATAATACCAAAATCATATAGAATTATTGTAAACATGGCATGAATACTTCATAAATTATAGATACATTGGAGACATATCAGCATCCCCAAGCTTAAATCCTGCTCGTCCTCGAGTAGGTAAATGATAAAGGAAATAATTTAGGAAGTGTGAATGCTAGCATGGAGCATAAATTTGATTAATGATAGTTCCAAACACTTTTGCTAGCATCATTATATATCATAACAATAGTTCATCTCATAAAACTTCTCATGCTGAAGTATCAAACTATTCACATGTTAAAGTATAGACCATAAAGTTTCTTGAAAACTAACAAACTATGCTTTCAGTGACCAAACAATTGCAATTCATCTTATTTTGAGGAAGGGTCTATGTAAGATCTTTGATTTAGCAAATTCCACATACTCAACTATCATATAGTCCTCCATGATTGCTAACACTCAAAGCATATTTTTAGAGAAAATGGCATCCGTTGAACACAGAGAAAGATAGGGGCTTAAAGTTTCGCCTCCCAACTTATTTATCATACAGATAATTTTCAACAATAATAATTCATGATCAAATATATTTGACTGGCTATATATGCTTGGATCTTTCCCCACCACATGATGCTTCCCATAAATAATAATTGAGGTTGAACTAAGAAGGAATACTATTAACTCTTGCATAAAATTAAATACATGAAAGTAAAAGATAGGCCCTTCGCAGAGGGAAGCATAGGTTGTCATGTGCTTTTTAATTTTGGATGTGCAAACCCTTAATATAAAGGAACATCATGTTGTATTTCCCTTTGTGATAGCAACCTTTATTATGCGGTTCGTTGCTTTTATTTCTACACCATCACAAGTTCGTACAACGATTATTTCCCCTTACAATAAAATATCGTACATATTTAGGAGCAATTTTGCTTTTTGCACCGATGACAACTTACTTGAAGGATCTTATTCAATCCGTAGGTAGATATGGTGGACACTCATGGCAAGAAACTGGGTTTAAGGGTTTTAAATGCCCAAGTAGTATCTCTACTTAGTACAATTTTTTGGCTAGGAAAAGATCCTAAGCAAGCACCACATGTTGGAGGATCCATAATAATATAACTTCTATACAAATATACCCAAGCATAACCCATTACGTTGTCTTCCTTGTCCAACTTCAACTAATTTGCTTGAGTTTGAAAATAATTAATGGGTATTCACAATCACAGAAGATGTCCAATATAGTATATTTATATGTGAAATATCTCTTCCTTCAATATTCTTTCATGAATTGTTCAAGTGACCAATGCGGTGTTTGCTAACTTTCAATAAATTTTACCACCTATACTTATTATGTGTGAAGTCATTACTCCCAATGGGATAAGCAAATAAAATATATATAATTTCAGATTTATGATATGAAATTCATTCAACCATTTACTCATAGGATATAAGTGAAGCACGAGATTAAATTACAAAACTACTCCAAAACATATAAGTGAAGATCAATGAGTAGAAAAACAATTAAGTAGCTATGTGAGTAATTTCTCTCTCTATCTCTCAATAAAGATTTTAAGATCTGAGTATTTTATTTAAACATCAATAAAAATAAAAATAACACTCCAAGAATAGTATGTATCATGTGAACGAATAAAAATTTAGGCGCACCATAGGCTAACCGATAGTTGACGAAGAGAGGTGGGATGCGTAGCATCCACATGCTCAGATGCTTGAGATTTCTTGAAATATTTACTTGGGGTGCCTTGGGCATCCCCAAGCTTGAGCTTTTGTATCTTTTTCAATCCTCTCATATCCCAGTTTCACCTATTCCCAAAAACTTCATCCACACAAAACTCAAAAAGAACTCGTGAGATAGGTTAGTACACATAAGAACAAATCAACACTTCATGTACTGCCAAGACGAGCACAATAATTTTCAAAAATGAGGTACTGTATAATGTCATTTCCACAATTTTATCTACCAATATAGGATATGGAAACTATGGGATAAGTAGAGAACAAAACTATGATAGCAATCTGTCTAAACAGAGCACTCTGTAGCAATTTTTTAAACCAGTGAAATTCTGTAACTCTAACAATTATAAAAATTTAGGAAATGGTCAATAATTTATATGAAAACACTATGGAAACAATTCAGAAACTTTCCACATTGTAGTAAAATATGAAAATTCAAACACTACAGCAAAAGTTTCTATTTTTACACAGCACACATCAAACATGCAAAGCAAGCATGCTAAGGCAATTCTTGGAACTTTTTATTGAAAGAAAAGATTATAAATAACACCTAAAATATGACAAAAAAATAAAATGACGCTCCAAGCAAAACTCATATTATGTGACGAATAAAAATATAGCTCCAAGTAAGATATATCGATAGTGTTGAAGACGAAAGAGGGGATGCCTTCCGGGGCATCCCCAAGCTTAGACGCATGCGTCTTCCTTGAATATTACCTTGGGATGCCTTGGGCATCCCCAATTATAGGTTCTTGTCACTCCTTATTCTCCTCATATCGGTGTCTCACCCAAAACTTGAAAACTTCAATCACACAAAACTTAACGGAACTTCGTGAGAAGGGTTAGTGTAATAAAGATAAATCATTCACTTAGTAACTGTCAAGACAAGATTCATAATTGTTATCACATAATTTCTATTGTATTCTACCATTCACATAATATATATCACTGAATATAAGCTATGAGAACACTAAAACAAGCAAACTATGCATGCAAAATAGAATCTATCAAAAACAGAACAGTCTATGAAGATCTGTAGTATAGCCATACTTCCCTGTCTCTAATTTTTTTGAAAAATTAGGACAACCTGAAGGATTGGTATATAAAGACTATATACCTAGGATTGTTGATTTAATGACTTTGGTGGACAATATGGAAAGGTGACCTTTTGCAAGCTCCTCTTTTCTAACTCAAGGTGGTAGATTGCAATACCTTAATTCTGCCCTGTCCTCGGTCCCAATGTTTTTTCTTTGCAGTTTGGACATACCACCAGGAATTCTGAAGGAGCTAGAGAGAATCCAGAGACAGTGTTTTTGGAGGGAAAATGGCCAGGTCCAAGCTCCTGTCCTTGTTGCTTGGAAATTAGTTTGTAGGCCGAAGATAAAAGGGGGACTTGGAATCTTAAACTTGGCTCTGCAAAATGATGCACTGTTGCTAAAGCATGCGGATGAATTTTTCAACAAGGCTAATGTACCTTGGATAAATCTCATCTGGAACACATACTATCATGATAGGGTGCTGCAAGGTACAACTTTGTGTGGGTATGTATGGTGGAAGGATATTTGCAAGAAGTTGGACAGCTTCAGAGTAGTCACATACGTTTAGCCCAATAAAGGGGACACTTTCCTCTTTTGGTCCGATTCTTGGTTGTTAGACAACTCAATGAGTAACTTGGCTACCAGGTTTCAACGGTTATTCTCCTTTGTTGTTGACCCTTTTACCAAAGCTCAGGAGGTTTTCAAGGCCTTTGATGACAATGATCTAACTACATTATTTCATCTACCTTTGTTTGAGAGAGCTTTCACTGAGTTGCAAACTGTTCAGAGCCTACTCTAGCATCTTCCTAGGGATCATTCTGTCAATGATGTTTGGTTATGGCAGGAAGCTGGCAAACGGTATTCGGTAAAGAAGTTTTACTTGCATGTCCACAAACCAATCCAAGTAACCCCATGCTCAACCGGGTGTGGAAGAGTCGCTGCACCATGAAAATCAAAGTGTTTTCATGGATGCTAATCATGGATAGACTGAATACGCAAGATATGCTAGAGCGCAGACACTGGGATGTTTCTGAATCCAACCTGTGTGTCCTATGCCATGCAAGGGTCAAGGAGGATAGGGATAATCTATTCTTCACATGCATGTTCTACAATAGAGTTTGGAATTATCTACAAATGGAATGGCAGGGGTACTCCATGTGGGACGTTTCTATAAGGGCTCGTTGAGATTTTCGTCATCCCTTATCTGATGAGGTGGTTTTCACTACCTATTGGAATATCTGGACTACTAGGAAGGTCAAGGTCTTTCGAAATGAGCACCCTAGTTTCAATAGGTGGAATTGTAACTTGAAGCATGATATTTCTTTACTAGCTCATAGAATTAAGGCTAGTTTTAGGGATGTTCTGTTAAAGTGGGTATCCTTTCTACCCCCCTGAGGTTAGTGCTTCAGTTCCCCCACCCCCCTCCCCTCCCTTAGCTTAGATCATGTAAACTGTGAGCTGTGTTATCGAATAAAATAAAAACTGTGGGGTGTTTTTCCCTATAGTAGCTGGTAAAAAAAAGAATGTACAACAATTTCAAATCATTATCACGCTCCAGTAAAAAATGAATATTCCTGTACTGGAGGCAAAAGTTTCTGTTTGGTTCAGCATCAATTCTACTCATCTTGTGAGTCATTCCAAAGGTTTTACTTGGCACTTTATTGAAATAAAAGACACAAAATAAGATTACTACAGTAGATTAATCATGTGAAGACACAAAAATAGAAAGTAAAAGTGTTGGGTTGTCTCCCAAGAAGCCCTTTTCTTTAATGCCTTTTCGCTAGGCATGATTATTTCAATGATGCTCGCATAGGAATAATAGTTGAAACATGCAAAAGACCATCATGAATCTCACGACAAGCACATTTTAGTCTAACCCACTTCCTATGCATAGGGATTTTGTGAGCAAAGAATTTAGGGGAACAAGAATCATCTACCATAGGAAGGCAAAACAAGCATAACTTCAAAACTTTCAACACATAGAGAGGAAGCTTGATATTATTGCAATTCCTACAAGCATATATTCCTCCCTGATAATAATTTTCAGTAGCATCATGAAGTAATTTCACAACAAAACTATCACATAAAGCATTAACTTCATGATCCACAAGCATAGAAATTTTTTCACTCTCCACATAAGCAATTTTCTTCTCATTCATAATAGTGGGAGCAAACTCAGCAAAATAACTATCATGAGATACTTGATTGACATAACCACATTAAATATTCAAATAATGATCACAAGTTTCATGGTTACTATCACTCTTTATAGCATACATGTCATCATCATAATCATCATATACAGGAGGCATGCCATAATCATAATAAATTTTCTCATCAAAACATGGGGGACTAAAAATATCATCTTCATCAAACATAGCATCCCCAAGCTTGCGGCTTTGCATATAATTAGCATCATGGATATTCAAAGAATTCATACTAGCAATATTGCAATAATGCTCATCATTCAAGGAATTCTCATCAAGTATTCTCATAAATCCTTCCTCAACAAATTGAGCACAATTTTCCAAACCATCATTTTCACAAAGACATTAAAGAGACGAAATAATTGATGCAACCTAAACTCCATTTTTGATAGTATTCTTTTATAAAGCCAAACTAGTGAAAAACAAGAAATTAAAAGATTTGATTGCAAGATCTAAAGATATACCTTCAAGCACTCACCTCCCCGGCAATGTCGCCAGAAAAGAGCTTGATGTCTACTCCACAACCTTCTTCTTGTAGACTCGTGTTGGGCCTCCATGCACATAGTTTTGTATGACAATAACAAATTTCCCTCAAGTGTATGACCTAAGGTTTATCAATCCGTGGGAGGCATAGGATGAAGATGGTCTCTCTCGAACTACCCTGCAACCAAATAACAAAGAGTCTCGTGTGTCCCCAACACACCCAATATAATGGTAAATTGTATAGGGGCACTAGTTCGGCGAAGAGATGGTGATACAAGTGTAATATGGATGGTAGATAAAGGTTTTTATAATCTGAAAATGTAAAATAAGCAAGGTGATTAATGATAAAAGTGAGCACAAACGGTATTGTAATGCTTAGAAACAAGGCCTAGGGTTCATACTTTCACGAGTGCAAGTTATCTCAACAATACTGACATAGTTGAATCATATGTAAATCCCTTACGTGCAACAAAGAGTTCATTGCAAAGTCACAAATAGAGGACAAAAAACAATGAAATTCTTGTAGGGTACAAAACAACCTCGAAGTTATCTTTTCCGATCAATCTTATGAGCTATCCCTATAAGTGTCACGAACAGCCCTAGAGTTCGTACTAAAATAACACCTTAAGATACACATCAACCAAAACCCTAATGTCACCTTGATACTCCAATGTCACCACGAGTACCCATGGGCTTGATTATACGATAGGCATCACACAATTTCAGATTCATCATGTTCAATCCAACACAAAAAACTTCAAAGAGTGCCCCAAAGTTTCTACCGGAGAGTCAAGACGAAAACGTGTGCTAACCCCTATGAGTAGATTCCCAAGGTCACGGAACCCGCAAGTTGATCACCAAAACATACATCAGGTGGATCAGTAGAACATCCAAATTTCACCACAGATATCCCATCGCAAGACATATATCAAGTGTTCTCAAATCCTTTAAAGACTCAATCTGATAAGAAAAATTCAAAGGGAAAACTCAATTCATCACAAGAAAATGGAGAGGGAAAAACTCCATATGATTCATCTATATTAATAAATGTCGCGGTACATCAAGATCGCGTCATCTCAAGAACAGAAGAGAGAGCTCAAACACATAGATACTAGTACATACTCTCAGCCCCGAGGGTGAACTACTCCGACCTTGTCATGGAGACCGCCGGGATGCTGAAGATGGCCTTCGGCAATGGTTTCCCCCTCCAGCAGGGTGTCGGAATGGGCTCTCGATTGATTTTTCATGGCTAGAGAGGCTTGCGGCAGTGGAACTCCCGATCTAGGTTTATTTTTGGCGGTTACTGGATTTATAGGAGTACTTGGCACTGGAATCACGTCAAGGGGACTCCCGAGGGGCCCACAAGCCAGGGGGCGTGCCCTAGGGGGGCGGCGCCCTGGTGGCTTGTGGCTGCCTCGGGACTCCTCTCGGGTATCTTTTTGCTCTAGTATTTTTATATTTTCCAAAAATATTCTCCGTAAGTTTTTAGCCCATTTCAAGAACTTTTATTTCTTCACAAAAAAACCATGGTAGTTCTGATGAAAACAACGTCAGTCCGGGTTAGTTCTAATAAAATGATACCAAAATCATATAGAATTATAGTAAACATGGCATGAATAATTCATAAATTATAGATACGTTGGAGATGTATCAATCCGAAGCTTCATTATCATCATCATTAAGTCCCTCTTCAATTGATGTAGGCTCCACAGAAACATTTTTATGTGATGCATTACTCTCTAGTTGAAACAAAGGTTCAACAACCTCAGCGAGTTCTATCTTCCTCCCACTCAATTCTTTCGAGAGAAAATCTTTCTTAAGAAATGTTCCTTTTTCGCGACAAACACTTTTTAGCGACAAACTTTTCCGGTGACCAAAATAGGACTTCCTATATATCAATCTTTACCTCCGGACTATTCCGGAGCTCCTCACGACGTATGGGATCTCATCCGGGACTCTGAACAACCTTCGGTCACCACCATACATAACTCTATACTACCAAAATGTCACCGAACCTTAAGTGTGTAGACTCTGCGGGTTCGGGAACTATGTAGACATGACCGAGACACCTCTACGGTCAATAACCAATAGAGAGACCTGGATGCCCATATTGGTTCCTACATATTCTACGAAGATCTTTATTGGTCGAACCTCTATGTCAAGGATTCAGTTAATCCCGTATGATGTTCCCTTTGTTCTTCGGTATGTTACTTGCCCGAGATTCGATCGTAGGTATCTCCATACCTAGTTCAACCTCGTTAACGGCAAGTCTCTTTACTCGTTCCGTAATAAAAGATCCCGTGGCTAACACTTAGTCACATTGCTTGCAAGGCTTATTGTGATGTTGTATTACCGAGTGGGCCCTAAGATACCTCTCCGTCACGCGGAGTAATAAATCCCAGTGTTGATCCATGCCAACCCAACAGACACCCTCGGAGATAGCGGTAGAGCACCTTTATAGTCACCCAGTTACGTTGCGACATTTGATACACACAAGGCACTCCTCCGGTGTCAGTGAGTTGCATGATCGCATGGTCATAGGAACGGATACTTGACATGCAGAAAACGATAGCAATAAACTAACACTTTCATATGCTATGTTTATAGTTTGGGTCTTGTCCATCATACAATTCTCCTACTGATGTGATCTCATTATCAAATGACATCTCATGCCCATGGCAAAGAAACCTTAACCACCATTGATCAACGTGCTAGTTCATCAGAGGCATACTAGGGACATGGTGTTCTCTATGTATCCACACATGTATCTTGGTTTCCGATCAATACAATTCTAGCATAGATAATAAACGATTATCATGAACAAGGAAATATAATAATAACCATTTTATTATTGCCTCTAGGGCATATTTCCAACAGTCCCCCACTTGCACTAGAGTCAATAATCTAGTTCACATCATCACGTGATTCACATTGTTATGAATCTAACACCCAATGAGTTCTGGGGCTCGATCATGCATTGCATGTGAGAGAGGTATCTTTAGTCAACGTGGCTGTGACATACAGATCCATGTGTACTTTGCAAATCTCTATGTCTTACTGTAGACACTGCTACCACACTCCACTTGGAGCTATTCCAAACGGCTATTCCAAACGGCGATAATTTTGACCCTTGTATAGTGATCTACTCCTGGATCACTTTTGTACCCCTTGACAGACTCATTGAAAGGCACAAACCTGGTGCGGTACACAACATGGCTTAATATAGATCCTATGGCTAAGGCAGAGGAGACGACTTTCGTCCTTTCTCTTTCTTCTGCCGTGGTCGAGCTTTGAGTCTCACTCAACTTCACACCTTACAAATTAGGCAAGAACTCTTTCTTTGACTGATCCATTTTGAACTCTTTCATAATCATGTCAAGGTATGTACTCATTGAAAGTCTTATCAGACGTCTTGATCTATCTCTTATAGATCTTCATGCCCAACAATTAAGTAGCTTTATCTAGGTCTTCATTTGAAAAACTCTTTTCAAACAACCCTTTATGCTTTCCAGAAATTCTACATCATTTCCGATCAACAATATGTCAACCACATATACTTATCAGAAATTCTATAGTGCTCCCACTCACTTTATTGTAAATACAAGTTTCTCATAAACTTTGTATACACTAAAAAACTTTGATCACCTCATGAAAGCGTATATTCCAACTCCGAGATTCTTGCTTCAGTCCATAGAAAGACCACTGAAGCTTGCACAATTTTTAGCATCCTTAGGACTGACAAAACCTTCTGGTTGTATCTCATACAACCTTGCCTCAAGGAAGGACTCGATGCTTTGACATCCATCTGCCAGATTTCATAATATGAAAATCGCAGGAACTGCTAACATAATTCCAACAGACTTTAGCATCGCTACGAGTGAGAAAGTCTCATCATAGTCAACTCTTTGAACTTGGCAAAAAATTCTTTGCGACAAGTCAATCTTTATAAATTGTGACATTCACCATCATCAGTGTCTGCCTTCATCTTAAATATACATTTGTACTCATCAACCTTCAGTCCAACGAGCACGTCTACCAAAGTCTATACTTGGTTTTCATAAATGGATCCTTTCTCGGATTTCATGGACTCTAACCATTTGTCGGAATCCAGGCCCATCATCGCTTCCCCATAGCTCGTAGGTTTATCGTTGTCCAACAACATGAACTCCAAGACAGGGTTGCCGCACCACTCAGGATTAGTACGCATCCTTTGTCGACCTACGAGGTTTGATAGGACCTTGATGTGAAGCTTCAAGATCATCATCATTAACTTCCTCTTCAACTGACGTAGGCTCCACAGAAACATCTTTCTGAGCTGCGCTTCTCTCTAGTTGAAACAAAGGTTCAACAACTTCATCAAGTTCTATCTTCCTCCCACTCAATTCTTTCGAGAGAAACTCTTTCTTGAGAAAGGACCCGTTTTAGCAACAAACATTTTGTTCTCGGATCTGAGATAGAAGGTATACCCAACTGTTCTTTAGGGTATTCTATGAATATGCATTTGTTCGCTTTGGGTTCGAGCTCTTTAGGCGAAAACCTTTTTCGCATAAGTGTCGCAGCCCCAAACATTAAGAAATGATAGCTTAGGTTTCTGTCAAAGCATATGGTGTCATCTCAACGGATTTAAATGGTGCCCTATTTAAAGTGAATGTAGTTGTCTCTAATGCATAACCCAAAACGATAGTGGCAAACTGATAAGAGAGATCATAACTCGCACCATATCCAATAGAGCACGACTACGACGTTCGGACTCACCATCACACTATGGTGTTCTAGGTGGCATGAGTTGTGAAACAACTTCCACATTGTCCAAATTTGTATGCCAAACTTATAACTCAGATATTCACCTCCACGATCATATCGTAGACATTTTTATCTTCTTGTCACGATGATCTTAAACTTCACTCTAAATTTGTTTGAACTCTTTCAAATGATTCAGACTTGTGTTTCATTAAGTAAATATACACTAGATCTACTCAAATCATTAGTGAAGGTAAGAAAATAACGATATACACCGCATGCTACAACACTCATTGAACCGTATACATCAACATGTATCATTTCCAACAAGTTACTTGCCCCGCTCTATCATATTCAAAACGGGGTTTTAGTCATCTTGCCCACGAGGCATGGCATGCATGTCTCAACTGATTCGAAATCGAATGAGTCCAAAAAATCCATCAGCATGGAGTTTCTTCATGCTCTTTACACCAATATGACATTCAGCCGCAGTGCCAGAAGTATGTGGTACTATCACTATTAACTTTGTATCTTTTGGCATCTATGTTATGAACTTGTGTACTATTACGATCAAGATACAACAAACCATTCATTTGGTGCACGACCATTGAAGGTATTATTCATGTAAATAGAATAACCATTATTATCTAACTTAAATGAATAACGGTATTGCAATAAACATGATCTAATCACGTTCATGCTCACCGCAAACACCAAATAACATTTATTTAGGTTCGTCACTAATCCTGAAAGTAGAGAGAGCGTGCAATGTTGATCACATCAACCTCGGCAACATTTCCAACACACATCGTCACCTCACTATTAGTTAGTCTCCGTTTATTCCGTAGCTTTTATTTCGAGTTACTAACATTTAGCAACCGAACCGGTATCCAATACCCAGGTGCTACTAGGAGTACTAGCAAGGTACACATCAATAACACGTATATCAAATATACTTCTGTCGACATTTCCAGCCTTCTTATCCACCAAGTATCTAGGGTTGTTTCGCTTCAGCGACCTTTCTCCTCATAATAGAAGCACCTAGTCCCGGGTTTGGGTTCAACTTTGGCTTGCTTCACTGGAGCAGCAACTGACTTGCTGTCCATGAAGTTTCCCTCCTTGCCCTTGCCCTTCTCGAAACAAGTTGTTTAACTAACCATCAACACTTGATGCTCCTTCTTGATTTCTACCTTTGCGGTGTCAAACATCGCAGATAGCTCAGGGATCATCATTTCTATCCCTGGCATTTCATAGTTCATCACGAAGCTCTAGTAGCTTAGTGACAGTGATTTGGAGAACTATATCAATCAATATCTTATGTGGAAGATCAACTCCCACTCGATTCAAGCGATTCTAGTACATAGACAATCTGAGCATATCCTAAATGATTTGAGATATTCTCCTTCATCTTGCAGGCAAAGAATCTTGTTGGAGATCTCATATCTCACAACACTGGCACGAGCCTGAGATCACAATTTCATCTCTTAGAACATCTCCTATGTTCCGTGATGTTCAAAACATTTTGAAGCCTCAGTTCTAAGCTGTAATGCATGACACACTGAACTAACATGTAGTCATCGGAACGTGCCTGTCAGATGTACACAACATGTACGGACAACGATAGAGGGGGTGTCGCACCGAGCGGTGCATTAAGAAAATAAGCCTTCTGTGCAGCAATGACGACAATCCTCAGATCACGGACCCAGTCCGCAATATTGCTACCACCATCTTTCAACTCTATTTCTCTAGGAACACATAAAAAATTCAAGGGAGCTACAACGTGATCTAGTAGTCTACAACATGATTTGCAAAGACACTTTAACTATGTTCATGATAATGAGTTCAGTTAATCATATTACCTAAGAACTCCCACTCAAATTGACATCCCTCCGGTCATTCGAGTGATACATGATCCAAATTCACCAACTCAAGTCCGATCATCACGTGAGCTGAGGTGGTTTCAATGGTGAACATCATCATGTTGATCATATCTACTATATGACTCATGTTTGACCTTTCGGTCTCTTGGGTTCCGAGGCCATGTCTGCACATGCTAGGCTCGTCAGGTTTAACCCGAGTGTTCTTCATGTGCAACACTGGCTTGCACCCGTTGTATGTGAACATAGAGTCTATCACACCTGATCATCATGTGGTGCCTCGACACGATGAACTTTCACAACGGTGCACACTCGGGGAGAACACAATTTATTTTGAAATTTAAGCGAGGGATCACCTTATAATGCTACCATTGCCCTAAGAAAAACAAGATGCATAAAAGGATGAACATCACATGCAAATCATAAGTGACATGATATGGCCATGAACTTGTGCTTTTGATCTCCATCTTGAAAGCACTGGCATGATCTCCATCGCACCGGCATGACACCATGATCTCCATCATCTTGATCTCCATCAACGTGTCGCCATCGGGGTTTTCACGCCTACCATGCTCATACTACTATAGCTACCATTTAGCAATAAAGTAAAGCATTACATAGAGCTTAATGATTGACATGGAGGTCATACAATAATGAAAGACAACCCTATGGCTCCTGCCGGTTGCTGTACTCATCGACATGCAAGTCGTGAAATTGTATACATCACATGATCATCTCATACATCACATATATCTCATCATGTAATTGGCCATATCATATCACAACATACCCTGCAAAAACAAGTGAGACGTCCTCTAATTGTTGTTGCAAGTTTTACGTGGCAGCTACGGGTATCTAGCAAAAATGATTCTGACCTACGCAAAACCACAATGGTGATACATAAATTGCTTTTCAACCTTCTCAAGGACTGCCTTTGTCAAATCCGATCCAACTAAGGTAGGAGAGACTGACACCCGCAAGCCATCTTTGTGCAAAAAAGTCACACGTCAGTCGATGGAACCGGTCTCTCATAAGCGTATGAGTAATGTTGGTCCGGGCCGCTTCATCCGACAATACCGCTGAACCAAAAAGACGACCAAGGGAGGAAGCAATCTAAGCATCAATGTCCACAAACTCTTTGTGTTCTACTCGAGATCTCATCTACACATAGACCTAGCTCTGATACCACCGTTGGGGAACATTGCATGGGAAACAAAAAAATTCATACGCACACGCAAGATCTATCCATGGTGATGAGCATCTATGAGAGGGAGAGTGGATCTACATACCCTTGTAGATCGCTAAGCGGGAAGCGTTAAGAAATGCGGTTGATGTAGTCGAATGTCTTCGCGATCCAAATCGCCGAGCGTCCCACGATCCCATCATGATCCGTCCCATGATCCAATCACGATGCGTCCCGCGATCTCATCACGATCCGTCCTGCGATCCAATCACGAATCGTCTCGCGATCTTGATCACGGTCCTTCCGATGTAGCACCAAACGGACGGCACCTCCACGTTCAGCACACGTACAACTCCATGACGATCTCCGCCTTCTTGATCCAGCAAGAGGGAGCGGAGAGGTAGAAGAGTTCTCCGGCAGCGCGACAGTGTTGCAGCGATGGTGGTAGAGCTATTCCAGCAGGGCTTTGCCTAAGCACTGCAGAAAACTGATCTAGAGGAGAAACTATGCACTAGAGGAGAGGGTAGCACATGGCTATTTTCTATGTGTGCAAAAAACCCTAAAACCTCTAGTATATATAAGAGGAAGAGAGGAGGGGGCTGGTGCACCAAGGGCCAGCAACTTTGCCCTTGGCGCAAGGAGAGGAGAGGAGGAATCCTCCTCCAATCCTATTAGCACTAGGACTCCTTCCTTATTAGCCTTTTTGCCTTTTTCCAACTTTTTCTCTTTGGGTTTTCCTTTCCCAGCCGCATGGGCCTTTGTGGGACTTCCACCAGCCCACTAAGGGCTGGTATTCATCGTCCCACAGCCCATGTAGCCTCTTGGGCCGAAATACCACTCCCGATGGTCCCCTGGTACACTACTAACACTCCCGGTACACTACCGATGAGCCCGAAACATTTCCGGTGACCAAAATAGGACTTCATGTATATCAATCTTTACCTCTGGACCATTCTGGAGCTCCTCGTGATGTCTAGGATCTCATCCAGGACTCCGAACAACCTTCGGTCACCACCAAACATAACTCTATACTCCCAAAACGTCACCGAACCTTAAGTGTGCAGACCTTGTAGGTTTGAGAACTATGTAGACATGACCGAGAGACCTCTACGGTCAATATCCAATAGCGGGACCTGGATGCCCATATTGGTTCCTACTTATTCTACGAAGATCTTTATTGGTCAAACCTCTATGTCAAGGATTTAGTTAATCCCGTATGATGTTACCTTTGTTCTTCGGTATGTTACTTGCCCGAGATTCGATCGTCGGTATCTCCACACCTAGTTCAACCTCGTTACCGGCAAGTCTCTTTACTCATTCCATAATACAAGATCTCGTGGCTAACACAAAGTCACATTGCTTGCAAAGCTTATTGTGATGTTGTATTACCGAGTGGGCCTTGAGATACCTCTCCGTCACACAGAGTAACAAATCCCAGTATTGATCCATGCCAACCCAACAGACAGCCTCGGAGATACCCGTGGAGCAACTTTATAGTCACCTAGTTACATTGCAATGTTTTATACACACAATACACTCCTCCGGTGTCAGTGAGTTGCATGATCTCATGGTCATAGGAATAGATACTTGACATGCAGGAAACTATAGCAATAAACTGACACGATCATATGCTACACTTTATAGTTTGGGTCTTGTCTATCATATCATTCTACTAATGATGTGATCCCGTTATCAAATGACATCTCATGCCCATGGCTAGGAAACCTTAACCATCTTTGAACAATGAGCTAGTCCATCAGAGGCATACTAGGGCATGGTTTTGTCTATGTATCCACACATGTATCTGAGTTTCCGATCTATACAAGTCTAGCATGGATAATAAACAATTATCACGAACAAGGAAATATAATAATAACCATTTTATTATTGCCTCTAGGGCATATTTCCGACAATTTGATAGTTCAGTGCATCTTGCATTATGTCTTAGAATTCAAGCTTCAAATACATTTTGAACGTTAGAGAGCATATGTGATGTTCCAAGGGCTGAAGTTGGATTTTAGGCTCGTGAACATGTTAGAGGTATGAGACCTCCAACAAATATTCATTGCCTGCAAGGTGAAGGACAATAGCTCAATTGATGAGCATGTGCTTAGATTGTATGGGTGCTAGAATTTCTTGAATCGAGTGGGAGTTGATCTTCCAGATAAGACAATGATTGATATGTTTCCCCAAGTCACTATCACAAAGCTACTAGAGCTTTGTGATGCACAATGAACATACTAGGGATAGAAATGATGACTCCTGAGCTATTCGCGATGTTTGACACCGCGAAGGTAGAAATCAAGAAGGAGCATCGAGTGTTGATGGTTAGTAAAAACCACTAGTTTCGAGAAGGGCAAGGGAAAGGAGGGAAACTTCATGGATGGCAAGACAGTTTCTGCTCGAGCTAATGAACCCAAAGTTGAACCCAAACCCGAGACTAAGTGCTTCTATTATGAGGAGAACGGTCGCTGAAGCGGAACAACCCTAGATACTTCGTAAATGAGAAGGCTGGCAACGTCGTCAGGAGTATATTAGATATATGTGTTATTGATGTTTATCTTTCTAGTACTCCTAGTAGCACCTGGGTACTAGATACCAGTTCGGTTGCTAAATGTTAGTAACTCGATATAAAAGCTACGGAATAAACGGAGGCTAGCTAAGGGTGAGGTGACGATGAGTGTTGGAAGTGTTTCCAAGGTTGATGTGATCACCATTGCACGCTCTCTCTACCTTCGGGATTAGTGATGAACCTAAATAAATGTTATTTGGTATTTGCATGGAGCATGAATGTGATTAAACCATGTTTATTGCAATATAGTTATTCATTTAAGCTAGAGAATAACGGTTACTCTATTTACATGAATAGTACCATCAATGGTCATGCACCCAATGAGAATGGTTTACTGAATATCGATCGTGGTGACACCGATGTTCCCAATATTGATGTCAAAAGATACAAAGTTAATAATGATAGTACCACATACTTGTGGCACTACCGCTAAATGTCATATTGGTGTAAAACACATTAAGAACCTCCATGCTGATGGATATTTGGACTCATTCGATCTCGAATTAGTTGAGACATGCGAACCATGCCTCATGGGGAAGATGACTAAGACTCCGTTTTTCAATATGATGGAGCGGGCAAGTAACTTATTGTAAATGATACATGTTGATGTATGCGATCCATTGAGTGTTGTAGCATGTAGTCGATATCGTTATTTTCTTACCTTCAAACAAATTCATAGTGAAGTTTAAGATCATCATGACAAGAAGATAAAAATGTCTACGATATGATCATGGGTGTGAATAACTGAGTTACGACTTTGGTATAAAACTTAAGACAACGTGAAAGTTTTGTCAAAACTCACAGCATCTGGAACACCATTGTGTGATGGTGTGTTCGAACATCATAGTCATGCTGTATTGGATATGGTGCGTACTATGATGTCTCTTATCGTTTTGCCACTATCTTTTTGGGGTTATGCATTAGAGACAACTACATTCACTTTAAATAGGGCACCATCTCGATCCGCTGAGATGACACTGTATGAATTATGGCTTGAAAGAACCCTAAGCTGTCATTTCTCAGAGTTTGGGAATGCGGCACTTATGTGTGATAAGCTTGAACCCAAAGCCAAAAAGTGAAACTTCGTAGTATACCCTAAGAACAGTTGGGTATACCTTCTATCTCAGATCCGAGTGCAAAGTTTTTGTTGCTAAAAATGGGTCCTTTCTCGAGAAAGAGTTTCTCTCAAAAGAATTGAGTGGGAGGAAGATAGAACTTGATGAGGTTGTTAAACCTTTGTTTCAACCAGAGAGTAGCGCATCACAGAAAGATGTTTCTGTGGAGCCTACGTTAGTTGAAGAGGAAGTTAATGATGGTGATCATGAAGCTTCATATCAAGTTACTATCGAACCTTGTAGGATGACAAGGACGTGTGCTGCTCCTGAGTGGTACGACAACCTTGTCTTAGAGGTCATGTTGTTGAACAACGATGAACATATGAACTATGGAGAAGAGATGATGGGCCCGGATACGAAAAAATGGTTAGAGGCCATGAAATCCAAGGAAGGATCCATGTATGAAAACCAAGTACGGACTTTGGTAGACTTGCCCCTTGAACGGCAGGTCATTGAGTACAAATGGACCTTTAAGATGAAGACAAACGCTGATGGTGAATGTCACCATCTATAAAGATCGACTTGTTGCAAAGAAGTTTCCGCCAAGTTCAAGGAGTTAACTACTATGAGACTTTCTCACCCGTAGCAATGTTAAAGTCTGTTGAAATTATGTTAGCAATTGCTGCATTTTTCAATTATGAAATCTGGCAGTTGGATGTCAAAACATTGTTTCCTTAATATTTACTTGAGGAAAGGTTGTATGTGATACAACCAGAAGGTTTTGTAGGTCCTGAGGATGCTAAAAGTTGTGCCAGCTCCAGCGATCCTTCTATGGGAGCAAGCATCTCGGAGTTGGAATATACACTTTGATGAGGTGATCAAAGTTTTTGGGTTTATACAAAGTTTATGAGAAAGTGAGTGGGAGCACTATAGAATTTTTGATAAGTATATGTCGATGATATATTGTTGATCAGAAATGATGTAGAATTTTAGGAAAGCATAATTAGTATTTCAAAGGAAGACCTGGATAAACTTACTTAATTGTTGGGCATCGAGATCTATAGAGATAGATCTAGACGTCTGATAAGATTTTTCAATGAGTAAATACCTTGAAAAGATTTTGAAAGAGTTCAAAATGGACCAGTCAAAGAAAGAGTTCTTGCCTGATTTGTAAAGTGTGAAGTTTAGTAAGACTCAAAGCTTGACCACGGCAGAAGAAAGAGAAAGGACGAAGGTTGTCCCCTATGGCTTAGCCATAGGCTCTATATAGTATGCCATGCTGTGTACCGCACCTGGTGTGTGCCTTGCCATGAGTCTTTCAAGGGGTACAAGAGTGATTCAGGAGTGGATCACTAGACATCAGTCAAGATTATCCTTCTTAACTAAAGGACTAAGGAAATGTTTCTCGGTTATGGAGGTGATAAAGAGCTCATCGTAAAGGGTTACATCGATGCAAGCTTTGACACAAATCCGAATGACTCTTGGTAGCAATCTGGATACGTATAGTGGAGAAGCCATTTGGAATAGCTCCAAGGAGGGCGCGGTAGCAGTGTCTACAATTTGACACAGAAATTTGCAAAGTACAGACGGATCTGCATATCACAGACCCATTGACTAAAGGCCTCTCTCACATGCAAAGCATGATCGAACCCCAGAACTCATTGGGGGTGAGATTCATAATAATGTAAATCACATGGTGATGTGAACTAGATTATTGACACTAGTGCAAGTGGGAGACTGCTGCAAATATGCCCTAGAGGCAATAATAAATTAGTTATTATCATATTTCCTTGTTCATGATAATCGTCTATTATCCATGTTAGAATTGTATTGATCGGAAACTGAAATACATGTGTGGCTATATAGACAACACCATATCCCTAGTATGCCTCTATTAGACTAGCTCATTCATACAAGATGGTCAAGGTTTCCTAGCCATGGATATGAGATGTCATTTTATAACGGTACCACATAATTTGGAGAATGATGTTATGGACAAGAACCAAATTATAAACATACCATATGATCGTGTCATATTATTGCCATAGTTTTCTACATGTCAAGTATTTGTTGCTATGACCATGAGATCATGCACCTCACTGACACCAGAGGAGTACCTTGTGTGTATCAAACGTTCCAACGTAACTGAGTGATTATAAAGGTGCTCTATAGGTATCTCCGAGGGAGTCTGTTGGGTTGGCATGGATCTAGAATGGGATTTGTTACTCCATGTGACTGAGAGGTATCTTAGGGCCCACTCGGTAATACAACATCACAACAAGCCTTGCAAGCAAAGTGACCAAAGTGTTAGCCACGGGATCTTGTATTACGAAAAGATTAAAGCGACTTGCTGGTAACGAGATTGAACTAGGTATAGAGATACCGACGATCGAATCTCGGGAAAGTAACATATCAAAGAACAAATGGAATAGCATACGAGATTAACTGAATCCTTAACATAGAGGTTCAACCGATAAAGATCTTCATAGAATATGTAGGAACCAATATGGGCATCTAGGTCCCGCTATTGGTTATTGACCTTAGAGGTGTCTCGGTCATGTCTACATAGTTCTCAAACCCGCAGGGTCTGCACTCTTAACGTTCGATGATGTTTTGATAGTTTTGAGTTATGTATCATGGTGACCGAAGTTTGTTCGGAGTCCCGGACGAGATCCCAAACATCACGAGGAATTCCGGAATGGTCCATAGACCAAGATTGATATATCGGAAGTTGGTGTTTGGACTCCGGAAAAGTTTCGAGCATTTCTTGCACTGTACCGGGAGTGACGAATGGGTTCTGGGGGACCACCAAGTGGGGCCATCACACCCCAAGGGGCCACATGGGCCTTAGTGGTGGCGCACCAGCCCCTGGTGGGCTGCGCAGCCATCCCAAGAAGTCCTATGCATAGAAGGAGGGAGTAGGGGCAAAGTAGGAAAGAGTCCTACTTGGAGTCCACCTCCCACAAGGGAGGTGGACTCCTCCCCTCTAGTTCTGCCGAAGCCCTCCTTGTAGGAGGGGCTAGGCTGCCTCCTCTCCTCTCCCTCCTATATATACTAAGGTTTTTTTAGGGCATCCCCCAACCCTAATAGCCACGTGTAACATCCCAAAATTTCGAATGTTATATTAATTAATAGAAAGATTGATTGTTTGATTGAGTGATTGAAATTGAGGGAAATTTGAAAGTTTTTGAAACCTTGGAATGATAGGGAACAAAATGACTTTCCGCTTTGTCTTTGATTTCAAATTCATCCAATTCAAATCAATGAGAGAAGATGCCATTACTTCTTCAAATAAAAGGATTTGGAAAGTGGATTTTTAAAAATCTCTGAAATATTCTATTTGGAAATCCATTTCATATTTAGTTATATTTCAAAATTTGAATGAATTCAAATTCACTTACCCAAATTCAAAATCTTGAGAGGAGCAACATGACACCCCAAACCAGGGGCAATTGGAATTATCTTTGAATTCATAAAACTCAGAAAAATTATTTGGAAATAATTGAATTTTAAATTCAAAGACATTCTTGAAGTGATTTTTCATATTTATTTTTCTCCAAAAATAAAATATATGGAAAATAGGGTAAAATGATTCCCGCAAATATAAAAATGGAGATAGACGAATTTGGAGTCATTTTGGTATTTTCAAAATGTTTTCTTTTCATTTTATATGCAACAGTAGCACAGTTTGAATTTATTGGTTTTGTGGGAATTTTGTTTGACAATGTAAATATGTTCATCTTTTAGATTTTATTTTTCTCGTCTTTTTGATATATAATATATATATATAAAAGTATTTTAGTTTTCCTTTTATTGAACTTACTTTTCTGTTTTTGTTTTATAAAAGGAAAAAACCTTCTTTAATAGGAAATAAATCGCGCGGCCCAGCTAGCAAATTGGGCCCACATCCCTTAGAGCCGATTCGAATCCCTCCCGAATCGGCCGTCCGATCTCTTTCCTTCTACCTTCTCTTCCTGATGACCCAGCCCCACTGCCCGACCATGAGTCCCATCGGTCATTGCCTTACTTTCCCCTCGCCACACTTTCCTTCGCCGGAGATGGCCGATCCCCACGTCGATCTCCTCTGCCCTTGCCTTTCTACAACCAGCGAGTCCACCTATAAATACAGGAGCTCTCCTGCACCTCGTTCCTTTATGAATCCCACCTCACCATGCCCTAACCTCGCCGCCATTTCTCGCCAGAGTCCTCCACCTCCCCGGAGCTCTGTGAGCTCGCCTCGCTCAACCTCGTCAGCCCCGAGCCTCACCAAGACCACCATCTTCGTCGCCATGCTCATCTGCATCACCTAGTGCTCATGCCGTTGCCGGAGAACTACTGGAGATGTCTGCCAATTAACCTCACCGCCTTGGCCTAGCCGGAATCTCGCTGGAGACCTCCACCACTGCGGTAAGTCACCGGCATCGCTCTCATCCGCACGATCCTAGCTCAACGGGGTAGATTAGATCTACTTACCACTTCTGTTTAGATACGGTTTAGTTTAAGTGGACCGTCCGGTTTTTCTTTTCTGTTTTAGACCGAACCGTTTTCTGTTAGATAATGGCCGTCCGCTCGTTTAGCCCTCGCGCTCACAGTCCGCAGCGAACCAGGAGTTGCCACGTGTACACTGACCGGCATGTAGTTGTTTATAATTTATTTTAATGTCTATTTTAAAAACAGAACAGTTCTTTTTTTAGTTTTGATATATCTTTTAGAACTTTTGAAATTTTTGACTGATTCTTTTTGCAATGTGTCAAAAATTGATTCCAGTTTCTGTAGATACCAAGTTTGACCATATTGGACTTTCTAAAAATTTGAATTCATTGAAATTTTCTCAAACAACTAGAATTTGAATAACTTGAGTTTAGAAATAGATTTTGAGTTGATTATTTTTGCTACTTGTCATTCGTGACTTTATTTAATAGTAGGTAGAATTTGAGAATTTTCAGAATAATTTAAATTAGGGGTTTCATGCAAAACAGTACTGTTTTGATTCTTTTTAAGTTTATTTATATTTCTGTAGTCTTAATTGTTTTTAATTTATTTTCTTTTATTTTAGTTGACAAGTTTTATTTTGCTTTATTTTAGTTAGCAGAAGTATTTCAACCAAGTTATTTTTATGTCAATTATTATGTTTATAGCATGAAATCAATTCTAGTTTCACAATAACTTGCCAATTGATTTCATTGCTAGTTTGATTTTCTGTTTGAAAATACTTTTAATAAAATTGTTTTATAAAATTTATTTTCTGTTATTTATTTGTTTCATATTTTGTTTTATTTTATTTTTAGTATTTTATTGTTTTTCTTGATGTTAAGTTTATTAGGCAAAAACTCATGTCGTTTAGTGTATTGCTTTCATAGTTCTTACTTGTTCTTCAAAAGTAATTCTTTTGCTAGTAAAATATTGACCAAAATAATTTTGTTAGATTTTTCTGTCTTTTTGTTTTGTTGCATTTGAAATTAGTTTATTTGTAGGGAAAACTACACATGGTTGATTTGATGTAGTTTTGTTATTTTAACTTTTGTCTTAAGTATTTCCTTCATCACAACCCTTTTGTGTTTTGGTTTTGTGTTACTTTTTGATTGTTAGTATTGATTGCTAGTATGATTACTTATATGAGTCCAATGTTTGATTATCTAGATTTCATCAAAGATTGACGAATAGTTCTATCAAGTTATTTCTGAGAGCGATATTATCTTCATCAACCTTACTAGGAAAGTTCACTTTGACCATCTATTTCATACCTATGTTTTATTGCATGTAGTGACATCATTCAACAAATCCCTCCGGTAGTGTTATTGAAATTCTTGTAGTTGAGTAGAATGCATGAGGTAGGAACCCACCACTTGTTACTAAAGCCCCGGGGACGCTAGTTATTTTAATGCTATGCTAAAGTAGACGGGGTCTGGTATGAGTGTTCGTGAGTGGTGTGAGAAGGAGGACTCCACGTCAAAACGACAACTTCATGAAGGCATCTTCAAGTCTTGCATCTTCAAGACCTCAAGACTTCGAGACTCAAGAAACAAGTTTTCAATAGACACTACTGGGTGAAAGATGGATTTGATGGGCACCCTGGAGTAACCAGTGGATGGCCGGGATGCAATGAGAAGTGCCATGACATCTTGCGGAAAGCTTCACCCAGACTCAAAGAGACAGATGAATACTTCATGCCTGGAAGCTTACCTGTGTAGCCACAAGTCAATATGGGCTCTGCTTGGTTGATCTGTGTTGTGACTCTGGCTGGGTAGTGCTACGAGATGTAGTCGACGTTAGGATTGAATCTTGTGGGTAAAGTACACAACACTCTGTAGAGTTAAACCTAATTGATTAGCCGTGTCCCCGGTTATGGACAATTTGAGCCTCTAGACTTGGATCTATCTCTAAACTCTCAACATTGGACTGATAATTAATTGTGGGCAATTTATGATACTTGTGGGCATTAAGATATTGGTTGCCGGAACCATGTCATGATAGATAACTCCATAGTGAAAACTCCTGATATTCCTTTGTTGTAGGAAAATAAAATAAAATAAACTTTTATGCAAAAACTCCGACACAGAGCCACAAAGCCTTATTGGATATAGAATATACTTTATCTTCTCTTCTGCAAATGGTTATATTGCCAGTACATTCAATGTACTGACCTACATGGCTGCAAAGACTTATGTTGCAGATAAGTTCTACAATGAGTAGGAGTACGATTCAGGGTTACGGTCTGTACTCAACCTGTCATTGGTGTTTATTGGGACACCACTCCTGTTGACTGTTTCCGCTGAGATTTTGAGGTATATATCAGTTTTATGTTATTTACATGTGATTGCACTTTGATATATACATTGATGTACTGTGTGTACCAGCATACTGATCCAGGGATGGCACAGAACACACAGAGGCTTGACCTTTTTTAGGTCGGGTCGCTACACCATGTGTTGCCCTCTTCTTCCCTGGATTAGTTTCTCCTCTAGATTAGTTCTGCGGTGCTTTGGCGAAGCCCTGCAGGATTAGTTCATCACCACCGCCACCACACTGTTGTGCTGCCAGGGAACTCATATACCTCTCTACTCTCTCTTGATGGATCAAGAAGGCGGAGATTGTCATCGAGCCGTACGTGTGCTAGACGCGGAGGTGTCGTCCGTTCGGTGCTAGATCAGAAGGACCGCGAATGGATCGCGGGACGGATCGTGATTGGATCGCGGGACGGATTGTGATGGGATCGCGGGACGGATCGTAATTGGATCACGGGACGGATCGTGACGGGATCGCGGGACAGCTTGCGATTTGGATCGCGAAGACGTTCGACTACATCAACCGCGTTTCTTAACGCTTCCCGCTAAGCGATCTACAAGGGTATGTAGATCCACTCTCCCCCTCGTATATGCTCATCACCATGGATAGATCTTGCGTGTGTGTAGGAATTTTTTTGTTTCCCATGCAACCTTCTCTAACACTTTCAACTTGGCTTTCTCTAGGAACGCATTAAAATTTAGGGGAACTACTGCGCGAGCCATTGATCTACAACATAAATATACAAAGGTTACTAAGACAATTGTTCAAGATAATGAGTTTAGTTAATCAAATTACTTAAAAAACTCCCACTCAAATTGACATCCCTCTGGTCATCCAAGTGATACATGATCCAAATTAACCAACTCAAGTCTAATCATCACGTGAGTTGATGTGGTTTCAATGGCAAACATCATCATGTTAATCATATCAACTATATGACTCATGGTCAACCTTTCGGTCTCTTGTGTTCCGAGGCCATGTCTGTACATGCTAGGGTCGTCAAGTTTAACCCGAGTGTTCTGCACGTGCAACACCGGCTTGCACCCATTGTATATGAACGTAGAGTCTATCATACCCGATAATCACGTGGTATCTTGACACGACGAACTTTCGCAACGGTCCACACTTGGGGAGAACACAATTTTATCTTGAAATTTTAGTGTGGTATCACCTTATAATGCTACTGTCGTCCTAAGAAAAACAAGGCGCATAAAAGGATTAACATCACATGCAAATCATAAGTGACATGATATGGCCATGAACTTGTGCTTTGGGTCTCCATCTCCAAAGGACCGACATGATCTACATCGTCACTGGCATGACACCATGATCTCCATAATATTGATCTCTACGAACGTGTCACCGTGAGGTTGTCGCGCCAATTGTTGCTTCTATGACTATTACTAACTCATAGCGATAAAGTAAAGCAAAAAGGGCAAAAATAATTAAAGACAACCCTATGTCTCCTGCCGGTTTTCGTACTCATTGACATGCAAGTCTTGATATTCTATACAAAACAAGATCATCTCATATATCACATATATCTTATCATTTAATTGGCCATATCACATAACAACATATCCTGCAAAAACAAGTTAGACGTCCTCTAATTGTTGTTGCAAGTTTTATGTGGGTGCAACGGGTATCTAGCAAGAACAATTCTCACCTACGAAAAAACCAAAATTGTGATACACGTATTGCTATTCAACCTTATCAAGGACCACATTTGTAGAATCCGATCCAACTAGAGTAGGATAGACAGACACCCGCCAGCCATCTTTATGCAACAAAGTCACATGTCAATCAATGGAGCCGGTCTCTCATAAGCGTACGAGTAAGGTTGGTCTGGGCCGCTTCATCTCACAATACCGTTGAATCAAAAAACAACCGAGGGAGGAAGCAATGTGAGCATCAATGCCCAGAAACTCCTTTGTGTTCCACTCGTGATCTCATCTACACATATAACTTGCACCGATAACACTGTTAGGAAACGTTGCATGGTAAACAAAAAATTTCCTACGCACACACAAGATCTATCCATGGTAATGAGCATCTACGAGAGAGAGAGAGAGAGTAGATCTACATACCCTTGTAGATCGCTAAGTGGGAAGCATTAAGAAACGTGGATGATGTAGTCGAACTTCTTCGCAATCCAAATCGCTATCCGTCGAGTGATCCAATCACGATCTAGCACCGAATGGACGACACCTCTGCATTCAGCACACATATAGCTCGATGATGATCTCCGCCTTTATATCTAGGAAGAGGGAGCGGAGAGGTAGATGAGTTCTCAGGCAGCACGACGGCACGGCAGCGGTGGTGGTGGAACTATTCCGGTAGGGCTTCACCTAAGCACTGCGGAAAACTAGAGGATTTGATCAATCGGGGAGAGAGGGTTGCATCATGGCAAGGGTTTCTGGTGTGGCTGCCCTCTCTCCTCTCTAGTATATATAGGAGAGAGGGGAGGGGCTGGCCTACCTACGGCTCGTCCTAGGAGTCGGCCGAAGGAGGTGGAGGTGGAGGTGCACCACCCTAAGGCCCATGTGGACCTCTTGGGGTGTGGTGGCCCCACTTGGTGGACCCCCAGATCCCATTCGTCAATCCTGGTACACTGCCGGAAATGCCCAAAACTTTTTCGGAGTTCAAACACCACTTTCCTATATATCAATCTTTACCTCCAGGCCATTGCGGAGCTCCACGTGACGTCCTGGATGTCATCCGGGACTCCGAACAACCTTCGGTCACCAACATACATAACTCAATACTATCGAAACATCACCGAACATTAAGTGTGCAGACCCTATGGGTTCGAGAACTATGTAGACATGACTGAGACACCTCTACGGTCAATAACCAATAGCGGTTCTTGGATTACCATATTGGTTCTTACATATTCTACGAATATCTTTATTTGTTGAACCTCTATGTCAAGGATTCAGTTAATCCCATACGTTGTTCCCTTTGTTCTTCGGTATGTTACTTGCCCGAGATTCGATCGTCGGTATCTCTATACCTAGTTCAACCTCGTTACCGGAAAGTATATTTACTCGTTGCTTATTACAATATCCCGTGACCAACACTTAGTCACATTTCTTGCAAGGCTTATTGTGATGTTGTAATACCGAGTGGGCCCTGAGATACCTCTCCATCACATAGAGTAATAAATCCTAGTCGTGATCCATGGCCACTCAACAGACACCGAGTTACGTTGCAACATTTGATACACAAAAGGTATTCCTCCGGTGTCGGTGAGTTGCATGATATCATGGTCATAGGAATAGATACTTGACATGCAGAAAACTATAACAATAAACTGACATGATTGTATGCTACATTCATAGTTTGGGCCTTGTCCATCACATCATTCTCCTAATGATGTGATCCCGTTATCAAATGACATCTCATGTCTATGTCTAGGAAATCTTGACTATATTTGATCAATGAGCTAGTCTACTAGTGGAATACAAGGGACACTCTGTTCTCTATGTATGCACACATGCAATTGAGCTTCCAATCAATACAATTATAGCATGGATAATAAACGATTATCATGAACAAGGAATTATAACAATAACCACTTTATCATTGCCTATAGGTCATATTTGCAACACGAAATAAATAATATAAAGTTCATCGAAACCATATAAAAGTATTGTAAACATAGGTGAATTTGGCGTGAATACTTCATAAATCATCGATACTTTGGATACGTATCAGCATCCCCAAGCTTAATTCCTACTCGTCCTCGAGTAGGAAAATGGTAAAAGAACTAATTTATGAAGTGTAAATGCTAGCATAGTGCATAAGTGATCAATGATAATTTCAGTCAATTTTTTTAGCATCATAACCAGCAACTTTTTCTCATTAAACTCATCATGATAAAGTAGCAAGCAATTCAGATGTTATGGTTCAAACAGTGAATTCTCTTGAAACTTAACAACCTATGTTCTTAGTCACCAAACAATTGCAATTCAACTTATTCTCAACAAATTTTATATAAGATCTCCACATACTCAATCATCATCTAGTCTTCTATGATTGTTATTACTCAAAGCATATTTTTAGAACAAATGGAATCGATCGAACATTTAGAAAGATAGGGATTAATGTTTTGCCTCCCAACATACTTATCATAGAGATAATTATCAACAATAATAATTCATAATCAAATATATTTGATTGGATATATATGTGTGGATCTTTCCCCACCACATGATGCTTGCCAACTAATAGAAGTTGGTTGGAATAAGAAGTTGACTCAACATGAAAAGTAAATAACATGAAAGTAAATAGATTGTCTCTTCGCAAAGGGAAGCAAGGACTTGCATATGTGTCGAAGCTCATTGTTTAAAACAGAGATGAATAAAGTTTTGGGTGGTGCACCCTTCCTGTCGACGTTACGACCAAGAGTTATCAACATCTTTCATGTTAAACACATTAGCGGCGGTTCCCAAGTGGTAAAAGTAAAGGTTTACTCCCCCTCCACCAACAAACACACTCCACGGCTAGCCGAGTCCACGGGTACGGTCCATACCAACAGCATTCCTAGGGGAGTTTTGTTTAATTATTTGTATTTTTTCATTTCGGGACTAGGAATCCCTATTACCGCCCCTCTCATGCAAGGACAAGTGAATAAACACTCATAATGAGAATAACCCACTTAACATGGAAGATACTAACCATCCCATGTCGCTCCATGAGTGGTCCAGGCACACAAAAAAGATGTTCATTAGAAATTTGAGGTGGTACATGCAAATTTACTTGGAATGGCAGTGAAATAACATATATAGGTAGATATAGTGGACTCTCATGGAAAGAAACTGGGTTTAAGGGTTTGGATGCACAGGTAGTATCTCTACTTAGTACACATTTTTGGCTAGCAAAAGGTTCTTAAACTAGCACCACATGTTGGAGGATCCATAACAATATAACTTCTATGCGAATATACGGAACCATACCTCATTACATTGTCTTCCTTGTCCAACTTCAACTAATTTTCTCAAGTTTGAAAATAATTAACGGGTATTCACAATCATATAAGATGTCTGAGGTAATATATTTGTATGTGAAAGTTCTCTTGCTTATATTAATTATTCACGAATTGCTTGTATGACTAATATTTGTGATTGTCAAACTTCAAAATATTTTACTTTCTAAACAAGATGTGAAGCTACTACTAAGCATAAACCACATTTATAATTTCATATTTATGATTTTCAATTCATTCACAATTTGCCCTTAGGATATAAGTGAACCACAAGAGTAAACATCAAACTACTCTTCAAAAGATATAAGTGAAGATCAATGAGTAGGTAAATAATCAAGTAGATATGTGAGAACTCTCTCTCTATCTCAATAAAGATTTTCAGATCCTAGTATTTTATTCAAACAACAAACTAAACAAAAATACACTCCAAGAATAGCACATGTCATGTTGACAAATAAAAATTTATGCTCAACATAGGCTAACCGATAATTGTTGATGAAGAGAGGTGGGATGCGTAGCATCCCCATGCTTAGATGCTTGAGACTTCTTAAATAAATTACTTGGGGTGCCTTGTGAATCCCCAAGCTTGAGATTTTGTATCTCTTTCAATCCTCTCATATCACAGTTGCACCTATTCTCAAAAACTTCATCCACACAAAACTCAAAAAGAACTTGTGAGATATGTTAGTACACATAAAAATAAAACCACACTTCATGGACTGCCAAGACAAGTTGCACAATAATTTCCAAACATCATTTACTGTTTAATATCATTTCCACTATTTATATAAACTAATATAAACCATGAAAACTATAGGATAAGTAGATAACAAAACTATGACACCAATATGTCCAAATATAACAGTCTGTATCAATCTATTAAACCAGTATACTTCTGTAACTCAAAAAATTATGAAAATTTAGAGCCAAATAATTTATATGAAAACACAGTGTAAACATTTCAGAAACTGTCCATGTTCCAGTAAAAAATTAAAATTCAAATACTATAGAAGAAGTTTCTATTTTTACACAGCACATATCAAAACATGCAATGCAAACATCCTAATGCAATTCTTGGAACGTTTTATTGAAAAACAAGATTATAAACATATAACAGAGAACAACTATAATGACGCTCCAAGAAAACACATATCACATGATGAATAAAAATATAGCTCCAAGCAAGATGTACCGATAATGTTGGAGATGAAAGAGGGGATGCCTTTTGGGGAATCCCCAAGCTTAGACGCTTGAGTCTTCCTTGTATATTACCTTGGAGGTGCATTGGGCATCCCCAATATCAGGTACTTGCTGCTCCTTATTCACCTCATATCGGTATCTCACCCAAAACTTAAAATTTTCAATCACACAAAACTTAACGGAACTTCGGGAGATAGGTTAGTGTAGTAAAGATAGATCATTCTCTTGGGTACTGTCAAGACAAGATTCATAATTGTTTTGAAATTATACCTACTGAATTCCATCCTTCCCACAATTTGTATCACTCAATATAAGCTATTGGAACACTTGAAACAACCAAACTATGCATCCAAAATAGAACCTGTCAAAAATTGAACAATCTATGGAGATCTGAATGATCACCATACTTCCCCGAATCTAAAAATTCTAAGCAATTAGGAAAGCATATAACATTTGTATATAAATCATGTGTCAAAATCGCAGAATTTCTTGAAGCTGTAGTAAATTCAGATAATTCATATACTGGACGCAAAACTTTCTGTTTTTACACAGAATCAAACAAACAAGTTTCCACACTATCCCAAAGGATTTACTTGGCACTTTATTGAAACAAAAGATACAAAACATTATTAATACAACAGATAATCATGTGAGCATACAAAAACAGAAAGTAAAAGTGTCAGGTTGTCTCCCAACAAGCGCATTTCTTTAATGCCTTTCAGCTAGGCATGGTGATTTCAATGATTCTCGTATAAAAGTAAAGAATTGAAACACAATGGGAGCATCATGAAGCATATCACAAGAAAATTTAAGTCTAACCCACTTCGTATTCAAAGGGATTTTGTTATCAAACAATTTATGGGAGCAATAATCAACTAGCATATGAAGGCAAAACAAGCATATTTTCAAAAATTTGAACACATAGAGAGGAAACTTGATATTATTGCAATTCCTACAAGAATATGTTCCTCCTTCATAATATTTTTCAGTAGCATCATGAAGGAATTCAACAATATAACTATCACATAAGGCATTCTTTGAGGAGTGACCCTTCTGACCACACTTGTGACACGTAACCTCTAAGAGCGGACATAAGTTGCCTAGAGGAGGAACATTAGTTGACTTGGGTGCCTGGGGCATCTGCTGATAACCTGGGTTTGGTGGGTGGGAAGGACCACGACCACCAAGCTGCCTCTGTTGCTGAGGGAACGAAATAGATGAGGAGGAGGAACCCAATACTTCTGCTGCTTCGGAACCATCTGATAGCTGGAAGAAGAAGAATAGGATTCTTTGGAACACTTCCTTGAGTTCTCCAACTTGAGCTGAGTTGCCTCGACCTTCAAAGGAATGTTGTAGAACTGATCAAACTCACGAGGCTCTTGCAAAACTAGACCCGGCAGAAGCTCATCCTTGAGACCACCTCTAAACTGATAAATCATGGACTTCTCATCAGGAACATCTTGTTTAGCATAGCGGGCCAGATTCTGGAACTTGACGTTGTACTGATAGACAGACTTGCTTCCCTACTTGACATGCCTGAACTTCCCATGCATCTCCTCGACAAAGCTCGTCAGAATGTAATGTTGGAAATATGCCCTAGAGGCAATAATAAAATAGTTATTATTATATTTCCTTGTTCATGATAATCGTTTATTATCCATGCTATAATTGTATTGATTGGAAACACGTTGCACGTGTGGATACATAGACACAACTATGTCCCTAGTATGCCTCTAGTAGACTAGCTCGTTGATCAAAGATGGTAAAGGTTTCCTAGCCATTGACATGAGATGTCATTTGATAACGGGATCACATCATTAGAAGAATGATGGGATGGACAAGACTCAAACTATAAACGTAGCATATGATCGTGTCAGTTTATTGCTATAGTTTTCTGCATGTCAAATATATGTTCCTATGACCATGAGATCATGCAACTCACAGACACTAGAGGAGTGCCTTGTGTGTATCAAACATCGCAACGTTACTAGGTGACTATAAAGATACTCTACAGGTATCTCCGAGGGTGTCTGCTGGGTTGGCATGGATCAACACTGGGATTTGTTACCCCATGTGACAGAGAGGTATCTCAGGGCCCACTCGGCAATACAACATCACAATAAGCCTTGCAAGCAATGTGACTAAGTGCTGGTCACAGGATCTTGTAATACGGAATGAGTAAATAGACTTGCCGGTAACGAGGTTGAACTAGCTATGCAGATACCGACGATCGAATCTTGGGCAAGTAACATACTGATAAACAAAGGGAACATTATACAGGATTAACTGAATCCTTGACATAGAGGTTCGACCGATTAAGATATTCATAGAATATGTAGGAAGCAATATGGGCATCCAGGTCCCGCTATTGGTTATTGACCGTAGAGGTGTCTCGGTCATGTCTACATAGTTCTCGAACCCTAGGGTCTGCACACTTAAGATTTGGTGACGTTTTAGTAGTATAGAGTTATGTATAGTGGTGACCGAAGGTTGTTCGGAGTTCTGTATACGTCCTGGATGTCACAAGGAGCTCCGGACTGGATCGGAGGTAAAGATTGATATATAGTAAGTCCTATTTTGGTCACTTCAAATGTTTCGGGCTCATCGGTACTGTACCAGTTGTGTTGGGACCATCGGGAGGGGTATTTCGACCCAAGAGACTACATGGGCTGTGGGAGGATGAATACCAGCCCTTAGTGGGCTGGTGGAAGTCCCACAAAGGCCCATGCGGCTGGGAAAGAAAAGCCCAAGGAGAAAAGGTGGCAAAAGGCAAAAAGGTGGAAATAAGGAAGGAGTCCTAATCCTACTAGGAGTGGAGGAGGAAGACTCCTCCTCTCCACTTCGGCTGAACCAAAGAGGGGCTGGCCCTTGGGCCAAGCCTCCTCCTCTACTCCACCTATATATACTAGAGGTTTTAGGGTTTTTTGAACAAGATTTCAGCCACGTGCTACCCTCTCCTCTAGATCATAGTTTCTCCTCTAGATCGGTTTTAGCGGTGCTTAGGCAAAGCCCTGCTGGAATAGCTCCACCACCATCACCGCAACACCATTGCGCTACCAAAGAAATCTTATACCTCTCTGCTCCCTCTTGTTGGATCAAGAAGGTGGAGATCGTCATCAAGCCGTACGTGTGCTGAACACGGTGGTGCCATCCATTCGGTGCTAGATCGGGACGGATCGTGATTGGATCGCGGGACGCTCGGCGATTTGGATCGCGAAGGCGTTTGACTACATCAACCGCGTTTCTTAATGCTTCCCGCTTAGCGATATACAAGTTTATGTAGATCCACTCTCCCCTCTCGTAGATGCTCATCTCCTAGATTGATCTTGGTGACACGTTGATGGAGATCAAGATGATGGAGATCATGGTTTCATGCTGGTGACGATGGATATCATGCCGGTGCTTTCAAGATGGAGATCAAAAGCACAAGTTCATGGCCATATCATGTCACTTATGATTTGCATGTGATGTTAATCCTTTTTATGCACCTTGTTTTGCTTAGGACGACGGTTGCATTATAAGGTGATCCCTTACTTAAATTTCAATATAAAATTGTCTTCTCCCCCAGTGTGCACCATTGCAAAAGTTCATCGTGTCGAGACACCATGTGATGATCGGGTGTGATAGACTCTACGTTCACATACAAAAGGTGCAAGCCAGTGTTGCACCTGCAGAACACTCGGGTTAAACTTGACGAGCCTAGCATGTACAGACATGGTCTCGGAACACAAGAGACCGAAAGGTCGAACATGAGTCATATAGTTGATATGAGCAACATGATGATGTTCGCCATCGAAACCACCTCAACTCAAGTGATTATCGGACTTGATTTGGTGAATTTGGATCTTGTATCACTCAGATGACCTGAGGGATGTCAATTTGAGTGGGAGCTTTAGTAATTTGATTAACTAAACTCATTATCTTGAACAATAGTCTAAGTAAACTTTGCATATTTATGATGTAGATCAATGGCTCGCATAATAGGACCCTTGAATTTTAATGCGTTCCTAGAGAAAGCTAAGTTTAAAGATGATGGAAGTAACTTTGTGGACTAGGCCCATAATCTGAGGATTATCCTCATGGCTTCCTAGAAGGCATATGTCCTTGATGCACCGCTTGGTCACCGACCCGCTGACCTGTCATCCGAAGACGTTAAGAACGCTTGGGAGAGACGTTCTGGAGATTACTCAATAGTTCAATGTGCAATGTGGTATGGCTTAGAACCGTGACTTCAAAGACGTTTTGAACGTCATGGAGCATATGAGATGTTCCAAGAGTTGGAGTTTATCTTTAAGAAGAAGGCTCAGATCGAGAGGTATGAGACCTCCAATAAACTCTATGCTTGCAAAATGGAGGAGAACGGGTCTGTTAGTGAACATATACTCAGAATGTCTGGGTATTCGACCCGTCTGGCAGAGTTAGGGATGCCCCTTCCGCCTGGCTACAAGAGCTTTGTCATGAACTATAACATGCAAGGGATGAACAATTAGTCGTCGAGCTATTTGCGATGCTGAAAGTCACCGAGTCTGAAATCTAGAAAGAACATCAAGTTTTGATGGTGAATAAAACCACTAGTTTCAATAAGAATGGCAAGGACAAGAAGGGTAAATCCAAGAAGGGTGGCAAAGCAGTTGCTACTCTAGTGAAGAAACCCAAGGCTGGACCCAAGCTAGAAATTGAGTGCTTTCATTGCAAGGGAACTGGTCACTAGAAGCGGAACTGCCCCAAGTATCTGGTTGACAAAAAGGCGGCCAACAAAAAAAAGGTATATATGATATACATGTTAGTGATGTGTACCTTACCAACTCTTGTTGTTGTGCCTGGGTATTTGATACCGGTTCGGTTGCTCACATTTGCAACTCAAAGCAGGAACTGCGAAATAGACGAAGGCTGGTAACGGACGGAGTGACGATGCGCATGGGAAATGGTTCCAAGGTTGATGTGATCACCGTCGGCACGCTCTCTTTTCGATTACCATCGGTATTAGTGATGAACCTGAATAATTGTTATTTAATGCATGCGTTAAGCATGAATATTATATCTGGATCTTGTTTATTGCGAGACGGTTACTCATTTAAATCTGAGAATAATGGTTGTTCCATTTATATGAGTGATATCTTCTATGGTCATGCACCCAATGTGAGGTGTTTATTCATGTTGAATCTTGATAGTAATGATACACATGTTCATAACGTTAACGCCAAAAGATGTAGACTTGATAGTGATAGTACCACTTTCTTGTGGCACTTCCGTTTAGGTCATATTGGTGTAAAACGCATGAGGAAGCTCCTTGCTGATGGACCTTTAGAGTCACTTGATTTTGAATCACTTGACACATGTGAACCATGCCTCATGGGAAAGATGAATAAAACGCCGTTCTCTGGAACAATGGAACGAGCGAGTGACTTATTGGAAATCATACATACTGATGTGTGTGGTCCGATGAATATTGAGGCACGCGGTGGATATCGTTATTTTCTCACCTTCACTGATGACTTAAGCAGATATGGGTATATTTACTTAATGAAGCACAACTCTGAAATGTTTGAAAAGTTCAAGCAATTTTAGAGTGAAGTTCAGAATCATTGTAACAAGAAGACTAAATTCCTATGATCTGATCAAGGAGGTGAATATCTGAGCTATGAGTTTGGCAGTCACTTAAGATAGTGTGGAATTGTTTCATAGTTGACACCGCCTGGAACACCACAACGTAATTGTGTGTTCGAACGTCGTAATAGAACCTTATTAGATATGGTGTGTTCTATGATTTCTCTTACCGATTTGCCACTATCGTTTTGGGGTTATGCATCAGGGACATCTGCATTCACTTTAAATAGGCACCATATAAATCCGTTGAGATGACGCCATATGAATTGTGGTTTGGCAAGAAGCCAAAGTTGTCATTTCTTAAAGTTTGGGGATGTGATGCTTATGTCAAAAAGCTTCAGCCTGAAAACTGGAACCCAAAGCGGAGAAATGCGTCTTCATAGGATACCCAAAAGAGACAGTTGGGTATACCTTCTATCTCACATCCGAAGGCAAACTGTTTTTTGCAAAGAACGGAACATTTCTTGAGAAAGAATTTCTCTTGAAAGAATTGAGTGGGAGGAAAATTGAACTTGATGAGGTTATTCAACATTTACTTCAGCCTGAGAGTAGCGCAGCGCAGAAAGATGTTTCTGTGGAGCCTACGACAATTGAGGAGGAAGTTAATGATGATGATAATGAAACTTCAGATCAAGTTACTATTGAACCTCCTAGGTCCACAAGGGCGCGTACTACTGCTGAGTGGTATGGCAACCCTATCTTGAAGGTCATGTTGTTAGACAACGATGAACCTATGAGCTATGGAGAAGCAATGATGGGCCTGGATTCCGAGAAATGGTTAGAAGCCATGAAATCCGATATGGGATCCATGTATGAAAACAAAGTATGGACTTTGGAAGTATTACCTAAAGGGCGAAAGGCCATTCGGAACAAATGGATCTTTAAGAGGAAGATGGATGTGGATGGTAATGTCACCGTCTATAAAGCTCGACTTGTGGGAAAGGGTTTTTTCCCAAGTTTAAGGAGTTGACTACGATGATAACTTCTCACACGTAGTGATGCTTAAGTCCGTCAGAACCATGTTAGCAATAGCTGCATATTTCGACTATGAAATTTGGCAGATCGATGTCAAAATAGCGTTCCGTCACGTTTTTCTTCAGGAAGAGTGGTATATGATGTAGCCAGAAGGTTTTGTCGATCCAGAGAATGCTAGCAAAGTTTGCAAACTCTAGCGGTCCATTTATGGACTGGTGCAAGCATCTCGGTGTTGGAATCTGCGTTTTGATGAGGTGCTCAAAGCATTCGGGTTTATACAAGTTTATGAAGAAGCTTGTATTTACAAGAAAGTGAGTGGGAGCTCTATAGTGTTTCTATATTATATGTGGATGACATATTGCTGATTGGAAACAATATAGAAATGCTGGAAAGCGTGAAGGAATATTTGAACAAGAGTTTTTGAATGAAGGACCTGGGAGAAGCTGCTTTCATATTAGGCATGAAGATCTATAGAGATAGATCAAGACGCTTAATAGGACTTTCATAGAGCACATACCTTGATAAAGTTTTGAAGAAGTTCAAAATGGATCTGTCCAAGAAGGGGTTCTTGCCTATGTTACAAGGTGTGAAGTTGAGTAAGACTCAATGCCCAGTGACTGCAAAAGATAGAGAGATGATGAGTGTCATCCCCTATGCTTCAGCCATAGGCTCTATCATGTATGCAATGCTATGCACAGGACCCGATGTCAGCCTTCCCATAAGTATGGCTGGAAGGTTTCAAAGTAATCCAGGAATGGAGCATTGGACAGCGGTCAAGAATATCCTTAAGTACCTAAAAAGGACTCAGGAAATGTTTCTCATTTATGGTGGTGATCTAGAGCTCGTCGTAAAGGGTTATGTCGATGCAAGCTTTGACAATGATACGGACGATTCTAAGTCGCAAACCGGATACGTATTTATTCTTAATGGGGGTGCGGTAAGCTGGTGCAGTTCCAAGCAGAGCGTGTTAGCTGATTCTACATGCGAAGCAGAGTACATCGCAGCCTCGCAGACAGCGAAGGAAGGTGTCTGGATGAAGGAGTTCATGACAGATCTTGGAGTAGTGCCTAGTGCACTAAACCCAGTGGATCTGTTCTCTGATAACACTGGTGCCATTGCACTGGCCAAGGAACCAAGGTTTCACAAGCGGACCAGACATAGAAAGCGACACTTCAATTCCATCCGCGAGTACATCAAGGAGGAGGACATACATATTTGCAAAGTGCACACGGATCTGAATGTTGCAGACCCGTTGACTAAACCTCTTCCAAGGGCTAAACATGATCAACACCAGAACTGTATGGGTGTTCAATTCATTACAATGTAAATCACATACTGATGTGAGCTAGATTATTGACTTAGTGCAAGTGGGAGACTGTTGGAAATATGCCCTAGAGGCAATAATAAAATATTTATTATTATATTTCCTTGTTCATGATAATCGTTTATTATCCATGATATAATTGTATTGATTGGAAACACGTTGCTTGTGTGGATACATAGACACAACTATGTTCCTAGTATGCCTCTAGTAGACTAGCTCGTTGATCAAAGATGGTCAAGGTTTCCTAGCCATTGACTTGAGATGTCATTTGATAATGGGATCACATCATTAGGAGAATGATGGGATGGACAAGACCCAAACTATATACGTAGCATATGATCTTGTCAGTTTATTGCTACAGTTTTCTGCATGTCAAGTATATGTTCCTATGACCATGAGATCATGCAACTCACGAACACTGGAGGAGAGCCTTGTGTGTATCAAACGTCACAATGTAACTGGGTGACTATAAAGGTACCCTATAGGTATCTTCGATTGTGTCTGCTGGGTTGGCATGGATCAACACTAGGATTTTTTACTCCATGTGTCGGAGAGGTATCTCAGGGCCCACTCGGTAATACAACATCACAATAGCCTTGCAAGCAATGTTACTAAGTGTTGGTCACGGGATCTTGTATTACGAAACGAGTAAAGAGGCTTGCCGGTAATGAGGTTGAACTAGGTATGCAGATACCGACGATCGAATCTCGGGCAAGTAACATACCGATAAACAAAGGGAACATTATACGGGATTAACTGAATCCTTGACATAGAGGTTCGACCGATAAAGATCTTCATACAATATGTAGGAACCAATATGGAAATACAGGTCCCACTATTGGTTATTGTACGTAGAGGTGTCTCGGTCATGTCTACAGAGTTCTTGAACCTGCAGGGTCTGCACACTTAAGGTTTGGTGATGTTTCGGTAGTATAGAGTTCCGTATGGTGGTGACTAAACGTTGTTCGGAGTCCCATATGAGATCCCAGATGTCACGAGGAGCTCCGGAATGGTCGGAGGTAAATATTGATATATAGGAAGTCCTATTTTGGTCACCGGAAAAGTTCCGGGCTCATCGGTAGTGTACCGGGAGCGCCGGTAGTGTACCGGGGGACCATCGGGAGGGGTATTTTATCCCAAGAATCTACATAGGCTGTGGGAGGATGAATACCAACCCTTAGTGGGCTGGTGGAAGTCCCACAGTGTCCCATGCGGCTGGGAAAGAAAAGCCCAAGGAGAAAAGGTGGAAAAAGGCAAAAAGGTGGAAATAAGGAAGGAGTCCTAATCCTACTAGGAGTGGAGGAGGAGGACTCCTCCTCTCCACTTCGGCCAAACCAAAGAGGGGATGGCCCTTGGGCCAAGCCTCTTCCTCTACTCCTCCAATATATACTAGAGCTTTTAGGGTTTTTTGAACAATATTTGAGCCATGTGCTACCCTCTTCTCTAGATCGTAGTTTCTCCTCTAGATCGGTTTTAGCGGTGCTTAGGCGAGCCCTGCTGGAATAGCTCCACCACCATTGCCGCAACATCATTGCACTGCCGGAGAACTCTTATACCTCTCCGCTCCCTCTTGCTAGATCAACAAGGTGGAGATCGTCATCAAGCCGTACGTGTGCTGAACGCGGAGGTGCCGTCCGTTCGGTGCTAGATCGGGACGGATCGTGATTGGATCGCGGGACGCTCGGCGATTTGGATCGCGAAGACGTTCGACTACATCAATCGCGTTTCTTAACGCTTGCCTCTTAGCGATCTACAAGTGTATGTAGATCCACTCTCCCGTCTCATAGATGCTCATCTCCTAGATTGATCTTGGTGAAGCATAGGAATTTTTTTGTTTCCCATGCAATATTACCCAACATGTAATGGGCCCTAAAGTAATGACAGAAATCATCCCAGCTGTTAACTCGATCACCCCTGGAGTCCTTCTATTGCGGCCACCAATCTGCTGCCTGACCCTTGAGCTAAAATGTCGCGAACCTGACATAGTCATCTGGTCTAACATTGCTGCACTCGGAGTGCTTGCTCATGTCGCGGAACCAATCATCCGCATCAAAAGGCTACTCACAACAGGTGAAATACTTGGGCTGGTTGGCAAGGAACAAGTTGAGTGTCGCGAACTGGGGCTAATTCTGGAAATTCCTTTGATAACCTTGTTGTCCCTGATCTCTCTCTTTCAACAACCTGAGCAATATCTGAGTAGTCGCGTTGGTCGCGGCCATCACAGCTTGCCAAGGTTCTAAAGGAGGAGGCAGAGGGGGTGGTGGAGGCTTAGGCTGCTCCCCATCACGACCCGGATTCCCGCGAGTTGGTGGAGCCATCCTGGAGATGGACAAGAACATTAGCACACCATTGACAAATATGAAGCAATAAGCTGAATCAAATGGCTTGAAAGAAATTGCAATGAATATCATCACATTCATTCGAACTGAAAATCTAAAATGAACGCATACTTCAGGTTCGGAATAATATCAAAAGATCTTGAAGCCACTTGCAATAACACAAAAGTATTGAGCTAAGGTTGCTCGAAACAAATGTATAGACCCTCATATATCTGATGAAGATGATCCTAGGTAGCTACTTGAATTCCCACCTAATAACTTCCAAAATCCTTGGTTATGGAATCGGGTGATGGGGATACAGGGAGGCAAAATATCTCACACAATTAACATGCCATACACTCCAACTGTATCCATCTGTCAACACATAACCAGAGGCTTCAGAATGCCATCTATCCTGGATCCTCGAAAACACAACGATACCAAACATGGTAGTACCCCGAACGCCTCCCAAGTACTGGGTGACTCCGACCTTATCTCGCCACAATAAGTATTGAAGCAATTTCGAACACCCTCCGTTCTGAGATACTAAGGAAACTAGATGATAACGATGTGGCAAGAATCCCCTGCAGCTCAACTCCCCGGAGGAAATCAAGTCAGACAAGAGGCACCAAGACAGAACTCCGTCGCATCGACATCATATAGTCTCCAAAATATCTGCGTGATCCTAATTTTTTTTGAGCAAGAAGAGGAGTAGAATCAAAATTCCTAAGTCAAATACCTCACCAGAGTATAGAAGAGGAGTAAAAGAAACCTACTCTCCAATATAACTAGACTCAAAATTGTTTTACTGGACTCGACTCGGCCAAGTTCGATCAAGCAAAGGGCTCCTATGGTCGTATGGCTCTAAATACCAACTTGTGACTCCAAAGATGTGCTCCAATCCTTATTCAGGCACCGGGGCCTTGACAGGGATAGAGACGCATCTCATCATTTTGCAAGTGTAGTATACATGGCATACATGTATGAAGAGATGAGTGTACGAGTTGGTTTACACTCGCCACAAGCTAAATTACAAGTTCACACAAATAGTCATACATCATCCAGAAAGCAGGGTCCGTCTACAGACGAAATCAAACGATAAAAGAAACAATGTAAAACTTCCTTGCTATCCCAAGGATCATGACCATGGCCTCTCTACTCATCGGGGTACGTGACATACAGCCGGCCACGTTCTTCATCGTAATCCCACTGGAGTTGAGTCACATCTTCTGGGACATACTCATCAACACCTGCACCTGTATTGTTGTAATATGTGAGCAACAAGGACTCATCAATCATGTAACCCGGGTACCGAAACTATGTGAGGTTTTTGGTTTGGAAGGGGTAACTAGTGAGGTTGGAGCAAGCACCTAAGAAATTACTGAGTGGCTAACTTACAATGACAATAAGTAAATGTGGTGGTCTATGCATAACGGTCGAGAACTAGCATGATCACTAAGTGATCCTAGACACCTACTTACGACAAACATAACCCCACCATGTTCTCTCTCGGTTCATGTTCACGAGCAGAGACGATCACGGTTATGCAGACAGTTGTGTATTTATTGGGGTTTACTTCAAGTGAACTATAACCGGGAGTTAAACAAAATATCCAAGTTTCCACATAACCATGGGCACGGCTTACCGAAAGATTTAACCCTGTAGGGGTGCTCCAACTAATCCATCATTAATTAACCACACTCCGCGGGAATAACCTCGACCACAGATCTTGTGATCACCCTTGGCCATTCCAAAGGAAAAAATCGACACCTCGAGATAGCCCGAACAAGATCAGTGTTCCTCACACATAGTTGTTGTGTTTTATTAGAGTTTACTTTAAGTTGGCAATAACCGGGTGTTATACAAAATATCCAAGTTGCCACATAACCGTGGCATGACTTTTCGAAAGATTTAACCTTGCAGGGGTGCTCTAACTAATCCATCACAAATTAACCACAAGTCGCGGGAATAACCTCGACCACAAATCTCATGATCTTCCGAGGCAATTCCAAAGAAAAACCGGCACCTCGAGATAGCCTGAAGAAGATCTGAGTTCCTCACGCAAGACATCCGAGAAAGGTAAAACAAGTCTAGCAAGACCGCCCGGCAGGCAAGATCCCAATAGAAGCCGCATGTATCTCTGTCTCAGGGCATTACCAGATGGGTCTAGCGATGGGAAAAAACAATCCTCAAGTTTCCTCGAGGCAGCCCCGTAGGCAGCCCGGGTTGGACCAACACTCATGGGGAGCACTGACCCGGGTTGTTGATTAATTATCCACGGGGTAGCTAAGCCCTATGCATTTTTTTAAGTTGTTAAGCAAATAGTACCAATATTGGGTCTTGCCAGACAAGCTTTAATCTCAAGCGAATAATCAAGGGGGTCCCCATAACAACCCCGAGGATGTTAGGAGCGCAAAATATGGAACATAACTCCGGTAACAAGTAACTATGTCGGTAAAAGTGGAAAAAAACACAAAGCAAAAGGCCAATCCTTCCACCTTACCAAGATATAAAGGCACATTAAATTAAATGGCAACACGAATTGTGATATCTCTAGATATCCATGTTATCACATGGAAACAACCTGCACCTCCATCTAAGAACGCTATAAGACGGGCTGAGCAGCGCTATCTTAGACAAACAAGGTTTGCTAGGTGGTAGAGGGGTTAGAGGATTTCATGGCAATGTAGGAGTGTAACGCCCAAGATGTGCGCCTATCCTTATTCAGGCACGGCGGGATGCGACAGGGATAGAGGCACATCTAGTCATTTTGCAAATATAGAAACATCGCATACATGTATGAAGACATGATTATATGAGTTGGCTTACACTCGCCACAAGCTAAATCACAAGTCCACATAATTATTCAAGCATCATACAGAAGACAGGGTCCAGCTACGGACGAAAACGAATGAAGAAAAGAAGCAATGAAACTGCCTTGCTAGCCCCAAAGATCACGACCAAGGCCTCTCTAATCGTCTGGATATGTGGCGTACATTCCGAAACATTCTTCATCATACTCCCACTGGAGCTACGTCACATCATCTGGCACGGTCTCATCTGCACCTGCACCTGTATTTGTTGTAGTAATTTGTGAGCCACAAGGACTCAACAATCTTGTAACCCGGGTAGCAAAACTATGTAAGCTTATTGGGTTGGATGGGGTGAGTGTTGGGTTTGAAACAACACTAAGCATTGTATGGTGGCTAACTTACGAGAACATGAATGTAAATATGCTGGACTACATAACACAATCGCGAACTACCATGATCACTAAGTGATCCTGAACACCTACATACGTCAAACATAACCCCGCCGTGTTCTCTCTCGGATCATGTTCACGAGCAGAGACGATCACGGTTATGCACACAGTGGGTGTATTTTATTGGGGTTTACTTCAAGTTAACTATAACCTGGTGTTAAACAAAATATCCAAGTTGCCACATAACGACAGGCATGACTTTCCGAAAGATTAACCCTGCAGGGGTGCTCCAACTAATCCATCAGAAATTAATCACACTTCGCGAGAATAACCTCGACCACGGATCTTGTGATCATCCTAGGCCATTCCAAAGGAAAAAATCGACACCTCGAGATAGCCCGAAGAAGATCAGAGTTCCTCACGCAAGCCATTCGAGAAAGGTAAAACAAGTCCAGCAAGACCGCCCGGTAGGCCAGATCCATATAGGAACCGCGTGTATCTCTGTCTCAGGGCACAACCAAATGACTAGTACGTACGGTGGCCTGATAGAAATCCCTTGAGTTGCCCCGTGGTGGCCCCGCAAGTGTCTCTAGGTTGATCCAACACTCATGAGGAGCAATGGCCCGGGTTGTTGATTAATTATCCACGGGGTTACAAAGCCCTATGCAATTTTATTAAGTTGTTTAAGCAAATAGTACCAATGTTTGGCCTTGCCGGACAAGCTTTAATGTAAAACAAATAATCAAGGGGGGCCCCATAACAACCCCGAGCATTTTAGGAGCACAAAATATGGAAACATAACACCAGTAACAAGTAACTATGGCGGTAAAAGTGGAACAAAACACCGAGCAAAAGGCCAAGCCTTCCACCATACCAAGATATATATGTGCATTAAATTAAATAGCGGCAAATATTTTGATATCTCCAGATATCCATGTTATCACATGAAAACAACCTGCACCTGCATTTAAGAACGCTAATAGAGGGGCTGAGCAGTGGTAACTTAGCCAAACAAGGTTTGCTAGGTAGTGGAGGGGTTAGAGGCTATCATGACAATGTAGGAGGCTTGACATTCAAGTGGTAGGTAACACATATGTAACGATAATAGCGAGACATCTAGCAAAGCAAAAATAGTGTTAGGATCCTGGTACATTCATCTTGCCTGTTGGTTCTTTAGAGGGACAAAGAGCTGGGTCCTCGTAGTGGTACTCTCTTGGATCCTCGTACTCAGGTTCAACACCCGCGTCTACCCAAAATAAATAGCAACTATAAACAAACAACCATGGTGCAATGCACAAACAAGATGATGCATGATTCATTTGAAGTATTTAACATGGCAATCCTAAGCTAGTCATGTTTCTCTTGCAATACTTAAGTTATTCACAATTTTGGACAGAACCTCATGTTTGGTTGTCTGAACATGCATGATCATGGCAAATATGGATGCTTCATGCAAAACCGATTCAAATGCATATGTAGAACATAGGAAACGGAGTAACGGTTCCTACGCTATGCTGACGGCAAGGTACGATGGCAAAATACACGACAAGAAGGATATGGGCTCTTCCTTGGTATTCCAAGGTAGCCACCGGTTAGGAAATGGAAAACCAATCTCAGTAGAGCCAAAGAACAAGCAAAACAATGGAGCATAGCTCCCACAAGTCACAAAACACTACCACACCCAATCTATCCAAAACGGCAACATAGCAACTTACACAACCAATATCTAGAGATATAGGATGTTTCTAACCTCAAAAAAAGCATGTGCAGAAACTACATAACATAATTATCAAATCATCCAACTACACAAACTTGAAACGAAGCACATATCACTAAGCATGAAGCTCACAAGTTGGCATAATGAAACAAATTCTAGGGACTTGGTGAAAATCACAGTTTCCTTGAATCTGAGTTAAGCTGGTAGCAAGTTGATGGTAGAAAATAATGGTTCTAGAGACCACAGCATGGCACGGAAATTAACAGGATGGTAGAGGACAACATCTACTACAAATCATTAGCACTGAGCCTGAGCTAAAACTCAACATATCACTTGGTAGCATCCACTCAACATGGCATAAAAATGATGACAGATTCTCAGACTTAGAAATATTAGCATGTTGAAACCAGCATTATTTTGTTAGCTACTTTGGAGCAAGAATCCCACTTATACACAAGTTCATCATATCAAAAGGAAGTACCATGGCATAAAACTCATGAAACACTACCACTTTCATGTTGACACAATTATCATAGCATGTATGGATTAATTCTAACTAAAATGACAAAATGGCATATTGGGACAAAATGACATTTTGTCAAACTTGCTCAAATGATGAAACAAATTGCACCAATGGATTCCTTGGATTTTTCTACCCCAATTCCATATATCACACTCGTATAATGTAATATAAGAAATGCCCACAAACCCACATTGCAAATAGCACCAAAACTTGAAACAACCTATAGGTCAAAACTTACCTAAAATGCTCATTGCCATCTATAGGTCAAAACTTACCTAAAATGCTCATTGCCAAAAATGGCCTAGTCCAGATCTGGACATTTCCAGAAATGGAAATAATCTAATAAACAAACAAAACTAATAGAAACAAAAAGAAAATAAAAACAAACAAAGGGAGGGGACCCACCTGGCATAGACACCAGGGCCCCTCTATGTGGATGACAAGTGGGCCATGGGCCCGCTGGATCCACATGGGATCTCTTTGCCGGAGCAAATCCCACAAACAAACGCACACACACACTAGCACACACAGAGAGATACACCCACGCACACGCGATCTGGGTGTAGCCACACTGGATCCTGCGCCACCACACACACACACCAATGAAAATAGAAACAAAATGGGGCCAATGAGGGGATCGAACTAGCGACCTCGCGGTCGCCCCCAGTTTGGCTAACACTACACTACGCACGGGTTACTGACTGAAGGGGAGATTGACTCCTCTACTCTTATCTGCCAAAGCGGCTACTGACAAAACTGAACCCAAACAGACACCAGTGACAGGAAATAGTGACGACACTCTCCAGTGACAGAGTAGCCCTCCGGCGAGGCGGACCTCCTGTGGGGGATGCGGGGACCTAGGGGAACCCGTTCCTCTTCTCTTCTTGCGACAAGGGGGGCGGAGGTGAGGCCCTTAATTCCGCGCCTTGATCTGAACTGCGACGACGACGAGGCGAGGCACTACGGCAACGGCGGCGAAACGAGGCGCAGAACAGGACACGGTTCGATTGCTCACCAAGGGGGGGGGGGGGGCAGAAGATAGGCCAAGCGCGATGACGAAGAAGAAGACGCACGACGGGGCTGCGAGCACGCGTCAGAGCAGAGGAAGAAGACGACGACGCGGGGGCTCTCTCCACTCCCTAGCGACGGGAACGAGGCATGGGAGGTGATAGCTCTCCAACGTATCTATAATTTTTGCTTGTTCCATGCTGTTATATTATCATTCTTGGATGTTTTAGAATTATTCTACCACAACTTTATATTATTTTTGGGACTAACCTATTAACCTAGAGCCCAGTGCCAGTTCTAGTTTTTTGCGTGCTTTCGAGTTTTATAGAAAAGGAATAAAAAACGGAGTTCAAACGGAATAAAAATTTACGGTGACTTTTTATTCGACCAGAAGATACCCACGGAGCATTGGAGTTGGGCCAGCAGACCCACGAGGCAGTCACAAGCCTCAGGGGTGCAGCCACCCCCCTGGCCGTGCCCTGCAGGCTTGTGACTACCTCGTGGCGCATCCTGACTTATTTCCACCGCCATAAATTACTATAAATACCAAAAACCCCAACGCATAACCTATATCAGGAGTTCCGCCGCCGCAAACCTCCAGAGCCACGAAAAACCAATAGGGAGCCCATTTTGGCACCCTGCCGGACGGGGAAACCATCACCAGAGGCCATCTTCATCATCTCGGCGCTCTCCATGACAAGGAGGGAGTAGTTCACCCTCGAGGTTGAGGGTATGTACCAGTAGCTATGTGTTTGATCTCTCTCTCTCTCTCGTGTTCTTGAGATGGGATGATCTTGATGTACCGCGAGCTTTGTTGATATAAATTAGATCATATGGACTTTTCCCCTCTCTATCTTGTTGTGACGAATTGAGTTTTCCCTTTGAAGATTTCTTATTAGATTGAGTCTTTAGGGATTTGAGAACACTTGGTGTATGTCTTGCGATGGGATATTTGTGGTGACAATGGGATGTTCTATTGATCTACTTGATGTATGTTTGGGTGATCAGCTTGCAGGTTCCGTGACCTTGGGACTCTATGCATAGGGGTTGGCACAAGTTCTTATCTATGTGATGCATATCGTATAATCAAGCCCACGGGTACTTGTGGTGACATTGGAGTATCTAGGTGACATTAGGGTTTTGGTTGATGTATATCTTAAGGTGTTATTTTAGTACGAACTCTAGGGCTATTTGTGACCCTTATAGGGACAGCCCATAAGATTGATCAAAAAAGATAACTTTGAGGTGGTTTCGTACCCTACAATAATTTATTCATTAGTTCTCCAGTATTTGTGACTTTGCAGTGAACTCTTTGTCGCACGAGACATATTTACATATGATTCAACTATGTCAATATTGTTGAGAGAAATTGCACTAGTGAAAGTATAGACCCTAGGCCTTGTTTCCAAGCATTTATACAACATTTTGCTCACTGTTTACTATTTGTTACCTTTTTGTTTTTATATTTTCAGATTACAAAAAACTATTTCTACCATCCATATTGCACTTGTATCACCATCTCTTTGCCTAACTAGTGCACCTATACAATTTACCATTGTACTGGGTTTGTTGGGGACACAAGAGACTCTTTGCTATTTGATTGTAGGGTTTCATGAGGGAGTCCATCTTCATCCTACACCTCTCACGGATTGATAAACCTTAGGTCATCCACATGAGGGAAAATTGCCACTGTCCTACAAAACACTGCGCTTGGAGGCCAAACACGAGTCTACAAGAAAAAGGTTGTGTAGTAGACATGAAGATCTTTTCTGACGCTGTTGCTAGGGAGGTGAGTGCTTGAAGGTATATCTTTAGATCTTGCAATCAAATCTTTTTATTTCTTGTTTTTCACTAGTTTGATTTTATAAAAAAAACTACAAAAAATGGAATTGAGGTTGCCTCATATGCTTTATCTTTTAAATGTCTTTCATGAAAATGATGGAAAGGAAATTGTGCTCAAGTGTTAGAAGAAGAAGTTATTAAAATGTTTGGCACTAAATATTTGAGTGATGAGCATGATAGTGATATTGTTAGTATGAATTCTATGAATATTCATGATGCTAATGATATGAAAAGCCACAAGCTTGGGGATGCTATGTTTGATGAACATGATATTTTTAGCCCCCCAAGTTTTGATGAGCAAAAGTATTATGATAATGACATGCCTCCTATCTATGATGATTATTGTGATGACATGTATGCTATAAAGAGTAATGGTAACCATGAAACTTGTCATCATGATTTTAATATTCAAAGTGGTTATGTCAATCAAGTATCTCATGATAGTTATTTTGTTGAGTTTGCTCCCACTATTATGAATGAGAAGAAAATTGCTTTTGAGGAGAGTAGCAAAATTTCTATGCTTGTAGATCATGAAAAGAATGCTTTATGTGCTGGTTGTATTGTGGAATTTCTTCATGATGCTACTAAAAATTATTATGATGGAGGAACATTTGCCTATAGGAATTGCAATAATATCAAGTTTCCTCTCTATGTGTTCAAATTCTTGAAGATATGCTTGTTTTCCCATCCTATGCTAGATGAATCTTGCTCCCATAAATTGTTTGCTCACAAAATCCCTATGCATAGGAAGTGTGTTAGACTTAAATATGCTTTTCATGAGATTCATGATGCTCTTTTGCATGTTTCAACTATTATTCCTATACGAGCATCATTGAAATCATCATGCCTAGCTAAAAGGCATTAAAGAAAAGCACTTGTTGGGAGACAACCCAACCCTTTTACCTTATGTTTTGATGTCTTCACATGATTAAGCGAATGTATTAATCATGTTTTGTATCTTTTATTTCAATAAAGTGCCAATTAAAGCCTTTGGGATAGTGTGGATACTTGCTTGTTTGATTCCGTGTAAAAACAGAAAGTTTTGCGTCCATTATATGAATAATATGATTTTACTATAGAGTTAAACAATTCTGAAAATTTTACAAAAACATTATATTCAAATACCTTGAGTTTACCTATTTGTTCAGAATTTTTAGAGTCAGGGAAGTTTGGGTATCATTCAGATCTTTACAGACTATTCTGTTTTGCATGCATACTTTTCTTGTTTCAAGAGTTCCTATAGATTATATGTAGTAATATAAATTTTGGGAATGATGTAATACAGTAGTTATCATGTGGTAACAAGTATTAATCTTATCTTGACAGTCCCTCAGTGAATGATCTATATTTACTACACTAACCCATCTCACGAATTTCTGTTAAGTTTTGTGTGATTGAAGATTTCAAGTTTTGGGTGAGACACCGATATGAGGAGAATAAGGAGTGACAAGAACCTAAGCTTGGGTATTCCCAAGTAACCCCCAAGGTAATATTAAATGAAGATTCAAGAGTCTAAGCTTGGGGATGCCCCGGAAGGCATCCCCTCTTTCGTCTTCAACACTATCGGTATATCTTACATGGAACTATATTTTTATTTGTCACATATTATATGTTTTTCTTGGAGCGTCATTATATTTTGTTATTTTCTGTTAGGTGTTATTTATAATCTAGTTTTTCAAGTAAAAGTTCCGAGAATTGCCTTTAGGATGCTTGCATTGCATGTTTTGATGAGTGCTGTATAAAAACAAAAACTTTGGCTGTGGTGTTTGAATTTTCATATTTTACTTGAACGTGGAAACTTTCTGAAATTTTTACAAATCATTTTCATACAAATTTAATAGCATTTCCTAAATTTTCATAACTTGTTTCGTTACATAAGTAAACTGTTTTCATAAATTACTACCGACTGTTCTCTTTAGAAAGATTGCTGTCATAGTTTCGTTAGCGACTTATCCTATAGTTTCCATAGCCTATATTGGTAGATATAAATTGTGGAAATGATAGTATACATTACCTAATGTTTGAAAATTATTATGCAACTTTTCTTGGCAGTACATAAAGAGTTGATTTATTATTATGTGTACTAACCTATCTCATGAGTTCTTTTTGAGCTTTGTGTGGATGAAGTTTTTGAGAATAGGTGAAACCGGGATATGAGAGGATTGAACAAGATACAAAAGCTCAAGCTTGGCTATGCCCAAAGCACCCCAAATAAAGTTTTTAAGAACCCTCAAGCATCTATGTTTGGGGATACTACGCGTCCCACCTCTCTTCATCAACAATTATCGGTTAGCCTATGTTGAGCCTAAATTTTTATGCGTTCACATGATATATGCTATTCTTGGAATGCTATTTTTTTTTGCTTCCTGTTGAATAAAGTACTTCAGATCTGAAAATATTTATTCAGGGAGAGAGAGTCCTCACATAGATCCTTAATTGTTTGACTACTCATATCCTTTGAGAGTAGCCTGTCCTTTGCTTATGTGCTTCACTTATATATTTTGAGCTAGGCAATGTTGCTCTAGTGCTTCACTTATATCTTTTTAGAGCATGGTGGTGTTATATTTTATAGAAATTATCCAACTCTCGTGCCTCACTTATATTATTTTTAGAGTTTCTTAAAAGAACATGGTAATTTTTTAGGTTATGAATTTAGTCCTAATATTATGGGCATCCAAGAGGGATGTAATAAAAACTTTCGTATTAAGTGCATTAAAAATTATGAGAAGTTTGATCCCTTGCATATAGTTTTGAGATAATAGATATGGTAATATGAGAGTCATGCTAGTGAGTACTTGTCAATTGGAATAGATACTTGTGTTAAAGCTTGTGATTCCCGTAGCATGCACGTATGATGAACCGTTAGATAACGAAGTCGGAGCTTGATTTGTTTAATGATTGTCGACCTTTGTGTGAGGGTCGGGAGCGCACGATGGTTAACTCCTACCAACCTCTCCCCTAGGAGCATGCATCTAATTCTTTGTTTGATAACTAATAGACTTTTGCAATAAGTATGTGAGTTCTTTACGACTAATGTTGAGTCCATGGATTATACGCAATTTCACCCTTCCACCTTTCCTAGCCTCTCTAGTACTGCACAACTTTCGCCGGTACACCAAACCCTCCTTCCTCAAAACAACCACCATATATTCCTCAAAACAGCCACCATACCTACCTATTATAACATTTCCATAGCCATTCCGAGATATATTGCCATGCAACTTCCACCATGTAGTTTTTTTATGACTTGCACCATCACTTCATATTGCATATATAGTCATATTTTTTCATTGGAATCGAGTTCTAATTTCTTTTTTTTGAATTATAAGTAAATAAAAGTGTGATGATTTTTCATAAATAGAGCATTCTCCCATGAGAGAAAAGTATGATGGAAGCCATGACTCCCTCACAAGTTGGGATGAGTATGTGGACTTTACAAAAAATAAAAGAGGCCAGCGAAGCCAAAACAAAAAATAAAAGAGGAGAAAGAAGCCCACCAAAATAAAAAAAATGAGAGAAAGAGAGAAGGGACAATTGCTACTACCTTTTTCCACACTTGTCCTCCAAAGTAGCACAATGATCTTCATAATAGAGAGTCTCCTATTTTTTCACTTTCATATAACTAATGGATATTCATTTTGCATGACCACATTGTTTTCATTTTGAGATTTCCTACACTTATAGATCTAAGTGCATTTGTTGCATGACAATTCCTACTCACTCACATTGATATCTATTGATGGGCACCTCCATAGTCCGTTGATACGCCTAGTTGATGTGAGACTATCTTCTCCTTTTTCTCCTTGCACCTCCTCCATATTATATTCCACCTACAATGCTATATCCATGGCTCACACTCATGTATTGCGTGAGAGTTGAAAAGGTTTGAGAACACCAAAAGTGTGAAACAATTGCTTGACTTGTTCATCGGGGTTGTGCATGATTTACAGACTTTGTGTGGGGAAGATGGAGCATAGCCAGACCATCTGATTTTGTAGGGATAACTTTCTAAGGCCATGTTATTTCGAAAGGACATGACTACCTTGTTGGCGTGCTTGAAGTATTAATAATTTTATGTCAATATTATACTATTGTTTTGAATCTTACGGATCTGAATATTCATGCCACAATAAAGAATATTACATGGATAAATATGTTAGGCAACATTCCACATCAAAAATTATTTGTTTTTGTCATTTACCTACTCGAGCACGAGCAGGAATTAAGCTTGGGGATGCTGATATGTCTCGAACGTATCTATAATTTTGGCTTGTTCCATGCTTTTATATTATCATTCTTGGATGTTTTACAATCATTTTACCACAACTTTATATTATTTTTGGGACTAACCTATTAACCTAGAGCCCAGTTCTAGTTCCTGTTTTTTTCGTGTTTTTGAGTTTTACAGAAAAGGAATATCGAATGGAGTTTAAACGGAATAAAAAATTATGGTAATTTTTTTGGACCAGAAGGGACCCACGGAGCATCAGAGTTGGGCCAGACGACCCACGAGGCAGTCAAAAGCCTCAGGGGCACGACCACGCCCCTGGCCGCGCCCTGCAGGCTTGTGACTCCCTCGTGCACCATCCTGACTTATTTCCGCCGCCCCAAATTCCTATAAATACCAAAAACCCCAACGGATAACCTAGATCAGGAGTACCACCGCCTCAAACCTCCAGAGCCACAAAAAACCGATCAGCAGCCCGTTTCGGCACCCTGCCGGAGGGGGAAACCATCACCATAGGCCATCTTCATCATCCCGACGCTCTCCATGAGGAGGAGGGAGTAGTTCACCCTCAAGGTTGAGGGTATGTACTAGTAGCTATGTGTTTGATCTCTCTCTCTCACGTTCTTGAGATGGCACTATCTTGATGTACCGCGAGTGTTGGGGATATAAACCCGGGATATGACCCGGCTGGAAGATTCCGGTTGATGACATCTGTTATGAGCCGGCCCACGAAGACATGCGTCAGCTGGGGGCCCAAGAAGATTGGCGGCTCATGGTGTGGGCCGGACAGCGGAGACCCGGATGTGCATGACCTTCCAAAAGATGGCTTGGCCAATAAGTTAGAGATAGACTCGGAGATGTAAATGTGATCCGATTGTACAATTGTAAGACCCGACGGTTCTGAACTCTTATATAAAGGCAGAGTCAGGGCGGCTTAGAGAGATATTATTGAATACTAGGCGAAGCTTCTAGTCCCTTGTAATCGATACAATAAGCAATAACAACACAAGCAGGACGTAGGCTTTTACCTCGACTTGAGGGGCCGAACCTGGGTAAACTCGTGTCCCTTGTCTCGATCAACCCCTTTGAGTCCATCACCATGGCGACAACTCCGAACTCAAGGGACTCTTGTGCACTCTGACGATGAGTCGTCGAGTGGGGAAACAAAATCTGTGTACCGACTCAACAACGGTGGCCTCGGGGGCTACGGCGGCTCTTGCCCCGAGTCAGAGCACGACGAGTCAGATGGACCGGAGCGGACGTCTCATGCTGCTATTTTCATGGCAAGGCCAGGGGCAGCCGGGTCAGGAGCTAACCCTCCTCCTCAGCCACCGGCTCAAGGCCTTGTGGAACTAATGGATGAGCTCGAGGCTTTGTTAGCCACGGAGGTTACACCCGATAACCAAGCGGCTCGTAATGCGGAGATTGCAAGGATCAAAGGCCGTATGGTCGAGGAACGTCAGAGGATAACTGATCTAAACACCCAGATGGAGGCAGAGGCAGCACGGCTTAAAGCCGACGCTTTCTGCTTGGGGCTGGAACAGGTTTCAGCGGCGGCTGTGAACCGTAGGAGGCATCAATCTTGCCTGCCGGAGCGCTATGAGGCGAGGAATCTCTTCAACACCCCCGGCTCTGGGAGAGCGGTGGCTACCCCTGAGGAAGGAAGAGCAGCGGCTCACACAACCCCACCCGGAGGGTTTACAACACCAGCGGGTCATTATTCCAACCCGGCCGAGAATATGGTAGCAGCGGCTACCCAGCTTGGAACAATCCCTATCCCATACGGAGCACCCTTTGCAGAGGAGGTGAGGAATGCCATTGGATATTTACAGACGGCCGTGGCTCAACAGGAGAAATATACTCACAGCCGGAGCCGGGTCCACTCCACCCCTCTCCATAGTCGAAGCTTCAGCCGGAGTTATGAGTCGCCGGCGGTTTCCAGCAGTGGTCCGCATCATGGGATGGAAGGGGGGCACACAGCGCTAGACGCGTAGGCCCTGGTAGACCGGGCAAGAAATAGGCGAGAGGAAGAAATAGAAAGGGCTCATCCGGGTCCTGGGCCCTCAGTGTGGACAGAGGCCGGAGCCACTGGTAGTACTAGAGCCGTGGGAGTCCCATGCTTGACTCCGTCTCTAAGGAGTGAAAGATTGCCTAAGGATTTCAAGGGACCACGTAAGGTTCCAAATTACACAGCGGATCTCCCTCCCGAGGCTTTGGTCAAGAGCTATGAGCTAGCAATGGAGATGTTGGATGTCAGCGAAGCAGTTTTTGCGAAGTATTTTATCATGATGCTTGAGGGTCCGGCTCACACATGGCTAATGGGCTTACCACCCAACACTATAAGTTCCTGGGCCGAGTTAAGAGCAAAGTTCGTCAAAAAATTCCAAGGGACTTGTAAGCAGCCTATGACCATTGTGGACTTAGATCATTGCGTTCAGCAGGAAAATGAGTCAGCTCATCATTGGGTTCGGCGGGTGTCAACAATCATTCACTCGTCGAAACAGATCACAACGGCTCAAGCGGTGCTCATTTTGGAAAAGAATTGTCATTTTGTTCCGCTAAAGCAGAAGCTTGGCCGGCTTAAACGAACGTGTCAAGATATGGGAGAGCTCACGACGGCGCTGACAAAGTATGCCGATTCAGACAACACCAAAGATCGGGGCTCAGATGAGGAGAAGTCAAATCAGGGGAAGAAGAACAACCAAGGCAAGAGTCACTGGCGGCGAGTCAGAGCTGGTGGCGAATGCTAACACAGGGCCGAATGTTCCTAAAACAAACAGGCTTTATAAGCCGTACCAACGTGGTAATAGGACCCCTTTCAACCTGGAAACGGCGCTTAGGAAGCCTTGCCCGGACATAGTACGCCTGACCGGCCGTCAACACATGCGTGGGGCGATTGCTTTATCATGCATCGGTTTAAAAACCAGCATTCTCAACAACCCAACAATCAGGGCGGTGGACCGCCTGGTAGCTCAGGGCCTGGCGGCTCAAGTCATGGCGGCTCAGGTGCAGGATTTGGTGTAGGCGGCTCAGGAGCAGGGCATCCGGGTCATAATAGTTAGCAGCATCAACAGCATCCTGGCAACAACAATCATAACAACCAATAGCAACAGCAGCAGCAGCACAATCAGTCTGGATTCCAGAGTAACCCGAAGCAGCTCAGCTCGGGCCAATATCATGTGTTTACGACTCGTAACAGCAAGCGAGATGAGAAACTACGGAGGCAAGCGGTTAATACGGTTGAGCCGGCTCTTCCACGATACCTGCCATGGTCAGAGTATGACATAGTATCGAGTAGGGAAGACCACCCGCCACGGGTGGATGACCCAGGCCGGTTAGCTCTGGTCGTGGCCCCTCGGATACATGGTTATGGAGTGAATAAAGTGCTCATGGATGGAGTTAGCAGTATCAACATCTTATATTATGACACCTTTCGGCGGATGAAGTTGCTAGACAAGGATCTTAAAACTTCTTCTACCGTGTTTCATGGTTTGGTGCCTGGTAAGTCGGCGTACCCCGTAGGTAAAATTTCTCTGGAGGTGGCTTTCGGCGATGAGTACAACTACAGGGTGGAAACCTTATGGTTCGAGGTGGTCAAAATCAAAATTCATGGCTAGGCCTTGTTATGTTTACTTACAGCTCAAAATGCCCGGCTTAAATGGCACAATTACGGTTCATGGCAATCGGAAGACGGCTCTTGAGTGCGAGGAAGGAGATGCGGCTTATGCAGAAGCTAGCTGTGCACAGGAGGAACTTAAATTCTATAAGGAGAACGTTGACCCGGAGGACATGACACCATTGAAAAAACCAAATACTAAGTCAGAGCCACCACTCAAATTTTCAGCGGATGATACCAAAGCAGTGGACTTTACTCTGGCCGACTCATCCAAGCAGTTCATCATTGGGGCTCACATGGATCCCAAATAGGAAAGCGCGCTCATCGAATTCATCTGTGAGAATCGGGACATCTTTGGATGGAAACCTTCTGACATGTCGGGTGTACCAAGAGAGTTCGCTGAGCACAGTCTTAATGTGAATCCAAAGTTCAAGCTGATCAAGCAATTTCTATGACGGTTCAATGTGCAGAGGAGTAAGGCTATTGGAGAAGAGATTGCCTGGCTCTTAGCCGCTGGGTTCATAGTTGAAGTCTTTCACCCAGAGTGGTTGGCTAATCCGGTGTTAGTACTCAAGAAAAATGGCACTTGGCGTATGTGCATAGATTACACGGACCTCAACAAAGCTTGCCCGGCTGATCCCTTCACACTCCCACGTATTGATCAGATCATCGATGCAACAGCCGGTTGTGAAAATTTTGTTTTTTGGATGCAGTCAAGGATCAGGAGAAGACATCGTTTATCACACCGTTTGGGGCGTTCTGCTACGTCTCCATGCCTTTTGGGCTTAAGAGTGCCCAGGTGACTTACCAGCGGTGTTTGCAGAATTGTCTCCACAACCAGATTGGCCGTAATGTTCATGCTTATGTGGATGATATAGTGGTGAAGTCTCGGAAAAAGGAAACCCTCTTGGAGGACCTCAAGGAAACCTTTGACAATCTTCGGGTCAACAAAATGATGCTTAACCCGGCAAAGTGTGTTTTTGGTGTTCCTGCAGGAAAACTTTTGGGGTTCTTGGTCTCTGAGCATGGAATCGAGACTAACCCAGATAAAATCAAGGCCATCACCACTCTGCGAGAGCCGATGTGCATCAATGATATTCAGCGTATTGCAGGGCGGATCGCTGTGCTGAGCCGGTTCATAATTCGGCTTGGGGAGAAGGCCATCCCCTTGTATCAAATGATGAAAAAGACAGACAAGTTTAAGTGGAGTAAAGCAGCTGCAGAGGCGCTTGAAGCTCTTAAGATAAGCAGAGGTATCCGGATTGGGAGAAGCTCGTGTACGGGTTTTTTATGGCTAATCGTAAGCTAAAGCACTACTTTTTGGGCCATCCGATAACTGTAGTAAGCTCTTCCCCGTTGGGAGATATCATTCAAAATAGAGAAGCTACGGGGATGATTGCTAAGTGGGCTTTAGAGTTGGGGCCTCTTAATATTGCTTACACCCCTCGTATAGCAATCAGGTCTTAGGCCTTGGTGGATTTTATAAATGATTGGACAGAATGCCAGGCGCCTGAAGAGAAGTCGGACAACACATATTGGACTATACATTTTCACGGGTCTAAACAGCTTGAGGAGTCTAGCGCTGGAGTGGTTCTCACCTCCCCCAAAGGTGACAAATTCTGCTATGTGCTCCGGTTGATGTTCCCGTGTACTAACAATGCTGCTGAGTACGAGGCTTTGCTCCATGGCTTGAGAGTTTCTAAAGAGATGAATTTAAGCCGGGTTAGATGCCTGGGCAACTCAGACCTGGTAGCTCAACAAGTCTCAGGTACTTGGGACTCTAAAGACCCGCGGATGGCGGCTTATCGCCAGGCGGTTGATATTGTTGCAGGTCACTTGAAAGGTTATCAGGTGGATCATATTTATCATCTACGGAACGAGGCAGCTGATGCATTATCATGACTCGGATCTCACCGTAAGCTGGTCCCGCCTAATGTTTTTCTTGGCGTGTTATATCATCCAACTGTTACGATGCCTTTTGAGGAGGATCTGGCAATTCCTGACCCGGAGGCGGCTCTGGTGGCGGCTCTACATGTTATTCTGGATTGGACCAATCCTTATTTAGCGTATTTGACACGCGGCGAGTTACCAGACGATGAGAGCCGGGCTCGGGAAATCATCTGCCGTTCTAAGTCCATGACAATTATCAATGGTGAGTTGCACAAATATAGTGTGACAGGTGTTTTTCATCGCTGCGTATCACCTGAGGAGGGTCAGCTGATCTTAAATGAAATTCATGCTGGAGACTGTGGACATCATGTTGGGTCAAGATCTTCAGTGGCCAAGGCTTTTTGGCATGGTTTATTCTGGTTGACGGCTCACAAGGATGCAGAAGACCTGGTCCGTAAGTGTGACGGCTGTTAGAAATTTGGCCGACGTGCTCATGTTCCGGCTCAAGATTTAAGGATGATACCTATCACTTGGCCATTTGCGGTCTGGGGGCTTGATATGGTAGGACCCTTCAAGCGGTCCAAGGACAAGAAAACACACCTCTTGGTGGCAGTTGACAAGTTTACTAAATGGGTTGAGGCTGAGCCTGTTAGCAAGTGTGATGCGGCTACGGCAGTCGAATTTGCTAAAAAATCAATTTACCATTTTGGCTATCCACATACTATTATCACTGATAATGGGACAAATTTGTCCAAGGGGGCTATGAAGGTGTTCTGTGAGGAGGGGTTAAACCTCGGCTCATGGTCCCTTTGAAACGGACGCCCGGGTGTTGGGTTGATGAGTTACTTTCCATCTTAAGGAGCATCCGGACTACACCTAATAGGTCTACCAGTTTTACACCTTTTTTCATGGTGTATGGGGCTAAGGCAGTCCTACCTAGTGACATCCGGCATGATTCACCAAGGGTGGCAGCTTATGTTGAGATGGATAATGAGATAGCACGTCAAGATCCATTGGATGCCTTGGAGGAAGCACGAGAGTTAGCAGCGGGTAGACCTGCAATTTACCCTCAAGACCTGCGACGCTACCATAGCCGCAGGGTGAAGACCCGGACGTTCCGAGAAGGTGATCTGGTGCTTCGGCTTATTCAAGACCAGTCTGGGATGCATAAGCTTTCTCCACCATGGGAAGGGCCCTTTGTGGTTAGCAGAAACCTCAACAATGGTTCATATTATCTCATTGATGTTCGTGATGAGTCGGACACGACGGGTCATGAGACTTTGCGGCCGTGGAATGTCGCGCATCTACGACCATATCACACTTGATACGTGATAGAGATCTATTATCTTTGCACATATCATATTTATATTAGTACAAAAGCAATACTTCTACTCCAGATTGGAGCACTGGCTCCTATGTATATATTTATGCTATAAGGATAAAAATTCTTCGGTTCAACATGTTTGCAGTTGATGTGGTTCTTCGATTCGCCGATGGTTTACCGGGTAATCTCATTGTGAAGATCCTGAGCCGGTTGAATTTGCAGCGATCTGCTGAGTTTGTTCCAGTCAATCTCGTTTTAGAGACCCTGAGCCAGCTCACAGAATTGATGGCCAATCTCGCTTTAAGAGACCCTGAACTGGTATGACGCGCAGTTGGCTTTATGCCCTCTCAAAAACACCGTTGGCAGGGAGGCTTCTTCCCTATGGGTATAGCTTACATCTCCCCTATGCGGTCCACTTTTTATACTGTTGAAAGGAGGCTTCTTACCTATGGGTATAGCTTACATCTCCCTTGCGAAGTTGGCTTTATGCCTAGTTTGAGTACATTAAGCGCTGTTGTTGATGGATGCTTCTTACCTTTGGTATAGCTTACTTTTACCCTAAGGCAACAGCGTGTACATCAAATTCCAGATGCTTATCAACTGCAGCCATCGAAGGGGGCTTCTTACCGACGGGTTCGCTTATCTCACCCTAATGGCCGGCTTTATGCCACTTTCCGGTTAACATGTTAGCCGCAGTTGTAGAAGGGGGCTTCTTACCGACGGGTTCGCTTATCTCACCCTAACAACCGGCATTTATGCCAAAATTAGCTGTGGAAGGAGGCTTCTTACCGTTGGGTATAGCTTACATAAACCCTTCACACAGCCAGCTAGTACAATTACTAGTCGCGGCTATCGGATGGAGGCTTCTTACCGTAAGGTATATCTTACTTAAACCCATCGACAGCCGGCTTTATATGATATTTCTGATGATTGAGGGAGGCTTCTTACCCTTGGGTATAGCTTACATAAACCCTTCACGTAGCCGGCTAGTAGAGTTACTAGTTGCGGCTGTTGAATGGAGGCTTCTTACCATAAGGTATAGCTTACTTAAACCCATCGACATCCGGATTTAAATGATGATTGAAAGAGGCTTCTTGCCTTCGGGTGTAGATTATTTCACCCCCTATACATTTGGCTATAAGCCTATTAAAGTTCCCAACAGTCGTTGTTGTTGCATAGAGGCTTCCTACCATCAGGTATAGCTTACTTTATTTTATGACAGCCGGCTCTTCTATGGTATTACATTACAAGAGAAGCAATCATACTACTCCTGTTGATGGAATAAACTTCCCGAGTCTAATCAGTTCGGGTGAAAGAAAGATGTCTCAGCAAGATTGTGTATTGGATTATCAACAGCCGCGGTTTTGTTCATCAAGGCTTATTATCAATAGAGGTGTTATCTGGTTCTAAAAGAGCTATGAAAGCTTGTAAGTACCTCTCAGGAATCATTGGCAAATTTATAAAGTTGGAAGTACAAAGCTGAGAAAGATGGTTGAAAAAAATATCACACAAACAGCCGGCAAGTGCATTTAGATGTTCTAAGGCTGTTACAAAAGACGTTCTCAGAAGGAACAAAATGGTGTTTCTGACATCTTTCAACACGCTGTTGGCGGGTAATTACAAGAGCCGCTCTTGCTCTGAATATTACAAAGTTATATTACTCGGCTGATTCACCCTGCTCCGTCTCTCTTGTGGTCTGGATCTGAAGGTTGCCGAGTTTCCAATTGTAGTTCGAGACGGACGCAAAGGTCCCTTCAAAGAAAGGGGAGACGTCGAGCTCACCAGGGAAAAGAGTCTTGCTCCGGGCGGGTGCTAGATCTTTGCATTCATAAAGAGGCCCGTTTGTCCTCTTGGTCATAGGCTGCTTGATAGTTATTCAGGTCATCCTCCGCCTCATTAGCCATGACATACGCCAGGAAGCGAGAGACCTTGACGACTTTGAAATAGCCTTCATCAGACAATTCTGAGCCATCAACTTTCTTCGACGGGTAGCCGCCCATCATTTCGGCTGCCGTGAGATCCGGCGTGAAGGCCATAGCCCGGCTTAAACCTGCGACGGCTCTAGAGCGGAAAGCCGACTTCTTCAGTTCTTGAATCTGCTTGGGCACTATTGAGAATAATTCTAACACCCCTTTCAGGGTCTTGGGAATCTTTTCTTTGTACTGTATGCTCTTGATGGTAAACATTGCCCCGCAATACAGTTGCTCCGTGAAGGTGTACATGGCCTTTAATGACAGGATGCTATCCGTGGCAAGTTGCCGACCCAACGGGCCTGTATAAACCGGAGGTGGCATATGAGTCGTCTATTATTTCATGAAGGATGATGGTATATAACGTTCGGAAAAGATGGCTTACCAAATAAGGCGGCAGACATCTTAGTGATGTGCCGTTTGAGGCCTTGGAGCTCCTCAGCAACGGCGATGAGCTGTTGATCGGTATCATCTGCCCGTTTGGTCAGCTCAGCTTTCTCCAATTCAGCCGCCTCTTTCAACGATGTTAACTCGGCGATGACCTTTGATAATTCCTCGGCTAAGAGCCGACATTTCTCAGCTGCCACGCTTCACGCTTCCTGTTGAGAGGCCAGATTAACCTTCAGATCCGCCAACTCAGAGTCGGTGGCTTTCAGAGCATCCTGCACGTGTTAAAACAAAATATGAATTCTTACAGCAGCAAGGGTGTTTAAATAAACAAGAGTTCACAGTTCAAAGTTATGCAAGTCTCAAACAGATTGCAAGCAATATATTTGACACTTGGAGGCTAATGTAGATTTCATCTCTTAAAGTTTACAGTTCCGGTTCATCTTCATTGAAATAAAATTTGAGCCGACCCTTGGGGCCTACATTATGGCTGTTTTCACATCAAAAAGTTCCGACTCAAATATCATTTGAGCCGGTCCTTGGGGGCTACATTATGGCTCTTTTCACATTAGAAAGTCCCGACTCAAATAGAATTTGAGCCGGCCCTTGGGGGCTACATTACGTCTTTGTTCAGTTACAAAAGTCCCGATTCAAATACAATTTGAACCGGCCCTTGGGGGCTACATTCGGCAGTATGCAAGTGTTTACTGTGTGCAGTGTATATATACAGTATTCAAAGCACAAGTGTTTTCTACATAACCTTCAAAAGAAGACCCGATTCAATTATACATTAGATTAAATCCGGCTCTTGGGGGCTGGGGAAGGTTATGGCTGGAGAAAGATGACATACCTCATATTTTGTCTTCATCATGGAGACCAGCTGGAGTTCCAAGTCTCGGCTGGTGTTAACACGGTTCATGTAGCTGGAGTGGAGTTCTTCGGCTGTCATCTTGTCATATGACGTGTCAAATGCAAGTTTCCGTGAAGCTTCGGACGGCTCAGGGTGCCGGGTCAATACATGTGCCGAAGAAGGAGGCTTGTGTGCAGACCCGGTGATGATGACATCTGGAGTCGCAGGAGTCTTGGCGGGTGTAACTGGCCTCGAAGGAGCAGCTGGGGAGTTCTCCATTATAACATCGTCCGTCGGCTCGGTGGAAGCCGCTGGTGAAGCTTCTTCTGCTGGGGTTTCCTCCGGCTATTCAAGTTCTGGTTGAGCCGGTGCCGGCTGTTCAGGCTCTTGATTTTCAACAATAGGGCCGGAAGAAGGATCGGTGGTCTTGCGGCGTTTTGTCTGAGCACTGCAAAGTGAAGGGTCAGCATTTGAAGGAGACTGGTATCTCATTAAGACATTCGGATATTTTAATGCTTACAGAGGACTGATTTTTAGTGGAGGTATGACTGATGCAGAAGAGTCGCCGGAAGAGGGCGTGTTCTGGAAAAGTAAGACATGGAAATGATGAGACGCTTAGAAGCGAAGAGAAACAACAAAGAAAATAAGGATACTAACCTCTGCAGGCCGCTTCTTAGGAGCCGACAAGTTTGGTAGTCCCGATACAAGCTCTGTAGAGACGGTGCTCTAGGTCTGACAACGTTCAGTTTGTTGTTGCTTTTGTAAGAAATCAGGAGCTAGATGAGCAAGAGGGTGAGAAAGAGGGAACTTCCTAAAAAACTACCGCGGCTTTCAAAATATATATTCTGAGTCAGAGTATATGCAAGTTACCTCTGGAGCGTTGGTTTGACTGGTTTCAACTTCGTCCTGTGAAACACGGCTAAACATTAACAATGAGCCGGCGAGAGAAAGAGTCAAGAAAATAAGTTAAGAATTTTACCTCCCACTCTGAAGAGGCCGGGTGTTCAATCCAATTTTCTTGAGGGGCTGTTTTTCTTTGCTTTTTAGCGGCGACTTTCTTCTTAGTTGCCTTTGGAGGAGGAACATATTCCTTCTTCAAGAAGTCGGAGTCAGCCTGTGCAAATTGAGCCGGAGGAAAGACGTCAAGATGAGTAAAAAAGAGTATGTAAACATGCAACAGACAGAAGAAAGACGAAAATACTTACAAGAGGCGCCGGGTTGGTCGCACAGAAGGGTGCTAGCCCGATAGTGCTGCAAGACCCGGATGTCTCATGCACAACATTTCGGATGGGCATACAAATGTCGTCCTCGGTCAAAGTGGCGTCGCTGAAGCACAGTTCACTGTCATACTGTACTGGATATTCACACATAAGCCGGTTCCTACGGCTCAGAGGCATGATCCGCCACTCCACCCAGCAACGGATAAGGTCAGTTCCAATGAGACCATTGGCCAGGAGAGCATTTACTCTGGCGTGAGGCTTCTCGTATCTGACACGGTCAGTGGCTGAGAGCCGGTCGGGCAGCGCTGTATCAGTTGGGAGCCGGGAAGGGCGATAACCCGAAAGGCGGTGTTCCGTGTCAGGAGACGTGTCTTGGCAGTAGAACCACGTCTTGTTCCAATCCTTCGGATGACTGGGCATCTGAATAGCCGGAAAGGTGATACCCCTCCGGCGCTGAATGGTGATCCCTCCGAGTTCTAGACTTGGCCCGCTCTTGTACTTAGTGTGGCGGTTGGCGTAGAAGAACTCTCAAAAGAATCCGACTGGCGGCCTCGACTGAAGGTACGCCTCACAGAGGACTTGAAAGTGGCAAATATTTGATACGGAATTTGGCGCCAGGTCTTGGGGATGCAGCTTATACAAGTGGAGAATGTCCCGGAAAAACGTTGACCCGGGTGGCACGAATCCCCATTCGATGTGATCCGTAAAAACAATGACCTACCTTTCTTTGGTGCGGGGCAGGTCTCACCATCCGGAACCCGCCAGTTGATCACTCCCTTTGGAGGAAGAGTGCCACCAGCTATGAGATCCGACAAGTATTCTTCTGTCACGCAAGAGCCGACCCAATTGCATGAATTGGTGGCGCGTGTCATATTGGCGGCTTATAGGTACTGTGCAAAAAGAAAATGGCGGCTAAATCAAACAAGAGTAGATAGCCACAGTGGTTTACAAGTTACAAGGTTCTAAAAATTAAGGCCTCGAAAGGCCTAGCTGATAAAGAGCCGGAGGGAGTGTAGCGGCTCATTATGCACGAAAGAGCCGGAAGTCAGTGAAGACCCGGATAAACAGATTTCGCAAACTATGTATAAATTTTTGCATCTACCGAAGTGGAAGGAAAGGTTCTACGTTGACCTAGATGAAGAACAGCAAAAATGAAAAATTGGCCTACGGCCCTAACAGCCCGCGCATTACGCGCGGATGGATCGCGTGCGGTGGCGGTGTTAATGGCGCGACCTAAAGGACGTGTGGCGGGCCCCAATACTTGCCTGTATGGCCACGTCGGAGATTGGAATGTGCAGTGGAGGGCCGCGCCGGAGACAACCCTACCTCTACCGCTCTAAACTACGGGAATGAGAGGCGTACCCGAAGATGGAGACGGCGGAGGACGGAATCTGGTCTCAACAGGTTGATGCAGCGGCCAAATGTCGATGACAAACGAACGGTGGCGCCGGAGCGGAACGGACGAGCTTGGGTGACGGGAGAGGCAGGAAGAAGAAGAGGGGACGCGCGAGAGGGAATGAGTCATTTTCGACCCATGTGGGTCCTATTTAACAGGAGAACGGTGTGGAATCCCAGGTGTCAACACCGGTCTTGCCGAAACGGACGCCTCGATTCTCTATAAGTGGTTAAATGCGAAAGATATGGTGATACGTCAGCAGATTCTGTGACGTCATGCCGGGTCATTTCGTGGCGACTCTCGGATAATTGCAAGAGCCGGATGAAATGAGCTGGCTCACTTCAACCTGGGGCCTAATGTTGGGGATATAAACCCGTGATATGACCCGGCTAGAAGATTCCGGTTGATGACATCTGTTATGAGCAGGCCCACGAAGACAGGCGTCAGCTGGGGGCCCAAGAAGATTGGTGGCTCATGGTGTGGGCCGGACAGCGGAGACCCGGATGTGCAAGACCTTCCAAAAGATGGCTTGGCCAATAAGTTAGAGATAGACTCGAAGATGTAAACGTGATCCGATTGTACAATTGTAAGACCCGACGGTTCTGACCTCTTATATAAAGGCAGAGTCGGGGCAGCTTAGAGAGAGATTATCGAATACTAGGCGAAGCTTCTAGTCCCTTGTAATCGATACAATAAGCAATAACAACACAAGCAGGACGTAGGCTTTTACCTCGACTTGAGGGGCCAAACCTGGGTAAACTCATGTCCCTTGTCTCGATCAACCCCTTTGAGTCCATCACCACGGCGACAGCTCCGAACTCAAGTCTGGTAACCCGGACATCTGTCGTGATAAAACCACGACAGCAAGCTTTGTTGACATAGATTGAATCATATGGAGTTTTCCCCTCTCTATCTTGTTGTGATGAATTGAGTTTTCCCTTTGAAGTTTTCTTATCGGATTGAGTCTTTAAGGATTTGAGAACACCCGATGTATGTCTTCTGATGGGATATCTGTCGAGAAAATGGGATGTTCGATTGATATACTTGATGTATGTTTGGGTGATCAACTTGCGGGTTTCGTGACCTTGGGAATCTATGCATAGGGGTTGGCACACGTTCTTATCTTGACGTTCCGGTAGAAACTTTGGGGCACTTTTAGAAGTTCTTTGTGTTGGATTGAACATGATGAATCTGAAATTATGTGATGCATATCATATAATCAAGGCCACGGGTACTTGTGGTCACATTGGAGTATCTGGGTGACATTAGGGTTTTGGTTGATGTGTATCTTAAGGTGTTATTTTAGTACAAACTCTAGGGCTGTTTGTGACACTCATAGGGACATCCCATAAGATTGATCAGAAAAGATAAGTTTGAGGTGGTTTCGTACCCTACAATAATTTCTTCATTAGTTCTCTGTTACTTGTGACTTTGGAGTGAACTCTTTGTCGCACGAGAGGTATTTACATATGATTCAACTATGCCAATATTGTTGAGAGAAATTGCACTAGTGAAAGTATGGACCCTAGGCCTTGTTTCCAAGCATTTATACAATGTTTTGCTCACCATTTACTATTTGTTACCTTTCTATTTCTATATTTTTAGATTACAAAAAACTATATCTACCATCCATATTGCACTTGTAGCACCATCTCTTTGCTGAACTAGTGCACCTATACAATTTACCATTGTATTGGGCGTGTTGGGGACACAGCAGACTCTTTCCTATTTGATTGTAGGGTTTCTTGAGAGAGACCATCTTCATCCTACACCTCTCACGGATTGATAAAGCTTAGGTCATCCACTTGAGGGGAAATTGCCATTGTCCTACAAAACTCTGCGCTTGGAGGCCCAACACGAGTATACAAGAAGAAGGTTGTGTAGTAAACATCAAGAGGCATATCAAAGCTCCTCAGCATCTCTGGCAATGAGGAGGAGGCCACATGAGACGAGTACGACGGCGACAGAATCGGCGGCTCTGCTCACTGAAGCTATCTCCACTTACCTGCAGGAGGGGGGGAGGAAGGAGGAAGAGGGAGGAGTGGCAGCGCGAGGAGGAAGGAGGAACCCTAGGTACGCGGGATGGCTTTATAGGGCGTAGATGGGACGGCTTCCCTCGCCACCTCAGCCTTGGCGGGGCCCCTGCTCGCGCTCTCTTTGAGAGAGAGCTGGAAAGGGAAGACGACGACAACATGCAGACAGACGCCGATAGGTGGGGCCACGTGGAGCGAGGTGGAAAGCGAGCGAACGGGCGGGCTGCGGAGGCGCTTGTTGGGATGCGAAGGCTCTCGGCCCAGGTGGGCTCTGCTCCTCACTCTCTCTCTCGCAGCACAACAACAACTTGTTTTATTTTAAAACCTCAAAAAACTAAATGAGGCAAGGAACAGAGGGCGAAGTTTAAAAGAAAAAGAAATACACTTTTGAGAACACAAAAATGTCAGCAATTTAATAAAACTGGTTAGGGTATTTTTAGAGCAAGCATATATTTGACTTAATATTTAACTAGACATGTTGCAAAATTATTTGAAAGGAAGAAAACCCCAACCATGGCAGAAGGACGAATCTAGAATTCTTGGTAGAATATTTAGAAGATGACCAACATTTTAAAAGAGGAAAAACAACAAGCACATATTTAACATGTTGCATGTTTGAATAAGGAGAGAGAGATGGGGATAGTTTTGGAATGGGAGGAACTAAAGTAACACTCCAACAAGGCACACATGCATTCAACCACATACCAGCTCATCACAACAATCACAAGCGCAAGCAACAAGGCAAAAGCAACTATGCAATATGATGATCATGATGCATGATGCATGATGCATGACTGGCGTGAAGCAAAAACATAATTAAATCAAAGCCCATGGCAAACATAGAGCTTCACAAGAGATACATGACTAGAAATGGCAAGGGGTGCACTTGGGCTGTTACAAGTCTCCCACACTACAAGAGGATCTCGACCCGAGATCTAAGAATGAAAGAACTCTGGAAATTCGGAACAGAGAAGATCCTCATGTTCCCAAGAAGCTGCTTTGTCAGAATGATGAGAGCCCTTCATCTTGAGAAACTTGATTGACTTGTTGCGAGTCTTATGCTCAGTTTCTTCGAGAATAGCAACTGGATGCTCACGATAAGATAGGTCTTCTTGGAGGTCAATGGTACGCTCGGGAGTCTTGAAGCACCTCTGGAGCTGAGAGACATGGAAGACTTCATGCACATTTGCGAAATTCGGAGGAAGCTCTAGTTGATAGGCAAGATCACCTCTCTTATTCACAACTCTGAAAGGACCCACAAAGGGAGGAGCTAGGTGCCCTTTGGTTACCACTGAGTGCCCTTCATGGGAGAAAATATGAGATAGACAAGGTCATCAATTTGAAAGGAGACAACCCGATGTTTGTTAGCGTAATAACTCTTCTATTGGGAATAAGCTGCTTTGAGGTTCTCACGAATGACACAGCACATCTCTTCAGCTTTAGTGATCATGTCATTGCCCTAAATTTGACGCTCACCGGTTTCAAAACAATTGAGCGGGGTATGACGCTTCTTGCCATAAAAAATCTCGAAAGGGGCCTTGCCTGAACTAGCCTGAAAACTGTTGTTGTATGAAAATTCAGCTTATGGAAGCCAGTCTTCCCATTTCATGTTGAACGAAATCACATAGGCCATGAGCATGTCTTCAAGGATTTGATTAACTCTCTCAACTTGAACACTTTTCTGCGGATGGAATGCAGTGTTGAAATGGATCTTGGTACCTATAGCATTCTGGAAGGACTCCCAAAACTTGGAGGTGAAGAGGCTTCCACGATCAGATGAAATGAGCTGAGGAATACCGTGCAAAGAAACTATCGTTAACGTATACATCTCTGCCAGCTAAGCTATCAAGATAGACTCTTTGACCGGAAGGAAATGGGCAACTTTGGTCATCTTGTCGATAACCACAAAGATGGCATCGTTGCCCCTCTTGGACTTCAGAAAACGAGTGACGAAATCCATCTCCACACGATCGAATTTCCACTCTGGAATAGGCAAAGGCTGAAGGAGACCTACTGGACGTTGATGTTCTGCCTTCACTCTACGACAAACATCACACTCGTTCACCAACTAAGCAATCTCATGCTTCATGCGAGTCCACCAGATGGTTTGCTTGAGGTCCTGATATATCTTGGAACTGCCTGGATGAATGGATAGGAGAGAATTGCATGCTTCGTCCATGATAACCTTCCTAAGATCACCTTTTGGACCCACCAGACGGTCCTCAAAGAACAAGGTATCTTTGTCATCAATGCGAAAGCACTTATACTTCAGAATGCCCTTGGCCACACCTTTCTTCACTTTCTTCACCATCGCATCAAGAAGTTGAACTTGGTGAACCTGATCTTCCAGAGTCGGAGAGACTTGAAGATTTGCAAGAAATCCCTGAGGAATCATTTGGAGATTGAGCTTGCGGAAGGCTTCACCAAGCTCGGGTTGAAGAGTCTTCAAGACAAGACTACTGCAAAACGCCTTTTGGCTAAGCGCGTCAACAATGACATTTGCTTTTCCAGGTGTATACTCAATGTTTGGTTTGAAGTCTTCAAATCATTCCACCCAACAAGGCTGTCGAAGATTGAGATTGGGTTGAGTGAATATATACTTCAAGCTCTTGTGATCGGTATACACCTCAACTGGTCTACCCAACAACAAATGCCTCCAAGTCATCAGAGCATGCATAACTGCCGCCAACTCAAGATCATGAGCGGCGTAGTTCTTCTCAACAGGCTTCAACTGACACAAGGTATAGGCAACGATCTTATTATATTGCATGACAACGCCACCAAGGCCTTGGAGCTGAATTCAGTTGAGGCAGCAGCACCGAGTCAGTCGAGGCAGCGGCACTAGAGACAATCTTCTCAAAAAGGGAAGCATCACAGAAAACTTGGAAAGGCTTTGATTGCTCGGGAGGGACAAGAACTAGAGTTGAAGTCAGTTTCTGCTTGAGCGTATTGAACGCCACATAACACTCGGGAGACCAAGCATAGTTGACATTCTTCTCGAGGAGATTAGACAGAGGCTTAGCAATTTGAGAGAAGTTCTCCTCAAATCTTCTGTAGTAACTTGCAAGCCCGAGGAAGCTACGAAGCTGCTTGACATTCTAAGGAGGCTCCCACTTCAAGATTGCCTCAACTTTCTTAGGGTGCACTTTAATTCCCTCGGCAGAGATCACATGCCCAAGGCAAACCACTTCATTGAGCCAAAACTCACACTTTGAAAACTTTGATAGAATCGATGTTCTCTTAGCTTGTCAAGCACAAGCGGGAGATGCTCTGCATGTTCTTCTTCAGTCTCTGAGAACATGAGGATATCATCCAGATACACTAAGACGAACTGGAGACGGTTGGGGGAGCATTGGCGAGAGATAATATGAAGTTCATCATTCTGGAGATGGTTGGGGGAGCATTGGCGAGACCAAATGGCATGACTATGTACTCATAAGAGCCAAAACTCGTCCTGAAAGCAGTCTTTGGAATATCTTCTTCACGAATGCAAATCTGATGATAGCCCCATGCGAGGATCAAGCTTTGAGAAAACCTTGGCACCTTTCAGTTGTTCAAACAACTTATTCATGTTGGGAAGTGGGCACTTGTTTCTAATTGTCTTTTTATTCAATGGACGGTAATTGACATAAAGTCTGTCCGTGCCATCCTTGTTCTTGACAAACAAAACACGACAACCCCATGGAGAAGAACTTGGTCTAATCACACCCAGGCGCTCTTGTTCATCTAGCTACTTCTTTAACTCTTTCTGCTCTTCGGGGACAAGTTTATAAGGATGCTTGCAAACCGGTTTAGTTCCGGGCTCAAGCTTAATCACAAACTCAACTGACCAGTGCAGAGGCGTTCCTGGAAATTCTTTGGGAAAGACATCTTCATCCTCACAAACCACCGGAATTTGAGACATAGTTGAGATCTCACCCTTCTCATTAAGAGCAAAGAGACGGATCGTGTCATCGTGAGCTGCGAAAATAATCACATCTTCTGAAGGATGAGTCAATTTGACTTCTTTGGCTTGACAATCAACATATGCCTTGTTCATAGCCAAAAAGTCCATGCCAAGAATGAGATCAATATCGGAATTACCGAGAACAATTGGAGTGGCCAGAAAACAATAATTGCCCATCTTGATGGAGGCATCCCGAACCATCACCCGAGAAGTCATTTGCAACCCAATAGAAATAATGTTTAGGGGTATAGGAGTTTCTTCAGTTACAAACTCATGCTTAGCAACAAAAGGCTAGATATGAATGAATGCGATGTACCAGTATCAAACAAAACTTTAGCAAGAATAGAATTGAATAAGAAATTACCCATAATCACTACATGAGACTGCTGTTCTTCAGCTGCATTCACCATGTTCACTCTTGCTGACTGGGGATTATGCTTCACCATAGTATTTCCTGGAGGTCTGACTGGAGGAGGAGGCGGAAGACGCCGCCGGTTGCATTTGTTTGACTAGTGACCCTTCTGACCACACTTGTGACAAGTAACCTCTGAGAGTGGATGGAAGTTTCCCGGAGGAGCAACATTTGCTGAATTGGGTGCCTAGGGCCTCTGCTGATATCCTTGGTTGGGTGGGTGGGAAGAACCATGACCACCGAACTGTCTGTGCTGTTGAGGAGAACAAAATGGAGGAGGAGGAGGAACCCAATACTTCTACTGCTTAGGAACCATCTGAGTGCTGGAAGACGAAGAATAGGAATCCCTGGAACGTTTCCTTGAGTTCTCTAACTTGAGCTAAGTTGCCTTGACCTTCAAAGCCATGTTGTAGAACTAATAAAACTCACGAGGCTCTTGAAGGACCAGACCCGGCAGAAGCTCATCCTTGAGACCACCTCTAAACTAATAAATCATGGACTTGTCGTCACGAACATCTTGTTTAGCATTGCGGGCCAGATTCTGGAACTCGACGTTCTACTGATAGACAGACTTGCTTCCCTGCTTCAGGTGCCTGAACTTCTCACGCATCTGTTCGACAAAGCTCGTCGGAATGTAATGGGCCCCAAAGTCACGACAGAATTCATCCCAGGTGACAACACGATCGCCCCTAGATTCCTTGTATTGCTGCCACCAATCTGCTGCCTGTCCCTTGAGTTGAAACGACGCGAACCCGACATAGTCCTCTGGTCTGACATTGCTGCACTCAAAATTCTTACTCATGTTGTGGATACAATCATCTGCATCAAAAGGCTGCTCACAACAGGTGAAAGACTTGGGCTGGTTGGCAAGGAACTGGTTGAGCATCGCGAACTGAGGCTGATTCTGAAAACTCCCTTGAAAACCTTGCTGACCCTGATCTCTTTCTTGCAAGCCAATCATCTGCATCAAAAGGCTGGTCACAACAGGTGAAAAACTTGGGCTGGTTGGTAAGGAACTGGTTGAGTGTCGCGAAGTGACGCTGATTCTGAAAATTCGCTTGAAAACCTTGCTGACCCTGATCTCTGTCTTGCAACAGCCTGAGCAAAATCTGAGTATTCGCATTGGTTGCGGCCATCACAACTTGCCAAGCTTCTGGACGAGGAGGTGGTGGTGGGGTGGTGGAGTATCAGACTGCCCCTCACCCCGACATGGATTCCCGCAAGTTCATGGAGCCTTCCTGCAGATCGACAAAAGCATCAGCACATCATTGAAAAAGTTGATTGCAATAAGCTTAATCAAAGGACTTGAAAGAAATTGAATGAATAACATAATAGCCTTCCTACTGAACAATTAGTAAGAATGCCTTCTTCTAGTTTGCGATAACATCATCAGATTTTAGAAGCCACTTGCAATAACACAAAAGTGTTGAGCTAATGTTGCTCGGAACAAATGTATATGCCCTCATACATCTGAAGAAGATGATCCAAGATAGCTACTTGAATTCCCACCTAAGAACTTCCGAAATCTTTTTGGTTATGCAATCTGGTGTAGGGGATACAAGGAGGAAATATCTCACACTACTAACAATCCCTACGCCCCAACTATATCCATCTTTCAACACATCACTAGAGGCTTTGAAAATCCATCTATCTCGGATCCTCGAAAGCACAACGATACCAAACATGGTGGTACCCCAGACGCCTCCCCAGTACTGGGTGACTCCGACCTTATCTCACCATGATTAGTATTGAAGCAATTCCGAACATCCTCCGTCCTGAGATACTAAGAAAACGGAATGATAACGATGTGCCAAGAATTCCCTGGAGCTCAACTCCCTGGAAGAAATCAAGTCAGACAGGAGGCACCAAGACAGAACTCCGTCACATCAGCATCATATATTTTCCAAAATACCCGCGTGATCCTAAATTTTTTTTGAGCGAGAAGAGGAGTAGAATAAAAATTCCTAAGTCGAATACCTCACCAGAGTATAGAAGAGGACTAAAAAGAAACCTACTCTCCGATATAACTAGACTCAAAATAGTTTTTACTAGACTCGACTCGGCCATGTTCGATCAGGCAAAGGGATCCTATGGTCATATGGCTCTGAATACCAACTTGTAACACCCAAGATGCGCGCCTATACTTATTCAGTCACGGGAGGGGGGGACAGGGATAGAGGCGCATCTAGTCGTTTCACAAGTACAGTAACATCGCATACATGTATGAAGAGATGAGTATATGAGTTGGCTTACATTCTCCACAAGCTAAATTTCAAGTCCACACAACTAATCAAGCATCATACACAAGACAGGGTCCAGCTATCGACGAAAACAAACGAAGAAAAGAAGCAATGAAACTGCCTTGCTAGCCCCGAAGATTACGACCAAGGCCTCTATACTCGTCTGGATATGTGACGTACATTCTGCCACGTTCTTCATCATACTTCCACTAGAGCTGCGTCACATCATCTGGCACGGTCTCATCTGCACCTGCACCTATATTTGTTGTAGTAATCTGTGAGCCACAAGGACTCAGCAATCTTGTAACCTGGGTACCAAAACTATGTAAGGTTATTGCGTTTTATGGGGTGAGTGTTGAGTTTGCAGTGGCACTAGGCATTGTATGGTGGCTAACTTACGATAATATGAATGTAAATATGGTGGACTACATAAGACGACCGTGAACTACCATGATCACTAAGTGTATCATCCCAGAATTTCATTTTGGAATGTTATGAAATATAGCTATGCATCATCATCATCATTGCTTGAATATATGAATTTGTTGAAATGCTTCTTCTGACTTTCTGAAAGTCCCTTTCAATGTTCAATATGTTGCTTTCACCTATTTGAAAACCTTGGAAAAAGATCAAAATAAGAGGGAGGAACATGACACTCCACACCAAGGACTTCTTGGTGATTTATTTTAACAATAAAAACTAGGGGCTATTTTGCAAAATATATGCAAAAGCTTTTAAAACCAAATAGGCAATTTTTGAAAATAATTATTTTTTCAAACTATTCAAATGACAGAGGAAAAATGTTCATTGAATAGCATTAATTCTCCTGACCTATAATTGGAAATGTTTTGAATGCTTTTAAATGAGTTTTATTGCTCTGGCTATTAAAAAGAAAACGAATTTATTTGAAAACGGGCCGGCCCACGGGTATTAACTCGCGAATTCATTATGAACCGGCCGACCGACGCGCTGACGCCGCTCTCCCTCTCACTGATGAGCCGGACCCACTGTCCGATGGCGCCATCCGCGCGGTCATCCTCTTCCTCGCGCGAGCACCGCCATCGCCGGAGATTCCTCTCCCGGATCTCCCTCCTTTTTCCCTCCCCCGACCCCGCACCTGTTCCTATAAATAGCCCTCACTCTCCTCTCTACATTCCACCCTGATCCCCCACTTTTCCCTCGCCAGAACCACCCCACACAAACTCGCCAGAGTTCAGATCCCCACCGAATCTTTCCCGAGCTCGTGCCCGTCGTCTCCGTTACCCCCAGCCCTCTCCGACTCCACCAGACTACTCCGGAGCCTCGCCGCCATTGCCTGAGCACCTCGGACACCGCCCCGACCACCGCAGCATCCTCCCCGACCACTTTCGACCACCGGCCGCCGTCGAACTCGCCGAAGAACCCCGATCCCCTCTCTGTAAGTCACTGTCTCCACCGTAGCCGTTGGATCCGTAGTCTACACACGAGATTAGATCCATTTATAACTCGAAGCGGTATCCTCGAACGTTCGGTCGACCTCCCGCAAACACCCGCACGCATGCTCCTTCGACCAATAGGAACCTGACACGTAGCCATTGTCCGATCGCTAGTTTTTTTTCTTCTTTTTCTTTTCTGATTTAGAAAACAGAATGCATCCTCATTTTGTTTTTATCATATCTTTTAAACTATTTGGTGTTTTTAGTTGATTCTTTTTGCATTAGGTAACATATTTCATGTAGTTTCACCCTGTAGTATTTGATTTTAAATTTGAACTCTAAAATTTGAATTTAATAAAATTTGCCCAAACTACTCAAATCAGAATAACTAGAGTTTAAAAATGTATTTTAGTATGAATATTTTTGCTACTGCTTGGTATTAGTTAGGACTATAAGCATGCCTAGATTGAAAGTTTTTAGGATGGATATGTTTAGTGTTTTAACTACAAACAGAATCTGCCTGGTGGTTAGTATAGTTCAAATAATTTAGTTTTTCGTTAGTTTAAATCTGAGTTAGTCATATTTTGTTTTAGTAGGTTCTGTTGTTTCAACTTTAGGTGATTGACTTGCTGTTAATAAAAATGTAATTTTCTTAGTTTATTTCTATAATATTATAGGAATCTCTACTATTTTTCAACTAGGTTTAATTTGATTAAAACAAACTAGTTAGTAATAGTTTCCTTTAACAAAGTTTTAGATAATTAAATTCTGTTTTCTAAGAAAAGTTTTAGTAAATTCTTTTCTGTTAGGAGAAGTGTTTTATTAATAAAATTATAGTTTATTTCACTCTAGCCCACTTCATGTAGTAGTGTTTATCAAAACTTTTAAAACCCTACTAGGACTTTTCTTAACAAAACTTTAAATGGATTTAATTCTGTTTATTAATAAAATATTTCTATTGTTCTTTTTTGTAAACTATTGTTTTGTTAATATCAATAATTCTATGTTGTTAGTAGTAGTTTACCCATCAACTTTAGAAAACCCAAACTATGTGTTGATCTTCTTTTGTGTTGATTGTGCCTTGTTTTGTCTTGAGTGATTACTAGTTCATTCCTGATTTTTGTGAGTTACAATATTTTGTTGTATGCTTATTGAGTGCTCTTGTTTGATTCGTTAGATCATCCGCAGTGCGAAGCTTGTTACCTAGAGTCCCTCGAGTATGAAGATCGTCAAGCAGGCTAGTCACTTTGATCATGTATACCTATGTTTTATTGCATTAGTTCTTCCATCACCCCAATTGCATGCAAAGTAGGTAATTGGAAACTTGGTTACTTGTTGTAGTATCATGTGGTAGGATCCCCTCACTCCCTTGTCACTTTGGCCCCGGGAAACATTCAATTAATTTTGCTATGCTATTAGTAGACGGGGTTGGATGTGTGATTTATGAGAGTGTGAGTTAATAATTTCAAGACCTACATGATGATCAAGTCTTCAAGACTTCAAGTTTTCAAGTTACCTCTGGGTGGATGATGGTTGAACGACGCCCTGGAGAAACCAGTGGTTAGCCTAGATGATGCTGGAGATGTGCCAGTATTCATGTGGAAAGGTCCACCCAAGCACGAAGAGATGGATGGATGATTCAAGACCCAAGGCTTACCTGCACATCCACAAGTCATTATGGGCTCTAGCTTGGTGGGATATCGTGGTGACCCAGGATAGGCGGTGCTACGTGATGTAGAAGAACGGTAGGAAACGATGCGCACCGACAGAGTCGCAGGGAAACCCTTTGGAAGACCATGTTTTGGTCATCCGTTTCTCAAACACCCTGAAGTGCGAGAAATCAAACGGAGGCGACCAAATCTTGTGGGGAACGTGTGCAAAACTCTGTAGAGTACCCAAACCTAATCGATTTGCCGTGTCCACGGTCATGGACGAATTGAGCCAAAGGAACTGAAACTTCCGGAACCATCAACACAATTAATATGATGATGTGGGTATCAATAACTTGGGTATGAGAAGTTGTTGGTGGAACCATCTCATTAATCAACCAACTTAGTAATAATTTTGCTTAGCTCTCTCTTGATGTAGGAAAATTGGCTTTACACAAAAACTTACTACCTCCACCTGCCATATTTGCATATACACTAGATGATTTACTTTACCCCCTCTCTTGTGACTTTGCCGCCATATTCCATATGCTGACCAACACGGCTGCAACGTATCATGTTGCAGAGTATTTTTCAACCAGGACTGAGGATACGCTCTACGCTCGGTGAGATGCCCTTGGAGTCAGATGGACTCATCTACCTTCGGTGCTTCCGCAAGATTTAGTTATTCTCATGAGTTGGCATTCAGCCACTTTATTGTAATCTTTATTGTAATAAAGGACTCGATATGAGATTTCGATTAATTTACGCTGTGTGATTTCCCTTTGATATATACATTGATGTACCGTATGAGTACCAGCATGATCTTTGGATGGTACGGAAACACCGAAGATTCGACCTTTCAGGTCGGGTCGCTACAGAAATGGTATCAGAGCACAGGCTGACCGTAGGACGTAACCTCTAGGATTGGAAAAGCCTTAGGATTTTTTTTCTCTTTGTCTTTAAAATTCTTATACTTTCATCTACTCGTTTCTGACTTCTCTCCGATTATTCAAAATTTATAGATGGCCACCTTCATCCCAGTGTTAATCATGGAGTTTTGCCAGCCTGACGCAACGATGCCCTTTGGCAAGGAGCTGATGAGGATCGTCAGGGACATGAGGATTTCTTTGTCGGGCATCACCGGGACTCCTATCATGTCTTTTCCTCAAGATGGACGCTACCGGATCGAGGTGCACATCCCAAGGAAGACCTTTGGGAATCGGAAGGAACCCATCGACTTCAAGTTTGTGGCACCCAGCTGGATACTTGGAAGAGACATGGCCATTCATCGTGCCCTTGGAAGTATTCAGGAGGAATACAGAGGTGGAACCATTTCACCAGGACTCAGCATGGTTTGTCGTAGGGATGTCTATGGAAACATCATCACCAACCCCACTGGAGACTCCACCATTTCATATATCCAGACCTTGCAGACTCATGTCAAGACCTTGGAGCTTCGAGTACGTGCCGACATGAAGACAATCAAGAGGCTGATGAACCGTGAGATTGACCTCAAAGCTGACTTACAAGAAGCCGAGTACGAGCATGAGTATGAGGTGAAGGATTTCTTAGAGAGGATCGACAAGCTGAACACTCCTATCGCAACTCTGGAGGAACACCTGGACATGGGGGAAAATCTTCACCCCAAGGGAGACTTGGCTCCTTTCATCAGCGACGATGATGACTATGAGGAGAGCACCACTGGAGGAGGCTCAGTCACCATGTAATTTTGAGGAAAACTTTAGTTATGCCCCCCATGTATCTTTCTTTTATTTTCAACGTTAAAGCATAGGTCAATGTTTAGTTTGAATGGATATTTGTATCTCAATGTGTGACTTTGAGTTGAATAAATGAATGAGTGCTTGGTGTGACATGTTTGTGCATTGCATATGGGTAGTGATTTTCTTTCTAGGCCCTTGTTCTATTCTAATTCTCATCCCTATAAAAACAGCAAGATGCCTCCCTGACGTGAGTCCGATTTCACTTTCCCGCCGGAACTCACACAACTCCTTCAGTAGCAGAATGCACTGATGCATCTATTGATCCAGAATCAGACCAACAACCAGAACAACAACAACCGCCATCCACTTCAGGCTGACAACCTCACCCGTTTTCTGAGGTTGTACCCTCCAACCTTCTCCAGCAGCACTGAGCCCATTGTGGCAGATGACTGGCTCCGTAAAATGGAGAGGGAACTCATCACCGTTGGATGTACTGACGCTGAGAAGGTGCGCTTTGCCACACATCAACTTGAAGGACCAGCAGCTTCATGGTGGGAGAACTACACCACAACATATCCTATTGCTGGTGTGACTTGGGAACAATTCAAGCTTGCTTTCCGCACCGCTCATGTCTCAGCTGGAGCCATGAGTCTGAAGAAGCGCGAGTTTTGCAAATTGCGCCAGGGTAATCGCTCCGTGGCCCAATATGTGGACGAATTCAGCATGTTGGCCCGTTATGCACCAGGAGATGTGGCCGATGATGCGGCCAAGCAGGAGAAGTTTTGGAAGGACTCAATGATGAGTTGAGCATGCAGCTGGTAGTGGCTACTTTCAACAACTACCAAGAGCTGGTGGACAAGGCCCTCATCTTGGAGGGAAAACAACAACAAATTGAGAACCGCCAGAGGAAGTATACTCAGGGGAAGTTCAACTCTGGAGCTCATCAGAAGCCCTGCAACTCCCCGTACTCAGGGAATACCGGATCAGGGACCGATAAGTTTGGAAGGCACACTCATGCCGTGCACAACCATGGAGGCCACAACCATGGAGGAAATGGGAATGCCCGTCCCAACAATGGAAACTTCAAGACTGACGATGGGAATGGGAACAACAACCAGCACCGTCACGCTCCTACTTAGAAGGATCTGAGCCACATCAGCTGTTTCAAGTGCCAGAAGACAGGGCACTATGCTACTGAGTGTCGCCAGAGCAAGAAGGGAAATGGAAACGGCAACAACAACGACAAATCAGCAGCTAAGAAGCCCAACCCTTTTCCCCGTGCTCAGGTGAACCACATTGATGTGGAGGAAGTCTGTGATCAGCCCGAGACTGTGGTTGGTAAGTTTTTATTGCATTCACGTCCAGTTACAGTACTTTTTGATTCCGGTGCAACTCATTCATTCATATCAAGGGTAGTTGTGGAAAAGTATGGTTTGCCCACCAAAACCCTTAGTCAGCCATTTAAAGTCAGTTCCCCAGGAGGCAGGGATAGGATGCCATGCCTTGAAGCTCAATATAGGAAACCATGTTTTTCCCACCGACCTCATTGTCATAGAGTCGCAGGGATTGCATGTAATCGTAGGCATGGATTGGATGACCAAGTATGAAGGAAATCTTGACTGTCCGAGCAAGTCTATTTCACTCACCACTCCGGAGAACAAGAGGATTAAGTATGTATCCCGACGCACACGTATGAGTGCTCAGTTAAATTCTCTCACAAGAGTTGTTCAGGAGGAAGTACCGGTTGTACGATACTTTCCAGATGTATTCCCGGAGGAATTACCAGGCATGCCTTCAGATAGGGAGATTGAGTTTCTGATAGAGCTACTACCGGGGATGGCCCCAAGTTCCAAGAGACCCTATCGGATGCCCGCAAATGATCTATTAGAAATCAAGAAGAAAATTAAGGAGTTATTGGACAAGGGATATATTCGCCCAAGTTCATCACATTGGGGAGCCCCAATTCTTTTGGTGGAGAAGAAGGATAAAACCTTGAGGATGGTAGTCGATTATCGTGCATTGAACGAGGTGACTATCAAGAACAAGTACCCTCTACTGATGATTAATGACTTGTTTGATTAGCTCGTAGGAGCCAAAGTATTCTCCAAGATCGATCTTCGATCAGGGTATCACCAACTGAAGATTCGTGAACAGGATATACCCAAAACAGCTTTTACCACAAGGTATGGCTTGTACGAGTATACATTCATGTCCTTTGGTTTGACTAATGCTCCTGGCTACTTCATGAGTTTGATGAACAAAGTATTCATGGAATACCTAGACAAGTTTGTCATGGTGTTCATCGATGACATATTGATATTCTCCAAGTATGAGGAAGAACACAAGGAACATTCATGTTTAGTTCTGGAGAAGCTGAGAGAGCATCAGTTGTATGCCAAGTTCAGCAAATGTGAATTTTGGCTGACGGAAGTCGGATTCCTTGGACATATTATTTCCGGAGATGGAATAGCAGTGCACCCCGCTAAGGTTGAAGCCGTCACCGAGTGGAAGTCACCCACCTCAGTTAAGGAGATCCGCAGTTTCCTCGGACTTGCCGGATATTACCGGAGGTTCATTGAGAATTTCTCAAAGATTGCCAAGCCCATGACGGAGTTGTTGAAGAAAGAGTCTAAGTATATTTGGACTGAGGAATGTGAAGCCAGTTTCCAGGAGTTGAAGAAACGTTTGGTCACATCCCCAGTGTTGATTTTGTCCAATATTCGGAAGGACTTCCAGGTTTATGGCGATGCTTCACGTCAACAACTTGGAGGAGTACTCATGCAAGATGGAAAGGTTGTAGCTTATGCATCTAGACAACTACGACCTCATGAGTGAATTATGCCACCCATGATTTGGAACTAGCAGCCGTAGTGCACGCACTCAAGATCTGGAGACATTTCCTTATCGGAAATAGTTGTGATGTTTACACCGACCATAAGAGACTGAAATATATCTTCACGCAGAAGGAGTTGAACCTCAGACAGAGGAGATGGTTAGAGTTAATCAAGGACTATGACATGAGATTGCATTATCATCCAGGTAAGGCAAATGTGGTAGCAGATGCCTTGAGTCAGAAAACTTATGTAAACACACTCACCACGGGAGGATTATCCCAGGAGTTAGCCGATGATCTCAGACAGCTCCGGCTAGAGATAGTTCCAAGAGGATATGTTGCCACACTGGAGATCCAGTCCACCTTGACCGAAAGAATTCGTGAAGCCCAGAAGATGGACAAGGAGATAGCTGAGATTAAGCAAAGAATGAAAGATTGTACAGTTAAAGGTTTTCGTGAGGATGAACAAGGAACTCTATGGTTTGAGAACCGAATCTATGTCCCCAATGACCCAGAGCTCCGGAAGTTGATACTTCAGGAAGCCCACAACTCACCTTACTCGATACACCCAGGAAACACCAAGATGTATCTGGAGTTGAAGGAAAGTTACTGGTGGACGGGTATGAAGAAGGATATTGCTGAACACGTTGCAATATGTGATGTTTGTCAGCTAGTAAAGGCGGAACATCAGAAACCAGCAGGGTTACTCCAACCTTTGCCAATACCCGAGTGGAAATGGGAAAAGCTTGGTATAGACTTCATCACAGGATTACCCAGGACCCGTTCAGGTTATGATTCCATCTGGTTAGTGGTAGATCGCTTGACCAAGGTGGCTCATTTCATTCCAATAAAGACCACCTATACCAGTGCTAAGTTAGCCAAGATATACATGACCAGGATCGTGTGTCTGCATGGAGTTCCGAGGAGTATCGATAGAGGAACACAATTTACCTCAAAGGTTTGGCATCAGTTACATGAAACTTTGGGTACGAGGCTGGAGTTCAGTACAACTTTTCATCCGTAGACCGATGGACAAACTGAGAGAGTCAACCAGATTCTGGAGGACATGTTGAGAGCTTGTGTTGTAGATTATGGATCTAGTTGGGATGACAACTTACCTTATGCAGAATTCTCATACAACAACAGTTATCAGACCAGTCTGAAGATGGCCCCTTTTGAGGCTTTATACGGAAGGAGGTGCAGAACACCATTGTTGTGGGATGGTGTAGGAGACCGAAAAATTTTTGGTCCCGACCTTATCCGAGATACTAAAGAGAAAGGCAAGCTATTTCGTGACAGACTCAAGATAGCTCAATCTCGACAGAAGAGTTATGCTGACAGCAAACGCAAGGAAGTGACGTATGAAGTGGGAGATCGAGCATATCTTCGTGTGTCCCCACTTCGAGGTATCAAGAGGTTTGGTGTTAAAGGAAAGTTAACACCCAGGTTCATAGGCCCCTACAAATTCTTGAACGTAGAGGCGAAGTTGCATACAAGCTGGAATTTCCGGAAGGATTGTTCGGAGTTCATGATGTTTTCCATGTTTCCCAGCTGAAGAAATGCCATGCTGAGATGGTTGATATTCCTTTGAGAGACACCGTGCCCCTAGAGGCCATACAGCTTGACAGTGATGTGACTTACGAGGAGAAGCCTGTTAGGATCCTCGAGACTGCCAACAGAGTTACCCGTAGCAGGATCATCAAGTTCTGTAAGGTTTTCTGGAGTCACCACACCAAGGAAGAAGCCACCTGGGAACGCAAAGAAGATCTTCGTAGAGACCACCCGCACCTATTTTCTAGCCAACCCGAATCTTGAGGGCGAGATTCATCTTAAGGTGGGTAGGTTTGTAAGATCCCAAAATTTCATTTTGGAATGTTATGAAATATAGCTATGCATCATCATCATCATTGCTTGAATATATGAATTTGTTGAAATGCTTCTTCTGACTTTCTAAAAGTCCCTTTCAATTTTCAATATGTTGCTTTCACCTATTTGAAAACCTTGGAAAAAGTTCAAAATAAGAGGGAGGAACATGACACTCCACACCAGGGACTTGTTGGTGATTTATTTGAACAATAAAAACCAGGGGCTATTTTGAAAAATATTTGCAAAAGCTTTTAAAACCAAATAGGCAATTTCTGAAAATATTTATTTTTCAAAGTATTCAAATTACAGAGGAAAAATGTTCATTGAATAGCATTAATTCTCCTGATCATTTTGATATATATATTTCCTATAACTGGAAATGTTTTGAATGCTTTTAAATGAGTTTTACTGCTCTAGATATTAAAAAGCAAACGAATTTATTTGAAAACGGGCCGGCCCACGGGCATTAACTCGCGAATTCATTATGAACCGGCCGACCGACGCGCTGACGCCGCTCTCCCTCTCAATGATGAGCCGGACCCACTGTCCGATGGCGCCATCCGTGTGGTCATCCTCTTCCTCGCGCGCGCACCGCCGTCGCCGGAGATTCCTCTCCCGGATCTCCCTCCTTTTTCCCTCCCCCGACCCCGCACTTGGTCCTATAAATAGCCCTCACTCTCCTCTCTCCATTCCACCCCGAGCCCCCACTCTACCCTCGCCAGAACCACCCCACACGAACTCACCGGAGTTCGGATCCCCACCGGATATTTCCCGAGCTCGTGCCCGTCGTCTCCGTCACCCCCAGCCCTCTCCGACACCACCAGACTACTCCAGAGCCTCGCCGCTGTCGCCTGAGCACCTCGGACACCGCCCCGACCACCGCAGCGTCCTCCCCGACCACTTTCGACCATCGGCCGCCGTCGAACTCGCCGGAGAACCCCGATCCCCTCTCTGTAAGTCGTCGTCTCCACCGTAGCCGTCGGATCCGTAGTCTCCGCACGAGATTAGATCCATTTATAACTCGAATCGGTATCCTCTAACGTTGGTCGACCGCCCGCAAACACCCGCACGCACGCTCCTTCGACCAATAGGAACCTGACACGTAGCCCCTGTCCGATCGTCAGTTTTTTTCTTGTTTTTCTTTTCTGATTTAGAAAACAGACTGCATCCTGATTTTGTTTCTATAATATCTTTTAAAATATTTGGTGTTTTTAGTTGATTGTTGTTGCATTAGGTCACATATTTCATGTAGTTTCACCCTTTAGTCTTAGATTTTAAATTTGAACTCTAAAATTTGAATTTAATCAAATTTGCTCAAACTACTCAAATCTGAATAACTAGAGTTTAAAAATAGATTTTAGTATGAATATTTTTGCTACTGCTTGGTATTAGTTAGGACTATAAGCATGCTTTGTTTGAGAATTTTTAGGATGGAGTTGTTTAGTGTTTTAACAATAAACAGAATCTGCCTGGTGGTTAGTATAGTTCAAATAATTTAGTTTTTAGTTAGTTTAAATCTGAGTTAGTCATATTTTGTGTTAGTAGGTTCTGTTGTTTCAACTTTAGGTGATTGACTTGCTGTTAATAAAAATGTAATTTGCTTAGTTTATTTCTATAATATTATAGGAATCTCTACTATTTTTCAACTAGGTTTAATTTGATTAAAACAAACTAGTTAGTAATTGTTTCCTTTAACAAAGTTTTAGATAATTAAATTCTGTTTTCTAAGAAAAGTTTTAGTAAATTCTTTTCTGTTAGGAGAATTGTTTTATTAATGAAATTATAGTTTATTTCACTCTAGCCCACTTCATGTAGTAGTGTTTATCAAAACTTTTAAAACCCTACTAGGACTTTTCTTAACAAAACTTTAAATGGATTTAATTCTGTTTATTAATAAAATATTTCTATTGTTCTTTTCTGTCAACTATTGTTTTGTTAATATCAATAATTCTATGTTGTTAGTAGTAGTTTACCCATCAACTTTAGAAAACCCAAACTATGTGTTGATCTTCTTTTGTGTTGATTGTGCCTTGTTTTGTCTTGAGTGATTACTAGTTCATTCCTGATTTTTGTGAGTTACAATATTTTTTTGTATGCTTATTGAGTGCTCTTGTTTGATTCGTTAGATCATCCGCAGTGCGAAGCTTGTTACCTAGAGTCCCTCGAGTATGAAGATCGTCAAGCAGGCAAGTCACTTTGATCATGTATACCTATGTTTTATTGCATTAGTTTTTCCATCACCCCAATTGCATGCAAAATAGGTAATTGGAAACTTGGTTACTTGTTGTAGTATCATGTGGTAGGATCCCCTCAATCCCTTGTCACTTTGGCCCCGGGAAACATTCAATTAATTTTGCTATGCTATTAGTAGACGGGGTTGGATGTGTGATTTATGAGAGTGTGAGTTAATAATTTCAAGACCTACATGATGATCAAGTCTTCAATACTTCAAGTTTTCAAATTACCTCTGGGTGGATGATGGTTTAACGACGCCCTGGAGAAACCAGTGGTTAGCCTAGATGATGCTGGAGATGTGCCAGTATTCATGTGGAAAGGTCCACCCAGGCACGGAGAGATGGATGGATGATTCAAGACCCAAGGCTTACCTGCACATCCACAAGTCATTATGGGCTCTAGCTTGGTGGGATATCGTGGTGACCCTGGACAGGCGGTGCTACGTGATGTAGAAGAACGGTAGGAAACGATGGGCACCGACAGAGTCGCAGGGAAACCCTTTGGAAGACCATGTTTTGGTCATCCGTTTCTCAAACACCCTGAAGTGCGAGAAATCAAACGGAGGTGAACAAATATTGTGGGGAACGTGTGCAAAACTCTGTAGAGTACCCAAACCTAATCGATTTGCCGTGTCCACGGTCATGGACGAATTGAGCCAAAGGAACTGAAACTTCCGAAACCCTCAACACAATTAATATGATGAAGTGGGTATTAATAACTTGGGTATGAGAATTGGTTGGTGGAACCATCTCATTAATCAACCAACTTAGTAATAATTTTGCTTAGCCCTCTCTTGATGTAGGAAAATTGGCTTTAAGCAAAAACTTACTACCTCCACCTGCCATATTTGCATATAGACTAGATGATTTACTTTACCCCCTGTCTTGTGACTTTGCTGGTATATTCCATATGCTGACCTACACGGATGCAACATATCACATTGCAGAGTATTTTTCCGACCAGGAGTGAGGATACACTCTCCGCTCGATGAGATGCCCTTGGAGTCAGATGGACTCATCTACCTTTGATGCTTCCGCAAGATTTAGTTATTCTCATGAGTTGGCCTTCAGCCACTTTATTGTAATCTTTATTCTAACAAAGGACTTGATATGAGATTTTCATTAATTTATGTTGTGTGACTTCCCTTTGATATATACATTGATGTACCGTGTGAGTACCAGCATGATCTTGGGATGGTACAGAAACATCGGAGATTCGACCTTTCAGGTCGGGTCGCTATACTAAGTGATCCTAAACACCTACTTACGTCAAACATAACCCCACCATGTTCTCTCTCGGATCATGTTCACGAGTAGAGATGATCACGGTTATGCACACAGTTGGTGTATTTTATTGGGGTTTACTTCAAGTTAACTATAACCGGGTGTTAAACAAAATATCCAAGTTTCCACATAACCATGGGCACGGCTTACCGAAAGATTTAACCACATTAATTAACCACACTCCGCGGGAATAACCTCGACCATAGATCTCGTGATCACCCTTGGCCATTCCAAAGGAAAAAATCGACACCTCGAGATAGCCCGAACAAGATCAGTGTTCCTCACACAAGCCATTTGAGTAAGGTAAAACAAGTCCAGCAAGACCGCCCGGCAGGCCAGATCCCAATTGGAGCCACGCATATCTCTGTCTCAGGGCACTACCAGATGAGCAGTACGTACGGTGGCCTGATAGAAATCCCTCGAGTTGCCCCGAGGTGGCCCTGCAAGTGGCTCTGGGTTGGACCAACACTCATGAGGAGCAATGGCTCGGGTTGTTGATTAATTATCCACGAGGTTGCAAAGCCCTATGCAATATTATTAAGTTGTTTAAGCAAATAGTACCAATGTTGGGCCTTGCCGGACAAGCCTTAATCTCAAACGAATAATCAAGGGGGTCCCCATAACAACCCTGAGCATGTTAGGAATGCAAAATATGGAAACATAGCACCAATAACAAGTAACTGTGGCGGTAAAAGTGGAACAAAACACCGAGAAAAAGAAAAAGCCTTCCACCATACCAAGATATATATGTGCATTAAATTAAATAGCAGCAAATATTGTGATATCTCCAGATATCCATGTTATCACATGGAAACAACGTGCACCTGCATCTAAGAACGCTATAAGAGGGGTTGAGCAGCGGAACTTAGCGAAACAACGTTTGCTAGGTTGTGGAGGGGTTAGAGGCTATCATGGCAATGTATGGGGCTTGACATTCAAGTGGTAGGTAATGCATATGTAACGATAAGAGCAAGACATCTAGCAAAGCAAAAATAGTGTCGCGATCCGGGTACAGTCATCATGCCTGTTGGTTCTTTAGTGGGACAAAGAGCTAGGTCGTCATAGTGGTACTCTCCTAGATCCTCGTACTCAGGTTCAACACTCGCATCTACCCAAAAGAAACAGCAACTATAAACAAACAACCACGATGCAATACACAAACAAGATGATGCATGATTCATTTGAAGTATTTAACATGGCAATCCTAAGCTAGTCATGTTTCTCTTGCAATAGTTAAGTTATTGACAATTCTGGACAGAACCTCATGTTAGGTTGTTTGAACATGCATGATCATGGCAAACATGGATGTTTCATGCAAAACCGATGCAAATGCATATGTAGAACATTGGAAACGGAGTAACGGTTCCCATGCTACGCTCATGGCAATTTACAATGGCAAAATACAAGACAAGAAGTCCATGGGCTCTTCCTTGGTATTCCAAGGTAGCCACTGGTTAGGAAATGGAAAACCAATGGAGCATTGCTCCCACAAGTCACAAAACACTACCACACCTAATATGTCCAAAACAGCAACATAGAAACTTACACAGCCAATATCTAAAGCTACAGGATGTTTCTAACCTCAAACAAAGCATGTACAGAAACTACATAACATGCTTATCAAATCATTCAAGTACACGAACTTTCAAGGAAGAACATATCACTAAGCATGAAGCTCACAAGTTGGCATAATGAAACAGATTCGAGGGACTTAGTGAAAATCACAGTTTCCTGGAATGTGAGTTAAGCTAGTAACAAGTTGACAGCAAAAAATAATGGTGCTAGAGACCACCTCATGGCATGAAAACTAACAGGATGGTAGAGGACAACATCTACTACAAATCACTTGCACTGAGCGTGAGCTAAAACTCAACATATCACTTGGTATCATCCGCTCAACATGGCTTAAAAATAATGATAGATTCTCGGACTTAGAAATATTAGCATGTTGAAACCAGCATTATTTTGTTAGCTACTTTGGAGCAAGTATCCCACTGATACACAAGTTCATCATGTCAAAAGGAAATACCATGGCATAAAACTCATGAAACACTACCACTTTCATTTTGACACAATTATCATAGCATACATGGATTAATTCTAACTAAAATGACGAAGTGGTATATTGGGACAAAATGACATTTTGTCAAACTTGCTCAAATGACAAAACCAATTGCACCAATGGATTCCTGGGATTTTTCTACCCCAATTCCATATATCACACTCGTATATTGCAGTAGAAGAAATGCCCACAAACCCACATTGCAAATAGTACCAAAACTTGAAACAACCTATAAGTCAAAACTTACCTAAAATGCTCATTGCCAAAAATGGCCTAGTCCAGATTATGGACATTTCTAGAAATGGAAATAATCTAATAAACAAAAAAACCAACAGAAAAGAAAACAAAAGAAAAACAAATAAAGGGAGGGGACCCACCTGGCAGAGACACCAGGGCCCCTCTATGTGGATGACAAGTGGGCCATGGGCCCACTGTCATACACACACACCCACACACGGACACACACTAGATCCACATGGGATCTCTCTGTCGCAACAGATCCCACCAACACACGCACACACACTGGCACACACACAGATACACACACGCACACGCGATCCGGGTGTAGCCACGCCGAATCTTGCGCCACCACACACACACCAATGAAAAAGGAAACAAAAAGGGGTCGGGGAGGGGATCGAACCCGCGACCTCGCGGTCACCCCCAGTTCGGCAACCACTACGCTATGCATGGGTTACTAACTGAAGGGGAGATCGACTCCTCTACTCCTATCTGCCGAAGCGGCTACTGACGAAACTGAACCCAAAAGGACACCAGCGATAGAAAACGGCGGCAAGGCGGACCTCCTGCGGGGGATACAGGGACCTAGGGGAACCTGTTCCTTTCCTCATCTTGTGAAGAGGGGGCCACAGGCAAGGCCCTCAAGGCCACACCTTGATCTGAACGGCGGCGACAGCGAGGCGAGGCACTACGGCCACGACGGTGAAATGAGGTGAGGAACAGGACGCGGTTCGACTGCTTACCAGGGGGAAAATACGAGCTCGGGGCAACGACAAAGCAGAAGATGCACGGCGGGGCTACGAGCACGCGTCGGAGCAAAGGAAGAAGACGACGATGCGGGGGCTCTCTTCATTCCATAGCGCCAGGAACGGGTCCTGGGAGGCTCCGTGGAGCTCCTCGGCATCTTCGGCGACGAGGAGGAGGCCACCGGAGACGAGGACGATGGCGACAGAATCGGCAGCTCTACTCACTGAAGCTCTATGCACTTACGTGCAGGAGGGGGGAGGAAGGACGAAGAGGGAGGAGCGGCGGCATGAGGAGGAAGGAGGAACCCTAGGGACGTAGGCTGGCTTTATAGGGCGCGGATGGGACGACTTCCCTCATGACCTCGGCCATGGCGGGGCCCCTGCTCGCGCTCTCTCTGAGCGGGAGCTCGAAAGGGAGGACGACGACGACATGCAGACAGACGCCGACGGGTGGGGTCACGCGGAGCCAGGTGAAAAGCGAGCGAGCGGGTGGGCTGCAGAGGCGCTTGCTGGGCTGCGAAGGCTCTCGGCCTAGGTGGGCTCTTCTCCTCACCCTCTCTCTCTCGCAGCAGAACAAAAACTTGTTTTATTTTAAAACCTGAGAGAACTAAATGAGGCAAGGAACAAAGGGAGAAGTTATAAAGAAAAAGAAATACATTTTTGATAACACAAAAATGCCAGCAATTTAATAAAAATGGTTAGGGCATTTTTAGAGCAAGCATATATTTCACTTCATATTTAACTAGACATGTTGCAAAATTATTTGAAAGGAAGAAAACCCCGACCATGGCAGACGGACTACTCTAGAATTCTTGGTAGAATATTTAGACGATGACCAACATTTTAAAAGAGGAAAAACAACAAGCAAATATTTAACATGTTGCATATTTGAATAAAGAGAGAGAGATGGGGATAGTTTTCGAATGGGAGGAACTATAGTAACACTCCAACAAGGCACACATGCATTCAACCACATACCACCTCATCACGACAATCACAAGCACAAGCAACAAGGGAAAAGCAACTATGCAATATGATGATCATGATGCATGATGCATGACTGTCATGAAGCAACACAATTCATTCAAAGCACGTGGCAAACATAGAGGTTCACAAGAGATACATGACCAGAAATGGCAAGGGGTGCACTTGGACTGTTACAACTCTCCCACACTACAAGAGGATCTCGACCCGAGATCTAAGAATGAAAAAACTCTAGAAATTCGGAACGGAGAAGATCCTCACGTTCCCAGGTAGCTTCTTTGTCAGACTAATGAGACCACTTCACCTTGAGAAACTTGATTTACGTGTTGCGAATCTTAAGCTCAGTTTCTTCGAGAATAGAAACTGGATGCTCACAATAATATAGGTCTTCTTGGAGGTCAATGGTACGCTTGGTTTTCTTGAAGCACCTCCGGAGCTTAGAGACATGGAAGAAATCAAGCACCTTTCTTCACTTTCTTCACCATAGCATCAGGAAGTTGAGCTTGGTGAACCTGATCATCTAGAGTCGGAGAGACTTGAAGATTTGCAAGAAATCCCTACGGAATCATTTGGAGATTGAGCTTGCAAAAGGCTTCACAAAGCTCGGGTTGAAGAGGCTTCAAGATAAGACTAGTACGCCTTTCGGCTGAGCACATCTGCAATGACATTTGCTTTTCCAGGTGTATACTCAATACTTGGATTGAAGTCCTCAATTATTTCCACCAAACAAGACTGCCGAAGATTGAGATTGGTTCGAGTGAAAATGTACTTCAAGCTCTTGTGATTGGTTTACACCTCAATTGGTCTACCCAACAACAAATGCCTCCAAGTCATCAGAGCATGCACAACTGCCGCCAGCTCAAGATCATAAGTGGGGTAGTTCTTGTCACAAGGCTTTAGCTGTTGCGAGGTATAAGCAACAATCTTCCTATCTTGCATGGGAACACCACCAAGACCTTGGAGGGAAGCATCACAGAGCACTTGGAAAGGCTTCTATTGCTCGGGAGGCACAAGAACTGGAGCTGAAGTCAGCTTCTCCTTGAGTGTATTGAATGCCACATCACACTTAGGAGAGCAAACATACTTGACATTCTTCTAAAGGAGATTGGACAGATGTTTAGCAATTTGAGAGAAGTTGTCCACGAATCTTCTGCAGTAACTTGCAAGCCCGAGGAAGCTATGAAGATGCTTGACATTCTGAGACGGCTCCCACTTCAAGATTGCCTCAACTTTCTCAGGGTGCACTTTAATGCCCTTGTCAGAGATCACATGCCCAAGGTACACCACTTCATTGAGCCAAAACTCACAATTGGAGAACTTAGCATAGAATCGATGCTCTCTTAGCTTGTCAAGCACAAGTCGGAGATGCTCTGCATGTTCTTCTTCAGTCTCCGAAAACATGAGAATATCATCCAGATACACCAAGAAGAACTCATTTTTGAAAGGGCACAAAATGAAGTTCATGTAACATCCCAAATTTTGGAATGTTATAATTAATATTAGAATGATTGTTTGTTTGCCGGAGTGATTGAAATTGAGTGAAAATTTGAATCTATTGAAAACTTTTGAATGAGAGGGAATAAAATGACTTTCCCATGAGATTTGAATTCCATTTTGAAAATATTTCAAATTCAGAAACTTTATGCAACTCAATGATTTTCATGAGAGAGGATAAAAGGACTTCTTCAAATTATATGAAATATGAGTTGGAAGTTTAAAGGAAGGATTTGAAAGTGCTTTTGAAAACCTCTGAATTATTCTTTTGGAATCCATGTCATATTTGGTTCCTATTCAAATTTTCAAAGCATTCAAAACCCTGGACAAATTTTTGAGAGGAGTAATGTGACACTCCAAACCAGGGGGTATTTTGTGAAGTTTTTGAATCATAAATAAAGGCACTTAGGCATTTTCTGAAAAATAATTTTTTCTAAAGTATTCATTATGGCCAAGGAAAAATGTTCACTTAATGGCATTAATTCTCCTGGTCATTTTGGTATAAAGATACTTATTTTTGGGAAAGTATTTATTTCGCTGGTAAATAGAATAAAGGAAAAACTTAAGTGCTCTTGAAGCCCACCGCGCACCTGCCCCTGATTCCTCTCCCGAAATTGTTCCGCATCGGCCCCTGCTTCCACGCCCTCTCTCTCTCTATGACGTCCCGGTGCCACCGTCCGAACCCACTAACCACGCGGTCACCTCCCTCCTCTCACTCCCCTGACTACGCCAGCGAGATCCCCGCGCAGGACCTCTCTCTCCTACCATACCCCGACCACCCCGAGGCCCTATAAAGCCCCGGTCCTCTCCTCTACCCATTCCCCCATTTTCCCCCTCTACCCGAAGCCTCTCACCGCCCCAAATCGCTTGCCGGAGCACTCGGTCACCGCCGCGCCATTGCCGTCGTGCCACTCCACCCTGTCGTTCCCGAGCCTTTCTGAGCCCACCAACCACCTCCCCTCGCTCGTACGCACCTTCTCGTGCACTCGCTCGTGCTCCAAATCTGCCGGAGTGACCTCCCCGTCGACTCCCGAATGCCGCTGCCGCCTCGGAGCTCGTCGTCGACATCTCTGACTGCCTCCGTCGACACCAAGACCACCTTCGTGATCGCCTTGCTCGCACGCATCGACCGGACCCCTCCGACGCCGTCCCCGACCATCGGAGACGCCTCCCTGTCGACCTCGATGCCTCGGCCTCGCCGGAGAAGCTCCCTCGCCGGCGACCTCCCCTGTGAGCTCCCCTTCCCCTCTCTTAACCATTGGATCTGGATCTAACGATCCAGATTAGATCACTTAAAATCCCGAACAGTTTTCTTCTAACGATCGGTCATCCTCCCGCAAACACCCACACGCACACCCTTCCAACCAATCACAGAGCGCCACGTAGACCCCTAACCGTTAGTTAAGTTTTTCTTTTTTCTTTTTTCTATTTTAAAAACAGATTTAGTTCTGATTTTTTTAATCATATCTTTTATGTTTTTAGTTGTTTTAATTTGATTCTTTTTGCATTAGGTCACAAATTTGTTCTAGTTTTTGTAGATAACAAGTTTGACTATGTTTGAATATTTAAATTTGAATTTAAACAGATTTGATTTAAATCTTCTTTTCTGAATAACTTGAGTTTAATAATATATTTTTGATTGATTCTATTTGCGACTTGTCATTAGTGATCTTAGTTACCAGTTGGTGAGGTTTGAGAATTATTTGGATAAATTTTATTAGTGTTCTTAACCAAAACACAATCTGTTTAGTTTCCTATTAGTTTAATTAGTTTGATTTCCTTTGTTTTATTTTTTGAAATCTGAATTTGATTTAACTTATGTTTTAGATTTCATTAGTTGTTGTTGTTCTAAACCTTAGGATTATACTTGATGTTAACAAAAAAATAATGTGTTTAGTTTATTAATTATTATTGTAGGAACCTATTTTTTTCAAATTAGGTGTAGTTTAGTAAAAACAAATTAGTTAGTAATATTTATTTTAACAAAAGTTTTAAGTAATTAGATTCTGTTTTCAAATAAAGTTTTTAGTAATTCCTTTCTGTTAAGATATATTTTGTTAATAAAAATAGTTTATTTTTACTCTATTGTTGTAGGAAAACTACATTATTCTTCATTAGGTAATGTGTTATAAAACAATTTAGTTTTTAATAGAAACTCTTTTCACAAAAGTTTTAGATTTTTTAAATATGTTATATGATAATGATTTTATTATTTACCTCCTGTTAACTTAGTTGTTTAATAAGTTGCCTTCTCTTATTTTATGGTTTTATTTGTTGTTAAGTTTTTAGACAAAAACCTATGTTGTGTAGAGTTTTGTTTTCATAAGTCTTACTTGTTCTTAAAAAGTAATTCTTTTACTAAAATAATTTTGTTATATTTTACTTTGTTTTTGTTTGTTACTATTGAAAATAGTTGTTTGTAGGGGAAAAACCCACCTTAGTTCTGTTCGTGAAAACTTTGTTGATTTTTGAGATTTGTCTTAAGTATTTCCTGCATCAACCTTGTTGCTTTTGGTTCTTGTGTTACCTTGTGATTGTTAGTATTGATTGCTAGTAGTGTTTGCTTATGAATGCAATGTTTGATATTATAGATTTTCATCGGAGAGTGATGAATAGTTCTATCAAGTATTTTCTGAGAGCGATACTTATCTTCATCAATAGTACAGGCAAGTTCACTTTGACCATTTTGTTCATACCTTTGTTTTATTGCATGTAGTGACATCATTCAACAAATCCCTCCGGTAGTGTTATTGAAATTCTTGTAGTTGAGTAGAATGCATGAGGTAGGAACCCACCACTTGTTACTAAAGCTCCAGGAACGCTAGTTAGTGCAATGATATGCTAAAGTAGACGGGGTCTGGTATGAGTGTTCGTGAGTGGTGTGAGAAGGAGGACTCCACGTCAAAACGATGACTTCATGATGGCTTCTGCAAGACCTGCATATTCAAGACCTCAAGACTTCGAGACTCGAGAAACAAGTTTTTCAATACACACTACTGGGTGAGGGATGGTTGGAACGGCACCCTGGAGAAGCCAGTGGATTTGCCTAGGTGTTGCTAGAGATGTGCCAGTATTCACGCGGGAAGCCTCAACCAGACTCAAAGGGAAGGATGAATACTTCATGCCCGGAAGCTTACCTGTGTAGCCACAAGTCATTATGGGCTCTGGCTTGGTTGATCTTTGTTGTGACTCTGTCTAGGCAGTGCTACGAGATGTACTCGATGTTAGGATTGGATGGGCACTGTCGGATAGTCACGAAAGCACTCTCAAAGACCATGTTTCGTTCATCCTGTTCTCAAACACCATGCAGTGCAAGGACTTACCAGGAGGGAACGAATCTTGTGGGTAAAGTACACAACACTCTGTAGAGTTAAAACCTAATCGATTAGCCGTGTCCTAGGTTACGGATAGTTTGAGCCTCTGGACTTGGATCAATCTCTGAACTCTCAACACTGGAATGATAACTAATTGTGGGAAACTTAATGATACTTGTGGGCATTTGGACATCGGTTGGCGGAACCATGTCATGATAGGTAACTCTATAGTGAAAAGTCCTGATATTCCTTGTTGTTGGAAAATAAAATCAGCTTTTACGCAAAAACTCAGACACAGAGCCACAAAGCCTTTGCATATAGAATAGCCTTTATTCTTCTGTTCTACTATGGTGATCTTGCCAGTACATTCCATGTACTGACCTACACGGCTGCAACGTATCATGTTGCAGATACTCTTCTACGACAAGTAAGAGTACGATTCAGGGTTACGGTCCGCACTCAACCTGCCGTTGGTGTTATTGGGACTCCACTCCCTTTGACTGTTTCCACTGCTATTTTAAGGTATATATCACTTTTACATTAATTACATGTGATTGCACTTTGATATATACATTGATGTACTGTGTGTGCCAGCATACTGATCCAGGGATGGCACAGAAAACATAGAGGCTTGACTCGTTTTGAGTCGGGTTGCTACAAAAATGGTATCAGAGCACATGTTGACTGTAGGACGTGACCTAGAAACTAGAAATCCCTTAGGAAATGATTTCTCGAAAAAATTTGTTTTCAAAAGACCCTTTACTTCTCATCTTATTTGAGCCTTATCAAATGATCTCTCTTACCTCAAAAAGTTAGAAAATACCCTTTTCCCCTTGACCACATTAAGGATCAACTAAGGCCACCTCGAGAAGGACAAGATATCAAAACAACTGATGGTCACTTCAAAGTAAAGAAGATGTCATCATGCATTAGAAGAGTTGAAGCTACACGAGTTGAAGACTGTGAAGACCCAAAGAAATTGAAGACCATGAAGAATTTCCAAGATATTATGCCCTAGAAGACCAAACCCCTGTTGTATACTTACGTTAGATACGATGATTTTGTGAGCTGTCATTTGTGTGTATATTTTCAACAACCACAACTAAAATCTATTTTCAAAACCATTGTTTGTATTGTGTGTATCCCCTCCTTTCTATCTCTTACCCATCTCATCCCCAAAACCTTGAACCCAATAGATGATGAGTGAAGGTGGACTCGTGTATTCTTGATCGATGACTCGGTTAGAGACAGTAGAATGGATTCAGAACATGGAGGATCACCTAAGGAGTAACCTTGTTACAAGGAACAACATGGTCCAACATGCTCTTCGGTACTTTGCAGAAGGTGCTACAAATTGGTGGAAGATGCATGAAGATATCCATGATAGGCAAACATCAAACACTTGGGAAGAATTCAAGATAACTCTACAAGGATCTCATGTTGTTACCAACACCCAAAAGCCCCGTGGAAAAGATGTGAAGAAGATTTGTGCATGCAGTATATGTGGAGAGATAGGACACACCCAGAAAGAACACAAGGAAGGATGCCCTCATTGTGAAGAAAATCACCGAGCTGAGGAATGCCCAACCGGGCAGGTGACATGTTTCTTGTGTGAAGGAACTACGTATTACCCGGCTCAATGCCAAATGTACCCCAAGGTACAAGAAGTAATCAAGCAGCAGAAGGAAGCCTTCAGAGAAAATTTAGGAGGACTTGTGATGAAGGAAGATGTTGAAGACCCTGATGGAGAAGGCCTAACCAGATTTTCCTCCAATGCCTGCTATTCATGTGGAGAAGAAGGACATCTCTCACAGGACTGTACGAAGGAAAGAAAAGAGTATCTGGGAAACATTCCGACAGAAGAAGTAGAGTTTGCTCCACAAGAAATTGAAAGTTTGATAAGGAACCCAAGAAGAGAAACCGAAGACGTTCTCAGAACAACCCAATTTCTGCAAAGAAGGATCTGAGTCAGATCATGTGTTTCTGGTGCAAGAATTTAGGCCACTATGCCGATAAATGCCCAGAGAAGAAGGCTAAACATGAGTAGTTTGAGTTTTGGATTTTGGAAGTAATAAATGTAATAGGTAGCACTCTTATCATTTTGAAGTTATGTAACGGAAGTTTCAGAGTTTGTAATAAATTCATGAGTCAATGGAAATTTATGGTGTCATGATTTATCTTATGTTGTATTACATGAGTTGTTACTCTATGACCCAAGATCTCCGACCATTTTCGAAGATATGAGAAAATATGGTCTATGCAGACATGAGTGCATTTCATTTTAAGTGTGGTAGTAACCACAAGTACCTTTCTGGATAAGTGAATACATCTGAAGAGAATATGGAACCACCTCAAACTATCTGGATGATAACCTTTGAGACAAAGTGCTTTCGAAGCTGGAATGTCGAGAAAAAGGAATGATTGTGATGAAGCCATACCCAAGGTTAAACAGACCAATGGAGAAGAAAATGAATTCCGCGGAGTGGAATCTAAACAAGAATAAGTCTGTGAAGAGTATAATGGAGTGAACTGAAGGTAATGTTGGAATGTGGAATGATAGAGTGAGTTAAGGTTGTTCAAGTATTCAAGTGAACCCGCAATTCACTGCCCTCAGGATTGATAAGGATCAAGCCCCACCTTGGTGAAGGAAGAAACTTGGAAGAAGCTACGCCTCATGAGCAAACATTTTTTTCTTAGGAGTATACGATAACATGAGAGTTGTGAAGAAACGATAGATGTTTTGCTTAGCTTGCAGAATCAATGGATTTATCCGAACCTTGTTCGTTGACAAGAGAAATTTCTACAATGCTTGTGAGGAAGCCCAAGTGTTAGAATACGAGATTCACTAAACCTTATACAAGGTAATGATTCCAGTGGGACATGGCTTGGCCACCATGACGACGTACTCTTATTATTCTCTTGCTATTCGGATTTGTAAATCTGAGTGACTTACCCATAGTAAACAGACAACGTTCTTTGGAGCTTTTGTTTAAGCCTTAGAATGGTATGATGTAATCCCCTTGTACATGGCAGTCGTTATCATACGTAGGAATTTTACGGTGAGGAATGTAGCCAACACCCATTTCACTGCAGGACAACCACTAATAGAAGAGCACCATGAGATCATCGATAAGTTACTTAGAATGAACGCGAGACCTGTCAGTTAAGAAGACCCAGTATCGGACGAAATACATGCTGTTATGAGAACACAAGATTTTGATTCAAACGGAAGATCGTCACCAAGGAACTATTGGGAAGAATGGGAACAGACAGAGGCACCCACAGGGTGTGTCATGATTTCTCAAGGACCAGTAACTCTCATTTTAAGTGTGGTAGCACCCACACCTTGCAGGACAGTGGATTTGTTAGAAGACCCCAAATCCTAACCTTTTCTTTCTAGCCTCTTCGAATCTCGAGGACGAGATTGATTTTAAGTATGGTAGGTTTGTAACATCCCAAATTTTGGAATGTTATAATTAATATTAGAATGATTGTTTGTTTGCTAGAGTGATTGAAATTGAGTGAAAATTTGAACCTTTTGAAAAAAATTGAATGAGAGGGAATAAAATGACTTTCCCATGAGATTTGAATTCCATTTTGAAAATATTTCAAATTCAGAAACTTTATGCAACTCAATGATTTTCATGAGAGAGGATAAAAGGACTTCTTCAAATTATATGAAATATGAGTTGGAAGTTTAAAGGAAGGATTTGAAAGTGCTTTTGAAAACCTCTGAATTATTCTTTTGGAATCCATGTCATATTTGGTTCCTATTCAAATTTTCAAAGCATTCAAAACCCTCGATAAATATTTGAGAGGAGTAATGTGACACTCCAAACCAGGGGGTATTTTCTGAAGTTTTTGAATCATAAAAATATTTACAAAAATAAATAAAGCCACTTAGGCATTTTGTGAAAAATAATTTTTTTAAAATATTTAGTATGGCCGAGGAAAAATGTTCACTTAATGACATTAATTCTCCTGGTCATTCTGGTATAAAGATCCTTATCTTTGGGAAAGTAATTATGGCCATTTGTTGGTTTTTATTTCGCCGGTAAATAGAATAAAGGAAAAACTTAAATGCTCTTAAAGCCCACGGCCCACCTGCCCCTGATTCCTCTCCTGAAACTGCTCCGCATCGGCCACCGCTGCCACACTCTCTCTCTCTCTCTCTCTCTGACATCCCGGTCCCACCGTCCGAACCCACTAACCACGCGGTCACCTCCCTCCTCTCACTCCCCTGACTACGCCAGCGAGAACCCCGCGCCGGACCTCTCTCTCCTACCATACCCCGACCACCCCGAGGCCCTATAAAAGCCCCGTTCCTCTCCTCTACCCATTCCCACATTTTTCCCCTCTGCCCGCGCCTCTCACCGCCCCAAATCACTCGCCAGAGCACTCGGTCGCCGCCGCGCCATTGCCGTCGTGCCACTCCACCCTGTCGTTCCCGAGCCTTTCTAAGCCCACAAACCACCTCCCCTCGCTCGTCCGCACCTCCTCGTGCACTCGCCCATGCTCCAAATCTTCCGAAGCGACCTCCCTGTCGACTCTCGAACACCGCTGCCGCCTCTGAGGTCGTCGCCGACATCTCCGACCGCCTCCGTCGACACCAAGACCACCTTCGTGATCGCCTTGCTCGCGCGCATCGACCGGACCCCTCCAATGCCATCCCCGACAACCGGAGATGCCTCCCCGTCGACCTCGACGCCTTGGCTTCGCCGGAGAAGCTCCCTCACCGGTGACCTCCCCTGTGAGCTCCCCTCCCCCTCTCTTAACCATTGGATCTGGATCTAACGATCCAGATTAGATCACTTTAAACCCCGAACAACTTTATTCTAACGATCGGTCATCCACCCACAAACACCCGCACGCACACCCTTCCAACCAATCATAGAGCGCCACGTAGACCCCTGTCCTTTAGTTAAGTTTTTCTTTTTTCTGTTTTCTGTTTTAAAAACAGATATAGCTCTGATTTTGTTTTAATCATATATTTCATGTTTTTAGTTGTTTTAATTTGATTCTTCTTGCATTAGGTCACCAATTTTTTCTAGTTTTTGTAGATACCAAGTTTGGATATGTTTGAATATTTAAATTTGAATTTAAACAGATTTGATTTAAATCTTGTTTACTGAATAACTTGAGTTTAATAATATATTTTTGATTGATTCTATTTGCGACTTGTCATTAGTGATCTTAGTTATCAGTAGGTGAGGTTTGAGAATTATTTGGATAAATTTTATTAGTGCTCTTAACCAAAACACAATCTGTTTAGTTTCCTATTAGTTTAATTAGTTTCATTTCCTTTGTTTTATTTTTTGAAATCTGAATTTGATTTAACTTATGTTTTAGATTTCATTAGTTGTTGTTGATCTAAACCTTAGGATTATACTTGATGTTAACAAAAAAATAATGTGTTTAGTTTATTAATTATTATTGTAGGAACCTATTTTTTTCAAATTATGTGTAGTTTAGTAAAAACAAATTAGTTAGTAATATTTATTTTAACAAAAGTTTTAAGTAATTAGATTCTGTTTTCAAATAAAGTTTTTAGTAATTCCTTTCTGTTAAGATATATTTTGTTAATAAAAATAGTTTATTTTTACTCTATTGTTGTAGGAAAACTACATTATTCTTCATTAGGTAATGTGTTATAAAACAATTTAGTTTTTAATAGAAACTCTTTTCACAAAAGTTTTAGATTTTTTAAATATGTTATATGATAAAGATTTTATTATTTACCTCCTGTTAACTTAGTTGTTTAATAAGTTGCCTTCTCTTATTTTATGGTTTTATTTGTTGTTAAGTTTTTAGACAAAAACCTATGTTGTGTAGAGTTTTGTTTTCATAAGTCTTACTTGTTCTTAAAAAGTAATTCTTTTACTAAAATAATTTTGTTATATTTTACTTTGTTTTTGTTTGTTACTATTGAAAATAGTTGTTTGTAGGGGAAAAACCCACCTTAGTTCTGTTCGTGAAAACTTTGTTGATTTTTGAGATTTGTCTTAAGTATTTCCTGCATCAACCTTGTTGCTTTTGGTTCTTGTGTTACCTTGTGATTGTTAGTATTGATTGCTAGTAGTGTTTGCTTATGAATGCAATGTTTGATATTATAGATTTTCATCGGAGAGTGATGAATAGTTCTATCAAGTATTTTCTGAGAGCGATACTTATCTTCATCAATAGTACAGGCAAGTTCACTTTGACCATTTTGTTCATACCTTTGTTTTATTGCATGTAGTGACATCATTCAACAAATCCCTCCGGTACTGTTATTGAAATTCTTGTAGTTGAGTAGAATGCATGAGGTAGGAACCCACCACTTGTTACTAAAGCCCCGGGAACGCTAGTTAATGCAATGCTATGCTAAAGTAGACGGGGTCTGGTATGAGTATTCGTGAGTGGTGTGAGAAGGAGGACTCCACGTCAAAACGATGACTTCATGATGGCTTCTTCAAGACCTGCATATTCAAGACCTCAAGACTTCGAGACTCGAGAAACAAGTTTTTCAATACACACTACTGGGTGAGGGATGGTTGGAACGGCACCCTGGAGAAGCCAGTGGATTTTCCTAGGTGTTGCTAGAGATGTGCCAGTATTCACGCGGAAAGCCTCACCCAGACTCAAAGGGAAGGATGAATACTTCATGCCCAGAAGCTTACCTGTGTAGCCACAAGTCATTATGGGCTCTGGCTTGGTTGATCTTTCTTGTGACTCTGTCTAGGCAGTGCTACGAGATGTAGTCGACGTTAGGATTGGATGGGCACTGTCGGATAGTCAGGGAAGCACTCTGAAAGACCATGTTTCGTTCATCCTGTTCTCAAACACCATGTAGTGCGAGGACTTACCAGGAGGGAATGAATCTTGTGCGTAAAGTACACAATACTTTGCAGAGTTAAAACCTAATCGATTAGCCGTGTCCCCAGTTACGGACAGTTTGAGCCTCTGGACTTGGATCTATCTCTGAACTCTGAACACTAGACTGATAACTAATTGTGGGCAACTTAATGATATTTGTGGGCATTTGGACATCGGTTGGCGGAACCATGTCATGATAGGTAACTCTATAGTGAAAACTCCTGATATTCCTTGTTGTTGGAAAATAAAATCAGCTTTTACGCAAAAACTCAGACACAGAGCCACAAAGCCTTTGCATATAGAATAGCCTTTATTCTTCTGTTCTACTATGGTGATCTTGCCAGTACATTCCATATACTGACCTACACGGCTGCAATGTATCATGTTGCAGATACTCTTTTACGACGAGTAAGAGTACGATTCAGGGTTACGGTCCGCACTCAACCTGGCGTTGGTGTTATTGGGACTCCACTCCCGTTGACTGTTTCCGCTGCTATTTTTAGGTATATATCAGTTTTACGTTAATTACATGTGATTGCACTTTGATATATACATTGATGTACTGTGTGTGCCAGCATACTGATCCAGGGATGGCATAGAAAACATAGAGGCTTGACTCGTTTTGAGTCGGGTCGCTACAGTTCATCATTCTGGAGAAGGTTGGAGGAGCATTGTCAAGACCAAAGGACATGACGGTGTGCTCATAAGAGCCAAAACTCGTCCTAAAAGTAGTCTTTGGAATATCTTCTTCGCGAATGCAAATTTGATGATACCCCATGCAAAGATCTAGCTTCAAGAAAACCTTGGCACCTTTCAGTTGTACAAACAACTAATTGATGTTGGGAAGTGGGTACTTGTTCCTTATTGTCTTCTTATTCAACGGACGGTAATCGACACAAAGTCGGTTCATGCCATCCTTCTTCTTGACAAACAAAACACCACAACCCCATGGAGAAGAACTTGGTCTGATCAGACCCAGACGTTCTTGTTCATCTAGCTACTTCTTTAATTCTTTTAGCTCTTCGGGGCCAAGCTTATAAGGACGCTTGCAAATCGGTTCAGTTCCAGGTTCGAGATGAATCACAAACTTGACTAGCCGGTGCGGAGGCATTCCTGGCCATTCTTCGGGAAAGACATCTTCATACTCGTAGACCACCGGAATCTCAGAAATGGCTGAGATTCCAGCCTTCTCATTAAGAGCAAAGAGACGAATCGTGTCAACACGGGCTGCAAATATGATCACATCTTCTGAAGGATGAGTCAATTTGACTTCTTTGGCTTGACAATCAACGTATGCCTTGTTCATAGCAAGAAAATCCATGCCAAGAATGAGATCAATATCGGAATTATGAAGAACAATTGGAGAGGCCAGAAAAGAATAATTTCCCATTTTGATAGAAACATCCGGGTCTACCCAATGGGAACGCAAGTGCTTGCCTAGAGAAACAACTTGCAATGCCACAGACAACTCTTCATGATAAAAATGATGCTTGGATGCGAACTGATATGCTATAAAAGAATGAGAAGCACCAGTATCAAACAAAACTTTTGCAAGAATAGAATTGACTTATAGATTACCCATGATCACTTGAGAAGAATTCTTTGCTTCAGCTGTGTTCACCATGTTCACTCTTAATGACTTGGGAATATGCCTCACCCTAGCATTGCCTAGAGGTCTGACTGGAGGAAGAGGCGTAAGACACCGCTCGTTGCACTTGTTTGACTAGTGACCCTTCTAACCACACTTGTGACAACTAACCTCTGAGAGCGGATGGAAGTTGCCCGGAGGAGGAACATTAGCTGACTTGGGTGCCTGGGGCCTTTGCTGATAACCTGGGTTAGGTGGGTGGGAAGGACCACGACTACCGAGCTACCTCTGCTGCTAAGGGGAACAAAACGTAGGACGAGGACGAACCCAATACTTCTGCTGCTTAGGAACCATCTGAGAGCTAGAAGAAGAAGAATAGGATTCTCTAGAACGCTTCCTTGAGTTCTCCAACTTGAGCTGAGTTGCCTCGACCTTCAAAGACATGTTGTAGAACTAATCAAACTCACGATGCTCTTGCAAGACTAGACCCGGCAAAAGCTCATCCTTGAGACCACCTCTGAACCGCTAAATCGTGGAATTCTCATAAGGAACATCTTGTTTAGCATAGCGGGCCAGATTCTGGAACTCAACGATGTACTGATAGACAGACTTGCTTCCCTGCTTCAGGTGCCTAAACTTCTTACGCATCTCTTCGGCAAAGCTCGTCGGAATGTAATGGGCCCTGAAGTCACGGAAAAAATCATCCCAGCTCATAAGACGATCACCTCTGGAGTCCTTGTATTGCTGCCACCAATCTGCTGCCTGACCCTTGAGCTGAAATGTCACGAACCCGACATAGTCATCTGGTCTGACATTGCTGCACTCGAAGTGCTTGCTCATGTGGCGGAGCCAATCATCCGCATCAAAAGGATGCTCAAGATAGGTGAAAGACTTGGGCTGGTTGGCAAGGAACTGGTTGAGGGTCGCGAACTGAGGCTGATTCTGGAAATTCCATTGATAACCTTGTTGTCTCTAATCTCTCTCTTGCAACAGCTTGAGCAACATATGAGTATTCGTGTTGGTCGCGGCCATCACAGCTTGCCAAGCTTCTAGAGGAGGAGGCGAACGAGGTGGTGGAGGGTTAGACTACCCCCCATCACGACCCGGATTCCTGCGAGTTGGTGGAGCCATCCTAGAGATGGAGAAGAACATCAGCACACCATTGACAAATATGAAGCAATAAGCTGAATCCAATGGCTTGAAAGAAATTGGAATGAATCTCATCACATGCATTCGAACTGAAAATTTAGTACGAAGGCATACTTAAGGTTCCGAATAACATCAACAGATCTTGAAGCCACTTGCAATAACACAAAATTATTGAGCTAAGGTTGCTCGGAAAAAAAGTATAGACATCATACATCTGAAGAAGATGATCCTAGGTAGTTACTTGAATTCGCACCTAAGAACTTCCGAAATCATTGGTTATGCAATCTGGTGTTGGGGATACTGGGAGGCAAAATATCTCACACAACTAACAAGCCCTACACTCCAACTTTATCCATCCGTCAACACATAACAAGAGGCGTCGGAACTCCATCTATCCCGAATCCTCGAAAACACAACAATACCAAACATGGCAGTAACCCGGACGCCTCACCAGTATTGGGTGACTTCGACCTTATCTCGCCACTATAAGTATTGAAGAAATTTCGAACACCCTCCTTCCTGAGATACGAAGGAAACTGAATGATAACGATGTACCAAGAATCCCCTGGAGCTCAACTCCTCGGAAGAAATCAGGTCAGACAAGAGGCACCAAGACAGAAGTCTGTCACAGCGACATCATATAGTTTCCAAAATATCCATGTGATCCTAATTTTTTTTTGAGCGAGAAGAGGAGTAGAATCAAAATTTCTAAATCGAAGACCTCACCAGAGTATAGAAGAGGAGTAAAAGAAACCTACTTCCGATATAACTATACTCAAAATAGTTTTACTAGACTTGACTCAGCCAAGTTCGATCAAGCAAAGGGCTCCTATGGTCATATGGCTCTGAATTCCAACTTGTAACGCCCAAGATGCGCTCCTATGCTTATTTAGGCACGGGGGCCTTGACAGGGATAGAGGCGCATCTCGTCATTTCGCAAGTGCAGTATACATTGCATACATGTATGAAAAGATGATTATATGAGTTGACTTACACTCACCACAAGCTAAATTACAAGTTCACCAAAACAGTCATACATCATCTAGAAAGCAGGGTCCGTCTACGGACGAACTCAAACGATAAAAGAAACAATGTAAAGCTGCCTTGATATCCCAAGGATCACGACCATGGCCTCTCTACTCATCGGGGTATGTGACATACATCCAGCTACGTTCTTCATCGTACTCCCACTAGAGCCGAGTCAAATCTTCTGGGACATATTCATCAACACCTGCACCTGTCTTGTTGTAATCTGTGAGCCACAAGGACTCGTCAATCATGTAACCTGGGTACCGAAACTATGTAAGCTTTTGGGTTTGGAAGGGATAAGTGGTGAGGTTGCAGCAAGCACCTAAGAAATTATTGAGTGGCTAACTTACGATGACAATAAGTAAATGTGGTGGTCTACGCATAATGGTCGAGAACTAGCATGATCGCTAAGTGATCCTGAACACCTACTTACGACAAACATAACCCCACCGTGTACTCTCTCGATTCATGTTCACGAGCAGAGACAATCACGGTTACGCTAACAGTTGGTGTGTTTTATTAGAGTTTACTTTAAGTTGGCTATAACCGGGTGTTAAACAAAATATCCAAGTTGCCACATAACCACGGGCACGGCTTTCCAAAAGATTTAACCCTCGAGGGGTGCTCCAACTAATCCATCACAAATTAACCACATGCCGCGGGAATAACCTTGACCACGGATCTCGTGATCATCCTAGGCAATTCGAAAGGAAAACCGGCACCTCAAGATAGCCCAAAGAAGATCAGAGTTGCTCACGCAAGACATTCGAGAACGGTAAAACAAGTCCAGCCAGACCTCCCGGCAGGCCAGATCCCAATAGGAGCCACACATTTCCTGTCTCAGGGCACTACCATATGGGTCTAGCTACGGAGAAAAAAACCAATCATCAAGTTTCCTCAAGGCGGCCCAGTACGCAGCCCGGTTTGGACCAACATTCATGAGTAGTGCCCCGGGTTGTCGATTCATTATCCACGAGGTAGCTAAGCCCGATGCATTTTTTTAAGTTGTTAAGAAAATAGTACCAATGTTGGGTCTTGCTAGACAAGCTTTAATCTCAAGCGAATAATCAAGGGGTCCCCATAACAACCCCAAGCATGTAGGAGCGCAAAATATGGAACATAAGACTAGTAATGAGTAACTATGGCGCTAAAAGTGGAACAAAACAAAGAGCAAAAGGCCGAGCTATCATGGTTTTGTCATGGCAGATGTCCGAAGACTTAGGTTCGAGGCCATCGCTAAGGCGGTGGACTCAAAGGGGTTGGTCAGGATTGAAGACATGGATTTACCAAGGTTCAGCCCCTAGAGATGAGGTAGAAGACTACATCCTCCTTTATTTATATTGATTGGTGTATCGATTACAAGGGAGCGTATTCGCTTGACCTAGCTCTTGAATGATTGGTCAAGACCCTAGATCCTCCTTTATGTCTAAGCTGTCCCTAGATCTTGCCTTTATATAAGATGTCAAATCTCATAACGACTCTTACAACGTGTCTGATTCCATCTCTAAGCCACCTTGCCTACTCTGGCAGGCTGTCTCCGGGCGGCTTACCCGCCCGGGTCTTGTGTTTTCTTCTTGACTCTGGGCCTCCGTCTTAGCCCATCTGGTGAACCGCCGTGTAGCCCAATCTTCCTCTTCCAGCCCATACGCTAACGAGCCGCCAGGTATGACCTGGCCCCTCCTAGGCGGGTCTTACCACGGGGTTATATCCCCAACATTAGGCCCTAGATTGATTTGAGCTTGCTCATGTCATTCTCCATTTTTATCTAGCTGCGAGTCTCACATCCTTGTCACCTAAAAAAGAGAACATGTAACCCGTCGTCACATCACCTTCAGACAGGCCAAAAAGATTCTGTGACGTATGTCGTAGATCCTCTCATTAAACGGTCGGCCCAAAAATCGAGGCGTCCATCTCGATCAGTTATCATTTCACGCCTTGATTCCTGCGCGCCCCGTTTGGCTTCCCGTCTCCTTAAATAGAGCCATGAGGGGGTCTTTTCATTTTCTCCGCCGCCACCGTTCTTCTTCCTCCTCCCGACACCAGCTCTATTGAACTCTGCCACGCTGATGGAATCGCATTGTCGTCAATGACCTTGGCCGCTGCATCAACCTGAACGCTCCAGACTTTTGCCTGCGTCAGCCGCATCCTTGAGGTATACTTTTCATCCCCCATTAGATCTGTAGGTCCTCATTCGATTCCTTTCAAGTTGACCGGACCTCCATTAACATGCTTTTTCATCCCTGTAATGCCAAATGACGAGTAGTCCTTCAGATCTTGCGATGCTGTTAATCCACCGCGGCCACCCGTGCAAAGCTAGTAATAGTGCAACCTAGATCTGCACTTTGTTCCTTTTCTTGCACTAACCGATTGCTCTTCCTCGGCTCCTTTTTAGGGTTGAATTAAATTTTGTTTTTTCCTTGCTTGTAGATCTTGCATTCTTGGCATAATATATAAAACTTGTTTGTATGACCTGAGTAGTATCTGTAGCATGGCATTGCTTACTTAACCCGCCACCAAATCATCGGCTCTTCCGATAAACTCTATCGGCGGCTTACCGCCACATTACTTAATTTCATTAGTCGTCTTGCTTGTTTGGTCGCTTTCTGACCCGCCACGTCCTGCACCTTTCATAGCTTTGACCTGCCATCATGTCTCGAGCGTCTTCATCTTGTGATTGGGTCGGCTCTGGAGTCACCGAATAGTTCCTACTGGATTTCGTAGAGGCAGGCATGTTGCCAGCTTAGAATATTATTCATTGGCGGGTTCCAAGGTAGAGAAGAGACCCATCCCATAAGAACGGGAAGTTGTTATCCTCGCCGACCATCTTATGCATGGTTTTATCCCGCCCGGATCAAAATTCTTCCAAGATGTCCTCCATTTCTTTAATCTGCATCCAAGATATTGCCCGAAATTCTGTCTCCAATTTGTGCAACTTTCAAGTCTTATGTGAAGTTTACTTGCAAGAAGATCCATCCGTCGACCTCTTCTGTGATTTCTTGTATGTTAACCGCCAAACAGAAGTGGCGCCCGGTCCAAGCTTGGGGCTCGCGGAGTCTCCATCCAAAGACGAAGAGATCTGGTTTACCCGTCTGTCCAAATGCCAAGCCATCCCAAAGACTGGAAAATAACTTGGTTCTACTACAGAGACACCTCTCCAGAGGGAGCAAATCCACTGCTGGGTTGCCATCCTACCCGGCTCTGCACTTCCACGGAAGTTCCAGACCAGATGTCAGCTACGACACCAACAAAGTATGCTCTGGCTTTCGCCAAAATCAAGGCCCTTCTGGCGAACGGGTTGACGGGAGATGACTTAACCCGCTGTTGGATCTCATGGAAGGTCTTACCACTGAGTCGGCATGACCGGCTTATGTGTGAGTACATAGGCGATGAGAACGATCCTCTCTGTTTCAACCACACACCTCTGACAGAAGAAATATTACCTCTACTGTCAAAGGACTTACTCGCGAATCCCAAGAGGCTTGTCGTACAGTGGGGTTAAAACCCTACTACATCGCGAACCCAGCTCCAAATGTAAGGATGGCTCTCAAATTCGATTTCTCTCTGTCTTGACTTTGTGACGATGCTCAATTCCAAGCCTTACTAAACTGCAACTGGGACGTGGATAATCTTCAGATCGAAGAGCTCAAAGACCCGACGCAAGATGACCCGCTAGCCAGTTAACTTTCCTATTGTTCTCTACTAAATGTAACCCGACCAGCTAAGCCGCCGAGATGCATGCAAAAACTTTAATCCCTTCGTCTTTTGAACTCTTGGCGAGCTTGTTAATATACCTTGTAATCTTCTTTATGGTGTCTTTAACAGCGACTCATCTTCAGAGATAAGGCCTATGAAAACGAAAAATGTTCTCCGATGTTTGTATGGGCGGCTTTGAAAAAGCATAACCCGAAAATCTTAATATCTGCATAGCCTTCCTTCGTCTTTCACAATCTTGCTCTAGCCCGGCTTATGATATGAATGCCATGGATGATGCAATTTATAATGCAATGTATGATGCAATATATGATGTTCTTGTTTTCCCTTCTTTTTGTTTTGTGAAAACTCATTGCTGGCCCTTCTGGGGGGACCAGTTGCTTTGAACTGCCTAACAGTATAGGGTCTCCAATGAGAGTGACCGCCAATCTTGCACGACTTAGGGTCTCTAGGCGAGATTAACTATTAAGGGCGCAATAGACTAGAATTTGCAGAGGGGTGAGTGCCCCAGGCTCATAAGATACTTCTCACGTGACATAAATCCATCGTTTGAACCTTATGGGTGTCCGTTGCTTAAGAGTACGACGAGACACTTGGCGGAGAGTACGTAGTAGATGAGAGAGTTTCCCTCGTTGTTGTATGAGGCCCTCGCAGGGGGTGAGTTGATTGCGCGGTGCACCCCTGGCCGAGTGGCAGCTGCATACAAGCAGGTATAACTCGGCCTTATCGTGGATGAAAAGCCGACCAAGAGGGGGGCGACCTTCACCCACTCTAGAACTTACTCTGGGTCCATGACCCGCCTTACGGTGGCTGAAGAGCCGATCAGGAGGGGAGGCGACCTTCACCCGTCCTGACCCTGTTGCTGGAGTCAACATTTTTGGTCCAAGACCCGCCTTGCAGTGGCTGAAAAGCCGATCGACAGGGTTTGAAGCTTAACCTGGAAGGTGGAAAGCACCCAAACAACCTTGTCAGGTACCCATGTTTGAACGGTCGCAACATGGTGAATCGTCCTCTTAGGTGACTTTAAATGTTTCACCAATAAGGTAGTGCGCCCATGTTTGAATGGTCGCAACATGGCGGCTCATACTCTTGGGTGGCTTTAAGACTTTCGCCGCCTTTCATGCCACCATCGTGTGGACCGCCAACTTGTAAGTCGCCGTGTTGTGGACCGCCAACTTGTAAGTCATCGCACAATGGTGCTATTTTGCTTGAAGAGCCGGTCAAAAGGGTGAGAAAGCTAAACTCGGCGGGTTGGAAGCCCCCCAAGTGACCATATAGAAGTGTTCATGTTTTGCACAAATATGTAATGCAAAAAGGAAAATGACAGAGGCCCCGTCTTGCAGGGATGCCAACTTTATTATATGAGAAATATAAATACAATGAAGCATGTATGCACAAAGATGGGAGTTGATGACTCAAATATAGTAAGGTCGCAGATGAGCGGTGTTCCATGGCCGATGAGTCTCCTGTCCGGAGGTACGTGACTCATCTCGTACGTCGATGAGATAATAAGAACCGATGTTCAGATTTTTACTAACCACGAAAGGTCCTTCCCATGGGGGGGATAACTTGTGCACATATGTCTGATCTTGAATCAAACGTAACACCAAGTCGCCTTCTTGGAACGTCCGGGTCTTGACCCTGCGGCTACGGTAGCAACGCAGGTCCTGTTGATATATCGCCGATCAATCTGTTGCAAGATCGTGTGCTTCGTCCAGAGCATCCAATGCATCCTGACGTGCCGTCTCATTGTCAGCTTCCACATAATCCGCCACCCACGGCGAATCATGACGTATGTCACTTGGTAATACGGCCTCCGCACCGTAAACCATGAAAAAGGGTGTGTAACCCGTCGACATGTTAGGCATAGTATTGATGCTCCAAAGGATGGACGGAAATTCCTCAACCAAAAAACTTGGTGTTCTCTCTAAAGGAACCATAAGCCAGGGCTTGATACCTCTCAAGACTTCATTGTTGGCCCACTCCTCCTGACCGTTGGATTGTGGATGAGCAACAGTCAAAACATCAAGTCGGATGTGCTGGCTTTCGTAGAACACCTTCATAGCCCCCATGGATAAGTTTGTGCCGTTATCTGTGATGATGCTATGAGGGTATCCAAATCAGTAGATGAATTTCTTGAAAAATTGAACCGCCGTGGCTGCATCACACTTACTAACCGGCTCAGCCTCCACCCACTTGGTGAATTTCTCCACTACCACCAAGAGGTGTGTCTTCTTATCCTTAGACCGTTTGAAAGGTCCAACCATATTAAGCCCCCATACTACAAACGGCCAAGTGATTGGTATCATCCGTAACTCCTGAGACGGCACATGAGCACATCTTCCGAACTTCTGACACCCGTCGCACTTATCGACCAGATCCTCCGCGTCCTTATGAGCCGTCAACCAGAAGAAAACATGTCGGAAAGACTTAGCCACCAAAGACTTATACCCGGCGTGATGTCCACAATTGCCAGCATGTATTTCATATAAAATTTCCTTGCCTTCCTCCAAAGAGAGACAACGCTGAAAGACACAGGTAACACTGCGCATGTGTAACTCTCCCTTAATGATGGTCATGGACTTAGAACGCCTTATGATTTGCCGCGCTAGAGTCTCATCTTTAGGAAACTTTCCCTGGGTCAGGTATGCCAGGTATGGCAGCGTCCAGTCCGTAATAGCATGTAAAGCCGCCACTAGCTGCCTCTCCAAGTCGGGTATGGCTAGATCCTCCTCTGAAGGTAGCTTAACATATGGGTGATAAAGTAGGTCCAAGAAAACGTTAGGTGGCACCGTCTTATGCTAGGAGCCTAGTCTTCAAAATGCATCCGCCGCTTCATTCTTGCGACGATCAATAAGATCCACCTGATAACCCTTGAAATGACCAGCGACGATATACACCACTTGTCGATAAGCCGCCATCCGCGGGTCCTTGGACTCCCACGTGCCTAACACCTGTTGTGCCACAAGATCTGAGTCGCCAAGGCACCTGACCCGGCTCAGGTTCATCTCCTTTGCCAAATGAAGTCCATGAAGCAAAGCTTCATACTCACCTGCATTGTTTGTGCAAGGAAAAATCAGCCTTAGGACATAACAGAACTTATCACCTTTGGGGGAAGTTAAGACAACTCCAGCCCCCGATCCCTCCAACTGTCTGGATCCATCAAAGTGAATTGTCCAATACGTGTTGTCCGGCTTTTCCTCCGATGACTGACACTCCATCCAATCATTTATGAAATCCACCAATGCATGAGATTTCACGGCTGTGCGAGGTACATACTTCAAATTGGGAGGCCCAAGCTCCAACGCCCACTTAGCAATTCTGCCAATGGCTTCCCGGTTCTGAATTATATCTCCCAATGGAGAAGAGCTAACCACCGTGATCTGGTGTCCAAGGAAATAATGTTTCAACATGAGATTTGCCATGAACACCCCATATATTAGTTTCCGCCAATGTGGCTATCTTTGCTTGGACTCTATAAGCACCTCACTGACATAATAAACCGGCCTCTGGACCGTGTACTCTTTCCCTGCCTCCTTGCGCTGTACCTCAATCGTAGCACTGACCACCCTATTGTTAGTGCCACATAAAGGAGCAAGGGTTCCTTCTCAGCCGGAGCAGCCAAGATCGACGGCTCAACCAACTGCTTCTTAAGCGCTTCAAGAGCTTCATCCGCAGCCTTACTCTAGACAAAGTCATCCGTCTTTTTCATCATCTGGAATAGAGGAATAGCTTTCTCCCCCAGGCGGCTGATGAAGCGGCTTAAAGCAGCAATACAACACGCCAAGCGCTACCCATCATTGACGCTCGCCGGCCTAGCTAGTGACGTGGTGGCCTTTATTTTGTCCGGATTGGCCTCGATTCCTCGCTCTGAGACCAAGAATCCCAGAAGTTTACCTGTAGGAACTCGAAAAACACATTTCGCCAGGTTAAGCATCATCTTATAAACCCACAAGTTATCAAATGTTTCCTTTAGGTCCTCCAGCAACGTCTCCTTCTTCCTTGACTTAACCACGATATCATCCATGTAAGCATGAACATTGTGCCCAATCTGACCGTGAAGGCAATTCTGCACACAACGTTGGTAAATCGCCTGTGCACTTTTGATCCCAAACGGCATAGACACATAGCAAAAAGCTCCAAAAGGTGTTCTAAACGATGTCTTCTCTTGGTCTTTGATTGCATCTTGATCTGATGATAGCCTGAATAGGCGTCCAGGAAGCATAAACTCTCACAACCCGCCGTTGTATCAATAATCTGGTCAATACGAGGGAGAGAAAACGGGTAATATATAAGATCCGTGTAATATATACACATATGCCAAGTGTCATTCTTCTTGAGCACCAGCACATGATTGCCTAACCACTCCGGGTGAAATACTTCCACGATGAACCATGCCACCAAGAGCCGGGCTACCTCTTCTCCAATCGCTTTATGCCGCTCCTCGTTGAAAATTAAAGTGGTGCTCAAGGAACTCCCTTTGTACACCCGACATGTCAGATGGCTTCCATGCAAAGATGTCCCGATTCTCACAGATGAATTCGATGAGCGCGCTTTCCTATGAGGGGTCCATGTTAGCCTCGATAGTGAACTGCTTAGATAAGTCACCCGAAGTGAAATCCACCAGCTTCGTGTCATCCGCCGCAAACTTCAGGGGCGGCTCAGACTCCATACTAGGCTTCTTCAACAGAGTCATATCCGTCAGGTCAACGTTATCCTTGTAGGACTTAAGCTTTGTGCACAGCTTGACTCTGCATAAGTTGTATCTCCTTCCTCGCATTCAATGATGATCTTCCGATAACCATGGACCGTGATCATTCTGTTGAGAGCGGCATCTTGAGTTGTAGATAAACATAATAGGGCCTCGCCATAAACTCTCTTAATTTTCACCACCCTGAACCACAAGGTTTCCACCCTATAATTGTACTCGTCTCCAAACGCCACTTCGAAGGCAATCTTCCCTACTGGGTAGGCCAACTTGCCTGGCACCACCCCATGAAAAACGGTTGATGACGGCTTAAGAGCCTTGTCAGTTAACTCCATCCGTCGGAAGGTGTCGTAGTATAGGATATTGATACTGCTACCACCGTCCATGAGCACGTTGGTGAACTTGTATCCTCCAACCTGAGGAGAGACCACCAAAGCTAAATGACCCGGATTGTTGACCCGTAGCGGGTGATCCTCCCGGCTGCTCGTAATCGGGTACTCTGACCACTTTAAGTACCGTGGGAGAGCCGGCATGGCCGCATTGACCGCCCTCTTGTGCAGCTTCTGATCCCGCTTGTCTAGGCTCGTAGTGAAGACATGATACAACCCCCCACTAAGTTGTTTTGGGTTGCTCTGATATCCTGAGTGGTTATTCTGTTGCTGACCACCATTACCATGTTGTTGATGATTTCCTTGGTTTCCTCGATTATGATTGCTTTGACCTTGATAACCTGAACCTGACCCGCCGGCGCCGAAACCGGCTCCTAAGCCGCCCGGACCTGAACCCCGTTACGGGCCATTACCATTATTACGGCTTTCACGAAGGTTGTGCTCCCGAAACTGCCGCATAATGTTGCAATCCTTCCAAGTGTGAGTGGCCTCCTTGTCCGGCCGGCTATGCACCAGGAAAGGTCTGTTGAGCGCCTCTTCCCAGTTGTAAGGCACATGTACCTTATTTCTATTGAACGGCGGCCTAAAGTTTCCGTTACCCCTAGGAAGACCGTTCCCAGCGTTGGTGCTCGCCACAAACTCTGACCTGTCGTCTGGGTTCTTCTGCTTGCCTCGTCTTCCATTCCTTGCACCTCCCTCCTGGCTCTTACCGTTGCCTCCCCTCTTACCCTGAGCCAACTTCTCATCCTTGGAGTATGGGTGTTTGGTAGTGTCGTAATATGCATATTCGGTGAGAGCCATCATGAGCTCACCCATATCCTGACAAGAACGTTTCAACCGCCTGAGCTTCTATTTTAAGGGCACAAAATGATAGTTCCTTTCCAAAAACAGAACCGCCTGGGACGCTGAAATATTATCAGACGAGTGGATCACCGTCGAGACCCGCTGCACCCAATGATGGGTTGACTCACCTTCTTGCTGCACACAAAGATCCAGATCTACAATCATCATAGGTTGCTTGTAGGTTCTCTTGAAATTCTTGATGAAGCACACTTTCAACTCGGCCCAAGACATGATGGTGTTGGGTGGCAACCCCTTTAACCAAGTGCGGGCTGGTCCTTCCAACATCATGACGAAGTACTTTGCACAAACCGCCTCATTAACATCCGGCATCTTCATAGCTAGCTCATAGCTTTCAACCCAAGCCTCTGGGGACAGATCTACCGTGTAATTGGGCACATTTCGCGGCCATTTAATGTCCTTGGGAAAACGTTCATTCCTTAGATCCGCCATGAGGCACTGCACACCGATTCCCTTGGAAGAAGCGCTGACGGGGGTCGCTGGTGCCCGCTCAGGGATCTTCGGGTAATCCATCACCGGCATTGATCCTCTCGGATCCCGACCCCTATCCATAGGCCCATGAACATCCATCTCAGGCGTGTTATCATTCGGCGGGTTCCGCCTCCGCTCACTGCTGGAAACTGCTGGCGAGTTAATGCGCTAGCTGTAGCTACGGCTATGAACCGGCACGGAATGCACCGGGCTCCGGCTGTGCATCTATCTTTCTTGTTGAGCCACTGATGTCTACAACATGTTGATTTCATTCCTTGCCTCTTCAGCAAACAGTATTCCTTCATCCAAGGGGAGGGCGTCAAGCTTGGTAGCCACCGCTATCATGTTCTCCACCGGATTGGAATAATGGCCAGGCGATGTCACAACATGCCACGACGAAGATATGTTTCTCTATGGTCATTCTAATTGTTGCGGCACCTCTGCTGCCCTAGTAACCATCGGCGGCATACTTGGCAAGGCCCCAGGAGAATTGAAAAGATTCCAAGGCTTAATAGGTAGTCCGACTTGAGTCCTTCTACACTGAACTGCCTCGGACGCCCGCTGATCGAGATCAAAATGGAGAGCCTCTACCCTCAGGCGCTCTGACTCAGCATTCATGTGAGCTTGCATTGCATTGATATCCTCCTGGTCCTGAGCCATCTGTCCCTTGATCTAGTTAATCTCAGCATTGCGCTCCGCCTGATTCTCGGCTGTCACATCTGTGGCCATCAGAGTCGCTAGCTCTTCCATGAGCTCCAATAAAACTTGAGTCGGCATCTTAGGAGGCTCTACATTAGGTGGGGCCGCTCCTGCCGCTGCTCCTGAAGTCACTCCGTTGGCAGACGGCATCGGGCCTGCCATGAACACGGCAGCTCGACTTGGCGGGTCGTAGGGCTCCGGAATACTATCACCATCGGCATAGCCCCCTAACCCACCATCATGAAGTTGGTAGATTGACTCCGCATCCTCGCTAGAAGATCCTTCATCTGACCAGCCGTCATGGGTCTCTTCTAACAAGGAATCCCCCTGTCCTACGTAAAACCGACGAAAACACTCTTCCGCCCGGGTTGAACACGGGCGGGTGTCGTGCGTCGGGCCGGCTTGATAAGGTCGGTGGAGATGTCTGACCCGGGTGTAGATCCGTCAAGCTTGCCGATGAACACGTGCATCTTACCAATGGGAACCGAATAGCCGTATTCGATTGAGCCAACTTCAGGCCCCCATCCTGAATCATCGATGTAGAGTTTGTCACGACCACTCTGCGTCATCAAGCCGATGACGTATCTTTAGATCGCTGGCATAAAGCCCTTTGAGAACTCAACACCAGCGTGCAGTAGCCCCATAGTGGGCGCCAACTATCGTGGTTTTGTCGCGGCAGATGTCCGAAGAATTAGGTTCGAGGCTATCGCTAAGGCAGTGGACTCAAAGGGGTTGGTTGGGACGAAAGACATGGATTTACCTAGGTTCGCCCCCTCGAAATGATCTAAAATCCTACATCATGCTTTGTGTTTATTGATTGGAGTATCGATTACAAGGGAGGGTATTCGCTTGACATAGCTCTTGATTGATTGGTTTCTGTATAAGCCATCCCCAGATCTCGCCTTTATATAAGAGGTCAAGACCCTGGGTTACACAAATCTCATTCCGACTCTTACAACGTGTCTGATTCCGTCTCTAAGCAGCCTTGCCTACTCTGACAGGCTGTCTCCGGGTGGCTTACCCACCCGGCTCTTGTGTCTTCTTCCCGACTCTGGGCCTCCATCTCAGCCCATCTGGTGAACCGTCGTGCAGCTAATTCTTCCTCTTCCAGCACATACGCTAATGAGCCGCCAAGTATGACCCGGCCCCTCCTCGGCGGGTCTTACCACGGGGTTATATCGCCAACACAAGCTGTTGGGGATGTGACCCCGTGGTAAGACCGGCCACAGAGGGGCCGGGTCTTACCTGGCGTCTCGTCTGGATTTGGGCCGGAAGCTGAAGATTGTGCTGCACGGCGGTTGACCAAGTGGGCTAAAGGTAAAGGCCGAAAACCGGAAGACCCAGGATCCGAGTGAGAGAGACGCCCGGAAATGACACGCCAAGGAAAGCAAAGATAGTTAATAGATAGAATCGGATACGTTGTAAGAGCCAGCGAGAGGTTTGAAACTAGGTGTCTTGACCTCTTATATATAGGTGAGATCCAGGGGCGGCAGAGGGCAGGATATCGAAAACTAGGTCAAGCAATTACGCTCCCTTTGTAATCGATACACCCATCAATACACTCAAAGCAGGATGTAGGCTTTTACCTCATCTCGAGGGGCCGAACCTGGGTAAATCCGTGTCTTTTGTCCCGATCAAGCCCTTTGAGTCCACTGCCTTAGCGATGGCCTCGAACCTAAGTCTTCGGACATTTACCGTGACAAATCCACGATAGTTGGCGCCCACCATGGGGCTCGCGCGTGGTGGTGTTGAGTTCTCAAAGGGCTCTCTCCCTGGGAACGAAGCATATGTCGTCGGCTTGATCACAAAGAGTCGCCGCGGCAAGCTCTACATCGACGACGCAGGATGGGGACCGGAGGCCAAGTCAATCGATTATGGGTACCAGATTCCTATCGGCAAGATGCATGTGTTCGTCGGAAAACTGGACGGATCTACACCTGGGCCGGACATCTGCACCGACCTCGTCGAGCCGGCCAGGCGCGCAACACCCGCCCATGTTCAAACCGGGCAGAGGAGTGTGTTCGTCGGCTTTCCACGAGACGTGAGGGATTCCTGTTCAGGGGAGACCGTGGCTTTCTCAGATGCAGGCTCTTTCAGTGAGGATGGTGAATCAATCTATCGACTTCATGATGGCGGATTAGGGGGTTATCCTGATGGTATTCTGGATGCCTATAACCTGCCAAGTTGAGCCGCCGTGTTTATGGCAGGGCGACGCCGGCTTCCAATGGGGCGGGTTATCGGGCGGCGGCTGGCGCGGCCCCGCCCGACATAGAGCCTCCTAAGACACCGGCTCAGGTCCTGTTGGAGCTCATTTAAGAGTTAGCGACTCTGATGGCAACAGAAGTAACAACCGATAACTTGGCAGAGCGCAACGCCAAGATCAACCAGATCAAGGAGCAGATGGCTCATACCCAGGGAGAAATCAAGGCAATGCAAGATCAGATGAACGCCTAGTCGGAACGCTTGAGAGCGGAGGCTCTCCATTTTGATTGGATCAGCAGGCGTCAGAAGCAGTTCAGCATCGAAGGGCTCGGGGTGGGTCACCTATTCAACCCCAAAACCTCTTCAACACTCCTGGAGCAGGGGCGAGTACGCCGCCGGTGGTCAGGGGGCTGAGGCGCCTTGACAGTTAGACCTGCCACAACGAAATAGGCCGTCGGCACAGCATGTTGTGATGCCGTCTGGCCATTATTCTAATTTTGTGGAGAATATGATCGCGGCGGCGGCTTGGCTGGATGCCCACCCTTTGGCTGAAGGAACGCCGTTTGCTCAGGAAGCGAGGAATGCAATTGAACTCTTGCAAACCGCAGTGGCTCAGCAGGAAAAGTACAATTACAACAAGGGGCTTGTACACTCCACACCGGCTCACAAGCATAGTTATAGTCGGCACAATGCATCGCCAGCAGTTTCCATCAGCAGCCAGAGGCGAAGCCCGCTACATAATGACCCGCATGAAATGGATGTTCAGGGGCATGAGAATAGGGGTGGAAGAGGTGTAACGCTGGCAATAGCCCATCAGGAGGATGACGAGCCGATGCTAGTAACACCCGTCGGCATGTCATCCAGAAGCTTCGGCGTATCGTGTCTTGCGGCGGATCTGAGGGTGCACGCTTGCCCAAGGATTTCAAGGGTCCGCAGAAGGTGCCCAATTACATGGCGGATCTGCCCCCAGAGGCTTGGATTGAGAGTTATGAACTCGCCATGGAGATGCTGGACGTTGATGAGGCGGTTTGCGCGAAGTAGTTCGTCATGATGTTGGAAGGGCCGGCGCGCACTTGGTTAAAGGGGTTGCCACCCAATACCATCACATCTTGGGCCGAATGGAGAGCACGCTTCATCAAAAACTTCAAAGGAACCTGCAAGCAGCCAATGACGATTGTGGATCTAGACCTTTGTGTGCAGCGAGAGGGAGATTCGGCCCATCATTGGGTGTGGTGTGTCTCGGCAGTGATCCACTCATGTGGGAATATTTCAACATCCCAGGCAGTTCTGATTTTAGAAAGAAATTGTCACTTTTTGCCCCTAAAGCAGAAGCTTGGACGGTTAAAACGCTCTTGTCAGGAGATGGGTGAGCTCACGACGGCTCTCACCAAGTATGCAGACTCATATACCACCAAGGACCCGGACTCCGATGATGAGAAGTCGGCTCACAATAAGAAGGGCACCAACGATAAGGGTCAGCATGGAGGTGCTGCGAACAATAACCAAGGCAAATGGAAGATTCCCAACGTCGGGTCGGAATTTGTGGCAAACACCAACGTGGGGGACAATTGTCAACGTGGCAATGGGAATTTTAGGCCGCCGTTCAACAAGAACAGGGCGCCTATGCCCTTTAATTTTGAGGAAGGACTGAACAAGCCCTGCCCGATGCACAGCCGGCCAGACAAGGAAGCCGCCCACACTTGGAAGGAGTGCAGTGTCAAGCGCCAGTTTTGGGAACAAAGTATTCATCAAAGTCATAATGGCAATGACCCATCAGGCAGCTCAGGTCCAGGAGGATGGGAGCTGGTTCCGGTGCCGGCGGGGTAAATTCAGGTTATCAGAATCAGAGCAATCAGAACCGGGACCAAGGGGATCATCATCAGCAACAGGGCAATGGAGGCCAGGAACAGAATAACCGCTCAGGGTATTAGAGTAAATCAAAGCAGCTTAGTGGGGGCAATATCATGTTTTCACTACAAGTCTGGACAAGCAGGAACAGAACCTCCGTAAGAGGGCTGTCAATACGGCCGCGCCGGCTCTCCCGCAGTATTTGAAATGGCCAGAGTATCCAATTACGTGGAGCCAGGAGGATCACCCGCCACAAGTCGATAATCCGGGTCAGTTAGCCCTGGTAGTAGCACCTCAGGTCGGCGGATACAAGTTCACAAGGGTACTCATGGACGGAGGTAGTAGTATCAACATCTTATACTACGACACGTTCAAGTGGATGGAGTTGACGGACAAAGATCTTAAGCCGTTGTCAACAGTATTTCATTGACTGGTCCCGGGTAAGTCGTCTTATCCAGTGGGAAAGATGCCTTGGATGTAGCATTTGGGGATGAGTACAATTATATGGTGGAGACCTTATGGTTCGAAGTGGTAAAAAACAGGAGCCCAAATCATGCTTTGTTTGGCAGGCCGGCTTTTGCAAAGTTCATGGCCAGACCCTGTTATGTTTATCTGCAACTCAAAATGCCGGCTCTGAATGGAATGATCACGGTTCATGGTGATCGGAGAATCGCCGCCGAATGCGAAGAGGGAGATGCCGCCTATGAAGAGGCGACTTGTGCCGAGGCGGAGCTGAAGTTTTACAAAGATATTGTTGACCCGGCGGATATGACTCCATTAAAGAAGCCCAGTACGGAATCTGAGCCGCCCCTAAAGTGTCAGGGAACATTGCATGGGAAACAAAAAAATTCCTACATTCACGCAAGACCTATCCATGGTGATGAGAATCTACAAGAGGGAGAGTTGATCTACATACCCTTGTAGATCGCTAAACGGGAGGCGTTAAGAAACGCGGTTGGTGTAGTCAAACGTCTTCGCGATCCAAATCACCGAGCGTCCCACGATCCAATCACGATCTATCCCACGATCCAATCACAATCCGTCCCGCGAACTTGATCACGATCCGTCCCGCGAACTTGATCACGGTCCTTCCGATCTAGCGCCGAACGGACGACACCTCCGCGTTCAGCACATGCGCTGCTTGATGACAATCTCTGTCGTCTTGATCCAGCAAGAGGGAGTGGAGAGGAGGAGGAGTTCTCCAGCAGCGTGACGGCACTCCGGCGATGATGGTGGGGCTATTCCGGCAGGGCTGCGCCTAAGCACTGCAGAAATCCGATCTAGAGGAGAAACAATGCACTGGAGGAACGGGTAGCACGTGGCTAAAATTCTATGCAAAAACCCTAAAACCACCAGTATATATAGGAGGAAGAGAGTAGTAGGCTTTTCCCAAGGGCCAAGCCTCCAAGGAGTTGGCCGAACCAGGTGGGAGAGGTGGAGTCCAGCTCCAATCCTAGTAGGACTAGGATTCATCCTATTTTTACCTTTTTCCACTTTTTTCTCTTTGGAATTTTTCTCCCAGCCGCATGGGCCTTGTGTGGGACTTCCACCAGCCCACAAAGGGCTGGTATTTACTCTCCCACAGCCCATGAAGCCTCTTGGGTCAAAATACCCCTCCCGGTGCTCTCCCGATACACTACCGGCACTCCCGGTACATTACCTATTATCCCGAAACTTTTACGGCGACCAAAATGGGACTTCCTATATATCAATCTTTACCTCTGGAGAATTCTGGAGCTCCTCGTGATGTCCGGGATCTCATCCGGGACTCCGAACAACCTTCTGTCACCACCATACATAACTCTATACTACCGAAACGTCACCAAACCTTAAGTGTGCAGACCCTATGGGTTCGAGAACTATGTAGACATGACCGAGACACCTCTACGGTCAATAACCAATAGCAAGACTATAACATCCCAAAATTCCATTTTGGAATGTTATGAAATATAGCTATGCATCATCATCATCATTGCTTGAATGTATGAAATAGTTGAAATGCTTCTTCTGACTTCCTAAAAGTCCCTTTCTATTTTTCAATATGTTGCTTTCACCTATTTGAAAACCTTGGAAAAAGTTCAAAATAAGAGGGGAGTAACATGACACTCCACACCAGGGTCATCTTGGTGATATATTTGAACAATAAGAACCAGGGGGTCTTTTGAAAAATATTTGCAAAAGGTTTTTAAACCAAATAGGAAATTTCTAAAAATAATTACTTTTTTCAATTATTCAAATGACAGAGGAAAAATGTTCATTGAATAGCATTAATTCTCCTGATCATTTTCATATATATTTCCTATATTTTGAAATGTTTTGAATGCTTTTAAAGAGGTTTTACTGTTCTGGATATTAAAAAGGAAACGGATCTATATTTAAACGGGATGGCCCGCGGGCATTAACTCGCGAATTCATTACGAGCCGGCCGACCGACGCGCAGACGCCGCCCTCCCTCTCTCTGACAGCGGGCCCCACCCCGACCGACTGCTGGATCAGCGCGGTCGCCTTCTTCCTCGCGCGCGCGCGCCGCCGTCGCCGGAAACCTCTCCACCGGATCTCCCTCCTCCTTCCTTCTCTCGGCCCCTCACCGCCCCTCTATAAGAGCAGCCACCTCCGCGCTCCATTCCACACCGAAACCCCCTCCTTCCCTCGCCGGAGCGCTGCCCCTCACCTCGCCGGAGTTCCACAACCCAACCGGATCTTTCCCGAGCTCGTGCCCGTCGCCTCTGTTGTACCCACTCCCCTCCGACGCCACCCGAGTACTCCGGAGCCCCAGCCACCGAAGCGACGCCCCCGACGACCTCGTCGCCTCGGCCTCGCCGGAGGACACCCTCGCTGGCGACCCCCCTTCTCTGTGAGCCCCCTCCCCCGCTCACTTCCGTTCGATCGTGGATCAACGATCCAGATTAGATCGTTTAATAGCACGAACCGTTTTCCTCTTTAGTTCGGTCGACCGCCCGCATTTTCCCCGCGCTCACGCTAGCAGCCAATAGGGAGTTGCCACGTAGCCTCGACCGTCCGTTAGTTTTATTTTCTATTTTCTGTTTTGTTTTAGATAACAGAAGGTTTTCTGATTTTGTTTTGTTTATATCTTTTAAAATATTTATTTTTTTTAATTAATTCTTGTTGCATGAGTTCACATATTTTGTGTAGTTTCACCCTGTAGTCTTAGATTTTAAATTTGAACCTTAAAATTGCAATTTAATCAAATTTTCTCAAACTACTCAAATCTGAATAACTAGAGTTTAAAAATAGACTTTTATATGAATCTTTTTGCTACTGCTTGGTATTAGTTAGGACTATCAACATGCTTTGCTTGAGGATTTTTAGGATGTATTTGTTTAGTGTTTTAGCTATAAACAGGATCTACCTAGTGTTTGGTATAGTTTAGTTAATTTAGTTTTTAGTTAGTTTAAATCAGAATTGTTATATATTGTTTTTAGTAGGTTCTATTGTTTAAAAATTAGGTGTTTTACTTGTTGTTAATAAATATATAATTGCTTAGTTTGTTTCTTTATTGTTATAGGAATCTCAATTGTTTTCAACTAAGTATAATTTGATTAAAACAAACTAGTTAGTAATAGTTTCTTTTAACAAAGTTTTAAATTCTGTTTTCTAAGAGAAGTTTTAGTGCATTCTTTTCTGTTAAGATAAATGTTTTGTTAAAACAAATATAGTTTAGTTCACTCTTTTTGTTAGGAAACTCTAGCCCATTTCACGTAGTAGATTTTTATAAAAAACAAATTAACTTTAGTAGCTTTTCTTTCACAAGAGTTTTTATGAATTTAATTCTGTTTATTAATAAAATATTTTATTGTTCTTTTCTGTCAACTATTGTTTTAGTTAATTATAATACAATTACATTCTATATTGTTATTAGAAGTTTACCATCAACTTTTAGAAAACACAAACTATGTGTTGATCTTCTTTTCTTTTGATTGTGCCTTGTTTTGTCTTGAGTGATTACTAGTTCATTTCTGATTTTGTGAGTTGCAACATTTTGTTGTATGCTTATTGAGTGCTCTTGTTTGATTTGTTAGATCATCCGGAGTGCGAGGCTTGTTACCTAGAGTCCCTCGAGTACGAAGATTGTCAATCAGGCAAGTCACTTTGATCATGTATACCTATGTTTTATTGCATTAGTTATTCCATCATCCCAATTGCATGCCAAGTAGGTAAATTGGAAACTTGGTTACTTGCTATAGTATCATGTGGTGGGTACCCCCTCTCAACCCTTTGACACATTTGGCCCCGGGAAACGTTGTTTTACATTTTGCTATGCTATTAGTAGATGGGGTTGGTTGTGTGATTCATGAGAGTTGAGAGAGTTAATAATTTCAAGACCTACATAATGATCAAGACTTCAAGACTCCGAGTTTTCAACATACCTCTGGGTGGATGATGGTTGAACGGCGCCCTGGAGAAACCAGTGGTTAGCCCAGATGATGCTGGAGATGTGCCAGTATTCATGCGGAAAGGTCCACCTAGGCACAAAGAGATGGATGGATGCTTCAAGACCCAAGGCTTACCTGCACAGCCACAAGTCATTATGGGCTCTCGCTTGGTTGGATATCGTGGTGACCCTGGACAGGCGGTGCTACGAGATGTAGAAGAATGGTTGGAAAGGATGGGCACCGACAGAGTCGCAGGGAAACCCTTTGGAAGACCATGTTTTGGTCATCCGTTTCTCAAACACCCTGAAGTGCGAGAAATCAAATGGAGGCGACCAAATCTTGTGAGGAAAGTGTGCAAAACTCTGCAGAGTACTCAACCTAATCAATTAGCCGTGTCCATGGTCATGGACGACTTGAGCCAAAGGAACTGAAACTTCCGGAACCCTCAACACAGTTAATATGATGATGTGGGTATTAATAACTTGGGTATGAGAATTGGTTGGTGGAACCATCTAATTAATCAACCAACATTGTAGTAATTATGCCTTTGCCCTCTCTTGTTGTAGGAAAAATTGGCTTTACGCAAAAACTTACTACCCCACCTGGCATTTATGCATATAGATTAGATGATTATCTTTTCATCCCTCTCTTGTCACTTTGCCAGCATATTCAATATGCTGACCTATACGGCTGGAACGTATCATGTTGCGGAATACTTTTCCGACCAGGAGTGAGGATACGCTCTACACTCGGTGAGATGCCCTTGGAGTCAAATGGACTCATCTACCTTCGATGATTCCGCAAGGTTTAGATATTCTCATGAGTTGGCCTTCAGCCACTTTATTGTAATCCTTATTGTCATAAAGGACTCGATATGAGATTTACGATTAATAAATGATGTGTGATTTCCCTTTGATATATACATTGATGTATCGTGTGTGTACCAAAGGCTAACCGTAGGACGTAACCTCTAGGATTGGAAAAGCCTTAGGATTTTTTTTTCTCTTTGTCTTTAAAATTCTTATACTCTCATCTACTCGTTTCTGACTTCTCTCCGATTATTCAAAATTTATAGATGGCCACCTTCATCCCAGTGTTGATCACGGAGTTTTGCCAGCCTGACGCAACGATGCCCTTTGGCAAGGAGCTGATGAGGATCGTCAGGGACAAGAGGATTTCTTTGTCGGGCATCACCGGGACTCCTATCATGGCTTTTCCTCAAGACGGATGCTACAGGATCGAGGTGCACATCCCAGGGAAGACCTTTGGGAATCGGAAGGAACCCATCGACTTCAAGTTTGTGGCACCCATCTGGATACTTGGGAGAGACATGGCCATTCATCGTGCCCTTGGACATATTCAGGAGGAATACAGAGGTGGAACCATTTCACCAGGACTCGGCGTGGTTTGTCGCAGGGATACCAATGGAAACATCATAACCACTCCCACTGAAGACACCACCATTTCCTATATCCAGACCTTGGAGACGCACGTCAGGACTTTGGAGCTTCGGGTACGTGCAGACACGAAGACAATCAAGAATCTGATGAACCGTGAGATTGACCTCGAAGCTGACTTACGGGAAGCCGAGTATGAGCATGAGTATGAGGTGAAGGATTTCTTAGAGAGGATCGACAAGCTAAACACTCGCATCGCAACTCTAGAGTAACAGATGGACATGGGGGAAAATCTTCACCCCGAGGGAGACTTGGCTGCTTTCATCAGCGACGATGATGACTATGAGGAGAGCACCACTAGAGGAGTCTCACTCACCATGTACTTCTGAGGAAAACTTTAGTTATGCCCCCATGTATCTTTTATTTTCAACGTTAAAGCGTAGGTCAATGTTTAGTTTGAATGGAGATTTTTATCTCGATGTTTGACCTTGATTGAATTAATGAATGACTGTTTGGTGTGATATGTTTGTTGCATTGCATATGGGTAGTGAATTTCCCCTTTTAGGTCCTTGTTCTATTCTAATTCTCACCCCTCTGAAAACAGCAAGATGCCTCCACGACGTGAGTCCGACCTCACCTTCCCACCGGAACTCACGCAACTCCTTTAGCAGCAGAATGCACTGATGTAGCTATTGATCCAGAATCAGACCAACAACCAAAACAACAACAACCACCATCTACCTTAGGCTGACAACCTCACCCATTTTCTAAGGTTGAACCCTCCCACTTTCTCCAGCAGCATTGAGCCCATTGTGGCAGATGACTGGCTCCGTAAGATGGAGAGAGAACTCGTCACCGCTGGATGTACTGACGCTGAGAAAGTGCGCTTTGCCGCACATCAACTCGAAGGACCAGCGACTTAATGGTGGGAGAACTAGACCACCACATATCCTATTGCCGGCGTGACTTGGGAGCAGTTCAAGCAAGCTTTCCGCACTGCACATGTCTCAGCTGGAGCTATGAGTCTGAAGAAGTGTGAGTTTCGCAACTTACGCCAGGGGAACCGTTCCGTGGCCCAATACGTGGACGACTTCAGCACATTGGCTCGTTATGCACCAGGAGACGTGGCCGATGATGCGGACAAGTAGGAGAAGTTTTTGGAAGGACTCAACGATGAGTTGAGCATGCAGCTGGTAGTGGCTACCTTCAACAACTACCAAGAGTTGGTTGACAAGGCCCTCATCTTGGAGGGAAAGCAGTAGCAAATTGAGAACCGCAAGAGGAAGTATACTCAGGGGAAGTTCAACTCTAGAGCTCATCGGAAGCCCCGCTACTCCCCGTACTCAGGGAATACCGGATCAGGGATCGGTATGTTTGGAAGGCACACTCGTGTCGTGCACAACCATGGAGGCCACGACCATGGAGGAAATACGAATGCCCGTCCCAACCATGGCAACTTCAAGACTGACAATGGAAATGAGAACAACAACCAGCACCGTCACGCTCCTACTCAGAAGGATCTGAGCCACATCACCTGTTTCAAGTGGCAGAAGACAGGGCACTATGCTACTGAGTATCCCAGAGCAAGCAGGGAAATGGAAATGGCAACAACAACGGTAACTCCGCAGCCAAGAAGCCAAATCCGTTTCCTCATGCCCAGGTGAAACACCTCGATGTGGAAGAAGTCTATGATCAGCCCGAGACTGTGGCTGGTATGTTTTTATTGCATTCACGTCGAGTTACAGTACTTTTTGATTCCGGTGCAACTCATTCATTCATATCAAGGGTAGTTGTGGAAAAGTATGGTTTGCCCACCAAAACCCTTAGTCAGCCCATTTAGGTCAGTTCCCCAGGAGGTATGATGATGGCAGGCATAGGATGCCATGCTTTGAAACTCAATATAGGAAACCATGTGTTTCCCACCGACCTCATCGTCTTAGAATCCTAGGGATTGGATGTAATCCTAGGCATGGATTGGATGACTAAGTATGAAGGAAATCTTGACTGTCCCAACAAGTCTATCTTGCTCACCACTCCGGAGAATAAGAGGATTAAGTATGCATCCCGACGCACACGTATGAGTGCTCGGTTAAATTCCCTCACGGGAGTTGTTCAGGAGGAAGTATCTGTGGTAAAAGACTTTCCGGATGTATTCCCGAAAGAATTACCAAGCATGCCACCAGATAGGGAGATTGAGTTCCTAATAGAGCTACAACCAGGTACAGCCCCAATTTCCAAGAGACCCTATCGGATGCTCGCAAATGATCTAGTGGAAATCAAGAAGCAGATTAAGGAGTTATTGGACAAAGGGTACATTCGCCCAAGTTCATCACCTTGGGGAGCCCCAGTTCTTTTGCTGGAGAAAAAGGATAAAACCTTGAGAATGGTAGTCGATTATCGTGCCTTGAACGCGGTGCTATCAAGAACAAGTACCCTCTGCCGATGATTAATGACTTGTTTGATCAGCTAGTAGGCGCCAAAGTATTCTCCAAGATAGATCTTCGATCAGGGTATCACCAACTGAAGATTCGTGAACAGGATATACCCAAAATAGCTTTCACCACCAGGTATGGCTTATACGAGTATACAGTCATGTCCTTTGGTTTGACTAATGCTCCTACCTACTTCATGAATTTGATGAACAAAGTATTCATGGAATATTTGGACAAGTTTGTCATGGTGTTCATCGATGACATTTTGATATTCTCCAAGAGCGAGGAAGAACACAAGGAACACTTGCGTTTAGTTCTAGAGAAGCTTAGAGAACATCGGTTATATGCCAAGTTCAGCAAATGTGAATTTTGGCTGACGGAAGTAGGATTCCTTGGACACGTTATTTCCGGAGAAGGAATAGCAGTGGACCCCGCTAAGGTTGAAGCCGTCACTGATTGGAAGTCACCCACCTCAGTTAAGGAGATCCACAGTTTTCTCGGACTTGCCGGATATTACCGGAGGTTCATTGAGAATTTCTCAAAGATTGCCAAGCCCATGACGGAGTTGTTGAAGAAAGAGTCTAAGTATATTTGGACTGAGGAATGTGAAGCCAGTTTCCAGGAGTTGAAGAAACGTTTGGTCACAGCCCCAGTGTTGATTTTGCCCAATATTCGGAAGGACTTCCAGGTTTATTGTGATGCTTCACGTCAAGGACTTGGAGGAGTACTCATGCAAGATGGAAAGGTTGTAGCCTATGCATCCAGACAACTAAGACCTCATGAGTTGCATTATGCCACCCATGATTTGGAACTAGCAGCCGTAGTCCATGCACTCAAGACCTGGAGACATTTCCTTGTCGGAAATAGTTATGATGTTTACACCGATCATAAGAGCCTGAAGTATATCTTCATGAAGAAAGAGTTGAACCTCAGACAGAGGAGATGGTTAGAGTTAATCAAGGACTATGACATGAGATTACATTACCATCCAGGAAAAGCCAATGTTGTGGCAGATGCCTTGAGTCGGAGGAGTTATGTGAACACACTCATAGCGGGAGGATTATCCCAGGAGTTAACCAAAGATCTTAGAGAGCTCCGGCTAGAGATAGTTCCAAGCGGATATGTTGCCACACTGGAAATCCAGTCCACCTTGACCGTAAGAATTCGAGAAGCCCAGAAATCGGACAAGGAGATAGCTGAGATAAACCAGAGAATGGAGGAAGGCAAGGCTAAAGGTTTTTGTGAGGATGAACATGGAACTTTGTGGTTCGGGAACCGAGTCTATGTGCCAAATGACCCAGAGCTCAGGAAGTTGATACTTCAAGAAGCCCACGATTCACCATACTCAATACACCCAGGCAACACCAAAATGTATCTGGATTTAAAGGAAAGTTACTGGTGGACGGGTATGAAGAAGGATATTGCTGAACATGTTGCAATATGTGATGTTTGTCAGCAAGTAAAGGCGGAACATCAGAAACTAGTAGGGTTACTCCAACCTTTGCCGATACCCGAGTGGAAATGGGAAAAGCTTGGTATGGACTTCATCACAGGACTACCCAGGCCCCGTTCAGGTTATGATTCTATCTGGGTAGTGGTCGACCGTCTGACCAAGGTGGCTCATTTCATTCCAGTGAAGACCACCTATACCAGTGCTAAGCTAGCCAAGATATATATGACCAGGATCATGTGTCTGCATGGAGTTTCGAGGAGTATCGTGTCACATAGAGGAACACAATTTACCTCAAAGTTTTGGCATCAGCTACATGAAACTTTGGGTACAAGACTGGAGTACAGTACAGCTTGTGTGCTAGATTATGGATCTAGTTGGGATGACAATTTACCCTACGCAGAATTCTCGTACAACAACAGTTATCAAACCAGTCTGAAGATGGCCCCTTTCGAAGCATTATACGAAAGAAGGTGCAAAACACCGTTGACGTGGGATGGTGTTGTTGACCAAAAACTTTTTGGTCCCGACCTTATCCGAGATTCCGAAGAGAAAGTCAAGCTGATTCGTGACAGACTCAAGATAGGTCAATCTCGACAGAAGAGTTATGCTGACAGGAAACGTAAGGAAGTGACGTATGAAGTGGGAGACCGAGCATACCTTCGTGTGTCCCCACTTCGAGGAATCAAGAGGTTTGGTGTTAAAGGAAAGTTAGCACCCAGATTCATAGGCCCTACAAAATTCTTGAACGTAGAGGTGAAGTTGCATAGCAGCCAATAGGGAGTTGCCACGTAGCTTCAACCGTCCGTTAGTTTTATTTTCTATTTTCTGTTTTGTTTTAGTTAACAGAAGGTTTTCTGATTTTGTTTTCTTTATATCTTTTAAAATATATTTTTTTTAATTAATTCTTTTTGCATGAGTTCACATATTTCATGTAGCTTCACCCTGTAGTCTTAGATTTTAAATTTGAACCTTAAAATTTGAATTTAATCAAATTTCCTCCAACTACTCAAATCTGAATAACTAGAGTTTAAAAATAGTTTTTTATATGAATCTTTTTGCTACTGCTTGGTATTAGTTATGAATATCATCATGCTTAGTTTGAGGATTTTTAGGATGTATTTGTTTAGTGTTTTAGCTATAAACAGAATCTGCCTAGTGTTTGGTATAGTTTAGTTAATTTAGTTTTTAGTTAGTTTAAATCAGAATTTTTATATATTGTTTTTAGTAGGTTCTGTTGTTTAAACATTAGGTGTTTTACTTGCTGTTAATAAATATATAATTTCTTAGTTTATTTCTTTATTGTTATAGGAATCTCAACTCCTTTTCAACTAAGGATAATTTGATTAAAACAAACTAGTTAGTAATAGTTTCTTTTAACAAAGTTTTAAATTCTGTTTTCTAAGAAAAGTTTTAGTGCATTCTTTTCTATTAAGATAAATGTTTTGTTAAAAAAAATAGTTTAGTTCACTCTTTTTGTTAGGAAACTCTAGCCCATTTCATGTAGTAGAGTTTTATAAAAAACAAATTAACTTTAGTAGCTTTTCTTTCACAAGAGTTTTTATGAATTTAATTCTTTTTATTAATAAAATATTTTATTGTTCTTTTCTGTCAACTATTGTTTTAGTTACTTATAATACAATTACATTCTATATTGTTATTAGTAGTTTACCATCAACTTTTAGAAAACCCAAACTATGTGTTGATCGTCTTTTCTTCTGATTGTGCCTTGTTTGTCTTGAGTGATTACTAGTTCATTTCTGATTTTGTGAGTTGCAACATTTTGTTGTATGCTTATTGAGTGCTCTTGTTTGATTCGTTAGATCATCTGGAGTGCGAGGCTTGTTACCTAGAGTCCCTCGAGTACGAAGATCGTCAATCAGGCAAGTCACTTTGATCATGTATACCTATGTTTTATTGCATTAGTTCTTCCATCACCCCAATTGCATGCAAAGTAGGTAAATTGGAAACTTGGTTACTTGCTGTAGTATCATGTGGTAGGTACCCCCTCTCAACCCTTTGACACATTTGGCCCCGAGAAACGTTGTTTTACATTTTGCTATGCTATTAGTAGACGGGGTTGGTTGTGTGATTCATGAGAGTTGAGAGAGTTTATAATTTCAAGACCTACATAATGATCAAAACTTCAAGACTCTGAGTTTTCAACATACCTCTAGGTGGATGATGGTTAAACGGCACCCTGGAGAAACCAGTGGTTAGCCTAGATGATGCTGGAGATGTGCCAGTATTCATGTGGAAAGGTCCACCCAGGCACAAAGAGATGGATGGATTCTTCAAGACCCAAGGCTTACCTGCACAGCCACAAGTCATTATGGGCTCTAGCTTGGTTGGATATCGTGGTGACCCTGGACAGGCAGTGCTACGAGATGTAGAAGAACGGTAGGACAGGATGGGCACTGACAGAGTCGCAGGGAAACCCTTTGGAAGACCATGTTTTGGTGATCCGTTTCTCAAACACCCTGAAGTGCGAGAAATCAAACAGAGGCAACCAAATCTTGTGGGGAACGTGTGCAAAACTCTGCAGAGTACTCAACCTAATCGATTAGCCGTGTCCACGGTCATGGACGACTTGAGCCAAAGGAACTGAAACTTCCGGAACCCTTAACACAATTAATATGATGATGTGGGTATTAATAACTTGGGTATGAGAATTGGTTGGTGGAACCATCTCATTAATCAACCAACATTGTGGTGATTATGCCTTTGCCCTCTCTTGTTGTAGGAAAAATTTGCTTTACGCAAAAACTTTCTACCCCACCTGCCATTTATGCATATAGATTAGATGATTATCTTTTCACCCCTCTCTTGTGACTTTGCCAGCATATTCAATATGCTGACCTATACGGATGCAATGTATCATGTTGCAGAATACTTTTCCGACCAGGAGTGAGGATACGCTCTATGCTCGGTGAGATGCCCTTGGAGTCTGATGGACTCATCTACCTTTGATGCTTCCGCAAGATTTAGATATTCTCATGAGTTAGCCTTTAGCCACTTTATTGTAATCCTTATTGTAATAAAGGACTCGATATGAGATTTACGATTAATAAATGCTGTGTGATTTCCCTTTGATATATACATTGATGTACCGTGTGTGTACCAGCACGATCGTGGGATGGTACGGAAACACCAGAGACTCGACCTTTCAGGTCGGGTCGCTACAGGGACCTGGATGCCCATATTGGTTCCTACATATTCTACGAAGATCTTCATCGGTCGAACCTCTATGTCAAGGATTCAGTTAATCCTGTATGATGTTCCCTTTGTTCTTCGATATGTTACTTGCCCGCGATTCGATCGTCGGTATCTCCATACCTAGTTGAACCTCGTTACCGGCAAGTCTCTTTACTCGTTCCGTAATACAAGATCCCGCAACTAACAATTAGTCACATTACTTGCAAGGCTTATTGTGATGTTGCATTACCGAGTGGACCCCGAGATACCCCTCCGTCACACGGAGTAAGAAATCCTAGTCTCGATCCATGCCAACTCAACACACACCATCGGAGATACCTGTAGAGCACCTTTATAGTCACCCAGTTACGTTGCGATGTTTGATACACACAAGGTACTCCTCCGATATCCGTGAGTTGCATGATCTCATGGTCATAGGAACATATACATTGACATGTAGAAAACAGTAGAAATAAACTAACACGATCATATGCTATGTTTGTAGTTTGGATCTTGTCCATCACATCATTCTCCCAATGATGCGATCCTGTTATCCAATGACATCACATGTCAATGGCTAGGAAACCCTGACCATCTTTGATCAACGAGCTAGTTCACTAGAGGCATACTAGGGACACAGTGTTTTCTATTTACCCACACATGCAATGTGTTTCCAATCAAAGCAATTATAGCATGGATAATAAACGATTATCATGAACAAGGAAATATAATAATAAACACTTTATATATTGCCTCTAGGGCATATTTCCAACAGTCTCCCACTTGCACTAGAGTCAATAATCTAGTTCACATCACTATGTGATTTACATCGTAATGAATCGAACACCCATGCAGTTCTGGTGTTGATCATGTTTAGCCCTTGGAAGAGGTTTAGTCAACGGGTCTGCAACATTCAGATCCGTGTGCACTTTGCAAATATTTATGTCCTTCTCCTCGATGTAATCACGGATGGAGTTGAAGCGTTACTTTATGTGTCTGGTCCTCTTGTGAAACCTTGGTTCCTTGGCCAGAGCAATGGCACCAGTGTTATCATAGAATAGGTTCATTGGACTCAGTGCACTAGGCACTACTCCAAGATCTATCATGAACTGCTTCATCTAGACACCTTCCTTCGCCGCCTCCGAGGCTGCGATGTACTCCGCTTCACATGTAGAATCGGCTACCACGCTTTGCTTGGAACTGCACTAGCTTACCGCTCCCCCATTGAGAATAAATATGTATCTGGTTTGTGACTTCGAGTCATCTAGATCAGTGTCAAAGCTTGCATCGACGTAACCCTTTACGACGAGTTATTCATCACCTCCATAAACAAGAAACATTTCCTTAGTCCTGTTCAGGTACTTAAGGATACTCTTGACCGCTACCCAGTGCTCCATTCCAGGGTCACTTTGAAACCTTCCGGCCATACTTATGGCAAGGCTGACATCCGGTCATGTGCAGAGCATTGCATACATGATAGCGACGGGGAATGTTGCATGGGAAATAGAAATTTTCCTACGCACACGAAGATCTATCCATGGTTAAGAAATGCGGTTGTTGTAGTCGAACGTCTTTGCGATCCAAATTGCCATGCGTCCCGCAATCCAATCACGATCCGTCCCGTGATCCGATCACGATCTATCCCACGAACTTGAACACGATCCGTCTCACGAACTTGATCACGATCCTTCCGATCTAGCACCGAACGGACGACACCTCCGCGTTCAGCACACGTACAGCTTGATGACGATCTCCACCGTCTTGATCTAGCAAGAAGGAGTGGAGAGGAAGAAGAGTTCTCCGGCAACCTGACGGTGTTCCGGCGATGGTGGTGGAGCAATTCCGGCAGGGCTTCGCCTATGCACTGCAGAAAACCGATCTAGAGGAGAAACTATGCACTGGAGGAACGGGTAGCACGTGGCTGAAAATCTCATGCAAAAACCCTCAATACCACCAGTATATATAGGAGGAGAGGAGGAGAGGAGGCAGATTGGCCTCCAAGCCTCCTAGGCTTCAACCGAACTAGGAGAGGAGGAGTCCACCTCCTCCACTCCTAGTAGGATTAGGATTCATCCTTTTTTTCCATTTTGCATTCTTCCACCTTTTTCATTTTGGGTTTTCTTCTCCAGCCACATGGACCTCGTGTGGGAGTTTCCACCAGCCCACTAAGGGCTGATATTCACTCTCCCACAGCCCATGAAGCATCTTGGGTCGAAATACCCCTCCCCGAGGTCTCCCGGTACACTACCGGCACTCCCGGTACACAACCGATAAGCCCAGAACTTTTCCAGCGACCAAAACAGGACTTCCTATATATGAATCTTTACTTCCAGACCATTTCAGAGCTCCTCGTGATGTCCAGCATCTCATCTGGGACTCCGAACAAACTTTGGTCACCACCATACATAACTGTATACTACTGAAACGTCACCAAACCTTAAGTGTGTAGACCCTTCGGGTTCGAGAACTATGTAGACATGACCGAGACACCTCTATGGTCAATAACCAATGGCAGGACCTGGATGTCCACATTGGTTCCTACATATTCTACAAAGATCTTTATAGGTCGAACCTCTATGTCAAGGATTCAGTTAATCCCGTATGATGTTCCCTTTGATCTTCGGTATGTTACTTGCTCGAGATTCGATCGTCGGTATCTCCATACCTATTTCAACCTCGTTACTGGCAAGTCTCTTTACTCGTGCCGTAATACAAGATCCCGTGACCAACACTTAGTCACATTGCTTGCAAGGCTTATTTGTGATGTTGTATTACCGAGTGGGCCTTGAGATACCTCTCCGTCACACGAAGTAACAAATCCCAGTCTTGATCCATGCCAACTCAACAGACACCCTCGGAGACACCTATAGAGCACCTTTATAGTCACCCAGTTATATTGCGACGTTTGATACACACAAGGTACTCCTCCGATATCTGTGAGTTGCATGATCTCATGGTCATAGGAACATATACTTGACATGCAGAAAACAGTAGCAATAAACTGACACGATCATAAGCTGCGTTTGTAGTTTGGATCTTGTCCATCACATCATTCTCCTAATGATGTGATCCCGTTATCAAATGACATCTCATGTCCATGGATAGGAAACCTTAACCATATTTCAATCAACGAGCTAGTTCACTAGAGGCATACTAGGGACATGATGTTTGTCTATGTATCCACACATGTATCCATGTTTCCAATTAATACAATTATAGCATGGATAATAAACGATTATCATGAACAAAGAAATACAATAATGAACACTTTATTTATTGCCTCTAGGGCATATTTCCAACAGTCTCCCATTTGCACTAGAGTCAATAATCTAGTTCACATCACTATGTGATTTACATTGTAATGAATCGAACACCCATGCAGTTCTGGTGTTGATCATGTTTAGCCCATGGAAGCGGTTTAGTCAACGGGTCGGCAACATTCCGATCTGTGTGCACTTTGCAAATATTTATGTCTTTCTCCAAGATGTAATCGCGGATGGAGTTGAAGTGTCACTTTATGTGTCTGGTCATCTTGTGAAACCTTGGTTCCTTGGCCAGAGCAATGGCACCAGTGTTATCACAGAACAGGTTCATTGCATTCAGTGCACTGGGCACTACTCCAAGATCTGTCATGAACTGCTTCATCTAGACACCTTCCTTCGCCGCCTCCGAGGCTGCTTTGTATTCCGCTTCGCACGTAGAATCAGCTACCACGCTTTGCTTGGAAGTGCACCAGCTTACCGCTCCCCCGTTAAGAATAAATACGTATCCGGTTTGCGACTTAGAGTCGTCTGGATCAGTGTCAAAGCTTGCATCGACATAACCCTTTACGACGAGCTCTTCATCACCTCCATAAACGAGAAACATTTCCTTAGTCCTTTTCTGGTACTTAAGGATATTCTTGACCGCTTGCCAGTGCTCCATTCCAGGATCACTTTGAAACCTTCCGGCCATACTTATGGCAAGGCTAACATCGGGTCTCGTGCACATCATTGCATACATGATAGAGCCTTTGGCTGAAGCATAGGGGATGACACTCATCTTTTCTCTATCTTTTGCAGTTACTGGGCATTGAGTCTTACTCAACTTCACACCTTGTAATACAGGCAAGAACCGCTTCTTGGACTGTTCCATTTTGAACTTCTTCAAAACTTTATCAAGGTATGTGCTCTGTGAAAGTGCTATTAAGTGTCTCGATCTATATCTATAGATCTTAATTCCTAATATGAAAACAGCTTCTCCTAGGTCCTTCATTGAAAAACTCTTGTTCAAATATTCCTTCACGCTTTCCAGCATTTCTATATTGTTTCTAATCAGCAATATGTCATCCACATATAATACTAGAAACGCTATAGAGCTCCCACTCACTTTCTTGTAAATACAAGCTTTTCCGTAAACTTGTATAAACTCAAACGCTTTGATCACCTCATCAAAGCGCTTATTCCAAGTCCGAGATGCTTGCACCATTCCATAAATGGATCAATGGAGTTTTCAAACTTTGTCAGCATTCTCTGTATCGACAAACCTTCGGGTTGCATCATATACAACTCTTCCTCAAGGAAACCGTTGAGGAACGCTGTTTTTACATCCATCTGCCAAATTTCATAGTCGAAATAGGCAGCTATTGCTAACATAATTCTGACAGACTTAAGCATCGCTACGGCTGAGAAAGTCTCATCGTAGTCAACTCCTTGAACTTGTGAAAAACCCTTTGCCACAAGTCGAGCTTTATAGATGGTGACATTACTGTCCGCGTCTGTTTTCTTCTTAAAGATCCATTCGTTCTGAAAGGCCTTTTGCCCTTCAGGTAATACTTCCAAAGTCCATACTCTGTTTTCATACATGGATTCCATCACGGACTTCATGGCCTCTAACCATTTCTCAGAATCCGGGCCCATCACTGCTCCTCCATAGCTCGTAGGTTCATTGTTGTCCAACAACATGACCTCCAAGACAAGGTTGTTGTACCACTCACAGGTAGTACGCGGCCTTGTCGACCTACGAGGTTAAATAGCTGCTTGATCCGAAGCTTCATGATCATCATCATTAACTTCCTCTTCTACCATTGTAGGTTCCACAGAAACATCTTTCTGCGCTGCGCTACTTTCTGGTTGAAGTAAAGGTTCAATAACCTCATCAAGCTCTATTTTCCTCCCACTCAATTCTTTCGATAGAAAGTCTTTCTCAAGAAATGTTCCATTTTTAGCGACAAACACTTTGCCTTTGGATATGAGATAGAAGGTATACCCGACTGTCTCTTTCGGGTATCCTATGAAGACGCATTTCTCCGCTTTGGGTTCCAGCTTTTCAGGCTGAAGCTTTTTGACATAAGCATTGCATCCCCAAACTTTATGAAATGACAACTTTGGCTTCTTGCCAAACCACGGTTCATATGGCGTCGTCTCAACGGATTTTGATGGTGCCCTGTTTAAAGTGAATGCAGCTGTCTCTAATGCATAACCCCAAAACGATAGTGGCAAATCAGCAAGAGACATCATAGAACGCACCATATCTAATAAGGTTCGATTACGATGTTCGGACATACCATTACGATGTGGTGTTCCGGGTGGTGTCAACTGTGCAACAATTCCACACTGTCTTAAGTGACTGCCAAACTCATAACTCAGATATTCACCTCATCGATCAAATCGTAGGAACTTAATCTCCTTGTTACGATGATTATCAACTTCACTCTGAAATTTCTTGAACTTTTCAAATGTTTCAGACTTGTGTTTCATTAAGTAAATATACCCATATCTACTTAATTCATTAGTGAAGGTGAGAAAATAACGATATCCACCACGCGCTGTAACATTCATTGGACCGCACACATCAGTGTGTATGATTTCCAATAAGTCACTCACCCGTTCCATTGTTCCAGAGAACTGCGTTTTAGTCATCTTACCCATGAGGCATGGTTCACATGTGTCAAGTGATTCCAAATCAAGTGACTCCAAAAGTCCAGCAGCATGGAGCTTCCTCATGCGTTTTACACTAATATGACCGAAACGGCAGTGCCACAAGAAAGTGGTACTATCATTATCAATTCTACATCTTTTGGCATCAATGTTATGAACATGTGTGTCATCACTATCAAGATTCAATATGAATAAACCCCTAACATTGGGTGCATGACCATAAAAGATATTACTCATATAAATAGAACAACCTTTATTCTCTGATTTAAATGAGTAACCGTCTCACAATAAACAAGATCCAGATATAATGTTCATGCTTAACGCAGGCACTAAATAACAATTATTCAGGTTCATCACTAATCCCAATGGTAATTGAAGAGAGAGTGTGCCGATGGCGATCACATCAACCTTGGAACCATTTCCCACGCGCATCGTCACTTTGTCCTTTGCCAGCCTTCGTTTATTCCGTAGTTCCTGCTTTGAGATGCAAATGTGAGCAACCGAACCGGTATCAAATACCCAGGAACTACTACGAGAGCTAGTAAGGTACACATCAATAACATGTATATCATATATACCTTGTCTGTCGTTGGCCACCTTCTTGTCAGCCAGGTACTTGGGGCAGTTCCGCTTCCAGTGACCAGTTCCTTTGCAATGAAAGCACTCAGTTTCTGGCTTGGGTCCATGCTTAGGCTTCTTTGCAAGAGTAGCAACTGCTTTGCCATCCTTCTTTGTTTTACCCTTCTTGCCCTTGCCCTTGACTTTGCCATTTTTCTTGAAACTAGTGGTTTCATTAACCATCAACACTTGATGTTCTTTCTGGATGTCAAACTCAGCGACTTTTAGCATCGCAAACAGCTCGGCGACTGACTTGTCCATCCCGTGCATGTTATAGTTCATCACAAAGCTCTTGTAACTAGGTGGCGGTGATTGAAGAACTCTGTCAGTGATCACCTCTGGCGGAAGGGCAATTCCCAACTCTACTAGACGAGTTGAATACCCAGACATTGTGAGTATATGTTCACTGATAGACCCGTTCTCCTCCATCTTGCAAGCATAGAACTTATCGGAGGTTTCATACGTCTCGATCCGGGCGTTCTTCTGAAAGATAAACTTCAACTCCTGGAACATCTCATATCCTCCATGACGTTCAAAACGTCTTTAAAGTCCCGGTTCTAAGCCATACAATATTGCACATTGAACTATTGAGTAATCTCTAGTACATGTCTCCCAAGCGTTCTTAACGTCTTCGGAGGTCATGTCTTCTAGTTGGTCACCAAGCGGTGCATCAAGGACATATGATTTCTAGCAAGCCGTGAGGATAATCCTTAGATTACGGGCCCAGTCAACAAAGTTACTTCCATCATCTTTTAGTTTAGCTTTCTCTAGGAACGCATTAAAATTCAGGGGTGCAACTGCGCGAGCCATTGATCTACAACACTTAGACTATTGTTCAAGATAATGAGTTTAGTTAATCAAATTACTAAAGCACCCACTCAAATTGACATCCCTCAGGTCATCTGAGTGTCACATGATCCAAATCCAAAAACTCAAGGCTAATCATCACGTGAGTTGAGGTGGCTTCAATGGTGAACATCATTATGTAGATCATATCTACTATATGACTCATGTTCGACCTTTCGGTCTCTTGTGTTTTGAGGCCATGTTTGTACATGCTAGGCTCGTCAAGTTTAACCCGAGTGTTCTGCGCGTGCAACACTGGCTTGCACCCGTTGTATGTGAACGTAGAGTCTATCACACCGTATCATCACGTGGTGTCTCAACACGACGAACTTTCGCAACGGTTCACACTCGGGGAGAACACAATTTTATCTTGAAATTTAAGTGAGGGATCACCTTATAATCCTACCGTCGTACTAGGCATAACAAGGTGCATAAAAGGATTAACATCACATGCAATTCATAAGTGACATGATATGGCCATGAACTTGTGCTTTAGATCTCCATCTTGAAAGCACCGACATGATATTCATCGTCACCGGCACGACACCATGATCTCCATCAACGTGTCGCCATCAAGGTTGTCACCCCCTACATGCTTATACTACTATCGCTACCGTTTAGCGATAAAGTAAAGGATTACATAGCGCTTGATGATTGACACGCAGGCCATACAATAATTAAAGACAACCCTATGGCTCCTGCCGGTTGCCGTACTCATCGACATGCAAGTCGTGAAATTCTATACATCACATGATCATCTCATACATCACATATATCACATCATTTAATTGGCCATATCACATCACAACATACCCTGCAAAAACAGGTTAGACGTCCTCTAATTGTTGTTGCATGTTTTACGTGGCTGCTACGGGTTTCTAGCAAGAACGATTCTCACCTACGCATAAACCACAATGGTGATACATAATTTGCTTTTCAACCTTCTCAAGGACCGCCTTTGTCGAATCCGATCCAACTAAAGTGAGAGAAACTACCACCCGCAAGGCATCTAGGCAACAAGTTGCGTCGAGGGAACCGGTCTCTCGTAAGCATACGAGTAATGTTGGTCTGGGCTGCTTCATCTCACAATACCGCTGAACCAAAATCTGACCAAGGGAGGAAGCAATCTAAGCATCAACGCCCACAAACCTTTTGTGTTCTACTCGAGATCTCATCTACACATAGACCTAGCTCATGATGCCACTGATGGGGAACATTGCATGTGAAACAAAAAATTTCCTACGCACACGAAGATCTATCCATGGTGATGAGCATCTACGAGAGGGAGAGTGGATCTACATACCCTTGTAGATCGCTAAGCGGGAAGCGTTAAGAAACGCGGTTGGTGTAGTCGAACGTCTTCGCGACCCAAATCGTCGTGCGTCCTGTGATCCAATAACGACCCGTCTCGTGATCCAATCACGATCCGTCCCGCAATCCGATCATGATCCGTCCCAAAAACTTGATCACAATCCGTCTCATGAACTTGATCACGATCCTTCCGATCTAGCACCGAACAGACGACACCTCCGCGTTCAGCACACATACAGCTTGATGACGATCTCCACCGTCTTGATCGAGCAAGAAGGAGTGGAGAGTAAGAAGAGTTCTCCGGAAGCCTGACGGTGCTCCGGCGATGGTGGTGGAGCAATTCCGGCAGGGCTTCGCCTAAGCACTACAGAAAACCGATCTAGAGGAGAAACTATGCACTGGAGGAACGGGTAGCACGTGGCTGAAAATCTCGTGCAAAAACCCTCAATACCACCAGTATATATAGGAGGAGAGGAGGAGAGGAGGCAGCTTGGCCTCCAAGCCTCCTAGGCTTCAGCCGAACTAGGAGAGGAGGAGTCCACCTCCTCCACTCCTAGTAGGATTAGGATTCATCTTTTTTTTTCCTTTTTGCCTTTTTCCACCCTTTTCCTTTTGGGTTTTCTTCTCCAGCCACACGGGCCTTGTGTGGGAGTTTCCACCAGCCCACTAAGGGCTGATATTCACTCTCCCACAGCCCATGAAGCCTCTTGGGTCGAAATACCCCTCCCGGAGGTCTCCCGGTACACTACCGGCACTCCCGGTACACTACCGATTAGCTCGAAACTTTTCCGGCGACCAAAATGGGACTTCCTATATATCAATCTTTACCTCCGGACCATTCTAGAGCTCCTGGTGATGACCGGGATCTCATCTGGGACTCCGAACAACCTTCGGTCACCACCATACATAACTTTATACTATCGAAACGTCACCAAACCTTAAGTGTGCAGACCCTGCCGGTTTGAGAACTATGTAGACATGACCGAGACACCTCTACGGTCAATAACCAATGGCGGGACCTGGATGTCAACATTGGTTCCCACATATTCTACGAAGATCTTTATTGGTCGAACCTCTATGTCAAGGATTTAGTTAATCCCGTATGATGTTCCCTTTGTTCTTCGGTATGTTACTTGCCCGAGATTTGATCGTCGGTATCTTCATACCTAGTTCAACCTCGTTACTGGCAAGTCTCTTTACTCGTTCCGTAATACAAGATCTCGTGACCAACACTTAGTCACATTGCTTGCAAGGCTTATTTGTGATGTTGTATTACCGAGTGGGCCCTGAGATACCTCTCCGTCACACAGAGTAACAAATCCTAGTCTTGATCCATGCCAACTCAACAGACACCCTCGGAGACACTTGTAGAGCACCTTTATAGTCACCCAGTTACGTTGCGACGTTTGATACACACAAGGTACTCCTCCGATATCTGTGAGTTGCATGATCTCATGGTCATAGGAACATATACTTGACATGCAGAAAACAGAAGCAACAAACTGACACGATCATAAGCTACGTTTCTAGTTTGGGTCTTGTCCATCACATCATTCTCCTAATGATGTGATCCCGTTATCAAATGACATCTCATGTCAATGGCTAGGAAACCTTAACCATCTTTCAATCAACGAGCTAGTTCACTAGAGGCATACTAGGGACATTGTGTTTGTCTATGTATCCACACATGTATCCATGTTTCCAATTAATACAATTATAGCATGGATAATAAACGATTATCATGAACAAAGAAATACAATAATGAACACTTTATTTATTGCCTCTAGGGCATATTTCCAATAGATAGCGCCAATGGCTGAAGCATAGGCGACAATAATATGAAAGCAGCTTCTCCTAGGTCCTTCATTGAAAAACTCTTGTTCAAATATTCCTTCACGCTTTCTAGCATTTCTACATTGTTTCCAATTAGCAATATGCCATCCACATATAATACTAGAAACGCTATAGAGCTCCCACTCACTTTCTTGTAAATACAAGCTTCTCCATAAACTTGTATAAAGTCAAACACTTTGATCACCTCATCAAATCGCTTATTCCAACTCCAAGATGCTTGTACCAGTCCATAAATGGATCGCTGAAGTTTGCAAACTTTGTCAGCATTCTCTAGATCGACAAAACCTTCTGGTTGCATCATATACAACTCTTCCTCAAGGAAACCGTTGAGGAACACTGTTTTGACATCCATGTGCCAAATTTCATAATCGAAATAAGCAGCTATTGCCAACATGATTCTGACAGGCTTAAGCATCGCGACGGGTGAGAAGGTCTCATTGTAGTCAACTCCTTGAACTTGTGAAAAACCCTTCGCCACAAGTCGAGCTTTATAGATGGTAACATTACCGTCTGCGTCTGCCTTTTTCTTAAAGATCCATTTGTTCTGAATGGCCTTTTGCCCTTCAGGTAATACTTCCAAAGTCCATACTTTGTTTTCATACATGGATCCCATCTCGGATTTCATGGCCTCTAACCATTTCTCGGAATTTGGGCCCATCACTGCTCCTCCATAGCTCGTAGGTTCATTGTTGTCCAACAACAAGACCTCCAAGACAGGGTTGCCGTACCACTCAGGAGTAGTACGCGCCCTTGTTGACCTACGAGGTTCAATAGTAGTTTGATCCGAAGCTTCATGATCATCATCATTAACTTCCTCATCTACCATCATAGGTTCCACAGAAACATCTTTCTGCGCTGCGCTACTTTCTGGTTGAAGTAAAGGTTCAATAACCTCATCAAGCTCTATTTTGCTCCCTCTCAATTCTTTCGAGAGAAACTCTTTCTCAAGAAATGTTCCGTTCTTAGCAACAAACACTTTGCCTTCGGATCTGAGATAGAAGGTATACCCGAAAGTCTCTTTTGGGTATCCTATGAAGACGCATTTCTCTGCTTTGGGTTCCAGGTTTTCAGGCTGAAGCTTTTTGACATAAGCATCACATCCCCAAACTTTAAGAAACGACAACTTTGGCCTCTTGCCAAACCATAGTTCATATGGCATCGTCTCAACGGATTTTGATGGTGCCCAATTTGAAGTGAATGCAGCTGTCTCTAATGCATAACCCCAATACGATAGTGGCAAATCAGCAAGAGACATCATAGATCGCACCATATCTAATAAGGTCTGATTACGACATTCGGACACACCATTACACTATGGTGTTCCGTGCGGTGTCAACTGTGAAATAATTCCACATTGTCTTAAGTGAATGCCAAACTCATAACTCAGATATTCACCTCGTCGATCAGATCGTAGGAATTTAATCTTCTTGTTACGATGATTCCCAACTTCACTCTAAAATTTCTTGAACTCTTCAAACATTTCAAACTTGTGTTTCATTAAGTAAATATACCCATATCTACTTAAGTCATCAGTGAAGGTGAGAAAATAACAATATCCACCACCCGTTGTAACATTCATCGGACCGCACACATCAGTATCTATGATTTCCAACAAGTCAATTGCCCGTTCCATTGTTCTAGAGAACGGCATTTTAGTCATCTTTCTCATGAGGCATGGTTCACATGTGTCAAGTGATTCAAAATGGAGTGACTCTAGAAGTCCATCAGCATGGAGCTTCCTCATGCGTTTTACACCAATATGACCTAAACGGCAGTGCCACAAGAAAGTGGTACTATCATTATCAACTCTACATCTTTTGGCATCAATGTTATGAACATGTGTGTCATCACTATCAAGATTCAATATGAATAAACCCCTCACATTGGGTGCATGACCATAAAAGATATTACTCATATAAATAGAACAACCTTTATTCTCAGAATTAAATGAGTAACCGTCTCGCAATAAACAAGATCCATATATAATGTTCATGCTTAATGCAGGCACTAAATAGCAGTTATTCAGGTTCATCACTAATCCCGATGGTAATTGAAGAGAGAGCGTGCCGACGGCGATCACATCAACCTTGGAACCATTTCCCATGCGCATCGTCACTTCATCCTTTGCCAGACTTCGTCTAGTCCATAGGTCCTGTTTTGAGTTGCAAATGTGAGCAACCGAACCGGTATCAAATACCCAGGCACTACAACGAGAGCTAGTAAGGTACACATGAATAGCATGTATATCATATATACCTTGTTTGTCGTTGGCCGCCTTCTTGTCAGCCAGGTACTTGGGGCGGTTCCGCTTCCAGTGACCAGTTCCCTTGCAATGAAAGCACTCAGTTTCTGGCTTAGGTCCATGCTTGGGCTTGTTTACAGGAGTAGCAACTGCTTTGCCATTCTTCTTGGTTTTACCCTTCTTGCCCTTGCCCTTGCCATTTTCCTTGAAACTAGTGGTTTTATTGACCATCAACACTTGATGTTCTTCCTGGATTTCAGACTCAGCAACTTTCGGCATCGCAAACAGCTCGGCGACTAACTTGTTCATCTCATGCATGTTATAGTTCATCACAAAGCTCTTCTAACTAGGTGGCAGTGATTGAAGAACTTTGTTAGTGATCGCCTCTGGCAGAAGGGCAATTCCCAACTCCGCTAGACGAGTCCCATACCCAGACATTCTGAGTATATGTTCACTGATAGACCCATTCTCCTCCATCTTGCAATCATAGAACTTGTCGGAGGTCTCATACCTCTCGATCCGGGCATTCTTTTGAAAGATAAACTTCAACTCTTGGAACATCTCATATGCTCCATGACTTTCAAAATGTCTTGGAAGTCCCGGTTCTAAGCGATACAGTATTGCACACTGAACTATTGAGTAACCTCCATAACATGCCTCCCAAGCGTTCTTAACATCTTCGGAGGTCATGTCTTCTGGTTGGTCACCAAGCGGTACATCAAGGACATATGATTTCTGGGAAGCCGTGAGGATAATCCTCAGATTACGGGCCCAGTCAACAAAGTTACTTCCATCATCTTTCAACTTAGCTTTCTCTAGGAACGCATTAAAATTCAGGGGTGCTACTGCGCGAGCCATTGATCTACAACATAAATATGCAAAGGTTGCTTGGACTATTGTTCAAGATAATGAGTTTAGTTAATCAAATTACTAAAGCTCGCACTCAAATTGACATCCCTCAGGTCATTTGAGTGTCACATGATCCGCATTCACCAACTCAAGTCCGATCATCACGTGAGTTGAGGTGTTTTCAATGGTGAACATCATCATGTTGATCATATCTACTATATGACTCATATTCGACCTTTCCATCTCTTGTGTTCCACAGGCCAATCCTGTACATGCTAGGCTCGTCAAGTGAAACCCGAGTGTTATGCACGTGCAACACTAGATTGCACCCGTTGTATGTGAACATAGAGTCTATCACAGTCGATCATCACATGGTGTCTCAACACGATGAACTTTCGCAACGGTGCACACTCGGGGAGAACGTAATGCATCTTGAAATTTTAAGTGAGGGATCACCTTATAATGCTACCGTCGTCCTAAGCAAAACAAGGTTTATAAAAGGATTAACATCACATGCAAATCATAAGTGACATGATATGGCCATGAACTTGTGCTTTTGATCTCCATCTTGAAAGCACCGACATGATCTCCATCGTTACCGGCACGACACCATGATCTCCATCATCTTGATCTCCATCAATGTGTCACCATCGGGGTTGTCACGCCCAATATGCTTCTACTACTATTGCTACCATTTAGCGATAAAGTAAAGCATTACATAGCGCTTAATGATTGACATGCAGCTCATACAATAATTAAAGACAACCCTATGGCTCCTGACGGTTGCCGTACTCATCGACATGCAAGTCGTGATAATCTATACATCACAAGATCATCTCATACATCACATATATCACATCATGTAATTGTCCATATCACATCACAACATACCCTGCAAAAGCAAGTTAGACGTCCTCTAATTGTTGTTGCATGTTTTACGTGGCTGCTACGGGTATCTAGCAAGAACAATTCTCATCTACGCAAAAACCACAACGGTGATACACTAGTTGCTTTTCAACCTTCTCAAGGACCGCCTTTGTCGAATCCGACCCAACTAAAATGAGAGAAACTTTCACCCGCAAGCCATCTATGCAACAATTTGCGGTCGAGGGAACCGGTCTCTCGTAACCATACAATTAATGTTGGGCCGGGCCACTTCATCTCACAATACCGTTGAACCAAAACACGACCAAGGAAGGAAGCAATCTAAGCATCAACGCTCACAAACTCTTTGTGTTCTACTCGAGATCTCATCTACACATAGACCTAGCTCATGATGCCACTGTTGGGGAATGCTGCATGGGAAACAAAAAAATTCCTACATTCATGCAAGACCTATCCATGGTGATGAGCATCTACGAGAGGGAGAGTTAATCTACATACCCTTGTAGATCGCTAAGCGGGAAGCGTTAAGAAATGCGGTTGGTGTAGTCAACTGTCTTCTCAATCCAAATCGCCGAGCATCCTGCGATCCAATCACGATCTGTCCCGCGATCCAATCACGATCCGTCCTGCGAACTTGGTCATGATCCGTCCCGCGAACTTGATCACGGTCCTTCCGATCTTGCGCCGAACGGACGGCACCTCTGCGTTCAGCACACGTGCAGCTTGATGACGATGTCCGCTGTCTTGATCCAGCAAGAGGGAGCGCAGAGGAGGAGGAGTTCTCTAGCAGCGTGATGGCGCTCCGGCTATGGTGGTGGAGCTATTCCGGCAGGGCTTCGCCTAAGCACTGCAGAAATCCGATCTAGAGGAGAAACTATGCACTGGAGGAACGGGTAGCACGTGCCTAAAATTCTGTGCAAAAACCCTAAAACCACCAGTATATACAAGAGGAAGAGAGGAGGAGGCCAAACCAGGTGGGAGAGGTGGAGTCCACCTCCAATCCTAGTAGGACTAGGATTCATCCTATTTTTGCCTTTTTCCACTTTTTTCTCTTTGGGATTTTTCTCCCAGACGCATGGGCCTTGTGTGGGACTTCCACCAGCCGAAAAAGGGCTGGTATTTACTCTCCCACAGCCCATGAAGCCTCTTGGGTCGAAATACCCCTCCCGGTGGTCTCCCAGTACCCTACCGACACTCCCGGTACATTACCGATTAGCCCGAAACTTTTCCGGCGACCAAAATGGGACTTCCTATATATCAATCTTTACCTCCGGACCATTCCAGAGCTCCTGCTGATGACCGGGATCTCATCTGGGACTCCGAACAACCTTCGGTCACCACCATACATAACTTTATACTATCGAAACGTCACCAAACCTTAAGTGTGCAGACCCTGCGGGTTTGAGAACTATGTAGAGATGACCGAGACACCTCTACGGTCAATAACCAATAGAGGGACCTGGATGCCCATATTGTTTCCTACATATTCTATGAAATCTTCATCGGTCGAACCTCTATGTCAAGGATTCAGTTAATCCCGTATGATGTTCCCTTTGTTCTTTGATATGTTACTTGCCCGAGATTAAATCGTCGATATCTCCATACCTAGTTCAACCTCATTACCAGCAAGTCTCTTTAATCGTTCCATAATTCAAGATCCCACGACTAACATTTAGTCACATTGCTTGCAAGGCTTATTATGATGTTGTATTACTGAGTGGGCCCTGAGATACCTCTCCGTCACACGAAGTAATAAATCCCAGTCTTGATCCATGCCAACTCAACAGACACCCTCGGAGATACCTGTAGAGCACCTTTATACTCACACAGTTACGTTGCAACATTTTATACACACAAGGTACTACTCCGGTGTCCGTGAGTTACATGATCTCATGGTCATAGGAACATATACTTGGCATGCAGAAAACAGTAGCAATAAACTGACACGATCATATGCTATGTTTCTAGTTCGGGTCTTGTCCATCACATCATTCTCCTAATGATGTGATCTCATTTATCAAATGATATCACGTGTCAATGGCTAGGAAACCTTGACCATCTTTGATTAACGAGCTAGTTCACTAGAGGCATACTAGCTCGTTACAATGTGTTGTCTATTTACCCACACATGTAATGTGTTTCCAATAAATACAATTATAGCATGGATAATAAAATATTATCATGAACAAGGAAATATAATAATAAACACTTTATTTATTGCCTCTAGGGCATATTTCCAACATGAAGTTTGCGGCAGATGATACTAAGTTGGTGGATTTTACCCAGGGCGACTCATCCAAGCAGTTCATTATCGGGGGCAACATGGATACTGCATAGGAAAGCGCGCTCATCGAATTCAGCCATGAGAATTGGGATATCTTTGCCTGGAAGCCATCTGACATGTCGGGTGTCCCGAGGGAATTCTCTGAGCACCGTCTTAATGTGGATCCTAAATTTAAACTAGTCAAACAGTTTCTTCGCCGTTTCAACGAGGAATGGCGTAAGGCGATCGGAGAAGAAATAGCCCGGCTCTTAGCAGCTGGGTTCATTATGCAAGTATTTCACCTGGAGTGGTTAGCCAATCCCGTGCTCGTGCTTAAGAAGAATGGCACGTGGCGCATGTGTATAGATTACACAGATCTTAACAAAGCTTGTCTAGTTGATCCGTTCGCTTTACCTCGTATTGATCAGATTATCGATGCGACGGCGGGTTGCGAGAGTTTGTGTTTCCTGGACACCTACTCAGGCTATCATCAGATCAAGATGGCGGTTGAGGATCAAGAAAAGACCTCGTTTATAACACCTTTCAGGGCGTTCTACTTTGTATCTATGCCCAAAAGTGCGCATGCGACTTATCAGCGTTGCGTGCAGAATTGCCTTCACAGTCAGATTGGACGCAATGTTCATGCTTATGTGGATGATATCATGGTCAAGTCAAGGAGGAGGGAGACATTGTTAGGATACATGAGGGAAACATTTGACAACTTACGGGTCTACAAGATGATGCTTAACCCAGCCAAGTGCGTTTTTGGTGTCCCTGTAGGTAAACTTTTGGGTTTTTTGGTTTGAGAACGAGGCATTGAAGCTAACCCGGACAAGATAAAGGCCATCATGTCTCTGGATAAGCGGGCGAGCATCAATGATGTGCAGTGTCTGGCAGATCGTATCGCTGCTTTAAGTCGCTTCATCAGCCGCCTGGGGGAGAAGGCCATCCCTCTATACCAAATGATGAAGAAGACAGATGATTTCGTATGGAGCAAGGTGGTAGACGAAGCTCTCGAAGCACTTAAGAAATAGTTAGTTGAGTCGTTGATTCTAGTGGCCCCAGTGGAGAAGGAGCCCTTGCTTTTGTACGTGGCGGCTAACAATAAGGCCGTCAGTGCTGCGATTGTGGTGGAACACAAGGAGGCAGGAAAAGAGTATTCAGTCCAGAGGCCGGTTTATTATGTCGGTGAAGTGCTCGTAGCAACGGTACCCACACTGGCAGAAGCTGATATATGGGGTGTTCATGGCAAATCGTAAGCTAAAGCATTATTTCCTTGGGCACCAGATCACCGTGGTTAGTTTTGCTCTGTTGGGAGACATAATTCAGAATCGAGAAGCCACTGGCAGAATTGCTAAGTGGGCGCTAGAGCTTGGGCCTCTAGATTTGACATATGTGCCTCGCACAGCAGTGAAGTCTCAAGCTTTGGTCGACTTTATCAATAATTGGACAGAGTGTCAAGCACCAGAAGAAAGGCCAGATAACATGTATTGGACAATTCACTTTGACGGATCCAGACAGTTGGAGGGATCTGGGCTGGAATTGTTTTAACTTCCCCTAAAGGTGATAAATTTTGCTATGTGCTAAGGCTGATGTTTCCTTGCACGAACAATGCAGCTGAGTATGAAGCTTTGCTCCATGGACTTCGTGTGGCCAAGGAGATGAACTTGAGCCGGGTTCGTTGCCTCGGCGACTCTGATTTGGTGGTGCAACAGGTGTCAGGCACGTGGGACTCCAAGGACCCGCAGATGGCGGCTTATTGATGGGAGGTGGACATTGTCTCTGGATTTTTCCAAGGGTATCAGGTAGATCATATAAACCGTCGTAAGAATGAGGCGGCGGATGCTTTATCGAGACTTGGCTCTTAGCGTAAACCGGTGCCGCCCAATATCTTTTGGATGTGTTGTATCATCCGTCTGTCAAGTTACCTTCAGAGGAGGATCTAGCAATACCTGACCCGGAGGAGCAGTTGGTGGTGGCTTTACGGGTCGTTGTGGACTGGACGTTGTCGTATCTAGCATATCTGACGCACGGTGAGTTAATGGACGATGAGATTCTCGCACGGCGGATCCTGAGGCGTTCTAAGTCCATGGCCATCATCAAGGGGAATCGCACAAGTGCAGTGTCACCGGCGTCTTCCACCGTAGTGTCTCTCCGGAGGAAGGCAAGGAGATCTTCCATGAAATACATGCCAGCGATTGCGGACACCACGTTGGGTCAGAATCTTTGGTGGAAAAAGCCTTTCGACATGGTTTCTTCTGGTTAACAGCTCACAAGGATGCAAAAGATATTGTCAACAAGTGCGACGGGTGTCAGAAGTTCGGACGGCGTGCTCACGTGCCGGCTCAGTAATTGCGAATGATACCAATCACGTGGGCGTTTGTGGTGTGGGGGCTTGACATGGTTGGACCTTTCAAAAGGTCTAATTATAAAAAGACTCACCTATTAGTAGTTGTGTACAAATTCACCAAGTGGGTGGAGGCTAAGCCGGTGGGCATGTGCGATGCGGCCACGGCAGTTCAGTTTGTCAAGAAGTTGATCTTCTGGTTTGGATACCCCCATAGTATCATCACTGAAAACGGTACAAATCTGTCCAAAGGGGCTATGGAGACGTTTTGCAAAAACGAGCACATCCGGCTTGATGTCTCAGTCGTGGCTCACCCGTAGTCCAACGGGCAGGCGGAGAGGGCAAATCAAGAAGTTTTGAGAGGTATCAAGCCCTGGCTCATGGTTCCTCTACAGAGAACACCGGGGTGTTGGGTTGAAGAGCTACCGTCTGTCCTCTGGAGCATCAACACTATGCCTAACAGGTCAATGGGTTTCACACCTTTCTTTATGGTCTACGCGGCAAAGGCGGTGTTACCAAGTGACATGCGACATGATTCGCCGCGCGTGGCGGCTTATGTGGAAGGTGATAATGAGACGGCATGGAAATATGCATTGGATGCTCTTGATGAAGTGTGTGATCTTGCGGCAGCTCGATCGGCGATTTACCAGCAAGACCTGTGTTGCTACCATAGCCGCAGGGTCAAGACCCGGACGTTCCAAGAAGGCGATTTGGTATTACGTTTGGTTCAAAGATTAGATGGGCGCGCACAAGTTATCACCCCCATGGGAAGGACCTTTTGTGGTTAGCAGAAATCTAAACAATGGGTCTTATTACCTCATTGACGTACGGAATGAGTGATGTACCTTGGCAAGAAACTCACCGGCCATGGAACAACGGCCATCTGTGGCCTTACTATAGTTGATTCATCCAAGCCCTTATCTTTGTACATACATATTTATTTGTATTTAGACAACCGGTATAATAAAGTTGGCATCCCTGCAAAATGGGGCCTCTGTCGTTTTTTCTTGCATTACAGATTTGTGCAAGGATGAATAGTTTCTGCTTGGTTGCTTGGGGCCATTTGACCCACCGGGTCTGGTGAGCTGACCCCTTGGGACGATTCTCAATACGCCGATTTCTCCATGGCGGCCAACAAATCGAGGCGCAAGATAAGCACAATATGGGATGGCTCAAGAGGATGAGCTGCCATGCTGCGAGCCGTTCAAACATGGGTGCATTGCTTTGCTGATGCAAGGTTTACACTCAAGAGGGCGAGCCGCCACACTGCGAGCCGTTCAAACATGGGTGCCAGGAGACTCAAGAGGGCGAGCCGTCATGATGCGAGCCGTTCAAACATGAGTGCGCTACCTTACGGGAGAAAGATTTTAAGTCATTCAAGAGGGCAAGTCGCCAGGATGCGAGCCATTCAAACATGGGCGCCATGGACGCCAAAGAGGACAAGCCGCCATGATGCGAGCCGTTCAAACATAGGCGCCATGAGGAAAGGCGGGTCATGAACCCAGAGCAAGTTCAAGGGTGGGTGAAGTATGCCCCCCACTCTTGGTTGGCTTTTCAACCGTGGTAAGACTGAGTTATACCTGCATGTGTGTAGTTGCCGCTCGTGCAGGGGTGCAGCGAGATGTCAACTCACCCCCTCCAAGGGACTCATACAGCGGCGAGGGACACTCTCTCATCTGCTACAAATGCTCTCCACCAAGTCACCCGCCGTACTCTCAAGCTTGACACCCTTGATGTTCAAACGACGGATTTATGTCATGAGAGAAGTAGCTTATGGGCCCGGGGCACTCACTCCATTGCAGAATTCTGGTCTGTTATGCCCCTAACAGTTAATCTCGCCTAGAGACCCTGAACCATGCAAGATTGGCGGTTAATATCATTAGAGACCCTATACTGTTAGGCGGCTCATAGCAACAGTTTTCCCTCCAAGGGTAAGAATATGAGTTTTTGAAAAAAGAAAAAACAAGGAGAAAAGGAAAATTCAGACATTACAGCGCATATTACATCATATTGCATCGTACCGCATCATACACATTGCATCATACATATTGCATCCCATTTCATATGTTGTATGTCAAGCGGCGTGAGTAAGCAAGATGGACAAGACTATGTTGAGATAACCGGGTCATGGTTTCCTGAAAGCCAGCCGGGCAGGTCTTTGCAAGAGTAGTTTTGTAGGTAAGACCCGGCCATGGATTACTAGTAAGGCATAAGAAAGACCAAATATATTGCAAGGCCCTCAAGGGAGCACAAAAGGCAAGGATATATTACAAGAGTTTGGCGTTTGTTCATTCCGACGGCTCAACTGGCCAAATTACAGGAAGGAGAAGGCAAGGAATTTAACTCGCTGGCGGGTCGCCTGGCACCAGGTCTTCGGGCTCCTCGATCTGCAGACGATCCACATCCCAGTTGCAATTAAGTAAAGCTTCGAGTTGGGCATCAATGAAAAGCAGAGACGGATCAACTTCAGTAGCAAAGAGCGGCTTACAACATGCAGGTATCAGGCATTTTGCTTCAAAAGTTGGGCAGTGCAGCCGTTGGTTGTTCTCATCATAAGCCGCCTGGTAAGGTGTGAGATCCATCTCGTCGACCAAGATGGAGGCGAGCCACCGGGAAGCTTTGATGCATCTGGCGTAGTCAGCTTCAGTGAAGTCGGAGCCGTCATCCTTCTTAGAAGGGAAGTTGTTCATCATCTCTTCGGCCATCAGCTCCGGGGCAAAGGCAAGGGAGCGACTCAATGCTGCTATAGCCCCCCTTCGGGCGGCTGATCACCTCATCTCGTTGACTTACTGGGCAGAGTTGATAAAGCTTCCAGGACGCCCTTCATAAGTTTGGGGACGTACTTGGCTATCATGATGGCTTTGATAGTACAAAGGGCTCCACTATAGAGCTGCTCCGTGAGAGTATATATAGCCTTGAGCATGAGTATGCTGTCAGATGACAATTGGCGGCTCAGCTCTCCTGCAAGAAAATTGATCAAGATGGTAAGCCGTCCGGCTGATGGTTTTATAAACACCCAAACTCCGTAAAAAGGGGAAGTGCTTACCAAACATTGCGCCAATCATTTTGGATATATGGCCCTTAAGGGTGTTCAGTTCAGCAAATGCAAGTTTGGCCCTCTCTTCAGCTTCGGCAGCATGTTTTGATAGAGAGGCTTGCTCAGACTCGGCGGTACTCTTGTAAGCAGCAAATTCAGCATGAAGCTTCTCCAATTGCTCAACAGCCGCCCGAAGCTTCTCGTCTGCGGCAGCTCGAGCACTTTGTTGGATGGCAAGGTTTTCTTTCAAGCCAGCGCATTCAGATTCGGTCGTAGCCAGCGCCTCCTGTATTATAGTGGAAAGATAAAAGAATTAAGTCGCCAGAGGGACAACAATTGATGCAAGTCCCAAGTAGACTACAGGTAATATACTTGGCACTTGGGGGCTAATGTATGCGTTTTCACTCTATGTTTAGAAGTTGGAGATCCGGCTCATAATTATCATGATGGGCCGGACTTGGGGGCTACAAGGGGATCTACAAAGCGTACAAATCAGCTAGCATGCAGTCTAGTCCGATAAAAGCTTCTATGTGATGATGAAGAAATGAGAGACTCGAGCCACTATTTGCAATGCTGGCCCGACTCTTGGGGGCTACATACGGGTATGAAAAGAGGAAAGAAGGATACCTCAACCTTTGTCTTCATCAGACCAACAAGCTTGGTCTCCATGTTGCGGCTGTTAGATAGGCGGTTTAAGTAAGTAGCGTGCAAGTCATCCGCGCTCGTCGTCTACAAGACAGGCAATTCGAAGGTAAGATTCTTCGAAGAGTTCTCCACCTTGCATGTGTGCTTGGTCAGGGTGTGACGGGACGGAGATTGGTAAGCCGCCCCGGTGATGATAAAGTCGGGGGGGACTCACCTTCAGTGTTTTGACTTGGCGGCCTGGGATCGGCGGCTAGGCTGGCATGACCCGCTGCACCAGGACCCGCAAAATCAGGAGGTGGAGGAGATTGCTCAGGGGCCTCGTGGTCGATCTTAGGAGACCTAGCAGGAGAGGTCATTGGTTCAGTAGGGGCCGACTGCTGGATGGGGGGACAACTTCAGACCCGCCCGTCTTCCTACGCTTGGCCTGCGTCCTGAAAAGACAGAATTAATAGTTAAGTATATATGAAGCACCAATAGTGCATGTACAGCTCAAGAAAGATATGTACCCTAGATTGACCTTCATGGGCGGAAGCTTGGAGGTAGTCAAGTCACCAGATGAGGGGGGTGTGACCTTCAAAGGTTAAGTTAAACAAGACTATAATAAGACAGTGTTGAAGAAGTAAAAAGGCAAGTTTTGGGGTCTTGGTAAGATACCTCGGCAGGGCGTTTGCGTGGTACCGGGGAGTTGGGTAAGCCAGTTATGAGATCCCTAGAGCTGGCACTCCGGGTTTGATGCTGAGATTCGTGCTGTCATTTTTTCAAACGAATGTCGAGATCCAAGTAAGCAATAGGGTGTGAAAAAGGAACCTTTCGGATGACCCGTCGTATCTTCGCTTGCAAGAAAATTTCTGAGTCGGAAGAGTGACACGTTACCTCGAAGGTGGAGGCACGGCTTGTCTCTGATTCTTCCTGTGAACAATCATGGTCAATGAGATGCACAAAAAGACGACCAAGGGAGTCGAGTTCTACCTCTGAGTCGTCAAGTTCAAGCAGCTCTTGAGCCGAGGGGTTTTGCTTACGACCGCGGATTTTACCCGCCCGAGATTTTTTCTTCCTTGCAGGTGAAATGAACTTCTTCTTACAAAAGTTAGAATTGGCCTGTAGAAAGAGCCGCCAAAAAGGTTAAAAATGTCATACGAGTCAAGGCAAGAGAGAGCTGGGTTCAAGAACCACCCTTACATCTAGGGTTGGGTTGACAGTGCAGAATGGTGGCAAGCCAATCACACGGCAAGCCTCCTGGGACTCGCGGGTGAGTCCTTTGATGGTGGTGATAATGTTTTCTTCGGTTAAGGTGGTGCGGGTGAAGCATAGAGGATCATCGTCTCTACCAGTGTATTCGCACATGAGGCATTCCCGCCGGCTCAGAGGCAAGATTCTCCAGGAGACCCAGCAGCGGGTTAGGTCGATTCCGGTTAAGCCGTTGGCCAGAAGTGCTCGAATCTTGGCAAACTGTGGAGCATATTTCGCACGAGCCGTGGCGATCATTCGGTCTGGAAGCTCCGTAGAGGTGTAGAGCCGGGTGGGATGGTAACCCGGCAGAGGATTTTCGCCTTCAGGGGACGTGTCCCCGCAATAAAACCATGTCCTATTCCAATCCTTAGGATGGCTTGGCATTAGAACGGACGGGTAAGCCAGATCCCTTTGAATGGAGACTCCACCAAGTTCCAGACTTGGGCCGCCTGCTACTTCTGTCTGGCGGTTGACATAAAAAAAAGTCGCGGAAGAAGTCGAGGGACGGCTCTTCTTGCAAATAAACCTCGCTGAGAACTTGGAAGTTGCACAGGTTGGAAATAGAGTTGGCTGTGATGTCTTGGGGATGCAGGTTGAAGAAGTGGAGCACATCACGGGAATATTTAGACCCAGGAGGGCGAAAGTCACGTAAACTGTGATTAGTGAACACAACGACTTCCCCCTCGCGCGGAATGGGTCTTATCTCATTCCCCGCAACACGCCGGTGTATAGCATATTGAGCCGGCAGAGATCCAGCTTCTACATAATCTAGCAAGAACCGCTCGGTGACCCCAGAGCCGATCCAGTCACAATACGAAGGAGCACGAGACATGATGGCGACTCAAGAAGCTGTGAAAGTAAAGCAAAGGCTCGGCGAGTCAAAAATTGACTCTACTAATGAAGATGGCAGGTAAAGTGAATTGTTAAGATGGTGATATGCCGGCACAACTATCAGAAGAGACGGAGGCTAATGGCGGGTTGCATTAGCTATACTATGGCGCAAATATTTGTTAAGGAGCAGAAACATATTTCACATGCTATATTGACGAAAACAAGATCTACAGGCACGGATAAATCAGGATTAAATCAACCCTAAATAGGGGCCGAGGACGAACGAACGATCTAAATACAGGGAAGGAAGCAATACTACAGATCTAAGTTGGGCAGCCATGGGTTGCGTGCGGACGGCCGCAGTGGATGGTGGCATGGCAAGAACTAAAGAACTACCCAACTTTTGGCATTATGAAGATGAACGGACATGGAAGTCCGACGAACTCGGTAGGGTTCAGGTGGGGGAGTGAGGAGATTTAATGAGGTTGAAGAGCATACCTGTGGACGCGGCGCGCGATAGCGAAGAATCTGGATGCAGTCGGGTCGATGCAGCGGCCAAGGTTGAGGACGACGGTGACGATGTGCTGGTGCGGCAGAGCTCGAGAGCGCACGGGTCGGAAGGAAGAAGAAGAAGTGGCGGCGAAAGAAAAGGGAAATGACCCCTCGTGGCCCTATTTATGGGGTGGGGGTAAACGAGACGTGCGGAAATCGAGGTGCGGAATGATGACCGGCCGAACGGACGCCTCGATTCTCGGGCCGACCATTTTAATAAGAGGATCTGCGACATACGTCAGAGAATCCTTCTGACATTTATGACAGTGACGTCACGGCGGGTTATATACTTTACAGGTGACAAGAGTGTGAGACTTGCCGCGGAGCAAAAGAGAAGATTGATAAGCAAGCTCAAATCAATCTGGGGCCTAATGTTGGGGATATGACCCCGTGGTCAGACCCGCCCAAGAGGGGTCGGGTCTTACCTGGCTGCTCGTCTGGATATGGGCCGGAAGATGAAGATTGGGCTGCACGGCGGTTGATCAAGTGGGCTAAAGGTAAAGGCCAGAGACTGGAAGACCCAAGATCCGGGCGAGAGAGCCGCCCGGAAACAACACGCCAAGGAAAGCAAAGATAGTTAAGAGATAGAATCGGATACGTTGTAAGAGCCACCGAGAGGTTTGTAACCCGGGGTCTTGACCTCTTATATAAAGGTGAGATCCAGCGGCAGCAGAGGGTAGGCTATCGAAAACTAGATCAAGCAATTACGCTCCCTTTGTAATCGATACACCCATCAATACAATCAAAGCAGGACGTAGGCTTTTACCTCATCTCGAGGGGCCGAACCTGGGTAAACCCGTGTCTTTTGTCTCGATCAACCCCTTTGACTCTAGTGCCTTAGCGATGGCCTCAAACCTAAGTCTTCGAACATCTGCCGTGACAAATCCACAACACAGGCCTTCCACCTTACCAAGATATATAGGTGCATTAAATTAAATAGCAACACATATTGTGATATCTCCAGATATCCATGTTATCGCATGGAAATAACCTGCACCTACATCTAAGAACGCTATAAGAGGGGTTGAGCAGCGCTATGTTAGCCAAACAAGGTTTGCTAGGTGGTAGAGGGGTTAGAGGCTTTCGTGGCAATGTAGGAGGCTGAACATTCAAGTGGTAGGTAACGAAACGTAGCGATAAGAGCGAGACATCTAGCAAAGCAAAATAGTGTCGGGATCCGGGTACGATCATCTTGCATGTTGGTTCTTAAGAGGGACAAAGAGCTGGGTCCTCGTAGTTGTTCCCTCCTGGACTCGTACTCAGGTTCAACACTCACATCTACCCAAAGAGAAACAGCAACAAATAAACAAACAACCAAGGTGCAATGAACAAATAAGATGATGCATCATTCATTTGAAGTATTTAACATGGCAATCCTAAGTTAGTCATGTTTCTCATGCAATAGTTAAGTTATTAGAATTCAGGACAAAACCACATGTTTAGTTGTATGAACATGCATGATCATGGCAAATATAGATGTGTCATTCAAAATCCATGCAAATTCATACGTAGAACATAGAAAACGGAATACCGGTTCTCACGCTACACTCACGACAAGGTACAAAGACAAAACACAAGACAAGGAAGGCCATGGGCCATTCCTTGGTGTTCCAAGGTAGCCACTGGTTAGAAAATGAAAAAATAGCCACAGTGGAGACAAATATCAAGCAAAACTATGGAGCATAGCTCACACAAGTGAAAACACAATAACACACACATCAAGTCCAAAACAACAACATAGCAACTTGCACAGCAAATATCTAGAGCTACAGGAGGTTTCCAACCACAAACAAAGTATGTACAAAAACTACATAACATGCTTGTCAAATCATCCACTACACAAACTTGAAAGGAGGTAAGAAACACTAGCAATCAAGCTCACAAGATGGCATAGTGAAACAGATTCTAGGGACTTGGAGAAAATCATAGTTTTCTGGAATCTGAGTTATCTTGCTGGCAATTTGGCAGTAGAAAACAATGATGCTAGAGACCACCTCATGTCATGAAAATTAATAGGATTGTAGAGGACAATATCTACTACAAAACACTAGCACTGAGCTTGAGCTAAACCACAACAAAACACTTGGTAGCATACACTAAACATGCATAAAAATAATTACAGCATCTCATACTTAGAAATATTTAGCATGTTGAAAAAAGAAACATCTACTTAGCTACTTTGGAGCAAGAAACCCACTTAGATATAGGCTTATCATGTCAAAAGAAAATACCAGGGCATAATACTCACAAAACTCTACCAATTACATGTTGACACAAATATCATAGCATGCATGGATTTATTCATACAAAATGACAAAATGGCATGTTGGAACAAAATGAGATTTTGCAAAACTTGATCAAATGGCCAAACAAACAGCACCATTGCATTCCTTGGGAAATTCTACCCCAAAATCAAATATCACACTTGTTGGGGATATAACCCCGTGGTAAGACCCGCCCAGGTGGGGCCGGGTCATACCTGGCGGCTCATAATTCAGACCAAGGCAGATGGGCCTAGAGACGTAAGCTTAGACATATGGTGGCTTACCAAGATGGGCCAAGACAAGGCCCATACGGGAGAAGGCATGAAGACCCGGGCGATTAAGCCGCCCAGAGATGGCTTGCCCAGGAAGGCAAGGCGACATAGAGATAGAATCAGATACGTTGTAAGAGTCGGTATGAGACTCGTGTAACTCGTGGTCTTGACCTCCTATATAAAGGAGAGACCCGGGGCGACTTAGACAAAAACCAACAAAACGAGAACTAGGTCAAGCGAATCTGATCCCTTGTAATCGATACTCCAATCAATACAACACAAGCAGGACGTAGGCTTTTACCTCTCCTTGAGGGGCCGAACCTGGGTAAACTCGTGTCCTTCATCCCAACCAACCCGTTTGAGTCCATCACATTAGCGATAGCCTCGAACCTAAGTCCTCGGACATCTGCCATGACAAAACCATGACAGTTGGCACCCACCATGGGATCCAGGGGTACGTTGAGTTCTCAAAGGGCTCTGTCCCAAGGATCGAGGGGTACGTTGTTGTCAAGCTGAACAAAAGCCACCATGGCTGGCTCTACATCGACAACGCTGGCCGGGGCCCTGAGGCCAAATCTGTCGAGTACGGTTTCCGGGTTCCTTTTAGTGGAATCCACGTCTTCATCGGTAAGGTCGGCGGATCTACACCCAGGCCAGACGTCTGCACCAACATCGTTGAGTCGGCTCAGCGCGCGCAACCTAATCGACCCGTGCAACCCGCCCGTGCTGACCTGGGCAGGAAGCATGTCTTCGTCGGCTTCACTCAAGGCATGGATCTTGAGGCTTCTATATCACAGGAGACTCTCGTCTCTTTGGAGGATGGATCTTCGAGCGGAGAGGTGGAATGAATCTACCAGCTTCACGATCGTAGGATCGGGGGCTACGACGAGATTTACCCCGAGTCGGAGCATTATGAGCCAGATGATCATGGGCCGCCGATCCATGCGGCCGTCTTCACGGCGGGTTCAGCGCTGGTCCCGAGCAGTACAGCCACCGGGGCAGCAAGATCGGGGTTGACCCGCCGCCGGCTCCGGTTCTTCTCGATCTGATGAACGAGCTTATAGCACTGATGGCGACTGAGGTCACGGCTGAGAATCAAGCCGCCCGGAATGCAGAAAGCGCCAGACTAAAGGACCAGATGATTGAAGTCCACCAGGGGATCAGCATGCTGAAGGCTCAGATGGATGCGGAGGCGGAGCGCCTTAAGGCGGATGCTTTCCACCTCGAATTGGAGCAGCAATCTGCAGTGGCGGTTCAGCAGATGAGGCACCAGTCCCACTTGCCGGAATAGTACGAGGCCAGAAACCTTTTTAACACACCGGGAATGGGACGGACAGTGGAAGCTCCTAGAAGTCAGCCGACGGCTAGGCAACAGCAGCTTAACCCGCCCCGACGGAACCGGGCCGCACCAATGGTTTTTCCAACGCCGGCGGGTCATTATTCAAACCCGGCGGAGAACATGGTGGCGGCAGCAACCCAGCTTGAAACGATCCCTATCCTGGATGAGGTGCCTTTCGCATAAGAGGTGTGGGAGGCTATTGGATACCTACAAACGGTGATGGTCTAGCAAGAGAAGTAGACCTACAGCTGGAGTCGCGTGCATTCAAACCCCATCCCCAGCCGTAGCTTCAGCCGGCGTTATGAGTCACCGGTGGTTTCTAGCAGGGATCGGCATCGAAGCCCGCCGCGAGATGATCAGGCGTTTATGGATGCTCAAGCGTTGTTGGACCGGGCGAGAGCACAGCGAGAGGCGGCAGCTTTGGCGGCGACGGCTCATCGAACCTGCACCTTCTATCTAAGTAGGAGCAGGAGTAACCACCAATGTCGTGGGAGTGTCGTGGTTAGTGCCGGCTTTTCGGAACGAGCGTCTGCCGAAAGATTTCAAAGGCCCTCGCAAGATCCCAAATTGCACTACTGACCTGCCTCCGGAGCCTGGATTGAAAGCTATGAGTTGGCCATGGAGATGTTAGATGTTAATGATGCAGTATGTGCCAAGTATTTCATCATGATGCTGGAAGGGTCGGCTCGCACGTGGTTGAAGGGTTTGCCACCCAATACCGTTAATTCCTGGGCCGAGTTGAAGGCAAAGTTCATCCAAAATTTCCAAGGAACGTGCAAGCAGCCCATGACGATTGTGGATTTGGATCACTGTGTGCAACAAGAGAATGAGTCGGCTCATCATTGGGTCCAGCGGGTCTCAACTATCATCCACTCGTCTGAACAGATTACGGCGGCTCACGCAGTGTTGATTCTGGAGAAGAATTGCCATTTTACGCCTCTGAAGCAAAAGCTTGGCCGGCTCAAACGTTCCTGTCAAGACATGGGGGAACTCATGGTGGCTCTCACAAAGTATGTTGATTCTGACAATACGAAGGATCCAGGTTTGGATGAGGAGAAGCCTGGTCAGAGTAAGAAGAGCAACAATGGAAAGGGTGCGGCAAGTAATGGCAATAAGGCAAGAGGAAGAATCCGGAAGGTGGGTCAGAATTGGTGGCCAATGCCAGCACCGGGAACAATCATGCTAAGGGAAATGGGAATTTCCGATAGCCCTTTAATAAGAATAAAACTCCTTTCAGTTTGGAAGAGATGCTCAATAAGCCTTCTCCAGAGCACAGCCGGCCCGACAAGGTGGCGGGTCACACATGGGGGAATTGCCACATTATGCGACGGTATCGGGACTATAGCTTGTGGCAGCATAACAACAATGGTGGTGGCCCGCCAGGCGGCTCAGGACCAGGCGGGTAAGGAGCCGGCCTCGGTTCTGGCTGCTCAAGATCCGGCCATCAGGGCCAGGGCAACCAAGGAGGGCATCATCAGCAGTCTGGTGGCAACAATCAACAATAGAATAACCTGTCTGGTATCAGAGTCATCCAAAACAGCTCAGCTCGGGTCAGTATCATGTCTTTACAACCAGCCTTGACAGCTGAGATCAGAAGTTGCGCAAGCGGGCGGTTAATGCGATCACACTAGCTCTCCCGCAATACTTGAAGTGGTCTGAGTACGACATAACTTGGAGCAGAGAGGATCACCCGCCACGTGTGGACGACCCAGGGCGGCTGGCTTTGGTAGTCGCCCCCCCCAAGTGGGAGGATATTTGTTTACTAAAGTACTTATGGATGGTGGCAGCAGCATCAATATCCTATACTACGACACTTTTCGCCGGATGAAGTTGCTTGATAAAGATCTTAGGTCGTCCTCGACAGTCTTTCATGCCGTGGTGCCTGGCAAGTCAGCTTATCCAGTGGGTAAGATCTCTTTGGAAGTCGCCTTTGGTGATGAATACAACTACAGGGTGGAATCCTTGTGGTTCGAGGTGGTAAAAATTAAGAATCCGTATCATGCCCTGTTTGGACAGCCGGCTTATGCCAAGTTCATGACTAGGCCTTGTTATGTCTACTTACAGCTCAAGATGCCCGGTTTGAACGGGATGATTACAGTGCATGGTGATCGGAAGACGGCTATTGAGTGTGAGGAAGGAGACGCAGCTTATGCAGAGTCAAGTTGCGCTGAAGCGAAGCTCAAGTTCTATAAGCAAAATGTTGACCCGGAGGACATGACTCCACTCAAGAAGCCCACCACAGAATCTGAGCCGCCCCTCAAGTTTTCGGCCGATGATACCAAATTGGTGGATTTCATGCCGGGCGACTCATCGCAATAGTTCACTATTGGGGCTAATATGGATCCCAAATAGGAAAGCGCGCTCAACGAATTCATCTGTGAGGATCAGGACATCTTTGCATGGTAGCCTTCTGACATGACGGGTGTACCGAGAGAGTTCGCTGAGCACCACCTTAATGTGGATCCTAAGTTTAAACCAGTCAAACAGTTCCAACGACGGTTCAATGAAGAGAGACGCAAGGCCATCGGAGAAGAGGTGGCCCGACTTCTGGCGGCGATTTTCATCGTCGAGGTCTTTCACCTAGAGTGGCTTGCTAACCTGGTGATAGTGCTTAAGAAGAATGCCACATGGTGTATGTGTGTGGATTACACGGACCTTAACAAAGCCTGTCTGGTTGACCCGTTTGCTCTCCACTGTATAGACAAAATTATTGATGCAACGGTGGGTTGTGAGAGCTTATGCTTCCTGAATGCTTATTCTGGTTATCATCAGATCAAGATGGCAGTCAAGGACCAAGAGAAGACAGCTTTCATCATGCCTTTTGGTGCTTTCTGCTATGTGTCTATGCCTTTTGGGCTCAAGAGTGCCCGGCGACTTATTAGCATTCCATGCAGAACTGTCTTCACTGTTAGATTGGACGCAATGTTCATGCGTATGTGGATGATCTTTTGAGCAAGTCAAGGAAGAAGGAGACTCTACTTGATGACCTGAAGGAAACTTTTGATAACTTACGAGTTTACAAGATGATGATTAACCCGGCTAAATGTGTTTTTGGCGTTCCCACAAGCAAACTTTTGGGGTTTCTAGTTTCTGAGCGTGGCACTGAGGATAATCCAGATAAGATCAACACTATCACTTCCCTGTCTAAGCCGGCGTGCATTAATGATGTTTAGCGTTTGGCAGGATGGATTGCTGTGTTAAGCCGGTTCGTAAGCCACCTTGGTGAGAAGGCCATCCCTTTGTACCAGATGATGAAGAAGATGGACAACTTTGTTTGGAGTATGGGGGTGGGTGAGGCATTTGAGGCACTCAAGAGACAGCTCTCTGAACCGCTGGTCTTAGCGGCTCTGGCTGAGAAGGAACCTTTGCTCTTATATGTGGTGGCTAATAATAGGGCAGTCAGTGCCGCGATCGTCGTTGAGCGTAAGGAGGCAGGGAACGAATATCCAGTTCAGAGTCCGGTTTACTACATCAGTGAAGTCCTGACAAAGTCCAAGCAGAGGTACCCACATTGGCAGAAGATGATGTATGGGGTATTCATGGCTAATCGTAAGATGACACATTATTTCCTAGGGCCGCAGATCACAGTAGTCAACTCTGCCCCTTGGGAGACATAATTCAAAACAGAGAAGCCACCGGCAGGATTACTAAGTGGGCATTGGAGCTTGGACCTCTTAATGTGAAATACGTGCCTCACACAGCGGTCAAGTCTCAGGCCTTGGCGGATTCCATAAACAACTAGATGGAGTGTCAGGCGCCCGAGGAAATCTGGATAACACATATTGGACAATACACTTTGATGGATCCAGGCAGCTGGAAGGATCAGGGGCAGGATTTGTCTTAACTTCCCCTAAAGGTGACAAGTTTTGTTATGTGCTAAGGTTAATGTTTCCTTGTACTAACAATGTAGCTGAGTATGAAGCTCTGCTCCATAGCCTCCGGGTGGCTAAGGAGATGAACCTGAGCCAGGTTAGATGTCTTGGCGACTCGGATCTCGTAGCTCAGCAAGTTTCGGGCACTTGGGATTCCATGGACCCGCGTATGGCGGGCTATCGTCAGGCGGTGGATGTCATTGCTGGTCATTTCAAGGGTTACTAGGTGTATCATGTTGATCGTCACAGGAACGAGGTGGCTATCGCACTGTCAAGGCTGGGCTCTCAGTGTAAGCCGGTGCCGCCTAATGTTTTCTTAGACGTATTACATCACCCATCAGTTAAGTTGCTTTCAGAGGAAGACTTGGCTATACCTGACCCGGAGGGGCAGCTGGTGGCAGCTCTACATGTTATTCCTGACTAGACCGTGCCTTACCTAGCGTACTTGACTCGCGGCGAGTTACTTGAGGATGAGAACTTGGCGAGATAGATCATCAGGCGGTCTAAATCTATGACAATCATCAATGGTGAGTTACATAAGTGTAGCATTACCGGCGTCTTTCAACGTTGTGTCTCATCGGAAGAAGGCAGAGAAATCCTAAATGAAATTCACACTCGCGATTGTGGTCATCACGCCGGCTCAAAATCTCTGGTGGCCAAAGCTTTTCGACACGGTTTCTTCTGGTTGACAGCTCATAAGGATGCAGAATGACTGGTTCGCAAGTGCGATGGATATCAGAAGTTCGGCCAGCGTGCTCACGTCCCGGCTCAAGAGTTATGCACAATTCCAATTACCTGGCCATTTGTAGTCTGGGGGCTTGATATGGTCGGGCCTTTCAAGAGATCCAAGGACAAGAAGACCCACCTCTTGGTGGCAATGGACAAATTTACCAAGTGGGTAGAAGCTGAGCCGGTCAGCAAGTGTGACGCGGCTACGATGGTTCAGCTTGTCAAAAAGCTAATCTACCACTTTGGTTACCCTCATAGTATCATCACAGATAATGGTACGAACTTATCCAAGGGGGCTATGCAAGCATTCTGTGAAAGCGAGCACATCCAACTTGACGTCAAATGGTCAGGCAGAGCATGCTAACAAGGAAATCTTGAGAGGTATCAAACCCCGGCTTATGGTTCCTTTGTAGCGCATGCCAGGTCGTTGGGTAGAGGAGTTTCCATCCGTCTTATGGAGCATCAAAACCACTCCCAACAGATCAACAGGCTATATGCCTTTCTTCATGGTTTATGGCGCGGAAGCCGTGTTACCAAGTGATATACGTCATGACTCTCCATGGGTGGAGGCATACATTGAGGCGGATAATGAAACAGCACGTCAAGACGTGTTGGATGCCTTAGAGGAAATGCGTGATCTGGCAGCGGCTCGATCGGCGATTTATCAGCAAGACATGTATCGCTATCATAGCCACAGTGTTAAGACCCGGACGTTTCAAGAAGGCGACTTGGTGTTGCGATTGATTCAAGATCAGACAGATGCGCACAAGCTATCCCCTCCATGGGAAGGACCTTTCGTGGTGAGTAGAAATCTCAACAACGGGTCGTATTATCTCATTGACATACGAGATGAATCAAGCACTTTTGGGCAGGAGACCCGCCGGCCGTGGAACATAGCTCATTTGCGGCCTTACTATACTTGAGTCGTCAAACACTTGACATTGTACACTATCATTGTACATATCATATTATATATATATATGAATAAACTTGGCATCCCTCCAAGTAGGGGCCTCTGCCATTTCTCATATATCAGTTTGCGCTACAAGGTCATCTAGGGGGCTTCCAACCCGCCGGGTTTAGCTTATCAGACCCTATTGATCGGCTCTTAAGCCAAAAAGTTGAGTCTGTCAACAGGTCATCTAGGGGGCTTCCAACCCGCCGGGTTTAGCTTATCAGACCCTATTGATCGACTCTGAAGCCAAAAAGTTGACTCTGTCAACAGGTCATCTAGGGGGCTTCCAACCCGCCGGGTTTAGCTTATCAAACCCTATTGATCGGCTCTTAAGCCAAAAAGTTGACTCTGTCAACAGGTCATCTAGGGGGCTTTCAACCCGCCGGGTTTAGCTTATCAAACCCTATTGATCGGCTCTTAAGCCAAAAAGTTGACTCTATCAACAGGTCATCTAGGGGACTTCCAACCCGCCAGGTTTAGCTTATCAGACCCTATTGATCGGCTCTTCAGCCAAAAAGTGGACTCTATCAACGGGTCATCTAGGGGGCTTCCAACCCGCCGGGTTTAGCTTATCAGACCCTATTGATCGGCTCTTAAGCCAAAAAGTTGACTCTGTCAACAGGTCATCTAGGGGTCTTTCAACCCGCCGGGTTTAGCTTATCAGACCCTATTGATCGGCTCTTAAGCCAAAAAGTTGACTCTATCAACAGGTCATCTAGGGGACTTCCAACCTGCTGGGTTTAGCTTATCAGACCCTATTGATCGACTCTTAACCAAAAAGTGGACTCTGTCAACAGGTCATCTAGGGGGCTTCCAACCCTCCGGGTTTAGCTTATCAGCCCTATTGATCAGCTCTTAAGCTAAAAAGTTGACTCCATCAACAAGGTCATTTGGGGGCTTCCAACCCACCAGGTTTAGCTTACATACCCTCTTGATCAGCTCTTAAGCCATCGCAAGCTCGGTTAAACCTGTCTGTAAGTTGATGCTGCTTCACTAGGTGACCCGTCGAACTCCTATCAGTTAATCTTGCCTGGAGACCTGATCCGACTCGAAGACTTTAACAACCAATCTCGAAAGAGACCCTGTACTGGTTAAGGTTAAATCGGTGGCTCTTGTCACATGAGGGCCGTCTTACAGAAAGCGGGGATAAACTCTCTCATCTACTATCGACTCTCCGCTATGTGGCCCGTTTTGTACTCTTAGACAGTTAATCTTTTAAAGATCCTGCATTGTTTAAGGTTAAAATGATAGATTTATGTCACGTGAGAGGCAGTTTATGGGCTACCAGGGTACTCATGCCTTGTCGTGTCTCTTTCTGGGATGTTATGCTCCTATCAGTTAATCTCGCTTAGAGACACTGAGCCGCTCAAAGAGATTGACGACCAATCTCGATAGAGACCCTATACTGGTAAGGAGTTATAGTAGCGAGTCACCTCAGAAGAACAGGCTCATGAGCTATTGGAAAAAGCAAGTAAGGAAAGATATAACATCTCCGGTTTGTGTTATTCTAAGCCGCCCTCGCGACAGTCCAAGAAAGATTCTGCTCTTACAGGCTATTTTCTTAAGAAGAGCCTCCACGACATCTGATATGATTTGAAGCACAAGGCGGACATAATATATTAAAGTCGGGCGATTCCATATGTGCACGATGGCATAGTTCAAGCAAGGTAAGGTTTTTCCTAAAGGCCTATTACAACGCTCTCCTCAAAGCTCAAAAAGCAAGACTTAAATTTTTTTACACCTCTCAAAGTTTTGGCGGGTCAAAGAAGCCGGGTTATGCCATGGTAAGATAAAGTTGATTAGCTAGACGGCGGGTCATCCTATGGTAGATCTTTGACCTCCTCGATCTGAAGATTGTCCATGTCCCAGTTGCAGTTGGTTAAAGCTTCAAAGTTGGCCTCTTCAAAGAGGGGAGACGGGTTAATGTCAGGGGCAAAGAAGTGCTTACGGCGTGCAGGAGTTAAATCCTTGGCCTCGAAGGTTGGGCCGCGCACTCGCTTGTTCTCGGCATTGTAAGCCGCCTGATATGTTGACAGATTCAGTTCTTCCGCTAACACTGATGCATGGACCCTGGAGGCCTTCATACAATGAGCATAGTCGGCTTTTGTGAATTCTAAGCCGTCGTCCTTCTTTGATGGAAAGCCATCCATCATCTCTTTAGGAGTTAGCTCCGGGGCAAAGGCCAAAGCCCGACTTATCGCCGCAATGGCTCCCTTTCGGGCGGCTAATTTTTTGAGATCCTGGATTTGCTTGGGTAGGGTGGATAACACCTCTATGACTCCCTTCATAGACTGGGGGATACTCTCTTTATTGAGCATCGATTTGATGGTGCAAAGAGTTCCGCAGTACAACTGTTCTGATAATGTGTAGACAGCTTTCAGCTCCAACAAGCTATCAGCAGCAAGTTGATGGGTTTTTTGACCTGCATAAGACAGATTTTATGTTATAAGCTGCCTGTATAATTGTTCAAACAAGGATATTGGCTAAATCTTCAAGCAAGGATATGGCGTTTCAGGGAGTGCAGCTCGTCGGATACAACCATGAGCCGCTAGTCAGCATCATCTGCATGCTTGGCCAGAGTAGTTTGCTCCGTCTTGGCAGCTTTCTTGAAGGCAGCGAAATCAGCTTTAACTTTTACAAGTTCTTCGGCGGTTCTCGTGGATTTGTCACGGCAGATGTCCGGGTGAACGGACTTAGGTTCGGGGCGAGACGCAACTACGTGGCGGCTTGAAGGGGTTGATCGGAATCGAGAAGACACGGAGTTTTACCCAGGTTCGGCCCCTCCAATGGAGGTAAAAGCCTACGTCCTGCTTGTCTGGTATTGATGATGATGAAGATCTCTCGGTTACAAGGGTGCTAATTGCTACCTCTAATCTCTTGTGCCTCTAATCTCTTGTGTTTTCTAAACTTGTAGACTTGTGTCTCTTGAGAACTTGTCCCTCTAGGGGTGCTCTACCCCTCCTTATATAAGTGGAGAGGGTAGGTTTACAAATAGAGTCCTACTAGGAGTAGGATTAGGACTAGTCTCTCATGAATCCTACTATTGTTTTGCAATTAAACATTAATTACAAATGTTGCAACAATTGAGAGAGCTCACATACCCCACTCCAAATAATTCACTTAAACATCAGAACATTTTAAAGGATTTATTAGGCAAGTTTAGACTCATGTCACAATAATATTTGAAAACCAAAAAGGGGTCTAACATAGTTTGCAAAAGTGGTGAAGGCTATACTACACCTGCACACACATCACTCTCGTGACCCTAGAACACACATCATACTTCAACCACACCACAATCACCAAAACCTCAGTGCCAACAAAACAATATGATGAATGCTTATGATGCCATGATGCAAGAATGACATGGAGCAAAAAAATAATTATCACATAACATGGAAGCATTCATGTAAGGTTCACACATACATAAATAACATCTAGGACCTTGGTTGCACCTGGGCTGTTACACATTATCATTGCAATTTACCATGCAAAACATACATATATTCTTTAGATTAGTTTCAATGTCGTCCGTGAGGATGAATACTTCAAACCAACTAATTTTATGTGTCAATTCTTCACTCCCTAAAAATATAGAAAGCTCATTATAAAGTTCAAGGGTGATCAAGCCACAGCAATATTTGGCCATGATTTGATCATGAAAAAGTTTGCATTAGAAATTAAGAAGACCAAATTTATTGCACAGTTCACAAGTAATAGGACAAAGAGAACATAATTTTGTAGAAAATCCATCTATCACTTTGAGAAAAAAATTGGTTCTATCATGTTTATGCTTCTTACAAAATCTATCCTCCATATAAGGCACGTCTTCACAAACTTTATGCACTCCACAAAAATTGACATGCTTATAAGAAATATTTTTATCATGACTAGTGCAGTCATCATTAGTATTTTGGATATTCATAGAATTTATACTAACAATATTTCTATCATTCTTATTATTCAAGGAATTATCATCAAGTATTTTCATAAATTGTTCCTCTACCAATTGAGCACAATTTTTCCAAACCATCATTTTCACAAAAGACATTAGAGAGATGAAACAATCGATGCAAACTAAACTTCATTTTTTAGTTTTCTTTTATAAAACCAAACTAGTGAAAAATAAGAAACTAAAAGATTTAATTGCAAGATCTAAAGATATACCTTCACGCACTCAGCTCCCCGGCAACGGCGCCAGAAAAGAGCTTGATGTCTACTATGCAATTTTATTCTTTTAGACTTTGTTGGGCCTCAAAGTGCAGAGTTTTGTAGGACATTAGTAATTTTCTCTCAAGTGGATGACCTAAGGTTTATCAATCCGTGGAAGATGTAGGATGAAGATGGTATCTCTCAAACAACCCTGCAATCAAATACAAGAAATCTCTTGTGTCCCCAACATACCCAATACAATGGCAAATTATATAGGTGCACTAGTTTGGCGAAGAGATGGTGATACAAGTGCAATATGGATGGTAGATATAGGTCTTTGTAATATGAAAATATAAAAAAGTAAGGTAGAAATTAACAAAAGTGAGCACAAGCGGTATTGCAATGCTTGAAAACAAGGCCTAGGGTGCGTACTTTCGCGAGTGCAATCTCTCAACAATGTTAATATAATTGAATCACATAAATATCCTTCAACGTGCAACGAAGAATTACTCCAAAGTTCTTGTCTAGCAGAGAACATAAGAAGAAATTTATTGTAGGGTACGAAACCACCTTAAAATTATCCTTTCCGATCGATCTGTTCAAGAGTTCGTACTAAGATAACATCAAGTTATCCTTTCCGTTCAGTCTATCTAAGAGTTCGTACTAGAATAACACCATATGATACGCATCAACTAACTCTAATGTCACCTAGATACTTCAATATCACCACAAGTATCCATGAGTTAATTATACGATGCACATCAAAAAGATTCAGATTCATAATACTCAATCCAACACAAAGAACCTCAAAGAGTGCCCCAAGATTTCTAACAAAGAACATAAGATAAGAACGTGTATCAACCCTATGCATAGATTACCCTAATGTCATAGCGGGATTCCACAAGTTGAGTATCAAAACATATATCAAGTGAATCAATAGAACACCCCATTGTCACCACGGATATCCACATGCAAGACATATATCAAGTATTCTCAAATCCAATATTAAATCCAACATAACCATATCTCAAAGGTAAAGATTCAATTCAACACAAGCAAATAGTAAGGGAAACACACCATACCATCCAACTATATTAACATAGCCCGTGATACATCAAGACCATGACATCTCAAGAACAGAAGAGAGTGAGAGAGAGAGAGATTGAACACATAGCTACTGGTACATACCCTCAGCCCCGAGGATGGACTACTCCCTCCTCATCACGGCCACCGCCGGGATGATGAAGATGGCCACCGAAGATGATCTACCCTCTCTGACAGGGTACTCAAACGTCTTCAGATTGTTTTTTCGTCGATACAGAGAGTTGCGGCAGCGAGCGGAAAGTCTAGGGTTATTTCTGATGGATCATGTCTCATATAATACCATGTGATAGTATATATAATAATTTATCACTTTGGATGCGTTCACATACTATATATAAGATACTCCAAAGTGTGTTACATGTAAAAAATTAAAGTTGGCCCATTGTTTTTACCATATTGTGAAATACATATATATTTGTACGTAAAAATGAATATGGTAAAAAATATGATACATACTACCAAGAAAGTAGTATATATAGTATCTAAATATTCTTATATACTACATACTACGCGCACAAACTCTCCGATGCGATAGATACTATCTACAATATACCAAACAAAAGTGGGAGTAACTACACCCGGTCGTACGAAACATTTTTCATATATATATATATATATATATATATATATATATATATATATATATATATATATAAATTTGGCGTTGGTTTCACGTGGAGATGGGCCACGAGGAGAGCACAACCCATCAAGGCACGGTTTGGGGCCTGGCGTGGCCTGGTGGGTTGTGTCCACCTCGTGGCTCCTCTGGACCTCCTACGAAGCGTCTAGTGCCTTTTTTGTTCCAAAAAAACGGTCAAAAAGTTTTGTATGATTCCGAAAACTTTCATTTTCTGCAAAAAAACAACACCACAGTAGTTTTGCTAAAAATAGCGTCAGTCCGGATTAGTTCTAAATAAATCATATAAAGTGCATCAAAACCATATAAAAATATTGTAAACATAGGTGAATATGACATGAATACTTCATAAATTATCGATACGTGAAAGACATATCAACAACAGGTAGAGCAGCCCGAAGAGCAGGCCAACATCCCTCCCTCCCTCTTCACCTCCCACCCAATGCAATTGTGGTGAGCTCCCCTTCTCATCTATCCCAAATTGGACTATCAGCTGCCTGTTGTTTGTAACTTCAGTTTTGGATGCATACAAATTGTGTATGCCATGACGAAAACTCGAGCAGCAAACTATGTGTGTGTATGTGCATGGATCACGTTTTTGTTTAATTTTGGATGACTCGTATCAGAGGCCGTCATCGCCGTCTTCCACCAATCCATCTCCGGAGTAGGTACTGACGCACCGACCTTGCCAGGCCTGCCGTCGACGCCACCACGGCGCCAGACAACTTCACCATCCTGCACGTATCCATCCACATGCGCACGTCGCTGAAACTCCGCAGCGCCATGCCACCGGGATCCATCGTCGGTCTTGCGGTAGATGTAACACCGCTCCTCTTGTCCCCTCCAGCCAGCTCCTGCTCCAAAACAATGCCCTCAGGAGGAAGAACGACATCGAAGGCGTCGTCATCGTCCGATCCGGTAGACCCAGATCTATGGTTTCCCCGGGAACATCCCGATCATGTTGACGCAACTTGCAACGATGCCTCAACAGGGGAGACGCCGGAGACGCCGTCACCGTCCGCAATGACCGAAGTCTGCGCAATTTTCACCGGAAGGAGTGCCACCATGATCTCGCCGCTGACTGGATCTGAACTCACCCTTGCCATGTAGACTTACGGTGTCATCGGAAAGCCGGTTGAGGACCTCCTTCCGCCCCACCCCGGCCCTATCACGCGCCGCCGATTGGCAAAAGCCGAACCACGACGGATCTGGCTAGGAAGCCATATCCACGGCCACCGTCGCCGTCCATCGCATAGTGGAGGATCCCACTGGAGCACCTCACCAGCCATAGGTTCGCCGGCTGTCGTCGCACAGCTAGGACGCCGTCATGGCTGCCGTGCACGGACATCCTACCCGAGGCGCCCCAGCCGCCTCATGGGAGATCCGGTGCAACCGTCCTGCCCTAGCCCTTCTGGCGTCGGGGGCCGCCACCACCGCGGCTAGTGCCGGCGGTAGCGGCGGCAGTGATCTGCCACACGGGAGGACCGGCGGTGTGAAGGAGTTGGTCCCCCTGGCGTCGCCCTGGGTGGTGAGGGGGTCATGCGCCTTGAAAATAAGATCCAGTGTAGCCCCCAAGTCCCTACTTCAAGGAAATAAAGGCAGTAGTTATCATCTCTTTGGCGCACAACTTAATTTGTTATCTCTGAAGCTTTGTCGTTGCTGATGTACTGCTCAAGGTATGTAGATTTTTCGTGATTCTCTGATATATTTGCATGCTTCATTCTTTATTAAGATATACTTTGTTGCTGATCCTTCCCTCGCTGGACGTGCCCTAAGATGCATGACGTGCTCGCCAACAAGACGCTCTAGCAGGGGCTCAAGGAGTACTCCAGCTGGCCCACACTCCCTTGGCTGTACATCGACGTCGACTTCTTTGGCGCCTGCAACATCACCATCGGTACATATGTATGTGCTTTCTGCTTTTCCTTCTCCCATGAATACGGTTCAGGACTTTGACCTCTGTTAGCAGTACACGTGCATGGTATCGGAATATGAACCTGTTATGTCAGAAGCCTGTTTTGTTTAGCATCAGTGCATAGCAATTCATTCATTAGTATGACACATATGTTCAGTTGTGGACGATAATGGAAGATTTTTCATGTGGAAACTCCCATGTCTGCGTAGATGTTTCGGGCATATATTTTCTCATGTTGAAGTCATGGTGCATTCTTGTACCTGACAGTGTTCGTGGCAGGGTCAAATGTTTTATAGTTGATTTCTTCACGGTCAACATGCTCCAGGGGCTCGACTCCAACATGGTTTCTGGTAATTGCTCCGTCCAGATCTGAGGCAGGTGAGGCCTCGCTTCGCCCCTCTCCCCTTCAAGAACGATGTGCCCTTCCTCTGCTCATTGCCGGTGGTTCAGGCATGTGGTATTGATGCTTCTTGGTGGTGCTTGGACCTGGGAGTCCACTGGTGAGCCATCCCTTCTCCACTGCCATCTGCTATGATTTATATAAAAATGTGTTTGGGTGTCAAATATAAAGTACAATTCATTAGTGTTTAGTTTAACTTTTATACTTCTGTGAGGACCGCTTTTCTCAGCAGTTTTCTTTATAATCCTTGCTTTCATTTCCAATGGACTGATCAGATGCAACCTACGAGGAAATCAAAGAAGAAGGGCGTTTCGAAAATCAGTTTACCAATTTTATTTTCTTGCTAATTGATATACACATGTTTCTGTCCACCTGTGCAGGTAGTTTTTTTAGTTGTGAGAAGCTCGATGAGTTGCAGAGTGCATCAGCCAAGAATCAAGAATGGCACACATCGAATTATGCTCAGTTATACCTTTTTTTCCTAGCTTCTGTTATTAGTCTTCTTTCCCTATGAATCGTTCCACTGGTGGCCCCTCCTACAAAACAGCTACTCCCTCCGTTACTAAATATAAGACATTTTAGAGATTTTCACTATAAACTACGTACAGATGTATATAGACATATTTTATAATGTAGATTCACTCATTTTGCTCCGTATGTAGTCCATAGTGAAATCTCTACAAGGTCTTATATTTAGGAACAGAGGGAGTATTTTTTTTGCTTGATATCTTTTGATAACTTATGACCTTTATTCATGTACGTATAAACAGTTTATGATGGTGGTTTGGTTACCAAACTCTATTGTTTCTTATAAAATGATTATGTGCTACAATACTTCAGTCTTGGTTCTTCTGCTATTACAGTCTTTATTTTGCATGTCTCTCTAAACCTTTTACTTTCTTATATTTGTTTTTCGTTTGGCTGTGAAGAACCCAAGAGATTAGCAAACTTTTCAGTGATCATAATTTAAATTGGATGTTCCAAATAGCTGACAGAGCCCGATGTCGCATTTGCAAAATAAATAAAAAATTCAGCCCTGCTAATAATCAGCTAATGTACCAGCTGATTATCAGCTTCTACAGGAGGGACACAGATTATCTATGCTCCATTTGCTGAAGTGGGTTCAGTGCAGTGTCTTAAAAGTTCAGAAAAAATGTTACGTGTAGACTTGTAGTCATTAGTCAGGGAAGATGGTGTATTAGAACTGAATTTCCATGGTATGATGAAGAGGTGATCAAAGTTGTCAGAATCGCGACTCAAGTCTTAGAATCTTACGATCTTACGATCTAAACTGGCCCCTCCAATTCTACGATTTTCCTCGTAGAATCTAAGTTTCTACGATCCTGATAGTTAAGATTCTACGATTCACGATCCTAGATACAGAGCTCCGATCAGATTCAGAATTACGATTCTGACAACTTTGAAGGTGATACCTAAATGGATACCGCTCTTAACGAAAACAAACTTGCATATCATTGACATCTGTATTGCAACACCCAATAGTAGTGCAACATCCAATTAATTGCTGACTAAGTCTCTCTTAGTATATCTAGGATTGCTACTAGAACGTGTCGTTCCAAGTTGCATCAATGGTCTTTCTACTCATGAATAGTCTTTTTTTTCTTCTAAATTGCAATGCACGCTGCAGTAGCCGGGACAAACGGCAGCAACAGTGGTCAAGACGTCAAGTGACAGCACGCACACCTGATACCAAGATGCCAAGGTGAGCAATGCGAAAATTATATCTCCAGTCAGCCATTATCTTCCATCCTCATGTAGTGAAGAATGGAATGATACTTTCCTGACTTTGTTCTTCTTACAACGTACTCCATCCGTCCGGAAATACTTGTCCTAGGAATGGATGTATCTAGACTTATTTTAATTATAGATACATCAATTTAATTCATTTGTAGGACAAGTATTTTCGGACGGAGGGAGTATATACACCTCAAAGTTGATTCAGATATTGAAGAGTTGCATAAATGTTTCCTTCTTTTTAAAAGGTAAAGTGCACAAATATTTTTTTGATAAGCTCACATATAAGTGAATGTGGTCTGAAGTGGTTTCCCACTTCATTTATTTTTCTCATTAGTGTATCCAAATATTTGCATGGTATACTGAATGTAGAGCTTTATTATTTCATCTACATTTGTAGGAATAGAAATTTAAATTGGTTTTGCATTGGTGAACTATCGCTTATATCAGAATATTTCTTCCAGCCTTAACAAATAGAAATTGATTTGTTAATTTGGTTGTCTGTTCTATTTTCTCTATTAGAGAATCGGGATGCCATATGTACATTGGTTTGGTCTGCATGACTGCACATTTTTTTAATTTAATTATGCATGCCAAAGTCCAGTTAACACGTTTATGTTATACTCATCCTGCTGCTTTTTTGTATAAGTGACGATTGAACACAAATTTTCTTTGGCCTTTGCATATTCTTATCATACTTCCCATTTCAAATTTTCCAATTATTTGTCAAAATGGTGCATGACACATGTTATGCTTATTGATACGCACGAGGGTTCGGTTACTGTATTGATTACAAAAACATTGAGGCTCTGTCATGAGAAATACAAGATAACAAAAACAGTTGGTTAATTCTCTCCGATTTCACATGGATAGTTGGATTTTGGGGTACATGTGTAGTTTTAGTTCTGACGTAACTTTGATTGACTGCATGGTTAGTTGTTCGCGCACTGTCGGATGCTTAATTCAGTTAAAAATATCATGCCATTCGAGTATAAGTAAGAATACTAATGAGCTTACACTCATGCTAGGGCTCCAGTAACAACTAAGCATCCGATATATAGTAAAATCATGAAAGGGGCAAGGAGCGGCGATCCAACATACACCGGTGATGAAGGTATGTTCGTATATAATATGTATATGATACTGTCATCTCGAGCTTCCTCGAACTTCCTGTTTGACTTTTGTGCATGTTCATATAATAATGATGTGATTCGTCATGTTGATTGCCTTTCTATCCGCCGTTTTTTGTTTCTCTCTTTTTATGATTAAATTTTCAGGAAAATACCGCTCTATGATTATGTCGGTGTAACTCAAGTTCACATTCTTTACTTTTTCATGTGCATGATATGATTCATATAATAACTCCATTTCTGGGTATTTTACTTTGTCAATGGCATGCTATGGTTCAGAGCAAAATCCAGTTTCCAATTATAATTCAGTGATGTAATTCTAGAAAGTAGGGATGGACATCCGTGGATCTGTCGTCCGTGATTTGCTTGGTGAAGGTATGATCTTCTATAATGTGTTGTTAACATATCACTGGAACAAGTTCTTATGTTCCGTAAATATAGTTTGGCTGATTATTCTTTAGGGGCCTTTTTTGGAAAGGCTTTGACATGCTGTTTGAATTACTGCCTTAGGTCAATAAAATTTGAACATGTAACTTTATCTTAGTGTCAGCCATCAAAGGAATTATTGACCAATTCTTAATGATATATAGAGGAGTAGGCAGTAGTGCATGGTAATAATAAAAATACATCATGTTTGTGTGCAGGACACGTGCCCATGATTCATAATCATTTGCGGCAGTCTTAGAAGAAGATTTCCCATTGTTTTTCATCCCCTTTTGAGTGTTATTTGCAAAGCTTATCCATTGGTGAAAGGAACATGTACTCTTTTTGTTTTAGTGCTCTGTCTACTTACATAGAATGATGAGATGTGATCATGCACTTGCATCATCCAATTTCTTACTACTACTCCCTCTGTTCCTAAATATAAGTCTTTTTAGAAATTTCACTATGAACTACATACAGAGCAAAATGAATTAATCTATAGTCTAAAGTATGTCTATATACATTCGTATGTAGTCCGTAGTGGAATATCTAAAGACTTATATTTAGGAATGGAGGGAGTAATTAGGTAAGTTCAGCTATAACGGAGTTGGTATCATGCCCTTTTACATTGTGTACATTGTTCGGTGTTCAAGATAAAATCATGTTTTTTTTCTCGTTATGTGCTCACTGTTCCTCGTTTGTCCCTGACCATTATGAAGTGATAGCATTTCAGATAGACATAATTAAGTTTTCTCATTCAGATATCATATGCTTTACTTTCTACCAATGCTAGTGTTTGTGGTCTCATGCCTCTCTGTCAGGATTCTCTCAATCTGAAAGAGGTACAAAAACATTACTTCTTTTGACAGGGTTTGTCTACATTTATTTTTAAGGCTACAACCTGGAGTCTCATGGGGGTATGAAGATGATACCTAAGTAATCTAGGGCACTGCTTTGTCAGGGGTTCACTTATGTACAAGAATGGCATGTTCTTTCATGTGTAATATATTGTGGTTTTTTCTGCTCAACACTATCTGGACTATGTATCACTGTGGACTGCTATATGGTTTGGATTTGAGCTCTGGAGCATGGTGCTGATAGGGCACGACTCCCTAAGACCGCTCTTTGGAATTCCATATACGTGGAGATAGAAGTGAAATTTGAGGACCAACAAGTATGTTGTATCGTGGATGTCCCCTTTTATAGCATGGTTTTATGAACTAACAGTACTCCCGGAAGGTTGTTCTGAGTATATTTGTATATTCGTTACAAGTATGATTTGGTATGAAATTTGCCAATGTCGTGCGATGAACCTTGATGTTTAGTATTGCTTCGTTAGTAAGTGTTTAGTAACCTCTTGCTTTTTGAGATGTTACCTTTGTAGTGAAGTTGTTTTTGGTATAACTTAACCTATATTGGGTAGTTGCCTTGCTTCTCTATGGATGTGCTGCAAACTTTGTTTTAGATTAGGACATTACTCTCATGTTCGCGCTCTTAGTACCGAACTGAATGGAAGTGGTTACCTTTCATGGTCTCATGAATGTACTGAACCTATGTTGCCTTATGATCTCACGATGATGTTGAACTTGATGATGTCTTCATTAGAAATTAATGTTTTTTGTCCTATTTGAATACGTACGCCAAACCAGGATTCCTACTAACTTGAGCATTACTTGCTAGACCGCATTGTTGGGACCGGCACCCTTGCGCCAAGGCGCATTGCCGATCTAGTAATATAAGTGTAGTGAGCTTTGGGCGAAAGCTTGGTCCCGATGGGGGTTGGTGCCGGTGACATTGGTGTCTGCGAACATCGTTTACTTCTCGAAGGCGTTGTCGAAGAGCTTCCTTTCCCCATCCCGGGTCTCTTTGGCCCTCGTATGTTAGCTTGTGTTTGGCGGTGGAGTCTAGTTTCATTGAGGGGGTGCTTGTGTTCATCCTTAGGGTTTTTGCACGATTGTCCTCTAATCAACCATGCCATTGTGGTTTTCAGTCCACTTTTCCTTTTAAACTGGGTCAATTCTCTTCTTCTTAATAAAATCACATGAGCATCCTGCCATTTGACGAGGTTCCTTAAAAAAATGGTATTACATTATGAGACAAAGGAAGTAGTTTATATTGAAATATTCAAAACATCTTATATTTAATATTTATGGTTGGGTGAGTAATGTATTAGGATGATGAGCCAGCAGTGGCAATCTAGCGAACCAAAATATTCGCTCGGGGAACTCCTCAAGCGCGAACCACACAGGCCCAACATGCCATTACTAGCCTCCTCCCAGCGTCATTGTCATAGTAAACTAAAAATACTCTATGTCTTGCTTCAGCCTGCCTAGAGTTTTGTGTGAGAATGTCTTATCCATCAATAGACAATTTTGGTGGGATGTAAGAGAGGAAGACGAAAGCCAGCTGGGGTGGCTTGGGATATCATGACTCGGACAAAGCACATGGGAGGACTGGTCTTCCGAGACTTGGAGCTTTTTCACCTGTCTCTTTTGGCAAGGCAATCATGGAGGTTGATGACCGACCCAACTTCTTTGAGTGCAGGTATCTTAAAGGCTGTTTATTACCTGAATTGCTCACTTCTTGATGAAGAGCTAGGATCACACCCTTCGCAAATATGGCGGGCTATCCTAGACGGGAGGAATATCATGGCTCAAGGTATTATTAGGCGTATTGGGGACGCAGAAACAACAAACATCTAGGATCACAATTGGATCCTGAGGTAGAGCTTCAAGAGGCCTATCGCATCCCTGGACCCGCATCCACCCCAGCTGGTATCTGAGCTCATTGAGGCTTCTTCGGCTTCGTGGAAGGAAGGGTTGGTCCATTCTGTTTTTACACCATTTGATGCAGAAGCAATTCTCAAAATTTCATTATGCACTAGGAAAAGCGATGACTTTTGGGCTTCGCATGAAGACCCGTGGGGAGTTTTCTCTGTTCGTTCCACATATCGTATGCCCGTGAGAACAAAATATAATGGGGAGGGATGGTTGGAAGGCCGGCAGGGATCCTATAACATTGAGGCAGAAGCGAAGGAATGGGGATCTCTATGGAAGGTGTAGGTCCCATCGAAGATTAGCGTTTTTCTTGGGCGTCTGGCGAAGCACTCCATCCCGTCAGGGGAGGTTTTACACGATCAAAACATGGCAACAATTCCTTCTTGTATTTTATGTAGGGTACATGATACATGGAGACATGCACTACTAGATTGCCCTGTGTCACATAGCACCTGGGCTCTTTCCTCCGATGAGATACTAATCCAAATGAACAATCACCGGGAGGAGAGTGCGAAGAGCTGGATTTTTTCTATGAACAAGGTACTCGCGTCAGAGGATTTTGTCAGGCTGGCCGTCACCCTCTAGGCCATCTGGAGCGCGCGCAGGAAAGCAATCTATGAGGACATCTTCAGAAGTCCACATGCAATTAATGGATTCATCACATCCAGGGCCGGCCCTGAGGGGGGCAGGGGGGCGGCCGCCCCGGGCCCCCAAAATCGAGGGGCCCTCCCAGGTATACAGCTAGGCTATGGCTTAACATATTTCGGTGATAAAAAGACAAAATATGAGCAGGACAACGGCCTGAGTTTCCTGCTAGGTTAGTACTTGCCCGTAAAAAAAAACTGATTGATCCCTTCGCATTCATTCCTAGGTTAGTACATGCACGTCGAAATAAAAGGAACCGATGGACCCTGCCGTCACCCATCACGCGCGTATTCAGGGAGCGATTTCCAATTTTTTAGCGGCCGCTGACGGTTTCATCTCTTCGCAACTGCGCGCACGGCGGAGCTCCTGTTCCCTTTTCTCCTAAAAATCGATTTTTCCTCTCTAGTCCAGATTGACCGCCAATTTCAATCCCCCCGCGGCCATCGCAACCCCGCTTTGCTCTCCGTCCAACAATGATTCGACCATCCAAGGTATGTCTTATACTCATATTGTGTTTCTTAGTCTCCTAGACCAATAATCATCACATCGGCAGTCTTAAACAAGTGTCAATTGATGCAAAAATGTATATTTATTTTCAGCATTCTGTCTTGTCATGTCATCCGAAAGAAAGTATCCATCTGGTAGTGATAAAAGGAAAAGGGAAGAAAGTTGTCGATGATTTGGTCACAACACGTAAATATTCATATATTGTTTAAGAGTATCGTTGGTACATCTACTACTTCGATAAACCAAAACTATGGATTGGCGATAGTTGCCATAGAGAAAGGCCAACCAACTAGTGGGAATTCAGAATCTGATCAGCAAGAAAATAATGTTGACACCAAATTGTGGCTCTTTTGAATGTAGCTAATTCATCTGATATGCACATGCACAATCCGGTAGTGTTGATGAACAACCCGTTTATACTGCTGATATTTACACTCCAAATAAGTCGGGATAATATTGGTAATAAAACAAGTCATATCATAGTGGAGAAAGGGCCTATGAGTGAAGACAAGCAAATGGAATACCATCTAAATGACGAAAGATGATGTTTTTCATATGCTCATTATGATAGGAAATTAAGCAATAAAGAGGAACAGTGAGTCAAGAGAGGTTACATGGTTTGATAACATTATGCATTGAGAAGAAATTATTTGATTATATTGGCATTGACCCAATCATATGTGATTGCGCATCGTGAAACGTTAGAAGAAACTTTTAAAAGAGTATGTACGAATTTTTTCTTATACATATATATTCATTTTCATTGTTATAAAGTCTACATCAAAGGCCCCGAGTTTTAGTTTGGCCCCGGGCCCCTAAAATCTAGGGCCGGCCCTGATCACATCTTATTTGATGGAACTGCATGTTATAATGTCAGAGGCTGAAAATCGCCGGATAGCAGTGCAGCGCCCTACGGGCTACGGTGGCTAGCTCCGCCTGACCTTCATGCAAAGATAAATGTTGATGCAGCAGTCCGAACAGGGAGAGGTGGTTCTGCTGGTGTGGTGTGCGGGGACCAGTCTGGATCTTTTCCCGGGGCATCAACAATAGTAATAAAAAATACCGATGATCCAGCTACGCTTGAGGCCATTTCTATAAGGGAGGGTTTAGCTCTAGCTGCAGACCTAAATATGAGCCGAGTCCACCTAGCATCTGATTGTGAAGGGGTTGTACGAGGTGTCCAGAGAGGAAGTGCTGCTACCCATGGGGCGAGATCAAGCTAGAGTTACCGCCTTTTACTTCTTGTAACATAGTACATGAATTCAGGAGCTTAAACTTCGAGGCTCACAATTTAACGAAGCATACTTTAACATTAGGGCCCGGTCGTCATGTTTGATTAGGCCAGCTTAATGGAATTTCTTCCATAAGTGTAAATATTCTGGTTTGAATAAAGCTTCGTGGGATCGTCTAAAAAAAGTAAACTAAGAATACAAAAAAACAAAAGCATTGTCATTGCCCATTATAGAAAAAAGAACACCAACACACATGGCAAAAAAATCATATTAGTTTTAAAATACACATGCACAATTTTTTGTGTCTACTTGAGCAAATTAATAGATTTGGTCAGTTAATTTATATATTCATGGAAAACTTATTGTAAATTCTTCTGACAATAAATCTTTTACAAATTCATAGATTGGCCATGAATATCTAAATACAAAAATTTCTTTGGCAATAATTATATTTTCTTCGACAACATTAGACATGATTTAATGAACATTTTTCATGCATGACACCTAAAACTGACATGGTACAACAATGCAATTTGCCATCTTACTGGAAGTTAAATATGTGAAATTAAATTTTCCATGTGAGTAATACAAAACATAATCTTACAAGTGACCATGTGTAAATATCATGCGCAAAATCTCTATAAATTTTTGCCTTCTCACAAATTTGGCTTGTGAGAAGGTAGAAATTTGCCATGTCAGGTAAACCTAATAACATGTAAAGAATTTTTTTACCATCGTATGTTAAAATAGATTAGCTATCGTATAAAAAAACAAAAGCAAAATAGTTGCAAAATCAAATAAAAAACTCACATGGTCAAATTAATAAAAATGTCATGGCCTAAGTAATAAAGTTGTTATGCTACCCTAAAACTACCGTCATCTAATTAATAAATTTATCAACCTCTAATTAATTAAGTTGTAGTGCTCTGAAAAGAATAAATTTCCATGGTACCCTACTATAAAATAGATCAAATTTGCCATGACAAAAAGCATGGTAAAAAATACCAAAAGATTCCGGTCATTCACACGACAATTCTTTTTAAACAAATGCCATATGAGCAATACAAACATTCATGCGTGTCACCCGCCTTTCGGGAATCTCCTTATCTGTCCCAGATATGAGCCAGATACGAAAAATGTCGGTACATTTAGCCGGATTTACGAGGACCGGTTGGGCGTCTGAACAATGACCGGCAGCCCGAGTGTTTGGGTCGGGTATATATGAGGGGTGGATGCTCTAGTCCCTTCCCAGCTTCTCTCAGAGAGGCCGTCTCCTCCTTCCGTTCATGGAATCTAAGCTAGTTTGTCCATAGAAATTGAATTCTACGAATGGATGGAGATGGCAGCTTCTGGGAGAAGCCGAGGAGGGGGCAGCTTATGGGTAAAGCTGTTGCAGAATCCAAAAAGAACTGGCCCTAACACAAACAAGATGGATGGCTAAGATTGCTTCCAATCTCCATTGGTATTTTATATCGGTATAATGAGATGCCTGAGAGATTTTGATCGAGTGTGTTCGTTTTACATGTCCTGTTCAGTACTCCGGGTGAACAAGTTTGAGCCCCCAGCTCATGTCTTCGCAGTGGCGGACATGCGGCACAAGCTTTCCGGTATCGGCGCCGCGCCTGGACCTGCAGTCGTAGAAGGGAGGCCCGTGCAAGCACGGCTCCATGGACGCCGCCCGCCGACACGGCGGATCGGGCGTGGTGAGGTTCTCAGGCTTGAACATGATCCACGGGGTGAGCCCGCCGAGGCCGTGGCCGACGTACCCGAACGTGGACCAGCCGCTGGTGACGATGGCGTCGGTCATGCTCAGCAGGTACATCTCCGCCAGCGCCTTCATGTCGTGTGTGGCCTCGCCGGTGAGCTGGTGCTCCTCGTGGCTCGGCTGGTGCACGCGGACGACCTCGCCGGCGGCCGTCGCCGACTGCCAGTACCTCCCCCGGATGTTCTCGAAGTACCATGAGCTGAGGCCGGTCATGAGGACGGCCTTGGATCGCGCTCCGGCGCCGGCCTTCGACACCGGCGGCCCCGGGTCCTGCGCCACCACCTCGGGCAGCAGATGCTCCTGCGACGTGCACGCGAGGATCTGATCCAGGATGTGCTTGAACGGCGTGTCCCCGTCGAACACCCTGACCTGGATGCCCAGCCGTTCGTCCGAGTTTTTCAGGTACGAGTCGTAGAACCTCGTGATCAGTCCCCATACCTTGTTCGTCGGGTGGAAGAGGTACCGCGCCAGGAGGTAGAACACCGAATCTTTCTGGGGGAACAGCTTGTCGAGCTCCTCCTGGTACGCCGGGTTCAGGAAGAGCGCTGGCACGAAGTACCCGTCCGTCCTCATCACCAGCCACGGCGCACGGTGGAGGAACTCCCGGTGGTCGTCGCAGTAGAAGAGCTTGTCGTGGTAGGTGCAGGCGTGGTCGAGGTCGACGAAGACGTACGGTAGCTCTGACACGGACGCGGCCCGGCCGTACTCCCGCACCAGGTTCCGGTAGCTCTCCGGCACCTCGCCGGTCAGGTTCTCGAGGTCCCTGAGCGGGAAGTCCGGTGGCAGCAGCCACGACGTAGACTGGAACGGCTCGCAGAAGAGATCGGTCAGCGACGTCCCCCGGTGGACGAGCAGCACGCGGTCGGTGAGCATGGCGTAGAGGAACGCCGACGCCATGGCCAGTATCCGGTTCCCTAGGCCCCTGTATGGCACCAGCACGAGGTACTTGCAAGCGTCGTCATTCTCAGCATTGGTTGTGCCAGTGCCGTTTCGCCGGGGGTCCAGCCGCTCCGCCGCTCGCCGGTATCTCTCGGTGCCCGGGCCGCACCGTCTCTGCAGCGCCTCCTGCTCCCGCAGCCGATCCACGAGGTGTGTCGACGGCGAGCGCGCCAGTTTCTTGAGGTGGGACGTGGACTGGTACCGGCTGATGCACGATTGTTCGTCGAACCCCGGGCCGAGCAGGCCTCCCAAGAGTCCGTCCTGATTGGATTCTGCAAGGCAACACGTGAGAGAAATCGATCAGCGACTCTTCTCGCCAATTTGGCATTGTGTAATGCATACCTCCTACAATTAAACACCAGCGCGAGATGCGCAATATCTGTCATGAGTTCATGGCAAATGGCGATCGATTGGCCTTTGGTGTTCAATCTTCAATGCAAGTTCATCTCACCATGAATTAAATTCGTTGGGAAACATGGCGCATGCAAAATTGCAAATGCAAGATTAAACGAGTCATGACGAGACGGCGGAGGAAGATAAAGAGAGCGGCGCATTTATCGGTTCGACGGTTCCTACCTCGGCGATCATACGTCGTCCTTGCCGTCGCCGCCGATTTCCAGCCGGACGTCAGCGGCAACGGCCTGTCTCGCCGGCTAATCACAAGGAACGGCAGCGCGACGAGGCAAACCCCAAGCGACGAGATCCACTTCCTCGCGATCCATGGCTTCCCTTCGTCCTCCTCCTCGGTCTCCCCGTCGGCGCGGTGAGCGGCCTCCTCCACGGCGACCGAGCATTGCTGCGGTGGTCGCTTGCTTATGCTATTGCCAATGCCAACACCGCCCTCCAAGGCCATTGCTACCTGGTGGCGTGCGTTTTTCCCGGACTCATGGATCTCATTCTGACTGATGCTAGGAATTAGGAAAGGCTCCATTAGTTGGAAAGGGGCTAAAACGGAAAATTATACGCTATAAAAATGGAATGTTATATCAAAAAAGAGAAGTAATCGCGCAACTTTACGAGTTTTTTTTAATAAACTTGAAACTTTATTGATTAGAAAAAATAGTTACATCGTCAATTATTAGAAGTTCAATGTCCCTTGTAGGCTCCTCAAACCAGTTCCTAGAGACTATAAATTTCGCTAACCTTGCAAGCTCATGAGCTATTTCCTCTGTCACGATTTAGAAGGCATGCATAGAAATTCTTTGAGACCTATGTGAGATGAGCTAAAAATAGCATTCAACGCATGCATATAGAAATATACAATGGAGTAGCTACTAGAAACAAATACAATGACGAAGGAAGTACTTTATTGGAAAACGTTTTAAAGCAGCCGGATGATTTCTTAATTTGTCAGCCGCGTCATGTGCCATCTGATCGTGTGACGCTGAGTGTGCTCGGAGCGCCTCTCTCCATCACGTGAGTTTGCCTACCCACCTCTCGGAGCTGTGTAGCATGTAGCCTACTCACCTAAAGGTTCATAGTCCTGTTCCTTTTTTTTTTTTACTTTTTACATCACTTGTAGTGCTTTGCCACATAGCTACATATATGATGCTTCAGATAATCTCAAAATAATTTGTTCAAAAAACAAAATCTTAAGATGAAACACATAGCAAGCACCAAACAAGGATTCCAACACCATTTTCTTGGCACTGGTCGTGGATGTTTGTTGGATTTGGTACTGGCAATTTCACAGTCATGGTGGATTTGGATACAATAATGTTTAGAGCATTCGCTGCGGTTGAAGCATCCCATCACAACATCTGCGGAGCAACCGGCTTGCCATTGTAGTATCTTCAAAGCAGTCATCCCATCGTTGTCGCAACACCGCCATGGCACTTGGGCATCGCCATGATTATCGAAGCACGCCATCAAAACATTGATGTTCCTGTTTGAAGCATGTCGCCATTATGGTCGCGACCAGCATCGTTGCAACTGTCGAATCACCCATTATGGTCGTCTAAGCACGACGTCGCAACACCATAGCATCGTCGTAGCCGTCGAAGCACCCGTTGTGGCCGCCGAAGCACGACGTCGCAACATCATCAAAGCAGTCGTTTTACAATCATAGCATCGTCACATCCATCGAAGCACCCATTGAGGCCGTCGAAGCATGACGCCGCAACATCATCGAAGCAGTCGGGTTGCCATCATAGCATCGCCGCTGCTGTTGAAGCACCCGTTATGGCCGTCGAAGCATGTCATCACAACATCATTGAAGTAGCCAGGTTGTCATTATAGCATCACCGCAACCGTCAAAGCACACCACGGTCATCGAAGCATGCCATCACAACATCGTTGAAGTAGACAGGTCGTCGTAGCGTCGTCGCAACCATCAAAGCACACTGCAGACGTCAAAGCATGCCATGGAAACATAATCAAAGCAGTCAGCCTGCCGTCACAGCATGAAGTTAAGCCTCCTTGCAAATCAATTGTCTCCTTCATGCTAACAAGAGCAAGAACAACTCCTAGAACCCAATGAATTGAGCCGCTTCATGTTGGCATGAAGAACATGTGCCAACACTGATATCGACATCGATGTGTAGAGGTGGACAGGATGTTGTGGCTAGTGGCACGGGGAAGAAGGTATTGAATCGAGTGGTATATAGGAACCATGAGGCTCTCGGTGGAAATCACTAGAGGAGCTTGTGACTATATAATAGACTGTATTATACTCCCTCGGTCCTAAAATTATTGTCTTAGATTTGTCTACATATGAATGTATCTAGTCACATTTTAGTATTTAGATATATTCATCTCTAGACAAATTTAAAACAATTTTTTTGAGACGGAGGGAGTATCATATTGTGTCCACTGGACATGATTTGTTAAATAAGGGTCGTGTCATGGACCATGTGATGTTTCAAATTTGTGTGAGATATTCTATACTACTTCTCTTTATCTTTTATCCCATCAATTACTGTAAGCATATAATAGATATATTCCAATAATACATATGCTAAAACTTGATAACATGTCACTTTTTTGGCCGATGACATGGCCACTACCACATATTTTCACCAATAATTAATATATTTATTTATAAAGAAGGAATTATATCTCTATATTTTGAGAAGACATTGGTTACGGGATAAACAAGAGGGAGAATATAACTACATATGAAAGGATATAAATATATTACATTGATTATATATGGAGGATTATAAATGCAAGGAACTACTTTAGAGTACCATATTAAATATAGACTCAAAAAATATCGAGGAAATCTCAAGCAACTCCCACCTCTCTCCTATGAACAACGTGACACCCTCACCCCATTAAACTTGAAAAAAAGATGAACATATTGATTCTGAATTTGTTTATCAAAGTGAAGGGAGAAATATGCATGCCATTTATTCTGCCGAGACGTTTTCAAAATAGTGTAGAGCAAGTATTATTTGAATCCCATCTAATCATGTATACCTTTTCTTGTTATTTATTCAATTGACAAATGGCCTTTACCATTAATCTCTTGAAATGAAGCAATACAATAAAACTGAACAACATGCGAGAGCATACTCAAGAAAATATATATCAATGAGTTGTTCATTGTATTTTCCATCCCTAAAGCAAGTTGGATTGCACTAGACCATGCTGTTCTTCTTCTTGATAACCTCCTGAATCATAGACCAGAGAACCTCAATCCCCATTGGTTTGGGCATGAACACATTACACCAAGAATCATTAACACCTCCATGGCATGACAATCGGCTGATGTCGCAACAATCTTCACATGAGATTCGCGAAATAAGGATAATCACAACTACCAGTCAAGCAATAGAAAAACGTTTTTGTACTTTTTTCATACATAGAACAAAGAGTTTTGTAGGAAAGTACATTACACAAACTTCTAAACACACCAAAAAAACAGATGCATCCGAATAGCATCAATATAACAAAGAAACCATACAAATGGCGTCATGTATATATAGGCAGAAACATCGATGCCCAAACATAATAGTACTACAGAGATCAAAATGAACTACTTCCATCCTACAAATATATAGCACCCTTGAACAAGATGTTTTATGCAAAGCATGGACACAAAAGCTACTACATGCCTACCGATAAAACAAGGCAAAAATTCGAAAGATTGAATAAGGACCTGAAGATTATAGTGTAGAAGGAAAAGGAGGAGAATGTAGGAAAATGCATTGGAGCACCCGGGTGCTCCACACCCCTATATGTGAATAGCATTACAAAAAATATCAGGAAATTTCGAAAAAAAATCAAAATTATGAAAACTGAGTGCCCGTTGTACACCCGTGTTCATTTTCGTGGGGTACGGATGCCCGTGGTATCCACAGCGTATAAATTACGGTCCGACATACGTTACATTCAGTTTTTTTTATCACACATACGATTTCTTTTGTTTTTTTACTTGCATTATCACGGACACCCACTCCCCACGAAATTGAGCAATTTCAGATTGTTTTGAATTTTTTAATATGTTTTTAATGCTATTATCATATGGGGGTGTGTGGAGCACCTAGGAGCCACAAATCCTCGGAGAATGTAGCTCTTTACTGATCTTGTTGCTTGACAATTTGGTAGTTGTGCGACGTGTAACCCCTATATTCGATGGTATTTATAGAGCGAAGAAGGGGATGCACGACCCATGTCCAGTCGGTCTTCACCTTCACCATACACTAAACCTGTGCCGCTCTGTGACCGCAAATAAACATGGCGCGATATTGGAGGTGAATATTTCCTTATTATGAGGCATATGTCTATATATTTAATATTGCCTTTGTGTTATGAAACTTGATACTTCATATCTTAACTTTGTCTCAAACAAGACGACTTCAAATTACTAGATGAATTTCTTTGAGTTGTAGTTCCAAATTTAAAATTTTAGCTAATAAATTGTACCACCTCCATGATGTCATGCAAGTGCATAAGCTTAGTTGAAGTATAGATTCGAGAAGTATTATTCTCCAATTTAATATCCCATTGTGTTGATATGTAAGGGTGACCAGTTGGACGAGGAGGCCTTAGAGCAATTCTAGCAGACCCCGCAAAAAGCCTTGACCCGCAAAATAACCATCAAAATGCGGGTTGGCGTGGGAAATCCTGCCTGAACAGATCCCACAAACGCGGCGGGCCTGCAAAAAGTTTTGAGGGGCGCGGCAAAATCTCGGCCCCAACCCACGAATACGCGGGTTTCCGCCTCGCCCCTGCGGTGCCCCGCATCCTAGTGAAGCGGTTGGCGGGAGGAACATTTCAGCCCGCGTGCCGCCCGCTCGCCTTTCCCCATCTCCTTTCGCCGCCGCCCGCCTTTGGTTCCGCCCGTCCGCCGCCGGCGATTCCTGCCAAATCAGCTGGCGGAATCGCGCCGCGGGGCCGTCCCCCACCCTCCGGCGAGACAAGCCATCCCTCGTCGTCGCCGCCGCCGAGGATCGACCGCTGTCGAGCCTGCCCCTCGTCGCCGCTCGGGATCACCCGCCACACGAGCCGCCGGTTAGTGTCTGTTTTGTGATATTTGCAAGCGGTATGCCTAATTAATTGACGCGGCGTGCGATTCTTGTCCTTGTAGATGGAATTGAGCCCGTGCGAGAAGTTCTTGCTCTCCGATTCGTCTGATTCAGACGACTTGGATGTTGAGACCATGCTCGCGACCTCTCTATAGCAGACATTAGTGATGGCACTTGCCGTGAAGGAGCACTAAGACAAGAACCTAAAGAGGCGGCGAGGATCGACTGCCGGGCGTCTTTGCATTCCTCGGAATCGCCATCTTGGGAACGAGATGTTGATGCAAGACTACTTAGCGGAGAATCCAACATGTCCACCGCACCTTTTCCGGAGAAGGTACCGAATGCGCCGATCCCTCTTTGTGAAAATTGTTCAAGCTTGCGAGGCAAATTGTCGGTATTTTACTCAAAGAAGAAATGTTGCGGGCTTAAAGGGAGTTAGTGCATATCAAAAAATCTCCGCGGCTATGCGGGTGATTGCATATTGCGTTCCGGCTGACTATGCCGATGAATGCCTTCGCATTGGTGAAGATACCACAATTGAGTCAGTGCGTAGATTTGCCAAAGTGATCATCCGTGTATTTGGTCCTGAGTATCTTCGGGCACCCAACGAGGATGACACAAAGAAATTGATGGCATCTAATGAGAGGAGAGGTTGGCCTGGCATGCTAGGTAGCATTGATTGTATGCATTGGACTTGGAAAAATTGCCCAAAGGCATGACAAGGAATGTATTGTGGCAACTCTCGTGATGCAACAATTGTGTTAGAGGTCGTGGCATCCGAGGATTTATGGATTTAGCATTGCTTCTTTGGTATGCCGGGCACTCTCAATGATATCAATGTGTTGCAACGGTCTCATTTGTTTGTTAGGCTTGCTAATGGTGATGCTCCTGCTTGCAACTACACTATCAATGGGCATGAATACACAAAGGATACTATCTTGCAGATGGTATATACCCTCCTTGGTGCACATTTGTCAAGAGCATAAAAGAACCCCAAAATAGAAAAGAATATGAATTCGCGAGGGTGCAAGAGGCACCCCAAAGAGACATTGGAAGAGCATTTGGGGTTTTGCAATCTAGGTTTGCCATTGTTCGTGGTCCTGCTCGTTTTTAGGATAAGAGAACCTTAAAAAATATCATGACATGTTGTGTTATCCTTCACAATATGATTCTCGAAGATAAGAGAGGAATGAACTTGGAGTTCTTCTACGACAATGTAGGTAGCCGTGTCAAACCAGATAGAGACCCTAACCGCATTAGAACTTTTCTGAATACCTACAAAGAGATTGAAAATGCAAACACTCACTTTCAACTTCAGGATGATCTCATTGAGCACCATTGGCAAAGGGTTGGACAATAACTCATTTTTGTATTCATTTGTATTTGTATTCGTGACAAGTTTTTATCGCATTATTTAAGTTTGCTTCCGTGATTTGAATAATTATTTGTAATGTGGATGATTGTTCCATTATGTTGGTATTAAATAATTATTTAGTTTGCTTCCGTGATTTGAATAATTATTCTGTAGTGTGAATGTTTGTTTTTATTTTTGTGCTATGGATTTGATATTTGCAGGCCGGTGGGATGCGGGATGCAGCGACGCAAGAGCAGACCCCGCAAAGCCGACCCATAAAAAACATATTCCGCTAATATACTTTTATACATGTCCGTTTGGGAGGTCTGCATCTGCGGCCGTCCGCGCCGGCCCGCAAAGGCCGTTTTCCGCGAATTGCAAACGCGTTTTGCGGGCTGGCAGGGCGGGGTCTGCTGGAGTTGCTCTTACAGGTCCACCTGAACCTTACATGTGAATAGTTTTTATATGTCCCCAATATTTTCTTGACAGGTATGAATAGTATTTTACATATTACATGAACAAATATTAATATTTTCGTGAATAGTTAATAAAAATTATCACGAACATATTTTAAATACATGAATATGTTTTTGAGTTGCTTTATTTTTTAAATCATGCGAACAAACTGTTACATTTCATGAATATTTTTAATATGTGGTGAACATTTTTATATATAAATGTTCAACATGTGTCAAAATATATTCCTCATTAATAGAAAAAATGTACACCGTGTATTAAAAAAAGTGGACATATATTTGAAAAGGAAAAAATAAAAAAGGTAAAGAAAAACAAAAATACACTAAAAACATGAAGGAGAAAGTAGTAGGAGAAAAAAAGAATAAAACCACATGAAACCAGTCCAAAACCACCCAATATTGATGGAAGGTTCCACGAACCACCGAACCTTCCCAAAACCGCTTGATTGAGCCAGTCCATTAAGGCCAGAGGCAAGGGGGATATGTGTGACAAAAAAGCAAGGTATATGCCCCATGAAAAAACCCTCGATCAATTGCTCCAGCCTAGAGCAATCAGTATAGCGAAAATGGCCACATATAGCAGAAGAAAGTCATTGGATGGCCTCTGTGGGCCCCACAAGGGTGTAGGGTGCGCCCCCTGCCCTTGTGGCCCCACTGTTGATCTTCCGCGTGGTTTCTTCTTTCTAGTACTGTTTATACATTTCAAACAAATCTTCATAAATTTTCATGTCATTTGGAGCTCTGAAGAATAGCTATCTTTGTTGTAGCTCTTTTTAGTTCAGAATTCTAGTTGCCCGTAATTTCCCGTTCAAGTAAATCTTGCAAATTAAGAGAGAAAAGACATAAGAATTACATCATAATGATAAAAAACATTGTAAATAACAATAGGAAATCATGATGCAAATGGATGTATCATCACCTAGAGAGTACCCGAGGAAGAAGGCCCTCCATCCAATGCCCTAGATTAATGGGTTGGGGTTGAGGTTCATGGCGATGGAGAGGTGGTGAAACAGAGAGGTGGTAGAAGAGAGACAAAGAGGGTTTGAGTGCGGTGGTGGGTAAATATATAGGTACGTTAGGCCGATAGGAATGAATATTTATCTTTGAACTTCGTATCGTTCATAATGCAGATCGACAATGAGTTTGCGCCACCATTGGACAAGGGCAAGGAGGTCATGCCACCATTGGACAAGGGCAAGGCGGTTGTGCAGCCATTAGGGACGACATGGCAGTGCATGAGCCCCTATCAGCAAGCAGAGGAACTACGGGCACTGCCACGAGGAGTCAAGGCCAACCCACTTCTACAAGGTGATCCTTGCTCCGAAGCTGGAGAGCCTACCTTTGCATCTAGACTTCACGAAGCACTTCCCCGTCATCCCTACGAAGTTCAGGATGAAGAAGAGCACTAGTTGCACATGCAGGGTCATAGTTGAGGGAGTCCGGTACTAAGGGGTTCTCGGGACGCCGACCTATCTCTACGGGCCTGACTCATGGGCCACTTCGGGCAGCCGCTGACATATGCGACGAAGATTCCACACGACTTGGTGGTCAAGACAAGGACTACTCTCCATCGACGAAGCCGACTAGGACTCTTGTTATCCTAGGCCTCCGGTGTGTTATATAAACCAAGGTCAGGCTAGTCGATAGACAACAATCATACATCGAGAGATTACGATCATCATTCCTACAACAATCAACTACTACACATTAAGTGAAGTTCAATATGTGACGAGTTGCATATTGACGAAACTCCACGTTCGAATCATTTAGTTCTCTCGATTATTTACATGAGAAGTTTAAATGTTGTTTATCATGGCAAGAGGTGAAGCATGCATAATGAAACTATACTATCTAGGCATTTTAAATGAGGCCAGAGGCAACATATAGCATTTCTGAAACGACCTCATATGCAAATTATGAGTTTGGTCCAGATTTATCCTAAACATATTATATATATTTTTTAAACAGGAAAATAAAGTGCACCATGTGATTCTACATGTTTTTCTAGTCAAGTTACATGTGTAAATCATTAAAATCGAAGCTACGGTTATTTAGTTATGATAAAAACAGTTTTAGCATGGCATTCACACAAATTTAATGCAAACAACAAGTTTAAACATTTTTATCGTGCAAAGTTGGATATTATTAATCTACATAAAATCTCAACATTTTACATATATGAAGTTTTTACATATGATGCATGGTTTGTGAGTTATTATATGCATGAATAGAGGGTCTTTTCTGCAATAGTGTAATTCATTAGATAATTGCTAAATCCGTAGACATAAAAAACATAAATGGGCAGAGCCACGAGCCTAACATAATCTGAGCACAAGATAACTAAACAACGCCCAGGGCGACAGATAGCACAGGCAGCTGATCAGCTCACCTTGGCTCCTGGGTAGATGGCAGTGGGCCGGACGAAGACAGGATGCGAGACCGGGGCGGACGAGGAGGATGTCGATGCCGCGCTGGGCCTGGCTGGAACGGCGGCCCACCTGGCGCCGACGGGCGAGTGCGAGCTGGGCCAGAGGGTCGTGGCCAACGGCTAGCGAGCGAGGCACTAGTCACGTCTTCCTCGTCCTGATGCGGGGATGGGTCACCGCTGCCGAAAGAGTTTGTTGGGAAACAACCCAACACTTATACTTTCTGTTTTCGAGTGATCACGTGATTAAGCTACCGTATTAATCATGTTTTGTGTCTTTTATTTCAATAAGGTGCCAAGTAAAGCCTTTGGGATAGTGTGGATACTTATTAGTTTGATTCTGTGTAAAAGCGGAAACTTTTTTCTCTAGTTTTACTAGAGAGTCGTCTTTTTGTAAATTTTTACACAGTTTTTCTATGCAAATTCTCTCCGTTGTTCTATGATACGTCTCCAAGGTATCTACAGGGCCAGCACTGAGATTTTAGGGGCCCGGGACGAAACAAAAACTCGGGACCCTTGATGTAGACTTTATAACAATGAAAATGAATATACATATATAAAAAAATTTCGTACATATTCGTTTAAAAGTGCGCAATCACTTATGATTGGGTCAGTGTCAATATAATCAAATAATTTCTTCTCAATGCATGTTATCAAACCACGTAACCTCTCTTGACTCACTGTTCCTGTCTATTGCTTAATTTCCTATCATAATGAGCATATGAAAAACGTCATCTTTCGTCATCTAGATGGTATTCCATTTGCTTGTCTTCTCTCATAGGCCCTTTCTCCAGTAAGATATGACTTGTTTTATTACCAATATTATTCCGACTTATTTAGAGTGTAAATATCAGCAGTATAAACAGGTTATTCATCAACACTAGCGGACTGTGCATGTGCATATCGGATGAATTAGCTACATTAAAAAGAGCCACAATTTGGTGTCAACATTATTTTCTTGCTGATCAGATTCTGAATTCACACTAGTTGGTTGGCCTTTCTCTATGGCAACTATCGCCAATTCATAGTTTCGGTTTATCAAAGTAGTAGATGTACCAACGGTAGTCTTAAACAATATATGAATATATACGTGTTGTGACCAAATCATCCACAACTTTCTTCCCTTTTCCTTTTATCACTACCAGATGGATACTTTCTTTCGGATGACATGATAAGACAGAATGTTGAAAATAAATATATATTTTTTGCATCAATTGACACTTGTTTAAGACTGCCGATGTGATGATTATTGGTCTAGGAGACTAGGGACCGCGATATGAGTATAAGACATACCTTGGATGGTCGAATCATTTTTGGACGGAGAGCAAAGCGGGGTTGCGATGGCCGCCGGGGGATTGAAATTGGCGGTCGATCTGGACTAGAAAAATCGATTTTTAGGAGAAAAGGGAACAAGAGCTCCGCCGTGCGCGCAGTCGCGAAGAGACGAAACCGTCAGCGGCCGCAAAAAAATTGAAAATCGCTCCCTGAATACGCGCATGATGGGTGACGGCGGGATCAGTCAGTTCCTTTTATTTCGACCTGCATGTACTAACCTAGGAATGAATGTGAAGAGATCAATCAGTTTTTTTTTTGACGTGCACGTACTAACCTAACAAGAAACTCAGGCCGTTGTCCTGCTCATAGTTTGTCTTTTTATCACCGAAATATGTTAAGCCATAGCCTAGGCCTGGGGAGGGCCCCCTCGATTTTGTGGGCCCGGGGCGGCCGCCCCCCTGCCCCCCCTCAGGGCCGGCCCTAACCGCGGCTGCCAAAGCACACAGCCGACGTGCCATTTCCATGACTGTTGAAGCATTTTGTTGCAGCATTGTGCTTTCGACACGCTCGCATCACGACGATAGTCCCCTCGTAGCATGAGGCCATGCGGGGTCGATATTGTAGACCAGATACATGATGTTGCAAGGTCTGTCGCCGTTGTTTTTTGTTTGTTACAATGTTGGTCGTCCAGCGTTGCAAAGCTTGTTGCATCTAGTGCAAAAATAAATCTAAAAACATGCCTTTTTGTTCTATTTCTCGTTGCGACTGTTAAAGACAATGTTTTTAGTTTAACGATACTTTTGCAATAGTCTATGTGATTTATATAGAAGATTGAATTATTTTTCATTGCTTTTGTCTGTATTATTTTGTTGCAGTAGCTGGTATGTTTAATTGCAAAAATACGTTCAAGTTTATACTTTTTGCATCTCTGTGAAATGCAATCAAGTGAACCGCTATAGAAAAGGTGATTAGATGCAAGGCAAACACTACTGCAGACTTGACAACATCGACCTAGAGCTCCGGTGGAAAGTGACATTTGCATGTAAAGTCTTGCTCCATGCAAAGAAAATAAAAATATGTAAAGTCTTGCTGCGACAAGTGGCGGACAGAAGAAAAGGTTGGGGCCAGTACGCTAGGTGAAAAGTTTTGCAAAAAAAGTACCCCGCAGTCTTAGAACTTGCACTTGATACTTTGGTGCACAAAGTTGTAAAATACGCGTTTATGGTCACTTAACTTGTAAAACGGTGCAAATACAATCACTCTCGCCGTAACCAGCCGTATCCGTCGGCGTCAGCGTGGCACGGGCCCGCTGTCAGCGACAGAACACTTTCTGCGAGGCGTGCGCGCGGTAACTATGAAAAAAAAACCCACAAAGTTCATTTTTTGTGCAAAAAAGCCCTGCTGACAATGGGCCCTTCATAGCAGGTGGACAAATCGCCCCTCTCCTTCAGAACCCCCCTCCCCGATCCCAAATCGCCGCGATTCCCAAATTACAAACCCTAGACAGGCGACGGCGGAGGTAGACGAGTGTGGTAGCACTTTGGTGAGTGCTTGCCGGCGACGTCCTCGCCGGCGGCGTCTGGATCTTTTCTGTGAGATCTCCAGCGACATGGGCGGCGCCAGCGGCGGTAAGCGTGACGGAGAGGAGGAATGGAAGGCCACGACGGTATACCATTTTGGATCCAAGGAAAGCGTTGAGGTAATGCATCCTTGTCCTCTCTCAATCTTGCAAGTTGGTTCCTTCGCTAGTAAAAAAATTTGGTTTTAGGTAGATGAGCTCCCGGAATTTGATTTTGGGTTGCGTGAACATATGTTCGATGCCCAATTTAATGGGGTGGAGCAGAATGCTAAGAAGTGTGGCCATCTAATAAGTGCAGCCCGTCGTGTGGCAAGAGAAGGGAGTGACATTGGTAGAAGATTTTTGGGATCCCATACGAGCACTAGTAGAAAACAGGGCTTTGGTCCAGGCCGGGCTAGCCCATTAGTCCCGGTTCACTCACGAACCGGGACCCATGGCGGCATTGGTCCCGGTTCGCGAGGCCAGGGCGCCGGCCGGGCCTCGTGGGCCATTGGTCCCAGTTCGTCTGACCCCTTTGGTCCTGGTTCCAGACACCAACCGGGACCAATGGGCCTCGCTCCTGGCCCACAACCATTGGTCCCGGTTTGTGGCTGGAACCGGGACCAAATGGTGTCCTTTAGTCCCGGTTCCAGCCACGAACCGGGACCAATGATGTCGTGGTTTTATCACGGTAGATGTCCGGGTGAACGGACTTAGGTTCGAGGCCATCGCTAACGGGGTGGACTCAAAGGGGTTAGTCGGGACGAAAGACACGGATTTACCCAGGTTCGGCCCCTCAAATCGAGGTAATAGCCTACGTCCTGCTTGTGTTTGTATTGCTTGCGTATCGATTACAAGGAGCTAAAAGCTTGACCTAGTTCTTTATTGCTTGTCCTCTAAATCGCCCCGGGTCTGCCTTTATATAAGAGGTTAGGACCACCGGTTCGTTACAATTGCTAACCGAGTCTCTCTCTATCTTCTTGTCCAAGCCGTCTGCGAGTCGGCTTGCACGCCTAGGTCTTCTCCGTCCGAGCCGTTGTAAGGCCCACACCTTGAGCCGCCTACTTCCCTAGGCCACCAGTCTTACGGCTCATCTTTGGGCCGGCTCACGAGCCAGCAACATGACCCGGAGCCTCCGGGGCGGGTCATATCCCCAACATTAGGCCCCAGGTTGAATTGAGCTTGCTCGCTTCATCCTTCTCTTCCACTTTTGGTGAGTCGCCCGAAAATGACCCGGCGTGACGTCATGAGATTTGCTGATGTATCACCAAATCTTTCATTAACTGTCATCCCGAAAATCGAGGCGTCCGCCTCGGCCAAACAGTGTCATCGCCTGGATTTTCACGCCTTCCTTAACCCCCTTTTAAATATGACCCGTGCGGGTCGGGGTTTCCCATCCTCCCGCTCGTGACTCTTCTTCCTCATCTTCTTCCTGTCGCCGCCCCAGCGTCTTCGAGCTCTGCTCCGGCGCTGTCCGTACGTCGTCCCCAACCTGGCCGCTGCATCACCCTGAACGTACCAGAGATTTGTCCACCTTCGCCGCGCCATCTCTGGTGAGTTCTCCTGTTCCATAGATAGCTGCCGCCGTAGTAGGGTTTTCACCGGGGGCTCCGTCGCCGCCGCTCGGGCTCCGGCATCTCCATGGCGAGTGTATCTCGACACCGCTAATACCTTTAGAATGCGCTCTTGCTCCGCCGCCGCGCGCTGGCCGGCCGCACGTAATGCGCGGGCCACGATGGCTCCAGTTCGTTTCCTTTTTCTTCCGCTGTTCATCGCTAGGTCAGATTAAAATTTATTTTCTCTGCTTTTGTAGGTCCGTAGACATAGTAATATTTTGCGGAATCTGTTTTTAGGACTTTGCCAATTTTCAATCTTCCTTTCCTCTGTTGAGCCGCTAAGCCTCTCCGGCTCTAATCAACCGGTTCTTCCACTTTATCCATAGAGCCCTTAAACCTTTAAGCCGTCAAAAATATTTGCTTGCGCTTTAACTCATCGCACCTTTTATCTTGCACAGCACTTAAGCCGCTAATATGTCTCGTGCGTCCAACTCATGCAACTGGGTTGGGTCGTGCATCATAGAGGACTTTTTGTCGAATTTTGTTCACGCGGGTACTCTTCCTCCCAAGGAAGTCATTAGCTGGCGGGTCCCGGGTGATAAGACACGGCCCAATCCTCAAGAAGGTGAAGTGGTGGTCTTTTCTGACCATATTGAACGAGGGTTCATGCCTCCCGGCTCAAAATTCTTTCGGGACGTCCTTCACTGTTATAAGCTTCACCCGCAAGACTTGGCCCCAAACTTCGTCTCAAACATATGCAACTTCCAAGTGCTCTGTGAAGCTTATCTTCAAATCAAGCCGTCTGTGGGGTTCTTTCGGGAGTTCTTTTATGCTAACCGGCAAACTGAAGTGAAAGCCGGTCCGAGCCTAGAGGTTGGAGGCATCTCCATCCAACGGCGTAGAGATATCATCTTTCCAGCCACACAGATGCCGAGTCACCCCAAGGACTAGAACAAGACCTGGTTCTATTGCAAGGACACCTCTCCTGAGAACGAGCATCCTTTGCCGGGTTATCGTCCTTCCCGGCTCACAACAACATCAGAGCTTCCTGGCCGACTATCAGCTTCAGAACGCGCAAGATATGAGCCGGCCCATGCCAAAATCAAGGCTCTCATGGCCAACGACTTAATTGGGCTGGACCTGATCCGCTGCTGGATTTCGTGGAGGATTATGCCTTTGAGCCATAGAAGCCGACTCATGTGCGAATATAAAGGCAAGTATGATAGCTCATTATGCTTCAGCCGATCCACATTGACAGAGAATGACATTACCCTCGCCATCCGGAGCCTTGTCCATGAAGCTTCCGGATCATGTAGCGAAATTGGCCTGGCGCCTTTTAGTGCCAATAATCTGGCTCCCGATGTAAGTTAATCTCTTCCCATCCGTCTCTTAGACGTTGTTTGCACTTTGTTGATTTGATATTCACTCTCCGGGTCATTCTTATAGGCTGACTCAGACTTATGGAAGAAGGAATATGTTGCCCCTCCGAAAAAATCCAGGAAGAAGGTCGCAACTAAGAAGGCTGAAAAATATGCCCCGCAAGATAATTTGCTTGACCCGCCAACATCATCCAGCTCAGAGGTAAAATTTTAACTGTCTTGCTTGATCTTTTACCTTCCTGCTTTATTAATACTTACTTTACTCGCAGGATGAAGTGGAAACCAGCAGTGCCAATGCTCTTGAGGTAAATTACTTTTCTTTCGGCTCAGAATGTTTCGTCCCCCGAAAGCCACGGCGGGTTATCAGAAAAGTTCCTCTTTCTCACCCTCTTGCTTATCTGGCTCCCGATTTTCTCTTAAAAAAGCAACAACAAGTCGAGCGTCGACAGACTCGAAGCACCGGCTCTACTGAGCTCATGTCCGGGCTACCAAACTCTCCGGCTCCAAAGAGACGCCCCGCCGAGGTTTAAATCTCTTCTTTTCCTTTGTCTTTCCTTCATAAACTTGATACTCTCTTCACCTTTCTGTTTTATTCTTTGTAGAAATCTCCTTCCTCCGGCGACTCTTCAGAGTCAATTATACCACCGCCCAAGATTAATCCGCTGTAAGCATTCCTTACTATGATATCTGGATATCCGACTGTTAATATGATAGCAACATCTTCAACTGTCGATCCTTCTTTTTTGCAGTGCTCAAGCTAAACGTCGCAAGACCAACAAGCCCTCCTCCGGCCCAGTTATCAAAGAGCCGGAGCCCGAACAACCGAAAGAGACTCAACCAGAAGAAAACCCGCCGGCTGCCTCCACGGAGCCGGCCGCTGAAGATGTCATCATGGAGAGCCCTCCAAGGGCTCCTTCAAAGCCGGCAACTCCTGCCAAGACCCCTGACACTCCGGATGTTGTTATCACCAGGTCTGGTCATCAAACGCCACCGGCTCATGTGTTGACCAAACATACAGAGCCGGCTGAAGCCTTGAAGAAACTGAATTTTGACTCTTCGTGTGAGAAGATGACAGTGGAAAAGCTACACGCCGGGTATATAAACCGGGTTACCACCAGCCGTGATCTGGAACTTCGTTTGATCTCTTCCATGAAGACAAAATATGAGGTACTTTTCCTTCTTACTATATCTTCACTTAGCCCCCAAGAGCCGGCTTAACGTACTGAATCGTTGAGCCGGGTCTTTCTGTGACCTCTACAGATATTCTCATGTCAAATTCCCTTAAAATTGCTTTAGCTTTGTACTGTAAATAAAGTGAACCGCCAATCGTAGCCCCCAAGGGCCGTCTTAGATTATATTTGAGCCGGGTCTTTAATGTAGACAGCTTGAAGATCTAATGGTAGCCCCCAAGGGCCGGCTCAAACTTGATCAAGTTGAGTCGGTGCTTCCATTATTAGTACATTGAAGAGACATAGTATAGCCCCCAAGTTCCGGATTAGCTTCGAAGGAGATAAACCAGAATTGCATTGCATACTGAAAGACCAAATATACATTAGCCCCCAAGTGTCAAATATATTGCTTGCAATCTGTTTGAGACTTGTATTTGCTTTTAACACTCGTCCTGCATTTTGGCGGCTTATCCCGTGTTTCGATGTATTATAGGAAGCTTTGAATGAAGCCGGGTCTCAGTTGACGGATCTGAGGACCAACCTGGCGGCTCAGCAAGAAGCCCGAAGCATTGCTGACGAAAAGTGTCGGCTTCTCTCTGAGGAGCTGGCCAATGTCACTGCTGAGCTTACCTCTTTAAAAGAGACAGCTGAACCTGAAAAGGCCGCTTTGACCAAACGGGCGAACGACGCCGAGCAGCGGCTTACAGCTATGGCAGAGGAACTTCAAGGCCTGAAGCAGCACATTGCGAAGATGTCAGCCGCCCTACTTGGTAAGTTTCTGTTTTACTTTGTATTGTTTAACATTGCTAGTGAAAGACTGGCGACTCATTAACTTTATCTGACTTATCCAGGTCCCAGGAGCCGACAGTTGGCTTCTTTTAGCCTTCTGCCACTGAAGGCCATTTACACTTTTGCGGAACAATTATACTGCAGCGCCATCTTCACGATCAAGAGCATGCAATATAAGGAGAAGATCCCCACTGCTTTGAAAGGGGTCCTGGAACTCTTCTCCACAATGCCCAAGCAGATAGAAGAGCTAAAGAAGTCCACGTTCCGCCAAGGAGCCGTCGCTGGATTGAGCTGAGCTCTGGCCTTCGCCCCCGAGCTAACGCCGGCTGAAATGATGGATGGTTACTCGTCTAAAAGGGATGACGACTCAGAATTCACCAAAGAAGATTACACCCGGTGTGTCAAAGAGTCGCGCTATCTGTCCTCTGTTCTGGCGGATGAAGCTGACTTGAGCACCTATCAGGCGGCTTATGACGCAGAGGAGAAGAGAATCCGTGGGACTCTCTACGAGTGGAAAGATCTGACACCCGTCCGCAGTAAGGATCTCTTTCCTTGTGAGCTTGACGCGTCTCCGTTCCTTGAAGGGTCTTTTGCTGCTCTGGCTGACTGTAATTGGGACTTGGGCAATCTCCAGATAAAGCCAACAGAAGACCCGGAGCAGGATGAGCCGGCTGGTAACTGAATTTATTCTTTTAACCTTTCTGAGCACAGACTCATGTAATGACCCGCCGTGGGCGATTGACAATGCTTTTGCTCCTTTTGAGAGTAGTTTTTGTAATAGAGTAAACATGACTCTGTCGCTTGGTGACTGTATATATTTGCACCTCTCTGTGTGCACTTTCCTTCTCTCTGTGTTTCAATTTAATGTGTTACCGGCTCTTCATGGATATACCTTGAGATTTTCTGATGAGGGGTGTCTGTCTTTGAAGACGCCATTCCTTTCTCCAGAATATTAGAGTCGGATAATCTCTTTGAAACCTTGAATTTTGTCGAGCGGAGCAACAGGGCTCCGGCTCTTGTCAGACGAAGTCATTAAGGAGCCGGTTGTCTTTAGGATAATGTAAGCTATACCTGATGGTAAGAAGCCTCTATCGACAACTGCGGCTATTGATGAACTGGAACTTTTGAGGAGAATTGCGGCTGTGTAGCCCCCAAGTGCCGGGTAGTTCTGCCTACAGCAACCTGGGACTTATAATTGCCTTGCTCTGACCCGGCTTGATAAGCCGGCATGATACAATACGTGATGATGATCTTTCCTTCCTCAAAAAGCTCATATGACGGCTCTTCTGCGTGGATTCGAACGGTTAAACTCATACCTGTTCAGGGTCTCTGTCGAGATTGGTCGTCAATTATTTGAACCGGCTCAGGGTCTCTAGGCGAGATTGGCCGTCAATTTCTTGAACCGGCTCAGGGTCTCTAGGTGAGATTAACTGGTAAGAGTACAGTGAACGCCGACTGTCGATGGGAGATGTAAGCTATACCCCAAGGCAAGAAGCCTCCATCGACAACCGCGGCTAATAATTAACCTGAGACGGCATAAAGCCGGCTGTTTGAAAGGAGAAGTAAGCTATACCCGAAGGCAAGAAGCCTCTTTCAACAGCTACAGTTGATAAGCAACTGAATTTTGGCGTAAACACCGGTTGTTAGGGTGAGATAAGCGAACCCGTCGGTAAGAAGCCCCCTTCGATAACCGCGGTTAATAAGTAACCGAAAGTGGCATAAAGCCGGCCATTAGGGTGAGATAAGCGATACCCGTCGGTAAGAAGCCCCCTTCGATGGCCACAGTTGATAAGCAACTGGAATTTGGTGTACACGTTGTTGTCTTAGGGTCCTGTAAGCTATACCAAAGGTAAGAAGCCTCCATCAACAACAACGCTTAATGTAACCAAACTAGGCATAAAGCCAACTGTGCAAGGGAGAAGTGAGCTATACCCGGAAGCAAGAAGCCTCCTTGCAACAGTTTAATGACAGCTGGCTGTGCAAAGGAGAAGTAAGCTATACCCGAAGGCAAGAAGCCTCTTTGCAACAGTGCTTAATTGGGCATATCGCCGGCTGTGCAAGGAAGAAGTAAGCTATACCTAAAGGCAAGAAGCCTCCTTGCACCAGCGTAAAAGCCGACTGTGCAGGGGAGATGTGAGCTATACCCAAAGGCAAGAAGCCTCCCTGCTACAGTGCTTGATGAGGCATAAAGCCAGATGATAGACCAACCGTTTTGATGGCGAACAAACCACTTCAACTCAAATTTTTGAGCCGGAAAATTGTATATTGATTGCACAAAGGTATACATAAGAGCAGAGGACCCAGTCTTTTGTGGGGATGCTAGCTTTTACTCATGTAAGCATGATATATGATAGCGACTTCCAACGCCTGCTAAGTAAAGTATGGTCGCAGATTTGTGATATTCCATGGCCGCAACGTCTCTTGACCCGCGGTTTCCGACTCATCTCTGACATCAATGAGATAATATGACCCATTGTTAAGGTTCCTGCTGATCACAAAAGGCCCCTCCCATGGTGGAGATAACTTATGCATTCCAGATTGGTCTTGAATCAACCGGAGCACCAGGTCACCTTCCTGGAACGTCCGGATCTTTACCCTGCGGCTATGATAGCGTCGCAGGTCTTGTTGATAAATTGCCGACTTGGCTGCTGCTAACTCTCGTGCTTCATCCAAGGCGTCCAACGCATCTTGGTGCGCTACATCATTGTCCGTATCAACATAAGCCGCCACCCTTGGTGAGTCGTGCCGGATATCGCTGGGTAGAACCGCCTCAGCACCATACACCATGAAGAAAGGCGTGAAACCTGTAGACCTGTTAGGGGTAGTTCTGATGCTCCATAAGACGGAGGGAAATTCCTCGACCCAACATCCGAGTGTCCGCTTCAAAGGGACCATGAGCCGTGGTTTGACTCCTCTTAAGATTTCCTGATTGGCTTGTTCCGCCTGACCATTAGACCGTGGATGTGCCACGGCTGAAACATCAAGCCGGATATGCTCCTTCTCACAGAACGCTTTCATAGCTCCTTTGGATTGATTTGTTCCATTGTCTGTAATTATACTGTGCGGGTAACCAAAGCGATAGATCAGCTTCTTAATAAATTAAACCGATGTAGCCGCGTCACATTTGCTGACCGGCTCTGCATCTACCTACTTAGTAAATTTATCAACCGCCACCAGAAGGTGCGTTTTCTTATCCTTGGATCGCTTGAAAGTTCCTACCATATCAAGCCCCCAGACCGCAAACGGCCAAGTGATTGGTATCATCCTCAACTCTTGAGCCGGAACGTGAGCACGCCGGCTGAACTTCTGACAGCCGTCACACTTACGGACTAAGTCTTATGCATCCTTGTGAGCCGTCAACCAGAAAAACCCATGTCGAAAAGCTTTGGCCACTAAAGATTTTGACCCGGCATGATGTCCACAGTCGCCAGCATGAATTTCACTCAATATTTTTCGTCCCTCCTCTGGTGAGACGCAGCGCTGAAAGACACCTGTCACACTACACTTATGTAACTCACCATTGATAATCGTCATAGACTTAGAATGTCGAGTGATCTTCCTGGCCAGATCCTCCTCTTGAGGTAACTCGCCGCGTGTTAGATACGCCAAATAAGGAATAGTCCAGTCTGGGGTAGCATGCAGAGCCGCCACCAATTCCGCCTCCGAGTCAGGAATAGCCAGATCCTCCTCAGAGGGTATCTTAACAGTCGTATGATGCAATACATCCAAAAAACATTAGGTGGTATCGGCTTTCGTTGAGAGCCTAACCGTGACAAAGCATCAGCCGCCTCATTCCTGCGACGATCAATGTGATCCACCTGGTACCCCTTGAAGTGACCGGCAATGATATCAACCGCCTGTCGATAAGCCGCCATCCGCGGATCCTTGGAGTCCCAAGTGCCTGAAACTTGCTGAGCCACCAGATCTGAGTCGCCTAAACACCTGACCCGGCTTAAATTCATTTCTTTAGCGACTCTGAGACCATGGAGCAGTGCTTCATACTCAGCTGCATTATTAGTATAAGGGAACATTAACCGGAGCACATAACAAAGCTTGTCGCCCTTGGGGGAGGTGAGAACAACTCCTGCACCGGACCCCTCTAGCTGCTTGGATCCATCAAAGTGTATAGTCCAATACGTGTTATCCGGCTTCTCTCCGGGGGCTTTACATTCAGTCCAATCATTTATGAAATCCACCAAAGCTTGAGACTTAATTGCTGTACGAGGAACATACTTGATGCTAAGAGGACTCAGCTCTAAGGCCCACTTGGCAATCCTCCCTGTAGCTTCTCTATTTTGAATGATATCCCCCAATGGGGCAGAACTGACCACTGTTATTTGGTGCCCCAAAAAGTAATGTTTTAACTTGCGATTGGCCATGAAAACTCTGTATACTAACTTATGCCAATGCGGATACCTCTGCTTAGACTCTGCCAAAACTTCACTAATGTAACAAACCGGCCTTTGCACAGGATACTCCTTCCCTGCCTCCTTGCGCTCAACCACAATTGCTACACTGACCGCTTTGTTGTTAGCCACCACATAAAGGAGTAATGGCTCTTTCGCAACCGAAGCAGCTAGCACTGGCGGCTCAGTCAACTACTTTTTAAGAGCTTCAAGTGCTTCGGCCGTTGCTCCGCTCCACTTAAACTTGTCTGTCTTCTTCATCATCTGGTATAAGGGAATGGCTTTCTCCCCAAGTCGGCTTATGAAGCGGCTCAATGCAGCAATCCATCCTGCAAGGCGCTGAACATCATTAATGCACGTCGGCGCCCCCAAAGAAGTGATAGCCTTGATCTTATCCGGGTTAGCCTCGATGCCCCGCTCAGAGACCAAGAAACCCAAAAGCTTTCCTGTTGGAACACCAAAGACACACTTCGTCGGGTTAAGCATCATCTTGTAGACCCGAAGATTGTCAAAGGTTTCTTTCAAATCCTCTAAAAGAGTTTCCTTCTTTTTGGATTTAACCACTATGTCGTCTACGTAAGCATGAACATTTCGGCCAATCTGACTGTGGAGGCAATTCTGCACACAGCGTTGGTAAGTCGCCTGGGCACTCTTGAGCCCGAAAGGCATGGAGACGTAGCAGAATGCCCCAAAAGGTGTAATAAACGCCGTCTTCTCCTGATCTTTCGTTGCCATCTTAATCTGATGATATCCTGAATATGCATTCAGGAAGCATAAACTTTCACATCCGGCTGTTGCATCAATAATTTGATCGATACGAGGGAGTGCAAAAGGGTCAGCCGGGCAAGCCGTGTTAAGGTCCGTGTAATCTATGCACATACGCCACGTGCCGTTCTTTTTTAGCACTAGCACCGGGTTAGCCAACCACTTCGGGTGAAAAACTTCCACTATAAAGCCTGCGGCCAAGAGCCGGGCAACTTCCTCCCCAATAGCTTTACGTCTCTCTTCGTTGAACCATCGTAGAAACTATTTGATCGGCTTAAACTTTGGATCCACATTAAGATTGTGCTCAGCGAACTCTCTCGGTACACCCGGCATGTCAGAAGGCTTCCATGCAAAGATGTCCCGATTCTCACGGATGAATTCGATGAGCGCGCTTTCCTATTTGGGATCCATGTGAGCCCCAATGATGAACTGCTTGGATGAGTCACCCGGATTGAAATCTACTGCCTTGGTATCATCCACTGAAAAACTTGAGTGGTGGCTCAACTTTTGTCGTAGGCTTCTTTAGCGGGGTCATATCCTCCGGATCAACATTCTCTTTGTAAAATTTCAGCTCCTCCTGAGCACAACTAGACTCTGCATAAGCCGCATCTCCTTCCTCACACTCAAGAGCCATTTTCCTGTTACCGTGAATGGTAATTGTGCCATTTAAGCTGGGCATTTTGAGTTGCAAATAAACATAGCAAGGCCTAGCCATAAATTTAGCATAAGCCGGCCTCCCAAATAGCGCATTATAGGGACTTTTGATTTTGACCACCTCGAACCACAAGGACTCCACCCTGTAATTATGCTCATCACCAAAAGCTACTTCCAATGAGATCTGGCCCACCGGGTATGCTGATTTACCCGGGACCACACCATGAAAGACAGTGGAGGAAGGTTTAAGATCCTTGTCAAGCAACTTCATCCGCCAGAAAGTGTCATAGTAAAGGATGTTGATGCTGCTACCTCCGTCCATAAGCACTTTGTTCACCATATAGCCATTCACCTGAGGGGCCACAACTAGAGCCAGCCGGCCCGGGTCATCTACCCGCGGCGGGTGATCCTCCCGGCTCCCCATTATGTCATATTCAGACCACGGCAAATATCGCGGGAGAGCCGGAGCAACCGCATTAACCGCTCGCCTCCGCAACTTCTCGTCTCGTTTATTGTGACCGGTCGTGAATACATGATACTGCCCAAAACTGAGCTGCTTCGGGTTACTCTGAAACCCGGACTGATTGCGCTGCTGCTGATTGTTGTTATTGCCATTGTTGCCATGATGCTGTTGGTGGCCCCCTTGGTTATTCTGACCCGGATGCCCGTTTCCTGAACCGCCGGCACCGAATCCAGCCCCTGACCCGCCATGCCCTGATCCGCCAGGCGGGCCACCGCCCTGGTTATTACACGGTTGGGAATGCTGGTTTTTGAATCTCTGCATGATAAAGCAATCAACCCATGCATGCAACGCCGGCTTGTCAGGCGTGCTGTGCTCCGGACAAGTCTTCCTATGCGCCTCCTCTAAATTAAAAGGGCCTTTGTTCCTTGGCCTGAATTTTCCACCCCCTTGGGATGGTTCTGTCCTGTGTTGGTATTTGCCACTAGCTCGGATCCGCTATCAGCGCTCTTCCGCTTATTCTGTTTCCCATTGTTCACAAAACCTTTTCCTTGATTGTTTTTCTTCCCTTGATCCTGGATCCTTGGTGTTATCTGAGTCGGCATACTTCGTCAAGGCCGTCATGAGCTCTCCCATATCCTGACACGTGCACTTGAGCCGACCGAGCTTCTGCTTTAATGGAACGAAATGACAGTTCTTCTCTAAAATGAGCACCGCTTGAGCCGCTGTGATCTGCTCTGAAGAGTGAATAATGGTCGACACCCGCTGACCCAATGATGGGCCAACTCATTCTCCTGTTGAACACAGTGGTCCAAATCGACAATAGTCATAGGCTGCTTATAGGTCCCATGGAAATTCTTAATAAACTTCGCTCTCAGCTCCGCCCATGAGCTTATCGTGTTAGGTGGCAGACCTTTTAGCCATGTACGGGCCGGACCCTCAAGCATCATGATGAAATATTTTGCGCATACCGCCTCACTGACATCCAGCATCTCCATGGCCAGTTCATAAGTTTCAACCCACGCCTCAGGGGGTAGATCAGCTGTGTAATTTGGAACCTTTCGAGGCCCTTTAAAGTCTTTCAGTAGCCATTCACTCCTCAGAGCCGGAGTTAAACATGGCACCCCTACGGCTCTGGTACTAACTACTCCCATTGACACGGAAAGCGCCGGCTCTGGACGGGTTGCCGCTATCTCCGCCTCTCGCCTGGTCCATGAGGGCTTGTGCATCTAGAGCCGCCCTATTGTCCTTTGGTGGTCCGCGACGTGGGTGACTGCTGGAACAAGCTGGCGACTCGTAGCGCCGGCTGAAACTTCGACTCGGGGAGGGGGGTGGAGTGAACCCGGCTCTGGCTGTGAGCATACTTCTCTTGTTGGGCCATGGCCGTCTGTAAATATCCAATGGCGTTCCGCACATCCTCCGCAAAGGGTGCCTCATCTGGGATGGGAATCATCTAAAGCCGGGTGGCCGCTGCCACCATGTTCTCGGTCGGGTTAGAGTAGTGACCCGCCAATGTTGGAAACCCTAGGTGAGATTTGGTTATGCTAGGGTGGATGAGTCGCCGGGCGCTCCATCGGGCGGCTCTCCGGTGCGCCCGTAATCCGCCCCGCACCAGGGGTGTCAAAAAGGTTCCTTGCTTCATAACATTCTGGCAGACGGGATTGATGCCTCCTCCGGTGCATCGCGGCCGCTGACCTCTGCTCCAGCTCCAGTCGGAAAGCATCAGCCTTGATACGCTCTGCTTCTTCCTCCATCTGGGTCTTCAGCTCGGCTATCCTTTGTCGTTCCTCTGCCATCCGGCCCTTGATCCGTGCCACCTCCAGATTCCTGGCTGCTTGATTATCCGGTGTTACCTCTGTGGCCATGAGAGCTGTGAGTTCATCCATCAATTCCACTAGAACCTGAGCCGGCGGCGGCGGGCTATCACCCGCTGCGGCGGCTCGCGTAGCCGTGTCACCGGCGGCTGAAGCCGATCCTGCCATGAACACCGCCGCATGAACTGGGGGGCTCAGAGCATCCGTCTCAATGCCCTCTACCTCAGAATAGTTGTTGTAGTAGCCCCCAAGGCCACCGTTGCTGAGCCGATATACTGATTCTGTCTCCCCACTTGAGGACTCATCTTCCGAGCAAACGAGAGTTCCCTGTGACCCGGACGCTTCCATGTCCATGCCTTGAGTGAAGCCCACGAGAACGTGCTTTTGACCCGGACGGGCATGGGCAGGCTACATAACACGCGTAGATTGCAGACGCCAAGCCGGCTCGACGATGTTGGTGTAGACGTCCGGCCCGGGTGTAGATCCATCAACCTTTCCGATGAAAACCTGCATCCCACCGAACGGAACCCGGAATCCATACTCCACAGAGCCAGCATCAAGCCCCCAGCCGGCGTCGATGTAGAGCCGGCCGCGGCGACTCTTGCTCATCCTTCCAACCACGCGGCCCTAGGAGAGAGCCCTTTGAGAACTCAACACCACCAAGCGCTAGCCCCACGGTAGGCGCCAACTGTCGTGGTTTTATCACGGCAGATGTTTGGGTGAACGGACTTAGGTTCGAGGCCATCGCTAACGGGGTGGACTCAAAGGGGTTAGTCGGGACGAAAGACACGGATTTACCCAGGTTCGGCCCCTCGAATCGAGGTAATAGCCTACGTCCTGCTTGTGTTTGTATTGCTTGCGTATCGATTACAAGGAGCTAAAAGCTTGACCTAGTTCTCGATTGCCTGTCCTCTAAATCACCCCGGGTCTGCCTTTATATAAGAGGTCAGTACCACCGGTTCGTTACAATTGCTAACCGAGTCTCTATCTATCTTCTTGTCCAAGCCGTCTGCGAGTCGGCTTGCACGCTCGGGTCTTCTCCGTCCGGGCCATTGTACGGCCCACACCTTGAGCAGCCTACTTCCCTGGGCCACCAGTCTTACGGCTCATCTTTGGGCCAGCTCACAAGCCAGCAACATGACCCGGAGCCTCCGGGGCGGATCATATCCCCAACAAATGAGATGCCTATATATACCCCCTCGCCAGCGAGCAGAGAACTCCACATTGCTCTGTTTTTCTGGACGGTGAGGGGAGAGATTTGTGGTGCTCTAGCTCACCTCCTATGCACATGAGGTGCTCGATGAAATGCCCAAGCCACACTTAAGCTTTCTCCTCTCGAAGCTCCTTGTCTAAGCACCATTTTCCTCAAGATTTGTCTAGGTTTGGCGGTTCATCCTGTCCCGTCCCCGTCCTCACCTCCGTCGATCGTTCGCGCCCATCTCGGTGCCGGCACCACCGTGGTTAGCCTCTTCTTCTTATCTTCTTTCTAAAATAAAAAAGTTTTTACTTGTATGATTTAGATAGATACTTGTGTAATTTTCTTACTTTTATTATTGTTTGTTATTATATAGTGCGATGGTTTTCTTATCCGCCTCCGTCGGCCCTCGTCCTGTCTATGATTCGGATGTGGTATATATTATCTTATATAACTATCGATTTTATTTAGTGTTTCTGATAATTATGCCGACCAACATGACATAGATGTTTTAATCTAGGAGGAGGTAGTTGAACCGGAAATTCCAACCCACATAGCAATTCTTGTCGAGAAGTTAAATTTGGTTGAAAAGCAAAACAATGACTTGAAAGAAAAATTACAAAGAGTTGAAGAGGATAAGATGAAGTTGGAGTTTCATGTTGCCGATGTCGTCGACGATCACAAGACCAAGATGATGCAATGCGCTTGAAGATTAGAAAGATTAGAAAATATGCCATTCATATTGAGGCTTGGTATCATTATGCCGTTGGATCAATTGGTACTTTAGTAGAGGCTATGATCGCATTTTTTGTTGCATTTAGTTTTTTTACATACTTTCGATGTATGTTTTAATTAGATGCTCTAGAGAGAGATATGTTTTTCAATAATGATAACTATGTATGAACTGTATGTATTTATTTTGGGCACTATTGTACTTTGTCTTTAATGTGATGATGAATTTCTATTAATTTGGTCACTTCTCTATTCATGATATGTTGTAATGGTTTTAAATACACTTTATTGTATAACACACGCAGATGAATCGGCAATGGATGTACGGTGACCGATGCACCTCCGAGTATATTAAGGGCTTGCATAATTTTCTCGAAGCGGCTGAGGCAAACAAGCAGAATGGTTTTATTCATTGTCCATGTACTGTCTGTGAGAATACAAAGGCTTTTGCCAACTCTAAGCCCTTCACTTCCACCTGCTTGAGAAGGGTTTTATGCCACAAAATAAAGTTTGGACCAAGCACGGAGAAAGAGGGGTTATGATGGAAGACAACGAAGAAGAAGAGGATGATGACAACTATGTGCCTCCTGAATACGGTGATGTTGCAACGGGGGAAGATGAAGATCAAGAGGAACCAGACGATGTGCCCGATGATGATCTTCCCCGGGTCATTGTGGATGTACAGAGACAATGCGAAAGTGAAAAGGAGAAGTTGAAGTTCGATCGCATGCTAGAGGATCACAAAAAAGGGTTGTACCCCAATTGCGAAGATGGCCACACAAAGCTCGGTACCACACTAGAATTGCTGCAGTGGAAGGCAGAGAATGGTGTACCTGATAAAGGATTTGAGAAGATACTGAAAATATTGAAGAGGAAGCTTCCAAATGATAAAGAATTGCCCAAAAGTACGGACGCAACAAAGAAGGTTGTATGCCCTCTAGGATTGAAGGGGCAGAAGATACATGCATGCCCTAATACCTGCATCCTCTATCGCGGTGCGTACGAGGATTTGAATGCATGCTCGGTATGCGGTGCATTGCGATATAAGATCAGACGAGATGACCTTGGTTATGTTGACGACAAGCGCCCCAGGAAGAGGGTTCCTGCCAAGGTAATGTGGTACGTTCCTATAAAACCACGGTTGAAACGTCTGTTCAGAAACAAAGAGCGTGCCAAGTCGATGCGATGGAACAAAGAGGACCGTAAGAAAGACGGGAAGTTGAGAGCACCCACTGACGGGTCGCAGTGGAGAAAGATCAAGAGAAACTAGAGCGACTTTACAGGTGACCCAAGGAATGTATGGTTTGGTTTAAGTGCAGACGGCGTTAATCCTTTTGGGGATCAGAGCAGCAAGCATAGCACATGGCATGTGACTCTATGTATGTATAACCTTCCTCCTTGGTTGTGCATGAAGCGAAAGTTCATTATGATGCCAGTGCTCATCCAAGGCCCTAAGAAACCCGGTGATGACATTGATGTGTACCTAAGGCCATTAGTTGATGAACTTTTACATCTATGGAATGGAAGAGGTGTACGTGTGTGGGATGAGAACGAATAGGAGGAATTTGACCTACATGCGTTGCTGTTTGTAACCATCAACTATTGGCCTGCTCTTAGTAACCTTTCAGGACAGACAAACAAGGGATACCACGCATGCACACACTGTTTAGATGACACCGACAATATATATTTGGACAAATGCAGTAAGAATGTGTACCTGGGGCATCGTCGATTTCTTCCGACCAACCATCAATGTCGAAAGAAAGGAAAGCATTTCAAAGGCGAGGCAGATCACCGGAAGAAGCCCGCCCTCCATACTGGTGATCACATACTTGCTATGGTCAATGATTTACGAGTAATCTTTGGAAAGGGCCCCGGCGGACTATCTGTTCCGAATGATGCTGAGGGACGTGCACCCATGTGGAAGAAGAAATCTATATTTTGGGACCTACCCAATTGGAAAGACCTAGAGGTCCGCTCTGCAATCGACGTGATGCACATGACGAAGAATCTTTGCATGAGCCTACTAGGCTTCTTGGGAGTGTATGGGAAGACAAAAGATACACCGGAGGCACACGTGGAACACCAACGTGTGCATGAAAAAGACGGCATGCATCCAGAGCAGTATGAAGGTCCTGCTAGCTACGCTCTTACCAAAGAAGAGAAGGAAATCTTCTTTGAATGCCTGCTCAGTATGAAGGTCCCGTCTGGCTTCTCGTCGAATATAAAGGGAATAATAAATATGGCGGAGAAAAAGTTCTAGAACCTAAAGTCTCATGACTGCCACGTGATTATGACGCAACTGCTTCGAGTTGCATTGAGGGGGCTTCTACCGGAAAATGTTCGATTAGACATTGTGAAGCTATGTGCATTCCTCAATGTAATCTCTCAGAAGGTGATCGATCCAGAAATCCTGCCAAGGTTAAGGAATGATTTGGTGCAATGTCTTGTTAGTTTCGAGCTGGTGTTCCCACCGTCCTTCTTCAATATCATGACGCACGTCCTAGTTCATCTAGTCGATGAGATTGTCATTCTGGGCCCTGTATTTCTACACAATATGTTCCCCTTGTTGGAAATATGCCCTAGAGGCAATAATAAATTAGTTATTATCATATTTCCTTGTTCATGATAATCATTTATTATCCATTCTATAAATTGTATTGATCGGAGACTTAGATGCATGTGTGGATACATAGACAAAACCATGTCCCTAGTATGCCTCTAATGGACTAGCTCGTTGATCAAAGATGGTTAAGGTTTCCTAGCCATGGACATGAGATGTCATTTGATAACGGGATCACATCATTAGGAGAATGATGTGATGGACAAGACCCAAACTACAAACGTAGCTTATGATCGTGTCAGTTTATTGCTACTGTTTTCTGCATGTCAAGTATATGTTCCTATGACCATGAGATCATGCAACTCACATATATCGGAGGAGTACCTTGTGTGTATCAAACGTCAAAACGTAACTAGGTGACTATAAAGGTGCTCTACAGGTGTCTCCGAGGGTGTCTGTTGAGTTGGCATGGATCGAGACTGGGATTTGTTACTCCGTGTGACGGAGGGGTATCTCAGGGCCCACTCGGTAATACAACATCACAATGAGCCTTGCAAGCAATGTGACTAATTTTTACTTGCGGGATCTTGTATTACGTAACGAGTAAAGAGACTTGCCGGTAACGAGACTGAACTAGGTATGGAGATACCGACGATCGAATCTCAGGCAAGTAACATACCGGAGAACAAAGGGAACATCATACGGGATTAACTAAATCCTTGACATAGAGGTTCGACCGATAAAGATCTTCGTAGAATATGTAGGAACCAATGTGGACATCCAGGTCCCTCCATTGGTTATTGACCGTAGAGGTGTCTCGGTCATGTCTACATAGTTCTCGAACCCGTAGGGTCTGCACACTTAAGGTTTGGTGACGTTTCGGTAGTGTAGAGTTATGTATGGTGGTGAACGAAGTTTGTTCGGTGTCCCGGATGAGATCCCGGATGTCATGAGAAGCTCCGGAATGGTCCGGAGGTAAAGATTCATATATAGGAAGTCCCAGTTTGGTCGCCGAAAAAGTTTCGGGCTCATCGGTAGTGTACCGGAAGTGCCGGTAGTGTACCGGGAGACCTCCGGGAGGGGTATTTCGACCCAAGAGGCTTCATGGGCTGTGGGAGAGTATTAACCAGCCCTTAGTGGGCTGGTGGAATAGCCACAACAGGTCCATGCGGCTGGGGGAAGAGTGCCAAAGGAAAAAGAGTGGAAAAAAGGCAAAAAGGGATAGTCCTACTCCTACTAGGAGTGGAGGAGGAGTAGGACTCCTCCCCCTTGGCTTCGGCCGACTCCAAGAGGGGCTCAGCCCTAAGCCAGCCCTCCTCCTCCTATCCTCCTATGTATACTGGTGGAATAGAAGGGTTTTACACAGAATTTACGGCCACGTGCTACCCGTTCCATCGGTGCTCCTCTAGATCGGATTTCTGCAGTGCTTAGGCGAAGCCCTGACGGAATTGCTCCACCACCATCACCGGAGCGCCGTCACGCTGCCGGTGAACTCTTCTCCCTCTCCACTTCCTCTTGCTAGATCAATACGGTGGAGATCGTCATCAAGCTACACATGTGCTGAACGCGGAGGTGCCGTCCATTCGACGCTAGATCGGAAGGACCGTAAACAAGATCGCGAGATGGTTCGTGATGAGTTCATGGGATGGATCGTGATGAGATCGCGGGATGGATAGTGATGAAGATCGCGGGATGGATCATGATGAGTTCGCGGGACGGATCGTGATTGGATCGCAGGACGGATCGTGATGTGATCGCGGGACGCTCGGCGATTTGGATCGCGAAGATGTTCGACTACACCAACCGCGTTTCTTAACGCTTCCCGCTTAGCGATATACAAGGGTATGTAGATCCACTCTCCCTCTCGTAGATGCTCATCACCATGGATAGATCTTGCGTGTGCGTAGGAAATTTTTTGTTTCCCATGCAACGTTCCCCATTAGTGGCATCATGAGCTTGGTTGATGGTTTGATGAGGTCTCGAGTAGAACACAAAAGGTTTGTGGGCGTTGATGCTTAGATTGCTTCCTTCCTTGGTTGGATTTTGGTTCAGTGGTATTCTGAGACGAAGCGGCCCGGACCAACATTACTCGTATGCTTACGAGAGACCGGTTCCCTCGACGCAACTTGTTGCCTAGATGGCTTGCGGGTGGCAGTTTCTCTCACTTTAGTTGGATCGGATTCGACAAAGGCGGTCCTTGAGAAGGTTGAAAAGCAAATTATGTATCACCGTTGTGGTTTATGCGTAGGTGAGAATCGTTCTTGCTAGAAACTCATAGCAGCCACGTAAAACATGCAACAACAATTAGAGGACGTCTAACTTGTTTTTGCAGGGTATGTTGTGATGTGATATGGCCAATTACATGATGTGATATATGTGATGTATGAGATGATCATGTGATGTATAGAATTTCACGACTTGCATGTTGATGAGTATGACGACCGGCAGGAGCCATAGGGTTGTCTTTAATTATTGTATGACCTGCGTGTCAATCATTAAGCGCTATGTAATGCTTTACTTTATCGCTAAATGGTAGTAATAGTAGTAGAAGCATGCAGGGCGTGACAACCTCTATGGCGACACGTTGATGGAGATCAAGATGATGGAGATCATGGTGTTGTGCCGGTGACGATGAAGATCATGCCGGTGCTTTCAAGATGGAGATCTAAAGCACAAGTTCATGGCCATATCATGTCACTTATGAATTGCATGTGATGTTAATCCTTTTATGCACCTTGTTATGCTTAGTACGGCGGTAGCATTATAAGGTGATCCCTCACTTAAATTTCAAGATAAATTGTGTTCTCCCCGAGTGTGCACCGTTGCGAAAGTTCGTCGTGTTGAGACACCACGTGATGATCGGGTGTGATAGACTCTACGTTCACATACAACGGGTGCAAGCCATTGTTGCACGCGCAGAACACTCGGGTTAAACTTGACGAGCCTAGCATGTACAGACATGGCCTCAGAACACAAGAGACCGAAAGGTCGAACATGAGTCATATAGTGGATATGATCAACATGATGATGTTCACCATTGTAACTATCTCAACTCACGTGATGATCGGACTTGAGTTGGTGAATTTGGATCATGTATCACTCGGATGACCGGAGGGATGTCAATTTGAGTGGGAGTTCTTAAGTAATATGATTAATTGAACTCATTATCATGAACATAGTCAGTAGTGTCTTTGCAAATTATGTTGTAGATTACTTGTTCGCGCTGTAGCGCCCTTGAATTTTTATATGTTCCTAGAGAAATAGAGTTGAAAGATGATGGTACCTCGTTGCTCCCATGGACATAGTCAGTATTGGATCCGTGATCTGAGGATTGTCCTCGTTGCTGCACAGAAGGCTTATGTCCTTAATGCACCGCTCGGTGCGCCAACCCCTCTAGCGTCATCTGTAGATGTTGTGAACATCTGACAGGTACGTGTTGATGAATACTTGATAGTTTAGTGCATCATGCATTACGGCTTAGAATTGAGGCTTCGAAACGTTTTGAACGTCACGGAACATATGAGATGTTCTAAGAGCTGAAATTAGGATCTCATGCTCGTGCCCGTGTTGCGAGATATGAGATCTCCAACAAGATTCGTTGCCTGCAAGATGAACAAGAATAGCTCAATCATTGAGCATGTACTCAGATTGTCTGGGTGCTACAATCGCTTGAATCAAGTCGGAGTTCATCTTCCAGATAAGATAGTGATTGAGATAGTTCTCCAAGTCACTTTCACTAAGCTACTAGAACTTGGTGATGAACTATTTAATGCCAGGGATAGAATTAATGATCCCTGAGCTGTTCGCGATGTTTGACACCGCGAAGGTAGAAATCCAGAAGGAGCATCAAGTGTTGATGGTTAGTATAACCACTAGTTTCGAGAAGGGCAAGGGCAAGGAGGGAAAATTCATGGATGGCAAGTTGGTTGCTGCTCCAGTGAAGCAAACCAAAGTTGAACCCAAACCCGACACTATGTGCTTCAATTATGAGGAGAAAGGTCGCCGAAGCGGAACAACCCTAGATACTTGGTAGATAAGAAGGCTGGCAACATCGACAGAAGTATATTTGATATACGTGTTATTGATGTGTACCTTGCTTGTACTCCTAGTAGCACCTGGGTATTGGATACCGGTTAGATTGCTAAATGTTAGTGACTCGAAATAAAAGCTACGGAATAAACGGAGAACTAGCTAAGTGTGAGGTGACGATGTGTGTTGGAAATGTTTCCAAGGTTGATGTGATCAACATCGCACGCTCTCTCTACCTTCGAGATTAGTGACGAACCTAAATAAATGTTATTTGGTGTTTTTGCGTTGAGCATGAACGTGATTAGATCATGTTCATTGCAACACGGTTATTCATTTAAATTAGAGAATAATTGTTATTCTATTTACATGAATAATACCTTCAACGGTCATGCACCCAGTAAGAATGGTTTGTTGAAACTTGATCATACTAATACACATGTTCATAACATTAATGCCAAAAAGATACAAAGTGTCACAACCCTAGCAAGTGTCCTAGGTTAGCATTGTGATTGCATCATCATCATCATCATTGCATCAATGTGAAATGGGGAGAAAGAAAAGAAACCCCAAGCACTTAATGAATTAAAGAAGTTCAAGATAAATGAAATTTCAACAAATCCAAAATGCCCGTCAAAAATGTTCCCTATGTCTGATAATTGAGGGCATGGAAATACCAGGGATCATTCTAATTATTTGAACATTTCAAATAATTTAAATTAAAGATTTAAGCCACCTTCTCTCGTCTGATGAATTCGATCTTCATGGAGTATTTGGATAAATTCATCATGGTTTACCTCGACGACATACTAATCTACTCGAAGAACGAACAAGAACATGCCGAGCATCTAAGGCTGGTATTGATGAAACTTCGGGAGCGCCACTTATATGCCAAATTCTCCAAGTGAATTTTGGTTGCCAGAAGTGACCTATCTGGGCCACGTGATCTCATTCCTTTCCCTCCCTTCCTCCTATCTCTCTCTCGTTCCCCTGCTGAGAGCCGCAGTCGCCGGCCGTCGATTCGTCGCCGTCGCTGCCTCCCCGAGCCCACTGACCAGCTCCCCGGAAGTGCCGTGAGCTCCTCTTCCTCCTCCCCTTGCTTCCCCTCTCTCTAGCGCTCCCTAGCTAGCCCGGCCGCCAGACCCGAAGACCTCCCGCCGCCGTGATCGGTCGTCGCCGTGCGTGCACTCCCCCGAGCTCACGTGCGAGTGCATGGTTGAACTCCTGAAGTTCCCAGGAGCTCGTAGAGCCAATTGCCAAGTCGCCCCGTGCCCTGTATCGTGTTTTGGTCTGAGCCCGAGCTCCGGCCGCCACCACAAGCTCGTTTCCGGCGAGCTCCGGCGGCCCCTTAGCCTCCTGTGGCCTCCGTTGGATGCGGTCGTGCACGGGCTACGCGCCGGTGGTCTCAGCTTGTTGAATGAGCGCCTGTGGGCAAAACCCGATGGTCGCCGCCGTCTCTGTTGGTCACCGGCGACAAGCCGTCGACCAACTCCGGCGGGTTTGACCCCCGTGGGCTCTGGCTTGACTCTGTGAGTCAATGACAGGTGGGCCCCGTCCCTAATTAGTTTTAGGATAATTAGTAATTAGTTTTAATTGGTTTATTAACTAAATGTAACACTGACACTGGGCCCTACTAGGTTAATTAGACAGGATAATTAGTTTAATTAAAACTGATTAGTATTGAGTCTATGACAGATGGGCCCCACTGGTCAGATTTGACCTGGAACGGGTCTGTTGACCAGCTGGCGTCAGGATGACGTCAGTCTGATGTCATAATACCATTTTCCTATTTAAAAATAATTCCAGAAATTATTTAAAACTTTGAAAAATCATATAAATTAATCTGTAAGTCAGATGAAAATAATTTATATATGAAAATTTATGAGAAAAATCCAATGAATCCAATGGTGCTATTCTCATGAATGCTAGAGAAACATAAATAGGTGAACATGGACAATTATCATTAGGTTAATATATGGAATTTGAAATGAGAACAACTTTGAACCTATATTCAAATCTATTTTAAATTGACATGAACACTAGTTACATTAGCTCACCCATGCATATTACTATGCCATGATCATGCATCATATTGTTGCATTTGCTTGTATTGAATGCTTTTATCTGCGTTGCTGTAGGCCCTAATCCGGAAGATACCACCCCGTATTCTGATGAAGGAGAGAACTCCTCCGCAGCTCAGCAAGGCAAGCAACCCCATTGGTCATTCCTATAACATCCCACTCTCTCGCTCCTGCTCTCGTTTATTGCATTAGGACAAACAGTCATATGTCGGTCATACACGATATATGATCCTATTCTTATGCATGACCTGATCTTGTCAAAGTAAATAGCTAAACCTTGCAACCTAGCATACCTGGTAGATGCTTGTGCCATGATGTGCTTAGCTTACTTTGCTTGCTATGCTTGCTATGCTTAGAGTTGTGTCAGGTCTGTTTCATCTGGGTGATGAACTGAGTGAAACAGTGTTGTCCGATGTGATGAGCTCATAATGAATACGATTTGGTAAAGGTAGCGATGAGAGGCTATGTAGGAGTACATAGTGGGTTGTCTCATTGGGACCGTTCTTAGGAACTGGGTTCCGTGTTTGTGATCCAAGACTAGTTACTACCACACATTGGGTTCCGGTAACTCGACCCCTCTCGACTTATCAGTCGCTTAGTCCTTAGTCCAGGAGTTGCAAGTAGTTTCTGGTGTTTATAGCATGCTGGAGGCCGTGCGTAGCGCTGACCCTCGGGGTGGGTTACGACGCGGTAGGCAGTGGCACGGTGTACCAAGGGTCACCCGAATGGTGGGCTTGGGAACCCTGCACACCTCGTTTGGGACCGTAGCGGAAACTTCGGCCGGACTTCCGTGCGGGTTTTAGTCTCAAATAGGCGATAGCCTGGACTAGAGGTCTTATGTGCTTGACGGTCGTGGCCGACTTCCTCGCTGGGCATCCGCTTGAAGGTTGCCGAGGTGCATGGTTTATGGCACACAGCGATAAGTGGCGAGAGCGTGTGTGAAGAAGTACACCCCTGCAGGGTATGAAACTATTCGAATAGCCGCGTCCTTGGATATGGACTACTTGGAGAACTTATGCTGTTCATAGATAATCAAATGGATACTCCTAAAAATATCAAGACAAGTGTGAGTACCGTGGATGGAACTCTTCCGGAAGGGGAAGGTGAATCCATGGTGGTGTATTGTGATGGAGATAGTGGACTTGTGTGCGATAACTAAAACTGTAACAAAGAGTTTAAAATTGAGTAGTGTAGGTTAGCCATGAGTCAAAGCTGGCATTCCTGCATGAACTCCACCACCCCTTTATTGATACATGAGCATAAATAGACTAGGTCTATTTTAAAGACTTGCTGAGTACGATTGTACTCATCCTTGCTTAATTAATGTTGCAGAAGAGAACCAGGACCCATCAGGTGGGTTCTATCTAGACGTTGACGATGTCGAATAGCTGGTGTCCCAGCTACGATCTTGCCCGTGTGGTGGGCTGTAGATAGTCAGGCCGTGTGCCTCGTTTCTATTTCACCGTCCGTACTCAGACAGCTTAAGTTTCCGCTGGCTTGTATGACTTTGTTTGTATGGCTTGAGTGTCGGGTCATGTGACCCCTATCTGTAAGAACATATTATGCAAGGCTCGTCTGAGCCTCTTAAATAAAAGTCATGTTGTTGTATGGTTATGTTGTGATGCCATAGTTGTATCTATGCATATCGGGCATGTCGTGCGTACGTGTGACGTGCAACGGTATGTATGGGATCCGACACCTAGTCGTGTGCCTTTAGTAGTACTCTTTACGGGAAACTGCCTCTTTGTGCTTCCACTGAGCCATGGTAGCTTGCTACTGCTCCAGACACATTGATTGACCGACATGTATCCTTCTTTGCTGTTGTGTCTGTTCCTTCGGGGAAATGTCTCGCAGTGTAATGGAGTCCCTGTAGCCTGCTACGACTCATCTACGTGCAGTGATGACATTCGTGTCTTGCGAAGTAATGGAGTCCTTGTAGCTTGCTATGACTCGTCTACACACGCTTGAGGCCGACACCTGCATTGCTGGGTTATGTATGCCTGTTTCCGTACGGATGTGCCACTTGGGTTCTATGACTAGTCATGTCGGCCCGGGTTCTTTGTTGTGTGATTGCCAGTGACACGTTCAAATACGTGAGCCAAAAGACGCAAACGGTCCCGGCCAAGGTAAGGCTGCAGCCATGGAGTACCGTGCGTGAGGTCGCAAAGTGATGTGGCTTGTTACAGTATGGAATCATACGACTTAGGATCAGGGTCCCGACACAAAGTTAGTAATGATAGTACCACATGCTTGTGGCACTGCCGCTAAATGTCATATTGGTATAAAGCGCATGAAGAAACTCCATGCTGATGGATCTTTTGGACTCATTCGATTTTGAATTGGTTGAGACATGTGAACCATGCCTCTTGGTGAAGATGACTAAAGGACCCCGTTTTCTGTGTTGATGAAGCGGGCAAGTGATTTATTGGAAATGATACATGTTGATGTATGCAATCCAATGAATCTTGTAGCGTGCGGCGAATATCGTTATTTTCTTACCTTCACTGATGATTTGAGTAGATATAGTGTATATTTACTTAATGAAACACAAGTCTGAATCGTTTGAAAGGTTCAAGCAAATTCAGAGTGAAGTTTAAGATCATCGTGACAAGAAGATAAAAATATTTGCGATATGATCGTGGAGGTGAATATCTGAGTTACGAGTTTGGCATACAACTTTAGACAATGTGAAAGTTGTTACACAACTCACACCACCTGGAACACCATAGTGTGATGGTGTGTCCGAACGTCATAATCGTGCTCTATTGGATAGGGTGCGTGCTATGATGTATATTATCGATTTGTTACTATAATTTTGGGGTTATGCATTAGAGACAACTACATTCACTTTAAATAGGGCACCATCTAAATCCGTTGAGATGACACCGTGTGAACTATGGTTTGATAGAAACCTCAGCTGTCATTTCTTAATGTTTGGGGCTACGACGCTTGTGTGAAAAATGTTTTCACCTAATGAGCTCGAACCCAAAGCAGACAAATGCATCTTCATAGAATACCCTAAGAACAGTTGGGTGAACCTTCTATCTCAGATCCAAGCATAAAATGTTTATTGCTAAAATTGGGTCCTTTCTCGAGAAAAGGTTTCTCTTGAAAGAATTGAGTGGGAGGAGGATAGAACTTGATGTGGTTATTGAACCTCTGCTTCAACCAGAAAGTAGCACCACGTAGAAAGATGTTTGTGTGAAGCCTACATCAGTTGAAAAGGAAGTTAATGATGATGATCATGAAGCTTAGGATCAAGTTACTATTGACCTATGAGGAAAATAGAACTTGATGAGGTTATTGAACCTTCACTTCAACCAAAAAGTGGCGCAGCGCAGAAAGATGTTTCTGTGAAGCCTACGTCAGTTGAAGAGGAAGTTAATGATGATGATCATGAAGCTTCGGATCAAGTTACTATCAAACTTCGTAGGTCGACAAGGATGTGTACTCCTACTGAGCGGTGTGACAACCCTGTCTTGGAGGTCATGTTCTTGACAATGATGAACCTACGAACTATGGAGAAGCAATGATGGGCTCGGAAACCAACAAATGGTTAGAGGCCATGAAATCCGAGAAAGGATCCATGTATGAAAACCAAGTATAGACTTTGGTGGACTTGCACATTAGATGGCATGTCGTTAAGTACAAATGGATCTTTAAAATGAAGACAAACGCTGATGGTAAATGTTACCATTTGTAAAGCTCGACTTGTTGCAAAGTAGTTTACGACAAGTTCAAAGAGTTGACTGCGATGAGACTTTCTCACTTGTAGCGATGCTAAAAGTCTGTTGGAATTATGTTAGCAGTTGCTGCATTTTTCAATTATGAAATTTGGCAGATGGATGCCAAAACATTGTTTCCTTCCTGAAGGAAAGGTTGTATGAGATACAACCAGAAGGTTTTATCAGTCCTAAGGATGCTAAAAGATGTGCGAGCTTCATTGATTCTTCTATGAACTGAAGCAAGCATCTCGGAGTTGGAATATACACTTTGATGAGGTGATCAAAGTTTTTGAGTCTATACAAAGTTTATGAGAAACTTGTATTTGCAATAAAGTGAGTGGGAGCACTATGGAGTTTCTGATAAGTATATGTGGATGACATATTGCTATTCGAAAATGATGTAGAATTTCTGGAGAGCATAAACGGGTGTTTGAAAAGAGTTTTTCAAAGGAATACCTGGATAAAGCTACCTAATTGTTGAGCATCAAGATCTATAGAGATAGATCAAGATACTTGATGAGACTTTCAATGAGTACATACCTTGAAAAGATTTTGAAAGAGTTCAAAATGGATTAGTCAGAGAAAGAGTTCTCGCCTGATTTGTAAGGTATAAAGTTGAGTAAGACTCAATGCCCAGTGACTGCAGAAGATAGAGAAAAGATGAGTGCCATCACCTATGCTTCAGCCATAGGCTCTATCATGTATGCAACGCTATGCACAAGACCCGATGTCAGCCTTGCCATAAATATGGCCAGAAGGTTTCAAAGTGATCCTAGAATGGAGCACTGGACAGCGGTCAAGATTATCCTTAGTAACTAAAAGACTAAGGAGATGTTTCTCGATTATGGAGGTGATAAAGAGTTCGTCGTAAAGAGTTACATTGATGCAAGGTTTTAACACCAATCCGGATGACTCGTAGTAGCAATCTGGATACGTATAGTGGAGAAGCCATTTGGAATAGTACCAAGTGGAGTGTGGTAGCAGTGTTTACAGTTTGACATAGAAATTTGCAAAGTACACACCGATCTGAATGTCGCAGACCCATTGACTATAAGACCTCTCTCACATGCTAAGCATGATCAAGCCCCAGAACTCATTGGGTGTTAGATTCATAACAATGCGAATCACAAGGTGATGTGAACTAGATTATTGACTCTAGTGCAAGTGGGAGACTGTTGGAAATATGCCCTAGAGGCAATAATAAATTAGTTATTATCATATTTCCTTGTTCATGATAATTGTTTATTATCCATGCTATAAATTGTGTTGATCAGAGACTTAGATGCATGTGTGGATACATAGACAAAACCATGTCCCTAGTATGCCTCTAATGGACTAGCTCGTTGATCAAAGATGGTTAAGGTTTCCTAGCCATGGACATGAGATGTCATTTGATAACGGGATCACATCATTAGGAGAATGATGTGATGGACAAGACCCAAACTACAAACGTAGCTTATGATCGTGTCAGTTTATTGCTACTGTTTTCTGCATGTCAAGTATATGTTCCTATGACCATGAGATCATGCAACTCACAGATATCGGAGGAGTACCTTGTGTGTATCAAACGTCAAAATGTAACTGGGTGACTATAAAGGTGCTCTACAGGTGTCTCCGAGGGTGTCTGTTGAGTTGGCATGGATCGAGACTGGGATTTGTTACTCCGTGTGATGGAGAGGTATCTCAGGGCCCACTCGATAATACAACATCACAATGAGCCTTGCAAGCAATGTGACTAATTGTTACTTGCGGGATCTTGTATTACGGAACGAGTAAAGAGACTTGCCGGTAACGAGACTGAACTAGGTATGGAGATATCGACGATCGAATCTCGGGCAAGTAACATACAGGAGAACAAAGGGAACATCATACGGGATTAACTGAATCCTTGACATAGAGGTTCGACCGATAAAGATCTTCGTAGAATATGTAGGAACCAATGTGGACATCCAGGTCCCTCCATTGGTTATTGACCGTAGAGGTGTCTCGGTCATGTCTACATAGTTCTCGAACCCGTAGGGTCTGCACACTTATGGTTTGGTGACGTTTCGGTAGTATAGAGTTATGCACGGTGGTGAACGAAGTTTGTTTGGTGTCCCAGATGAGATCCCGGACGTCACGAGGAGTTCCGTAATGGTCCGGAGGTAAATATTGATATATAGGAAGTCCTGTTTTGGTCACCGAAAAAGTTTCGGGCTCATCGGTAGTGTACCGGGAGTGCCGGGAGGGTACCGGGGGACCATCGGGAGGGGTATTTCGACCGAAGAGGCTACATGGTCTGTGGGAGTATAAATACCAGCCCTTAGTGGGATGGCCGAAGTCCCACATAGGGCCCATGCTGCTGGGAAGGAAATCCAAAGTGGAAAAGGTGGAAAAAGGCTAATATAAGGAAGGAGTCCTAATCTGACTAGGAGTGGAGGAGTAGGACTCCTCCCTCCACTTCAGCCAAAGACAAAAGTCCTGGCCTTTGTGGCCAAGCCTCCTCCTCTCCTCCTCCTATATATACTAGAGGTTTTAGGGTTTTTCAACATAGATTTTCAGCCACGTGCTACCCTCTCCTCTAGTCCGTAGTTTCTCCTCTAGATTGGTTTTTAGCGGTGCTTATGCGAAGCCCTGCTGGAATTGCTCCACCACCATCACCGCAACACCATCGCATTGCCAGAGAACTCGTCTACCTCTCCGCTCCCTCTTGCTAGATCAAGAAGGCAGAGATCGTCATCAAGTTGTACGTGTGCTGAACATGGAGGTGACGTCCGTTCGGTGCTAGATCAGAAGGACCGTGATCAAGATCGCGAGATGATTCGTGATTGGATCGCGAGATGGATCATGATGAGATCGCGGGACAGATCGTGATTGGATCGCGGGACAGATCGTGATGGGATCGCGGGACGCTTGGCGATTTGGATCGCGAAGACGTTCAACTACATCAACCGCGCTTCTTAATGCTTCCCACTTAGGGATCTACAAGAGTATGTAGATCCACTCTCCCTCTCGTAGATGCTCATCACCATGGATAGATCTTGCATGTGCATAGGAAATTTTTTGTTTCCCATGCAACGTTCCCCAACAGAAGCATTGTCGAGGCCACCCCAAATCATAGAGAAGCATATTAATTGCCATGTTTTAATATTTGCAGAAACTTTGGATCGAAGATACTTGGAACAAGAAAAGTTGTTGGGGGACATAATCCGAGGCGGAGGTGATTTCTTGTCGTTTCTCAACGACATCGATGGTCTTGAAGGAGAGGAAGGACATGATCATGATGGCTCCGGTCACCGAATGCCGAAAGAAGAAGGAGACCATGGTGACGGCTCCGGTGACCGAACGGAGGAGGGAGATATTGCAAAGTCAGGCGAGGTATATATATTAATTAAGCATGTTCTTACTAGCTAATTGATGCATTAATTGTTTTGGTATGTATATATCTTAACTCTTATTTCTTCTTTTATATAGCCTTCCGGATCGACCCAAACTTCGGTAACGAGACGAGGCCTGAAGAGAAGGTTGGGAAAGGAAGAAAGGTTCACGATCACAGCACTCGCGGACGATGGCCTACCGATTGAACCAAAGTGGACCAAGGACACATTTGCTGCTCAGTGCGGAGCTATTGTTAGGGAAAAATCCCGATCAAAATCAACCAATGGAATAAGATTAAGGACAACAACCCTGAAATTTCTTATGTCACCGATAGACAGAAAGATGATCTTTGGACCTCGCTGAAGGCTTCACCCTACCGCTAGAGGAGGATCCAAATAACCCAGTTCTAGATCCACTGGTCAAGGTGTGTGCACATAAGAAGATGGCAGATCTATTCAGGAGGTGGAATAATGAGTTGAAATCATAGTTTGTCGACAAAGGGAAGACTCCAGAATTCATCGGCCAATTTGAGAAGATAAGACATCACTGGCCCGAATTTGTGGCCTACAAGACATCGGAGAAGAGTAAGAAATTTCTGAGACAAACAAGAACAATGCTGCAAAGAAGCAGTATCACCATCACATGGGGTCAGGTGGCTACCTCAAAGTCTGGCCGTTGTGGGACAAAGCTGAGAATGACCTGCTTTCTAAAGGGGTCAAACCAGAGACATTGAACTGGCCAGACCGTTCAAGGACTTGGTTCTTCGGGGTTGGGGGAACTTTGGACCATGAAACAGGGAAGTGTCACCGGACGAACGAGCAACTTGCAATACCCGTCACGAAGCTTCATAAGTATATCACCGCAGCGCAGGAAGGGACATTCATTCCCGACAGAGAGAAGGACGAGTTGCCTGAGGCCCTAGGGAATGCTGAGCACCCTGGATGAACATGAGGCACACTAGGCTTCATTCTGTGGAAGGTTGGGTTTCCCGACGCAGACGATTACAGAAGCTGGCAGAGAAAGAGGAAAGCGGAGCTGAGCGAAGTGCAGAAGCTCAATGCAAGACTGGAAAAGCTAGAGGAAGATGAGAGCCAACGAGCTGTCGGCCAACCATCTCAGCGGAATGAAGCTACCCTAGAAGCTACCCCGCCATCTCAGCGGAGAAGCAGGATGGCTTCCACGAAACTCGTTCAACCTGACTTCATGGCTCCTAGCTACCCCGTGGATACTATCACGGAGGCTCAACATTGCGAGTTTTGGACGAAATTCCGGAACCTCACTTTCAAGGAAGCTCTCGACTCTGTTTCACCTCCTCAACCCAACGGAACTTTTCACTACCTTCCGATTCCACATGGCTATGCTGTTGTGATGGTGGATGAAGTAATGGAGGGATTTGATGATCTCGAGCTTGACCACCATACTGGTGAAGGGGAGAAGAAGCTGGTTCATGCTTTGAGGACTACATGTCTATGGCCGAGGGAGCACAACAAGCTTCCAAACGGGACGCCTCCGTCTCCTACTCCTCCTCCAGCGCATCACGGCACTCCGCCTCCTCCTCCTCCGGCGAGTGATCAGGTAACTCCGCCTCCTTCTCCAGCTCCTCCGGCGCGTGAGGGAACTCCGACTCCTCCTTCGCCTACTCCGGCGCGTCCGAGCAGTCCGCTTCCTACTCCGCCTCGTCGGCAACGGTGAAAGACAGACGCTGGCGCTCCGGCTCCTCCACTACGTCAGAGCACTCCGCCTCCTTCTCCGCCTCATCATGAAGGACGGAAGAGAGACACCACTGCTTCGCGACTAGCAGTACAAGTAGAGGCAGGAGGCAATTTAGATACGGTCCATCTCTCAAGCTTCTGGAAAAGTTTGATATGAGAGGACCGAGCAGGAAACCGAGGACATATGTCGTGCCCAAGTGAGGGACCATTTTGCAAAGAAAACTCCACCTACGAAGGAGAAGCCAGATCCGGTGAAAGTGAACCTCACTATCGATGCCATGAAGCGACCACCACCGCCTCCGCCGGATTCCAACTATGTCCGTTGTCTTAAAAACACATATCAAGATGCGTGGCGGTCGGGAAGTACTTCGAGTGATGCAAGGTTAGCAAAACGAAGAAGTGGGAAAAAATTCCCCAGCTCCACGAACAGGAGAACCAATCGTGCCCCGGCTCAAGGTGTCTAGCGATATCGACGTTGTTCATCCAGGGATGGTGCCCTGTACCAATCCTGCTGATTACATGAGCGATGATGTACTGTTCGAGCCGTTGGAGGTGGACAAATTCAGATACCGGTACAGGCAGCCTCTAGTCAAACCTGATCCTCCTCCTCTAACAATGATGATGCGAAGATTCCATGATTGGTACCGGAAAACCTGCAGAAAATCTAGGCCGGATACTGTGATTATGAGAATTAAAGAGGAGCACGACCTCGTTGGAATGGAGCAGTTGTTTGTTGAATTTGAAGAGTTATTCCAGTTATACAATCAAAAGGCCATCGACAAAACAAGCTCAACTCTTTCATTGCATGTATATATAATTATCCTCACTATATTATGCAGATTGAAGATTGTTGAATGCAGAAAAGCACAAATCTATGACATTGGGTTCATTAACCCAAATATCATACATGAGTATATGGTTAAAAAGAATGCAACACAAACCGAGGACAACTTGCTACAATCATTGCTTGCAAATCAAAACAAAGAGACAATACTCTTTCCTTACAACTTCAAGTGAGTGTTACTGTCTTGTGCATATTAGGTTTCCCTTATTACTTGATGTTATAATAATGTAATTGACACTACTAGAAAAAAGGCTATTAGTGGCGCACCAGTTTTTGCTATTAATGGCGCACTATAGGTGCGCCACTGTTAACACGCTACTAGTAACAAATAGTAATGGCGCACCTCTGGTGCGCCATTAGTATCCCATATAATAGTGGCGCACCACATAGTGTGCCATTACTATGTCCAACAGTGCGCCATTACTATGCCTCCTAGGGGGCCATATTTACCTTCACCTATGCCACCTAGTGCGCCATTACTATGCCCCATAATGCGCCACTGGTATTTAGCCTTGGTGCGCCACTAATGCTCAATGTGGTGCGCCACTACTGGGGACATATTTGCCTTCACCTATGCCCCAAGTGCGCCATTACTAAGCCTGATAATGCGCCACTGGTATTTATCTTGGTGCGCCACTAATGCTCAATATGGTGCGCACTACTATGAATATTAGGAATTATTATTTTTTGCTTTTCTGGTATTTCCACAGGTTACAAAATACGTTACAGCATAGAATATAAACATCACACAATAGAATTCATCATATTAGTCTCCAAATTCGAAATAGCGAACAAAGTTCAAACATTATCCAAGTTTAGGTCTCAAGACATTAGCAAAGTTCATCATATTAGCCGAGTTTGTCGTCACATTACAAGTTCGATATCGATCATCTAAACTACCATCACATAGAAGAGAGATGCGGTCACGATGAGCATCATCGCGATGAAACTAGTCTTCATCTGGTTCCTCCTTCGCTCCCTCCTCTCTCCTGCTAGATAGCGCGCATATCTAGCTTCCGCCTCCGCCCTAGTGGTGTACCCTTTGTAACTGTTACCGCTGAAACGGTGAACCTGTCTCCGACACTCCTCCTAGTCGTCGTAGACTCCGGGAACCTCACCCTTGTACACGACATACGGTGGCATCACTATGCCCTAAACAAACAAAATGTTAGTAGCAATTCGCAGATAATATATAAGCAATATATAAGTATGCAACAAAAGGATCGGAAGAGAAAAGCAACACATTAATAGCATGATTCATGGTCCTACTAATAAATAGCATCGATTACATATAAGTTGAATGACTGTCCAAACTAAAGAGACATACAAGTTCATTAAAGTTTAATTACAACATGAGCTAATCGATATTTCAGAACTACATAGCATCAATACTTTCGACTCGACTCAGGGACCGGACCATGGATGAAGCCGCCGTCTTTCATGATGGTCATGAATGTGTGGTCGTTGTCAGCCTGCATTTGTAGCATTGTTTCTATTTCACTGTTCCGAGGTACAAAGGACATCTTGATAGATGATTTCCACAAACTCCGACTGGATGGGAAAGAATTCTTGTCTGATGTCCGCGTCCTGGATTGCCGACAAGCGTGCGGCCCATTCTTTGAGATTATTTGGTAGCATAAGGTGATGAAGGTCCCATACAATCACCCGCATGTGATGGAGGGCGTAGTAGGCATCCTTCTGACTGCCAGGCGGCTGCTTGACGCAGGGGAACATCATTACGTGGGTGAACACGTGCTTGCCGTACCTACAAATTTGCCTCCTGAAGGTGCCTCCAGATTTGGCGTAGCCGGGGAGAGCATCTGTAACATCCCAAAATTCCATTTTGGAATGTTATGAAATATAGCTATGGATCCATCATCATCATTGCTTGAATGTATGAAATAGTTGAAATGCTCCTTCTGACTTTCTGAAAGCCCTTTCTACTTTCAATGTGCTTCTTTCACCTAATTGAAATTCTTGGTAAACAGTTCAAATAAGAGAGGAGGAACATGACACTCCACACCAGGACCTAATTGGTGATTTATTTGAACAATAAAAACCAGGGGTTATTTTGAAAATATTTGCAAAAGGATTTAAAAACAATTAGGCCATTTCTGAAAATAATATTTTTTACAATTTATTCAAATGCCAGAATAAAAATGTTCATTAAATGGCATTTTTTATTCTGATAATTTTGATATATAATATTCCTATATTTCGAATTAAATCAAATGTCTTGAAGGAGTTTTTATTGCTCTAGTTATTGAAAAAGGAAAGTATTTAAAACAGGATCGGGCCGGCCCACCGCAGTTAATGCCGAATCGCCTAATTTCTGGTCGACCGACAGCCCTGCCTCGCTCCTTCTCCCACTGATAGCGGGCCCCGCCCCGACCGAACATTGGCGCCGAGCGGTCACCGCCTACCTCGCGCCCGAGGACTCGCCGGATATCCCTCCCCTCTTCGGATCTCTCTCCTCCTTCCTTCCCCGACCCCCTCTCCGGCCCTATAAGTAGCGGCCACTCACCGCACCCCATTCCCCCCGAAGCCCCCTCTCTCCCTCGCCAGACCACCGCAAACACCATCGCCGGAGTTCGGATTCCCCACCGAACCTCCCACTGCTCGTGGTCGTCGCCTCCCTCCATCCCGCGCCTCTCCGACGCCACCACCCATCACCGGAGCCCCGGCGCCGTCATTTGGAGCCTTCCGACGTTGCCCTCGACTACCGGAGCGCTGCCCCAACGATCTCGCCGCTTCGGACTCGTTGGAGATCCCCCTCGCCGGCGACCTTACACGGTGATCCTCCCCCATCCATCCGATCTGGATCCTACGGCTGAGATTAGAACCAATAAGTCCCGAACCGTTTTCCTCTTCAGTTCGGTCGACCGCCCGTAACACCCGCTCGCACACCCCGTTAGCCACTCTCAGGTTGCCACGTAGCCCCCTGGTCGATGGAATGTTAGTTTTTTCTTTTTCTGATTTGTTTAGAAAACAGAGTAATTCCAAATTTTGTTTTGTTTATATCTTTTAATATGTTTAGTGTTTTGAATTGATTCTTTTTTGCATTAGCTCACATATTTGTTGTAGTTTCACCCCGTAGTTTTAGATTTGAAATTCTAACTATAAATTTGAATTTAATCAAATTTGCTCAAATCACTCAAATCTAAATAACTAGAGTTGAAAAATAGATTTTGATATGAATTTTTTTTGCTACTGCTTGGTATTAGTTAGGACTATCATCATGCTTAGTTTGAGGATTTTTAGGATGAATTTGTTTAGTGTTCGAGCTATAAACAGATTCTGCCTAGTAGTTAGTATAGTTTAGTTAATTTAGTTTTTAGTTAGTTTAAATCAGATTTGTTATAATTTGTTTTAGTAGGTTCTGTTGCTTAAACATTAGGTGTTTTACTTGCTGTTAATAAAAATATAAAATTTGCTTAGTTTATTTCTTTGTTGTTATAGGAATCTCAACTCATTTTCAATTAGGTATAATTTGTTGTAAAACAAACCAGTTAGTAATAGTTTTCTTCTAACAAAGTTTTATATAATTAAAGTCTGTTTTCTAAGAAGAGTTTTTAGTAAATTATTTTTCTGTTAATAAAATGTTTTATTAATAAATAATAAGTTTTGTTTTACTCTTTGTTAGTAAAACTATAGTTACCTCATTTAGTAGTGTTTATCAAAACTTTCAAAACCATACTAAGATTTTTCTTAACAAAACTTTAAATGGATTTTATTCTATTTATTAATTAAATATTTTATTGTTTCCTTGCTGTAAACTATTGTTTTGTTTATATAAGTAGTTTTATTATGATAGGTTTACCCATCACCTTTTTTTTTAAAACAAAACTTTGTGTGTTTTCTTGCTTGTGATTTGTGCACTGTTTTATCTTGATTGTTTACTAGTTCATTTCTGATTTTGTGAGTTACAAATAATTTTGTTGTATGCTTATTGAGTGCTCTTGTTTGCTTCGTTAGATTATCCGGAGTGCGAGGCTTGTTACTTAGAGTCCCTCGAGTACGAAGATCGTCAATCAGGCAAGTCACTTTGATCATCTTTACCCATGTTTTATTGCATTAGTTCTACCATTCCCCCAATTGCATGCAAAGTAGGTAATTGGAAACTTTGTTACTGTTGTAGTATCATGTGGTAGGTACCCCCTCTCAACCCTTGACACATTGGCCCCGGGAAACGTTGTTTTACTTTTTGCTATGCTATTAGTAGATGGGGTTGGTTGCGTGATTCATGAGAGTTGAGAGAGTTAATAATTTCAAGACCTACATAATGATAAAGACTTCAAGACTCTGAGTTTTCAACATACCTCTGGGTGGATGATGGTTGAACGGCACCCTGGAGAAACCAGTGGATTTGCCTAGGTGTTGCTGGAGATGGCCAGTATTCACGCGGAAAGGTCCACCCAGGCACAAAGAGATGGATGGATGCTTAAAGACCCAAGGTTTACCTGCACAGCCACAAGTCATTATGGGCTCTGGCTTGGTTGGATATCGTGGTGACCCTGGACAGGCGGTGCTACGAGATGTAGAAGAACGGTAGGAAAGGATGGGCACCGATAGAGTTGCAGGGAAACCCTTTGGAAGACTATGTTTTGGTCATCCGTTTCTCAAACACCCTGAAGTGCGAGAAATCAAACGGAGGCGACCAAATCTTGTGGGGAACGTGTGCAAAACTCTGCAGAGTACTCAACCTAATCGATTAGCCGTGTCCACGGTCATGGACGACTTGAGCCAAAGGAACTGAAACTTCCGGAACTCTCAACACAATTAATATGATGATGTGGGTATTAATAACTTGGGTATGAGAATTGGTTGGTGGAACCATCTCATTAATCAACCAATTTAGTAATAATTTTGCTTAGCCCTCTCTTGATGTAGGAAAAATTGGCTTTACGCAAAAACATTACTACCCCACCTGCCATATATGCATGTAGATTAGATGATTATCTTTTTCACCCCTCTCTTGTGACTTCGCCGGCATATTCCATATGCTGACCTACACGGCTGCAATGTATCATGTTGCAGAATACTTTTCCGACTAGGAGTGAGGATACGCTCTATGCTCGGTGAGATGCCCTTGGAGTCAGATGGACTCATCTACCTTCGATGCTTCCGCAAGATTTAGATATTCTCATGAGTTGGCCTTCAGCCACTTTATTGTAATCTTTATTGTAATAAAGGACTCGATATGAGATTTCGATTAATATAATGCTGTGTGATTTCCCTTTGATATATACATTGATGTACCGTGTGTGTACCAACATGATCTTGGGATGGTACGGAAACACCGGAGATTCGACCTTTCATGTCGGGTCGCTACAGAAATGGTATCAGAGCCAGGTTGACCGTAGGACTTAACCTCTAGGATTGGAAAGCCTTAGGACTTATTTCTCTTTGTCTTTAAAATTCTTATACTCTCATCTACTCTTTTCTGACTTCTCTCCGTTTATTTCAAAATTTATAGATGGCCACCTTCATCCCAGTGTTGATCACAGAGTTTTGCCAGCCTGACACAACGATGCCCTTTGGTAAGGAGCTGATGAGGATCGTCAAGGATGTGAGGATTGCTTTGCCAAGCATCACCGGGACCCCTATCATGTCCTTTCCACAAGATGGACGCTACAGGATCAAGGTGCACAATCCAGGGAAGACCTTTGGGAATCGGAAGGAACCCATCAACTTCAAGTTTGTGGCACCCAGCTGGATACTTGGGAGAGACATGGCCATTCATCATGCTCTTGGACGTATTCAGGAGGAATACAGAGGTGGAACCATTTCACCAGGACTCAGCGTGGTTTGTCGCAGGGATGCCAATGGAAACATCATAACCCCTCCCACTTCAGACACCACCATTTCCTATATCCAGACCTTAGAGATTCACATCAGGACTCTGGAGCTTCGAGTTCGTGCTGATATGAAGACAATCAAGAATCTGATGAACCGCGAGATTGACCTTGAAGCTGACTTACGGGAAGCCGAGTACGAGCATGAGTATGAGGTGAAGGATTTCTTACAGAGGATCGACAAGCTGAACACTCGCATCGCCACTCTGGAGGAACAGATGGACATGGGTGAAAATCTTCATCCTGAGGGAGACATGGCTCCTTTCATCAGCGACGATGATGACTATGAGGAGAGCACCACTGGAGGAGGCTCAGTCACCATGTACTTCTAAGGAAAACTCTAGTCATGCCCTCCATGTATCTTTTATTTTCAACGTTAAAAGCGTAGGTCGATGTTTAGTTTGAATGGGGATTTGTATCTCGATGTTGACTTTGAGTTGAATAAATGAATGAGTGTTTGGTGTGATATGTTTGTTGCATTGCATATGGGTAGTGAATTTCTCCTTTTAGGCCCTTGTTCTATTCTAATTCTCACCCCTCTGAAAACAGCAAGATGCCTCCACGACATGAGTCTGACCTCACCTTCCCGCCGGAACTCACTCAACTCCTTCAGCAGCAGAATGCACTGATGCAGCTATTGATCCAGAATCAGACCAACAACCAGAACAACAACCACCACCATCCACCCCAGGCTGACAATCTCACCCGTTTTCTGAGGTTGAACCCTCCAACTTTCTCCAGCAGCACTGAGCCCATTGTGGCAGATGACTGGCTCCGTAAGATGGAGAGAGAACTCGTCACCGCTGGATGTACTGACGCTGAGAAAGTGCGCTTTGCCGCACATCAACTCGAAGGACCAGCAGCTTCATGGTGGGAGAACTACACCACCACCTATCCTATTGTTGATGTAACTTGGGACAGTTCAAGCAAGCTTTCCGCACCGCACATGTCTCAGCTGGAGCTATGAGTCTGAAGAAGTGCGAGTTTCGCAACTTGCACTAGGGTAATCGCTCTATGGCCCAATACATGGACGACTTCAGCACATTGGCACGTTATGTCCCAGGAGACGTGGCCGATGATGCGGCCAAGCAAGAGAAGTTTCTGGAAGGACTCAACGATGAGTTGAGCATGCAGCTGGTAGTGGCTACCTTCAACAACTACCAAGAGCTGGTGGACAAGGTCCTCATCCTGGAGGGTAAACAACAGCAAATGGAGAACCGCAAGAGGAAGTACACTCAGGGGAAGTTCAACTCTGGAGCTCATCAGAAGCCCCGCTACTCCCCGTACTCAGGGAATACCGGATCAGGTACCGGTAAGTTTGGAAAGCACACTCATGCCATGCACAACCATGGAGGCCACAACCATGGAGGAAATGGGAATGCCCGTCCCAACCATGGCAACTTCAAGACTGACAATGGGAATGGGAACAACAACCAGCACCGTCACGCTCCTACTCAGAAGGATCTGAGCCACATCACCTGTTTCAAGTGCCAGAAGACAGGGCACTACGCTACTGAGTGTCCCAAGAGCAAGCAGGGAAATGGAAACGGCAACTCTGCAGCCAAGAAGCCAAATCCGTTTCCTCGTGCCCAGGTGAACCACCTCGACGTGGAAGAAGTCTATGATCAACCCGAGACTGTGGTTGGTAAGTTTTTATTGCATTCACGTCCAGTTACAGTACTTTTTGATTCCGGTGCAACTCATTCAGTTATATCAAGGGTAGTTGTGGATAAGTATGGTTTGCCCACCAAAACCCTTAGTCAACCCATTAAGGTCAGTTCCCCAGGAGGTATGATGATGGCAGGGATAGGATGCCATGCCTTCGAACTTCTCATAGGAAACCATGTTTTTCCCACCGACCTCATCGTCTTAGAATCCCAGGGATTGGATGTAATCCTAGGCATGGATTGTATGACCAAGTATGAAGGAAATCTTGATTGCCATAGCAAGTCTGTTTCACTCACCACCCCGGAGAACAAGAGGATTAAGTATGTATCCCGACGCACACGTATGAGTGATCGGTTAAATTCCCTCACAGGAGTTGTTCAGGAGGAAGTACCTGTGGTAAAAGATTTTCCGGATGTATTCCCGGAAGAATTACCAGGCATGCCACCAGATAGGGAGATTGACTTCCTAATAGAGCTACAACCAGGGACAACCCCAATTTCCAAGAGACCCTATCGGATGCCCGCAAATGATTTATTGGAAATCAAGAAGCAAATTAAGGAGTTATTGGACAAAGGGTATATTCGCCCAAGTTCTTCACCTTGGGGAGCCCCAGTTCTTTTGGTGGAGAAGAAGGATAAAACCTTGAGAATGGTAGTCGATTATCGTGCCTTGAACAAGGTGACTATCAAGAACAAGTACCCTCTGCCGATGACTAATGACCTGTTTGATCAGCTAGTAGGCGCCAAAGTATTCTCCAAGATCGATCTTCGATCAGGGTATCACCAACTGAAGATTCGTGAACAAGGTATACCCAAAACAGTTTTCACCACAAGGTATGGCTTGTACGAGTATACAGTCATGTCCTTTGGTTTGACTAATGCTCCTGCCTACTTCATGAATTTGATGAACAAAGTGTTTATGGAATATTTGGAGAAGTTTGTCATAGTGTTCATCGATGACATTTTGATATTCTCCAAGAACGAGGAAGAACACAAGGAACACCTGCGTTTAGTTTTGGAGAAGCTGAGAGAGCATCAGTTATATGCCAAGTTCAGCAAATGTGAATTTTGGCTGACGGAAGTCGGATTCCTTGGATATGTAATTTCTGGAGATGGAATAGCAGTGGACCCCGCTAAGGTTGAAGCCGTCACCGAGTGGAAATCACCCACCTCAGTTAAGGAGATCCGCAGTTTTCCCGGACTTGCCGAATATTACCGGAGGTTCATTGAGAATTTCTCAAAGATAGCCAAGCCCATGACAGAATTGTTGAAGAAAGAGTCTAAGTATATTTGGACTAAGGAATGTGAAGCCCATTTCCAGGAGTTGAAGAAACGTTTGGTAACAGCCCCAGTGTTGATTTTGCCCCATATTCGGAAGGACTTCCAGGTTTACTGTGATGCTTCACGTCAAGGACTTGGAGTTGTACTCATGCAAGATGGAAAGGTGGTAGCTTATGCATCCAGACAACTACGACCTCATGAGTTGAATTATGCCACCCACGATTTGGAACTAGTAGCCGTAGTGCACGCACTCAAGACCTAGAGACATTTCCTTATCGGAAATAGTTGTGATGTTTACACCGATCATAAGAGCCTGAAGTATATCTTCACGCAGAAAGAGTTGAACCTCAGACAGAGAAGATGGTTAGAGTTAATCAAGGACTATGACATGAGATTACACTACCATCTAGGTAAGGCAAATGTGGTAGCAGATGCCTTGAGTCGGAAAACTTATGTAAACACACTCACAGCGGGAGGATTACCCCAGGAGTTAGCCGATGATCTCAGAGAGCTCCGGCTAGAGATAGTTCCAAGAGGATATGTTGCCACACTGGAGATCTAGTCCACCTTGACCGAAAGAATTCGAGAAGCCCAGAAGACGGACAAGGAGATAGCTGAGATTAAGCAAAGAATGAAAGATGATAAAGCTAAAGGTTTTCATGAGGATGAACAAGGAACTCTGTGGTTTGAGAACTGAATCTATGTGCCCAATGACCCAGAGCTCAGGAAGTTGATACTTCAAGAAGCCCATGATTCCCCTTACTCAATACACCCAGGCAACACCAAGATGTACCTGGATTTGAAAGAAAGTTATTGGTGGACAGGTATGAAGAAGGATATTGCAGAACATGTTGCAATATGTGATGTTTGTCAGCGAGTAAAAGCGGAACATCAGAAACCAGCAGGGTTACTCCAACCTTTGCTGATACCCGAGTGGAAATGGGAAAAGCTTGGTATGGACTTCATCACAGGACTACCCAGGACCCGTTCAGGTTATGATTCCATCTGGGTAGTGGTAGATCGTCTGACCAAGGTGGCTCATTTCATTCCAGTGAAGACCACCTATACCAGTGCTAAGCTATCCAAGATATATATGACCAGGATCGGATGTCTGCATGGAGTTCCGAGGAGTATCGTGTCAGATAGAGGAACACAATTTACCTCAAAGTTTTGGCATCAATTACGAAACTTTGGGTACGAGACTGGAGTTCAGTACAACTTTTCATCCGCAGACCAATGGACAGACTGAGAGAGTGAACCAGATTCTGGAAGACATGTTGAGAGCTTGTGCGCTAGATTATGGATCCAGTTGGGATGACAACTTACCTTACACAAAATTCTCATACAATAATAGTTATCATACCAGTCTGAAGATGGCCCCTTTCGAAGCTTTATACGGAAGGAGGTGCAGAACACCACTGATGTGGGATGGTGTTGGAGACCGAAAACTTTTTGGTCCCGACCTTATCCGAGATTCTGAAGAGAAAGTCAAGCTGATTCGTGACAGACTCAGGATAGCTCAATCTCGACAGAAGAGTTATGCAGACAGCAAACGTAAGGAAGTGACGTATGAAGTGGGAGACCGAGCCTATCTTCGTGTGTCCCCACTTCGAGGAATCAAGAGGTTTGGTGTTAAAGGAAAGTTAGCACCCAGATTCATAGGCCCCTAAATTTTTTTTTAACGTAGAGGCGAAGTTGCATACAAGCTGAAATTGCTGGAAGCATTGTCCGGAGTTCATGATGTTTTCCATGTTTCCCAGCTGAAGAAATGCCATGCTGAGATGGCTGATATTCCCTTGAGAGACACAGTGCCCCTAGAGGCCATACAACTTGACAGTGATCTGACCTATGAGGAGAAGCCTGTCAGAATCCTCGAGACTGCCAACAGAGTTACCCGCAGCAAGATCATCAAGTTCTGTAAGGTTTTGTGGAGTCACCACACCGAGGAAGAAGCCACCTGGGAACGCGAAGAAGATCTTCGTAGAGACCATCCGCACCTATTTTCTAGCCAACCCGAATCTCGAGGGCGAGATTCATCTTTAGGTGGGTAGGTTTGTAACATCCCAAAATTCCATTTTGGAATGTTATGAAATATAGCTATGCATCCATCATCATCATTGCTTGAATGTATGAAATAGTTGAAATGCTTCTTCTGACTTTCTGAAAGCCCTTTCTACTTTCAATGTGCTTCTTTCACCTAATTGAAATTCTTGGTAAAAAGTTCAAATAAGAGAGGAGGAACATGACACTCCACACCAGGACCTAATTGGTGATTTATTTGAACAATAAAAACCAGGGGTTGTTTTGAAAATATTTGCAAAAGGATTTAAAAACAATTAGGCCATTTCTGAAAATAATATTTTGTGCAAAGTATTCAAATACCAGAATAAAAATGTTCATTAAATGGAATTTTTTATTCTAATAATTTTGATATATAATATTCCTATATTTGGAACTAAATCAAATGTCTTGAAGGAGTTTTTATTGCTCTGGTTATTGAAAAAGGAAAGTATTTAAAACAGGATCGGGCCGACCCACCGCAGTTAATGCCGAATCGCCTAATTTCCGGCCGGCCGACAGCCCTGCCTCGCTCCTTCTACCACTGACAGCGGGCCCCGCCCCGACCAACCGTTGGCGCCGAGCGGTCACCGCCTACCTCGCGCCCAAGGACTCGCCGGAGATCCCTCCCCTCTCCGGATCTCTCCCCTCCTTCCTTCCCCGACCCCCTCTCCAGCCCTATAAGTAGCGGCCACTCACCACGCCCCATTTCCCCCCGAAGCCCCCTCTCTCCCTCGCCAGACTGCCGCAAACACCGTCGCCGGAGTTCGGATTCCCCACCGAACCTCCCATTCTTCATGGTCGTCGCCTCCCTCCACCCCGCGCCTCTCCGATGCCACCACCCATCATCGGAGCCCCGCCGCCATCATTTGGTGCCTTCCGACGTTGCCATCGACCACCGGAGCGCTGCCCCAACGATCTCGCCGCTTTGGACTCGTCGAAGATCCCCCTCGCCGGCGACCTTACACGGTGAGCCTCCCCCATCCATCCGATCTGGATCCTACGGCTAAGATTAGAACCAATAAGTCCCGAACCATTTTCCTCTTCGGTTTGGTCAACCGCCTGTAACACCCGCTCGCACACCCCATTAGACACTCTCAGGTTGCCACGTAGCCCCCTGGCCGATGGAATGTTAGTTTTTTCTTTTTCTGATTTGTTTAGAAAACAGAGTAATTCCAAATTTTGTTTTGTTTATATCTTTTAATCTGTTTAGTGTTTTGAATTGATTCTTTTTGCATTAGCTCACATATTGCTTGTAGTTTCACCCTGTAGTTTTAGATTTTAAATTCTAACTATAAATTTGAATTTAATCAAATTTGCTCAAATCACTCAGATCTGAATAACTAGAGTTTAAAAATAGATTTTGATATGAAATTTTTTGCTACTGCTTGGTATTAGTTAGGACTATCATCATGCTTAGTTTGAGGATTTTTAGGATGAATTTGTTTAGTGTTCTAGCTATAAACAGATTCTGCCTAGTAGTTAGTATAGTTTAGTTAATTTAGTTTTTAGTTAGTTTAAATCAGATTTGTTATAATTTGTTTTAGTAGGTTCTGTTGCTTAAACATTAGGTGTTTTACTTGTTGTTAATAAAAATATAAAATTTGCTTAGTTTATTTCTTTGTTGTTATAGGAATCTCAACTCATTTTCAACTAGGTATAATTTGTTGTAAAACAAACTAGTTAGTAATAGTTTTCTTCTAACAAAGTTTTATATAATTAAATTCTGTTTTCTAAGAAGAGTTTTTAGTAAATTCTTTTTCTCTTAATAAAATGTTTTTTAATAAATAATAATTTTTGTTTTACTCTTTGTTAGTAAAACTATAGTTACCTCATATAGTAGTGTTTATCAAAACTTTCAAAACCATACTAAGATTTTTCTTAACAAAACTTTAAATGGATTTTATTCTGTTTATTAATAAAATATTTTATTGTTTCCTTGCTGTCAACTATTGTTTTGTTTATACAAGTAGTTTTATTATGATAGTAGTGGTTTACCCATCACCTTTTTTTTGAAAACAAAACTTTGTGTGTTTTCTTGCTTGTGATTTGTGCACTGTTTTGTCTTGATTGTTTACTAGTTCATTTCTGACTGACGGTCCGAGTCGAAATACGTGGCCATGGAATATTTGTGTAGTCTTTATTCGACTGACGGTCCGAGTCGAAATACGTGGCCATGGAATATTTTGGGCTTAAGAGGATGAGTGTGCAATGTGTGTCACTGCACAAAACACAGAATGTTAGAAAAAAACAATCGGAATCTAAGAAATCATATGTTACAGGGCGGTGAGGGGATGACTTACTCGGAAAAGTAAGGCACGAGGAAGTTATCATTATCTGGGTTTGCCAGAATGACGCCTTCAAGGTATGAACTCGCGACTTGCCAGTCCCCAGCGCTGCCCAAGATCTTGGCACGCATGTAGAAGGGGTCGACTATCATGATGTCTGGGGTCTTGTCTCTAATGATCCGCATCTCCATACTGAGCGAAAATAGCCAAACGAAGGTGTAGTGCAGCGGATAAAGGTTAACATAGCGAAGATGTCATCAAACCGCCTTCTTTCTCGCGGTTGAATAATTTAGCCCTGGAACCCCTTGAATTCTTCTCTTGAACGGACGTCCTTTAGGTAGGGTGATCCTGCTTCTTCTTGTGGTGTATGGTACTTCATCATCGTCGCCATCTTTCATATTCGGGTCGTCGTACTTGTCAAAGTCTTGCTCATTGGTGACTCCATCCATTTCGATGATGTTCCTTTTGCCTCTCCTCACGACAACACGACTAGGCTTTGACGGGTCGGTAATGAAGAAGCATTGGTCCACTTGGCAAGCCAGTACCCATGGCTCATTTTTCGCGGTGATGTTTGCGCCCGCGGTCTTGGATTTGGCTTCAGGTATAACCATGGTGGTGAAATACCGGTCTTCTTTTAGGACGCTCTTGGCCCATCTGACACGGAACATCGGGACCTTCTCTCCAGCGTAGCTCAGCTCCCAGATCTCCTCGATCCTTCCGTAGTATCTGTCCTTGTTGTTACCGGTGTAGGATTCCATCGTTACCCCGGAGTTCTGATAATTGCTCTTCATGTCCTTTTCCTTGGTTTAGAATGTGTAGCCGTTGATATCGTACGCCTCATAGGTCATCAGGTTGTGCTCGGCGCCCTGTGACAAGGAGAATATGAGTTTTTCTTCCGTAGAAGAATCCGCATGTAAAGGGTACGACAGAAGCTTGTCCTTGAACCAACGCGTGAAAGATGAGTTGTGCTCCTTGATTATATCGCCGTCCGTCCTCTGTTGGCCTCGGTCATTGTACGTATTCTCAATAAAGTTTTTGTGCTCTACCACCCAAGGATCGACCACGTCTATGTGTTGTAGCGTGGCTAGGTTTGCTCTTTCAAAGTCGGCGAGTCGACCCTTGAAGTTGACATGCATTTCGCGGCGACCCTCGCGGTGACCCCATCCAGCGAGCCTGCCGAGGTGCCTGTTGACGGGCAGACCAACAGGGTTCTCGATGCCTAGATAATTCATGCAGAAGGAGATGCACTCTTCGGTCAGAAAGCCCTTGGCTATGCTTCCATCCAGATGTGCTCAGTTGAGAACATATCCTTTGATGACACCATTCATCCTTTCGAACGGCATCATGCTGTGGAGGAACGTCGGCCCGAGTTGGATGATATCCTCCATGATATGGCCCAGCAGATGCACCATAACGTCGAAGAATGGAGGCGGGAAGTACATCTCAAGCTCGCATAGTATCACCACGATCTCTTCATGTAGCCTTCTGAGTTGCCTCACGCAAACTGACTTCCGAGAGATGACGTCGAAAAAGTTGCATAGGCCAAATAGCATTTCACGGACATGCGTGTCCATGATCCCACGGATTGCAACTAGAAGTATCTGCATCATCAGCACGTGATAGTCGTGAGACTTCATCCCGCTGAACTTCTGCTTCGCTGAGTCTAGGTATCTGCTTATCTTCCCCGCGTAACCGTAAGGAAGTTTTACTTCTACGAGGCAGGTGAAAAACTGCTCGATCTCCTTCTGACTTAGAGTGAAGCACGCGGGAGGGCAGTCATATTCGATCTTCTTGGCCTTTTTGCCTTTGCGACGACTTTCCGTGTCCTTCGCCTCATCATCATCATCATTAGGGCGTTTTGCGTGAAGCTCCTCCCTGATGCCCATTGATTGCAAGTCTGCCCTTGCTTTCAGCCCATCTTTGGTCCTCTCTGGCATGTTGAGCAGGGTACCAAGCAGACTCTCGCACACGTTCTTCGTGATATGCATGACATCAAGGCTATGAGGCACACGGAGGATCTTCCAGTACGACAAGTCCCAGAAAATAGACCCCGTTTTCCATACCTTCAGCAGTGGCTCTGGCACCTTTTGCTTCTTTCCCGGCAGTGGGCACTCTTTCCAATTTTTCAACAGCTCATCTATTTCCTCACCGCTCCTCGTACGTGGGGGTCTTCGGGGTTCGGTTTCACGATTGAATAAATCCTTGCGTTTTCTCCATGCGTCATCGTCGTGAAGCCACCTTTGATGTGCCATGAACATGGTTTTCGAAGACCCGGGATCTCTATCTAGCTCGCGATACGTTGTGTCATCCATGCACCTGACGCATGCAAAAAATCCGTGGACCACCTGCCCCGTGACATATCCGTAACCGAGATAGTCATGCACCGTCGTGAGCAGTGCGGCTCTCATAGGGAAATATTGTTTCGCTGCGGCATCCCACGTATTGGCTAGCGTTTTCCATAGTGTGTCTAGCTCCTCTTTCAGCAGCCCCAGATATAGATTGATGTTGTTCCCTGGTTGTTTCGACCCTTCAATTAGCATACTCATGTGAATGTACTTCCTCTTCATGCACATCTAGGGGGGAAGGTTGTACATCCACACAAACACAGGCCAGGTGCTATGTGTGCTTCTATGGCTGCCAAACGGATTGACTCCATCGGTGCTCGCGCCCAGCACGATGTTCCTTGGATCGTCCCCAAATTCTGGGAGTTCGAAGTTAAACGCTTGCCACTGGCTCGCATCCTTAGGGTGACTCAGCATCTTGTCTTTTTTATTTATCTCTGGATCATTTCTGTCATCTTCTCGTTTCTTATCCTCCCTATCCGCATGCCAATGCAGGAGCTTTGCTAGCTTAGGGTCCGCGAAATACCACACCACTTTTCGAGGAGCTTTCTTCCTCTTCTTGTATCGAGTGATGCCGCACAACGGACATATGGTAGACTCCGCGTGCTCGTCCCGATAAATGATGCAATCATTCATGCACACATGGTATTTCACGTGCGGTAAATCTAGAGGACACACGATTTTCTTCTCCTCCTCGAAACTAGTCGGGCACTTGTTCCCCATGGGAAGACGTTCGTGCCAGAATGACATGTTCTCGTCGAAGCATGCGTCGGTCATTTTGTGTTTTACCTTCATCTCTAGAGCCATGAGCGTTACTTTCAGGAAGGTATCCTCAGGCCTACATCCTTCATACAATGGAGTAACCGCGTCTATCTCTAGTTGATCCAGCTTGGCTTTCTCTTGGGCGGCAGCTCTTGCGTTACCCGTCTGCTTGAGAAGCAGCTCTTGAATATGAGGGTCCTGCACCCAGCCCATTGATGGTCCATCATAGTGTGCTCCGGCATCTTCATCTTCATGATCATGCCCTTTGTCTTGATCTTCCTCATCATCATGTCTGGCATCTTCTACATGATGACTGTGTCCTACATCTACTTCGTGATCATGTCCTGGAGATTCTTCGTCTTCTCGCCCGCCCTCGCCGCTATTGTCTTGCTGCCCTTCCTTATTTCTTGCCCGGCCCCCATGGACGACTTCATAATCATATTCATCACCTTGCCACCGATAGACATCCATGAAACCACGCACGAGCAGGTGGTCCCGCACCTGTCTGGAATCCGGGTCCATAAGGCTCTTCAGCTTGCATCTTCGACACGGACATCTTATCTCCATCTCGTTCTTTTGAAGCATCTCGGCCTTCGCGGAGCTGAAAAACCTATTCACGATGCCTTCGGTCATCGTGCGGACCATGGTCACCTGCGGGGTAGAGAAAAACGATATTTTAGAACCAAAAAAAATTGGCATGACTTTGCCTAAAAATAGGACCAAAAAGAATGCATAGTGCCAAATTCTAGCCGAAACGGAAATGAATCAACATTCCGGCAAAATATTGGCAACTATCGCATTTGAAATACCGGTACCTGCAAACACAAACATATGCAACACCACAAACATACGTAGATCTAGCTCAATGAGAAAAGTGTAGATCTAGGCCATAAAAAGTGTGTACGTTGGAGGGAGAAAAAAGTAGATCTAGAACATAAAGAAAGCTTTCCCTTACTTACCTATAAAAAAGGAAATTTAAACACTTAATTTGGGTGAATCTATGGTGCAAATGAGGTGAGGAGGAGGAGGCAGTCAAGACCAAGCTTGGTAGAGGTGGAGAGAATGAAGTGGGGAAAGTGAGTGTGGTCGGTGGCTGTCAAAAATATCTAGCTGCTCTCAGGTTACCAATGGCGCACCTCCTAAGAATGCGCCACTAGTAACCAGGGTTACTAATGGCGCACCTGGTGTGTGGTGCGCCATTACTAGTTTTGAAAAAAAATTGAAAAAAAATTGTTAGTAGTGGCGCACTATGGGTGAGGTGCGCCATTACTAGTTAAAACTAGTAATGGCGCACCAAACCCAGGTGCGCCACTGGTAAGTCTGGGGAGGGGTCTGTGCCCAGAAGAAACTTAGCAGTGGCGCACCACACACAAGGTGCACCATTAGTAATATAAACATTAGTGGCGCACCCATGTGTGGTGCACCACACATGTCTATATTAGTGGTGCACCACATACATAGTGCGCCACTAATGTCTATATTAGTTATAACCCTTTTTCTAGTAGTGTGATTAGTTATACATGCGTGCGCAACTTCCACTTTATTCTGCTAGAGATTAAGGTTGAGTGGGGAGTAGTCACCGTCTTAGACTCGAAACGAAAAGATCACCAGGATTATGTGGACATGACTAAAATGCTCTAGAAGTAAGTTCAATCGATCATAATCGCATCATATCGGCAAGTTTGTTCATTTCCTAGTATCAAGTAATTATTTTCTTTGTCTAGCATTGTTTGGAAAGAGTCCACCGCAATTGTTCCGGCACTGCCGAGGGAGCTACGATTTACACACCCGAAAGTAAGTACTACTAGCTAGTTCCGCGCATCTCCCATTGATTCTAGTTTCATCAATACCATTTATCATGCTTGATTATCAGTTTGATTGAACTCTATTTCTCGTAAAGTGCTTGTGGCAGGAAGCCGGGAATGATATTTGTGGATACTACGTTTGCGAGTTCATCTACAAAGCGATGACCCCTAAGCGGGGCTACTCTGAAAAACAATATGAAGTGCGTAAGAAATAATATTCACAATTTTATTTTATTACAATGATTTGTGTCGAGTTTCATAGATATATATGTATTGACACCCTTCTTCAAATTAGATGTGGCAGATGCACGATGAACTCCTACCACATGATCGCATACGAGCAATTCAAGAAGAATTGGCGGGATTCTTTCTTGACCACGTCATAAATAAAGCCGGAGAATACCATCTGGAATTTGACATTAGAAGTTAGGGATTGCAAGAGATCTTATATTTTATATATGTAGCTAGTAGCATCGGATAGATATACGAAAACTTGTTTTACGACCAATCTCTCGGAGAAAGAGAGGTCGATCACTTCTCTCTCTATATGTTCAAGACGATCTTCTGTACTTAATGGTTCCTTCATTTCCTTACTAGCTAGCGTGTCGAGTTCTCTCTATAGTAGCTAGCGTCTACCAAGCACGGATAAAGAGAGGACACTTCTCTCTATTACCTAGCTAACACAACATGAAACCCCTAAATTAACCCTACAAAACCCCTGTAAAACCCACCCCCCACACTTTAAAAAAACCCAGCTCCTGCCAGATGCTGACACGTGGATGCCTTTTGGTCCTAGTTGGTGTTACCAACCGGGACTAAAGGTTCTCCTACTTGGGCTCCCCGCAGCGGCCACGTGGAGCCCCTTCTGTCCCGGTTTGTATACGAACCGGGACTAAATATTTAGGGCTTTAGTCCCGACCCTTTAGTCCCAGTTCCAGAACCGGGACTAATGGGCCTTTGGAACAAGGACAAATTGGTCGTTTTCTACTAGTGGAGGTAAGGGCTGATTTTAGTTGTTGTAAGATATTTTTTAGTGAATTTCTCATCAGATCATTACACATGCACAAGATTTTAGGGCTTGCTCACATGTGCAGGGGATTGATCCAGAATGGAACTGTCACACCCAAGATGCGATTCTATCCTTATTTCGGCATGAGGGCCTCGACAGGGATAGAAGCGCATCTCGTCGTGTTGCAAGAATGGATACCATTACAAGTACATGTACATAAGAGATGAGTATATGGAATTGGTTTACACTCACCACAAGCTACATCAGGATCACATCAATACAATAACATACTCAAACATCATACAAAAGAGCAGGGTCCGGCTACAGACAAAAACAAACGACAAAATGACATCCATCCTTGCTATCCCAGGCTGCCGCCTGGAACCCATCCTAGATTGAAGAAGAAGAAGAACTCCAAATCAAACAAGCATCGCGCTCACGTCAAATCATCGCATTACCTGTACCTGCAACTGTTGTTGTAGTAATCTATGAGCCAAAGGGACTCAGCAATCTCATTTCCAAGGGTATCAAGACTATTAAAGTTTAATGGGTGAGGTATGGTTAAGTGTTGAGGCTGCAGCAAGCGACTAAGCATTTATTTGAGTGGCTAACTTACGAATATAGAAAATAAAGTATGGTGGTCTATGCATAACAGACGTGAACTAGTAATGATCACTAACTGATCCTGATCACCTACTTACGTCAAACATAACCCCACCATGTTCTCTCTCAGATAAGGACTCACGAGAAAAGACAATCATGGTTACGCACACAGTTGGTGTATTTTATTTGAGTTTACTTCAAGTTTGCTATGACCGGATGTTAAACAAAGTATCCAAGTTTGGCACATAACCACGGGCACGTCTTTCCGAAAGATTTAACCCTGCAGGGGTGCTCCAACTCATCCATCACAAATTAACCACACGCCACGGAAATAACCTCAACCATGGATCTCGTAATCATCCTAGGCAATTCCAAACGAAATCCAACACCTCGAGATAGCCCGAAGAAGATCAGAGTTCCTCACGCAAGACATTCGAGAAAGGTAAAACAAATCCAGCAAGGCCACTCGACATGTCGACAAACCCGATAGGAGCCGTGTATCTCGTTCTCAGGACACGACGGATGAGTGATGGTTACACGCCAATCACGGAGTTGCCCCGGGTAGCGTTAATAAGATGCTCCTGGTTGGACCAACACTCATGAGGAGCACTGGCCCGAGTTGTTGATTAATTACCCGCGGGTACTGACGGGTCCATATGGATTTTATTAGTTATTAGGCAAATGTAGTACCAATGTTGGGCCTTGCCAGACAAGCTTTATCCTAAAACGAAAATCAAGGGGGTCCCCATAACAACCCTGAGCAGGTTAGGAGCGCTGAATTATGGAACATAACACCGGTTCACAAGTAACTAGGGCGGCAAGAGTGGAACAAAACACCGAGCAAAAGGCCAAGCCTTCCACCCTTTACCAAGTGTATAAGTGAATTAAATTAAATAGCAATAATATTGTGATAACAAAAGAATGGCCATGTTGACACATGGAAGCAATTGCACCTGCAGCTAGAAACGCTATAAGAAGGGCTGAGCAAGCGGTAACACAGCCACATAATGGTTTGCTGGGAGGTGGAGGTTAGAGGCTTATCATGGAAATGTTGGGAGGTTTGACAAACAAGTAGTAGGTAGCGAGACATAGCGATAGAAAACGATACATCTAGCATGGCAATGATAGTAATGGTATCCAGGGAAATGTGTCATCTTGCCTGGGATCCCGCTTGGAAGATGAACGAGTCCATGAAGAAGACGAGCCAACGTAGACGAACGAATCCTCACACTCCGAACACTTTTGGAACTCTAACGAGAAGAAGCAATCCGGAACAAACAATCAACACATGATATACCACAACATATGCATGACATGATGCATAAACAAATATGATGCATGTCCGGTTTAAATATGCAAGGCATGGCAAATCACATCAAACAACTACTACACATTAAAGTGAAGCTCAATATGCAACGAGTTGCATATTGACGGAACTCCACGATCGATTATTTGTTTCACTCTCGTTTAGGTACACGACAATATTAAATGTTGTTAAACATGGCAAGAGGTGAAGTATAAATAAACTATCTATCTAGGAATCTTAAATGTGGCCAGAAACAACTTATAGCATTTCTGAAATGACCCCATATGTTAATTTCGAAATTGGTCAAGATCTGAACTAATCATATTTTATATTTGTTAAAAAACAGAATAAAGCATACCATGCAATTCTACACGTCATTCTAATCCATTTACATATGTGGAACATCTCAAACGGAGCTACGGTCTAAAAGATATGACAACCACAAGATTGTATGCCATGAATGCAAAATGCATGAAAATGACAACCATAAACGTTTCAAATAATGTATGCAATGTGATATTATGAAACTACATAAAGTTCTACGCAAGTTTCCTATTCAACATGTCTTCGGAGCTACGGTTCAACCACAATCACCAAAACAAGTTTTATTGCAAATCTGTCCAAAATACCAACATGGGATTTTGCACACATGAAAACAACAAGCTACAAGATCCTAATGCACAAACTAAGCATGGGGCAGTAGCATATAACACACACTTCATTTCATCTTCACATATCATACTCAAAATATGCATGGATCACATGGTAGGCAGCTCATAAGATGGCTAATTGAAAACAGTTTCAGACTTAGTGAAAATATCAGTTTTTGACAGTGCAGTTTGTTATCATGAAGGCATACTGACCACAGTAAAACTATATGCTACAGGTCATATCATGGCATGAAACTTAACCGCATGCTATAGGACATAATAAGATACAAATAACTCCATTACACCTGCCCCAAAGGGGTTCTAGATCACTAGCAAAACACATGGCCAGACGGCAACAAAATGTTACAGATTCCAGACTTAGAAATATTTTAGCATCTCAAAACAGCACAGTTTATATAGCATGTTTACAACAAGAAAACAACACCTAAACATGCATTTCTATGGCAAGAAGAATGACCAGGTGCTAGTGCACATATCACAGGGCATATCTCATGTTCAAAATTATTTCATATCATGCATGGATTAAATCACACGAAATAGACAAAAGGGCATCACAACAAAAATGACATGCACACAAAAATGCTCAAATGACAAAACTAAATGCACATATAAATTCCATGGATTTTTCTACCCCGAAAACATATATAATATGATAGGTTCATGTGGGAAAAAATATCTCACAATTAATTACGCAATTTCATGGCATAACTTATTAGCAAGTCATTTATGCAAATTAAATGCAAACATTATGCCAAAAAAATTATCATGCATGAAGATGCGTTATTATGAATCTATACAAAATTCTACACATTTTCCTGAGTACTTTAGGTATTTAAAATAGGTTGATATGATGCACGGTTATATATCTATTAACCTAAAAACATGCAAAAATCCGATACGCTCTGGATAAACTGACAAAATCGCATGGACAGAAAATAAAAACAACTATCGGGCCGAACCTAGTGAGAGCTATATACTGACAATTGCATATGGGCGAGGGTTGGGCACGGGGGCTCACCAGCGTGGCCTTGGGCCGGTGGGCAAGCTGGCTGGGCCAAAGCCCACGGGAGGCCAAGGAGGCCCAGCGGAGGTGACGTGCTTGAGGCTTCGTTCTCGTTGCTCCCATGCCCGACCAGGAGCGGCGGCAGCGCAGTCAACGATGACGGACGGCGGTAGGAGGCGACCGTCGGGGCATGGCGAGGCCAGGAACGGACGGATCTGCTGGGGGGTTTCCAGATTCGGCAAGACCCGGCGACGACGAGGCACGGGGGACCGACGGCAGTGGAGCTCCACCTCCACTCCATGGCTGCCTACAGGCTTCTATGTGAGAGAGAGAGAAGAAACAGTTAGGGGAAGGGAGAAGAGAATGGAGAGAAGAGAGAGGGAGGTCCGACGGCGGCGATCTGGCAAGGCACTCCCCGGCTGCGAGGCGACGGTGCTAACGAGAGGCGAGGCACGCGTCTCGGCGCCTTGCTCAGGAGGATGGAGGAGTCGGCGGCCGCGGGCTTGTCCGGGCCCAAATGGGCTCGGGCGGGCCCCTGCGTGGGAGGGCCACAGGGGCCTGGCGGCGGCGGCTGATGATTAAGGTGGTGCGGAATTCGAGGAAGAAGGTTAGGGTTCCAAAAAAGGCAGGGCTAGGCGTCTATATATAGCGAGAAGGGCTAGGAGGGATTTCTCCTCCGTTTTTGGACCGTTCGATCTTCATCAGATGTCTGGAAGGGAAGGGGGGCTAGGTTGGGCTAAGTGGCTGTGTAGAGGAGTTGGGCTGAGAAGAGAGGGGAGAATTGCGGCCCATGACACGAGTTTAGAACACCAAAGAACATCCGATGAATAAACCGATGACGGTGCCGCTACGGCGACCGTTGGGGTATCAAGTGAACTTGGAATGCGACGAAATTTGGCAGGCGGCCTACCTACACTATAATAAGAACACACGCCAGGTCTCGACCCAATCCGGGAATATTTTATACCCACTTTTAAAAACAACATTTTATCGATGCCTCGGGCACGTGCATGTGTGGTTGGTCTCAAAATGGTCGACGACACAAACAGAGAGAACCGGCAACTACGAACGGATGCAAGTTTTCGAAAATGAGTGACGATGCCATGCAGATGATGCGAATGATGCAATTGTGAATGCGACAACCAAACAAAACACATACGAGAACGGAAATAAAAGGGGAATCTTTTGGAGTGTCGGTCCCGAGCTGTTACAGGAAGGGAAGGGAAAAGACTGTCATTTATGATCTGGCTCGAAAGAACAAGGTGTTGGAGAATCAAATTGAAGAGAAGGAGTAGAGAAATAGTCCATGAGGGAGAAGCACAAGGTTGAGAAGAAGATGGTAGCCAGGATTCACAGGGAGCAGCTGATGTGGAGAGATAGGATGGTACTGTTTGCAATTTGCATGCGTTTTGTGTTATTTGCCATATTGTTTTCAGTCGCAAGCAAGAATTAGAAGGATGTGAGCCAATATGTTGGTAGTAGTAACAAGAATTTTGTAATATGTTTGTATTTTGAAGATGATGAAGAGCCAGGTTGAAAGTGGAAAATTTTGTTTTTTGTGCTTCATTACAATGTGTCATTTCCTCGATATGACTGAATGGAAAATTTGCATCAATATAGAAGAGAACAAATGGAAATTAACTTAATATTAATCTAAAAGGCCTCTTGATGTTGTTGCATTGTCATAGCATAAACCAAAGCATAGCAAAATATTGATCCACTTTCATACAGTCTAAACATTAACCAAACCTAACCAAAAGTTCATTAATGAGTCCTAACTTCATCATTACCCCAACGACAGGAGCAGTTCATTCATGAACTAAACCTAACCAAAATTTCATTGATGAACTCTAACTTCTTTCCATGTAAACTAAAGAGAAAGAAAATCATGCAGATCAGCAGGCCAGCCTTGTTGAGACAGAGTAGCCCGTGGTGCATTTTGGCTAAACAAAACTTCCTCTTCACCCTGCATGAACTTTGCTCTATCAACAAGTCCATGATCTCCAAACAGGAGGTTGTAAAAGCCAGGAGAAGCAGCTCTTGCTCCTCTAAGACCTCCAGCAGCAGCACCCCATGTTCCTCCTCTTCCTTGCACCTATTCTTCCTCCAAATGTATCAGCAGTAGTTCTTCCTCCTCCTCCATCAAGAAAAACCTTTTGAACTGCATTTATTAAACCTTGCAAAATAGCAATATCATAAGTTGCAAAATATCAACAGCATCAATAGTCCACAAATCATGGAAGAAAGTGTGCCCACCTTCTGCTTGTCACTCATAAGTGTGTACGGTGAAGTGTTGGTTATGTTGAGATCATCCTTCAATGAAGCTAAGAACCATTCACAGTTGTGTGTTGACTCCACTTCACATAGGTCAAAAGCAATAGGAAATATCCAGTCATTTGGGTCAATTCCTACTGCTATTAGCAAATTCCCCTTGTATCTTGTTTTAATGTGGCACCCATCAAGGAAAATGATTGACCTACAATCCTTAAGAAACCCCCACTTACATGCATCATAAGACCAATATAATGTTGAGAAGTGGTCCTTTGTTATCTTGAGTTTCTTGTCAAACACCTCCTTTGTGCACAAGAAGAGCTGACTTCCTGGATTGCTTCTTCTAAGCTCCTACCCATAGTCCCATAGGGGTTTGTACTTATTATCATCTTGTCCCCTAATCTGCTTGACTGCTGCCCTTCTTGCCCTTCCCAACTTGGTCCTCTTTGCAACCAAGTTGAATTCTGACTCAACTTTCTCTGAAAATTTTCTCAAAGGCATTTTCTCATTGTCTCTAAATTCTTCCTTGAACTTCTGAGTAACAAAAGGTGCAGTAAGAACTTTTAGGTCCCAAGCTTTAGTGCATGTATGGTTGTTAGTGTACTTTTTTATTTGAATGCTACTTGACCTGTTATCATATCCTGTCTTCAAATACCAAGTACAACATGGCTTGCATACAACCTCTAACAACTTTGAAGTATTTCTAAGCTTGTTCACCTTCACTCTATTTCTAACACTATATGCAGCGAGAGCATGCCTCAACTCTTTCATATCTCCAAAGACCATCCCAAGCTTGAACATAGGTATATTCAGATCAGTGCTTGGGTTGAAAGTGCTGAATTTGTGTTTTAACTTCTCTTTCTCTTCTTTTGACAAATTCAAATGATTGTCCTCTAGTGCATCTTTTGCAAGTTCTCCTTCAAAGTCCTCTACATTTTCTTTCTCGCAGTGATCATCAACATCTTTGTCCACACTGGCCTCAAACAAATCATCATCACCTGCTGCTATTTCATAATCACTCTCATAGAAATCCTCATCTGTCTCAGCTTCTAAATCATCTCCATCAACCTCTAGACCACTGCTTTCACCATTGTCACTAATGTCAAACTCTTCCTCCTCTTCTTCTTTACTGGCCTTGAAAGCTTCTTTGTTGTACTTGGTTCTTTCTCTAAACAACTGACATTTTCTTTATCATGCTTTAGTTTTGTTGGAGTAATAACCTTTGGCAAATTAGGCACCCCATGTATCAGCACATCATCTTTGGTTAGTGACTTAAGTGTATCACCATGGTCTATAATAATTACAAGGTTCTTGTGCTCAATTGTTGCAGCAATCATAAGAACAATGTCTGCATCACATGTCATAAGCTTCAGGCCCTCACCAAGTTATTTTCTTGGTTGGCACCAATACACATCAGTCTTGGACACTTGATTGTCATGTCCTAGTTGCACAAGAAAATCAATGATCCACAACATTGACCAAGCGTCACTCTCACAATTGTCAAACCAGTCAACCACATAATCCATGTATGTCATGTTACTGCCACTTCCACACAAAAAAACATTGTGATGGATCTCAACACTGAACAAGCCATCAAATAGTCCTGCATTGTGAAATGAAGAAGGCATCAAATTTACTTACATAATGGACATTGCCAAATTCAGTAACAAGAGAGCAGGCACATTCAGTAAAAAACAGACCAGCTCCTTGCAGCCATATTCAGTTAAATACTACCAAATTCACATAAATACAATGCAGATCTATGCAGTAACATCGGTGCACCAATTTGCAATGCACAATACTAGATCCATCAACTAACATCTCTATTAACAAAGCAAGCTTATTCAGTGAAAAATGCAGCAAAACTTCAGCATTTTCAGACTATCACTTCAACAGGATTGTCTATGAACAAAGCACACTATCAATTCCACATACATTCACTGTCCACACTGCATCAACAACTCAATATAACCACATAAGGTGCCTAACATCTTATTCCTGATTGCTTTCATCAACTAGTTTGAACAAAAAGCCGCCTCCTTCAAAACCCCCAAATAAACCCTAAGGCGATTCGACAAGCAGGATTTTTTACCATCGCCCCATGGACTTATACGCCAAACGAGTGCATGAACCGAAGCTAGAACATCTCAATCTAATGGTACAAGCAAAAGATCGTACCACAGAAACCCTACTCGTGGCGGCTAAGAAAATCGGTAAGAAACAGGGGAGGAAGCCATATGAGATCACTAACCGTATGTGGGTGCTGCTTCCCCGGGCCGGCGGCGGCGCGATTCTTCCATCACCTCGTTTGACGACCGCCATCGCGCACTCCGCCTCCACCTGTGCTACTGATAGACAGATAGGGAACAGAGACGAAGTGGTGGGTAATTAGAATGGACTGGAGGGGGGCAAAATTTTCTCAGAAACCGACGATGTTTTATTTTGCAGAGTTACCGCGCGCACGCCTCGCTGGAAGTGTTCTGTCACTGACAGCGGGCCCGTGCCATGCTAGCATCAACGGATATGGCTGGTTACAGCGAGATTGGTTGTATTTGCACCATTTTGCAAGTTAAGTGACCATAAACGCATATTTTACAACTTTGTGCACCAAAGTGACCATCGAGTGCAAGTTCTAAGACCGCGGGTGTATTTACATCGCAAAAAAAGCACGCTAGGTGAAAAGCGATAGGTGCTTGCAAACTCCAACGCGCGGATCCAACGGGTCAATCCAACGACGGTCTAGGCGGCTGCTCTTACACACATAGCAGCTAGATGATTCCTAGCACGCGCCAACCTTATTTGCTTCTCTATTACAATGTTCAAACCTAACAAGAGGAAAATCACAAGCTATAAAATAGGAGTCATCAAAAATGGCCGCCGTCGCTCCCACCGACGGTCCTCCATTCTCCATTATTTCAATTACCTCCATATTGTCAGAGTTAATGACAAGTCAATTGCAATCCGCCTTTTGTGCAAGGAGTAGACCAAACCTTAGAGCCAAAGCTTCTATTGTTAATACGTCGACAGAACAATCAATCTTCAAGTTCCCCCCAACAATGAGTCTTCCATTATCGTCTTTGAGAATAGCCCCAGCCGTACCCTTATGTAGATCATGGTCACAAGAGGCAGCAACATTAAGCTTCACAAAACCCGAAGGAGGCCTGCTCCAGCCCCCTATTTTTATAATTGCCTCAGAGGAGTGTGTATTGACATAGTTAGCCATTATAGGCCAGACACCCATGGAAATTTGTTGTGCATCTTAGACCTTTCCTTCCTGAACCAACTTACGTCTCTCCCACCATAGGTACCAAGCTGTAACAGCAATCAATTTTCATGTTCTCGGAACACCCACATATCACTAATTCTGATTCTGGCATGAGCAATAAGATTTTCAAAACCGTCTCCCCCGCACGATCAAAAATACAAGCTTTATTAATCACTTCATCCAATTCTAGTTTTTCCCATACCATTTTTCCTTTCAACACATGAATAAAACATGTTTTGTATCTTCTACCCCATTCGAGCATGATGGGCAGGTGGTCGATACTTTCATGTGCCTATTAGCAAGCGTAACACGACACGGTAGGGTTCCATGTAAAGTATGCCAGATGAATATCCAAATCTTACTCCAAATTGGATTAACATTAGTTTTTTCCATACCATTAGCATGTTGCAATCTTGTCCCATATTGCTTGTTCCATTCCTCCAAATAGGCCAATCGTACAGTGGAAACAATATTTTTTATAAAATGGCAAGCAATGAAGTCCGACATATTATGCATCGAGAGGGAAATTGCGAGCACCCTTTGAGCATCAATTGGCCACAACGTTTGTCTCACCAAATCTTCATCCCAAGAACTCGTGGCTAGATCAATAAGATCAGAAACTTTGATAGAAGTTGCGCTCTTCTTGGAGTAATGACCCACCTGTCTGCACAATTCGAGATCCATGTATCTCTCCAAATATCAATACTATGTCCATTTCCAACCCGCCAGATATAACCATTTTTAGCGAGTTTACTCCCGCCATGATACTTTACCAAGTGAAAGAGGAGCCCTTTCTTAGCTTTGCATTCATTAGATCCCCATTTGGAAAATATTTAGCTCTTAAAATAGACGCACATAAGGACTCAGGATTATCAATCAGGCGCCATGCTTGTTTGGATAACAAAGCCAAATCGAAACAATGTATGTCTCTAAAACCCATACCTCCTTGATTTTTGGTACGCACATCTTCTACCATGCCATCTAATGCATTCTCTTTTTTTTTCTCGTCACCCTACCAAAATTGCGACATCGCGTCAATGATTCCTTTACAAACTTTTTTAGGAATTTTAAAGACAGACATGGCATAAGCTGGGATATCTTGTACAACAACTTTGAGCAATATTTTCTTTCCACCAGTGGATAATTTTGTTTCTTTCCATCCACTAATTTTCATGATAACTCAATCGACTAGGAATTGGAAGCAATCACTTTTAACGTTTGTAGGCAAACCCAAATATTGATCATTTAGTGCTTTAGTCATAATACTGAGAATTGTACAAATTTGCACCTTGTCTTCCACCTTTATATCGGGGCTAAAGAATACACTAGATTTTTCAGCACTTACCCTTTGTGCTGCCTCGGCACAGTAAGAATTCAAGATTGATTTCAAAGCCTCTGCATTCATAGCATTTGCTTTCATAAGAATCAAGGAATCATCTCTGAATAGTAGGTTTGAAACCAGGGATGTATCTTTACTGACCTTTATTGCAGAGATTATCCCATTCTCCTCTGCGTTTGCTAAAAGAGCAGTCAATCCCTCTGTACATAATAAGAATAGGTAAGGAGATAGAGGATCGCCTTGCCTCAATCCCCTAGTGGGTTTAAAACTCTCCATTTCTTCCGTATTAAAATGAATCCAGTATTCCACGGATGATACACATTGCATAATCAGATTTACCCAGTTCTCTCTGAAGTCTAGTTTGAGCATAATTTCCTTTAGAAAAGTCCACTCAACTCGGTCATACGCTTTGTGCATGTCCAATTTTATAGTGCATAGACCCTCTTTACCATTATTTTCATTCTTTATTTTATGGAAACATTCATATGCCACAAGAATATTGTCGGTAATCATACGTCCGGGCACAAAAGCACTCTGTGTCGTGCTAACAATTTTGGAAGGATTAGCTTCAGTCACACTGCAATCATTTTTTAGATAAATTTGTAAACCACGTTGCAATCAAAAAGTGCTTTTCGCACATCCTCTTCTGTATAAGGGGCTAGAAGATCATTATTCATTTCATCAGTTACTTTCTTTTTAACAAGAGATATAACACATCCGGATTTGGTTGTTCAACTTCTGATTTGAAAAGGTTCTAAAAATACCCCAAAATATGGTTTTTCATATCCGTACCTTGTACCCATATACCATTATAATTCATCAATTTTTTTATTTGATTGCTCTTCTTTCTAGTCGTTGCCGCATTATGAAAAAAGGATGTGTTACGGTCTCCATGTAATAGCTAGTTTGCGCGACCCCGTTGTAACTAGTATATTTCTTTTTGTTCCAAAAGGTTTTCAATAAGAACTAGGATATCCTTTTGTCGCGCTTGAGTTTCCGCATTCATAGGCCCCCTTCGCAATTTTTCTAGATCTTTTTTGAGTTTTTTATTCTTCTATTCGGCTCCCTGAGTACATCACGGTACCATGTATGCAAATTCTATAAGATAAGGATGTTGCAACATAATCTTATGTGTGTAATATATTTTGTTACTATTTCTCAAATTAATACAAAGGATATTAGGATTAATTTAGTTTATGATACGAGGAAAGAAATCCTGAATTGATTTTCCTCCTTCATAGTATTTTATGTGAATTCATATGATTTTTTCTTATATTTTTTTTGGATGTTTTCCAACGCCATTTGTTTTACTTTTGTTGTTTTATTATATAGATAATTTTATTTTCTAAATTCAATATTATATTAGGTTGATTCTCTCTTTCATCTCCCATTGGCCCTTGAACCAATACACACGAGTTCTTTGCCTTGCCATTTGTGGTCTCTCTCACGCATACACGAAAGCTTGTTTATTCTTTTGTGCGAATGACTAACTAAAGGTTACCCCTTGTGGGGGACCTCCATTTTGGTGGTGTGGGAGTGCATCAAGTGGTGCGTTCAACCGATGCCAAATGTCACTTGTTATCAGCACCCTCTAGATTTCATTTTTTACTTTTCTATATGTGTTTTCGAGTATTAGATTTTTTTGGGCCCTTGGGGTTTTACCTGGTTTTCCCTATGTTTTGGAGTTTTTTCTTGAAAAATATATGCTTCAACGAGAATGTGTGGAAGAAAAAATATGATTCTCAGTGAAAAAAATATTGTGCTACCTCCTTTTGAAACTCCACATTGATTCAAATCTTGCTACCATCCTTCCTATATTTTTGTTTATTTGGATGTTATTGATTGTTTATTTATTTTTGTTTCACCAATACTACGAGTAGGAGGTGATAGTACCAGAGAGGAGCACTATGAGGAAGAAGGAAACAGGGGACTTGACAACAAAGGCATGCCTCCTTTTTTATAATGTTTATCCCCTGTTTTACAAAATTTCATTTTATGTGTTTGTTAATATATTCACGCAATTTAATCTCATAGCTAGCGTGTCGATTAATACATTATCTTGATCTACTTTTAACATATGAGTAGAAGTATATAGTATTTCGATAGAGTAGAAAATCTTAGCCATGCTTATTTCCCTATAAGTGAATGACCTTTGGTTCATTGACACTTGAAACTTGTCGTTAAGTTAGGCTAGTTGGCCTTTGTTGTTTCCTCTATCCTCTTCCACCATGGGAAAAACTTATCATCTAACTACTGGCGAGGGTGACATCTGAATCAAGGATTGAAGAAGTCGTTGGCTGCTCTTAAGAATCCGAAGGGGCCAACCCATTGCCTGTGTCGCATGGGGCCAATATTTCTTGTGTTTGATGATTGTGTTAACCATACAACCGCATGCTATGTGCACCATACTGTCGATGGAGTGTACGCCCATGGTGGAACTCTCAACACAGATGGGGGACTATTTTGAGGACGGGCATGTCTCAGTTTTCGGGGATCTAGTCAAAAGACCTCATCACAATCTTCCCGACGGTATACCTAATGGTGTAGTACGCTAGCGACGACTAGAGCCAACAAGAAGAGTGATATTTTTGCACTCATCACACAATTGTTTAACCCGGGTAATCCTGAAATTTCCGACAAAATCACTCTGATAAATCTACTAATGAATAATGAATGCACGATCCAAAATCCTTGGTTTAATGTGTTTATGTAGGAAAAGGGCCTATGCGTGGAAATTAATCATCCCTTAGGGAGAAACAATAAGAATAGAGGAAGAGAGGAAGAAACTAGAGGCACAACAAAGTAACAAGAGCGCAACATGAGTGGAAGCACTTGTATCGGGTGCCATGACATCCAAACCATCAAACTTTATAAAGGGGGAAACACCGGAATCCCAACGGGGAGAGCACCATTCGTGAAACAGAACACTAGAACCATTTTCCAAGCCTAGTCGTTACCATTTCCTATCTTATCTCCATAACCACCACCAGCATGATCACCACAACAACCCCTTTCCAAGTTAGTCATACTTGTAATCGTGAATCGCATCTAGCAAGTATTGTAAGACATATTATCTGTAAAATATTCATCTTTATGTCTTCTTCAATGGGTTCATTTTGCGATCCGATCTACACGTGTATGTAATTTGGCATGTCAATGGGTTGAGACATTGCCTTCGAACCATATGTAATTGTAGAAGGGTTCAATGGAATGACTTTCAAAATTTAATGTCATGCATGTGTCTGATTGCAATGGAGTTGCCGCTTGTCTTTTTCACGGCCTACCTTTTTAGGCATGCGGTTTCCATGTGTCTCTATGTCAACCCCTGGATCAAATCATTGGCTTGCATGGTAACGATGTTGTATCATACACAAATGCGTCATTCATTACGTCATATGATCCAGAAACAAATAGTCTTACACACTCTGGCCAGTTCCTTGTCAAATACACAATCTTAAAATAAACAAACAAAGTTCATGATAAGCGGAAATGAAAGGAATTCCGAGGTAGCAGTCTTGGTAAGATCCATCAATGCTACGGGGAAGCATGTCGAGTGGAGGCATGAAACCCTACATAAATCACTCCTCATAATAGTCACATGTAACATGATACATTGCAACCACTAGGGTTAATACACTAAATGTATTGGCAACTCCATAGTTAAAGGAAACATGTTCACCTACGAGCACTTTGACCGGTGGGGTTCAAGGATCTATGCATAAAACATAATTTTGCCCAATTATTTTGTAGTGGTCTACTTAGCAATATGACACTCCTGGTAAGCCCAGGTCATAGTCTAGAGTTACTCCGGTAAACCCTGGTCGTAACTCCAATGCAGTTTGAGTATGTGGACTCCTGGTAAACCCCGGTCATCCCAAAATTCTCTCCAGATGCCCTGGTAAACCCCAGTCGTCTGAGATTAGTGCCATAACATCCCATTGATTCAACCCATTTCTTTTAGATGGAAGAGGTGAATGAGATCAAGATGACAATTCCAAGATGAGTTTCTCAAAGTTGTCCGTAAACGGGAATATGGTTAATCATGATCAACTTTAAACTTTGAATTAAATTCAAATTATTCGGATTGCCTATTTCATTTCATTTCTTGATGAAAAAAATTCAATTTTATTTCAAAATTAGATTTTACAAGTCCTAACAAGTCACAATTTAGCCTAACACTAATGAAAATTGTTTCTAATTTATTTATAATTTCTATCCCATTTAATAACTAAAAAATCCTTTGAATTTGGAGCCTACATGTTCTTGTCTGGAAATTATTTTAAAATAATTTTAAATTTTAAATTAAATACACAAATTTCATTTACAATTTACTAGTTCCAATTTGCAAAAGGAATCAACTCATTTGGATTTCTAAATTAAATTTTATGACCTATTTAGTATTTGAATGAATCTGATTGAATTTCAAATTTGAAAAGTTTGAATTTGATTTCTCTAAATTATTCGGAAACTACATTTCATAATGTTTCATTTGCAAAAAGAATCATTCAATTTGGACCTCTGTAGAATTATTTATAATGGATTCAAGTTCCACGGGCTTTTCTACAAATATGCAAATTTTGTTTAATTGGATAATTCCTCTGATTTATGCAACGGGCAAGGGGTGACACATCGTGTGCTCCTATTGGCCAGAGGGCGTCTAAGGATGGTGTTTGCGGTGAAGGTGCCCGAATCCACGCCGGTTGGATCTTCTGTGGCCAAGGAAGGTGAGCGAGATGCGGTAGGCACCGCAGTGGATCCCGTGGGCTCATCGTTGCCCCATGATGATGGATCAGGCTTGGGTCCTGTGCACGTGGGATGAGACTGGTCACAATGGAGAGTAACATAGAGTAGTAACATGCATATTTTACTAGTCTAACTTACTACCTTCACAATGGATAGTAACATAGAGGTGGTAACATAGAGGTTTTCATTTATTGTTTTGTGGGACCTAAAGTAGTACTTTAACTTTGTGATCTATATGTGGCATGTACCAACATGGAACTTTGTTTGCTAGTACCCATGGATAAATACAAGAACACTAATTTAAACGGATGCATAAATAATAATAAAGTGCCGATATTAATATAATAAATACATATATAACTTATTTAGCAATACATGGATGAAGTCTTGAATATAATCTATTGTCGCCCAAACTTTTTCCATATATGCTTAATTAAATCATTTTTAGAGCCTTATGTGTCGGATGATTACGAAGTCTGGCATCTCTTTCAAGTACCTCGGCAAATACTGGCATGTCACCGTGAGTAAATACGGATGGGAAAACAATCGACGGGCCTACTTCCTCATTCAAATCAATCACATCCCCCGCCTCCTCCTTTTCATCCTCGACTATCATGTTGTGTAGAATTATGCAGGCTAACACAGTATTATGGAGATCACCCCGGTCATATAAACGTGTCGGACGCCGTAAAATAGACCATCGTGCCTGGAGCACACCAAATGCACGTTCGACGTCCTTCCTTGCACCTTCTTGATGTTTAGCAAACAACCTCTACTTTTCTGTTTGAGCCATCGGTATCGACTTCATGAATACTGCCCACTCGGGGTATATTCCATCTACAAGGTAATAACCAAGTTGATATTCCTTCTCGTTGACATTATAGTTCACTCGAGGAGCTTGCCCTTTTAGTTGCTCAAGGAACAGCGTTGATTGATTAAGGACGTTGATGTCGTTGTTGGATCCGACAACACCAAATAATGCATGCCATATCCAAAGATCCTGAGAAGCAACAACTTCAAGAATAAGAGTAGGACCGCCTTTATACCCGTTGGTGAATTGTCCCTTCCACTCCATGGGACAATTGTCCCAACACCAATGCATACAATCGATACTTCCTAACATGCCAGGAAACCCACGACTCTCTCCAATATAAGTAAGCATTGCACATCATTGACATTGGGTTTTCGCATATACTCATCACCAAATATATGAATCACACCTTTGACGAACAACTTTAAGCACTTAATTGAAGTGGACTCGGCAATCTTAAGGTACTCATCGAGAGCATCTGCCGGAGTACCATACACCAATTGGCGAATAGCTGATGTGCATTTCTGCAACGGAGAGAGTTCATCACGGTCAAGAGCATCTTTCCTTTGTGTGAACTCTGAAGACCACTCTCCTAGTGCGTGTACGATACGCTCGAAAAGGGGCCTTCTCATCCGGAATCTTCTAAGAAATACCTTCTTCTTGTAGATAGGATTATCACAGAAATAGTCACATACCAATTGCTTAGCGGCTGCTTCACGTGGCCTGTTCACGTAATTCCTCGAACCACTTCTGCTTGATCTTGCTTGAGCTTCAAGGTTTTCCTTCACTTCCGTTGAGATCTCCTTGGTGAACGAATCTAATATGTCCATCTGGACAAGGTAGTGATCTAGTGTGCAGATCGAGGAAGGATCGATGATACTTGCTTCAGCTTCATCATCGGAACCATCAGCTGGTTGACTGCTAGCCATCTTGGAGAACAGGGGAAGAAGTGGTGCACTATGAAATAGTGAGGAAAAGAATAGGCCTAGGCCTGTGTATATATAGCACACTAGAAACGATTCATGTGTAAACTAAAAACTCAAACGATTGGGCTTCACCCAGTGATTAAAAAAAGGTAACTGGCCGAGACACCAAACCATCATGTTCACATAAATTAGAGTAGCTGATCGGTCCATCAGGTGCACAATTAAAAATCCACCATGTTCACACAATAATAATCCATCAGGTTCATACATAAACTGACCGAGACAAAATGCAGCAAAACAATCCATCAGGTTCACACAATTAAGGATCCACCTAGTTCAGAGAATGAACTGATCGGATGTAGCTGAACAGCCTCTAATATGCTTCATATTGCACCACTTCTTTCCCTTTAATCACCTTGACAAACAATAGACAAATAATAATAGTCAGTAACTGAACCGAATGATAGGATTCAGGTTCACAACAAAAAATAGCCAAATTGAGAGACAAACTATAAAAATACCTGAATCGCGTTCAGGAAATAACTTGGTCTCCATTCTACTCAAAGCTCTATCAAGTCGAGCCTTTTCAGCATCATTCATCTTAGATGTGTCCGCTAAAAGCATTTTTGAGTAAACATCCATCATTTTTTTACTGTTGTTGATCTTTGCGGTTTCAAGCTGTTGATTTGATAGAATCACCTGGCTGTCTATCACCTTTTGGCGTTCCTCCATCGACTGATTGTTAACCTCGATTAATTTGTTCAATCTTTCTCCAAGCTCTTGTGAGAGCCCTCCTGACTTGCCTTTACGAGCACGTTCAACCTTAGCCTTATCACGACCAGCTGATGGGTGCTCCTCGGCCTCCAAGTTGATCATATTTGGTGTCAGGTTGGTCTCCATAGATGTTTTGTTCCCTACTTTTTCCGTCATGTTTTTGTAAGAGTCTAGCCATTTAGCATCATCCTTGAGTTTTGCCCACATAATTAAATGTTGGAAAGGGTGGTGATGGTTGTGTTCATACTTCTCCAACGCCATTTTTTCCAGGTCCTGTTGGCTGCTACCACTATGATACACTCCAATTACATCAATCCACTCACCATGGAAAGCGGCGAGCCTTTTCTTGGTCCTTTGCCACTCCATCTTAAACTGATCCCGATCCCTCTTTCGGTTACTTTGTGTGGCACTGTTGTACAGAGCAGCAATGTCATGCCAGAACTGGTCACTCTTCTTTCTGTTCCCATTGATGGGATCGAGTGAACACTCCAACCAAGCACTTGCCTACATTAAGCACATTTAATTTAGTTGAGCCCAACAAGCAACAAGAAATAATATGCACATAATATGGATTTGAGAAACAAATATCCTTACTAGTCTTTCATGTTCCTCGGGTAAATAAGGCAGATGAATTGCAGTTCTTTCTCCCAATTCATCATCGTCTACATTGTTGACCTTCCGCTTCTTCCTTTTAGAAGAAGTAGAATCCACTTTTGCGGGAGCAGACCGAGATGCAACTTTAGGGTGTGGTGGTGGCGGTGGTGTTGAAAAGGAATCATGTGGGAAAGCCCCAACAAAGTGCAAATTCTCCATATTTTGGTGTCCTTGTTCAGGATGGTGCATTGGCGGCGGTCGAAAATTATAAGGATGCATTGGAGGGATTTGTCCGAAACTTAGCAAGCCTTCAGGTGCAGAGGTGTACATAGGCCTCCTGTTACAAATATCAGAAGTGATCATCATAGTACACTTACACACGCTGAATCAGACTTAGAAATTCAGACTTATATAGGAGAAATGACTTGGCAGTACAGAAATTACCTAGTGCTATTTTATTAATAAGATGTATAATCCTACTAACTACAGTAGACCCAAATCTTGTTATGTCTTTGTTCTTCTAATAAATTCTGGGCAGATTTAACTAAAAGGAGGATGTGAGTACAGACCTAGCAGTATAGAAATTCTTTGAACACCTATAGACGCTGAATCGGGTATTCTAGACGCTGAACTACCTAATGCTGCAAATTCGAGCTAAAGAAATTTATACCGGGTAGGGTTTGCAGTAGAGGGTTCCATGATAGGGGGGTAGAGGTGCGGCGGTGTCGAGGGGCTGGTGGACGAGCTCGTCGGAGCGCTGGGGTAGAAGAGCGGTTGTGGCGAGCGGCTGGTGCACGAGCTTGCCGGGGCGTCGGGGACGTGCTGCTGCGACGGCGAGGTCACCCATGACCGGACTGGCACCGCCTCCTTACGGGCACCAGACTTGGCCATGATTCCGGTGGCTTCGTGCCGCCGTCCAGAGCCGCCACCAGCCGGCAAGACAGAGAGCAGGGCAAGGGAGATGGAGGCGGCTAGGAGAGGGAGGATGGGGGTGCTGGAGAAGGACTCGGGAAGGGAAAGCGGTGCTTTTTTTCTCTTCGCGATGGAGACGCCCACAGCGGATCGATTCACATTAAAAAAGTATCGTACGAGGCGCTATGTTATGGTAACTACCAAAGTTACTCAGTTTCTCTCTCTTCTCATTAAATGAATGCCACATAAGCAAATTTGCTCACATGTACCTTATGTTACTACCTATGTTACTCCCATTGTGACCAGTCTGAGTGGGGGCGCAGAGATCAACACCTGATCTCATGGCTACACCTGTTCCCACGGCTGATGAGTGAGGCACACCGCGTCGCTTGTAGACCATGGGTTGGTCCCGATCGGATGCTCCCGACTGACCAGCGGCAGGTTTCCGCGTGGCAGCAGATAATTGGCACGGTGATAGAGATGAGCTAGTGCCAGCCACTGACGCTTGCGTGGTAGCCATAGCATCCGTGTAGGTTCTTGGCATGCTAGCCTCCGACATGGCAATTTGCGATGCGGATCCCGAAGCAGATTGCATGTCCTTCTACTAGACGGTTCCCGACGGGGATATGCCCCCTATTTCGGGGCACATGCAATATGGCCCTATTTCACCCGGATTTTCACTGTTTTCCAATGCATCATCTCTTGTATTTTCATCACAAATGTCATGTAGGCGATTAGTGGGGTTAGTCAACAACTGATCATCAAGATTATCTCCCCCTTGGTTGATACTAGCGAGACGACAAGATAAAAGGAGAATCTCTTGGCGAAGAAGTGCACCAGCATTAGGGTGTAAATCAACGAAGGGAAATTTAGTCTCATCAAATACCACATCACGAGAGATGTAGAAGCGGACTATAGAGACATCTAGGCATTTTACACCCTTATGTTGGGCACTATACCCGAGAAAACACATTGTTTTGAGCGAAACATGAGTTTACGAGTATTGTAGGGATGGAGATTTGGCCAACATGCACGCCCAAAAACACAAAGTGAGGTATAGTCGGGTTTAGTGTGAAGAAGTCTTTCTATCGGAGTTTCATTGTTGATGACACAACTAGGAAGCATGTTGATAATATGAACAATAGTGAGGAAAGCCTCGTCCCAAAATTTGAGGGGCCTGGAGGCTCTAGCTAGAAGGGATAGCCCAACTTCGACAATATGTTGGTGTTTGCGTTTAGCAGACCCATTTTGTTGATGAGCGTGAGGGATTGAGACATGATGAGTGACGCTGAGGGTTTGGAAGAAGGATTTTAATTTTTCATACTCCTCTCCCCAATCGGATTGGAATACAATAACTTTGCAATCGAATTTGTGTTCAACAGGTGCTTCAAAGTTTTTGAAAACTAGAAACACAGCGGATCATTTCTTAAGAAGATAAATCCAGGAAAATTTGCTATAGTGATCAATAAAACTCACATAATATGTGTGTCTACCAACATAACCAGGGGCAGGACCCCAGACTTCAGAAAAGATTAATTGAAGTGGTTTGGTAGAAACACTAGTAGTAATAGGATAAGCGACTCTTAGCACATTGACATGAATCACAAATACTTTCAACATCCCGCTCACCAACATACGCGAGCTTATTTTTCCTAACCAATCTTTCAACTAGAGAAAAAGAAGCATGTCATAATCTATCGTGCCACCGTATTGACAAAATTTTGACAAGACCATAGGCTTGTTTATTGAATCTTCTATGCTCAAAAATCAATGGATAGAGCCCTCGAACACATCTACCTTGAAAGAGAATTTTCTTCATTGGTCCTTGATTAAAAAAAGGATGAAACTCAAGGTAGACATGATTGTCAAGGGAAATTCTATGAGATGAAACTAGATTCTTGTCGGCACTAGGGAGATGAAGAATTTTCTTAAGATGAATATTACGATGAGGGGTACTAAAAATTGAATGACCAATGTGACAAATTTGCATACCTTACCCACTAGCAGTATGGATCAGATCTTTGCCACGATACTTTTCCTTCCTAGTCACTTTTTCAAACTCATTGGTGATGTGGTTTGCAACATCACTATCAACATACCAATTTTTGTCGATGTCGTAAAAGCCATCCATGGTGGCAACAACCTGGTTCTCATCCTAGTCAGAGGCTTCATCTTCATCGTAGCGGTACCAACAATCCTTCTGTGTATGCTCCGGCTTACCAAAAATTTGGCAGCATGGACAATCCGAGTGAGATCTGCTGAAGCCGCTGCCATGACGATTCTTGTTGTTGTTGTTGTTACGGGATTTGAAGGACTTGTCGCTGTTGCGGTTGCTTCCTAACCTCCCCTTGGCTCGGGAAGATCCGCGCCCATGAGAGAATCCTCCGCATCCTCGGGAGACAGCATTGGCAAACGACTTGAACCCGCTGCCCGAGCCATGAAACTAAGCCACATGTTGATCGAAGTTGCTAAGCATGGCATAGAGTTCATCAATGGTGACGGGCATGACGCGGGCATCGAGGGCCGAGACCAGGGGCTGATAGTCCATGTCGTGCCCATGGAGGATGTACGAGATGAGCTCGTCGTCTTAGATTGGTTTACCGGCCGCGGCAAGTTCATCAGCAAGCCCACGCATGGCGGCGAAGTAGGAGGCGACCAATTGGACGTCCTTCTATGCATTGACTAGCGTAGTTCGGATGTTGTTCACCCGACTGAGTGATTGGGACGAGAACATGCCCGCCAATGTTACCCAGAGCATGCGCACTGTGGTGATCACGGTCACCGTGACGAGCACCTCCTTGAAGAGGTTGTTGAGTAGGTAACCCAGCACCTGCTGGTCCTATCGGACCCAGATGGGGTGGCGAGGGTTGAGCTTGGAGGTTTACTTGCTGTCCTTTTCCTTGGTGACAAGGCGGTAGGCCGACTCCGGTGAAGATTCGTCGACGTAGCCGAAGACACCGGTGCCCATCAGTTGTGGCATGATCTGTGTCCGCCATAACAAGTAGTTTGTGTGGGAGAGTTTCTCCGTAACCTGGCTAGTGAGGCTAATTGGTTGAAAGGCGCCAGAGGAAGACATGGCTAGGCACTAGATGGGATATGACATCTAGATGTTTTGGAGGAGATTGGCTCTGGTTACCATGTTTGATGGCGAAAACGTCTTACCTCTTCTGGAGGAGATGGGTGCATGTTATATAGGCAGGGGCACACGTCCCTGAAGCAGCCCATACAACCTTGAGGTTACAATCTTGTTGAGGAAGAAATAGATAGGTTGGTTTAGAGAGAGACAAGAGAGAATCCTACCAACCTAATCTATCTCTATACTGTATCATACAAAACTGGTTTGAACTACAAGATATATTTTGCTAACAGCCACACCATACACCGCACCCTATATGATGTGCTTGACAATTTAAACTAAATTCAATTATAATTAGCGTGGTGAAGAGGGGAACAATACAAAAGGGTCATTTCATACCTCCAACCTTAATCCTTTGCCCTGTTAATTTATCCTCACTTTCAAACGCGTGTTTTCCTCATTCATCTCAATCCCTTCGTCCAAATTTATTGATACTTTGACCAAACCAACTCTTGTTCCCCATAATATTATTTCACAAATGATTTGTTACTTTTGAAGCTTGGCGGTTAGGGTTCCTCTAGAAGCTACTTGCTTCTGGTGTGCTTTTGAGGAGAATGTAAAGATGGGATGGCTGCCTTTTGTTGGAAATATGCCCTAGAGGCAATAAATAAAGTGTTTATTATTATATTTCCTTGTTCATGATAATTGTTTATTATCCATGCTATAATTGTATTGACTGGAAACACATTGCATGTGTGGGTAAATAGACAACACGGTGTCCCTAGTATGCCTCTAGTGAACTAGCTCGTTGATCAAAGATGGTCAAGGTTTCCTAGCCATTGGCATGTGATGTCATTTGACAACGGGATCACATCATTGGGAGAATGATGTGATGGACAAGACCCAAACTACAAACGTAGCGTATGATCGTGTCAGTTTATTGCTACTGTTTTTTGCATGTCAATGTATATGTTCCTATGACCATGAGATCATGCAACTCACAGATATCGGAGAAGTGCCTTGTGTGTATCAAACGTCACGGTATCTCCGATGGTGTCTGTTGAGTTGGCATGGATCGAGACTGGGATTTGTTACTCCGTGTGACGGAGAGGTATCTCGGGGCCCACTCGGTAATGCAACATCACAATAAGCCTTGCAAGCAATGTGACTAATTTTTAGTTGCGGGATATTGTATTACGGAACGAGTAAAGAGACTTGCCGGTAACGAGGTTGAACTAGGTATGGAGATACCGACGATCGAATCTCGGGCAAGTAACATACCGAAGAACAAAGGGAACGTTATACGGGATTGACTGAATCCTTGACATAGAGGTTCGACCGATGAAGATCTTCGTAGAATATGTAGGAATCAATGTGGACATCCAGGTCCCGCCATTGGTTATTGGCCATAGAGGTGTCTCGGTCATGTCTACATAGTTCTCGAACCCGCAGGGTCTGCACACTTAAGGTTCGGTGACGTTTCGGTAGTGTAGAGTTATGTATGGTGGTGACCGAATATTGTTCGGAGTCCCGGATGAGATCCCGAAAGTCACGAGGAGCTCAGGAATGGTCCGGAGGTAATGATTCATATATAGGAAGTCCCAGTTTGGTCGCCGGAAAAGTTTCGGGCTCATCGGTAGTGTACCGGGAGTGCTGGTAGTGTATCGGGAGGCCTCCGGGAGAGGTATTTCGACCCTAGAGGGTCCATGGGTTATGGGAGAATAATAAACAGCCCTTAGTGGGCTGGTGGAACAGCCACAAAGGCCCATGGCGCCAGGAGGGAAAAATACAAAAAGGAAAAAGGTGGAAAAGGCAAAAAGGGGCTATATAAGGAAGGAGTCCTAATCCTACTTGGAGTAGAAGGAGGAGGACTCCTCCCTCCTAGCCGGCCGAACCAGCCAACCTTGGAAGCCAAGGATGACTCTCCTCCTCCTCTCCTTCTATATATACTAGAGGGTTTAAAGGGTTTTGCACAAGTTCTTTCTTCCACGTGCAACCCTAACCTCCAGTGCATAGTTTCTCCTCTAGATTGGTTTTCTGCGGTGCTTAGGCGAAGCCCTGCAGGAATAACTCCACCACCATCACCGGAGCGGCGTCACGCTGCCGGTGAAATCTCCCTCCTCTCCACCTCCTCTTGCTGGATCAAGACGGTGGAGATCATCATCAAGCTGCATGTGTGCTGAACGCGGAGGTGCCGTCCGTTCGGTACTAGATCGGAAGGATCGTGATCAAGGCCACGGGACGTTCGTGATCGGATCGCGGGACGGATCGTGACGAGATCGCGGGACGGTTCATGATTGGTTCGCGGGACGGCTCGTGATTAGATCGCGGGACGCTCGGCGATTTGGATCGCGAAGAAGTACGACTACACCAACCGCGTTTCTCAACACTTCCCGCTTAGCTATCTACAAGGGTATGTAGATTCACTCTCCCTCTCGTAGATGCTCATCACCATGGATAGGTTTGCGTGTGCGTAGGAAATTTTTTGTTTCCCATGCGACGTTCCCCAACAGTGGTATCAGAGCCAGGTTGATGGTTCGATGAGATCTCGAGTAGAACACAAAAGGTGTGTGGGCATTGATGCTTAGATTGCTTCCTCCCTTGGTCGGGTTTTGATTCAGCGGTATTGTGGGATGAAGCGGCCCGAACCAACCTTACTCGTACGCTTACGAGAGACCGGTTCCCTCAACTGCACTTGTTGCAAAAGATGGCTAGCGGGTGTCAGTTTCTCCTACTTTAGTTGGATCGGATTCGACAAAGGCGGTCCTTGAGAAGGTTGAAAAGCAACTAGTGTATCACCATTGTGGTTTTTGCGTAGGTGAGAATTGTTCGTGCTAGATACCCGTAGCAGCCACGTAAAACATGCAACAACAATTAGAGGACATCTAACTTGTTTTTGTAGGGTATGTTGTGATGTGATATGGCCAATTACATGATGAGATATATGTGATGTATGAGATGATCATGTGATGTATAGAATTTCACGACTTGCATGTCGATGAGTACGGCAACCGGCAGGAGGACTAGGGTTGTCTTTAATTATTGTATGACTTGCGTGTCAATCATTAAGCGCTATGTAATGCTTTTCTTTATCTCTACGGTAGCAATAGTAGTAGAAGCATGCAGGGCGTGACAACCCCGATGGCGACACGTTGATGGAGATCAAGATGATGGAGATCATGGTGTCGTGCCGGTGACGATGGAGATCATGCCGATGTTTTGAAGATGGAGATCTTAAACACAAGTTCATGGCCATATCATGTCACTTATGAATTGCATGAGATGTTAATACTTTTATGCACCTTGTTTTTCTTAGTACGACGGTAGCATTATAAGGTGATCCCTCACTTAAATTTCAAGATAATTTGTGTTCTCCCTGAGTGTGCACCGTTGCGAAAGTTCGTCATGTTGAGACACCACGTGATGATCGGGTGTGATAGACTCTATGTTCACATACAACGGGTGCAAGCCAGATTTGCACGTGCAGAACACTCGGGTTAAACTTGACGAGCCTAGCATGTACAGACATGTCCTCGTAACACAAGAGACTGAAAGGTTGAACATGAGTCATATAGTAGATATGATCAACATAATTATGTTCACCATTGAAGCCACCTTAACTCACGTGATGATCGGACTTGAGTTGGTGAATTTGGATCATGTGACACTCAGATGACCTGAGGGATGTCAATTTGAGTGGGAGCTTTAGTAATTTGATTAACTAAACTCATTATCTTGAACAATAGTCTAAGTAACCTTTGCATATTTATGTTGTAGATCAATGGCTCGCGCAGTAGCACCCCTAAATTTTAATGCATTCCTAGAGAAAGCTAAGTTGAAAGATGATGGAAGTAACTTTGTTGATTGGGCCCGTAATCTGAGGATTATCCTCACGGCTTGCCAGAAACAATATGTCCTTGATGCACCGCTTGGTGACCAACCAGAAGACATGACCTCCGAAGACATTAAGAACGCTTTGGAGGCTCGTGCTGGAGACTACTCAACAGTTCAGTGTGCAATATTGTATGGCTTAGAGCTAGGACTTCAAAGACGTTTTGAACGTCATGGAGCATATGAGATGTTCCAAGAGTTGAAGTTTATTTTTCAGAAGAATGCCCGGATCGAGAGGTATGAGACCTCTGATAAGTTCTATGCTTGCAAGATGGAGGAGAACGGGTCTATCAGTGAGCATATACTCAGAATGTCTGGGTATTCAAACCGTCTAGCTGAGTTGGGAATTACCCTACCGCAAGAGGCGATCATTGACAGAGTTCTTCAATCACTGCCACCTAGTTACAAGAGATTTGTGATGAACTATAACATGCATGGGATGAACAAGTCTTCATCCGAGCTGTTTGCGATGCTAAAAGTCGCTGAGTCTGAAATCCAGAAAGAACATCAAGTGTTGATGGTCAATAAAACCACTAGTTTCAAGAAAAATGGCAAGGGCAAAGGCAAGAAGGGTAAAACGAAGAAGGATGGCAAAGCAGTTGCTACTCCTACAAAGAAGCCTAAGCATGGACCTAAGCCAGAAACTGAGTGCTTTCATTGCAAAGGAACTGGTCACTGGAAGCAGAACTGCCCCAAGTACCTGGCTGACAAGAAGGCGGCCAAAGACAAACAAGGTATATATGATATACATGTTATTGATGTGTACCTTACTAGTCCTCGTAGTAGTACCTGGGTATTTGATACCGGTTCGGTTGCTCACATTTGCAACTCAAAGCAGGAACTACGGAATAAACGAAGACTGGCAAAGGACGAAGAGACGATGCACGTGGGAAATGGTTCCAAGGTTAATGTGATCGCCATCGGCACTCTCTCTCTTCGATTACCATCAGGATTAGTGATGAACCTGAATAATTGTTATTTAGTGCTTGCGTTAAGCATGAACGTTATATCTGGATCTTGTTTATTGCAAGACGGTTACTCATTTAGTCATGGAGCTGTGGGAGAATAATAACCAGCCCTTAGTGGGCTGGGAAAACAGCCACAAAGGCCCATGGCGCAGGAGAGAAAGTCCTAAAGCAAAAAGTGGAAAATCAGCCAATAGGAGGCAATCCTACTCCAACTAGGATTGGAGGTGAAGTAGGATTTCTTCCCACCTCCTATTTCGGCCGACCCAAAGGCCTTGGCTGCCTCTCCTCTCCTCTCCTCCTATATATACTAGTGGATTGGGTGGTTTTTGGACAGAATTTCCGGCCACGTGCTACCCGTTTCACCGGTGCACAGTTTCTCCTCTAGATCGGTTTTCCGCGGCGCTTAGGCGAAGCCCTGCCGGAATCACTCCACCACCATCACCGGAGCGCCGTCACGCTGCCGGTGAACTCTCTCTCCTCTCCACCTCCTCTTGCTGGATCAAGATGGTGGAGATCGTCATCAAGCTGCACGTGTGCTGAACGCGGAGGTGCCGTCCGTTCGGCGCTAGATCGGAAGGACCGTGATCGAGATCGCGAGACGGTTCGTGATGAGATCGCGGAACGGATCGTGATGAGTTCGCGGGACAGATCGTGATCAACATCGTGAGACGGATCGTGATGAGATCGCGGGACGGATCGTGATGAGTTCACGGGACGGATCGTGATTGGATCGCGGGACGGATCGTGATGAGATCGCGGGACGCTCGGCGATTTGGATCGCGAAGATGTCCGACTACACCAACCGCGTTTCTTAACGCTTCCCGCTTAGCGATCTACAAGGGTACGTAGATCCACTCTCCCTCTCGTAGATGCTCATCACCATGGATAGGTTTGCGTGTGCGTAGGAAAATTTTTGTTTCCCATGCGACGTTCCACAACAGTGGCATCATGAGCTAGGTTGATGGTTCGATGAGATCTCGAGTAGAACACAAAAGGTTTGTGGGCGTTGATGCTTAGATTGCTTCCTCCCTTGGTCGTATTTTGGTTCAGCGGGATTGTGAGATGAAGCGGCCCGGACCAACATTACTCGTACGCTTACGAGAGACCGGTTCCCTCGACGCAACTTGTTGCTTAGATGGCTTGCGGGTGACAGTTTCTCTCACTTTAGTTGGATCGGATCCGACAAAGGCGGTCCTTGAGAAGGATGAAAAGCAATCTATGTATCACCGTTGTGGTTTATGCGTAGGTGAGAATCGTTCTTGCTAGATACCCGTAGCAGCCACGTAAAACATGCAACAACAATTAGAGGACGTCTAACTTGTTTTTGCAGGGTATGTTGTGATGTGATATGGCCAATTACATGATGAGATATATGTGATGTATGAGATGATCATGTGATGTATAGAATTTCACGACTTGCATGTCGTTGAGTACGGCAACCGGCAGGAGCCATAGGGTTGTCTTTAATTATTGTATGACCTGCGTGTCAATCATTAAGCGCTATGTAATGCTTTACTTTATCGCTAAGCAGTAGCAATAGAAGTAGAAGCAGGGCTGGCGCCACAACCCCAATGGCAACACATTGATGGAGATCAAGATGATGGAGATCATGGTGTTGTGCCGGTGATGATGGAGATCATGCCGGTGTTTCGAAGATGGAGATCTTAAACACAAGTTCATGGCCATATCATGTCACTTATGAATTGCATGAGATGCTAATCCTTTTTATGCACCTTATTTTGCTTAGGACGACGGTAGCATTATAAGGTGATCCCTCACTTAATTTCAAGCTAAATTGTGTTCTCCCCGAATGTGCACCGTTGCGAAAGTTCGTCGTGTTGAGACACCACGTGATGATCGGGTGTGATAGACTCTACGTTCACATACAACGGGTGCAAGCCAGTGTTGCACATGCAGAACACTCGGGTTAAACTTGACGAGCCTAGCATGTACAGACATGGCCTCGGAACACGAGAGACCGAAAGGTCGAACATGAGTCATATAGTAGATATGATCAACATAATGATGTTCACCATTGCAGCCACCTCAACTCACGTGATGATCGGACTTGAGTTGGTGAATTTGGATCATGTATCACTCGAATGATCGGAGGGATGTCAATTTGAGTGGGAGTTCTTAAATAATATGATTAATTGAACTCATTATCATGAACATGGTCAAAGTGTCTTTGCAAATTATGTTGTAGATTACTAGCTCGCGTTGTGGCTCCCTTGTATTTTTATATGTTCCTAGAGAAATAGAATTGAAAGATGTTGGTAGCAATATTGCGGACTGGGTCCGTGATCTGAGGATTGTCCTCATTGCTGCACAGAAGGCTTATGTCCTTAATGCACCGCTCGGTGCGCCACCCCCTCTAGCGTTGTCTATAGATGTTGTGAACATCTGACAGGCACGTTTCGATGACTACTTGATAGTTTTGTGCGTCATGCATTACGGCTTAGAATTGAGGCTCCGAAACGTTTTGAACGTCACAGAACATATGAGATGTTCTAGGGGCAGAGATTGTGATCTCAGGCTCGTGCCTGTGTTGCGAGATATGAGATCTCCAACAAGATTCTTTGCCTGTAAGATGAAGGAGAATAGCTCAATCGTTGAGCATGTACTCAGATTGTCTGGGTACTACAATCGCTTGAATCAAGTGGGAGTTGATCTTCCAGATAAGATAGTGATTGATATAGTTCTCCAAGTCACTGTCACTAAAGCTACTAGAACTTAAGTGATGAACTATAATACACCAGGGATAGAAGTATTGATCCCTGAGCTGTTCGCGATGTTTGACACCGCGAAGGTAGAAATCAAGAAGGAGCGTCAAGTGTTGATGGTTAATCAAACCACTAGTTTCGAAAAGGGCAAGATCAAGGAGGGAAACTTCATGGATAGCAAGTCAGTTGCTGCTCCAGTGAAGCAACCCAAAGTTGAACTCAAACCCGAGACTAAGTGCTTCTATTATGAGGTGAGAGGTCGCTGAAGCGGAACAACCCTAGATACTTGGTAGATAAGAAGGCTGGCAACATTGATAGAAGTATATTTGATATACGAGTTACTAATGTGTACCTTGCTAGTACTCTTAGTAGCACCTGGGTATTGGATACCGGTTCGGTTGCTAAATGTTAGTAACTCGAAATAAAAGCTACGGAATAAACGGAGAACTAGCTAAGGGTGAGGTGACGATATGTGTTGGAAGTGTTTCCAAGGTTGATGTGATCAACATCGCACGCTCTCTCTACCTTCAGGATTAGTGACGAACCTAAATAAATGTTATTTGGTGTTTTGCGTTGAGCATGAACATGATTAGATCATGTTTATTGCAATACGGTTATTCATTTAAGTTAGAGAATAATGGTTATTCTGTTTACATGAATAATACCTTCAATGGTCATGCACCCAGTGAGAATGGTTTGTTGAAATCTTGATCGTAGTATTACACATGTTCATAACATTGATGTCAAAAGATACAAAGTTAATAATGATAGTACCACATATTTGTGGCACTGCCGCTAAATGTCATATTGGTATAAAGCGCATGTAGAAACTCCATGCTGATGGATATTTGGACTCATTCGATTTTGAATCGGTTGAGACATGCGAACCATGCCTCTTGGGCAAGATGACTAAAGGACCCCGTTGGATGGAGCGGGCAAGTGATTCATTGGAAATGATACATGTTGATGTATGCAATCTAGTGAGTCTTGTAGTGTGCAGTGGATATCGTTATTTTCTTACCTTCACTGATGATTTGAGTAGATATAGTGTATATTTACTTAATGAAACACAAGTCTGAATCGTTTGAAAGGTTCAAGCAAATTCAGAGTGAAGTTTAAAGATCATCGTGACAAGAAGATAAAAATGACTGCGATATGATCGTGGAGGTGAATATCTGAGTCACGAGTTTGGCATACAACTTAAGACAATGTGAAAGTTGTTTCACAACTAAACGCCACCTGGAACACCATAGTGTGATGGTGTGTCCGAACATCATAGTTATGCTCTATTGGACATGGTGCGTACTATGATGTCTCTTGTCGTTTTACTACTATAATTTTGGGGTTATGCATTAGAGACAACTACATTCACTTTAAATAGGGCACCATCTAAATCCGTTGAGATGACACCATATGAATTATGGTTTGATAGAAACCTAAGCTGTCGTTTCTTAATACTTGGGGCTGCGGCACTTGTGTGAAAAATGTTTTCACCTAATGAGGTCGAACCCAAGGCGGACAAATGCATCTTCATAGAATACCCTAAGATCAGTTGGGTGAACCTTCTATCTCAGATCCGAGTGCAAAGTGGTTGTTACTAAAACGGATCCTTTCTCGAGGAAAGGTTTCTCTCGAAAGAATTGAGTGGGAGGAAGATAGAACTTGATGAGGTTGTTAAACCTTTGTTCAACCAGAGAGTAGCGCAGCGCAGAAAGATGTTTCTGTGAAGCCTACGTTAGTTGAAGAGGAAGTTAATGATGATGATCATGAAGCTTCAGGATCAAGTTACTATCGAACTTCGTGGGTCGACAAGGATGTGTACTGCTCCTAAGCGGTACGACAACCCTGTCTTCGAGGTCATGTTGTTGGACAGCGATGAACCTACGAGCTATGGAGAAGCGATGATGGGCCCGGATTCCGACAAATGGTTAGAGACCATGAAATCCGAGATAGGATCCATTTATGAAAACCAAGTATAGACTTTGGTAGACTTGCTCGTTAGACGGCAGGTCGTTGAGTACAAATGGACCTTTAGAATGAAGACAGACACTGATGGTGAATGTCACCATTTGTAAAGCTCGACTTGTTGCAAAGTTGTTTGTGACAAGTTCAAGGAGTTGAATGCGAGGAGGCTTTCTCACTCGTAGCGATGCTAAAAGTCTGTTGGAATTATGTTAGCAGTTGCTGCATTTTCAATTACGAAATCTGGCAGATGGATGTCAAAACGTCGTTTCCTTAACGGTTTACTTAAGGAAAGGTTGTATGTGATACAACCAGAAGGTTTTGTCAGTCCTAAGGATGCTAAAAGATGAGAGAGCTTCAGTGATCCTTCTATGGACTGAAGCAAGCATCTCGGAGTTGGAATATACACTTTGATGAGGTGATCAAAGTTTTTGTAGTTTATACAAGGTTTACGAGAAACTTGTATTTGCAATAAAGTGAGTGGGAGCACTATAGAGTTTCTGATAAGTATATGTGGTTGACATATTGTTGATCGGAAATAATGTAGAATTTCTGGAAGGCATAAAAGGTTGTTTGAAAAGTGTTTTTCAAATGAAGACCTGGATAAAGCTACCTAATTGTTGAGCATCAAAATCTATAGAGATAGATCAAGATGCTTGATGAGACTTTCAATGAGTGCATACCTTGACAAGATTTTGAAAGAGTTCAAAATGGATCAGCCAGAGAAATAGTTCTCGTCTGATTTGTAAGGTGTGAAGTTGAGTGAGACTCAAAGCTCGACAACGGCAGAAGAAAGAGAAAGGATGAATGTCGTCCCCTATGCCTTAGCCATAGGCTCTATATTATGCCATGCTGTGTACCACACCTATGTGTGCCTTGCCACGAGTCTGTCAGGGGGTACAAGAGTGGTCCAGGAGTGGATCACTGGACAGCGGTCGGAATTATCCTTAGTAACCAGAGGACTAAGGAAATGTTTCTTGATTATGGAGGTGATAAAGAGTTCGTCGTAAAGAGTTACGTCGATGCAAGCTTTAACACCTATCCAGATGACTAGTAGTAGCAATCTGGATACGTATAGTGGAGCAGCCATTTGGAAATAGTACCAAGTGGAGTGTGGTAGCAGTGTTTACGGTTTGACATAGAGATTTGCAAAGTACACACGGATCTGAATATCGCAGACCCGTTGACTATAAGACCTCTCTCACATGCAAAGCATGATCGAGCCCCAAAACTCATTGGGTGTTAGATTCATAACAATGCGAATCACATGGTGATGTGAACTAGATTATTGACTCTAGTGCAAGTGGGAGACTGTTGGAAATATGCCCTAGAGGCAATAATAAATTAGTTATTATCATATTTCCTTGTTCATGATAATCGTTTATTATCCATGCTATAATTGTATTGATCGGAGACTTAAATGCATGTGTGGATACATAGACAAAACCATGTCCCTAGTATGCCTCTAATGGACTAGCTCGTTGATCAAAGGATGGTTAAGGTTTCCTAGCCATGGACATGAGATGTCATTTGATAACGGGATCACATCATTAGGAGAATGATGTGATGGATAAGACCCAAACTACAAACATAGCATATGATCGTGTCAGTTTATTGCTACTGTTTTCTGCATGTCAAGTATATGTTCCTATGACCATGAGATCATGCAACTCACGGATATCGGAGGAGTGCCTTGTGTGTATCAAACGTCGCAACGTAACTGGGTGACTATAAAGGTGCTCTACAGGTATCTCCGATGGTGTTTGTTGAGTTGGCATGGATCGAGACTGGGATTTGTTACTCCGTGTGACGGAGAGGTATCTCAGGGCCCACTCGGTAATACAACATCACAACAAGCCTTGCAAGCAATGTGGCTAAGTGTTAGTCACGGTATCTTGTATTACGGAACGAGTAAAGAGACTTGCCAGTAACGAGGTTGAACTAGGTATGGAGATACCGACGATCGAATCTCGGGCAAGTAACATACCGAAGAACAAAGGGGACGTTATACGGGATTAACTAAATCCTTGACATAGAGGTTCGACCGATAAAGATCTTCGTAGAATATGTAGGAACCAATGTGGATGTCCAGGTCCCGCCATTGGTTATTGACCGTAGAGGTGTCTCGGTCATGTCTACATAGTTCTCGAACCCGCAGGGTCTGCACACTTAAGGTTCGGTGACGTTTCGGTAGTGTAGAGTTATGTATGGTGGTGACCGAAGTTTGTTCGGAGTCCCGGATGAGATCCCGGACATCACGAGGAGCTCCGGAATGGTCCGGAGGTAAAGATTCATATATAGGAAGTCCCAGTTTGGTTTCCGGAAAAGTTTCGGGCTCATCGGTAGTGTACCGGGAGTGCCGGTAGTGTACCGGGAGTGCCGGTAGTGTACCGGGAGGCCTCCGGGAGGGGTATTTCGACCCCAAGAGGTCCATGGGCTGTGGGAGAATAATAACCAGCCCTTAGTGGGCTGGGAAAACAGCCACAAAGGCCCATGGCGCAGGAGAGAAAGTCCTAAAGCAAAAAGTGGAAAATCAGCCAATAGGAGGCAATCCTACTCCAACTAGGATTGGAGGTGAAGTAGGATTTCTTCCCACCTCCTATTTCGGCCGACCCAAAGGCCTTGGCTGCCTCTCCTCTCCTCTCCTCCTATATATACTAGTGGATTGGGTGGTTTTTGGACAGAATTTCCGGCCACGTGCTACCCGTTTCACCGGTGCACAGTTTCTCCTCTAGATCGGTTTTCCGCGGCGCTTGGGCGAAGCCCTGCCGGAATCACTCCACCACCATCACCGGAGCGCCGTCACGCTGCCGGTGAACTCTCTCTCCTCTCCACCTCCTCTTGCTGGATCAAGATGGTGGAGATCGTCATCAAGCTGCACGTGTGCTGAACGCGGAGGTGCCGTCCGTTCGGCGCTAGATCGGAAGGACCGTGATCGAGATCGCGAGACGGTTCGTGATGAGATCGCGGAACGGATCGTGATGAGTTCGCGGGACAGATCGTGATCAACATCGTGAGACGGATCGTGATGAGATCGCGGGACGGATCGTGATGAGTTCACGGGACGGATCGTGATTGGATCGCGGGACGGATCGTGATGAGATCGCGGGACGCTCGGCGATTTGGATCGCGAAGATGTTCGACTACACCAACCGCGTTTCTTAACGCTTCCCGCTTAGCGATCTACAAGGGTACGTAGATCCACTCTCCCTCTCGTAGATGCTCATCACCATGGATAGGTTTGCGTGTGCGTAGGAAAATTTTTGTTTCCCATGCGACGTTCCACAACAATGACACACATGTTCATAACATTGATGCCAAAAGATGTTGAGTTGATAATGATAGTACCACTTTCTTGTGGCACTGCCGTTTAGGTCATATTGGTGTAACACGCATGAGGAAGCTCCATGCTGATGGACTTTTGGAGTCACTTGATTTTGGATCACTTGACACATGTGAACCATGCCTCATGGGCAAGATGACTAAAACGCCGTTCTCTGGAACAATGGAACGGGCAAGTGACTTATTGGAAATCATACATACTGATGTGTGCGGTCCAATGAATGTTGCAGCGCGTGGTGGATATCGTTACTTTCTCACCTTCACTGATGACTTGAGTAGATATGGGTATATTTACTTGATGAAACACAAGTCTGAAACATTTGAAAAGTTCAAGCAATTTCAGAGTGAAGTTGAGAATCATCGTAACAAGAAGATTAAATTTCTGCGATCTGATCGAGGAGGTGAATATCTGAGTTATGAGTTTGGCATTCACTTAAGACAATGTGGAATTGTTTCGCAGTTGACACTGCCCAGAACACCACAGCGTAATGGTGTGTCTGAACGTCGTAATCGAACCTTATTAGATATGGTGCATTCTATGATGTCTCTTGCCGATTTGCCACTATCGTTTTGGGGTTATGATTAGAGATAGCTGCATTCACTTTAAATAGGGCACCATCAAAATCCGTTGAGACGACGCCATATGAACTGTGGTTTGGCAAAAGGCCAAAGTTGTCGTTTCTTAAAGTTTGGTGATGTGATGCCTATGTCAAAAAGCTTCAGCCTGAAAAGCTGGAACCCAAAGCGGAGAAATGCGTCTTCATAGGATACCTGAAAGAGACAGTTGGGTATACCTTCTATCTTAGATCCGAAGGCAAAGTGTTTGTCGCAAAGAATGGAACATTTCTTGAGAAAGAGTTTCTCTTGAAAGAATTGAGTGGGAGGAAAATAGAGCTTGATGATGTTATTGAACCTTTACTTCAACCAGAAAGTAGCGTAGCACAGAAAGATGTTTCTGTGGAACCTACGACGATAGAAGAGGAAGTTAATGATGATGATCATGAAGCTTTGGATCAAGCTACTATTGAACCTCGTAGGTCGACAAGGACGCGTACTACGCCCGAGTGGTACGGCAACCCTGTCTTGGAGGTCATGTTGTTAGACAACAATGAACCTACGAGCTATGGAGGAGTTGTGATGGGCCCAGATTCCGAGAAATGGTTAGAGGCCATGAAATACGAGATGGGATCCATGTATGAAAACAAAGTATGGACTTTGGAAGTACTACTTGAAGAGATAAAGGCCATTCAGAACAAATGGATCTTTAAGAAGAAGACGGACGCGGACGTTAATGTCACCGTCTATAAAGCTCGACTTGTGGCAAAGGGTTTTTCACAAGTTCAAGGAGTTGACTACGATGAGACTTCCTCACCCGTAGCGATGCTTAAGTCTGTTAGAATCATGTTGGCAATAGCTTCTTATTTCGACTATGCAATTCGGCAGATGGAAGTCAAAACGGCATTCCTCAATGGTTTCCTTGAGGAAGAGTTTTATATGATGCAACCCGAAGGTTTTGTCGATCCAGAGAATGTTGACAAAGTTTGCAAACTCCAGCGATCCATTTATGGACTGGTGCGAGCATCTCGGAGTTGGAATAAGCGCTTTCATGAAGTGATCAAAGCGTTTGGGTTTATACAAGTTTATGGAGAAGCTTGTATTTACAAGAAAGTGAGTGGGAGCTCTATAGCGTTTCTAGTGTTATATGTGGATGACATATTGCTGATTGGAAACAATATAGAAATGCTGGAAAGCGTGAAGGAATATTTGAATAAGAGTTTTTCAATGAAGGACCTAGGAGAAGCTGCTTTCATATTAGGCATTAGGATCTATAGAGATAGATCGAGACGCTTAATAGCACTTTCACAGAGCACATACCTTGATAAAGTTTTGAAGAAGTTCAAAATGGAACAGTCCAAGAAAGGGTTCTTGCCTGTGTTATAGGGTGTGAAGTTGAGTAAGACTCAATGCCCAGTGACTGCAGAAGATAAAGAAAAGATGAGTGTCATCCCCTATGCTTCAGCCATAGGCTCTATCATGTATGCAATGCTATGCACAAGACCCGATGTCAGCCTTGCCATAAGTATGGCCGGAAGGTTTCAAAGTGATCCTGGAGTGGAGCACTGGCAAGCGGTCAAGAATATCCTTAAGTACCTTAACAGGACTTAGGAGATGTTTCTCGTTTATGGAGGTGATGAAGAGCTCGTCGTAAAGGGTTACGTCGATGCAAGCTTTGACACTGATCCGGACGACACTAAGTCGCAAACCGGATACGTATTTATTCTTAACGGGGGAGCGGTAAGCTCGTGCAGTTCCAAGCAGAGCGTGGTAGCTGATTCTACGTGCAAAGCTGAGTACATCGCAGCCTCGGAGGCAGCGAAGGAAGGTGTCTGGATGAAGCAGTTCATGACAGATCTTGGAGTAGTTCCTAGTGCACTGAATCCAATAAACCTGTTCTGTGACAACACTGGTGCCATTGCTCTAGCCAAGGAACCAAGGTTTCACGAGAGGACCAGACACATAAAGCGACACTTCAACTCCATCCGGTTCTACATCGAAGAGAAGGACATAAATATTTGCAAAGTGCACACGGATCTGAATGTTGCGGACCCATTGACTAAACCTCTTCCAAGGGCTGTATGGGTGTTCAATTCATTACCATGTAAATCACATAGTCATGTGAACTACAATATTGACTCTAGTGCAAGTGGGAGACTGTTGGAAATATGCCCTAGAGGCAAAAAATAAAGTGTTTATTATTATATTTCCTTGTTCATGATAATCGTTTATTATCCATGCTATAATTGTATTGACTGGAAACACATTGCATGTGTGGGTAAATAGACAACACTGTGTCCCTAGTATGCCTCTAGTGAACTAGCTCGTTGATCAAAGATGGTCAAGGTTTCCTAGCCATTGGCATGTGATGTCATTTGACAACGGGATCACATCATTGGGATAATAATGTGATGGACAAGACCCAAACTACAAACGTAGCGTATGATCGTGTCAGTTTATTGCTACTGTTTTTTGCATGTCAATGTATATGTTCCTATGACCATGAGATCATGCAACTCACGGATATCGGAGAAGTGCCTTGTGTGTATCAAACGTCGCAATGTAACTGGGTGACTATAAAGGTACTCTACAGGTATCTCCGATGGTGTCTGTTGAGTTGGCATGGATCGAGACTGGGATTTGTTACTCCGTGTGACGGAGAGGTATCTCGGGGCCCACTCGGTAATGCAACATCACAATAATCCTTGCAAGCAATGTGACTAATTGTTAGTTGCGGGATATTGTATTATAGAATGAGTAAAGAGACTTGCCGGTAACAAGGTTGAACTAGGTATGGAGATACCGACGATCGAATCTCGGGCAAGTAACATACCGAAGAACAAAGGGAACGTTATACGGGATTGACTGAATCCTTGACATAGAGGTTTGACCGATGAAGATCTTCGTATAATATGTAGGAACCAATGTGGACGTCCAGGTCCCGCCATTGGTTATTGGCCGTAGAGGTGTCTCGGTCATGTCTACATAGTTCTCGAACCCGCAGGGTCTGCACACTTAAGGTTCGGTGACGTTTCGGTAGTGTAGAGTTATGTATGGTGGTGACCAAAGATTGTTCGGAGTCCCGGATGAGATCTCGGACGTCACGACGAGCTCCGGAATGGTCCGGAGTTAAAGATTCATATATAGGAAGTCCCAGTTTGGTCGCCGGAAAAGTTTCGGGCTCATCGGTAGTGTACCGGGAGTACCGGTAGTGTACCGGGAGGCCTCCGGGAGAGGTATTTCGACCCTAGAGGGTCCATGGGCTGTGGGACAATAATAACCATCCCTTAGTGGGCTTGTGGAACAGCCAGAAAGGCCCATGGCGCCAGGAGGGGAAAATACCAAAAGGAAAAAGGTGGAAAAGGCAAAAAGGGGCTATATAAGGAAGGAGTCCTAATCCTACTTGGAGTAGAAGGAGGAGGACTCCTCCCTCCTAGCCGGCCGAACCAGCCAGCCTTGGAAGCCAAGGATGACTCTCTTGCTCCTCTCCTCCTATATATACTAGAGGGTTTCAAGGGTTTTGCACAAGTTCTTTCTTCCACGTGCAACCCTAACCTCCAGTGCATAGTTTCTTCTCTAGATTGGTTTTCTGCGGTGCTTAGGTGAAGCCCTGCAGGAATAACTCCACCACCATCACCGGAGCACCGTCACGCTACCGATGAACTCTCCCTCCTATCAACCTCCTCTTGCTGGATCAACACGGTGGAGATCGTCATCAAGCTGCACATGTGCTGAACGCGGAGGTGTCGTCCGTTCGGTACTAGATCGGAAGGATCATGATCAAGGCCACGGGACGTTCGTGATCGGATCGTGCGACGGATCGTGACGATATCGCGGGACGGTTCGTGATTGGTTCGCGGGACGGCTCGTGCTTAGATCGCGGGACGCTCGGCGATTTGGATCGCGAAGAAGTACGACTACACCAACCACGTTTCTCAACGCTTCCCGCTTAGCGATCTACAAGGGTATGTAGATTCACTCTCCCTCTCGTAGATGCTCATCACCATGGATAGGTTTGCGTGTGCGTAGGAAAATTTTTGTTTCCAATGCGACGTTCCCCAACACCGTTAAATTCAATCCAAGTTATTCAAGACTCATCTGTTTGGTAAGCCTTTTGTGATGTTCTCGAAGCCTTGGCTCCCGCACCTCTCCAACAAGATCAGGACTTCCCCAAGGAAGTGTGAACTTTGGAATGAGATATGCATCATTAACTCACTTGTGGTTAATCCTCTTTCGCACTTTACTTTGTGTTTCATGTTTGTGGGTTGCTAATTTTATTGTTTTCTAGCTTACATTGATTTGATCTTGCTTGCCATAATAGAATTGTTCATCTAGTTCCATTTTTAGTGAACTCTATTTATCTGGATTTTTCGATAATTGGCAATTTAGCTTTAATTTTGTAGTCTCCTATTCCCCTACCCTTTTGGTTGAGCGTAACAGCTATTAAAATAAAGTCCGAGAAATGGTTACCTCCTCAAGCTTAAGATGAAGCAAAAATTAGCTAATTTTATTGTTGTGGCGTAAATGACCTCCCCTTTAATAGACGAGGACTGTAATTGAACGGTTTTCCATTGATGTACACCTTTATGAAAAAAAGCTAAAAATAAACAAATTAATAATATGCTTTTGTGTTTTTCTATTCTTTTAAGCATAAAGGATTAACTGATGAGTTATAAAATCATTTGTCTCATAAAGATTAGTTCATCTACCTAAGCACCCCTCTTAAGTCGATGGACTAAGTCTATGTGTTTGCTCACTCCTGAGTTTTCATGAAGTGTGTGTAAGACAAAATATGAAACACAAGTGTGATGTTTCTAAGTGCTTATTTAAAAAGAGATCCTCGGTTAAGTTTATAAACTTATTGCTAATAAACTTTTATTTGAGCAAAGTCTGATAACCCACAAGTGTAGGGATTAGTTGTAGCCTTTTCGATAAGTAGAACTATCGAGCCCAACGGGGATCTAATGGTAGAATTAATATTCTCTCAAGTTTTATCAATCTCTGATACAAATCTACGGACACTAAACGTTTGATTTACCTAGAATAAGAAAATAAACTACTTTGCAAGAATAAAAGATAGCTTTGCGAGTAAAATGTTAGGTGTTGTTTTATTAAAAAGAACTATGAAGTAAAGGGCTTTTAAAGAACAATAAAGAAAAATCTTGTCCCCCAGTAATTGGATATGATACGATAGTGATAATCATCATACCTATGCGGGTGAGGCCTGAGCTACTGTACTATCCGTACTTGGATCATACATACTTATGACTGGAATTCTTGCAAGCATCAACAACTACCAAAGATTCATTAACGTAAAACCCAACCATAGCAATGAATTCTAAGGTCCAATTTAATACCATATGCAACAACTCATGAACTAGGGTTTAGGTTTCTATCAGTCCCGCAACCCATGATAGGCATGTCAATCACATATTGCAATACCCTATAGTGTGGATGTGTGTGTGAAACGACGGGCACCATATGACAACATCATAATAACATGCAACTCATATCCAGGCCTGCTCATATCAACCATAGCATATCACAATAAACCCATAGGAGAAACAAACTTCTCAGACATAATAGAGATGCAACATGTCATTGGATAATAATATATAACAACAAACACCATGTTCGAGTAGAGATTACAATGGGGTGAGAGAGAGTGAGTACACCACTTCTCAATGAGGGAGAAAGATGTTGATGATGAAGGCAAAGTTGATGAAGATCACCCTCATGATCGTTCCCCCGCCTACGCTCCAACGTCACCTGGGGAAAGGGGGAGATGCTCCCTTGCTTTGGCGTCCCACTATATGGGAAGAGGACCCCCTTGGTCCTTGGCCTCCATGGCCCCCAGAGGGCGAGATGCCCTCTGAGATTGGATCTCACATCTCTTTTTATCCATGTGTTTCCTCGCTGTTTCAGCACTTTTTTCTGTTTGAACACCATTTCTTTATAGTCAGAGATCCATAACTTCGATCGGGCTGAAATTTGAGTGGATTCTCACGGAAAATTATCTTTCTTGTGGCGAAATAAGAGAGCTAACTGACCTAAAGGCTATCCACAAGGGACCATGGCGCGGCCCGGGGTGGCCATGTACCCTATCCTTGTAGGGGCCCCCTGCACCAGTTTGCCCGCAAGCCAAGAGTCCACCTCGGACTCCAGGACCAGATGCCAGGGTCCTCGGCGTCTGCCCCAGACACAAGGGTCCCTGGCGTCTAGCCCCTAGCCTCCACAAAACACCTTTTGCACCTTCCTAATGCCTCATGGTATTTACCCCTAGGGCCAAATAAAGTGTTCTTGTACCCCGAACATTTCGGGAAACATCCGAAACTCTTTTGGTGAATACCGGAACCCTTCCGGAGACCAAACACTATTAACCCACATATCAATCTTTACCTCCGGACTATTCCAGAGCTCCCCTTCATGTCCAGGATCTCATCCGGGACTCCGAACAACTTTCGGTCACCAACATAACAACTCAACTATACTTATATCATCACCAAACGTTAAGTGTGTAGACCCTATAGGTTTGAGAACTATGCAGACATGACCGAAACACCTCTACGGTCAATACCAATAGCGGGACCTGGATGCCCATATTGGTTCCTACATATTCTACAAAGATCTTTATTGGTTGAACCTCTATGTCAAGGATTCAGTTAATCCCGTATGATGTTCCCTTTGTTCTTCGGTATGTTACTTGCCCAAGATTCGATCGTCGGTATCTCTATACCTAGTTCAATCTCGCTACCGACAAGTGTCTTTACTCGTTCCATAATACAAGATCCCGTGGCTAACACTTAGTCACATTGCTTGCAAGGATTTGTTGTGATGTTGTATTACCGAGTGGGCCCCGAGATACCTCTCCGTCACACAGAGTAACAAATCCTAGTCTTGATCCATGCCAACCCAACAGACACCCTCGAAGATACCTGTATAGCACCTTTATAGTCACCAAGTTACGTTGCGACATTTGATACACACAAGGTACTCCTCCGGTGCCAATGAGTTGCATGATCTCATGGTCATAGGAACAGATACTTGAAATGCAGAAAACTGTAGCAATAAACTAACACGATCATATGCTACGTTTATAGTTTGGGTCTTGTCCATCACATCATTCTCCTAATGATGTGATCCCGTTGCAAAATAACATCTCATGTTCATGGCTAGGAAACCTTAACCATCTTTGATCAACGAGCTAGTCTACTAGAGGCATACTAGGGACACAATGTTGTCTATATACCTACACATGTATTTAGTTTCCAATCAATACAATTATAGCATGGATAATAAAATATTATCATGAACAAGGAAATATAATAATAACCAATTTATTATTGCCTCTAGGGCATATTTCCAAAATTTTGACCTAAAAAACCCAAAACAATAGAAAACATGAACTGGCCTATGACACTGGGTTAATAGGTTAGTCCAAATAAAAATAATATAAAATGTTGTTAAAAATACATAAAAGTGGTATGATAATATCATGAAAAAAAATCACGAAATTATTGATTCGCCGGAGACGTATCAACATCCCTAGTCTTAATTCATGCTCGTCATCGAGTAGGTAAATGATAAACAAAGATATATTTTTACGTTGAATGCTACCTACCATAATATTGATCAAATAATTACTTGTGATATCAAGTCCAATTCAAAGTAATAATCTTATAATTGATAACAAGTAAGTAACATCAAAATGTGTAATCAAAATTACTTTTTTATTTTCACGGATTAATGATTTCATGTAATACCAATTAATACTCATGATGTCATATACATCTCCCCAATCACTCAAGACTTTATTCAAACATCTTCCCATAAAACAACCTAGAGCTTGAGTCAAATAACTGAATCTGTGACGAGCCATTTTTAACTACTTATCAATTTGCTTAATGCTCAATTCGCAAGCCTTGGTCTTAGCACTTTGAATGAAAAATATAATGATGATGGGGGTTCAATGAGAAGACAAAAAAGTATAAGAAAGCCTCACATCAATGAGGCTTGATTGTTATAAAATGAAGAGGCCTTACAATTGATATCAATGTGGGTAGATCTACTACACAAAACTTTAACCGGAAGAAACTCAGGCCGGGCCACAGAATTGTGCAGTGGAGAACTTAGGTTATTAATAGGCCAAAAGTTGCGTTGGACCATAAATGGCCCAACTATGGTGCCGACTGTTAACAGGCCGAAAGACACATCGGGATGGAGATGAGCTCGACTCCAGAATGGGCCGCTAATAGGTCGAAGGACACACCTGGCAAAAATGTCCCAATTCCACTACTGGTTGCTAATAGGCCGAAAGAATCATCGAGACGCAAATGGACCCAAAGGCATAGTGGTTGTTGACGCGCTGGAACTGGTGATGAACCACAATAATGTATAATCTTCAATGGGCCAATGATGGGAAAAATTGGTATCGCTCTTATGGATCATGGTTGTAAATGGGCCACCTGCAAGTAGGACATTAGTGGGTCGACCCACCAACTTTGGTTTGGCCAGCCATTCTAAGTACACGTGTCTCTATTGGGATGTGCCATGTGTGCTACTTCTGAGTTGCGTTTGGATTTCCCCCGAGAGGAGAGGATATGCAATACAGTAGAGATATGTATTTCTCTTAGTGAGAACCAAGGTTATCGAACCAATAGGAGAACCAATGCAAATTCCCTAAAACAGCACCAACACACAAAATCAAACACTTGCACCCAACACGGGCAAAGAGGGTTGTCAAGCCCCTTGAACTCATTACTTGCAAGGATTAAATATTTATAGGATAGATATTGCAAATAATAAAAGTAAATATAAATAATAAAGATCAGCAAGGTATTTTATTATGTTTAAGTAGACCCAGGGGCCATAGTGTTTTCTAGAGGCTTCTCTCTTGAAAGTAGCATACGGTGGGTAGACAAATTAGTGTTGGGCAATTGATAAAGTATGACAAGCAATATATTCAAACCCCCATCATTTTATCCTTAATGGAAACAACACAAATAAGTGTCTTGACCCCTAATGTCATGAGGGTAGAGCACTGCAAGATTGAATCCATTACAACACACCACTCCCACTGAAGATAAATGAATCTAGTTGGAAAAACCAAACCGAAAGATCGAAGAGAAATACGAAGCTATAAGATCATGCATATTGAAATTCACTGGAGACTCAATAAATTTTCATGAATAATATGATAATAAATCCCCAATTAATTGGTGTCCGAGTCTAGGATCTGTGTCCAAGAAGGTTCTCCAAGAACCGAGGTTCGAACATTGGGGGCTTTGATTGGCAACCTTCAGCCCCACTATTGGAAATATGCCCTAGAGGAAATAATAAAATGTTTATTATTATATTTCCTTGTTCATGATAATCATTTATTATCCATGCTATAATTGTATTGACTGGAAACACATTGCATGTGTGGATACATAGACAACACTTTGTCCCTAGTATGCCTCTAGTAGACTAGCTCGTTGATCAAAGATGGTCAAGGTTTCCTAGCCATAGACATGAAATGTCATTTGATAATGGGATCACATCATTGGGAGAATTATGTGATGGACAAGACCCAAGCCATAAACATAGCATTTGATCGTGTTAGTTTATTGCTATAGTTTTCTTCATGTCAAGTATCTGTTCCTATGACCATGAGATCATGCAACTCACTAACACCATAGGAGTACCTTGTGTGTATCAAATGCTGCAACATAACTGGGTGACTATAAAGGTGCTCTACAGGCATCTCTGAGGGTGTCTGTTGAGTTGTCATGGATCAAGACTAGGATTTGTTACTCCATGTGACGGAGAGGTATCTCAGGGCCCACTCGGTAATACAACATCACAACAAGCCTTGCAAGCAGAGTGACTAAAGTGCTATCCATGGGATCTTGTATTATAGAACAAGTAAAGAGACTTGCCGGTAACGAGATTGAACAAGGTATGAAGATACTGATGATCAAATCTCGGGCAAGTAACATACCAAAGAACAAAGGGAACATCATATGGGATTAATTGAATCCTTGACATAGAGGTTCAACCGATAAAGATCTTTGTAGAATATGTAGGAACCAATATGGGCATCCAGGTCCTGCTATTGGTTATTTACCATAGAGGTGTCTCGGTCATGTTTACATAGTTCTCGAATCCGCAGGGTCTGCACACTTAATGTTCGGTGACGTTTCGGTAGTATTGAGTTATGTATGTTGGTGACTAAAGGTTGTTCGGAGTCCCGGATGAGATCCTAGACGTCACGAGGAGGTCCAAAATGGTCCGGAGGTAAAGATTGATATATATGAAGTCATGTTTTGGTCACTGGAAAAGTTTCGGGTACTTCGGTAGTGTACCGGGAGTGCCGGGAGGGGTGTCTCGACCCCAAGGACCTCATGGGATTTGGGAGTAGTCCAACCAGCCCCTATTGGTCCATGCGGCTATGCGTGGGAAAATTCAAAGGTGGAAAAGGTGGAAAGGGTTTCCAAGTGGAGAGGAGGAATCCTACTCCTAGTAGGATTGGAGTAGGACTCCTCCACCTCCAATTTCGGCCAAACCTTGAGGGTTTGAGGCTGCCTCCTGCCCTCCCTCCCTCCTACATATACTAGAGGATTTAGACGGGAGAGATAACCCTAATAGCCACGTGCTCCCTCTTCCTCTAGATCGTAGTTCTTCCTCTAGATCGTTTCAGCAATGCTTAGGAGAAGCCCTGCTGGAATAGTTCCACCACCATCACCACCGCACCATCACGCTGCCAAAGAACTCATCTACCTCTCTGCTCCCTCTTGTTGTATCAAGAAGGCAGAGATCGTCATTGAGTTGTACGTGTGTTGAATGCGGAGGTGCCGTCAGTTTGGTACTAGATCAGGATAGATCGTGATTGGATCGCGGGACGCTCAGCGATTTGGATCGCGGAGACGTTCGACTACATCAACCGCGTTTCTTAACGCTTCCCGCTTAGCGATCTACAGGGGTATGTAGATACACTCTCCCCCTCGTAGATGCTCATCACCATGGATAGATCTTGCATGTGCATAGGAAATTTTTTGTTTCCCATGCAACGTTCCCCAACAGTGGCATCATGAGCTAGGTCTATGTGTAGATGAGATCACGAGTAGAACACAAATGATTTTGTGGGCGTCGATGCTCAGATTGTTTCCTCCCTTGGTCAGTTTTTGACTCAGCAGTATTGTGGGATGAAGCGTCCTGGACCAACCTTACTCGTACGCTTACGAGAGACCGGTTTCATCGACTGACATGTAACTCTGTTGTAGAAAGATGGCTGGCGGGTGTCTTTCTCTCCTACTCTAGTTGGATCGGATTCGACAAAGGCGGACCTTGAGAAGGTTGAATATAAATTTGTGTATCAACATTTTGGTTTTTGCGTAGGTGAGAATTGTTCTTGCTAGATACCCGTTGCACCCACATAAAACTTGCAACAACAATTAGAGGACGTCTAACTTGTTTTTACAGGGTATGTTGTGATGTGATATGGCCAATTAAATGATGATATATATGTGATGTATGAGATGATCATGTTTTTTATAGAATATCATGACTTGCATGTCGATGAGTACGGCAACCGGCAGGAGCCATAGGGTTGTCTTTACTTATTGTCTGACCTGCGTGTCAATCTTTAAGAGCTGTGTAATGCTTTACTTTATTGCTAGGCGGTAGCAATACTAGTAGAAGCATGGTGGGCGCGACAACCCCGGTGGTGACACATTGATGGAGATCAAGATGATGGAGATCATGGTGTCATGTCGGCGACGATGGAGATCATGCCGGTGCTTTGGAGATGGAGACCAAAAGCACAAGTTCATGGCCATATCGTGTCACTTATGATTTTCATGTGATGTTAATCCTTTTATGCATCTTATTTTGCTTAGGAAGATGGTAGCATTATAAGGTGATCCCTCACTTAAGTTTCAAGATAAATTTTGTTCTCCCCAAGTGTGCACCGTTGCAAAAGTTCGTCGTGTCGAGACACCACGTGATGATCGGATGTGATAGACTCTACGTTCACATACAACGGGTGCAAGCCAGTGTTGCACATGCAGAACACTCGGGTTAAACTTGACGAGCCTAGCATGTACAAACATGGCCTCGCAACGCAAGATACCGAAAGGTCGAACATGAGTCATAGAGTAGATATGATCAACATGATGATTTTCACCATTGAAACCACCTCAACTCACGTGATGATCAGACTTGAGTTGGTGAATTTCGATCATGTATCACTCAGATGACCTGAGGGATGTCAATTTGAGTGGGAGCTTTAGTAATTTTATTAACTAAACTCAATATCTTGAACAATAGTCTTAGTAACCTTTGCATATTTATGTTGTAGATCAAAGTCTCGCACAGTAGCAGCCCTGAATTTTAATGCGTTCCTAGAGAAATCTAAGTTGAAAGATGATGGAAGTAACTTTGTGGACTGTGCCCGTAATCTGAGGATTATCCTCACGGCTTTCGAGAAGGCTTATGTCCTTGATGCACCGCTCGGTGATCCACCCGCTCCCTTGGTGGTTTTGGTAATTAATAACAACATATAAGTCATTGAACTAATATGTCCACCAAGTATATTTCAGGAAAGTTCAATTATGGGAATGGCTAAAGGATTGTGGAATTACCCCAAGATTCAAGGAAATAGGTTGCCCAAGCTTCAAGCAAGAGGACTCTACATTTCACATTTGTGAGAAATCACTTTGAGTTTATAGGAAAGCCAATACTATTAAAAGGGGGTAAACTTTTGATGGTGAACAATATGCTCAAACGTGCACAAGTGACAGTCACCAAAACATCCACATACTCTCCCACCAAAGTCTGTCCTAAGCCAAACATGTAAACTCGGTGCAACCAACATTCCTATCTCGGTGCTACCGAGTTCAAAACCCTAGACACACTCAGCCAAACACTAACACTTCGGTGCAGCCGACACTGCACTCGGTGCCATCGAGTTGGGTTGCCAACTTCCTGTTACGCAAGTTCTCATTTTCGGTCCGTCCGAGAATGGTGAATCGTCGTCACCGAGTTTGGTAAATCTGACCGTTGGTCACCTTGTCTGTGCAACCGAGAATTGTATATCGGTCCCTCTGAGATTCAAAAGTTGCCACTTTTAGTCACTTTGGTACCACCGAGATTTACACATCGGTATCACCGAGTCTGACTTATTGTGTGTAACGGTTGGATTTTCAGGCATGCTTATATATACCCCTTCACCACCACCCACTCGAAAGAGAAGCACTCAGAACTATTCCATACCTATCCTACTTAGTTTTCTAAGAGAGAACCACCTACTTTTGTGTTGAGGTCAAGATCTTCCACTCCAACCATATGGATCTTGATTTCTAGCCTCCCTGAGTTGCTTTCCACCAATCCCATCTCTTCTACCAAACAAAATCTTTGAGAGAGAGATTGTGTGTTGAGGAGTCTATCATCTTGAAGCACAAGAGCAAGGAGTTCATCGTCATTACCGAGCCTATTAACTTTTGGAGGGTGGTGCCTCCTAGATTGGTTAGGTGTCGCTTGGGAGCCTCCTACTTCGTGTTGTGGAGTGAACCAAGAAGTTTGTAAGGGTGAGGAGATCGCCTACTTCATGAAGATCTACCCATAGTGAGGCTAATCCTTCGTGGACGGAAGCCGCATGGAATAGTCAAGGTTGCTTCTTCGTGGAACCCTCTGTTGACTCTCGCGACCGTTACCCTCCATGGGTTGAAGACTCCATGAACGTGGACGTACGATAGCACCACCTATCAGGACCACGGGAAAAATCGTCTCATCACTTGTGTTTGCATTCCTGACCCTCTCTTTACTAACATGTGCAATGTCCTTACTTTCCGCTGCTACACTCTTAGATATTCATGTGTAGGGTGTTACTTGATATGCTATGAATGCTAAAACTTGCCAAGAGTTAAAATTGGGAAAAAGGCAAAACTTTTATTTGGTCAAGTAGTCTAATCACCCCCATCTAGACCTACTTTCGATCCTACAACCGGTATCAGAGCTTTGGTCTCCATTGCATTGGTTTCACAACCTAGGAGAAGTATGGCATCTAGTGAGTGAAATTATCACTATAGAGGTCCGTACTTTGATGGCACTAATTTTGCTAGTTGGAAGCATAAAATGAAAATGCATTTGCTTGGTCATAATCCTGCCATTTGGGCTGTTGTTCGTGTTGGCTTGCAAGGTGAATTCTTTGCGGATGGAAAGGAACCGGATCATGAAGCATCAGCAGATGAATTGAAGATGTTGCAACTCAATGCTCAAGCATGTGACATACTCTTCAACTGCCTTTGTCCTGAAGAATTCAACAAAATCAGCCGTCTTGAACACGCAAAAGAGATTTGGGATACTTTGGTTGATATGCACGAAGGAACTGAGTCCGTGAGAGAATCCAAGTTAGATGTTCTTCAAGGTCAACTTGACAAGTTCAAGATGAAGGATGGTGAAGGAGTCGCTGAAATGTACTCTAGGATAGCTCTCATCACAAATGAGATTGTCGGCTTAGGAAGTGAAGAAATGACTGACAAGTTCATCATCAAGAAGATACTTTGAGCTTTGGATGAGAGATATGACACCGTGTGCACATTGGTCCAAATGATGCCCAACTACAAAGATCTCAAACCAACAGAAATGATTGGTAGAATTGTTGCTCATGAGATGACACTCAAAGACAAGGAAGACCTTTATCACAAGTCTAGCGGTGCTTACAAATCCACAAGTGATGCTCCCGCTACCTCAAGCAACAACCAGGTCACAAATGAAGAGATAAGTCTCATGGTAAAGAAATTCAACAAGTTCTACAAGAATAGAAGCAAAGATCGCAGCTCCAACTCAAGATATGAAGAGAAGCGTTCGTCAAGTCGTGACCGAAACTGCTACAATTGTGGGAAGCTCGGACCCTACTCCAATGCGCACTTGGATCCCTACAAACGAAGAGAAGAGTCACCAAGAAGACGAAGCTCAAGAGACGAATCACCTCGAAGAGAGAGAAGGAGTAGAGATGATCGTTATGAACGAAGACTCTCAAGGAGAAGTAGGGACTCGGAGAAGACGGACAAGCACACCTAGAGCTACTCAAGAAGAAAGCATCGAGCTCATGTTGGTGAATGGGTTTCCGACTCCGACATCGACAACCACTCCGAGAGAAGCTATCACTCCAACTCCGACTATAGTCAAGATGATGGTGTTGCCGGAGTTGCGCTAGTGACAACCAACTCCTATGATCTATTTGGTTCACCAAATGAAGGAGGTGGAAGTTGCTTCATGGCTAAAGGCCCTAAGGTATCACACCCTGAATATCTTGATTTCGATAGTGATGAAGATGATTTGCTTTACGATGATGACTTGCTATGCGATAAAACTAGTGATGTTATTGAACCTTATATTTCTCATACTAGTGAAGATAAGTCAATTGATGATGATAATATGAAAATTGAAGAATTAACTAAAGAACTCAACACTCTTATGTTAGCTCATGAATCTACCCTTGAAGATCACAGAGAGCTTGTAAGAACTCATGAGAAGCTACGCTTCGAGAAGCTCAATTTGGAGCAAGAACATGAATTTCTTAAAGCTATCAATGATGATCTCCGAAAGAAGACTTCATCTTATATTGCCAAATGAAAACTCTTATCTACGTTCATGCCACAAGTCAAATCTAAGAAACTAGTAACAAAGGAAACAAAGGTTCTTCATCTAGTAGCAACAATAAAAATGCTAAACCCAATGATGTTGCTCCTAGTAGTTCTATTGATTCCACTAATGATGATTCTCTTAGCCAAGTTACACTTGAGCAAGAAAATGCTTTATTGGAAGTAATTATAGAGAAAGGTCCCTCTTATGGGGGGATGTCACATCAAGGGGGAGCTTTACTCTAAGACTTGAGTCAAAGCATCTCTTAGTATGTGACAACATTAAATGATTTATGAAAAAGTGGTAACCCCACTTGTGCTTAAATGATGAGTATGACTTATGATCAAGTACTCTTACTTGGCTCCTAAGTCAAATACTCATATATAGATGACTCCATCATCGCCCAAGTGCTTGTTAGATGCTAGAGTGTTTGCCATGATTTCATTTGACATCTTATCTTGTGAGCATGTTGGTCTGCATTTATTTTCTCATTCGAGGATATCCAATTGTTGCTATTTGGCTTTTTATTTATCTTTTGCCAATTGTATCTACAAGAATGCCTAGGACCACTTCTTTAGCTATCTATGTTTTCTCACCTCATACTCTATTCATGCTACATCACAAAATTTGAACAAGTGTTTTTCGATCCCTCTATGTGTGGAGCACTCGGAGTTCCGTATCGACAAGGACTGACCATTAAAACCTTCCAAGTGCATCTCGGTGGAACCAACCACAAAATCTCGGTCTCACCGAATGCCTAGGGTTGATCTGGTTTTTCAATCTCGGTACAACCGATTCCATTTTCTCGGTTACACCAAGTGTCCCTGTCAGCTGACAGTTGAGGCACTCGGTGACACCGAAAACTTAGAATCGGTGTCACTGACAGTGGTGGGTATAAAGGCTGTGGATCCCGACGCTTTGAATTTCTATCTCATTCACCGCATTCCAAAACCCTAAGCTGCCATTCCAAATACCCCTGGTTGTCGCCCTTGTCTCCCCGTGCTCCTCCGCCGCTGGGAATCGCCATCGTCGACGAATTTCTCTTCCACGTCGCCGCCGTAGAGGATCCGCACCAAGCTAGGGTACACATTCGATCTCTATTGCGCTCCTCATCCGATTCTTGCACATTAGATCCTTGTTTATCATTGATACACCCTTTGCACATGTGCCTACCCTCTCAAAACACCGAAATCTCATGGAAGATGAATTTTCTAGGGTTTTGCCATCCGCCCGATAAATCTTGGTGGAACCGAAACAGACGCATCGGTCTCACCGATGCGGATTTTTGTGTGGCTAAGAACTGACTCGGTGGAATCGAGTTGCTCTTTTCGGTCTGACCGAAAAGGATGCCATGTTTCGGTTAGTGAGTCAATCAGTCTCGGTCTCACCGAAAATTATGTTTCGGCTGCACCGATATTTATTTGACAAAATGCAAAATTCTTGAAAATTCATTGTTCAAATCTGAAAAACTAGCCTCTTTTTGTGTTGACTCATCTTCTTCTACTCTCCTATACTCTATTCACAGGGTCAGTATGTCAGGTGCAGAGGACAGCCAAAATTTAGCAGAGCGGGGAGTTGATATGAGTTCTGGCACAAGCCCTGAGCCCAGTTCTTTCTCAGATCCATACACCCCTAGCTCTCATTGGTTGCTCAAGGCTGTCACCAGGACCAAGAAGATGCTCAATTCTGATGAAGAAGATTCTGACTTCATTCCTGAGGAGATTCTTGCCAAGAAGCAAGAAAAGGCTGCCAAGACGTCAGCAACTGAAGCTACATCATCCAAGAGAGTTGTCAGCAAAGTTTATGCACCTGATGGAACTATGAAGGCACATGAGAGTGCAAGAGCAACTGTGTGAGTTGAGGTCCCCAAGAAAGCTTTGCCTAAGAAGGCAGGGGAGAAGAAGTCCAGGAAGAGGATTGTCCATGTGATTGGCAGACCTACCTCTATGTTTGAAGATCCAAAGGAGGATGTTGGTGCTGCTACTGAGGAGGAGGAGGAAGAACATGTTGAGATTGCCCCTCCAAAGAAGAAAGCCAAGAAGCTTATGGTTGATGCTATGCCAAAGAATTGCACCTCCAAGAGCACCAAGCCTACTTCCAAGAAAGCTGCTGCACAAAAGTCCAAGAAGACTACCAGAGACATCCCAGCTTTAGAGAAGAACAAAGGGACTTCCTCCAGAGTGGAAGATGATGATGACTTGACTACTTTGATGAAGCTCAGACCACATCTTCCAGTGCATGATGCCAGCCAGTTAGTTGCTGGAGACATGAAGAAGAGGAAAGACTAAGGATTAAGAGCTTGGAGAGTCATAGATCCTTATGCTCAGAGGAGGAAAATTGTCATTGACTACATGTTCTATACCAAAGAGCAACAGGATTTCTATGAGACCATGTTGCTTGACAAGAGCCCAGCTATTAGCGACATGAGGTATGTTGATTGGAAGTTCATCAAAGATAATGTGGACTACTTCTCGAGTGTCCAAGACAACTTCCATTGCATTGGTCTGGACAAGTTCATTGGCAGAGAGCTTACTACATGGAACGACAAGATGATCATGCAATTCTACTCCACTGCTCATTTCTATGGAGATGGTAGAATTGAATGGATGACTGAAGGTGCATGATATGAATCCACTGTTGAGGAATGGGCTGCTCTTCTTGAAGTTCCAGAAGCTCAGGAAGGAGATCTCGATGTATACTCTAAACCCAAGGCAAGTCATAATGCCATGAAAGACATGTATACTCATATCCCTGCTGACAAGGTGCAATCACACAAGCTAGGATCCATCTATTATCTGCAAGTAGGCCTCCGGACTATAAACACTATTCTCAGGCATAACTTGATGCCCAAGTCAGGAGATGACAAGATGATCCGAGGCTACTCCATTAACATGTTGATCCACCTTGACAGGAACACCAGGATTAGAGTCATGGATTTGATTGTTGAGACAATCAAGAGGGTTGCTGCTGACCAGAAGAGATCTTGCTGTTATGCACCCTACATCCAGCTGCTCATCAACTCTCAGTTAGAGAAGAACATTTTCGCTCTTGATCGTCCACATCTGCCCCTACAGCCAGAGTTCAAAGATAATGTCGTGGTGATGGACCCAGATCATCCCACTTCTGCTATAGCACAAGCAGAGGCAGAAGCTGTTCGAGCCTCTAGTGCTCAAGCCCCCAGATCCAGGAACGAGCAAATGGATCTTTTGATCTTAGCTGTCCAGGGCATGCAGAAAGATATCAAGGGGATTCTGGAGAACCAAAACAGCCTAGTGAGGATCTTTGAGTCAAGGATCAAGGTTCTTGGTGATAAGATGGACAAGTTGTCCAAGACAGTGATAGAGCTCCAGAAGGAAGTTGACTCCATGCACATCCCTCAGGTCTCTTCTACTTCTGATGATGATGATGATGATGACGATGATGAGGAAGGATCACCTCTCGATCAAGGCACCCAGTTCACTACTCAGATGAGATCAGCCACAATGACTGCACCAGAATCAAGGCCCTCTTCATGAGCTCCTGCTACTATCAGCATAGCTCCTGCTCCATCAGCTCCTGTTCCACCAGTATCTACTCCTCTAGCTCCTTCAACGACTTCTACAGAGATCTTCGCCGATGCCCTTCTCTCGACTCCTTCATCAACAACCGGAGGAGATCATCCCAAGAACGCTTAGATAGATACCTTTGAACTTTTTGGTAACTTGTTGCCAAAGAGGGAGAAGTGTATATAGATCATTGGACTTCTAGAGAGAGCAATCTGTATTTTGTTGCTTTTTCAAAAGCAATTGCTTTTGGTTGCCGTGATACTCTTTTGTCTTGCTTGTGATACACATTTGATGATGTTTGATCATACGCTTTAATGTGTGATGTTACTATTTCCTATCATCTTAATGCTTATGTGATGATCATTCATCCTTGGTTGATTGTGTTGTGCTATGATATTCATTCCAATTACTCCCGCACACCACCAAGTGGTATGTGACATGTAAGAAGTGACCCATGTACCTAATCAATTGTGCATTTGCATTCAAATGCAAATTTAAAAATAATGCACAAATTTGGGGGGGGGGGAGCTCTTGCTTATCACATACTTCTCAAAGCGACGATTATATTCCATGATTATATCTTTGTCGAAGCTTTGATATATATGTTGTCATCAATTAGCAAAACGGGGGAGATTGAAAGCACATTTGCTCCATTCGTGGTTTTGGTAATTAATAACAACATATAAGTCATTGCACTAATATCTTCACCAAGTATATTTTAGGAAAGTTCAATGATGGGAATGGCTAAAGGATAGTGGAATTAACCCAAGATTCAAGGAAATAGATTGGCCAAGCTTCAAGCAAGAGGGCTCTATATTTTAAATTTGTGAGAAATCACTTTGAGTCTATAGGAAAGCCAATACCATTAAAAGGGGGTAAATTTTTGATGGTGAACAATATGCTCAAACGTGCACAAGTGACAGTCGCCAACACATCCACATACTCTCCCATCAAATTTTGTCCTAAGCCAAACATGCAAAATCGGTGCAACCAACATTCCTATCCTGGTGCCACCAAGTTCCAAACCCTAGACAAACTCAGCCAAACCCTAACACTTCGGTGCAGCAAACACTGCACTCGGTGCCATCGAGTTGGGTTGCCAACTTCCTGTTATGCAAGTTCTCATTTTCGGTCTGACCAAGAATGGTGAATCGGCGTCATCGAGTTTGGTAAATCTGACCATTGATCACCTTGTCGGTGCAATCGAGAATTGTATGTCGGTCACTTCGAGATTCAAAAGTTGCCACTTTTAGTCACTTCGGTACCACCGAGATTTACACATCGATGTCAGCGAGTCTGACTTATTGTGTGTAATGGTTGGATTTTAAGGGATGCCTATATATACCCCTTCACCACCACCCACTCGAAAGAGAAGCACTCAGAACTATTCCATACCTATCCTACTCTGTTTTTTGAGAGAGAACCACCTACCCTTGTGTTGAGGTCAAGATCTTCCAATCCAACCATATGAATCTTGATTTCTAGCCTCCCCAAGTTGCTTTCCACCAATCCCATCTCTTCTACCAAGCCAAATATGGAGAGAGAGATTGTGTGTTGAGGAGTCTATCATCTTGAAGCACAAGAGCAAGGAGTTCATTGTCATTACCGATCCTATTACCTTTTGGAGGGTGGTGCATCCTAGATTGGTTAGGTGTCGCTTGGGAGCCTCCTACTTCATGTTGTGAAGTGAACCAAGAAGTTTGTAAGGGCAAGGAGATCGCCTACTTCATGAAGATCTACCCATAGTGAGGCTAGTCCTTAGTGGACAGAAGCCGCATGGAATAGTCAAGGTTGCTTCTTCATGGAACCCTTCGTGGGTAGAGCCCTCCGTGGACTCTCGCGACCGTTACCCTCCGTGGGTTGAAGACTCCATGAACATGGACATACGATAGCACCACCTATCGGAACCACGGGAAATCATCGTGTCATCATTTGTGTTTGCATTCCTAACCCTTTCTTTACTTACATGTGCAATGTCTTTACTTTCCGCTGCTACACTCTTAGACATTCATGTGTAGGGTGTTACTTGATATGCTATGAATGCTAAAACTTTCCAAGAATTAAAATTGGGAAAAATGTAAAACTTTTATTTGGTCAAGTAGTCTAATCACCCCCCTCGAGACCTACTTTCGATCCTACACATGTTCTGATGATTACTCAATGGTTCAATGTGCAATGTTGTATGGCTAAGAACTGGAACTTCAAAGACGTTTTGAATGTCATGGAGCATATGATATGTTCCAGGAGTTGAAGTTTATCTTTCAGAAGAATGACCGGATCGAGAGGGATGATACCTTCAATAAATTCTATGCTTGCAAAATGGAGGAGAACGGGTCTGTCAGTGAACGCATACTCACAATGTCTACGTATTCCACCCGTCTGGCCAAATTGGGGATGCCCCTTTCGACAAAGGCGATCACTGACAAAGTTATTCAATCATTGTCGCCTAGCTACAAGGGCTTCATGTTGAACTATAACATGCACAAGATGAACAAGTCAGTCGTCGAGCTATTTCCGATGTTAAAAGTCGCTGAGTCCGAGATTCAGAAGGAGCATCAAGTGTTGATGGTCATTTAAACCACTAGTTTCAAGAAGAATGTCGAGGGCAAGAAGGGTAACTCCAAGAAGAGTGGAAAAGCAGTTGCCCCTCCTGTGAAGAAACCCAAGGCTGGACCCAAGCCAGAAAATGAGTGCTTTCATTGCAAGGGAACTGGTCACTAGAAGCGGAACTGCCCCAAGTATCTGGCCGACAAGAAGGCGGCCAACAACAAACAAGGTATATATGATGTACATGTTATTGATGCATACCTTACCAACTCTCGTTGTAGTTCTTGGGTATTTGATACCGGTTTGTTTGCTCACATTTTGAACTCAAAATAGGAACTACGGAATAGACAAAGGCTGAGAAAGGAAGAAGTGACGATGCGTGTGGGAAATGGTTCCAAGGTTGATGTGATCGCCGTCGGCACACTCGCTCTTCGATTACCATCGGGATTAGTGATGAACCTGAATAATTGTTATTTAGTGCCTGCGTTAAGCATGAACATTATATCTAGATCTTGTTTATTGCGAGACAGATACTCATTTAAATCAAAAAATAATGGTTTGTTCTATTTACATGAGTAATATCTTTTATGGTCATGCACCCAATGTGAGGGGTTTATTCATATTGATCTCGATGATGATACACATGTTCATAACATTGATGCCAAAAGATGTAGAGTTGATGATGATAGTACCACTTTCTTGTGGCACTGCCGTTTAGGTCATATTGGTGTAAAACGCATGAAGAAGCTCCATGCCGATGGAGTCACTTGACTGCGAATCACTTGACACATGTGAACCATGCCTCATGGGCAAGATGTCTAAAACGCCGTTCTCTTGAACAATGGAATGGGCAAGAGAAATGTTGGAAATCATACATACTGATGTGTGCGGTCCGATGAGCATTGAGGCGCGCGATGAATATAGCTATTTTCTCGCCTTCACTAATGACTTGAGTAGATATGGGTATATTTACTTGATGAAACACAACTCTGAAATGTTTGAAAAGTTCAAGAAATTTTAGAGTGAAGTTGAGAATCATCGTAACAAGACGATCAAATTCATGCGATCTGATCGAGGAGGTGAATATCTGAGTTATGAGTTTGGCAGTCACTTAAGACTGTGTGGAATTGTTTCGCAATTGACACCGACTGGAACACCACAACGTAATGGTGTGTCCAAACATCGTAATCGAACCTTATTAGATATGGTGCGTTCTATGATGTCTCTTGCCGAGTTGCCACTATCATTTGGGGGTTATGCATTAGAGACAACTGCATTCACTTTAAATAGGGCACCATCCAAATCCTTTGAGACGACGTCATTTGAACCATGGTTTGGCAAGAAGCCAAAGTTGTCATTTCTTAAAGTTTGGGGATGTGATTCTTATGTCAAAAAGCTTCAGCCTGAAAAGCTGGAAACCAAAGCGAAGAAATGCGTCTTCATAGGATACCCAAAAGAGATAGTTGGGTATATCTTCTATCTTAGATCCGAAGGCAAAGTGTTTGTCGCTAAAAACAGAACATGTCTTGAGAAAGAGTTTCTCTCAAAAGAATTGAGTGGGAGGAAGATAGAACTTGATGAGGTTGTCGAACCTTTGTTTCAACCAGAGAGTAGCGCGGCGCAGAAAGATGTTTCTATGGAGCCTAGATCATTTGAAGAGGAACTTAATGGTGATGATCATGAAGCTTCGGATCAAGTTTCTATCAAACCCCGTAGGTCGACAAGGACGCATACTGCTCCTGACTGGTACGACAACCCTGTCTTAGAGGTCCTGTTGTTCGACAACGATGAACCTAGGAACTATGGAGAAGCGATGATGGGCCCTGATTTTGAGAAATGGTTAGAGGCCATGAAATACGAGATGGGATCCATGTATGAAAACAAAGTATGGACTTTCAAAGTATTACCTAAAGGGCGAAAGGCCATTCAGAACAAATGGATCTTTAAGAGGAAGACGGACGCGGATGGTAATGTTACCGTCTATAAAGCTCGACTTGTGGCAAAGGGTTTTTGACATGTTCAAGGAGTTGACTACGATGAGACCTTCTCACTCGTAGCGATGCTTAAGTCCATCAGAATCATGTTAGCAATAGCTGCATATTTCAACTATGAAATTTAGCAGATGGATGTCAAAACATCATTCCTTAACGGTTTCAGGAAGAGTTGTATATGATACAACCAGAAGGTTTTGTCGATCCAGAGAATGTTGACAAAGTTTGCAAACTCTAGCGATCCATTTATGGAGTGGTGCAAGTATCTCGGAGTTGGAATCTGTGCTTTGATGAGGTGATCAAAGCGTTCGGGTTTATACAAGTTTACAGAGAAGCTTGTATTTACAAGGAAGTGAGTAAGAGCTCTATGGCGTTTCTAATATTATATGTGGATGACATATTGCTGATTGTAAACAATATAGAAATGTTGGAAAGCGTGAAGGAATATTTGAACAAGAGTTTTTCAATAAAGGACCTAGGTGAAGCTGCTTTCATATTAGGCATTAAGAACTATAGAGATAGATGAAGACGCTTAATAGGACTTTCACAGAGTACATAACTTGAAAAGGGTTTGAAGAAGTTCAAAATGGATCAGTCCAAGAAGGGGTTCTTGCCTGTGTTACAAGGTGTGAAGTTGAGTAAGACTCAATGCCCAGTGACTACAGAAGATAGAGAGAAGATGAGTGTCATCATCTATGCTTCAGCTATAGGCTCTATCATGTATGCAATGCTGTGCACAAGACCTGATGTCCGCCTTGTCGTAAGTATGACCGGAAGGTTTCAAAGTGATCCAGGAATGGAGCACTAGACGACGTTCAAGAATATCCTTAAGTACCTGAAATGGACTTAGGAAATGTTTCTCGTTTATGGAGGTGATCAAGAGCTCATCGTAAAGGGTTACGTGGATGCAAGCTTTGACACTGATCTGGATGACTCTAAATTGCAAACCAGATATGTATTTATTCTCAATGGGGGAGTAGTAAGTTGGTGCAGTTCCAAGCAGAACATGGTAGCCGATTCTACATGCGAAGCGGAGTACATCGCAGCCTTAGAGGCAGCGAAGGAGGGTGTCTGGATGAAGGAGTTCATGACAGATCATGGAGTAGTGCCCAGTGCACTGAATCCAGTGGATCTGTTTTGTGATAACACTGGTGCCATTGCCCTGGCCAAGGAACCAAGGTTTCACAAGAGGACCAGACACATAAAGCGACGCTTCAATTCCATCCGCGAGTACATCAAGGAGGAGGACAAAAATATTTGCAAAGTGCACATGGATCCGAATGTTGCAGACCAGTTGAATAAACCTCTTCCAAGGGCTAAACATGATCAACAACAAAACTGTATGGGTGTTCGATTCATTACAATGTAAATCACATAGTGATGTGAGCTAGATTATTGACTCTAGTGCAAGTGGGAGACTGTTGGGAATATGCCCTAGAGGCAATAATAAAATGGTTATTATTATATTTCCTTGTTCATCTTAATCGTTTATTATCCATGTTATATTTGTCTTGACTGGAAAGACATTGCATGTGTGGATACATAGACAACACCTTATCCCTAGTATGCCTCTAGTAGACTATCTCGTTGATCAAAATGGTCAAGGTTTCCTAGCCATAGACATGAGAGGTCATTTGATAATGGTATCACATCATTGGGAGAATGATGTGATGGACAAGACCCAAACCATAAACATCGCATTTGATCGTGTCAGTTTATTCCTATAGTTTTCTGCATGTCAAGTATCTGTTCCTACGACCATGAGATCATGCAACTCACTGACACCGTAGGAGTACCTTGTGTGTATCGAACATCACAAAGTAATTGGGTGACTATAAAGGTGCTCTACAAGTATCTCCGAGGGTGTCTATTGGGTTGGCATGGATCAAGACAGGGATTTGTTACTCCATGTGATGGAGAGATATCTCACGGCCCACTCGGTAATACAACATCACAACAAGCCTTGCAAGCAAAGTGACTAAAGTGTTAGCCATGGGATCTTGTATTAGGAAACGAGTAAAGAGACTTGTCGGTAACGAGATTGAACTAGGTATGGAGATACCGACGATCGAATCTCGAGCAAGTAACATATCGATGAATAAAGGGAACATCATACGGGATTCACCAAATCCTTGACATAGAGGTTCAACCGATAAAGATCTTTGTAGAATATGTAGGAACCAATATTGGCATCCAGGTCCCGCTATTGGTTATTGAACATAGAGGTGTCTCGTACATGTCTACATAGTTCTCGAACCCACAGGGTTTGCACACTTAACGTTCGATGACGTTTCACTAGTATTGAGTTATGTATATTGGTGATCGAAGGTTGTTCGGAGTCCCGGATGAGATCTTGGACGTCACAAGGAGATCTGAAATGGTCCGAAGGTAAAGATTGATATATAGGAAGTCCTGTTTTGGTCACCAAAAAACTTTCGGGTACTTCGGTAGTGTATCGGGAGTGCCGGGAGGGTACCTGGGGCCATCGGGAGGGGTGTCTCGACCCAAAGGACCTGATGGGCTGCGGGAGGAGTCAAAACAAACCCTAGTGGTCTGGCTGAACCCCCCACTAAGGACCATGCCGCGTGTAGCAACCCGTCCTGGAAAGGTCAAGCCTCTATGTGTTCTATGCCATCCCTGGATCAGTATGCTGGCACACACAGTACATCAATGTATATATCAAAGTGCAATCACATGTAATTAACGTAAAACTCATATATACCTTATAATCTCAGAGGAAATAGTCAACGGGAGTGGAGTCCCAATAAACACCAACGGTAGGTTGAGTGTAGACCGTAACCTTGAATCGTACTCTTACTCGTCCAAGAAGAGTATCTGCAACATGAGACGTTGCCGCCGTGTAGGTCAGCATTTTGAATATGCTGGCAAGTCACAAAAGAGGGGGTGAAAAAATAATCATCTATACTATATGCATATATGGCAGGTGGGGCTGTAAGTTCAAGTTTTGCGTAAAGAAAAATTTTCCTACAACAAGAGAGGGGCAAAACAAAAGTTATTACTACAATGTTGGTTGATTAATGAGATTGTTCCATAAAACCAATTCTCATACCCAAGTTAAAAATAATACCCTCATCAATATAATTATTTGTGTTGAGAGTTCTAGATAGTTTAAGTTCCTTTGGCTCAAGTTGTCCATGACCGTGGAAACGGCTAATCGATTAGGTTTGAGTACTCTGCAGAGTTTTGCACACGTTCCCCACAAGATTTGATCGCCTCCGTTGGATTCCTCGCACTTCAGGGTGTTTGAGGAACGGATGATAAAAACATGGTCTTCTAAGGGGTTCCTCTGAGACTCTATCGGTGCCCATCCTTTCCTACCGTTCTTCTACATCTCGTAGCACCGCCTGTCCAGGGTCACCACAATATCCAACCAAGCCAGAGCCCATAATGGCTTATGGCTGTGCAGGTAAGCCTTGGGTCTTGAAACATCCATCCATCTCTTTGTTCCTGGGTGGACCTTTCTGCGTGAATATTGGCACTTCTCCAGTAACACCTAGGCTAACAACTGGCTTCTCCAGGGCGTCGTTCAACCATCATCCACCCAGAGGTATGTTGAAAACATGGAGTCTTGAAGTCTTGATCATCATGTAGGTCTTGTAATTATTATCCCACAACTCTCATGCATCACACAACCAACCCCGTCTACTAATAGCATAGCAAAATTAAATCAACGTTTCCCGGGGCCAAAGTGTCAAAGGGTTGAGGGGTGCCTACCACATGATACTACAGCAAGTAACCAAATTTCCAAATTACCTACTTTGCATGCAATGGGTGGAAGGTTGAACTAATGCAACTTGAAAAACATAGGTAATAACATGGTCAATGTGAACTTGCCTAGTAACGTTCATGAAGATAGAATCGCTCTCAGAAATTTACTTGATAGAACTATTCGTCACTCTTCGATAAAATCTATAATAATCAAACATTGCATTCATATAAGCAATCACACTAGCAATCAATTCTAACAATCAAAAAGTAACACAAAACCAAAAGCAACAAGGTTGTGATGAAGTAAATACTTAAGACAAAACTCAAAACAGCAAAGTTTCATCAACACAACTAAGGTTGGTTTTCTCTACAAATGATCCTATTTTCAAAGGTAACAAAACAAAAACAAAGCAAATATAACAAAATTATTTTAGTAAATATTTTACTTAGCAAAAAGATTTACTTTTGAAGAACAACTAAAAATTATGAAAACAACACTCTAAACAACATAGATTTTTGCCTAATAAACTTAACGACAAGAAAGCCAAAATAAAATATTAAAATAACAGAAACAAGATATGTAACAACTAAATTAACAAAAAGTATATTTTATAAAACAAATTTTATTTAAAGGTATTTTCCAAAAGCAAATCAAACTAGCAAATGGAAATCAATTACTAGTTATAATTAACTAGAATTGATTTTCATGCAATCAACTAATAAAATAATATTTGTTTGAAGGGCTACTGTTATCTAATAGAAAAATTTATAAAATCTATCAACTAATATAAAAGAAAATAAATTAAAAAAATTTAAAACAAAATAAATATAAATAAATCCTAAAAAGAACTAAAACAGAATAAGTTTTGTTAAAAATACTAATTTAAAATATTCTAATAATTCTCAAATTCTGATAATTTAAAATCTGTTTGAATTCAAATTATTCAACATAGTCAAACTTGATATCTACAGATACTAGATAAAATTTGTGACAAGATGCAAAAAGAATCAATTTAAAACAATTAAAAACTTAAAAGATATAAAGAAAACAAAAACAGAACTATTCTGTTTTAAAAACAGAAAACAGAAAAAAGGAAAATCCTAACTAACGGACAGGGTACACGTGGCGCTCTCTTATTGGCTGAAGGTTGCGCGCTACGGTAACTAACTAGCGAATGGCCGCACGTTAAATAAAATGCTATGGCTAAAATAGAATAAAAGAAAACCGATCGGTTTAATTAAATAAACCGAAAGGGTACGCGGGATCTAATCCTAACCGTTCAATAGAGATCACACGATTGAGGAGGAAGGAGAGCTCACAGGGGGGTCGGGGTGCTCCGGCGAAGCTCCGGCGATGTCCGACGGCGGCAAGGTCGACGGAGACGGCATTCCAGTGGTCCTCCGGTGTTGGTGATGGCACCGGTCGACGTAGGCGAGGACGGCGAGCACGACGGTAGCGTCAACGGGGCTCGAGGGCGACGGTGTTGACGGCGACGAGCTCGGAGGCGGCGGTGGCACTCGGGTGTTGACGGGGAAAGGGGCTCCGGTGGATGCGGGGCTCGGCCAAGGGCACTGGGAGGTGCGCGCGAGCGAGGGGGAGCGGTTGGTGGGCTCGGGAGGCGGCGGGGGTGTCAGGGTGGAGCGGCACGAGCTCGAGGAGCTTCGGTGGTGGCCGGAGCTCTAACGAGTGATTACGACGGCGAGAGGGCACGGGGAAGGGGGTTTCAAAGGGGAAATGGGTAGAGGGGGGCTCGGCCTTTATAGGGGGCGGCTCGGGGTCGTAGAAAGGAAGGGAATCGTCGAGGGGATCGGGCTCCGGCGAGATCTGCTCGGGAGTGAATGGAGAGAGTGGGAGGAGGAAGGTGACCGCGGAGATCGCGCTCGCGGTCATTCGGGCCCGCACGTCAGAGAGAGAGAGGGAGAGTGTGCGGCATCGTTGGCCGATTCGAAGGAGGTGGGCCGCGGTGGACTTTCCTAATACGTTAAACATTTCTTTTATAAAATAATAGAGAATGGAAGCTATCTTTATGACAATCAAGTCATTTCCAAAAATGTTGATTTATATATCAAAGTGACCAAGGGAATTATTGCAATTTAATGAACATTTTTCCACGGCCAAAACAAATACTTCAAAAAAATATTTTTTTCAGAAAAATGCCTAATTTGATTTTAATTCTTTTTGCAATAAACTTTCAAATAACCCCCTGGGTTTTTATGGTTCAAAACTTCACAAAAATAACCCTGGTGTGGGGTGTCATGTTACTCCTCTCAAAAATCTTGTCAAGGGTGTTTGAATTCTTTCAAAATTTAAAATGGAACCAAATATGAAATGAATTCCAAAAAGAATAATTTAGATATTTTCAAATCCACTTTTCAAATTCCTTGTTTATGAACAAGTCATGTTATCTTCTCTCACTGATTTGAAATGGAATTGAATTTTGAATTCAAATCACAAAAGGGGAAAGTCATTTTATTCTCTCTCCTTCAAAAGTTTTCAACAAGTTTCAAATTTCACTCAATTCAATCACTCAGACAAACAAACATTCATTCTAATATTTATTATAACGTTCCAAAATTTGGGATGTTACAAACCTACCACACTTAAAATTAATCTCGTCCTCGAGATTCGAAAGGGCTAGAAAGAATAGGTTAGGGTTTGGGGGTCTTCTAACAAATCCATTGTCCTAGAAGTGTGGGGTCTACCACAATTAATATGAGAGTTAATGGTCCTTCAAAAGTCATGGCGATCCTGTGGGTGCATCTGTCTCTTCACATACTTCACGATAGCTCCTTCGGTGATGCTCTTCCGTTTAATTAGAATCTCATGTTCTCATAAAAAAATGTATTTCCTCCGATATTGGGTCTTCTTAACTGACAGGTCTCGCGATCATTCTCATAACTTATCTAAGATTTCATGGTGGTCTACCATTTGTGGTTATCCTGCAGTGAAATGGGTCTTGACTTCATTGCTCACCGTATAATTCCTACGTGTGACAGCAACTGCCATGTATAAGGGGTTTTCATCATACCATTCTAAGGCTTAAACAAAAGCTTCAAAGAACGTCGTCATGTTTACTATGGGTAAGTCACTCAGATTTACCATTCCGAATAGCAAGAGAATGATAAGAGTAAGTCGTCATGGTGGCCAAGCCATGTCGCACTGAAATCATTACCTTGTATAAGGTTTAGTGAATCTCGTATTCTAACACTTGGGCTTCCTCACAAGCGTTGCAGAAATTTCTCTTGTCAACGAACGAAGTTCGGATAAATCCATTGATTCTGCAGGCTGAGCAAAAACATCTATCGTTTCTTCACATCTCTCTGGCTTTCGGATACTCCTAAGGAAACGTTTGCTGATCCAATCACAACTTCTTGCTTCATGATCTTTGGGCAACCTTCATGAAACCATGAGATCCATCCTTTATACACGTCCTATTCCTTGAATATGTTTTTCCTTTCCATTGGTCTGTTTACCAATAATAGTTTTGGTTCATCATATTCAAAATCCAAGGTATAAAATTTCAGGTGTCATCCACATAGTTGGATATGGTTCCACATTCTCTTCACCTGTAGTCACTTATCCAAACTCCTTAACATGAACGGTATTTTCTTCATTCATTGGTCCCTATGGTTACTACCAAACTCAAAATGAAATGTACACATGCCTTCATAGACCATATTTTCTCGTATCCTCGAAAATGGTCAGTGATCTTTGTTCATAGAGTAACAACTCATATACTTCAACATCGGAGAATTATGATGCCATAAATTCCATGAACTCATGAATTTATTACAAATTCTGAGACTTCCGTTACATAACTTCAAAATGATAAGAGGGCTACCTATTACATTTATTACTTCCAAAATCCAAAACTCAAACTACTCGTGTTTAGCCTTCTTCTCCGGGCAGGTATAGGAGTAGTGTCATGTCTTGTTGCACCGATGACAAGTGATGTGTCTCAGATCCTTCCGTGTAGAAAACCATGGAGTCTTCTTCTTCTTCTTGGGTTGGGTTACTTTCCTGATGCTTTCTTCATACCTCTTGCAAAAACAGTGTGGCCTCTCCAAGCTACAATGCAAACATCTAATGCCTCTGCTTACTTGGCCTTTCTTCTTGTACAGGTTGATCATTTCTTCTATCTCCTGAGAATCATATCACACTTGTTCTGTCGGGAAGTCTCCCAGATAGTCGTTCGGATAATCCTGAGAGATATGTCCTTCTTCTCCACACGAATAACATGACTTGGTATCAATGTTTGGGTCTGGTATATCTCTCATCATCATGGGTTCTTCTAACTTTTTCCCGAGGAATTCCTTCATTGCTTCCTTCTACTGCTTCATGACTTCTTGCACCTTGGGGTAGAGTTGACATTGTGTCGGATAGTGAGTGGTTCATTCACACAAGAAACATGTCTCCTGCCTAGTTGGGCATTCCTCAGCAGGGTGATTTTCTTCACAATGAGGGCATCCTTCCTTGTGTTCTTCCTGGGTGTGTCCTATCTCTCCACATATCTTGCATGCGCAAATCTTCTTCACATCTTTGCAACGGGGCTTCTGGGTGTTGGTGATAACATGAGATTTTTGCAGAGTCATCTTGAATTCTTCCCAAGTGATTGATGCTTGCCTATCATGGATATCTTCATGCATCTTCCACCAATGTGCAGCACCTTCTACAAAGTACCGAAGAGCATACTGGACCATCTCGTTCCTTGCAACACGGTTACTCCTTAGGTGATCCCCAATGTCCTGAATCCATTCTTATGTCTCTAACCGAGTCATCGATCCAGGATACACGAGTCTAGCTTCATTCATCATCTATTGGGTTCAAGGTATTGGAATGAGACACGAGGGAGAGAAAAAGGAGGGGATACACACAATACAAACAATGGTTTTAAAAATAGATTTTTTTTGTGGCTGTCAAAAAACATACACACAAATGACAGCTCACAAATCATCGTATCTAACGTGAGTATGCAAAAGGGGTTTGGTCTTCTAGGGGGCATATAAATCTTGTAATTCTTTAGGGTCTTCGAATTCTTCGGGTCTTCACAGTCTTCAACTCGTGTAGCTTAAATTCTTCTAACGCATGGTGAAATCCTCTTTACTTTGAAGTGGCCATCAATTTTTTCAATGTCTTGTCCTTCTCGAAGTGCTCTCAGTTGATCCTTAGTGTGGTTAAAGGGGAAAGGGTATTTTCTAACTCTTTGAGGTAAGAGAGATCATTTGATAAAGCTCAAATAAGATGAGAAGTAAAGGGTCTTTTGAAAACAAAGTTTTTCGAGAAATCATTTCCTAAGGGCTTTCTAGTTTCTAGGGTCACGTCCTACAGTCGACATGTGCTCTGATACCATTTATGTAGCGACCCGACCTGGAAAGGTCAAGCCTATATGTGTTCTGTGCCATCCCTGGATCAGTATGTTGGCACACACAGTACATCAATGTATATATCAAAGTGCAATCACATGTTATTAACGTAAAACTGATATATACCTTATAATCTTAGTGGAAACAGTCAACAGGAGTGGAGTCCCAATAAACACCAACGGCAGGTTGAGTGTAGACCGTAACCCTGAATCGTACTCTTACTCGTCGAAGAAGAGTGTCTGCAACATGAGATGTTGCAGTCGTGTAGGTCAGCATTTGGAATATGCTGGCAAGTCACAAAAGAGGGGGTGAAAAAATAATCATCTATACTATATGCATATATGGCAGGTGGGGCTATAAGTTCAAGTTTTGCGTAAAGCAAATTTTTCCTACAACAAGAGAGGGGCAAAACAAAAGTTATTACTACAATGTTGGTCGATTAATGAGATGGTATCACCAACCAATTCTCATACCCAAGTTAACAATAATACCCTCATCAATATAATTATTTGTATTGAGAGTTCCAGATAGTTTCAGTTCCTTTGGCTCAAGTTGTCCATGACCGTGGACACGGCTAATCGATTAGGTTTGAGTACTCTGGAGAGTTTTGCACACGTTCCCCACAAGATTTGATCGCCTCCGTTGGATTCCTCGCACTTCAGGGTGTTTGAGAAACGGATGATAAAAACATGGTCTTCTAAGGGGTTCCTCTTAGACTCTGTCAGTGCCCATCCTTTCCTACCGTTCTGCTACATCTCGTAGCACCGCCTGTCCAGGGTCAACACAATATCCAACCAAGCCAGAGCCCATAATGGCTTGTGGCTGTGCAGGTAAGCCTTGGGTCTTGAAGCATCCATACATCTCTTTGTTCGTGGGTGGACCTTTCCGCGTGAATACTGGCACTTCTCCAGCAACACCTAGGCTAACCACTGGCTTCTCTAGGGCGCCATTCAACCATCATCCACCCAAAGGTATGTTAAAAACTTGGAGTCTTGAAGTCTTGATCATCATGTAGGTCTTGTAATTATTATCTCACAACTCTCATGAATCACACAACCAACCCCGTCTACTAATAGCATAGCAAAATTAAATCAACGTTTCCCAGGGCCAAAGTGTCAAAGGGTTGAGGGGTGCCTACCACATGATACTACATCAAGTAACGAAATTTCCAAATTACCTACTTTGCATGCAATGGGTGGAAGGATGAACTAATGCAACTTGAAAAACATAGGTAATAACATGGTCAATTTGAACTTGCCTGGTAAGGTTGATGAAGATAGAATCGCTCTTAGAAATTTACTTGATAGAACTATTCGTCACTCTTCGATAAAATCTATAATAATCAAACATTGCATTCATATAAGAAATCATACTAGCAATCAATTCTAACAATCAGAAAGTAACACAAAACCAAAAGCAACAAGGTTGTGATGAAGGAAATACTTAAGACAAAACTCAAAACAACAAAGTTTCATCAACACAACTAAGGTTGGTTTTCTCTACAAATGATCCTATTTTCAAAGGTAACAAAACAAAAACAAAGCAAATATAACAAAAGTATTTTAGTAAATATTTTACTTAGCAAAAAGAATTATTTTTGAAGAACAACTAAAAATTATGAAAACAACACTCTAAACAACATAGGTTTTTGCCTAATAAACTTAACAAAATGAAAGCCAAAATAAAATATTAAAATAACAAAAACAAGATATGTGAGAAATAAATTAACAGAAAGTATATTTTATAAAACAAATTTTATTTAAAGGTATTTTCCAAAAGCAAATCAAACTAGCAAATGGAAATCAATTACAAGTTATAATTGACTAGAATTGATTTTCATGCAATCAACTAATAAAATAATATTTGTTTGAAGGGCTACTATTATCTAACAGAAAACTTTATAAAATCTATCAACTAATATAAAATAAATTAAATTAAAACAATTTAAAACAAAAGAAATATAAATAAATCCTAAAAAGAACTAAAACAGAATATGTTTGGTTAAAAATACTAATTTAAAATATTCTAATAATTCTCAAATTCTACCTACTGTTAAATAAAGTCACTAGTGACAAGGAGCAAAAATAATCAACTTAAAATATATTTTTAAACTCAAGATATTCAGAAAATAAATTTGAATCTAATCTGTTTGAATTCAATTTTAAATTATTCAAACATAGTCAAACTTTATATCGACAGAAACTCGATAAAATTTGTGACAAGATGCGAAAAGAATCAATTTAAAAAAAAAACTTAAAAGATATCAAGAAAACAAAAACAGAACTATTCTGTTTTAAAAAGAGAAAACAGAAAAAAGGAAAATCCTAACTAATGGACAGGGTACACGTGGCGCTCTCTTATTGGCTGAAGGTTGTGCGCTACGGTAACTAACTAGCGAACGGCTGCACGTTAAATAAAATGCTACGGCTAAAATAGAATAAAAGAAAACCAGTCGGTTTAGTTAAATAAACGGAAAGGGTACGTGGGATCTAATCCTAACCGTTCAATAGAGATCAGACGATTGAGGAGGAAGGAGAGCTCACAGGGGGGATCGGGGTGCTCCAGCAAAGCTCTGGCGATATCCAATGATGGCGAGGTCGACGGGGACGGTGTTTCGGTGGTCCTCCGGCGTTGGTGATGGCACCGGTCAACGCAGGCGAGGACGGCGAGCACGACGGTAGCGTCAGCGATGCTCGGGGGCGAAGATGTCGACGGCGGCGAGCTCGGAGGCGGCGGCGGCACTCGGGTGTCGTTGGGAAAGGGGCTCCGGTGGGTGCGGGGATCGGGCGAGGGCACTGGGAGGTGCACGCAAGCGAGGGGAGCGGTTGGTGGGCTCGGGAGGCAGCGGGGGTGTCGGGGTGGAGCGGCACGAGCTCGAGGAGCTTCGATGGTGGCCGGAGCTCTGGTGAGTGATTACTACGGCGAGAGGGCACGGGGAAGGGGGTTTCGGAGGGGAAATGGGTAGAGGAGGCCTCGGGATTTATAGGGGTCGGCTCGGGGTCATAGAAAGGAAGGGAATCGTCGAGGGGATCGGGCTCCGGCGAGATCTGCTATGGAGTGAATGGAGAGAGCGGGAGGAGGAAGGTGACCATGGAGATCGCGCTGGCGGTCGGTCAGACCCACACATCAGAGAGAGAGAGAGAGAGAGAGGGCGCGACGTTGGTGGCCGATTCGAAGGAGGTGGGCCGCGGTGGACTTTCCTAATACGTTAAACATTTCCTTTTATAAAATAACAGAGAATGGAAACTATCTTTATGGCAATCAAATCATTTCCAAAAATGAATATTTATATATCAAAATGACGAGGGGAATTAATGCAATTTAAAGAACATTTTTCCACGGCCAAAATAAATACTTCAGAAAAATAATTTTTTTCAGAAAAATGCCTAATTTGATTTTAATTCTTTTTGCACTAAACTTTCAAATAACCCCCTGGGTTTTTATGGTTCAAAACTTCACAAAAATAACCCTGGTGTGGAGTGTCATTTTACTCTCAAAAATCTTGTCAAGGGTATTTGAATTCTTTCAAAATTTAAAATGGAACCAAATATGAAATGAATTCCAAAAAGAATAATTTAGAGATTTTCAAATCCACTTTTCAAATTCCTTGTCTATGAAGAAGTCATGTTATCTTCTCTCACTGATTTGAATTAGAATTGAATTCTGAATTCAAATCACAAATGGGGAAAGTCATTTTATTCCCTCTCCTTCAAAAGTTTTCAAATTCACTCGATTCAATCATTCAGACAAACAAACATTCATTCTAATATTTATTATAACATTCCAAAATTTGGGATGTTACACCGCGAGGGGTGGGAAAAATCCAAAGGTGGAAAAGGTGGAAAGAGTTTCCAAGTGGAGAGGAGGAATCCGACTCCTAGTAGGATTGGAGTAGGACTCCTCCACCTCCAATTTCGGCCAAACCTTGAGGGTTTGAGGCTGCCTCCTCCCCTCCCTCCGTCCATTATATACTAGAGGATTTAGAGGGGAGAGCTAACCCAAATTGCCACGTGCTCCCTCTTCCTCTCGATCATAGTTCCTCCTCTAGATCGTTTCAGCAATGCTTAGGCAAAGCCCTGTTGGAATAGTTCCACCACCATCACCGTCGTGCCATCGCACAGCGAGAGAACTAATCAACCTATACTCTCCCTCTTGTTGGATCAAGAAGGCGGATATCGTCATCGATCTGGAAGTGTGCTGAATGCGGAGGTGCCGTCCATTCGGCGCTAGATCGGGACGGATCGTTATTGGATCGCAGGACGCTCGGCGATTTGGATCATGAAGACGTTCAACTACATCAACCGCATTTCTTAATGCTTCCCGCTTGGTAATCTACAGGGGTATGTAGATCCACTCTCCCCCTCGTAGATGCTCATCACCATGGATAGATCTTGCGCGTGCATACGAAATTCTTTGTTTCCCATGCAACGTTCCGCAACACTGCCGACAACTATGGCGAGATGATGACGAGCGCACTCAATAAAGTTGTTTAAGTGACACAACTCGAGCATGCGTTGACACGTACTTGATGCCTATATGCATAATCATGAAAAATTCTTCTTTCTAGTTCTCGAGCATGCGTTGGTTTCCCATGAAGAGGAACGGTTTGAGGCAGTAAAGTAGATAAGTATTTCCCTCAGTTTTTGAGAACCAAGGTATCAATATAGTAGGAGATACAAGCGAGCCACCAATAGATGTACCTGCACAAAGAATCAAACTCTTGCACCCAACGCTATAAAGGGGTTGTCAATCCCTTCACGGTTACTTGCGAGGATGAGATCTAGTAGAGATAGATATAGTAGGATGCTTGAAAGGAAAGTAAAACTAAAAGTAAAAATAGTGCACCAAGTATTTTTGGCATTTTTGGTTTTAGATCTGAAAGTATAATATGGATCTCCACAATTCATCGGATCTCCACAAACACACCGCAAAAGAGTATTACATCGGATAGATCTCCATGAAGATCATGAAGAACATGGTATTGAGAAGCAAAGAGAGAGAAGAAGCCATCTAGCTACTAGCTATGGAACCGTGGGTCTGTGGTGAACTACTCACGCATCATCGGAGGGGCAATGGAATTGATGCAGATGCCCTCCATGATTGAATCCTTCTCCGGCAGATTACGAGAAAGGCTCCGAGATTGGATCTCTTGGGAATGAAGGCTGCTGGCGGAGGAAAAGTGTTTTCGTGGCTCTTTTTGATAATGATGGAATATTTGGATATTTATAGGCTGAAGATTAGGGTTAGGGGAGTTTCCAGGGGGCCACAAGCCTGCCCGGCGCGGGGTACCCCCTGGCCGTGGCTAGCGTGCTTGTGGCACCGTGGCAACTCCTCTGCCTTGGTTCTCAAGTCTCGTGGCTTCCTTTTATTCTGGAAAAAAAATCATTCCAGAGGTTTTATTCTGTTGGACTCCATTTAATATTCCTTATCTGCGAAACTCACAAACAAGGAAAAATAGAAATTGGAACTAGGCTCTAGATTCATAGGTTAGTCCCAAAAATAATATAAAATAGCATATTAATGCATATAAAACATCCAAAATAGATAATATAATAGCATGGAACAATCAAAATTTATAGATACATTGGAGACGTATCAGCATCCCCAAGCTTAATTCCTGCTCGTCCTCGAGTAGGTAAATGATAAAAACAGCATTTTTGATGTGGAATGCTACCTAACATATTTATCCATGTAATATTATTTATTGTGGCATGAATATTCAAATCCGTAAGATTCAAACCAATACTCTAATATTGATATAAAAATAGTAATACTTTGAGCACACCAACCAGGTAGTCGTGTCCTTTCGAAATAACATGGCCTTTGAAAGTTATCGCTACAAAATCATATGGTCTGGCTATGCTCTATCTTCCCCACACAGTGTTTTTAAATCATGCACAACCCCGATGAGCAAGTCAAGCAATTGTTTCACACTTTTGGTGTTCTCAAACCTTTTCAACTCTCACGCAATACATGAGCGTGAGCCATGGATGTACATTATAGGTGGAATAGAATATGAAGGAGGTGCAAGGGAAAAAGGAGAAGAAAGTCTCACATCAACTAGGCGTATCAACGGGTTATGGAGATGCCCGTCAATAGATATCAATGTGAGTGAGTAGGGATTGCCATGTAACAAATGCACTTAGAGCTATAAGTGTATGAAATCTCAAAAAGAAAACGAAGTGGTCATGCATATTGAATATCCACTAGTTATATGAAAGTGACAAAATAGGAGACTCTCTATCATGAAGATCTTGGTGCTAATTTGAAGCACAAGTGTGGAAAAGGTATTAGCAATTGTCCCTTCTCTCTTTCTCTCATTATTTTATTTTTTATGTTGGGCTTCTTTGGCCTCTTTTATTTTTTGTTTGGGCTTTGCTAGCCTCTTTTATTTTTTGTAAAGTCCGGATACTCGTCCCAACTTGTGAGAGAGTCATAGCCTCCATCATCCTTTTATCTCATGGGACAATGCTCTATTAATGAAAAATCATCACACTTTTATTTACTTATAACTCAAAGAAAAAGAAATTAAAACTCGATTCCTATGACAAGATATAACTCTATACGCAATATGAAGTGATGATGCAAGTCATAGAGAAACTACTTGGTGGAAGTTGCATGTCAATATATCTCGGAATGGCTATGGAAATGCCATAATAGGTAGGTATGGTGGCTGTTTTGAGGAATATATGCTGGCTGTTTTGAGAAAGGAGGGTTTGATGTGGTGGGGACCCCAACTCATAAGTCGTGATCACCGAATGCACGTGTACCGAGATCCCAGAGATCAATGCTCATTGAACACACAGAAGCTGAATAGCAAGAGTCTTACATCCACATTTAGCGTCTTACACAAATAAAGACCATGAAGGTCTAGTCTTACATAGATAAGTCCGCGAGGGCCAAACACTTAAACATTCAAGCAGCGGAAATCTTGATCGAAAGCGTGAAGCCATGCCATCTGCCTTAAACCTACGAGCATTCTATATGGGAAGCGTCCTAGTTCGCATATTCGTCACCAACGAACTCTTCACTGTACACCTGTTCTTCCATGCCTGGCCAATTAAATACCCAGTGGAAGCCAATGATTACTCTGAATGTACTCGCAAGCAACCCATGTTGTGGAACAAAGTATAACAATGCATGATATAGCACTAAGTAGGCATTTCGCAGAAAGCTAATTTTGAATGCAATGACATGTTCAGGTAACTAGGTAAGCATGCATCAACAGTTGGTAGATATCCATATGAACAAGTTATAGATATCATCATGAACAGGGGGTTGAACATCTCATTCTCAATCATCACGTCAAGTCATATGATTTATCTCAAGTGTCATCTCCGTGTCATCCACTCACGCCCATACACACCAAGTTTTCAGGAAACATCTGGACGTGGCTTAAGAAGCACCACCCAACTGTCCTTGACCGTGGACATGGATATTTGAATAGTTTTACACTCTGTAGAGGTTGCACACTTTACCCACAAGACTTGGGTAACTTCCGTGTCATCCACGACTCGCGGTATATAACATACCTGAGGTAAGCACCCAAACAATGCCTTTCCCTGGCGATACTAAACAAAGAGTCCACTCGATTGGTACCAAGCCCACATGATGTACATCACTCGTAGCATCCATGGAGGGACCAATGGTGTGCCCGGCACCTATGAAGACATCGCATGATCGTCCATACCGGTACGACCCCGTATCGAGAGTGACCACGCCACTCCCGTCACTAGTAATGCGGACACTTTGCCAGTACCCACCAATGTAATCAACAGAGCCCCATCCCATAAGGGGTATCGTGGTTGCGCATGTAAGGTTGGGACGGTCGACAAATCTTAAACCCTCCGTTTTCGAAAACACACACACTCACTTCCTTCGGTACACCACTTCTTTCTCAAGTGGTCACCCAACTCATCATCATCTCCCTCGGGCATTAGTGGCACCCGACAGGGTTTTCAAAAAGTCTTTGAAATCATTTCCTTATCTCCATCACCATGCATAATCCCAATCCCACTTGCATAGCATCTACTAGCATCCTATCTACACCCACCCGCACAACCCTCATAAGGAGGTGGGGTCATGCACGATGCAAGTATCAACAAGAAGTATCGGGGCATCCCACCCAGGTGGACACCACATCACATGATCAAATATAACGAAAGTAAAATGCTATATGATATGCAAATAAAATGGTTTCTTAACATGGTCAAAGGGCTGCTTGCCTGGCTCAACAAAGTCTTCGGGGTCTTCAAAGTCTTCAGGTCCAACTCCCTCATCAGTAGCGCAATCTATTATCGCGATAAATAGCGATAATAATAAGCATCACACAAAAACAGAGCACACAAAGCTACTATTAAAATGCTACCCTATTCTGATAAATACCCAAAACTATAATAAAAATATCTTCTAGGGTTTTGCTGTGAAAAACATTTTTGAAAACTAATAAACAGAGGCAAAAAGATGACAAAACAGGTTTTAAATTAAATCACTGCATAAAAAGTTTTCAATATTTTTCTCAAATGGAACTATTAAATTCTAAGGAATATTCTAGGATTTGTGGAGCTGGAATTATCTCAATAGGACAAATAATTTGTCCTGAGTGATTTTTGGGGTCTTCAGGGAAAAAGAAAAAGAAAAGTGGCTCGGGAGAATGGGCCAAAAGGAGCTGGCCGAATCGGCCCAGCCGGCGGAGCCGACCCGCGCGAGCCTGGTACGCGCGCACTGCATCAAACCTGACCAGTGGCCCGGGCTAGTCAGCGAGAGAGAGAGAGAGAGAGGCGAGGGACCTGGGGAGGATGACAAGCGGGGACCGCTTGGCATCACCTTCCTTGGGCCAGGGAAGGCCACAAGGGCTTACCGGTGGCTACAGGGCATTGGGAGGCGAATGGAGGGCATCGACATGCTTAGGGGCTCGCTGCCTGTCGAGTTGTGGAGGAGGGGGACGCCGAGAGGCTCCCGTTCGCCGGCGACGAGGAAGTCTGGCGGCGGCTCCTCGGGAAGGGGATGCTTTGGTCGTCCTATGCATCAAACGAAGGTGGAGATGGAAGGAAATGGTTCAGGAGGAAGCAGGGGTCCCAGGTCAGGGGTAAACGAGGGCGGAGGTAGTTAGTCACCTCGCGAAAGTCGGTAGCCCGAAGTGGGGTCTCTCGGCTCGATCCCAAGCACAGAGGGAGGGAGAGGAGTTGGGGCTTGGCCGGGCGAGGAATGGGCAAGGAAGGGGACTAGGGGAGGGAAGAGGGGCTTAGGGGAGGCCCTTTTAAAGGGGAGAAGCCGCTCACCGCACTATGGTGCGCCGGCGAGGGTGAAACGCCCGCTGGAGAGGGCGCGAGGGAGGGAGAGAGCATGCCTGGGTGTTCCTGGGCATGGTCCACGTCCAGGTGAAGGGAGAGAGAGAGCAGGGGGGCTAGCGCCCGCACGTGCGAGCTCATCCTTTGGCTGGCTCGAGCGGCACCGTGCGCGAGCGAAGGGGGACAACAGAGGAGGTGGGAGGAGGGGCCCGACCTCCTGGCGCTTTGTGGACGTCGAGGGGCTATCGGGGGACTTGCTCCCTCATCCCTAGGTGGTCGGGGGGCTCGGGATGGGGGCGGCTACAGTGTGGGTGTTAGAAATATGCCCAAGAGGATATAATAAAACAGTTATTGTTATATTTCCTTGTTCATGATAATCGTTTATTATCCATGCTATAATTGTATTGATTGGAAACATGTTGCATCTGTGGATACATAGACACAACTATGTCCCTAGTATGCCTCTAGTAGACTAGCTCGTTGATCAAAGATGGTCAAGGTTTCCAAGCCATTGACATGATATGTCATTTGATAACGGGATCACATCATTAGGAGAATGATGGGATGGACAAGACCCAAACTATAAATGTAGCATATGATCGTGTCAGTTTATTGCTACAGTTTTCTGCATGTCAAGTATATGTTCCTATGACCATGATATCATGCGACTCACGGACACCGGAGGAGTGCCTTGTGTGTATCAAACGTCGCAATGTAACTGGATGACTATAAAGATACTCTATAGGTATCTCCGAGGGTGTCTGCTGGGTTGGCATGGATCAACACTAGGATTTGTTACTCCGTGTGACGAAGAGGTATCTCAGGGCCCACTCGGTAATACAACATCACAATAAGCCTTGCAAGCAATGTTACTAGGTGTTAGCCACGGGATCTTGTATTACGGAACGAGTAAAGATACTTGCCGGTAACGAGGTTGAACTAGGTATGTAGATACCGACGATTGAATCTCGAGCATGTAACATACCGATAAACAAAGGGAACATCATACGGGATTTACTGAATCCTTGACATAGAGGTTCGACCGATAAAGATCTTCGTAGAATATGTAGGAATCAATATGGGCATCCAGGTCCCTCTATTGGTTATTGACCGTAGAGGTGTCTCGGTCCTATCTACATAGTTCTCGAACCTGCAGGGTCTGCACACTTAAGGTTTGGTGATGTTTCGGTAGTATAGAGTTATGTATGGTGGTGACCGAAGGTTGTTCGGAGTCCCGTATGAGATCCCGGACATCATGAGGAGCTCCATAATGGTCCTAAGGTGAAGATTGATATATAGGAAGTCCTATTTTGGTCACCGGAAAAGTTTCGGACTCATCGGTAGTTTACCGGGAGTGCCGGAAGGGTACCGAGGGACCATTGGGAGGGGTATTTCGATCCAAGAGGATAATGGACTGTGGGAGGATGAATACCAGCCCTTAGTGGGCTGATGGAAGTCCCTCAAAAGTTCCATGCGGCTAGGAAGAAAAGCCCAAGGAGAAAAAGGTGGAAAAAAGCAAAAAGGCTAAATAAGGAAGGAGTCCTAATCCAACTAGGAGTGGAGGAGGAGGACTCCTCCCTCACTTCGGCCGAAGCCTAGGAGGGCTGGCCCTTGTACCAAGCCTCCTCCTCTCCTCCTCCTATATATACTAGAGGTTTTAGGGTTTTTGCACATAGTTTTTCAGCCACGTGCTATCCTCTCGTCTAGATCGTAGTTTCTCCTCTAGATCAGTTTCAGCGGTGCATAGGCGAAGCCCTGCTGGAATAGCTCCACCACCATCTCTGCAATGCTGTCATGCTGCCAGAGAACTCTTATACCTCTCCGCTCCCTCTTGCTGGATCAAGAAAGGCAGAGATCGTCATCAAGCCGTACATGTGCTGAACGCGGAGGTGCCATCCATTTGGTGCTAGATCGAGACGAATCGTGATTGGATCACGGGACGCTTAGCGATTTGGATCACGAAGATGTTCGACTACATCAACCGCGTTTCTTAATGCTTCCCACTTAGCGATATACAAGGGTATGTAGATTCACTCTCCCTCTCGTAGATGCTCATCACCATGGATAGATCTTGTGTGCACATAGGAATTTTTTTGTTTCCCATGCAACGTTCCCCAATAGCGAGAGCGCACTCTAGCGCGCACCAGAGCACCCATATGACCGGCAGTGGCATAAAAAATGGGCACCTGCGTTTCCATTAGTGTCTTGGAGGTTCCAAAGATGCCCATGAGCTAGAAAGAGCTAGGGGATAGGCAAGGGTGAAGAAATGGAGTAGGGGAGAAGTTGAATTGTTGCTGCCATTGTTGTCCGGGGGGGTAAATGTGGGTTTTGCCCCACTTACCCATTGAGTCTTTGCCATAGAAAATTATTGGAGGTGAAATGCAATACTAGATAGTTGTGGTAAAAATTTGGAGGCAAGGGTATTAGAGGAAGGGGGCCAAACAAGGTTTTTGCCATTCTGGCAGAAGGTGTTTGATGGAGATTAGGGCAAGCAAATGGGCTTTGCTTGGCATGAGATTTGACAGGATCAAATGGTGGTTGTAATTAGGCCTTATCACCAAGTTTGAGATGGATTGATGAAAGGTCACAATGTAACTTTGTGAAACCCTAGAAATAAATAGATTCATGCTAAGCTAATCACCTTGATGCACCACTTAGTGTAGCATCATTATTTGGTGATTAGAACTTGTCCACAAAGTTTGGGGTCAAGGGAAGGAACTTCACAATGTAAAGTTGCTCAAATTTGCATCTGGACAGGGAGGGTTTTGGAATAGTTTGATGAACCAAAATAATTTGTATTGAGATGAAACTTTGCAAGATCATCACCTATGATAATGTTAACTTGCTGGAATTTTCTTGGAATTTATTGAGAATATTTCTTATAGAAATATTTCAAAACCTTGATTTAGACAAAAAAAAAGGTTTTGAGGGGTTTTGGCCATTATATTGAACATGACCATGTGTTGAAACTCATATATATGGAAAATATATGTCCACTGAGTTTCCCTAAATTTTCTCAAATATTTTCAAAGCATTAAAATAATTTTTGCCTATGAAAAACCATTTCTTTCCTTAAGATAAAGTCTTTTAAATAAATAATCAAAAAATCCTTAAAATTAATATTTTGTGGTTTTGGGAAGTCATAAATATAGTAGGCTTCAAATAAAGCCTTTGGGAAAAATGGGTCCACCCAATTTGAGGACTTGCAGTGCAAACCTCATCTTAGGGGGTTTTGAAAACCCAATTTAAATAAATCCTTTTTGGTCAAAATAATATGTGATAAAAATAGTTTTGGGCACTATTCACATGTCATGATCATTGGCCAACAAGTTTGGGTCAAGTAAGATGAATATGGAGAGGGATAGAATCTAAGAGTGTAATACACAACAACCAAACAAGCAAACAAGCAACAATTCAAAACAAGCACACGCACTGAAAAGTTTTAATTGGCTCCAAATTTTGTAAATCCAAGCATAACAATGTGATACAAACACATGGTGTGACAGAACTACCCCCCTTACAATAATCTCGTCCCCAAGATTCCTAGGCTAAGCACTAAAAAGATAAGGGAACTCAGATCTAAGATAGTCTTCATGCTCCCAGGTTGCTTCAGCTTCAGTGTGGTTGCTCCATTGGACCTTGAAGTACTTGATGGTGTGGCTTCGGGTGCAATCTTCTGCCTCATCCATAATGCGAACTGGCCTCTCATGATAAGTGAGGTCTGGTTGAAGATCGATTGCTTGATGGTCGATGACCTTGTAGAGATCGGGGCGGTTGGGAACTTGGAGACACTTCCGGAGTTGTGACACATGAAAGACGTTGTGCACATCTGATAGCTTGGAAGATAGCTCTAGATGACAGGCAACTTCTCCTCGTATTGCGGTGACCTTGAAGGGACTAATGTATCTTGGTGCAAGCTTTCCTTTGACGTGGAAACACTTGGTTCCTTTGAGAGACATGACTCGGAGGTAGCCATGATCACCGACACGGAAGTTTACTTCTCGGCGGTGGGAGTCAGCACAACTCTTCTGTCTTGACTTGGCAGTCTCAAGGTGCTCTCGGACGAGTTGAACTTGCTCTTCTGCTTCATGGAGGATGTTTGGTCCAAAGACTAATGCTTCTCCGGTCTCTGACCAGTTGAGGGGAGTACGACACTTGCGTCCATACAACACCACAAATGGTGTCATCTGAAGACTCGATTAATAGCTGTTGTTGTAGGAGAACTCGGGGAATGGTAGGCAATCTTCCCACTTGGCTCCATACACAAAAATGCAGGCACAGAGCATATCTTCAAGTATATAATTTACTCGTTCTGTCTTTCCACTTGTCTGGGGATGGAAAGCAGTACTGAAGGAGAGATTGGTTCCCAAGGCTTCTTGAAACTTCTTCCAGAACCTTGAGGTGAACTCGGTGCCTCGGTCCGATACTATCTCCTTAGGAACTCCATGGAGGCTTACAATCCGATTGATGTAGAGGTTGGCCAGTTGGTTCCCATCATAGGTGGTCTTGGCGGGAATGAAGTGGGCTACCTTTGTCACGTGGTCGACAATGACTGAGATGGAATCATGTCCTTCGCTTAACCTAGGCAATCCAGTGATGAAGTCCATCCCGATTTTGTCCCACTTCCATTCAGGCACTTTAAGAGGTTGCAATAGCCCAGTGGGTCATTGGTGCTCATTTTTGACTCTCTGGCATACATCACACTTGGCAACAAAGGTTCCTATCTCTCGTTTCATGTCATGCCACCAGAATCTTGCCTTGAGATCTTGATACATCTTGGTTCCTCCAGAATGGATGGAGTATGGAGTGTCATGAGCTTCTTGCAAGATCAAGTTCTTGAGATCCTCTTTGTTGGGTACGCAGATATGATTCCCGAACCATACAACTCCTTGTTCATCCACGGAGAAATCCTGGGGCCTTGCCTGCCTTGATCTTCGTCTTGATGTCGTCAATGCTCTTGTGTCCCTTCTGATCTTCTTTGATGTCATCCATCAAGGTAGGCTTTGCTTTGAGGATGGCGAGGAATCCGGATGCAACTAGTTCCAAGCCGAAGCTTTCAAGCTCTTCATATAGGGCGGGTAGCCTTTCCTTAATCAAGGCATTCAAGGTACAAGCCTTTCTGCTCAAGGCGTCTGCTACCACGTTGGCCTTTCCGGGGTGGTATTGAACGCTGAGGTCATAATCCTTGATCAACTCCAACCATCTTTGCTACCTCATGTTCAATTCCCTTTGGGTGAAAATATACTTCAAACTCTTGTGGTCTGTGTATATCTCACATAGCTTCCCCAGAAGGTAATGTCGCCATGTCTTCAAGGCATGAACTACGGCTGCCAACTCGAGATCATGAGTAGCGTAGTTCTCTTCATGATGACTTAGTTGTCTGGATAGATATGCTACAACTCTGCCTTCTTGCATCAGAACACCTCCAAGCCCGGTTCTCGATGTATCACAATATATCCCAAACTCCTTGTGAATATCGGGGGTAGCCAAAACTGCGGCTGTGGTCAATCTCTTCTTGAGCTCCTGGAAGCTTTCCTCGTACTTAGTTGTCCATTCGAACTTCTTGTCCTTCTTCAAAAGTTGGGTCATGGGTTGGGCAATGCTCGAGAACCCTTCCACGAACTTGCGGTAATATCCCGCGAGTCCGAGGAAGCTCCTGACTTCCTTCACAGTGGTTGGGGATTGCCATTCAGTCACGGCTTCAATCTTGGCTGGATCCACTGATAATCCTTCTGCAGTCAACACATGACCCAAGAATCCAACTTTATGTAGCTAGAATTCACACTTGCTAAACTTGGCATAAAGCTGGTGCTCTGGAAGCTTATCCAGGACCAATCTCAAGTGTTGCTCATGCTCTTCTTCGGACTTGGAGAAGACGAGAATGTCATCAATGAAGACGACAACAAACTTGTCCAGGTACTCCATGAAGACTTTATTCATGAGGTACATGAAGTAGGTAGGGGCATTGGTTAACCCAAATGACATGAACGTGTATTCGTATAGGCCATACCGGGTTACAAATGTCGTCTTCGGAATGTCTTGGGGTCTAATCTTCAGCTGGTAGTACCCTGACCTGAGGTCAATCTTGGAAAACACTTTGGCTCCATTCAACTGATCGAACAGGTCTTAAACCTTGGGGAGTGGGTACTTGTTCTTTATTGTGACTTTATTGAGAGAACGGTAATCGACATAGAGTCTGATAGTCTCGTCCCTCTTTGACACAAATAGAACAGGTGATCCCCAAGGAGAGGCACTCGGGCGAATGAATCCTTTCCTGAGCTGCTCTACCAATTTCTTCTTCAATTCAGCCAACTCTTCGGATCCCATCCTATAGGGATTCTTATATATGGGCCTTTATCTGGGCATAAGCTCAACGATGAACTCAATATCGCGGTCAGGAGGCATTCCGGGTAGCTCATCAGGAATACATCCGGGTATTCACATACCACTGGCACTTGATCCAACTCAATTCCCGATAGACAGTTAGCTTGAGGGGCTTGAGTGGAGGGAGGGTTGGGAACATACTTGACTTCCACTCCTTGACTATTGGTCATGGTGACAATCCTCTTGGCATAGTCTAGCAAGCCTTGGTGCTTGGTTAACCAGTCCATGCCTAGGATCACATCCAAGCCCTCTGACTTCCGGATGATAAGGTCTGCTAGGAAATCTACCCGGTTGATGTTAATCTCAACTCCATTACAACCTATCCCAGACTTCATAACTGATCCCGGGGTTTGTATCAACATATGACTACCTAGGGGTGTAGGCTTCATGCCACTCTCTAGTGCAAACTTTTGGGTGACAAAAGAATGCAAAGCTCCACAATCAAATAGTATTGTTGCTGGGGTTGAGTTGATGAGGAACGTACCTAGTATGACGTCCGGGTCTTCCTGGGCATCCTCTATGGTGACGTCATTCACACGACCCTTGCCATTGTTGGGCTGGTTGTGGGGGGCGCGGTTCCTTGGTGGTACTCCACGGGCTTGACCTTGATTTGGCGCATTGGGGTGCGGTGCATCTGGCTTCTTGTTGGTACACAACCTAGAGATGTGTCCTGGCTGACCACATCCAAAACAAGTGATTTTCCCAGGGTCGTAGTTGTAGTTCTGCCGTCGTTGTTGTTGTTGGGGTTGTTGTAAGCTGACCTGGGATTGGCATACTGCTGAGGCTGGTAGCTCGGTCGAGGCGCAGGAGGTCTAGCCTGCTGCGGCTGATAGGTTGGCTTGGCTCGGGCTGGCTACCAGGGGCGAGGCTTCTAGTTGTTGGAGCTACCCTTGCTGATCATCTTGCGCTTGCGAGTGTCCTCTATGGCACGATGCTTGTCTTCCAGCATGAGGGCCTTGTTTACCAGGTCGAAGAAGGTACGGTAGTCACAGACGATGAGCTGATAATGCAGGGTCTGCTAAAGTCCTTCCATGAAGCGTTCCTTCTTGGCAGCCTCCGTGCTGAGATCTTCAGGTGCATACCTTGACAGTAGGTTGAACTTCTGGAGGTACTCCTTGACAGAGCCACTTCCTTGCTTTGGCGCTCAGAATTATCTCTTCTTGATAGACATGATCCCAGAAGGAATGTGGGTGGTGCGGAATCCTTCCTTGAAGTTATCCCAAGTGATCACACGATCGTCTTGCATGACCTTGAATCCATCCCACCAAGCTCAGGCGGTACTCCGAGGTAGTGAGAGGCATAAAGTACCTTCTCATAGTCCTCATTGCAATTGACCAGCGCAAGGAGGTCCTCGATGGTGCGGAACTAGTCGTTAGCATCCAAGGGCTCAGCAGTCTCGGTGAAGGTTGGGGGAGAATTCCTCATGAACTCAAATAGAGTGGAGCGGCCATTGCCATTCCTGCCTTGTTGCTGGTTGTTCACAAGGGCCTGAGCCATCTCTTGAATAGCAGCATTATTGGCTTGGCGCTCCTCCCAGAGAACTTGAAGAAACTGAGCTATGGTCATGTTCTCTGTTGGAGGCGGTGGCGGGGGAATGTCGCCTTGTGGCTGCTTCGGGTGATCTCCAGCGTGAGCAGCCCCACCAGCTCCCTGTTGCTGGCTTGAGTTGCCGGCTTCAGGGTTAACGAAGGAGCTTTTGCGGGTAGCAATCACCATCCTGTTTGGAGTAGCCAAGTCAAACAACTGGGATAGACGAGTGGAAAATCAACAATGGAGAAGCGTGCCTAAGGGGGTTGGTCGAGTGCAGTTGTGTTCAAACAAAGGTCGAAGGACCAACACATATATTAAGATAAGATAGACAATGGAGTTGCTTACATGTTGCCTAAGGTAAAAGCGCGACTTGCATCGGAACACAAACAACAAAACAATCAACAATCACACATGGTTTCATATGAACCATTACACGGACTTGACTTCGCATGAGGGGTACATGACTGATCCTACCCTAGGGGTTCTCAGACTCAGGTGGTGGAGTGCTCGGTTTCATAGTCACGCTCCTCTGGGTCTTCCTCCTATTCATCATCTGAACGGGCATCATTCCCGGTCGAAGGTGTCGGGGAACGAGGAGGTCCATCCTGATGGCGCTTCGTCGGCGGGTAGGTATAGAGCTCACGGTACTCCTTCGCACTCATGCGATGACAACGTGTGGGTGCATCTCTAGCTGGGGGTACTCCTCCTTTGTAAGCGACAGCTGGTCGTCCCTCAGGGGCTCCATGCTTCTTGATCTTATCTAGCTTCGTCTTGGCTTGCCAAAGTAGCTCTCGGGTGTGGTGAAGTTCCTTGCGGAGCTTCACGAACTCCTTAATCAAGTTGTGAGCCACACTGTCAGCGGAGAGGTTGAAGTAGGTCTGGAATCTGAGTGGTGTGCCATCCTCCTTGGATGGAATCAACATCCAACTTTCGCCAAGATCATCCTTCCTGAAAGGAAGGTAGCGAGTAGCCGGCTCATCAGCCATCTCCGGAATGATGTCTCGCAGGTGCAGAAGTGCCTTGTGTGCAGCTGTCTCGATTGCGAGTGCCATGGTCTCCATCGGTGGTCCTTCAAAGAACCACCTAGTCGGGGAGTCGTTTGCCTTCACGACCACATCCACATGGTACTCCTTTGTGACAGTATCGACCCAGTGCTCGTGGTAGAGGAAAATGGGTGGTCGGCAAAACTGGCACTTCTCCAGGCTATCCCCAAGGAGTAAGGGAAAGCCGGATGCTAGGAGGTCTTTGGGTACAATGGCCATTTACAAAGGTTTGAAGGAAGGAGAGTCAGCAGAGTGTTGTTGAAGAATAGAAGAGGTAAATAGTGCAGAATTCCTAAGTATAGGTGCTAGGTGTAGATTCAAAAACGGTTTTATCCTAACTAACGTCCATGCTAACTAAGGGCTTCCTATAGTCAACCTGGCTCTAATACTAGCTCTGTGGGGACCCCAACTCATAAGTCGTGATCACCGAATGCACGTGTACCGAGATCCCAGAGATCAATGCTCATTGAACACACAGAAGCTGAATAACAAGAGTCTTACATCCACATTTAGCGTCTTACACAAATAAAGACCATGAAGGTCTAGCCTTACATAGATAGGGCCGCGGGGGCCAAACACTTAAACATTCAAGCAGCGTAAATCTTGATCGAAAGCGTGAACCCATGCCATCTGCCTTAAACCTACAGGCATTCTGATTGGGAAGTGTCCTAGTTCGCATGTTCATCACCAACGAACTCTTCACCGTACTCCTGTTCTTCCATGCCTGGCCAATTAAATAACCAGTGGCAAGCCAATGAGTACTTTGAATGTACTCGCAAGCAACCCATGTTGTGGAACAAAGTATAACAATGCATGATATCGTACTAAGTAGGTATTTCGCAGAAAGCTAATTTTGAATGCAATGACATGTTCAGGTAACTAGGTAAGCATGCATCAACAGCTGGTAGATATCCATATGAAATGGTTATAGATATCATCATGAACACGGGGTTGAACATCTCATGCTCAATCATCACGTCAAGTCATCTGACTTATCTCAAGTGTCATCTCCATGTCATCCACACACGCCCATACACACCAAGTTTTCAGGAAACATCTGGACGTGGCTTAAGCAGCACCACCCAACTGTCCTTGACCCTGGACACGGCTATTGGAATAGTTTTACACTCTGCAGAGTGTCATTGTTTTCTCACGATAGATGCCATGGGTAGGCTTATCGTAGGTGGTTAGGCCAGAGGACGCCGACGGGCTCCGGGTGCGAGGTTAGGTACAAGTGGTGGTGACACACGATGTACCTAGGTCTAGGGACCTCCGTGGGAGGTAACACCCCTAGTCCTGCTTGGTCTAGTTGGATGGAGTGGTATGTTTACGAGGTTGCTCCTAGAGCTGTGTCTAGAGGAGGAAGAAGGAGCAACCGTCTCATCTTCCTCCGTTGCTAAGGATGATATGAAGGGAGTGTCTCGTGTGTGTGTGAGTGGTCGTTTGTCCCTGTTGCATGGGGGGATCGAGGGGTTTTATAGGCCAACCCCCCGGCTTTATAATACTTCTAAGGTACATAGATGAGGGAACCAGCTGGCAGCCTCTCCAGCTGACCAGGGGGTCCCGCTCCTCGATCCGTCTCGTCTCTGGTAGGGTCCACCCACTGCGTGATCCCGTCGTCCGCTGAGGCCTGCCAGCCGGCTCCGCGATTGGCCCCCGTCCACCTGCTATGGCACGGGTCGCCCGGCTGGCATCGTCTAGCGCCAGCCGGCCTAAGTCTCCGGTATGGCTGGCTGCACTGTATCCAAGCCAGGGTAGGTAATCGAGTGGGTGGGGGCGTGCTGGCACTGTTCCCCTGCCCGGTCACGGTCGCCAAGGTCAGCGGCCCGGATGGCCAGACTGTAGCCACGCGTGCCCGAGCGCCAGCGGTCACTCTGGCTACATTGGCATCCGTCGTGGCAGTCATGTCGTGTCGTCGTACCCGCGCGCAGAGGGACGGGACATTGCTTGTCCGCCTAGGGGTCAACAGAGGAGGCGGCTCATGGGTAGCCGGTCGCGTCCAGCAGGCCGGGGGCCGAGCCGGCTCCCTGACCAGCCGTCCCTGAACCAGCCGGCAATTGCTCTTGCCAGCCGTACACCAGCCGGCGAGGAGGCAGTCGACCGTGCGCTTTTTCTTCGAAGAGGGGGAGGGGGAAGAACCCCGTTGCTTTGGCCTAACCAGGGGTAATAACCATGTCAGTAGTCCCCGAAGCCGGCGGGGGCCCATGTTCGGCAGACGGCAGGGAGCCGACAGCTTCCCCCCAACAGTGCCCGCCTACAGTGTGGAGCCGAAAGGTCATCCGGGTCTATAGCCGAACCCGACGCCTCGGGTTCCGACGCGATGCCCCGGGACTCTGGTCGGCCGGGCGCACGCCACACGGCGGGTAATGATCTCGCGGGCCCCGTGCACGTGGGCAGACGGGACATCTCCCTGGGCCTAGCCCGCTAGGCCTCGGGCATAGCCCACTAGGCCTCGAGGCGTAGGCCAGGATCCTCTGCACCCCGAAGCGGCAGTTACGGCCCGAGCTGCCCATGCATGCGCGGAGATTTCGAGGGAGTGGGCGCAGTAAATGCCCATGTCCCCCGGTCGTGGCCTCCCCATTTAAAAGGGGAGGAAGGGAAGAGGGCGGAAGTCTTCGCACCCCCTTTGCCCCCCTGCCTTCTTTCCTCTTGCCTCCTTCGTCTCTCCACGCTCTGTTTCCCCTCTCGCTCGCGACCACGCCAGCACGCCGTCCCGTAGCTGCAATGGCCGACGGGCGTGGAGGAAGCTAGGCCGGGTTCGTGGTTACGGAGGCCATGATTGTGGAGCTCCGTCGCGTGCGCATGCTGCCGTCGGCGGAGCGCGTGATCGCCCACGCATCGGGCGAGGAACCGGTGCCCAACCCGCAGTCGGGCGAGTTTGTCGTCTTCGCATGGCACTTTTCCCGCGGCTTCGGGCTCCCGGTGAGCCACTTCTGCCGGTTGCCGATGGATACCTTCGATCTTCAGCCGCACCACCTTGACCCCAATGCCATCCTCTACCTCGCCGGTTTTGTGACGTTGTGCGAGGGGTATTTGGGGATTCTCCCCTTCCTCGAATTCTTCATCTCCCTTTTCTATCTCAAGGCGATGAAGAGCAGCGCCTGCAGGGGCACGGTGGTGTGCTGCCACGACAGCACGCACTTTCCACCCTTCTCCCTCTTTGATTCGGTCAAAGGGTGGCATCGGACGTTCTTCTACATGAAGAACGCCAACCCGCTACTGGACTACATCCGGCTGCTGTCGTTCGTCAACGTGCAGTCCTCCGAAGCGAACTGGTCGGGTGTCGCCCCATGCAGAGTGGCTCTGGCAGAGCTCGGACGGCTCGTGTAGCTGAAGACCGAGGAGGGGCTGGTTGCCTTTGACCTAGTGGCGGCCTTCATCTCGCATCGGGTGCTGCCTCTCCATATGAGGCCGCACTGGATCTGCGATATGTCTCGCCGCCATGACCTCTGTCGGCTAACAACCGTTGACCTGACGCCGGCTCAGGTGGCAGCGCAGGTGAACACCATCATGACGTTCAAGCTGGTGCCAGCGTCGTGGACCTTCAGCGTGGAGCCGTGCAATCGCATCAACCGTCCTCCCCTGGTACGTTTTGTCGAGGCGGCTCTTTTCATTTGATTCTTCCCAGCTGGCAGCCGGCCCTAGACCCCACTTCTCCGCGCTGATCGTAGTTCCTTGTGCGACAGAACACGCTGGACGGCCCGCACCCCCAAGTCTTCGAGGCGGAGCGTGCCCACTCCGACTCCTAAGACTACGAGTGCGGAGGCTCGCCTGAATAGGGGGTTGACTCCTTGGGAGGGGTCGAGGAGCCAGCCGATCTGCGAGCCTGCGGGCCCAACGGAGCTGGAGGGTCCGGCACAGTCAGAGAGCCCAGCGGAGCCGGTGAGTTCCCTATCGGTTCCACGATCAGGGACTAGACCGATGATAATGATGATAGTGATGATGATTTGATGATCCTGAATGCGCCTCCCTCCTTAGTCCAGGAGGGACGGCATGGCCGGAGCGGGGAGCGGCCAGCTCAAGCCCCGGCGGCCGGAGCCGCCAGTCGGGCGAAGAGGCCGGCTCAGGGGGAGCCGACGGCTCTGCCGCCTGTCCATAAGCGGGTGAAGGTGGCCGCACAGAAGCCGCCAGCGCATGCCAAGCGGGCCTTGCCCGTCGTTACCGGGTAAGCATCTTATTTTTCTTTGCGTGTGTTTCTTTCCGAGTCGCGAGTCGGGGGGTGTTTGACCCTTGTGCACCATAGGGACCCCATCGAGCTCCACGAAGTGGAGCTGGCGGTGGACCCGACGAACGCCGCCAGCAGGCTGGCCCGTGAGCACGCGGCCATGGAGCGGGAGGAGAAGAGGAGGCTCGCAATGCTGCAAGCCTCAAAGTCCGGAACGCGAGGCGGGGCCTCGCATTCCGAGACTTCGAGCGGCAGGAGGCGGAGGAGGGGCGGCCCCAGAGCCGGCTGCGCCCCTGCTTGCGAAGGTGACGGCCCAATCGGGGGGCGACGGCTATGGAGCCGGTCCCCAAGGAGGCCAGGCCGGAGGCGCCGGACGTGACGCCACCTACGGCCGAGTCGTCCCGGGTTGACGTGCCAGAGGCTCTGGTGGCACCAGAGGCAGCGTCAGAGGTAGCGCCGGAGGTGCGGCCATGGAGATGAAGGCGCCGTCTGTCGCGGTCATCGCGTCGGAGCGGTAGTAGAAGGAGGCGGTGTTGGCGCCGAGCGAGGGGCCAGTGGGGACCAATTTTCGGGCCCTCGCCGTCATGAACCCACCCCCGGCGGCCGGCACCGTGGTGAGCGTCGGGACGGGTGGCAGCGGTGACCGGGCCTAGAGGTCCATGCAGGACGTGCTCTGGGACTGGGAGGCGCTCACGCGCGACCCAACCCTTCTGGCTCCCCCAGCAGGCGGCCCGGTCCCCGCATTCGGGGAGTTGGGGAGTGTCCTAGATCGGTGCCGCCAGGAACTGGCCTGGTTCGCGGAGGCGGCCGACACCACCCTACGGTACGCGGAGGTAAGCATTGTTGTCTTTGTCAAAGTTTTCAGTGGGGGCGCATGAGGGCACCCACTAGGTGTAGCCCCCGAGATGTGGGTCGGTTGACCGGCTGGTGGGCAGCTGGGCCGGATCTCCTTATGCGGCCTTTGATTTTGGCTCTATGTGGTAGGAGGGGAACTCCCAGCGGCATAAGTTGTTTGAGGAGGTGGTCTCCATCCACGAACGCGGCAAGCATGGCTTCTACCGGCTGGAGGAGGAGCTAGCACGGATGCAAGGTATGTCAAGTCTTGTGGGAGGGGCGTAGCCCGCGGGAGCCGACAGCCGGTTGTTTGGCAGCCGTGAGTGGTCTGGACCGCCCGGGTGATGCCAATCTTTGCTTCATAGGGGAGCTGACCATCCTTCAGGCGGAGAAGGTCGCGGTGGTCTCCAAGCGGGACCGGCTGACGCAAAGCGTCCAGGCGGTCACCCAGGAGAGGGACCGGCTGGCCACCCTGCTTGTGGATGGGGAGGCGTCCCAAGACCGCCTCAAGGCCGACGTGGTGCAGGAGGTGACGGCCAAGGAGAAGGCCGTCAAGGAGGTGTCTGACGCCACCCAACGGACCACCGCCCTCCAAGGCGAGGTGACCCGCCTCGAGAGGTCGCTCGAGGGGCTTAAGGGCTCCCTCACCGAGGCAGAGGCAGCGTTGGCGTCGCAGCAGGACGCGTCGCTCCACTTTTCCATCGAGGTGGATGACTCCATCGAGCGTGAGTGTCCGATTTTCTTTTTTCAGCCGTTTTCCTTTTTCCTTGTCTTTGGGTCACTTTCTTCTCATTCTTCCATTTCTTCTTTAGGGCGCTTCCCGAAGACCCAGCGCCGTGCTGAGCTTGGGATGGCCATAGAAAACCGGCTGATCCACCTTGAGCGGAGTGTGGAGCGGCTGAAGACGGTCGACAAGGAGATCAACACGGCCTTGTGCCCGAACCGTTGAGGGGCTCCGAAGAACCGCGTGGCCTTGTGGCTGGAGCACGCCATGTCCTGGATCGAGGTTTGGAAAGCGTCTGCGGCTCAAGCTGGCGCGCAGATGGCACTCCGGTTTGTCACCTCGTGGTATCAAGGTGTTGACCTGGACCAGCTGGCCACCATGCAGGACGAGCCGGTCGAGGTGAGGGAGGCTCGCGAGCCGGCCCTTGTCCGGCGGGCCAGCGAGCTTGCGTCATACGTCGACCTAGACGAGCTCCTGCCGACCCTTGGCGAGAATGGCGAGCCGCTGGCCGAGGACTCCTTTGGCAACCCCTAAGGCCCGGAGATGAGGAGGCCGCCGATGAGAGCACCGACTCCGGCGCCGAGATGGATGAGACCGTGGAGGTTGCCCCGAAGGCCAACGAGGCCGACCCGAAGGCCGTGACCACCTTCGGGACGAGATTCGTGCCGGCTGGAGACGCGTCGGCTGGCGACGGGCCAGTGGCCTGAGCCCCCGCGCATGTTTTTATCTTCTTTTGTTATCTTTCGTGCATGTCAGAGTCAAGTCCACCCATTGGGCATTAATTTAATGAACCTTGATGGTTGTGGGCCTCTTTTGTTTTAACTTTGTGCTTTGAGTACTTAATGTGTTTGCCTATCTTGCGTGCCCGCTCGTCCTTACTCTTTTTTATCCCTTTGGTTCTGTCTGTTTGGCCCCTTATCCCCTTTGGTTTGGGCCCCGCCTGCCCGACAACCGGGAGCTGGTCTGTAGCTGGGCTGGGGCATCCGCCTTGAGGGAGTTGGTTCCGAACTTAGGAACCGCGAGAGTTTTTGAGTAAGTTGAGTGGCAGAGGCAAGGCAGTGGTCCGGCTGGACCTAGCCGGCAACCCCTTGTGATTGATTTTACATGTGTGCCAAGTTTCACCGCCCCGAGGCCCCTTCAGCCGGACAGCCGGGAGCCGGTCTGTAGCTAGGAGGGGTGGGAGGGTCTGTCGATTTTAGGAGGTGCGACCTAGGACCAGCCGGAGAGCCCTCGGGTCGGGGAGCCGATGAGTGAGAGAACCTTGGAGGGAAATGAAAAGGGCGTGCCCCAAGAGCCGGCCTAGGGCACCCATTGCATTCATAAGCCCAAAAGGGGAGGGATACATACATACACTGGTTTATTCAGCAGTAAAACGGACGAAGGAGCGTCGCGTTCCAGGGGCGCTCGGTCTCCTCGCCGGAGGCGTCTCTCTTGCACTTCTGCGGCTTCTGGGCATCTATTAGGTAGTACCCGTTGTTGTGCAGCGCCTTGCTGACGATGAACGGGCCCTCCCATGGGAGGACAGCTTGTGTTGGTCGGCTGTCTACTAGACCTGCCTGAGCACCAGGTCCCCTTCGCGAAAGGAGAGCGGCCGGATCCGCTTGTTGTGATAGTGCTGGAGCTTCTGCTGATAGATGGCCGTCCGGCTCAAGGCCAGCTCGCGGGCTTCTTCGAGTAGGTCGACGCCGTCTTATCTTGCCTCCTTTGCGTCCTCCATGTATAGGGCAGCCCGAGGCGAGTCGAACTCGATATCGGTAGGAATGATTGCCCACAAGTCTGCCTGGCGCGGGGTACCCCCTGGCCGCGGCTAGCGAGCTTCTGGCCCCATGGTAGCTCCTCTCCCTTGGTTCTCAAGTCTCGTGACTTCCTTTTATTCCAGAAAAAATCATTCTATAGGTTTTATTCCGTTTGGACTCCATTTAATATTCCTTATCTGCGAAACTCAAAACAAGGAAAAAACAGAAACTAGCACTAGGATGTATATTAATAGGTTAGTCCCAAAAATAATATAAAATAGCATATTAATGCATATAAAACATCCAAAACAGATAATATACTAGCATCAAACAATCAAAAATTATAGATACGTTAGAGACGTATCAGCAAAGCATTATAGGTGGAATAGAATATGGAGGAGGTGCAAGGGAAAAAGAAGAAGATAGTCTCACATCAACTAGGTGTATCAACGGGTTATGGAGATGCCCGTCAATAGATATCAATGAGAGTGAGTAGGGATTGCCATGCAACAAATGCACTTAGAGATATAAGTGTATGAAAGCTCAAAAAGAAAACTAAGTGGTTGTGCATAATGAATATCCACTAGTTATATGAAAGTGACAAAATAGGAGACTCTCTATCATGAAGATCAAGGTGCTACTTTGAAGCACAAGTGTGGAAAAGGATATGAGCAATTGTCCCTTCTCTCTTTCTCTCATTTTTTCTAGTGGGCTTCTTTGGCTTCTTCTATTTTTTTGTTTCGGCTTCGCTGGCCTCTTTTATTTTTTGTAAAGTCCGGATACTCGTCCAAACTTGTGACGGTGTCATAGCCTCCATCATCCATTTATCTCATGGGACAATGCTCTATTAATGAAAAATCATCACACTTTTATTTACTTATAACTCAAAGAAAAATAAATTACAACTCGATTCGTATGACAAGATATAACTCTATATGAAATATGAAGTGATGATGCAAGTCACAGAAAAACTACATGGTGGAAGTTGCATGGCAATATATCTCGGAATGGATCTTGAAATGTCATAATTGGTAGGTATGGTGGCTGTTTTGAGGAATATATGGTCGTTGTGTTGAGGAAGGAGGGTTTGATGTACCGGCGAAAGTTGCGCAGTACTAGGGAGTCTAGCAAAATGGAAGGGTGAGAGTGCGTATAATCCATGGACTCACATTAGTCATAAAGAACTCACATACTTATTGCAAAAGTCTATTAGTTATCAAAAATATCATTAGATGCATGATCCTAGGGGAGAGGTTGGAAGGATTTAACCATCGCGCGCTCTCGACCCTCACACAAAGGTCGACAATCATTAGACAAATCATGCTCCGACTTTGCTACATAACGGTTCACCAAGAAATCCTTCTTGCTACTTATCGAGCATGCTTTTGTTTCCCGTTTAAGAGGAACGGTTTGATGTAGCAAAGTAGATAAGTATTTCCCTCAGTTTTTTAAAACCAAGGTATAAATCCAGTAGGAGATACAAGCGAGCCACCAATAGATGTACCTACACAAAAAATCAAACTCTTGCACCCAACGCAATAAAGGGGTTGTCAATCCCTTCACGGTTACTTGCAAAGATGAGATCTAACAGAGACAGATATAATAGGATGCTTGAACGGAAAGTAAAACTAAAAGTAAAAATAGTGCAGCTAGTATTTTTGGTATTTTTGGTTTTAGATCTCAAAGTATAATATGGAAAAAAGACCCGGGGGCCATAGGTTTCACTAGATGACTTCTCTCATGATGGCAAGTATTATGGTGGGTGAACAAATTACTGTCGAGCAATTTAAAGAATAGCGAATAATTATGAAGATATCCAAGGCAATGATTATGCATATAGGCATCATGTTCGTGACAAGTAGACCGAAATGATTATGTATCTACTACTATTACTCCACACATCGACCGACTCCTACTTGCATCTAGAGAATTAAGTTCATGAAGAACAGAGTAACGCATTAGGTAAGATGACATGATATAGAGAGATAAACTCAAGAAATATGATGAAAACCCCATCATTTTTACCCTTGATGTCAACAATACAATACGTGCCTCGCTACCCCTACTTTTTCACTGGGTGAGGACACCGCAAGATTGAACTCAAAACTAAGCACTTCTCCCATTGCAAGAATTACCAATCTAGTTGGCCAAACCAAACCAATAACTCGAAGGGACTTGCAAAGATATGAAATCATGCATATAAGAATTCAGAAAAGACTCAAATAATATTCATGGATAATCTCAACATAAACCACAATTCATTGGATCTCGACAAACACACCGCAAAAGAGTATTACATCGGATAGATCTCCATGAAGATCACGAAGAACATGGTATTGAGAAGCAAAGAGAGAGAGAAGAATCCATCTAGCTACTAGCTATGGACCCGTAGGTCTGTGGTGAACTACTCACGCATCATGGTAGGGGCAATGGACTTGATGTAGATGCCCTTCGTGATCGAATCCCCCTCCGGCAGATTACCAAAAAAGGCTCCAAGATTGTATCTCTCGGGAACGGAGGCTTCCGGCGGTGGAAAAGTATTTGTGTGGCTCGTTCTACTAATGATGGAATATTTGGGAATTTATAGGCCGAAGATTAGGATTAGGTGAGCTGCCATGGGCGCACAAGCCTGCCCGGCGCGGCCTACCCCCTGGCCACGCCCTTAGGGCTTGTGGCCCCATGGTGGCTCCTCTGCCTTGGTTCTCAAGTCTCGTAGTTTCCTTTCATTCAGAAAAAATCATTCTGAAGGTTTTATTCCGGTTGGACTCCATTCAATATTCCTTATCTACGACACTCAAAAACAAGGAAAAAAACAGAAACTGGCACTAGGCTCTAGATTAATAGGTTAGTCCCAAAAATAATATAAAATAGCATTTTAATGCATATAAAACATCCAAAACAGATAATATAATAGCATGGAACAATAAAAAATTATAGATATGTTGGAGACGTATCAACATCCCCAAGCTTAATTCCTGCTCGTCCTCAAGTAGGTAAATGAAAAAACAGAAATTTTGATGTGGAATGCTACCTAACATATTTATCCATGTAATATTCTTTATTGTGGCATGAATATCCAGATCCATAAGATTCAAAACTATAGTCTAATATTGACATGAAAATAGTAATTCTTCGAGCACACCAAGAAGGTAGTCATGTCCTTTCGAAATAACATGGCCTTAGAAAGTTATCCCTACAAAATCATATGGTTTGGCTCTGTTCCATATTCCCCACACAAAGTATCCAAATAACGCACAACCCCGATGAACAAGTCAAGCAATTGTCTCACACTTTTGGTGTTCTCAAACCTTTTCAGATCTCACGCCATGCATGAGCGTGAGCCATGGATATAGCATTATAGGTGGAATAGAATATGGAGGGGGTACAACGGGAAAAAGGAGAAGATAGTCTCACGTCAACTAGGCGTATCAACGGGCTATGGAGATGCCCGTTAATTGATATCAATGTGAGTGAGTAGGGATTGCCATGCAACAAATACACTTAGAGCTATAAGTGTATGAAAGATCAAAAAGAAAACTAAGTGGTCATGCATAATGAATATCCACTAGTTATATGAAAGTGACAAAATAGGAGACTCTCTATCATGAAGATCATGGTGCTACTTTGACGCACAAGTGTGGAAAAAGGTAGTAGCAACTGTCCCTTCTCTCTTTCTCTCATATATATATATATATATATATTTGGTGGGCTTCTTTGGCCTCTTTTATTATTTTTTTGTTTGGGCTTCGCTGGCCTCTTTTATTTTTTGTAATGTCCGGATACTCGTCCCAACTTGTGAGGGAGTCATAGCCTCCATCATCCTTTTATCTCATGGGACAATGCTCTATTGATGAAAAATCATCACACTTTTATTTACTTATAACTCAAAGAGAAACAATTTACAACTCGATTCCTATGACAAAATATGACTCTATGCAATATGAAGTGATGATGCAAGTCATAGAAAAACTACATGGTGGAAGTTGCACGGCAATATATCTAGGAATGACTATGGAAATGTAATAATTGGTAGGTATGGTGGCTGTTTTGAGGAATATATGGTGTCTATTTTGAGGAAGAAGGGATTGGTGTACCCGCGAAAGTTGTGCGGTACTGGAGAGGCTAGCAAAGGTGGAAGGGTGAGAGTGCGTATAATCCATGGGCTCAACATTAGTCATAAAGAACTCACATACTTATTGCAAAAGACTATTAGTTATCAAACAAAGCATTAGACGCATGCTCCTAGGGGAGAGGTTGTAGGAATTAACCATCGCGCGCTCCCGACCCTCACACAAAGGTCGACAATCATTAGACAAATCATGCTCCGACTTCGTTACATAACGGTTCACCATACGTGCATCCTACGGGAATCACAAGCTTTAACACATGTATCTCTTCCAATTCACAACTAATCACTAGCATGACTCTCATATTACCATCTCTATTATCTCAAAACTATATGCAAGGAATCAAACTTCTCATAGTTTAATGCACTTAATATGAAAGTTTTTATTATATCCCTCTTGGATGCCCATTATATTAGGATTAAATTCATAACCTAAAAAAATTACCATGTTGTTTTAATAAACTCTCGAAATAATATAGGTGAGGAGAGAGATCAATAATTTCTATAGAATATAACACCACAATGCTCTATAAAGATATAAGTGAAGCACTAGAGCAACATTGCCTAGCTCAAAAGATATAAGTGAAGCACATAGAGTATTCTAACAAATTCACGATTCAGCATGCCTCTCTCAAAGGATGTGTGAAGCAAGGAAGATTGTGGCAAACTAAAAATGAAAGACTTATATCATACAAGACGCTCCAAGCAAAACACATATCATGTGGTGAATAAAAATATAGCCTCAAGTAAATTTACCGATGGATTGAAGACGAAAGAGGGGATGCCTTCTAGGGCATCCCCAAGCTTAGGATTTTTGGTATACTTGATTGGTGTGCCTTGGGAATCCCCAACCTTAGTCTCTTGCCAATCTTTATTCCATAGTCCATCAAATCTTCACCCAAAACTTGAAAACTTCACAACACAAAACTCAACAGAAAACTCATGAGGTCCGTTAGTATAAAAAGATAAATCACCACTTTAGGTACCGTTGTGAACTCCTTATTCAGTTGTATTAGTGTAATACCTACTGTATTTCTAACTTTTACATGAATCATACCTCCTGATACGACCCATATATACATCAAAATAAGCAAACAACACAAAGAAAACAGAATCTGTCAAAAACAGAACAGCCTGTAGAAATTTGTAAACTTTGAATACTTATGTAACTCTAAAAATTCTGAAACATTAGGAAAATCAGGGAAATTGTATATAAATCTTATATAAAAAATTTAGATCAATTCGACGCTCTGGAACATTTAGAAAATTCCTGGACTGAGTGCAAAAGTTTTTGTTTTTCAGCAAGATCAAATCACGAACTACCATAGATCACCCCAAAGGTTTTACTTGGCTCAAACACTAATCAAAACACAAAAACACAATTACTCCAGAAGTAGTAATGTGCCAAACACACCAAAGCATAAGCAGAAAGCAGAAAGCAAAATAAAATTGGGTTCCCTCTCAACAAGCGTTGTTGTTTAATGCCCCTAGCTAGGCATAATGATTTCAATGAGGCTCATATAAAAAGTAGTAATTGAAACATGCAAGGAAGGATCATGAATCTTATGACAAGCACATTTACACTAACCATCAATATTGGTCACTGAATGGTCATTGTTCTTCATTTGCGACCTTTTTAGGACCAAAAATAGTTGGTCAAAAGTTGTCCGTCGTTAATGAAACTTAACGACCTTCTTTGTGATATGGTCGTAGAAGGTTACGACCAAAATAAAAGGTCGTTGATTTTACGACCAATTGTTTTGGTCGCTGGTTGTCCTCCCATGCCACGTCAGATCCAACGTGCCAAGCTGACTTGGCAGCAAAATTGCGACCAATTAAATTGGTCGTTGATAAGAATCAACCCGGTCCAATTCGGTGTCCATATGGGCCAAGCCAGCCTTTTTAATGTATATTTTCCTATTAATTTTTGCTAGCTACATGGGCCAAGCCTAACATTCCAGCCTATTTTATGTTTAAGCAGCCATTATATTTAGAGCTATTCCCACTAGTCAGATGGGTCCCACATGTCATAATTTCATGCATATGTCCCACACGTTAGAAAATTCAAAGTTTCTCAAATTATTATGATAAGTGGATCCCACTTGTGAGGTTTCCATTTCACACATTTTCAAATCACATACATAATCACTATTTTAAACAAAATAGAACAATTGCAATTCAGAAATATACAATATTTCATTCAAAAACAGAGAGAAGATACATGAAATTCCAGAGTTTACATCATCCAGATAACCCAGCTATCATTACATAACTTGTTATACAAAAATATGTTATCCCTTATTTGAGTATCTTCAGCCTGGCTTCACTTGTATAAGAATGAGAAAAATCGCCTTGAAGTTAGGCTAAATATCTGCAACCACGGAAACAGAACAGTGAGGATAGAGACACGAATTACCATGAAGCATTGCCATGGAGTAAATGCTTTCGAGTAACATGGTAGTTCAATACTACTATCCAAAGTAAAAGTATTCCAATAGTTTAGTACTGTTCCAATAGGTCAATACTGCTAGGACACATAATAGGAGACACATAATTACCAAGGTAAAAATATTCCAATAGCTCAGTACTGTTCCAATAGTTCAATATTGCTGTTCTAAATAATAGGAAAAATCAAAGCAATATTTCTAGACTTGGTGTTAACAGAGAATGTAAATCAGTAGCAGATTAAGCACCAATTTTGTCACAGATGTAGGGAGAATATGAGAAGAAAAGCACAAAGAAGTGGACACTGCCATACCAATAGATGAGTCTTCACAGTCAGGGATGATACATGGGGCATGTGCTCTCTAAGAATCATAGTTATAGCTGCAGCCAGCACGGCGATCTCAGCTGGACATGTGTTTGTATCATATAGTAGACTTAAAAGTTGAGCAGTGATGATATCTGCCAACAAGAAAACAGAACAGTGGGAATGATGTATATATGCCAACAAGAAAACAGAATAGTGAAAACACAATAAGAAAACGACATGCATATGTTTAGTAAAATGTATATGCAATACTAGTGTTGTAGTTGATGATATAGAACAGGGACTGCAACAATTTATTTTAAGATATTCTCTCGCTCGGAAGTCAGATCTGGAGTCATATGGTATATCTTTATCTGAATGCTTATTTCGCAGTGTCTAGAGCAAAGTACAATACTTTGATGCAGGGATTTAAATAGACAAATAGTGCGCTGGAGAAAACATAACAGCAACACCAATAAAAGCAAATACTTCCATCTTGCACACTCGTCCACCTTGTCGTTGTTTTGGTTGTCAAGGATGGCCAGGATCAGCTACTTGTTCTCGTCCAAGTACTGCACACAGTTCCAACACACAAACTTTTTCATGTTAGTAATAGACTTTAGTAAAGGCATATATATCTTGAACACTAGTACTGCATCACAACTGAGTGCTAACACCTACATGTTCTGGATGTTGTCTCATATCATTCAGTCAAGCACAAGATATGATGGCATCTTTTATCACCAATTTGGTGCCAAACAGGAGATTGGGGTGTTGTATGCAGAGATGTACAAAAGATCTGACTGCCAACAGGGGGTATATATATATTTATATATGGTAGAAACACCACTGAACATGCCAATTGTGACCAAGAGGCCAGCAGTCCACTAGCCTAGGAGCAGTAACTAGTCACTTCAGCGCAGTGCCCACGCACGAGAGAGATCACCCACACACGCACTACAAGGTACAAGCTAGCCTAATCCATCAAAGTGTACAAACCTAAGTTGCAGATCAGCATGCGTTTTGGTATTCTTGTTAAACAAAGAATAGCAAAACACATGCCAACATTCTGGATTTGCATGAATTTCAAACTACAGGTTGACTATATGTAGTCCATCGACAATGAGAGTAACAAAACGTACATGACACATAGCAACATAAATAATAGCAACACAAGTGCAATACATTTTCCTTTTAGTACATACATTATTACAAGCTGCAGCAAGATCGAAGCGGAAGATATAAACAGGGGAAGACAACAAGGATGCATAAGAAGAGGTAGGATGGCAATTTAAGATAAAGACATTCTGAACAAGGAGCAGATTCATGTTGGCTTGGTTTCATGTGCAAATCTGAACCATAGCAGATGATAATTGGGTTTCAATGGAACATACTGGACCGAGGCTGGTGCCCTTATCATCCAAACCCAAGAGGGGTTTGACTTGTTGGTGTCAGGTGCTAATAATGCCATGTAGTTCAACAATATGTAGATAAGGCAGTTTTTTTTCCTGATAAAAAACAGATCCAGGTGGAGACGAGCTATAGTTATAGAGCAGATTTTCACCGCCAGTTGCTACCGGTACAAAAATATGTTTTTGTGCTCTATTTTAAGTTTTAAATACCCACCTAAATTTTGCAACCTTAAGTTATCAGTCATTTCCTGATCCAACATCGGCCACAAATACGAATTGCGGTTCAACAATGCCACCAGCAGCAGAGCAGCAACAAGGTACACGCACAAGAGAGATCTGCTGCTGCTCTACCTTTTTTTCATGAAAGAGGAAGGGTGAGCTGCCATAGGATCAACATGATATGGGAGTGTGGAAAAATAGGCAGAGGTGAAAAGCACGGCACACTTTCGCTCTGCCTCCTCTGGCCTGGGCGGAACCGATCGAATCGCAAGCGTTCTTTGCTTTGACCGAGGCAAGACCGCGCAGGACAAACAAGGCAAGGGACACTGCACCAAAACTGCGTTGTAGTTTGAAACAAATGCAAGATTAAACGGTAGCAGGAAACACATGCAAGCAACATTTAGGCCATGACTGCTACTGCACGATGGTGTCAAAAGGAAGCGCGGCTAGCAGAACGAACACCCAAATAGATTTCAGATAAACGGTATCGACTCTCTCACAGCTAGAAGCAGGCAAATATACTCGAACGACAGAAGATAACAGGAGCGATAGAAACCACAAGACTAATTGGAAATAAATTCTGGAAGGGAAGCAGATCCATCTTATTCTGACACAAGTAATCATACATAAACCCAACAAATATATTGTGGAAGAGGATTCTGCACCGGATCCATGAGAAGGACGCGGGAACGAGCAGGTCTATATACATCTTTCAAACCGCGCACAGATCTGAAATCAAGGACACAATCACGCGAGCCACATGCGTTCTACGATGATGAACTACGCAAGCAGACCCTAAATCGCTCAGCATATATATGTATGTCAAGGTAAAAAGGAGTATGAAGCTAGGCCGGGTTGCTCGCCACGGGAAACAGCGAGAACCCGGTGCCCTGCACCGAACTACGGGCAGATCCATCATGCACACAACGCAAGGAAACCATGGAAAACTACGGCACAGGAAACAGTGAATTGACATGAAGAGGGAGGGACGAAGGGAGGGGGGAGGAGGCGGCGTGCACGACGCACCATCGCAGGCGGCAGCGAGGTGGGAGCCACCGGGACGGAGGCCGCCGCAGGAGGTGTAGAGCATGAGGAGGTGGTGGCGTTGAGGCCCGCCATGACGAGCTGCGGCTCCACGGCCACGCCCCATGTGAAACCCCATCGATAGGAGGGGTGGTAAGGGGAGGAAGGGACGAGGTCGGTGGCGGTGGGTGGGAGCGGCGGGCAGAGGTCTGGATCGGTAGGGGGCCGAGGACGGGGAGGCGATGGCAGCGACGGCGAGGAGATGGGGAAAGAGGGAGGAGGGGTGCGATGTGGGAGGGGTCGATGGGACCTGATCTAGGGTTTGGGCTGGGGTGGGGTATCTCTTTTTCTTTTTTCTTTTTTTTCTATAGATAGATGGATGGATGGATAGATGTGGGATGTAGAGATAGATGGATGGATGGATGGGCGCCATGTCATCGATCCATGGGAAGAGTTTTGATTGGTTTGGAAAATCAGTGATTTAAAATAGTTTCCAAGTACTAAAAATAGAGGGATTTTCTGAAGTAGCTATCAAAAATATTTTGCAAAAGGACAACACACAAATTTTCACTAGAGTTAGACCACATTTTATGGATAAGGACCAGTTTGTATACATTTCTAATCTTTCTAGCTATTTTTAATCATTTTCCGAGTGCCAAAAATGAGTTTTTTAGAAGGACCTACCATATATTTGTTGCAAATGGGACCAAATCATTTTTATAATATATTAGGCCATTTTTAATGTAGAATTTACAAAATTGTTGGGTGTTAAAAGTTTTTATACATCTCTGGTGAAAAAGACAAATTTCCGCCGATTTAGTTGGAAGCGGGTCAAATTTGAACTGCAGCTGCCTCATAGTTTGCTCTTTATTTTTTCCAAAAATCATTTAAAGGTAAATAAGTATCTATTTAATAAAAGAAACATCATAAGTTTTCCAAGATTCAACCACTAGCTAGCAACGGTCATGCCCGCAGTTCTGACCGCATTTTGAAACGGGCATGAAAATTTCAAAAAAATAAAAAATTGGAAAACCTTCAAATTCTGTCATTATATGTGACCAAGTTACTAGGAAAAATAATAAACTTGTATTACGACAATTATTTTAAAAAAGTGTTCTCAAAAATGAGTTATCATGTATGAAGATTCATGGCTTTCAACCCAAATGCTCAATCTTATGGCCACATTCATTGCATAGTTTGTTCAAATGATCTAATATTGTGCACAAGGGTGCATCTTGGAATGGAAAACAATGTTGCCTAAGGAAGTTTTCATTTTCTTTGGACGAAAAGTTCATTTTCCATTTTCCGAGTGCCCAAAATGAGTTTTTTTGTGAAGGACCTACCATATATTTGTTGCAAAATGGGACCAGATCATTTTTATTATATATTAGGCCATATTTAATGTACAATTGAAAAAATGGTTGGGTGTAAAAAAAATTATACACCTCTCGTGAAAAAGACAAATTTTCGCCGATTCAGTTGGAAGCGGGTCAAACTTGAACTGCAGCTCCCTCATAGTTTGCTCTTTATTTTTTCCAAAAGTCATCTATAGGTACATAGGTATCTATCTAATCAGTGAAACATCAATTTTTTTGCAAGATTCAACCACTAGCTAGGAACGGTCATGCCCATAGTTTTGTCCGCATTTTGAAATGGGCATGAAAAATCCATAACAAATCAAAAAATTGGAAAACCTTCACATTGTGTCATTATTTGTGACCAAGTTATTAGGAAAAATAATAAACTTGTAATACGGCAATTATTTTAAAAAAGTGTTCTCAGAAATGAGCTATCAGGTATGAAGATTCATGGCTTTCAACCCAAATGCTTAATCTTATGGCCAAATTCATTGCATAGTTTGTCTAAATGATCTAATATTGTGCACAAGGGTGCATCATGGAATGGCAACCAATGTTGCCTAAGGAAGTTTTCATTTACTTTGGACGAAAACTTCATTTTCCATTTTCCAAGTGCCAAAAATGAGTTTTTTTTAAGGACCTACCATATATTTGTTGCAAATGGGACCAAATAATTTTTATAATATATTAGGCCATTTTTAATGTAAAATTTATAAAATTGTTGGGTGTTAAAAGTTTTTATACACCTTTGGTGAAAAAGACAAATTTCCGCCCATTCAGTAGGATGCGGGTCAAATTTGAACTGCAGCTGCCTCATAGTTTGCTCTTTATTTTTTCCAAAAATCATTTAAAGGTAAGTAAGTATCTATTTAATAAAAGAAACATCATAAGTTTTCCAAGATTCAACCACTAGCTAGCAACGGTCATGCCCGCAGTTCTGAGCGCATTTTGAAACGGGCATGAAAATTTCAAAAAAATAAAAAATTGGAAAACCTTCAAATTCTGTCATTATATGTGACCAAGTTACTAGGAAAAATAATAAACTTGTATTACGACAATTATTTTTAAAAAGTGTTCTCAGAAATGAGTTATCATGTATGAAGATTCATGGCTTTCAACCCAAATGCTCAATCTTATGGCCACATTCATTGCATAGTTTGTTCAAATGATCTAATATTGTGCACAAGGGTGCATCTTGGAATGGCAAACAATGTTGCCTAAGGAAGTTTTCATTTTCTTCGGACGAAAAGTTCATTTTCCATTTTCCGAGTGCCCAAAATGAGTTTTTTTTGTGAAGGACCTACCATATATTTGTTGCAAAATGGGACCAGATCATTTTTATTATATATTAGGCCATATTTAATGTACAATTGAAAAAATGGTTGGGTGTAAAAAAAATTATACACCTCTCGTGAAAAAGACAAATTTCCGCCGATTCAGTTGGAAGCGGGTCAAAATTTGAACTGCAGCTCCCTCATAGTTTGCTCTTTATTTTTTCCAAAAGTCATTTATAGGTACATAGGTATCTATTTAATCAGTGAAACATCATTTTTTTTCAAGATTCAACCACTAGCTAGGAACGGTCATGCCCACAGTTTTGTCCGCATTTTGAAATGGGCATGAAAAGTCCATAACAAATGAAAAAATTGGAAAACCTTCACATTGTGTCATTATTTGTGACCAAGTTATTAGGAAAAATAATAAACTTGTAATACGGCAATTATTTTAAAAAAGTGTTCTCAGAAATGAGCTATCATGTATGAAGATTCATGGCTTTCAACCCAAATGCTCAATCTTATGGCCAAATTCATTGCATAGTTTGTCTAAATGATCTAATATTGTGCACAAGGGTGCATCTTGGAATGGAAACCAATGTTGCCTAAGGAAGTTTTCATTTACTTTGGATGAAAATCTCATTTTCCATTTTCCGAGTGTCAAAAATGAGTTTTTTTGAAGGACCTACCATATATTTGTAGCAAATGGGACTAGATCATTTTTATAATATATTAGGCCATTTTTAATGTAGAATTTAAAAAAAATTTGGGTGTTAAAAGTTTTTATACACCTCTGGTAAAAAAGACAAATTTCCGCCCATTCAGTAGGATGCGGGTCAAATTTTAACTACAACTGCCTCATAGTTTGCTCTTTATTTTTTCCAAAAACATTTAAAGGTAAATAAGTATGTATTTAATAAAAGAAACATCATAAGTTTTCCAAGATTCAACCACTAGCTAGCAACGGTCATGCCCACAGTTCTGACCGCATTTTGAAACGGGCATGAAAATTTCAAAAAAATAAAAAATTGGAAACCTTCAAATTCTGTCATTATATGTGACCAAGTTACTTGGAAAAATAATAAACTTGTATTACGACAATTATTTTTAAAAAGTGTTCTCAGAAATGAGTTATCATGTATGAAGATTCATGGCTTTCAACCCAAATGCTCAATCTTATGGCCACATTCATTGCATAGTTTGTTTAATTGATCTCATATTGTGCACAAGGGTGCAATTTGGAATGGCAAACAATGTTGCCTAAGGAAGTTTGTATTTTCTTTGGACGAAAAGTTCATTTTCCATTTTCTGAGTGCCCAAAATGAGTTTTTTTTGTGAAGGACCTACCATATATTTGTTGCAAAATGGGACCAGATCATTTTTATTATATATTAGGCCATATTTAATGTACAATTGAAAAAATGGTTGGGTGTGAAAAGTTTTTATACACCTCTCGTGAAAAAGACAAATTTCCACCGATTTAGTTGGAAGCGGGTCAAATTTGAACTGTAGCTGCCTCATAGTTTGCTCTTTATTTTTTCAAAAAATCATTTATAGGTACATAGGTATCTATTTAATCAGTGAAACATCATTTTTTTTAAAAGGATTCAACCACTAGCTAGGAACGGTCATGCCCGCAGTTTTGTCCGCATTTTGAAATGGGCATGCAAAATCCATAACAAATCAAAAAATTGGAAAAACTTCACATTGTGTCATTATATGTGACCAAGTTACTAGGAAAAATAATAAACTTGTAATATGACAATTGTTTTAAAAAAGTGTCCTCATAAATGAGCTATCATGTATGAAGATTCATGGCTTTCAACCCAAATGCTCAATCTTATGGCCACATTCATTGCATAGTTTTTCTAAATGATCTAATATTGTGCACAAGGGTGCATCTTCTTATGGCAACCAATGTTGCCTAAGGGAGTTTTCATTTACTTTGGACGAAAAGTTCATTTTCCATTTTCCAAGTGCCCAAAATGAGTTTTTTGAAGGACCTACCATATATTTGTTGCAAAATGGGACCAGATCATTTTTATAATATATTAGGCCATTTTTAATGTAGACTTGACAAAATTGTTGGGTGTTAAAATTTTTTATACATGTCTGGTGAAAAAGACAAATTTCCGCCCATTTAGTAGGATGCAGGTCAAATTTGAGCTGCAGCTGCCTCATAGTTTGCTCTTTATTTTTTCCAAAAATCATTTATAGGTAAATAAGTATCTATTTAATCATAAATACATGGTTTGGTAGTGATACGTTGAGGTTTGGGCGGTGGCCGAGGGCCCCAACTCCTGAGCGTGACCGTGGCGTTACCACGCGTTCTGGGCGGCCTAGGTGTTGGGAAGAAGAAGGCAATAGAAGAATCTAATGAGGAGACTGAGCTATGCTCAAACTTGAATTAGCAGCCAAGTGTTTGATTAGTGGTAGGGAGAATGCACATGGCCAATGGGCCTGAGGTTTGGCCGAGGATGGTCATCCACTAATGACACTTTCTTGGAAAATTTGCAGCTCAAATTGAGGATCCTAGGTGTCACTTGCTTTGCAAAGTACCACACTAGAAAAAACATGAATGTTGAAGCTGGACTAAAATGAATGAAAGGATTGATCTAGAATTTGGAGGAAGATGATAATTTGGGCATATGAAGGCACTGTAAGAATTTCATAGCATTTGGATAAATAAAAATGGTACTTCTTTCACAGCGCTCTCCACTGAACAAAAAATTGGGAAAAATGTTGAGGGAAATTGGCTAGATTAAATGAGCTAAAATTTGGTGGAGGGAGGTTATATGGGTAGGGTCATGTCCTGGTAAATTTTCAAAAATTATAAATTAACATAAAATATAGTTGCTTCACAAACTGGAAATATTATCAGAAACAAAGATTGGATGGTGAGCTCACATGGATTTTTAGATGGGGCTCAATTTTTGTGGAGAGCTATGATTTGGGAATATAGAAGATGTGGCAAAAATTTCGCTCATTAGGATATGCCTAGCTAGTACTTCCTTCACAATGGTTCTAGCTGAATAGAAACTTTGAAAATTTGCCGAGGAAGATTTACCAGGCAAACAGAGCTGATTATTGTCACAAGGCAATGATTTGGATAGTAAAGAATGCCCAATTTTTTTGGGAATTTTGGGAACAACAGAAATATATGCTGCTTCACAACCGAGGGAAAAATTGACAAATAGACATGACACATAGGCAAAACTGGTGAGGTGGCGCCTAGTCATAGCAATGCACCACAATTTACAAGGCTATGACCATCTATATTGGTCGTTATCAGCTAGAAATAAGGCAGCGAACTAGTGTTGTTTGCTCTACGACCATTTCCTGTAAGGAAATTACGACCTTTCTGACCAAAATGGTCGTTATGGTTTAGGTTTTGGAGCCCCCTGAACAACTTTTGACCAATTGGTCTCAAATGGTCGTAGATTTATGACCAATTCTTCCAGGGTCACTGACAGAAGGTCACAAGTTGACATATTTCTTGTAGTCTTAAGTCTAACCCACTTCATATGCATAGGGGTTTTGTGAGCAAACAATTTATGGGAGCAAGAATCAACTAGCATAGGAAGGCAAAACAAGCATCACTTCAAAACTTTGAACACATAGAGAGGAAACTTGATATCATGGAAATTCTGACAAGCATATGTCCTCCCTCATAATAATTTTCAGTAGCATCATGAAGGAACTTCACAATATAATTATCAAATAAAGCATTATTTTCATCATCAATTATAGCATATGTGTCATCATCAAAACTTGGGGAACAAAGAATATCATATTCATCAAGCATAGCATCCCCAAGCTTGTGGTTTTTCATATCATTAGTATCATGGATATTCGGAGAATTCATACTAACATCATGGCAATCATTCTTTTCATTCAATGAACTATCATGAATCTCCATACAAACTTCTTCTTTCAACACTTCACCGAATTTTTCAGATTCATGATTTTCAAACAAAACTTCATAGAGATAATCAAGTGTACTCAACTGTGACAACCCGAGACTGACGTTCCGGAAGATTCCAAAAGATTCCCCTTAGTTTCCGTTCTCGTCATGTGTTTGTCTGGTTGTCGCATTCATCATTGCATCATTCGCATCATCTGCATTGCATCGTCCCGTTTTCAAACTTGCATCCGTTGTTAGTTGCCGGTTCTCTTTCGTTCTTGCCGTTGCCCGTTGAGACCAACCACACACGCACGTGCCCGCGACATCTTTTAAATAAAACCATTTTTAAGCACGCACAAAAATATTCTCGGATCGAGTTGAAACTTGTCGTGCGGTCTTGTTATATCGTAGGTAGACCGCCCGTCGATTTTCGTCGCGATCTGAGTTCGTTAGATACTTCGTCGGTCAGTCGTATCAGTGAGGTTATCGGTTAACGTCGGACGTTTATCGCTGTTTTAAATCTTCGTGTTGCGCCGCACCGCTTCCCTCTCTTCCCCTCCTAGCCTGTCTACACAGCCACGTAACCCCATCTCCGCTTCCGGATGTCGGATCGTCATCGACAGTCCGAAAACGGACAGTGCCAGCTAACCCTACCCTAAACCTATATATAGCCCCTAGACCCACCTCGTTTAGCGTGCAAACCCTAGCCAACCCTTTCTCCCTCCTTCAGCCTCCAGCCCACCCAAGCCCATCTAGGCCCGTTCGAGCCCATCCGGGCTCGAATCGGCGTCCCGGAGCTCTCCTGAGCTCCATCCATGGAGGAAGCCGCAGCTCGCTGGAGTTCCCCTCGCCGGAGTTCCTCTGGCCGGAGCCCGCTGAACCGCCGCGCCGGCCTCTTCTCTCCTCTCCCTCTCCTCCTTCTCCTGCCTTTCTCCTCCTCTCCTCACCTCTGCCTTCTCCTCCCCGCAGATCGAGCCGCCATGGCACCGCCGCCGATGCTTCGCCGCCGGCCGCCGCCTCTCACCGCCGGAAACCGCTCCCTTCGGCCAGGTCCGCCGACCCCTGCCTCTAGCTGGCCTCCCAAGCGCCGCCCCACGCCGGTGTGCGAGCCGCCACCGCCGGTCCGCTCGGGATCGAGCTCGGGGACGGGAGGTCGCGCCCGTTGACCCCGCTCGAGGTCGCTCGCCCCAGCGCGCAGGTGGGCCGACCCCCACTCGGCTCCCACCAGGCCCAGTGCAGCCTCAGCCAACCCCCCCAGTCGCCTCTGCCTTCCGGCCCATTTGGCCTAGGGTGAGCAAGCCTCCCCTTGCCTTTTTTTTAAAAAAAATCGCGTATTTAAACGATGGTAAATAATTATCCGTGCATCATAACAACATAGTTTTAATATGAAACTTGATTAGAAAATTGCGTAGATTAATAATATGCCATTTGCATCCATGCCAAAAATATTCAACTTGTCATTTTGCATATTTGCATTTATTGCATTTTTCATATTTATTTAACCCTGCATCGGAATTAATAAAATCCCATATTAAAAATGTTCATCTCATTCGCACAGCATTTTCATGCATGACAAAAATGTCGGATTGATGGTTGCATTTATTTTTGCATGAACGAATTGCTTTTCGGTAATTAGGCCTAATCCCGCATATTTAATTGTGATTAATTTTCCACATGAACCCTTGCATATTATATATGTTTTCGGGGTAGAAAAGTCCATGTGCTTTATCTGTGCATTTAGTTTTGCCATTTGAGCATGTTGTGTGCATGTCATTTATGCCGTGATGCCCTTTTGTCATTTTCGTGTGATTTAATCCGGGCATGATATGCATTAAGTTTCAACATGAAAGTTGCTCTTTGATATGTGCCCTAGCCCATGGACATTTTGCTTGTCTTAGATATGCATGTTTAGGTGTTATTTTGATGTTGTCAACTTGCTATAAAAATCTGTTATTTTGAGGGGCCAAAATATTTCTAAGCCTGGAATCTGTTATATTTTGTTCCTGTCTTGCCATGTGATTTGCTAGTGATCTAGAACTCTTTTGTAGTAGGTGTAATGGAGTCAATTGTTGTTGATATTGCCTTCTAGAATGCTGTTAAGTTTCATGCCATAATATGACTTGTAGCATATAGTTTTACTGCTGTTAATATGCCTTCGTGATAAAACTGCACTGTCTAAAACTGCTATTTTCACCAAGTCTGGAACTGTTTTCAAGTAGCTACTTTGAGAGCTTCCTACCTAGTGATCCATGCATGTTTTGAATATGATTTGTGAAGATGAAATGAAGTGGATGTTGTATGCTATTTCCCCATGCTTAGTTTGTGCATTTTAGATTATGGTAACTTGTTGTTTTCATATGTTCAAAATGCTATGTTGTTGTTTTTGGCAGATTTCAACAAAAACTTGTTTTGTTGATTGTGGTTGAACCGTAGCTCCGTTCTGGACATTCCATATATGAAACTTGCTTAGAATATCATATAGTTTCATAATAACTTGCTGCATTCATGATTTGAGATGGTTGTGATTGTTTTCCCATGCATTTGCATTCATGTCATGTGCATCTTGTGTTGCTCATATCTTTTGAATCGTAGCTCCGTTTGAGATGTTCTATATATGTAACTCGACTAGAATGACGTGTAGAATAACATGGTGACATTTATTTTACTGTTTAAGAAATATAAAATATGTTTAGATCAGATCTGGACCAAATTCATAATTAACATATGGGGTCATTTTGGAAATACTATAAGTTGTTTCCGACCTCATTTAAGATGCCTAGATAGTATAGTTTACTTATGCTTCACCTCTTGCCATGCTTAACAACATTTAATATTGTCGTGTACCTAACGAGAGTGAACTAAATAATTTGAATGTGGAGTTTCGTTAATATGCAACTCGTTGCATATTGAGCTTCACTTAATGTGTAGAATTTGATTGTTGTGAATTGTCATGCCTTGCATATTAAACCGGACATGCATCATATTTGTTGTGCATCGTGTCTTGCACATGTTGTGGTGTATCTTGTGTTGATTGTTGTTTCGGATTGCTTCTTCTCGATAGAGTTCCGAAAGCGTTTGGAGTGTGAGGATTCGTTCGACTACGTTGGTTCGTCTTCTTCATGGACTCGTTCTTCTTCCGAGCGGGATCTCAGGCAAGATGACACATTTCCCTGGATACCATTACTATCATTGCCATACTAGTTGTCTCGTCTTTTATCGTTATGTGTCGCTACCTACCACCTGTTTGATAAGCCCCCCAACATTGCCATGATAAGCCTCTAACGCTACCACGTCCCAGCAAACCTTTGTTTGGCTATGTTACCGCTTGCTCAGACCTTCTTATAGCGTTGCTAGCTGCAGGTGCAATTGCTTCCATGTGTTAACATGGACCTTCTTTTGTTATATCACAATATTGTTGCTATTTAATTAATGCACATATACACTTGGTAAAGGGTGGAAGGCTTGGCCTTTTTCTCGGTGTTTTGTTCCACTCTTGCCGCCCTTAGTTACTTGTGAACCGGTGTTATGTTCCAGAAATGAGCGCTCCTAACATGCTCGGGGTTGTTATGGGGACCCCCTTGATTTTCGGGTTAGATTAAAACTTGTCTGGCAAGGCCCAACTTTGGTACTACATTTTCCCATCATAATAAAATTGATCACTTTTTTAATGCATAGAGGGTCGCCCCCTCGTGGATTAATTTAACATAATACAGGGGGCCAGTGCTGCCGGTGCTGGTCCAAACTAGAGCACCGTGCGGGCTACCTGGGGCAACCCGGGACTTCAATTACTGTATGCTTAGCTCATCCGCCGTGTCCTGAGAACGAGATATGCGGCTCCTATCGGGATTGTCGACACGTCGGGAGGCCTTGCTGGACTTGTTTTACCTTTCTCGAACGTCTTGAGTGAGGAACTCTAATTTTCTTCGGGCTATCTCGAGGTGTTGGATTTCCTTTGGAATTGCCTAGGAAGGTCACGAGATTCGTGGTTGAGGTTATTCCCGCTGAGTGTGGTTAATTTGTGATGGATAAGTTGGAGCACCCCTGCAGGGTTAAATCTTTTCGAGAAGCCGTGCCTGCGGTTATGTGGCAAACTTGGATACTTTGTTTAACACCCGGTCATAGCAAACTTGAAGTAAACTCTAATAAAATACACCAACCGTGTGAGTAACCGTGACTGTCTCTTCTCGTGAGTCCTTATCCGGAAGAGAACACGGTGGGGTTATGTTTGACGTAAGTAGGTGTTCAGGATCAGTTAGTGATCATTACTAGTTCACGTCCGTATGCGTAGACCACCATTCTTTACTTTCTGTGCTCATAAGTTAGCCACTCAAATATATGCTTAGTCGCTTGCTGCAGCCTCACCACTTAACCATGCCTTACCTATTGAGCTTTAATAGTCTTGATACCCTTGGAAATGAGATTGGTCAGTCCCTGTGGCTCATAGATTACTACAACAACAGTTGCAGGTTCAGGTAATGTGATGATTTGACGTGAGCGCGTTGCTTGGTTTGACTTGGAGTTCTTCTTCTTCTTCTACTTCTTCTTCAATCTTGGATGGGTTCCAGGCGGCAGCCTGGGATAGCAAGGGTGGATGTCATTTTATCGTTTGATTTCGTCCGTAGTCGGACCCTGCTCTTATGTATGATGGCTGTGATGTTATTGTATTGCTGTGACTCTGATGTAGCTTTTAGCGAGTGTAAGCCAATTCCATATACTCACCTCTTCTGTACATGTACTTGTAATGATATCCATTCTTGCGAACGCATCGAGATGCGCTTCTATCCTTGTTGAGGCCCTCGTGCCAAATAAGGATAGGATGGCATCTTGGGCGTGACATCAACTCACTAGAAATTGGTTCATCATAATTTGGTCTTTTGAAAAGATTAGCAAGTGGATGAGGATCCATATCAATAGATTTTTAGCAAGCGAAGATGCAAGCAAATAGAAGGCACATGGCAACACAAGCAAACATAGCAACGAAAATGCGAACGGAAGAAGGGCGAATAAAAAGGCAAATCTTCTTGGTATTTTCTGAAAAGGGAGAGAGGAAAACGAGAGGCAAATGACAAATAATGTAAATGCAAGATATGAGTTTGTGAAGGGTACTTGGTAGGCTTCATGTAGATCTCCTCGCAACCAAACCAGAAATTGGCAAGTTGAAGAGAGAGTTCTTATCTTGACATGCTATGTATCTCCCCGGCAACGGCACCAGCAATCTTTCTTGCTACTTCTCGAGCATGCGTTGGTTTCCCATGAAGAGGAACGGTTTGATGCACCAAAGTAGATAAGTATTTCCCTCAGTTTTTAAGAACCAAGGTATCAATCTAGTAGGAGATACAAGTGAGCCACTAATAGATGTACCTGCACAAAGAATAAAACACTTGCACGCAACGCTGTAAAGGGGTTGTCAATCCCTTCACGGTTACTCGCAAGGATGAGATCTAAAAGAGATAGATATAATAGGATGCTTGAAAGGAAACTAAAACTAAAAGTAAAAATAGTGCAACAAGTATTTTTGGTATTTTTGGTTTTATCACTAGATGGCTTCTGCCATGATGGCAAGTACTACAGTGGGTGAACAAATTACTGTCAAGCAATTGATAGAAAATATAACAATTATGAAGATATCCAAGGCAATGATTATGCATATGAGCATCACGTCCATGACAAGTAGACTGAAACGATTCTGCATCTACTACTATTACTCCACACATAGATCGACTCCTGCCTGCATCTAGGGGTACCCCGCGCCTGGCAGGCTTGAGGGCCCTTAGCAACTCCCCTAACCCTAATTTTTGGCCTATAAATACCCAAATATTCCATCATTGTGAAAAAGAGCCACAAAAACACTTTTCTGCCGCCAGAAGCCTCCGTTCCCGAGAGATCCAATCTTGGAGCCTTTTTCGGTAATCTTCCGGAGGGGTATTGGATCACGGAGGGCATCTACTTCAACTCCATTGCCCCTCCGATGATGCGTGAGTAGTTCACCACAGACCTATAGGTCCATAGCTAGTAACTAGATGGATTCTTCTCTCTCTTTGCTTCTCAATACCATGTTCTTCATGATCTTTATGGAGATCTATCCGATGTAATACTCTTTTGCGGTGTGTTTGTCGAGATCCGATGACTTGTGGGTTTATGTTTAGATTATCCATGAATATTATTTGAGTCTTTCCTGAATTCTTATATGCATGATGTTATATCTTTGCAAGTCTCTTCGAGTTATTGGGTTGGTTTGGCCAACTAGATTGGTAATTCTTGTAATGGGAGAAGTGCTTAGTTTTGGGTTCAATCTTGCGGTGTCCTCACACAGTGACAAAGTAGGGGTAGTGAGGCACGTATTGTATCATTGCCATCAAGGGTAAAAAGATGGGGTTTTCATCATATTGCATGAGTTTATCCCTCTAATGCGTTACTCTGTTCTTCATGAACTTAATACTCTAGATGCAGGCAGGAGTCGATCGATGTGTGGAGTAATAGTAGTAGATGCAGAATAGTTTCGGTCTACTTATCACTGACGTGATGCCTATATGCATAATCATTGCCTTGGATATCTTCATAATTATTCACTTTTCTATCAATTGCTCAACAGTAATTTGTTCACCCACTGTAATACTTGCCATCATGAGAGAAGCCATCTAGTGAAACCTATGGCCCCCGGGTCTATTTTCCATATTATACTTTCAGATCTAAAACCAAAAATACAAAAAATACTTGCTGCACTATTTTTACTTTCTATTCAAGCATCCTATTATATCTATCTCTATTAGATCTCATCCTTGCAAGTAACCGTGAAGGGATTGACAACCCCTTTATAGTGTTCGGTGCAAGAGTTTGATTCTTTGTGCAGGTACATCTATTGGTGGCTCCCTTGTATCTCCTACCGGATTGATACCTTGGTTCTCAAAAACTGAGGGAAATACATATCTACTTTGCTGCATCAAACCGTTCCTCTTCATAGGAAACCAACGCATGCTCGAGAAGTAGAAAGAAGGATTTCTGGCGCCGTTGCCGGGGAGATACATAGCAAGTCAAGGATACCAAGTACCCATCACAAACTCATCTCTTGCATTTACATTATTTGCCATTTGCCTCTCGTTTTCCTCTCCCCCACTTCTAAAATTATTTTCAGAAAACACTTGCCTTTTTGTTTGCCCTTCTTTTGCTTGCCCTTTTGATTACCTGAACTATGTCAAACATCACCATATCCCCCTTGTCACCAGACTTTGAAGTTCTTCACTTCAAACAAAAACAAGGGAAAAATTTGAAGGATGCCTGGTATAGGCTAATGGAATCTTATCATGTTTCCAATCTAAAAGGGGATGCAAAAGTTTTGCTCAGAAATTTTTACATTGGTTTATCTTTACATCATAGGGAGCTTTAAGATTTCGCCTCAAAAGGAAATTTTAGCTTAACACGAATGCAGCCTATGAAGTATTAGAAGGGATTTTGGGGGTTCCTCAGCCAATAAGGGGGTTTGCTTTCTCTCAAGAGGGAGTTCAAGTTCTCGACAAATTGGGTGACTTACATAAGCACTTGGTCAAGTGGCAACAACATCATGAACCCCTCAAACATATTAACCGGAACCTTAATTGCTTGAATACTTTGATCACCCTTTGCAATAAGCGTTTAGACATCTTCGACACCACGATTGATCCTCCCCCAATAAGTGGGGAAAAGAGGAAAGAACCTCCTGGATTTGAGAAGGTCCTCACAAAAATTGCCAATACCAAAGATGACAATACCTAGATCTATTGTGTTTTGCCTAGCTAGGGCGTTAAACAATAGCGCTTGTTGGGAGGCAACCCAGTTTTATTTTGCTTTCTGCTTTTTGCTTCTGTTTTGGTGTGTTTGGCACATTATTACTTTTGTATTAATTGTGTTTTTGTTTAAATTAGTGTTTGAGCCAAGTAAAACCTTTGGGGTCATCTATGGTAGTTGTTGATTTGATCTTGCTAAAAAACAGAAACTTTTGCCCTCTGTCAAGGAATTTTCTGAATTTTTCAGAGCATCAAATTGATCTGATTTTTTTACAAAGGATTGATATACGAATTTCCCCGAGCACTCAAGAGCGGGGAGAGGAAAACGAGAGGCAAACGGAAAATAATGTAAATGCAAGACATGAGTTTGTGATGGGTACTTGGTATCCTTCACTTGCTATGTATCTCCTCGGCAACGGCGCCAGAAATCCTTCTTGCTACTTCTCGAGCATGCATTGGTTTCCCGTGAAGAGGAACGGTTTGATGCAACAAAGTAGATAAGTATTTCCCTTAGTTTTTGAGAACCAAGGTATCTATCCAGTAGGAGATACAAGCGATCCACCAATAGATGTACCTGCACAAAGAATCAAACTCTTGCACCCAACGCTATAAAGGGGTTGTCAATCCCTTCACGGTTACTTGCAAGGATGAGATCTAATAGAGATAGATATAAGAGTATGCTTGAACGGAAAGTAGAACTAAAAGTGAAAATAGTGCAACAAGTATTTTTGGTATTTTTTGTTTTAGATCTGAAAGTATAATATGGAAAATAGACCCGGGGGACATAGGTTTCATTAGTTGGCTTCTCTCATGATGGCAAGTATTATGGTGGGTGAACAAATTACTGTTGAGCAATTGATAGAAAAGTGAATAATTATGAAGATATCCAAGAAAATGATTATGCATATAAGAATTCAGGAAAGAATCAAATAATATTCATGGATAATCAAAGCATAATCCCACAATTAATCGGATCTTGACAAACACACCACAAAAGAGTATTACATTAGATAGATCTCCATGAAGATCATGAAGAACATGGTATATAGAAGCAAAGAGAGAGAACAAGCCATCTATCTACTAGCTATGGATCCGTAGGTCTATGATGAACTACTCACGCATCATCGGAGGGGCAATGGAGTTGATGTAGATGCCCTCCGTGATCGAATCGCCCTCCGGCAGATTACCGGAAAAGGCCCAAAGATTGGATCTCTCGGGAACGGAGGCTGCTGACGGTGGAAAAGTGTTTTCATGGTTCTTTTTGATAGTGATGGAATATTTGGGTATTTATAGGCCGGGATTAGAGGAGTTGTCATGGGCCCACAATCTTGCCTGGCGTGGGGTACCCCCTGGCCGCGGCTAGCGAGCTTGTGGCCCCATGGAAGCTCCTCTCCCTTGGTTCTTAAGTCTCGTGGCTTCCTTTTATTCAAGAAAAAATCATCCCGGAGGTTTTATTCCATTTGGACTCCGTTTAATATTCCTTTTGTGCGAAACTCAAAACAAGGAAAAAGCAGAAAGTGGCACTAGGCTCTAGATTAATAGGTTAGTCCCAAAAATAATATAAAATAGCATATTAATGCATATAAAACATCCAAACTAGATAATATACTAGCATGAAACAATCAAAAATTATCGATACGTTGGAGACGTATCAGCAAAGCATTATAGGTGGAATAGGAGGAGGTGCAAGGGAAAAAGAAGAAGATAGTCTCACATCAACTAGGTGCATCAACGGGTTATGGAGATGCCTGTCAATAGGTATCAATGAGAGTGAGTAGGTATTGCCATGCAACAAATGCACTTAGAGATATAAGTGTATGAAAGCTCAAAAAGAAAACTAAGTGGTTGTGCATAATGAATATCCACTAGTTATATGAAAGTGACAAAATAGGAGACTCCCTATCATGAAAATCATGGTGCTACTTTGAAGCACAAGTGTGGAAAAGGATAGGAACAATTGTCCCTTCTCTCTTTCCCTCATTTTTTATGGTGGGCTTCTTTGGCCTCTTTTATTTTTTTGTTTGGGCTTCGCTGGCCTCTTTTATTTTTTGTAAAGTCCGGATACTCGTCCCAACTTGTGAGGGAGTCTTAGCCTCCATCATCCTTTTATCTCATTGGACAATGCTCTATTAATGAAAAATCATCACACTTTTATTTACTTATAACGCAAAGAAAAATAAATTACAACTCGATTCCTATGACAACATATAAGTCTATATGCAATATGAAGTGATGATGCAAGTCATAGACAAACTACATGGTGGAAGTTGCATGGCAATATATCTCGGAATGGCTCTGGAAATGTCATAATTAGTAGGTATGGTGACCGTTTTGAGGAATATATGGTCGCTGTGTTGAGGAAGGAGGGTTTGATGTATCGGCAAAAGTTGCACGGTACTAGATAGTCTAGCAAAGATGGAAGGGTGAGAGTGCGTATAATCCATGGACTCACATTAGTTATAAAGAACTCACATACTTATTGCAAAAGTCGATTAGTTATCAAAAAAAGCATTAGATGCATGATCCTAGGGGAGTGGTTGGAAGGATTTAACCATCACGCAGTCCCGACCCTCACACAAAGGTTGACAATCATTCGAGAAATCATGCTCTGACTTTGCTAGATAACGGTTCACTAAGAAATCCTTCTTGCTACTTCTCGAGCATGCGTTGGTTTCCCGTGAAGAGGAACGGTTTGATGTAGCAAAGTAGATAAGTATTTCCCTCAGTTTTTGAGAACCAAGGTATAAATCGAGTAGGAGATACAAGTGAGCCACCAATAGATGTACCTGCACAAAGAATCAAACTCTTGCACCCAACGCAATAAAGGGGTTGTCAATCCCTTCACGGTTACTTGCAAGGATGAGATCTAATAGAGATAGATATAATAGGATGCTTGAACGGAAAGTAAAACTAAAAGTAAAAATAGCGCAGCAAGTATTTTTGGTATTTTTGGTTTTAGATCTGAAAGTATAATATGGAAAAGACCCGGGGGCCATAGGTTTCACTAAATGACTTCTCTCATGATGGCAAGTATTACGGTGGGTGAACAAATTACTGTCGAGCAATTTATAGAAAAGCGAATAATTATGAAGATATCCAAGGCAATGATTATGCATATAGGCATCATGTTCGTGACAAGTAGACCAAAATGTTTCTGTATCACTACTATTACTCCACACATCAATAGACTCCCACCTGCATCTAGACTATTAAGTTCATGAAGAATAGAGTAATGCATTAGGTAAGATGACATGATGTAGAGGGATAAACTCAAGCAATATGATGAAAACCGCATATTTTTTACCCTTGATGGCAACAATACAATACGTGCCTCACTACCCCTACTTTTTCACTCGGTGAGGACACCGCAAGATTGAACTCAAAACTAAGCACTTCTCCCATTGCAAGAATTACCAATCTAGTTGGCCAAACCAACCCAATAACTCGAAGAGACTTGCAAAGATATGAAATCATGCATATAAGAATTCGAAAAAGACCCAAATAATATTCATGGATAATCTGAACATAAACCCACAATTCATTGGATCTCGACAAACACACCGGAAAAGAATATTACATCTGATAGATCTCCATGAAGATCATGAAGAACATGATATTGATAAGCAAAGAGAGAGAGAAGAAGCCATCTACTTACTAGCTATGGACCTGTAGGTCTATGGTGAACTACTCACGCATCATCAGAGGGGCAGTGGAGTTGATGTAGATGCCCTGTGTGATTGAATCCCCCTCCGGCAGGTTACCGAAGAAGGCTCCAACATTGCATCTCTCGAGAACGGAGGCTTCTGGGGGCGGAGAAGTGTTTTCGTCACTCGTTATGATAATGATGGAATATTTGGGAATTTACAGGCCGAAGATTAGGATTAGGGGAGCTGCCGTGGTCTCACAATCCTGCCCGGCGCGGCCTACCCCCTAGCCGCGCCCCTAGGTCCAGTGGCCCCACGTTGGCTCCTTTGCCTTGGTTCTCAAGTCTCGTAGTTTCCTTTCGTTCCAGAAAAAATCATTCAGAAGGTTTTATTCCGTTTGGACTCTGTTTAATATACCTTATCTGTGAAACTCAAAAATAAGGTAAAAACAGAAACTGGCACTAGGCTCTATATTAATAGGTTAGTCCGAAAAATAATATAAAATAGCATGTTCATGCATATAAAATATCCAAAACAGAATAAGGAAAATTAAAAGGAGTCCAAACGGAATAAAACCTCCAAAATGATTTTTTTCTAGAATAAAAGGAAGCCACGAGACTTGAGAACCAAGGTAGAGGAGCTGCCATGGGGCCACAAGCTCGCTAGCTGCGGCCAGGGGGTACCCCATGCCAGGCAGGCTTGAGGGCGCTTGGCAACTCCCCTAACCCTAATCTTCGGCCTATAAATACCCAAATATTCCATTGTCAAAAAGAGCCACAAAAACACATTTTTGCCACCAGAAGCCTCTGTTCCCGAGAGATCCAATCTTCGAGCCTTTTTCGGTAATCTGCCGGAGGGGGATTCGATCATGGAGGGCATCTACATCAACTCCATTGCCCCTCCGATGATGTGTGAGTAGTTCACCATAGACCTATAGGTCCATAGCTAGTATCTAGATGGCTTCTTCTCTCTCTTTGCTTCTCAATACCATGTTCTTCATGATCTTCATGGAGATCTATCCGATGTAATACTCTTTTGCGGTGTGTTTGTTGAGAGCCGATGAATTGTGAGTTTATGTTTAGATTATCCATGAATATTATTTGAGTCTTTCCTGAATTCTTATATGCATGATGTCATATCTTTGCAAGTGTCTCTGAGTTATTGGTTTGGTTTGGCCAACTAGATTTGTAATTCTTGCAATGGGGGAAGTGCTTAGTTTTGGTTTCAATCTTGCGGTGTCCTCACCCAGTGACAAAGTAGGGGTAGCGAGGCACGTATTGTATTGTTGCCATCAAGGGTAAAAAGATGGGGTTTTCATCATATTGCTTGAGTTTATCCCTCTACATCATGTCATCTTACTTAATGTGTTACTCTGTTCTTCATGAACTAAATACTCTAGATGCAGGCAGGAGTCGGTCGATGTGTGGAGTAATAGTAGTAGAGGCAGAATCATTTCAGTCTACTTGTCACGGACGTGATGCCTATATGCATAATCATTGCCTTGGATATCTTCATAATTATTCGCTTTTCTATCAATTGCTCGATAGTAATTTGTTCACCCACCGTAATACTTGCCATCATGAGAGAAGCCATCTAGTGAAACCTATGGCCCCCGGGTCTATTTTCCATATTATACTTTCAGATCTAAAACCAAAAACACCAAAAATACTTGTTGCACTATTTTTACTTTTAGTTATACTTTCTGTTCAAGCATCCTATTATATGTATCTCTATTAGATCTCATCCTTGCAAGTAACCGTGAAGGGATTGACAACCCCTTTATAGCGTTGGGTTCAAGAGTTTGATTCCTTGTGCAGGTACATCTATTGGTGGCTCCCTTTTATCTCCTACCGGATTGATACCTTGGTTCTCAAAAACTGAGGGAAATATGTATCTACTTTGCTGCACCAAACCGTTCCTCTTCATAGGAAACCAACGCATGCTCGAGAAGTAGAAAGAAGGATTTCTGGCACCGTTGCCGGGGAGATACATAGCAAGTCAAGGATACCAAGTACCCATCACAAACTCATCTCTTGCATTTACATTATTTGCCATTTGCCTCTCGTTTTCCTCTCCCCCACTTCTAAAATGATTTTCAGAAAACACTTGCCTTTTTGTTTGCCCTTCTTTCGCTTGGCTTTTTGATTACCTGAACTATGTCGAACATCACCATATCCCCCTTGTCACCAGACATTGAAGTTCTTTACTTCAAACAAAAACAAGGGGAAACTTTGAAGGATGCCTGGTATAGGCTAATGAAATCTTATCGTGTTTCCAATCTAAAAGGGGATGCAAGAGTGTTGCTTAAAATTTTTTACATTGGTTTATCTTTACATCATAGGGAGCTTTTAGATTTTGCCTCAAAAGGAAATTTTATTCAGCTTGACACGAATGCAGCCTATGAAGTATTAGAAGGGATCTTGGGGGTTCCTCCGCCAAAAAGGGGTTTGATTTCTCTCAAGAGGGACTTCAAGTTCTCGACAAATTGGTTGACTTACATAAGCACTTGGTCAAGTTACAACAACATCATGAACCCCTCAAACATATTAACGGGAACCTTAATCGCTTGAATACTTTGATCACCCTTTGCAATAAGCGTTTAGATATCTTGGACACCAAGATTGTGTTGGAAATATGCCCTAGAGGCAATAATAAATTAGTTATTATGATATTTCCTTGTTCATGATAATCGTTTATTATCCATGCTATAATTGTATTGATCGGAGACTTAGATGCATGTGTGGATACATAGACAAAACCATGTCCCTAGTATGCCTCTAATAGACTAGCTTGTTGATCAAAGATGGTTAAGGTTTCCTAGCCATTGACATGAGATGTCATTTGATAACGGGATCACATCATTAGGAGAATGGTGGGATGGACAAGACCCAAACTACAAACATAGCATATGATCGTGTCAGTTTAATGCTACTGTTTTCTCCATGTCAAGTATCTGTTCCTATGACCATGAGATCATGCAACTCACTGACACCGGAGGAGTGCCTTGTGTGTATCAAACGTCACAACGTAACTGAGTGACTATAAAGGTACTCTATAGGTATCTCCGAGGGTGTCTGTTGGGTTGGCATGGATCAAGACTGGTATTTGTTACTCCGTGTGACGGAGAGGTATCTCAGGGCCCACTCGGTAATACAACATCACAACAAGCCTTGCAAGCAATGCGACTAAGTGTTAGTCACGGGATCTTGTATTACGGAACGAGTAAAGAGACTTGCCGGTAACGAGGTTGAACCAGGTATGGAGATACCGACAATCGAATCTCGGGCAAGTAAACATACCGAAGAACAAAGGAAACATCATACGGGATTAGCTGAATCCTTGACATAGAGGTTCGACCGATAAAGATCTTCGTAGAATATGTAGGAACCAATATGGGCATACAGGTCCCGCTATTGGTTATTGATCGTAGCGGTGTCTCGGTCATGTCTACATAGTTCTCGAACCCGCACGGTCTGCACACTTAAGGTTCGGTGACGTTTCGGTAGTATAGACTTACGTATGGTGGTGACCTAAGGTTGTTCAGAGTCCCGGATGAGATCTCGGACGTCACGAGGAGCTCCAGAATGGTTCAGAGGTAAATATTGATATATAGGAAGTCCCATTTTGGTCGCCGAAAAAGTTTTGGGCTAATCGGTAATGTACCGGGAGTGCCGGTAGTGTACCGGGAGACCACCGGGAGGGGTATTTCGACCCAAGAGGCTTCATGGGCTGTGGGAGAGTAAATACCAGCCTTTCGTGGGCTGGTGGAAGTCCCACACAAGGCCCATGTGGCTGGGAGAAAAAGCCCAAAGGGGAAAAGGTGGAAAAAGGCCAAAAAAGGAGGAATCCTAGTCCTACTAGGATTGGAGGAGGAGTCCTCCTCTCCTCCCCACTTTGGTCGACCCAAGGGCTGGATTTTTGGCAGCCAAGCCTCCTCCTCCTATCCTCCTATATATACTAGAGGATTTTAGGGTTTTGGCACAAAATTTTCAGCCACGTGCTACCCGTTCCTCTAGTGCATAGTTTCTCCTCTAGATTGGTTTTCTGCAGTGCTTAGGCGAAGCCCTGCCGGAATAGCTCCACCACCATCGCCGCAGCGCCGTCACGCTGTCGGAGAACTCTTCTACCTCTCCGCTCCCTCTTGCTGGATCAAGAAGGCAGAGATCGTCATTAAGCTGTACATGTGCTGAACGCGGAGGTGCCGTTCGTTCGGCGCTAGATCGGAAGGACCGTGATCAAGATTGCGAGACGGATCGTGACGAGATTGTGGGACGGATCGTGATGAGATTGCGGGACGGATCGTGATGAGTTCGCGGGACGGATCGTGATTGGATCGCAGGACGGATTGTGATGAGATAGCGGGACGCTCGGCGATTTGGATCGCGAAGACGTTCGACTACACCAACCACGTTTCTTAACGCTTCCCGCTTAGCAATCTACAAGGGTATGTAGATCCACTCTCCCTCTCGTAGATGCTCATCACCATGGATAGATATTGCGTGTGCGTAGGAATTTTTTTGTTTCCCATGCAACGTTCCCCAACAGATTGATCCTCCCCCAATAAGTGGGGGAAAGAGGAAAGAACCTCCTGGATTTGAGAAGGTCCTCACAAAAATTGCCAATACCAAAGATGACAATACCTAGATCTATTGTGTTTTGCCTAGCTAGGGGCATTAAAAAATAGCGCTTGTTGGGAGGCAACCCAATTTTATTTTGCTTTTTGCTTTTTGTTTCTGTTTTGGTGTGTTTGGCACATTATTACTTCTGTATTAATTGTGTTTTTTGTTTAAATTAGTGTTTGAGCCAAGTAAAACCTTTTGGTGATCTATGGTAGTTGTTGATTTGATCTATGGTATTTATAGGCCGAAGATTAGGATTAGGGGAGTTGTCATGGGCCCACAAGCCTGCCTGGCACGGGGTACCCCCTGGCCGCGGCTAGCGAGCTTGTGGCCCCATGGCAGCTCCTCTCCCTTGGTTCGCAAGTCTCGTGGCTTCCTTTTATTCCAGAAAAAATCATTTCGGAGGTTTTATTCCGTTTGGACTCCATTTACTATTCCTTCTCTGCGAAACTCAAAACAAGGAAAAAACAGAAACTGGCACTAGGCTCTAGATTAATAGGTTAGTCCCAAAAAAATATAAAATAGCATATTAATGCATATAAAACATCCAAAACAGATAATATACTAGCATGAAACAATCAAAAATTATAGATACGTTGGAGACGTATCAGCAAAGCATTATAGGTGGAATAGAATATGGCGGAGGTGCAAGGGAAAAAGAAGAAGATAGTCTCACATCAACTAGGTGTATCAACGGGTTATGGAGATGCCCGTCAATAGATATCAATGAGAATGAGTAGGGATTGCCAATGAACAAATGCACTTGGAGATATAAGTGTATGAAGGCTCAAAAAGAAAACTAAGTGGTCATGCATAATGAATATCCACTAGCTATATGAAAGTGACAAAATAGGAGACTCTCTATCATGAAGATCATGGTGCTACTTTGAAGCACAAGTGTGGAAAAGGATAGGAGCAATTGTTCCTTCTCTCTTTCTCTCATTTTTTATGGTGGGCTTCTTTGGCCTGTTTTATTTTTTTGTTTGGGCTTCGCTGGCCTCTTTTATTTTTTGTAAAGTCCGGATACTCGTCCCAACTTGTGAGGGAGTCATAGCCTCCATCATCCTTTTATCTCATGGGACAATGCTCTATTAATGAAAAATCATCACACTTTTATTTACTTATAACTCAAAGAAAAAGAAATTACAACTTGATTCCTATGACAAGATATAACTCTATATGCAATATGAAGTGATGATGCAAGTCACTGAAAAACTACATGGTGGAAGTTGCATGGCAATATATCTCGGAATGGATCTGGAAATGTCATAATTGGCATGTATGGTGGCTGTTTTGAGGAATATATGGTCGTTGTGTTGAGGAAGGAGGGTTTGATGTACTAGCAAAAGTTGCACAGTACTAGAGAGTCTAGCAAAGATGGAAGGGTGAGAGTGCGTATAATCCATGGACTCACATTAGTCATAAAGAACTCACATACTTATTGCAAAAGTCTATTAGTTATCAAAAAAGCATTAGATGCATGATCCTAGGGGAGAGTTTGGAAGAATTTAACCATCGCGCGCCCCGACCCTCACACAAAGGTCGACAATCATTAGACAAATCATGCTCCGACTTTGCTACATAACGGTTCACTAAGAAATCTTTCTTGCTACTTCTCGAGCATGCGTTGGTTTCTCGTGAAGAGGAACGATTTGATGTACCAAAGTAGATAAGTATTTCCCTCTGTTTTTGAGAACGAAGGTATAAATCTAGTAGGATACAAGCGAGCCACCAATAGATGTACCTTCACAAAGAATCAAGCTCTTGCACCCAACGCAATAAAGGGGTTGTCGATCCCTTCACGGTTACTTGCAAGGATGAGATCTAATAGAGATAGATATAATAGGATGCTTGAATGGAAAGTAAAACTAAAAGTAAAAATAGTGCAGCGAGTATTTTTGGTATTTTTGGTTTTAGATCTGAAAGTATAATATGGAAAAAGACCCGGGGGCATTAGGGTTTCACTAGATGACTTCTCTCATGATGGCAAGTATTACAGTGGGTAAACAAATTACTGTCGAGTAATTTATAGAAAAGCGAATAATTATGAAGATATCCAAGGCAATGATTATGCATATCAGCATCACGTCCGTGACAAGTAGACCGAAACGATTCCGTATCTACTACTATTACTCCACACATCGACCGACTCCTACCTGCATCTAGAGTATTATGTTCATGAAGAACAAATTAACGCATTAGGTAAGATGACATGATGTAGAGGGATAAACTCAAGCAATATGATGAAAACCCCATCTTTTTACCCTTGATGTCAACAATACAATACATGCCTCGCTACCCGTACTTTGTCACTGGGTGAGGACACCGCAAGATTGAACTCAAAACTAAGCACTTCTCCCATTGCAAGAATTACCAATCTAGTTGGCCAAACCAAACCAGTAACTCGAAGGGACTTGCAAAGATATTAAATCGTGCATTAATAATTCAGAAAAGACTCAAATAATATTCATGGATAATATCAACATAAACCACAATTCATCGGATCTCGACAGACACACCGTAAAAGAGTACTACAGCGGATAGAGCTCCATGAAGATCACGAAGAACATGGTATTGAGAAGCAAAGAGAGAGAGAGAGAAGAAGCCATCTAGCTACTAGCTATGGACCCATAGGTCTGTGGTGAACTACTCACGCATCATGGGAGGGGCAATGGAGTTGATGTAGATGCCCTCCGTGATCGAATCCCCCTCCGACAGATTACCAAAAAAGGCTCCAAGATTATATCTCTTGGGAACGGAGGCTTCCGGCAGCGGAAAAGTGTTTTCATGGCTTGTAACATCCCAAAATTCCATTTTGGAATGTTATGAAATATAGCTATGCATCATCATCATCATTTCTTGAATATATGAAATAGTTGAAATGCTCCTTCTAAATTTCTGAAAGCCCTTTCTACTTTCAATGTGCTTCTTTCACCTAATTGAAATTCTTGGTAAAAAGTTCAAATAAGAGAGGGGAGTAACATGACACTCCATACCAGGGTCATCTTGGTGATATATTTCAACAATAAGAACCAGGGGGTCTTTTGAAAAATATTTGCGAAAGGATTTAAAAGCAAATAGGCCATTTTTGAAAATAATATTTTTTTCGAAGTGTTCAAATGACAGTATAAAAATGTTCAATAAATGGCATTTATTATTCTGTTAATTTCTATATATAATAATCCTATATTTAGAAATGTTTTGAATGCTTCTAAAGAGGTTTTACTGCTCTGGATATTAAAACGAGTAACGGATTTGTATTTAAACGGGCCGGCCCACGAGCAGTTATTCGCGAATTGATTACCAGCCGGTCGACCGACGCGCAGATGCCGCCCCTCTCTCTCTAACAGCAGACCCCACCCCGACCGCCCGCTGACCCGCGCGGTCATCACTCACCTCGCGCCGAACCCTCGCCGGCAGTTTCTTCTCCTCGCCGGATCTCTCTCTCCTCTCTTCCTCGACCCCACCCGCGGCCCTATATAAGTAGCGGCCTTCCCCGCACTCCATTTCCCCCCCGAACCCCTCTCTACTCACCTGAGACGCCGCAAACTCCTTACCGGAGCCCTGCCCCGACCGAAGCTCCCCACCACCGTGCCCGTCACTCCACTCCTCCCCTCGCCCCTCCGACCCCACCATTCGACGCCGGACGCCAACCGCAGCCGCCCGGACCTTTTCAATGCCTCCCCCGACCGCCGGAGCTCCTCGCCGACGACCTCGCCGCCTCGGACCCGCCGGAGATCTCCTCGCCGGCGACCTCTTAACACTGTGAGCACCCCCACCCGTTCGATCTGGATCTGACGATCCAGATTAGATCGCTTTTATTCGCGAACCGATATCCTCTTAGGTTCGGTTGACCACCCGTAGCACCCGCACGCACGCGCTAGCCAGCCACTCACAGGTCGCCACGTCACCCTGGCCGTCCGATAGTTTTTTTTTCTATTTTCAGTTTTGTTTAGTTAACAGATTGTTTTCTAAATTAATTTTGTTTATATCTTTTTATCTGTTTAGTGTTTTGAGCTAATTTTTTGCAATAGCTCACATTTTTCATGTAGTATCACCCTGTAGTTTTAGATTTTTAAATTTGAACTCTAAAATTTGAATTGAATCAAATTTGCTCAAATCATTCAAATCTGATTGCTTAGTTTAAAAATAGATTTTGAAATGAATCTTTTTGCTTATGCTTGGTATTAGTTAGGACTATCTTATTGCTTAGTTTGAGAATTTGTAGGATGATTTTGATTTGTGTTCTAGCTATAAACAGATTCTGCCTATTAGTTTGTATAGTTTAAATTAACTTAGTTTTAGTTAGTTTAAATTAGATTTAGTTTTAATTTGTTTAGTAGGTTTTGTTGCTTAAACATTTAGTGTTTGACTTACTGTTAATAAAAATATAAATTTGCTTAGTTTATTTCTTTATTGTTATAGGAATCTCTACTAATTTTTCAACTAGGTATAATTTGGTTAAAACCAACTAGTTTAGTAATAGATTCTTTTAACAAAGTTTTATATAATTTAATTCTGTTTTCTAAGACAAGTTTATTTGTACATTCTTTTCTGTTAAGAACATGTTTTGTTAATAAATAATAAGTTATGTTTTGCTCTTTTGTTAGTAAAGCTATAGTTGATTCATATAGTGTTTACCAAAACTTAAAAAAAAACTTTACTAAAGTTTTCCCAACAAACTTAATTTGATTTTATTCTGTTTATTAATAAAATATTTTATTGTTTTCTTGCTGTCAACTATTGTTTTGGTTAATACAAATGGTTTCATTATGTTAGTAGTGTTTTATCAATCATCTTCCAGAAAACAAAACTTTTGTGTGTTTTCTTGCTTGTGATTATGCATTGCTTGTCTTGATTGTTTACCATTTCCTTGCTGATTTTGTGAGTTACATTATTTTGTTGTATGCTTATTGAGTGCTCTTGTTTGCTTCGTTAGATTATCCGGAGTGCGAGGCTTGTTACTTAGAGTCACTCACGTACGAAGATCATCAATCAGGCAAGTCACTTTGATCATGTATACCAATGTTTTTATTTGCATTAGTTCTACCATTCCCCCCAATTGCATGCAAAGTAGGTAATTGGAAACTTGGTTACTTGTTGTAGTATCATGTGGTAGGATCCCCTCAATCCCTTGTCACTTTGGCCCCGGGAAATGTTGATTCAATTTTGCTATGCTATTAGTAGACGGGGTTGGTTGTGTGATTCATGAGAGTTGTGAGATTAATTACAAGACCTACATAATGATCAAGACTTCAAGACTCCGAGCTTTCAACTTACCTCTGGGTGGATGATGGTTGAACGGCACCCTGGAGAAACCAGTGGATTTGCCTAGGTGTTGCTGGAGATGGCCAGTATTCACGCGGAAAGGTCCACCCAGGCACAAAGAGATGGATGGATGCCTCAAGACCCAAGGCTTACCTGCACAGCCACAAGTCATTATGGGCTCTGGCTTGGTTGGATATCGTGGTGACCCTGGACAGGTGGTGCTACGAGATGTAGAAGAACGGTAGGAAAGGATGGGCACCGACAGAGTCGCAGGGAAACCCTTTGGAAGACCATGTTTTGGTCATTCGTTTCTCAAACACCCTGAAGTGCGAGAAATCAAACGGAGGCGACCAAATCTTGCGGGGAACGTGTGTAAAACTCTGCAGAGTACTCAAACCTAATCGATTAGCCGTGTCCATGGTCATGGACAATTTCAGCCAAAGGAACTGAAACTTCCGGAACCCTCAACACAATTAATATGATGATGTGGGTATTAATAACTTGGGTATGAGAATGGGTTGGTGGAACCATCTCATTAATCTACCAACTTAGTAATAATTTTGCTTAGCCCTCTCTTGTTGTAGGAAAAATTGGCTTTACGCAAAAACTTACTACTCCACCTGCCATAATTGCATATAGATTAGAGGATTAACTTTTCACCCCTCTCTTGTGACTTTGCCGGCATATTCAATATGCTGACCTATATGGCTGCAACGTATCATGTTGCAGAGTACTTTTCCGACCAGGAGTGAGGATACGCTCTACGCTCGGTGAGATGCCCTTGGAGTCAAATGGACTCATTTACCTTCGACGCTTCCGCAAGCCTTAGTTATTCTCATGAGTTGGCCTTCAGCCACTTTATTGTAATAAAGAACTCGATATGAGATTTCGATTAATATAATGCTGTGTGATTTCCCTTTGATATATACATTGATGTACCGTGTGTGTACTAGAATGATCTTGAGATGGTACGGAAACACCGGAGATTCGACCTTTCAGGTTGGGTCGTCACAGAAATGGTATCAGAGCACACGCTGACCGTAGGACGTAACCTCTAGGATTGGAAAGCCTTAGGATTTATTTCTCTTTGTCTTTAAAAAATTCTTATACTCTCATCTATTCGTTTCTGACTTCTCTCCGATTATTTCAAAATTTACAGATGGCCACCTTCATTCCAGTGTTGATCACGGAGTTTTGCCAGCCTGACGCAACGATGCCCTTTGGTAAGGAGCTGATGAGGATCGTCAAGGACGTAAGGATTGCTTTGCCGAGCATCACCGGGACTCCTATCATGTCCTTTCCACAAGATGGACACTATAGGATTGAGGTGCACATCCCAGGGAAGACCTTTGGGAATCGGAAGGAACCCATCGACTTCAAGTTTGTGGCACCCAGCTGGATACTTGGGAGAGACATGGCCATTCATCGTGCCCTTGGACGTATTCAGGAGGAATACAGAGGTGGAACCATTTCACCAGGACTCAGCGTGGTTTGTCACAGGGATGCCAATGGAAACATCATAACCCCTCCCACTACAGACACCACCATTTCCTATATCCAGACCTTGGAGACTCACATCAGGACTCTGGAGCTTCGAGTTCGTGCTGATATGAAGACAATCAAGAATCTGATGAACCGCGAGATTGACCTCGAAGCTGACTTACGGGAAGCCGAGTACAAGCATGAGTATGAGGTGAGGGATTTCTTAGAGAGGATCGACAAGCTGAACACTTGCATCGCCACTCTGGAGGAACAGATAGACATGGGTGAAAATCTTCATCCCGAGGGAGACATGGCTCCTTTCATCAGCGACGATGATGACTATGAGGAGAGCACCACTGGAGGAGGCTCAGTCACCATGTACTTCTGAGGAAAACTATAGTCATGCCCCCATGTATCTTTTATTTTCAACGTTAAAAGCGTAGGTCGATGTTTAGTTTGATGGAGATTTGTATCTCGATGTTTGACCTTGATTGAATAAATGAATGAGTGTTTGGTGTGATATGTTTGTTGCATTGCATATGGGTAGTGAATTTCCTCTTTTAGGCCCTTATTCTATTCTAATTCTCACCCCTCTAAAAACAGCAAGATGTCTCCACGACGTAAGTCCGACTTCACCTTCCCGCCGGAACTCACGCAACTCCTTCAGCAGCAGAATGCATTGATGCAGCCATTGATCTAGAATCAGACCAATAACCAGAACAACAACCATCATCATCCACCTCAGGCTGACAATCTCACCCGTTTTCTGAGGTTGAACCCTCCAACTTTCTCCAGCAGCACTGAGCCCATTGTAGCAGATGACTGGCTCCGTAAGATGGAGAGATAACTCGTCACCGCTGAATGTATTGATGTTGAGAAAGTGCGCTTTGCCGCACATCAACTAGAAGGACCAGCAGCTTCATGGTGGGAGAACTACACCACCACATATCCTATTGCTGATGTAACTTGGGAGCGGTTCAAGCAAGCTTTCCGCACCGCTCATGTCTCAGCTGGAGCCATGAGTCTGAAGAACGCGAGTTTCGCAACTTGCGCCAGGGAAATCGCTCCGTGGCCCAATATGTGGACGAGTTCAGCATGTTGGCTCGTTATGCACCCGGAGATGTGGCCAATGATGCGGCCAAGCAAGAAAAGTTTCTGGAAGGACTCAACGATGAGTTGAGCATGCAACTGGTAGTGGCTACCTTCAACAACTACCAAGAGCTGGTGGACAAGGCCCTCATCTTGGAGGGTAAACAACAGCAAATTGAGAACCGCAAGCGGAAATACACTGAAGGGAAGTTTAACTCTGGAGCTCATCAGAAGCCCCGCTACTCCCCGTACTCAGTAAATACCGGATCAGGTACCGGTAAGTTTGGAAGGCACACTCATGTTGTGCACAACCATGGAGGCCGCAACCATGGAGGAAATGGGAATGCCCGTCCCAACCATGGCAACTTCAAGACTGACAATGGGAATGGGAACAACAACCAGCACCGTCACGCTCCTACTCAGAAGGATCTGAGCCACATCACCTGTTTCAAGTGTCAGAAGACAGGGCACTATGCTACTAAGTGTCCCCAGAGCAAGCAGGGAAATGGAAACGGCAACTCCGCAGCCAAGAAGCCAAATCCGTTTCCTCGTGCCTAGGTGAACCACCTCGACGTGGAAGAAGTCTATGATCAACCCGAGACTGTGGTTGGTAAGTTTTTATTGCATTCACGTCCAGTTACAGTACCTTTTGATATCGGTGCAACTAATTCATTCATATCAAGGGTAGTTGTGGATAAGTATGGTTTGCCCACCAAAACCCTTAGTCAGCCCATTAAGGTCAGTTCCCCAGGAGGTATGATGATGGCAGGGATAGGATGCCATGCTTTGAAACTCAATATAGGAAACCATGTTTTTCCCACCGACTTCATCGTCTTAGAATCCTAGGGATTGGATGTAATCCTAGGCATCGATTGGATGACCAAGTATGAAGGAAATCTTGATTGCCCCAGTAAGTCTGTTTCACTCACCACCTCGGAGAACAGGAGGATTAAGTATGTACCCCGACGCACACGTATGAGTGCTCGGTTAAATTCCCTCACAGGAGTTGTTCAGGAGGAAGTACCAGTTGTACAAGACTTTCCGGATGTATTCTCGAAAGAATTACCAGGCATGCCACCAGATAGGGAGATTGAGTTCCTAATAGAGCTACAACAAGGGATAGCCCCAATTTCCAAGAGACCCTATCGGATGCCCGCAAATGATCTAGTGGAAATCAAGAAGCAAATTAAGGAGTTATTGGACAAGGGATATATTCGCCCAAGTTCTTCACCTTGGGGAGCCCCAGTTCTTTTGGTGGAGAAGAAGGACAAAACCTTGAGAATGGTAGTCGATTATCGTGCCTTGAACGAGGTGACTATCAAGAACAAGTACCCTCTGCCGATGACTAATGACCTGTTTGATTAGCTAGTACGCGCCAAAGTATTCTCCAAGATCGATCTTCGATCAGGGTATCACCAGCTGAAGATTCGTGAACAAGATATACGCAAAACAGCTTTCACCACAAGGTATGGCTTGTATGAGTACACTGTCATGTCCTTTGGTTTGACTAATGCTCTTGCCTACTTCATGAATTTGATGAACAAAGTGTTTATGGAATACCTGGACAAGTTTGTCGTGGTGTTCATCGATGACATATTGATATTCTCCAAGAACGAGGAAGAACACAAGGAACATTTGCGTTTAGTTCTGGAGAAGCTTAGAGAGCATCAGTTGTATGCCAAGTTCAGTAAATGTGAATTTTGGCTGACGGAAGTCGGATTCCTTGGACACGTTATTTCCGGAGAAGGAATAGTCGTAGACCCTGCTATGATTGAAGCCGTCACCGAGTGGAAGTCACCCACCTCAGTTAAGGAGATCCACAGTTTTCTCGGACTAGCCGGATATTACCAGAGGTTCATTGAGAATTTCTCAAAGATTGCCAAGCCCATGACGGAGTTGTTGAAGAAAGAGTCTAACTATATTTGGACTGAGGAATGTGAAGCCAGTTTCTAGGAGTTGAAGAAACGTTTGGTCACAGGCCCAGTGTTGATTTTGCCCAATATTCGGAAGGACTTCCAGGTTTACTGTGATGCCTCACGTCAAGGACTTGGAGGAGTACTCATGCAAGATGTAAAGGTTGTAGCTTATGCATCCAGACAACTACGACCTCATGAGTTGAATTATGCCACCCATGATTTGGAACTAGCAGCCGTAGTGCACGCACTCAAGACCTGGAGACATTTCCTTATCGGAAATAGTTGTGATGTTTACACTGATCATAAGAGCCTGAAATATATCTTCACGCAGAAAGAGTTGAACCTCAGACAAAGGAGATGGTTAGAGTTAATCAAGGACTATGACATGAGATTACACTACCATCCAGGTAAGGCAAATGTGGTAGCAGATGCTTTGAGTCGGAAAACTTATGTAAACACACTCACAGTGGGAGGATTACCCCAGGAGTTAGCCGATGATCTCAGAGAGCTCAAGCTAGAGATAGTTCCAAGCAGCTATATTGCCACACTAGAAATCCAGTCCACCTTGACCGCAAGAATTCGAGAAGCCCAGAAATCGGACAAGGAGATAGCTGAGATTAACCAAAGAATGAAAGATGGTAAAGCTAAAGGATTTCGTGAGGATGAACAGGGAACTCTGTGGTTTGAGAACCGCATCTATGTGCCCAATGACCCAGAGCTCAGGAAGTTGATACTTCAAGAAGCCCACGATTCCCCTTACTCAATACACGCAGGCAACACCAAGATGTACCTGGATTTGAAGGAAAGTTATTGGTGGACAGGTATGAAGAAGGATATTGCAGAACATGTGGCAATATGTGATGTTTGTCAGCGAGTAAAGGCAGAACATCAGAAACCAGCAGGGTTACTCCAACCTTTGCCGATACCCGAGTGGAAATGGGAAAAGCTTGGTATGGACTTCATCATAGGATTACCCAGGACCCGTTCAGGTTATGATTCCATCTGGGTAGTGGTCGATTGCTTGACCACGGTGGCTCATTTCATTCCAGTGAAGACCACCTATACCAGCGCTAAGCTAGACAAGATATATATGACTAGGATCGTATGTCTGCATGGAGTTCCGAGGAGTATCGTGTCAGATAGAGGAACACAATTTACCTCAAAGTTTTGGCATCAGTTACATGAAACTTTGGGTACAAGACTGGAGTCCAGTACAACTTTTCATCCACAGACCGATGGACAGACTGAGAGAGTCAACCAGATTCTGGAAGACATGTTGAGAGCGTGTGCGCTAGATTATGGATCTAGTTGGGATGACAACTTACCTTACGCAGAATTCTCGTACAACAACAGTTATCAGACTAGTCTGAAGATGGCCCCTTTCGAAGCATTATACGGAAGGAGGTGCAGAACACCATTGACGTGGGATGGTGTTGGAGACCGACAACTTTTTGGTCCCGACCTTATTCGAGATTTAGAAGATAAAGTCAAGTTGATTCGTGACAGACTCAAAATAGCTCAATCCCGACAGAAGAGCTATGCCAACAACAAACGCAAGGAAGTAACATATGAAGTGGGAGATCGGGCATATCTTCGTGTGTCCCCACTTCGAGGAATCAAGAGGTTTGGTGTTAAGGGAAAGTTAGCACCCAGATTCATAGGCCCCTACAAAATTCTTGAACGTAGAGGCGAAGTTGCATACAAGCTGGAATTGCCGGAAGGATTGTCCAGAGTTCATGATGTTTTCCATGTTTCCCAGCTGAAGAAATGTCATGCTGAGATGACTGATATTCCATTGAGAGACACACTGCCCCTAGAGGCCATACAACTTGACAGTGATCTGACCTACGAAGAGAAGCCTGTCAGAATCCTCAAGACTGCCAACAGAGTTACCCGCAGTAGGATCATCAAGTTCTGTAAGGTTTTGTGGAGTCACCACACCGAGGAATAAGCCACCTGGGAACGCGAAGAAGATCTTCGTAGAGACCACCCGCACGTATTTTCTAGCCAACCCGAATCTCGAGGGCGAGATTCATCTTAAGGTGGGTAGGTTTGTAACATACCAAAATTCCATTTTGGAATGTTATGAAATATAGCTAAGCATCATCATCATCATTGCTTGAATATATGAAATAGTTGAAATGCTCCTCCTAAATTTCTGAAAGCCCTTTCTACTTTCAATGTGCTTCTTTCACCTAATTGAAATTCTTGGTAAAAAGTTCAAATAAGAGAGGGGAGTAACATGACACTCCATACCAGGGTCATCTTGGTGATATATTTGAACAATAATAACCAGGGGGTCTTTTGAAAAATATTTGCAAAAGGATTTAAAAGCAAATAGTCCATTTTTGAAAATAATATTTTTTTCAAATTGTTCAAATGACAGAATAAAAATGTTCAATAAATGGAATTTATTATTATGTTAATTTTGATATATAATACTCCTATATTTGGAAATGTTTTGAATGCTTTTAAAGAGGTTTTACTGCTCCGGATATTAAAACGAGTAACGGATTTGTATTTAAACGAGCCGGCCCACAGGCAGTTATTCGTGAATTGATTACCAGCAGGTCGACCGACACGCATATGACGCCCCCTCTCTCTCTGACAGCGGACCCCATCCCGACCGCCCGTTGACCCGCGCGGTCATCACTCACCTCGCGCCGAACCCTCGCCGACAGTTTCTTCTCCTCGCCGGATCTCTCTCTCTCCTCTCTTCCTCGACCCCACCCGCGGCCCTATATAAGTAGCGGCCTTCCCCGCACTCTATTCCCCCCGAACCCCTCTCTACTCACCTGAGACGCCTCAAACTCCTCGCCGGAGCCCTGCCCCGACCGAAGCTCCCCACCACCGTGCCCGTCGCTCCACTCCTCCCCTCGCCCCTCCGACCCCACCATTCGACGTCGGACGCCAACCGCAGCCACCCGGACCTTTTCAACGCCTCCCCCGACCACCGGAGCTCCTCGCCGATGACCTCGCCGCCTCGGACCCGCTGGAAATCTCCTCGCCGGCGACCTCTTAACACTGTGAGCACCCCCACCCGTTCGATCTGGATCTGACGATCCAGATTAGATCACTTTTATTCGCGAACCGGTATCCTCTTAGGTTCGGTTGACCACCCATAGCACCCGCACGCACGCGCTAGCGAGCCACTCATAGGTCGCCACGTCACCCTGGCTGTCCGATAGTTTTTTTTCTATTTTCAGTTTTGCTTAGTTAACAAATTGTTTCCTAAATTTATTTTGTTTATATCTTTTTATCTGTTTAGTGTTTTGAGCTAATTCTTTTTGCAATAGCTCACATTTTTCATGTAGTATCACCCTGTAGTTTTAGATTTTTAAATTTGAACTCTAAAATTTGAATTGAATCAAATTTTCTCAAATCATTCAAATCTGAATAACTAGAGTTTAAAAATAGATTTTGAAATGAACTTAGTTAGTATAGTTCAAATGAACTTAGTTAGTATAGATTCTGCCTATTAGTTAGTATAGTTCAAATGAACTTAGTTTTAGTTAGTTTAAATTAGATTTAGTTTTAATTTGTTTAGTAGGTTCTGTTGCTTAAACATGTAGTGTTTTACTTACTGTTAATAAAAATATAAATTTGCTTAGTTTATTTCTTTATTGTTATAGGAATCTCTACTAATTTTTCAACTAGGTATAATTTGGTTAAAACCAACTAGTTTAGTAATAGATTCTTTTAACAAAGTTTTATATAATTTAATTCTGTTTTCTAAGACAAGTTTATTTGTACATTCTTTTCTGTTAAGAACATGTTTTGTTAATAAATAATAAGTTATGTTTTGCTCTTTTGTTAGTAAAGCTATAGTTGATTCATATAGTGTTCATCAAAACTTTAAAAAAAACTTTACCAAAGTTTTCCCAACAAACTTAATTTGATTTTATTCTGTTTATTAATAAAATATTTTATTGTTTTCTTGCTGTCAACTATTGTTTTGGTTAATACAAATGGTTTCATTATGTTGGTAGTGTTTTATCAATCATCTTCCAGAAAACAAAACTTTGTGTGTTTTCTTGCTTGTGATTATGCATTGTTTGTCTTGATTGTTTACTATTTCCTTGCTGATTTTGTGAGTTACATTATTTTGTTGTATGCTTATTGAGTGCTCTTGTTTGCTTCGTTAGATTATCCGGAGTACGAGGCTTGTTACTTAGAGTCACTCACGTACGAAGATCATCAATCAGGCAAGTCACTTTGATCATGTATACCAATGTTTTTATTTGCATTAGTTCTACCATTCCCCCCAATTGCATGAAAAGTAGGTAATTGGAAACTTGGTTACTTATTGTAGTATCATGTGGTAGGATCCCCTCAATTCCTTGTCACTTTGGCCCCGGGAAATGTTGATTCAATTTTGCTATGCTATTAGTAGACGGGGTTGGTTGTGTGATTCATGAGAGTTGTGAGATTAATTACAAGACCTACATAATGATCAAGACTTCAAGACTCCGAGCTTTCAACTTACCTCTAGGTGGATGATGGTTGAACGGCACCCTGGAGAAACCAGTGGATTTGCCTAGGTGTTGTTGGAGATAGCCAGTATTCACGCGGAAAGGTCCACCCAGGCACAAAGAGATGGATGGATGCTTCAAGACCCAAGGCTACCTGCACAGCCACAAGTCATTATGGGCTCTGGCTTGGTTGGATATCATGGTGACCCTGGACAGGCGGTGCTACGAGATGTGGAAGAACGGTAGGAAAGGATGGGTACCGACAGAGTCGCAGGGAAACCCTTTGGAAGACCATGTTTTGGTCATCCGTTTCTCAAACACCCTGAAGTGTGAGAAATCAAACGGAGGCGACTAAATCTTGTGGGGAACATGTGCAAAACTCTCTTGTGACTTTGCCGGCATATTCAATATAGATTAGAGGATTATCTTTCACCCCTCTCTTGTGACTTTGCCGGCATATTCAATATGCTGACCTATATGGCTACAACGTATCATGTTGTAGAGCACTTTTCTGACCAGGAGTGAGGATACGCTCTACGCTCGGTGAGATGCCCTTGGAATCAAATGGACTCATTTACCTTCGACGCTTCCGCAAGACTTAGTTATTCTCATTAGTTGGCCTTCATCCACTTTATTGTAATATTTGTTGTAATAAAGAACTCGATATGAGATTTTGATTAATATAATGCCGTGTGATTTCCCTTTGATATATACATTGATGTACCGTGTGTGTACCAGCATGACCTTTCAGGTCGGAGATTCGACCTTTTAGGTCGGGTCGTTACATGGCTTGTTCTACTAATGATCGAATATTTGGGAATTAATAGGCCGGAGATTAGGATTAGGGGAGCTGTCGTGGGCACACAAGCCTGCCCGACGCGACCTACCCCCTGGCCGCGCCCCTAGGGCTTGTGGCCCCACGGTGGCTCCTGTGCCTTGGTTCTCAAGTCTCGTAGTTTCCTTTCGTTGAGAAAAAATCATTTCGAAGGTTTTATTCCGTTTGGACTCCATTTAATATTCCATATCTGCGAAACTCAAAAACAAGGAAAAAAACAGAAACTGGCACTAGGCTCTAGATTAATAGGTTAGTCCCAAAAATAATATAAATAGCATATTAATGCATATAAAACATCCAAAACAGATAATATAATGGCATGGAACAATAAAAAATTATATATACGTTGGAGACGTATCAACATCCCCAAGCTTAATTCCTGCTCGTCCTCAAGTAGGTAAATGGAAAAAATAGGAATTTTGATGTGGAATGCTACCTAACATATTTATCCATGTAATTTCTTTATTGTGGCATGAATATCCAGATCCGTAAGACTCAAAACTATAGTCTAATATTGACAAGAAAATAGTCATTCTTCGAGCACACCAAGAAGGTAGTCGTGTCCTTTCGAAATAACATGGCCTTAGAAAGTTATCCCTACAAAATCATAAGGTCTGGCTGTGCTCCATCTTCCCCACACAAAGTATCTAAATAACGCACAACCCCGATGAACAAGTCAAGCAGTTGTTTCACACTTTTGGTGTTCTCAAACCTTTTCAAATCTCACGCGATACATGAGCGTGAGCTCTGGATATAGCATTATAGGTGGAATAGAATATGGAGGAGGTGCAAGGGGAAAAAGGAGAAGATAGTCTCACATCAACTAGGTGTATCAACGGGCTATGGAGATGCCCGTCAATTGATATCAATGTGAGTGAGTAGGGATTGCCATGCAACAAATACACTTAGAGCTATAAGTGTATGAAAGATCAAAAGAAAACTAAGTGGTCGTGCATAATGAATATCCACTAGTTATATGAAAGTGACAAAATAGGAGACTCGCTATCATGAAGATCATGGTGCTACTTTGAAGCACAAGTGTGGAAAGAGGTAGTAGCAATTGTCCCTTCTCTCTTTCTCTGTCATATATATATATATTTATATATATATATATATTTCGTGGTCTTCTTTGGCCTCTTTTATTATTTTTTGTTTGGGCTTCGCTGACCTCTTTTTTTTGTAAAGTCCGGATACTCGTCCCAACTTGCGAGGGAGTCATAGACTCCATCATCCTTTTACCTCATGGGACAATGCTCTATTAATGAAAAATCATCACAATTTTATTTACTTATAACTCAAAGAAAAAGAAATTACAACTCGATTCCTATGACAAAATATGACTCTATATGCAATATGAAGTGATGATGCTAGTCATAGAAAAACTACATGGTGGAAGTTGCACGGCAATATATCTAGGAATGGCTATGGAAATGTCATAATTGGTAGGTATGGTGCCTGTTTTGAGGAATATATGGTGGCTATTTGAGGAAGAAGGGATTGGTGTACCGGCAAAAGTTGTGCGGTACTACAGAGGCTAGCAAAGGTGGAAGGGTGAGAGTGCATATAATCCATGGGCTCAACATTAGTCATAAAGAACTCACATACTTATTGCAAAAGTCTATTAGTTATAAAACAAAGCATTAGACGCAAGCTCCTAGGGGAGAGGTTGGTAGCAGTTAACCATCGCGCGCTGCCGACCCTCACACAAAGGTCGACAATCATTGGACAAATCATGCTCTGACTTCGTTACATAACGGTTCACCATACGTTCATGCTATGGGAATCCCAAGCTTTAACACATGTATCTCTTCCAATTCACAACTAATCACTAGCACGACTCTCATATTACCATCTCTATTATCTCAAAACTATATGCCAGGAATCAAACTTCTCATAGTTTTTAATGCACTTAATATGACAGTTTTTATTATATCCCTCTTGGATGCCCATTATATTAGGATTTAATTAATAACCTAAACAAATTACCATGATGTTTTAAGAAACTCTCAAAATAATATAGGTTAAGAGAGAGCTCAATAATATAAAATATAACACCACAATGCTCTATAAAGATATAAGTGAAGCACTAGAGCACCATTGCCTAGCTCAAAAGATATAAGTGAAGCACATAGAGTATTCTAACAAATTCACGATTCAACATGCCTCTCTCAAAAGATGTGTGAAGCAAGGACGATTGTGGCAAACTAAAAATGAAAGACTCATATCATACAAGACGCTCGAAGCAAAACGCATATCATATGGTGAATAAAAATATAGCCTCAAGTAAATTTACCGATGGATTGAAGACGAAAGAGGGGATGCCTTTTGGGGCATCCCCAAGCTTAGGATTTTTGGTATCCTGGATTGGGGTTCCTTGGGCATCCCCAACCTTAGTCTCTTCCCACTCTTTATTCCATAGTCCATCAAATCTTCACCCAAAACTTGAAAACTTCACAACACAAAACTCAACAGAAAACTCATGAGATCCGTTAGTATAAAAAGATAAATCACAACTTTAGGTACCGTTGTGAACTCCTTTTTTAGTTGTATTAGGGTAATACCTAATGTATTCTAACTTTTACATGACTCACACCCCCCGATACGACCCATAGATACATCAAAATAAGCAAGCAACACAAAGAAAACAGAATATGTCAAAAACAGAACAGTCTGTAGAAATCTGTAAACTTTGAATACTTATGTAACTCCAAAAATTCTGAAACATTAGGAAAATCAGGGAAAATTGTATATAAATCTTGTATAAAAATTTCAGATCAATTTGACGCACTAGAACATTTAGAAAATTCCTCGATTGAGTGCAAAAGTTTCTGTTTTTCAGCAAGATCAAATCACGAACTACCATAGATCACCCCAATGGTTTTACTTGGCTCAAACACTAATCAAAACAAAAAAACAAAATTGCTACATAAGTAATAATGTTCCAAACACACCAAAGCATAAGCAAAAAGCAGAAAGAAAAATAAAATTGGGTTGCCTCCCAACAAGCGCTATTGTTTAACGCCCCTAGCTAGGCATAATGATGTCAATGATGCTCATATAAAAAGTAGTAATTGAAACATGAAAGCGATCATCATGATTCTTATGACAAGCACATTTACACTACAAGAAATATGCTAACTTGCGACCATCAATATTGGCCGCTGAATGGTCACTGTTTTTCATTTGCGACATTTTTGGGACCAAAAAAGATGGTCAAAAGCTGGCCGTCATTAATGAAACTTAACGACCTTCTTTGTGATATGGTTGTAGAAGGTTATGACTAAAATAAAAGGTCGTTGGTTTTACGACCAATTGTTGTGGTCGCTGGTTGTCCTCCTAGGCCACGTCAGATCCAACATGGCAAGCTGACGTGGCAAAATTGTGACCAATTAAATTGGTCGTTGATTAGAATCAGCCCGGTCGAATTCGATGTCTATATGGGCCAAGCCCATTAATTCAACCTTTTTAATGTATATTTTCCTGTTATTTTTCGCTAGCTACATGGGCCAAGCCCAACATTCCAGCCTATTTTATGTTTAGGCAGCCATTATATTTAGAGCTAGTCCCACTAGTCAGATGGGTCCCACATGTCATAATTTCATGCATATGTCCCACACGTTAGAAATTTCAAAGTTTGTCGCTAGAGAAAATAGTGCGCTAGAGAAAACATAACACAAACGCCAATAAAAGCAAATATTCTATCTTGCGCACTCCTCCACCTTGTCGTCATTTTGGTTGTCGAGGATGGCCAGGATTAGCTACTTGTTCTCATCCAAGTACTGCACACAGTTCCAACGCACAAACTTTTTCATGTTATTAATAGATTTTAGTAAAGGCATATATATCTTGAACACTAGTACTGCATCACAGCTGAGTGCTAACACCTACATGTTCTGGATGTTGTCTCATATCATTCAGTCAAGCACAAGATATGATGGCATCTTTAATCACCAATTTGGTGCCAAACAGGAGATTGGGGTGTTGTATGCAGAGATGTACAAAAGATCTGACTGGAAGGGGGTATATGTATATTTATATATGGTAGAAACACCATTGTACATGCCAATTGTGACCAAGAGGCCAACAGTCCACTAGCCCAGGAGCAGGAACTAGTCACTTCAGCGCAGTGCCCACGCACGAAAGAGATCGCCCACACACACACTACAAGGTACAAGCTACCCTAATCCATCAAAGTGTACAAACCTAAGTTGTAGATCAGCATGCGTTTTGGTATTCTTGTTAAACGAAGAATAGCAAAACACAAGCCAGCATTCTGGATTTGCATGAATTTCAAACTACGGGTTGACTGTATGTAGTCCATCGACAATGAGAGTAACAAAACGTACATGACACATAGCAACATAAATAATAGCAACACAAGTGCAATACGTTTTCCTTTTAGTACATACATTATTACAAGCTGCAACAAGATCGAAGCGGAAGATATAAACAAGGGAAGACAACAAGGATGCATAAGAAGAGGTAAGATGGCAATTTAAGATAAAGACATTCTGAACAAGGAGCAGATTCATGTTGGCTTGGTTTCATGTACAAATCTGAACCATAGCAGATGATATTTGGGTTTCAATGGAACATATTGGACCGAGGCTTGTGCCCTTATCATCCAAACCCAAGAGGGGTTTGACTTGTTGGTGTCAGGTGCTAATAATGCCATGTAGTTCAACAATATGTAGATAAGGCAGTTTTTTTCCTGCTAAAAAAACAGATCCAGGTGGAGACGAGCTATAGTTATAGAGCAGATTTTCACCGCCAGCTACTACCGATACAAAAATATGTTTTTGTTCTCTATTTTTAGTTTTAAATACCCACCTAAATTTTGCAACCTTAAGTTATCAGTCATTTCCTGATCCAACATCAGCCACAAATATGAATTGCGGTTCAATAATGCGAGCAGCAGCAGAGTAGCAACAAGGTACACGCAGGATCAACATGATATGTGAGTGTTTGGCAAAGTAGGCAGAGGCGAAAAGCACGGCCCACGCTTTCACTCTGCCTCCTCTGGCCTCAGCGGAACAGATCGAATCACAAGCGTTCTTGGCTTTGACCGAGGCAAGACCGCGCAGGACAAACAAGGCAAAGGACACTGCACCAAAACTGCGTTGTAGTTTGAAACAAATGCAAGATTAAATGGTAGCAGGAAACACATGCAAGCAAGATTTTGGCCATGACTGCTACTGCATGATGGTGTCAAAAGGAAGCGTGGCTAGCAGAACGAACACCCAAATGTATTTCAGATAAATAGTATCAACTCTCTCATAGCTAGATGCGGGCAATTATACTCGAACGACAACAGATAACAGGAGCGACAGAAACCACAAGACTAATTGGAATTAAATTCTGGAAGGGAAGCAGATCCATCTTATGCTGACACAAGTAATCATACATAAACCCAACAAATATATTGTTGAAGAGGATTCTACACCAGATCCATGAGAAGGACGCGGGAACAAGAAGGTCTATATACATTTATCAAACCGCGCACAGATCCGAAATCGAGGACACAATCGCGCGAGCCACATGCGTTCTACGACGATGAACTACTCAAGCAAACCCTAAATCGCTCACATTTATATATGTATGTCAAGGTAAAAAGGAGTATGAAGCTAGGCTGGGTTGCTCGCCATGGGAAACGACGAGAACCCGGCGCCTTGCGCCGTACTACGGGTAGATCCAGCATGCACACAACGCAAGGAAACCATGGAAAACTACGACATAGGAAACAGTGAATCGAAACGAAGAGGGAGGGAGGAAGGGATAGAGGGGAGGAGGCGGCGTGCACGACGTACCATCATAGGCGGCGGCGAGGTGGGTGGATGGGCGCCATGTCATCGATCCGTGGGAAGAGCTCTGATTGATTCGGAAAATCAGTGATTTAAAATAGTTTCCAAGTACTAAAAATAGAGGGATTTTGTGAAATATTTTGCAAAAGGACAGCACAAAAAATTTCACTAGAGTTAGACCACATTTTATGGATAAGGACCAATTTGTATACATTTCTCATCTTTCTAGCTATTTTTAATCATTTTCCGAGTGGCAAAAATGGGTTTTATTGTGAAGAAGCTACCAAATATTTGTTGCAAATTGGACTCTATCAATTTTTTAAAATACTAGTGCATATTTAATATAAAATTCACCAAATGGTTGGTGTCAAAAGCCTTGATCCACCTTTAGTGAAAAAGCCATTTTTTCCCCGATTCAGCTAGAAGCGGGTCAAATTTGAACTGCAGCTGCCTCGTAGTTTTCTCTTTATTTTTTCCAAAAATCATTTCAAGGTATATAAGTATCTATTTAATCAAAGAAACATCATAAGTTTTCCAAGATTCAACCACTAGCTGGCAACGGTCATGCCCGCAGTTCTGACCGCATTTTGAAACGGGCATGAAAATTTCAAAAATAAAAAATAAAAAATTGGAAAACCTTCAAATTGTGTCATTATATGTGACCAAGTTACTAGGAAAAATAATAAACTTGTAAGACGGCAATTATTTTAAAAAAGTGTTCTCAGAAATGAGGTATCATGTATGAAGATTCATGCCTTTCAACCCAAATGCTCAATCTTATGGCCACATTCATTGCATAGTTTATTTAAATGATCTAATATTATGAGCAAGGGTTCATCTTGTAATGGCAAACAATGTTGCCTAAGGAAGTTTTCATTTTCTTTGGACAAAAAGTTCATTTTCCATTTTCCGAGTGTCCAAAATGACTTTTTTTGTGAAGGACCTACCATATATTTGTTCCAATATGGGATCAGATCATTTTTATTATATATTAGGCCATATTTAATGTACAATTGAAAAATGTTTGGGTGTAAAAAGTTTTTATACACCTCTCGTGAAAAAGACAAATTTCTGTCGATTCAGTTGGAAGCGGGTCAAATTTGAACTGCAACTGCCTCATAGTTTGCTCTTTATTTTTTCCAAAAATCATTTATAGGTACATAGGTACCTATTTAATCAGTGAAACATCAATTTTTTTGCAAGATTCAACCACTAGCTAGGAACGGTCATGCCCGTAGTTTGGTCCGCATTTTGAAACGGGCATGAAAAATCCATAACAAATCTAAAAATTGGAAAACCTTCACACCGTGTCATTATATGTGACCAAGTTACTAGGAAAAATAATAAACTTGTAATACAGCAATTATTTTAAAAAAGTGTTCTCAGAAATGAGCTATCATGTATGAAGATTCATGGCTTTCAACCCAAATGCTCAATCTTATGGCCACATTCATTGCATAGTTTGTCTAAATGATCTAACATTGTGCACAAGGGTGCATCTTGGAATGGCAACCAATGTTGCATAAGGAAGTTTTCATTTACTTTGGACAAAAAGTTCATTTTCCATTTTCCGAGTGCCCAAAATGAGTTTTTTGAAGGACCTACCATATATTTGTTGCAAAATGGGACCAAATCATTTTTATAATATATTAGGCCATTTTTAATGTAGAATTGACAAAAATTTTGGGTGGTAAAAGTTTTTATACACCTCTGGTGAAAAAGACAAATTTCCGCCCATTCAGTAGGATGCGGGTTAAATTTGAATTGCAGCTGCCTCATAGTTTTCTCTTTATTTTTTCCCAAAATCATTTATAGGTAAATAAGTATCTATTTAATCATAAATACATGGTTTGGTAGTGATATGTTGAGGTTTGGGGAGTGGCCGAGGGCCCCAACTCCCGAGCGCGTAAACTCACATGCCCGCCACGTGGTCATCGCGTGATTGTGGCGTTGCCATGCGTTCTGGGTGGCCTAGGCATGTCTAGTGGGTTGGGAATTCCCCCGTTAGGTGTTAGGAAGAAGAAAGCAATAGAAGAATCTCACAAGGAGACTGAACTAAGCTCAAACTTGAATTAGCAGCCAAGTGTTTGATTAGTGGTAGGGAGAATGCACATGGCCAATGGGCCTAAGGTTTGGCCGAGGATGATCATCCACTAATGACACTTTCTTGGAAAATTTGCAGCTCAAATTGAGGAACCTAGGTGTTACTTGGTTTGCAAAGTACCACACTAGACAAAAATATGAATGTTGAATCTGGACTCAAATGAATGAAAGGATTGATCTGAAATTTGGGGGAAGATGATAATTTGGGCATATGAAGGCACTGCAGAAATTTCATACCATTTGGATAAATAAAAATGGTACTTCTTTCATAGTGCTCTCCACTGAACAGAAAATTGGGAAAAATGTTGAGGGAAATTGGCTAGATTAAATGAGCTAAAATTTGGTGGATGGAGGTTATATGGGTAGGGTCATGTCCTGGTAAATTTTCAGCAATTATAAATTAATATAAAATATAGTTGCTTCACAAACTAAAAATATTATCAGAATCAAAGATTGGATGGTGATCTCACATGGATTTTTAAATGGGGCTCAATTTTCGTGGAGAGCTATGACTTGGGAATATAGATGGTGTGACAAAAATTTGGCTCATTAGGATATGCCTGGCTAGTACTTCCTTCACAATGGTTCTAGCTGAACAGAAACATTGGAAATTTGCCGAGGAAGATTTACCAGGCAAAAATAGCTAATTATTTTCACGAGGCAATGATTTGGATAGTAAAGAATGCCTAATTTTTTTGGGAATTGTGGGAATGACAGAATATATGCTGCTTCACAACCGAGGGTAAAAATTAACACATAGACATGACACATAGGCAAAACTGGTGAGGTGGTGCCTAGTCATAGCAATGCACCACAATTTACAAGGCTATGACCATCTATATTGGTCGTTATCAGCTAGAAATAAGGCAGCAAACTAGTGTTGTTTTCTTTACGACCATTTCGTGTAAGGAAATTATGACCTTTCTAACCAAAATGGTCATTATGGTTTAGGGTTTGGAGGCCCCTGAACAAATTTTGACCAATTGGTCTCAAATGGTCATAGATTTATGACAAATTCTTCTAGGGTCATTGACAGAAGGTCACAAGTTGACATATTTCTTGTAGTCTTCAGTCTAACCCACTTCCTATGCATAGGGGTTTTGTGAGCAAACAATTTATGGGAGCAAGAATCAACTAGCATAGGAAGGCAAAACAAGCATAGCTTCAAAACATTGAACACATAGAGAGACAACTTGATATCATTGAAATTCCTAAAAGCATATGTTCCTCCCTCATAATATTTTTCAGTAACATCATGAAGGAATTCCACAATATAATTATCAAATAAAGCGTTATTTTCATCATCAATTATAGCATACGTGTCATCATCAAAGCTTGGAGAACAAAGAATATCATATTCATCAAGCATAGCATCCCCAAGCTTGTGGTTTTGCATATCATTAGTATCATGGATATTCGGAGAATTCATACTAACATCACGGCAATCATTCTTTTCATTGAAGGAACTATCATGAATCTCCTTACAAACTTCTTCTTTCAACACTCCATCGAAATTTTTAGATTCATGATTTTCAAACAAAACTTCATAGATATAATCAAGTGTAGTCAACTCAATAGCAATTGGTTCATCATAATTTGGTCTTTTGAAAAGATTAGCAAGTGGATGAGGATCCATATCAATAGATTTTTAGCAAGCGAAGATGCAAGCAAATAGAAGGGACATGGCAACACAAGCAAACATAGCAACGAAAAGGAAAACGGAAGAAGGGCGAATAAAAAGGCAAATCTTTTTGGTATTTTATGAAAATCGTTTAGAAGTGGGGGAGAGGAAAACGAGAGGCAAATGACAAATAATGTAAATGCAAGAGATGAGTTTGTGATGGGTACTTGGTAGGCTTGATGTAGATCTCCCCGCAACCAAACCAGAAATGGGCCAGTTGAAGAGAGAGTTCTTATCTTGACATGCTATGTATCTCCCCGGCAACGGCGCCAATAAATCCTTCCTTCTACTTCTCGAGTACGTGATGGTTTCCCGTGAAGAGGAACAGTTTGATGCAGCAAAGTAGATAAGTATTTCCCTCAGTTTTTGAGAACCAAGGTATCAATCCAATAGAAGATACAAGCGAGCCACCAATAGATGTACCTGCACAAAGAATCAAACTCTTGCACCCAACGCTATAAATGGGTTGTCAATCCCTTCACGGTTACTTGCAAGGATGAGATCTAATAGAGATATATATAATAGGATGCTTGAACGGAAAGTAAAACTAAAAGTAAAAATAGTGCAGCAAGTATTTTTTGTTTCAGATCTGAAAGTATAATATGGAAAATAGACCCAGGGGACATAGGTTTCACTAGATGGTGTTGGGAAACGTTGAATGGGAAACAAAAAATTTCCTACGCACACGCAAGATCTATCCATGGTGATGAACATCTACGAGAGGGAGAGTGGATCTACATACCCTTGTAGATTGCTAAGCGGGAAGCGTTAAGAAACGCGGTTGATGTAGTCGAACGTCTTTGCGATCCAAATTTCCGAGGGTCCCGTGATCCCATCACGATCCGTCCCGCGATCCAATCACGATCCCTCCTGCGATCTCATCACGATTCGTCCTGCGATCCAATCTCGAATCATCTTGCAATCTTGATCACGGTCCTTCCGATCTAGCGCCGAACGGATGACACCTCCGCGTTCACCACACGTATAGCTCGATGACGATCTCCGCCTTCTTGATCCAGCAGGAGGGAGCGGAGAGTTAGACGAGTTCTCCGGCAGCGCGACGGCGTTGCGGTGATGGTGGTGGAGAAATTCCAGCATGGCTTTGCCTAAGCACCGCTAAAACCGATCTAGAGGAGAAACTACAAACTAAAGGAGAGGCAGCACGTGGCTTAGGGTTTCTTGATATGTCCCAAGTGCTAGCCCCGCCCCTTTATTTATATGCTGAGCCCTGGGGTCAAAACTTGGAGAAAAATCCTCCTCAAGGTCGGTTTGCCCGCAAGGCAAGAGTCCTCCTCGGACTCCAGGACCAGACGCCAAGGTCCTCGGCGTCTAGCCCCAGATGCTAGGGTCCCTGGCGTTTGTCCCCTGGTCTCCGCAAAACACCTTTTGCACCTTCCTAAAGCCTCATGGGCTTTACCCCTTGGCCCAAATAAAGTGTCCTTGTACCCCGAACATTTTGGGAAACATCCGAAACTATTTTCGGTGAATTCCGGAACCCTTCCGGAGACCAAACACTATTATCGCTTATATCAATCTTTACCTCCAGACCATTCCAAAGCTCCTCGTGACATCTGGGATCTCATCTGGGACTCCTAACAACCTTCGGTAACCACCACACATAACTCTATACTACCGAAACGTCACCGAACCTTAAGTGTGCAGACCCTGCGGGTTCGAGAAATATGTAGACATGACCGAGACACCTCTATGGTCAATAACCAACAGCGGGACCTGGATGCCCATATTGGTTCCTACATATTCTACGAAGATATTTATCGGTCGAACCTCTGTGTCAAGGATTCAGTTAATCTTGTATGTTTTTCCCTTTGTTCTTTGGTATGTTACTTGCCCGAGAATCGATCGTTGGTATCTCTATACGTAGTTCAAACTCATTATCGGCAAGTCTCTTTACTCGTTCCGTAATACAAGATCCCATGGATAACACTTAGTCACATTGCTTGCAAGGCTTATTGTGATGTTGTATTACTGAGTGGGCCCTGAGATACCTCTCCGTCACACGGAGTAACCAATCCAGTCTTGATCCTTGCCAACCCAACAAACAACCTCGGAGATACCTGTAGAGCACCTTTATAGTCACCCAGTTACGTTGCGACGTTTGATACACACAAGGTACTCCTCCGGTGTCAGTGAGTTTCATGTTCTCATGGTCATAGGAATAGATACTTGACATGTAGAAAACAGTAGCAATAATATGACACGATGATATGCTACATTTGTAATTTGGGTCTTGTCCTTCACAACATTCTCCTAATGATGTGATCCCGTTATAAAACGACATCTCATGTCCATGACTAGGAAATCATAGCCATATTTGATCAACGAGCTACTCTATTAGAGGCGTATTAGGGACATGGTGTTGTCTATGTATCCACACATGTATCTGAGTTTCCGATCAATACAATTATAGCATGGATAATAAACTATTATCATGAACAAGGAAATATGATAATAAGCAATTTATTATTGCATCTAGGGCATACTTCCAACAGTATCCCACTTCCACTAGAGTTAATAATCCAGTTCACATCACCATGTGATTCGCATTGTTATGAATCTAACACCCAATGAGTTCTGGGGCTCGATCATGCTTTGCATGTGAGAGAGGTATTTTAGTCAACGGGTCTGTGACATTCAGGTTCGTGTGTACTTTGCAAATCTCCATGTCATACTATAGACACTGCTACCACACTCCACTTGGAGCTATTCCAAATGGCTACTCCACTATACATATCCGGATTGCTACTAAGAGTCATCTAGATTGGTGTTAAAGCTTGCATCAACGTAACTCTTTATGACGAACTCTTTCTCACCTCCATAATCAAGAAACATTCCTCTAGTCTTTTAGTTACTAAGGATAATCTTGACCCCTGCTTAGTGATCCACTCCTGGATCACTCTTGTACCCCTTGACGGACTCATGGCAGGGCACACACAGGTGCGGTACAATCATGGCATACTATATAGAGCCTATGGATAAAGCATAGGGGACGACCTTCATCCTTTCTCTTCCTTCTGCCGTGGTCGAGCTTTGAGTCTTTCTCAACTTCACACCTTAGAAACCAGGAAAGAACTCTTTCTTTGACTGATCCATTTTGAACCCTTTCAAAATCTTGTCGAGTATGTACTCATTGAAAGACTCATCAAGCATCTTGATCTATCTCTATAGATCTTGATGCCCAATAATTAGGTAGCTTTATCCAGGTCTTCCTTTGAAAAACTCTTTTCAAACAACCCTTTATGCTTTCCGGAAATTCTACATCATTTCCGATCAACAATATGTCAACCACATATGCTCAGAAACTCTATAGTGCTCCCACTCACTTTATTGTAAATACAAGTTTCTCATAAACTTTGTATAGACTCAAAAAACTTTGATCACCTCATCAAAGTGTATATTCCAACTCCGAGATGCTTGCTTCAGTCAATAGAAGGATCACTTAAGCTTGCACACCTTTCAGCATCCTCAAGACTGACAAAACCTTCTGGTTGTATCTCATACAACCTTTACTTTCGGAAGGAAACAACGTTTTGACATCCATCTGCCAGATTTCATTATTGAAAAATGCAGCAACTACTAAGATAATTCCAACAGACTTTAGCATCGCTACAAGTGCGAAAGTCTCATCGCAGTCAACTCCTTGAACTTGTCGGAAACTTCTTTGCAACAAGTCAAGCCTTATAAATGGTGACATTTACCATCAGGGTCTGTCTTCATCTGAAAGGTACATTTGTACTCGACAACCTACCGTCAAACGAGAAGTCTACCAAAGTCTACACTTGGTTTTCATACATGGACCCTTTCTCAGATTTCATGGCCTCTAACCATTTGTCAGAATCCGGGCCCATCAACGCTTCTCCATAGCTCGTAGGTTCATCGTTGTCCAACAACATGACCTCCAAGACAGGGTTGTCGTACCATTCAGGAGCAGTACGCGTCCTTATCGACCTATGAGGTTCGATACTAACTTGATCTGAAGCTTCATGATCATCATCATTAACTTCCTCTTCAACTGACGTAGGCTCCACAAAAACATCTTTCTGCGCTGTGCTACTCTCTAGTTGAAACAAAGGTTCAACAACCTCATCAAGTTCTATCTTCCTCCCACTCAATTCTTTCGAGAGAAACTCTTTCTCGATAAAGGACCCAATTTTAGCAACAAACACTTTGTACTCGGATCTGAGATAGAAGGTATACCCAACTATTATTAAGGTATTCTATGAAGATGCATTTGTCCGCTTTGGGTTCGAGCTCATTAGGTGAAAACCCTTTTCACATAAGCGTTGCAGCCACAAAAATTAAGAAATGTCAGCTTAGATTTCTGCCAAACATATGGTGTCATCTCAACGGATTTAGATGGTGCCTTATTTAAAGTGAATGTGGTTGTCTTTAATGCATAAACCCAAAACGATAGGGGCAAAACGATAAGAGACATCATAATAGCACCATATCCAATATAGCATGACCATGACGTTCGGACACACCATCACACTATGGTGTTCTAGGTGGCGTGAGTTGTGAAACAACTTTTACATTGTCTAAAGTTGTATGCCAAACTCGTAATTCATATATTCACCTCCACGATCATATCATAGATATTTTTATCTTCTTGTCATGATGATCTTAAACTTCACTCTGAATTTGTTTGAACTTTTCAAATGTTTCATACTTGTGTTTCATTAAGAAAATATACTCATATATACTCAAATCATTAGTGAAGGTAAGAAAAATAACGATATCCACTACACGCTACAACACTCATTGGATCGCATACATCAACATGCATTATTTCCAATAAGTTACTAGCCCGCTCCATCATACTAAAAACGGGGTCTGTAGCCATCTTGCCCAAGAGGCATGGTCCGCATGTCACAACCGATTCGAAACCGAATGAGTCCAAAGATCCATCAACATGTATTTTATTCATGCGGTTGATACCAATATGACATTTAGCGGAAGTTCCACAAGTATGTGGTACTATCATTATTTAACTTTGTATCTTTTGGCATCAATGTTATGAACATGTGTATTACTACAATCAAGATTCAACAAACCATTCTCACTGGGTGCATGACCATTGAAGGTATTATTCATGTAAATAGAATAACCATTATTCTTAACTTAAATGAATAACCATGTTGCAATAAACATGATCCAATCATGTTCATGCTTAACGCAAAACACCAAATAACATTTATTTAGGTTTGTCACTAATCCCGAAGATAGAGAGAGCGTGCGATGTTGATCACATCAACCTTGGAAACATTTCTAACATACATCGTCACCTCACACTTAGCTAGTCTCCATTTATTCCATAGCTTTTATTTTTAGTTACTAACATTTAGCAATCGAACCGGTATCCAAAACCCATCTGCTACTAGGAATACTAGTAAGGTACACATTAATAACACGTATATCAAATATACTTCTGTCGACTTTGCCAGCCTTCTTATCTACAAAGTATCTAGGGTTGTTCCTCTTCAACGACCACTCTCCTCATAATAGAAACACTTAGTCTCGGGTTTGGGTTCAACTTTGGGTTGCTTCACTGGAGCAGCAACTGACTTGACATCCATGAAGTTTCCCTCCTTGCCCTTGTCCTTCTCGAAACTAGTGGTTTTACTAACCATCAACACTTGATGCTCCTTCTTGATTTCTACATTCGCGGTGTCAAACATCGCGAACATCTCAGGGAGCATTATTTCTATCCCTGGCAATTTATATTTAATCACCAAGTTCTAGTAGCTTAGTGGCAGTGACTTGGAGAACTATATCAATAACTATCTTATCTGGAAGATCAACTCCCACTCGATTCAAGCGATTGTAGCACCCAGACAATCTGAGCACATGCTCAATGATTGAGCTATTCTCTTTCATCTTGCAGGCAAATAATCTTGTTGGAGATTTCATATCTCACAACACGGGCACGAGCCCGAGATCCCAATTTCAGCTCTTAGAACATCTCATATATTCCGTGATGTTCAAAACGTTTTGGAGCCTCAATTCTAAGCCGTAATGCATGACGCACTGAACTATCAAGTAGTCATCGGAACGTGCTTGTCAGATGTTCACAACATCTACAGACGATGCTAGAGGGGGCGGCGCACCAAGCGGTGCATTAAGGACATAAGCCTTCTGTGCAGCAATGAGGACAATCCTCAGATCATGGACCTAGTCCGCGATACTGCCACCATCAACTTTCAACTCTATTTCTCTAGGAACAAATAAAAATTCAAGGGAGCTACAGCGTGAGCTAGTAATCTACAACATAATTTGCAAAGAAACTACTAACTAAGTTCATGATAATGAGTTTAATTAATCATATTACTTAAGAACTCCCACTCAAATTGACATCCCTCCGGTTATTCGAGTGATACATCATCCAAATTCACCAACTCATGTCTGATCATCATGTGAGTTGAGGTGGTTTCAATGGTGAACATCATCATGTTGATGATATCTACTATATGACTCATGTTCGACCTTTCGGTCTCTTGTGTTCCGAAGCCATGTCTGTATATGCTAAGCTCGTCAAGTTTAACCCATGTATGTGAACGTAGAGTCTATCACACCCGATCATCACGCGGTCTCTCGACACGACGAACTTTCGCAGCGGTGCACACTCGGGGAGAACATAATTTATCTTGAAATTAAGTGAGGGATCACCTTATAATGCTACCATCGTCCTAAGAAAAACAAGGTGCATAAAAGGATTAACATCACATGCAAATCATAAGTGACATGATATGGCCATGAACTTGTGCTTTTGATCTCCATCTTGAAAGCACCGGCATGATCTCCATCGTCACCGGCATGACACCATGATCTCCATCAACGTGTCATCATCAGGGTTGTCACACCCACCATGCTTCTACTACGGTTGCTACTGTTTAGCGATAAAGTAAAGCATTACATAGCGCTTAATGATTGACACGCAAGTCATACAATAATTAAAGACAACCCTATAGCTCCTGCCGATTGCTGTACTCATTGACATGCAAGTCGTGATATTCTATACCAAACATGATCATCTCATACATCAGATATATCTCATCATGTAATTGGCCATATCACATCACAACATACCCTGCAAAATCAAGTTAGACATCCTCTAATTGTTATTGCAAGTTTTACGTGGCTGCTACGGGTATCTAGCAAGAACAATTCTCACCTACGCAAAACTAACAACGGTGATACATAAATAGATTTTCAACCTTCTCAAGGACCGCCTTTGTCGAATCCGATCCAACTAAAGTAGGAGAAACAACCACCCGCCAGCCATCTTTGTGCAACGAAGTTACACGTCAGTCGATGGAACCGGTCTCTCGTAAGCGTACGAGTAAGGTTGGTCGGGCCGCTTCATCCCACAATACCACTGAACCAAAACACGACCAAGGGAGGAAGCAATCTAAGCATCAACGCCCACAAACTCTTTGTGTTCTACTTGAGATCTCATCTACACATAGACATAGCTCTGATAGCACTGTTGGGGAACGTTGCATGGGAAACAACTACACACACGCAAGATCTATCCATGGTGATGAGCATCTATGAGAGGGAGAGTGGATCTACATACCCTTGTAGATCGCTAAGAGGGAAGCGTTAAGAAACGCGGTTGATGTAGTCGAATATCTTCGCGATCCAAATCGCCGAGCATCCCGCGATCCCATCACGATCTGTCCCACGATCCAATAACGATCCGTCCCGTGATCTCATCACGATCCGTCCCCCGATCCAATCCCGAATCGTCTCACGATCTTGATCACGGTCCTTCTGATCTAGCGCCGAACGGACGGCACCTCCGCATTCGGCACATGTACAGCTGGATGACGATCTCTGCCTTCTTGATCCAGCAAGAGGGAGCGGAGAGGTAGACGAGTTCTCCGGCAGTGCGACGACGTTACGGTGATGCTGGTGGAGAAATTCCAGCAGGGCTTCGCATAAGCACTGCTGAAACCGATCTAGGGGAGAAAACTACGAACTAGAGGAGAGGCAACACGTAGATTAGGGTTTCTTGATATGTCCCAAGTGCTAGCCCTGCCCCTTTATTTATATGGTGAGCCCTACGTCATCTTCACCAGTGAAGACATGGACAAGCACGCTCAGCACCGGCTCCACTATGAGCTGAATGCCACCATGGCCGTGACTCCCTAGTTCCTCCCATGCAAGAATCATTCTGGAGCCAAGCCCCCCACGCCCATGCTCCGGTAGTGCAGCTTCTCACAGCGACTGGCCCAGGGGGACGGCCTCCCAACTCCTCCCGCGCCGCCTCTCCCAGCACCGGTGTCGGGTCCGGCTCCCGCGCTGGTGTCGGCTCTGGATCCGTCCTAGAACAACGGTGGCCTGCTCGACCAGTGCCCCAACCAAAACGGTTCCTACGTTGTCTTCACCAGTGAAGAGATGGACAAGCACGCTCAGCACCGGCTCCACTGTGAGGTGAATGCCACCATGCCCGTGACTCCCCAGTTCCTCCCATGCAAGAATCAATCTGGAGCCAAGCCCCCCATGCACACGCTCCGGTAGTGTAGCTTCTCACAGCGATTGGCCCAGGGGGATGGCCTCCTGACTCCTCCCGCACCGCCTCTCCCAGCACCGGTGTCGGGTCCGGCTCCCATGCTGGTGCCGGCTCCGGCTCCGGCCTAGAACAATGGTCGCCTGCTCGACCAGTTCCCCAACCAAAACGGTTCCTACATCGTCTTCACTAGTGAAGAGATGGACAAGCATGCTCGGCACCGGCTCCACTATGAGGTGAATGCCACCATGCCCGCGACTCCCCAGTTCCTCCCATGCAAGAATCATTCTAGAGCCAAGCCCCCCACGCACACACTCCGGCAGTGCAACTTCTCATAGCGACTGGCCTAGGGGGACGACATCTCAACTCCTCCCGCGCTGCCTCTCCCAGCACCGTTGTCGGGTCCGGCTCCCGTGCTGGTGCCGGCTCCGGCTCCGGCCTAGAACAACGGTCGCCTACTCGACCAGTTCCCCAACCAAAATGGTTCCTATGTCGTCTTCACTAGTGAAGAGATGGACAAGCACGCCCAGCACCGGCTCCACTGTGAGCTGAATGCCACCATGCCCGCGACTCCCCAGTTCCTCCCATGCAAGAATCATTCTCGAGCCAAGCCCCCCACGCACATGCTCCGGCAGTGCAGCTTCTCACAGCAACTGGCCCAGGGGGACGGCCTCCAGACTCCTCCCGTGCCGCCTATCCCAGCACCGGTGTCAGGTCCGGCTCCCCCGCTGGTGCCGGCTCTGGCTCCGGCCTAGAACAACGGTCACCTACTCGACCAGTGCCCCAACCAAAACGGTTCCTACATCGTCTTCACCAGTGAAGAGATGGACAAGCACGCCCAGCACCGGCTCCACTGTGAGGTGAATGCCACCATGCCCGCGACTCCCCAGTTCCTCCCATGCAAGAATCATTCTGGAGCCAAGCCCCCCATCCACACGCTCTGGCAGTACAGCTTCTCACAGCGACTGGCCCAGGGGGAGGGCCTCCTGACTCCTCCCGCACCGCCTCTCCCAGCACCGGTGTCGGGTCCGGCTCCCGCGCTGGTGCCGGCTCCGGCTCCGGCCTAGAACAACGGTCGCCTGCTCGACCAGTTCCCCAACCAAAACGGTTCCAACATCGTCTTCACTAGTGAAGAGATGAACAAGCATGCTCGGCACCGGCTCCACTATGAGGTGAATGCCACCATGCCCGCGACTCCCCAGTTCCTCCCATGCAAGAATCATTCTAGAGCCAAGCCCCCCACGCACACACTCCGGTAGTGCAACTTCTCATAGCGACTGGCCCAGGGGGACGGCCTCTCAACTCCTCCCGCGCCGCCTCTCCCAGCACCGTTGTCGGGTCCGGCTCCCGCGCTGGTGCCGGCTCCGGCTCCGGCCTAGAACAGCGGTCGCCTGCTCGACCAGTTCCCCAACCAAAACGGTTCCTATGTCGTCTTCACTAGTGAAGAGATGGACAAGCACGCCCAGCACCGGCTCCACTGTGAGCTGAATGCCACCATGCCCGCGACTCCCCAGTTCCTCCCATGCAAGAATCATTCTGGAGCCAAGCCCCCCACGCACATGCTCCGGCAGTGCAGCTTCTCACAGCGACTGGCCTAGGGGGACGGCCTCCCGACTCCTCCCGCGCCGCCTCTCCCAGCACCGGTGTCAGGTCCGGCTCCCCCGCTGGTGCCGGCTCTGGCTCCGGCCTAGAACAACGGTCACCTGCTCGACCAGTGCCCCAACCAAAACGGTTCGTACGTCGTCTTCACCAGTGAAGAGATGGACAAGCACGCTCACCACCGGCTCCACTGTGAGGTGAATGCCACAAGGCCCACGACTCCCCAGTTCCTCCCATGCAAGAATCATTCTAGAGCCAAGCCCCCCATGCACACGCTCCGGCAGTGCAGCTTCTCACAGCGACTGGCCCAGGGGGATGGCCTCCTCATTTCTCCCGCACCGCGTCTCCCAGCACCGGTGTCGGGTCCGGCTCCCGCGCTGGTGCCGGCTCCGGCTCCGGCCTAGAACAACGGTTGCCTGCTCGACCAGTTCCCCATCGAAAATGGATCCTACGTCGTCTTCACCAGTGAAGAGATGGAGAAGCACGCTCGGCACCGACTCCACTATGAGGTGAATGCCACCATGCCCGCGACTCCCCAGTTCCTCCCATGCAAGAATCATTCTAGAGCCAAGCCCCCCACGCACACGCTCTGGCAGTGCAGCTTCTCACAGTGACTGGCCCAGGGGGACGGCCTGCCGACTCCTCCCGCGCCGCCTCTCCCAGCATCGGTGTCGGGTCTGGCTCCCACGCTGGTGCCGGCTCCGGCTCCGGCCTAGAACAACGGTCGCCTGCTCGACCAGTTCCCCAACCAAAACGGTTCCTACGTCGTCTTCACCAGTGAAGAGATGGACAAGCACGCTCAGCACCGGCTCCACTGTGAGGTGAATGCCACCATGTCCGAGAAGCCGGTTACCTAGAGCCGGGCTGACCACCCGGCCATGATGTCAAACCCTAGCAGCTATGACCTCGTCCTCAACCCCACCATCACCTTTGAGAGGCGCACCTGCCGTTTCTCACGGGTGTTGATCGATGGCGGTAGCAGCATCAACATCCTTTACCTCGATAAGATGCTTAAATTGGGGCTCAATTCAGAAGATCTATAGGCAAGGCGGACAATTTTCCACGACATCGTGCCGAGGAAGTCTTGTACCCCGATCGGCAAGATCAAGCTCGACGTCCTCTTCGGAGACCATAGCAACTTCCACCGCGAACAAGTATGGTTCGAGGTGGTGGACTTCGATAGTCCCTACCACGCGTTGCTGGGCCGGCCGGCTCTCGTCAAATTCATGGCGGTTCCCCACTAGGCCTACCTCAAGCTCAAGATGCCGGGCCTCAAGGGAATCATCACCATCACCGGTGACTACAAGATGTCAAGCACAAGACAGCAGCCGGCTGGCCGAAGCACTAGAGATAGCAAGCAGAAGCGACAGCTCGGCCGACTCGTGACTCACGCTACCAGCCAGCCAACCGTGTTGGTTCCTCCATCCCAGTCGGTCGGCGAGGCTTCGTTCCAGACATCCAAGGACACCAGACAAATGCTACTTGACATGGCCAACCCCAAGCAGTGTGTTACCATCAGCTCCCACCTCGACAGCAAATAGGAAAGCGAGCTCGTCGACTTCATTTGTGAGAATCGAACATCTTCGCATGGTCTCCCAAATACATGCCGGGTGTTCCAAGGAAGTTCGCCGAGCACAAGCTTCATGTATGGCCAGACACGAAACTGGTCAAGTAACCTCTGCGCCGTTTCTCCGAGGAGAAGCGGCGTACTATAGGAGAAGAGATTGCCCGGCTGCTCGCAGCCGGCTTCATACTGGAAGTTTTCCACCCGGACTGGATGGCCAACCCAGTCCTGGTGCTGAAGAAGAACAAGACTTGGCGCATGTGTATAGACTACACGAGCCTGAACAAGGCATGTCCCAAGGACCCGTTTGCCCTACCACGGATCGATCAAGTCATTTATTTCACAGCCGGCTGCGATCTACTGTCCTTCCTGGACGCCTACTCCGGCTACCTCCAGATGAAGCTGGACCCATCTGACCGGTTGAAGAGCTCCTTCATCACCCCTTTCGGGGCCTATTGCTACATCACCATGTCCTTCATCCTGAAGAATGCGGGCGCTACCTTCCAACGCTTCATGCAGAAGTGTCTCCTGCCTCAGATAGGGAGGAACGTCCAAGTCTACATTGACGACATCATCGTCAAGACAAAGAAGCACTTCAGCCTCCTCGACGATCTTCGAGAGATGTTCACGAACTTGCGCGAGTACAAGATCAAGCTCAACCCGGAGAAGTGCGTCTTCGGCGTCCCAACCGGCCAACTCCTGGGTTTCTCCGTGTCCGCTCACGGCATCGAAGCTAACCCAGAGAAGATCAGGGCGATTGAGCGCGTGCCCAAGCCGACCCGGCTCCGCAACTTCCAGAAGTTCAATGGCTGCCTCACCTCGCTCAGCCGGTTCATAAACCGGCTAGGAGAGAAGGTGCTGCCCCTCTATGGGCTCCTACAGAAGAAGGCTCTGGTCGAGCCGGGTCGTGACCCCACGAAGAAGCCGGCAATATTCGACTGGCCCGACGAGGCGGATGAGGCCTTCGGTGGACTCAAATGGGCTCTCACCAGCGTGCCCATCCTGGCCGCACCGGTTGAGAAGGAGCCCCTGCTCACCTACATCGCGGCGACCACGCGCGTCAACAGCGTCGTCCTAGTGGTGGAGCGGCTGGAGGAGGGCAGGACGTTGTCGATCTAGCCCCCCATCTACTACCTCAGCGAGGTCCTCTCTGCCTCCAAGCAGAACTACCCCCACTACCAGAAGATATGCTACGGCATATACTTCGCCACCAAGAAGGTTAAGCAGTACTTCCAAGAGCACACCACCACCATGGTGTGATAGCCTGGCTTAATAGGGATGATAGGCTACACTTATCAATAAGGAATTCCTTCTTTTCCAGGAGCCCATTCAAACAGAACTCTCACGTTAAGCGTGCTTGGCTTGGAGTAGTCCTAGGATGGGTGACCAACCAGGAAGTTGGTCCCGGGTGCGCATGAGTGAGGACAAAGTGCATAGAAAAGACTAGTATTGATCTGTGAGGCCAGTCTAGATCTTGCCAGGAGTAACGACTACCGGCGGGTGTGTTCGGGCGTTACAAGTTGGTATCAGAGCCAACCCTCGCGGTTACACGGATGTTTGCCAACAGGTGCACGGTCATGTTGTTCACGAAGTTGGTGACCTGTCATGGCACACGGAATGACACATGTATCGGGCTGGAAGAACAGACATTTGTGCCAAGAGGAACGTTCCTGTGACCCGACGAGGACGTCGGTTCCTCTGAGTGGTGGTGTATGTGATAGCCTGGCTTATTAGGGATGATAGACTACTCTTATCAATAAGGAATTCCTTCTTTTCCGGGAGCCCATTCAAACAGAGCTGTCAGGGTAGGCGTGCTTGGCTTGGAGTAGTTCTAGGATGGGTGACCGACCGGGAAGTTGGTCCCGGGTGAACATGAGTGAGGACAAAGTGCGCAGAAAAGACTAGTATTCATCTGTGAGGCCAGTCTAGATCCTGCCAGGAGTAATGACTACCAACGGGTGTGTCCGGGGCGTTACACATGGTGAGAACGGCCTTGCTAGGCGAAATCATGAGCGGTAGGACGCCACCTGCCGGATCGCCAAATGGGTCATCGACCTTGCCGACCACGAGATCGGGTACGAGCCATGCACGCCCATCTAGTCGCATGTGATGGCTGACTTCCTTGTCGATGTAACACCCCGTTACGCGTGGCAGGATCTAGACTGGCCCCACAGACCAACACTAGTTTTCCTGCGTGCTTTGTCCTCACTCGTGCGAACCCGGGACCAACTTCCCGGTTGGTCACCCATCCTAGAATCGCTCCAAGTCAAGCACACTTAACTTTGGAGTTCTTTTCGAGTGGGCTTCCAGAAAAGAAGGAATTCCTTGTTGATATGAGTAGTCTATCATTCCTATTAAGCCAGGCTCCCACATACACCCCCACTCAAAGGAACCGACGTCCTCGTCGTCCGATCAGGAATGTTCCCTTTTGGCGCACGTATGTGCGTCCAGTCTAACACATGTGCCATGCTGTGTACCACGACGGGCCACACACACCATGCGCCACATGCCCGTGCACCTGACCCGTGCATGCCCATGTAACCGCAAGGGTCGGCTCTGATACCAATTGTAACACCCCGTTACGCCTGGCGGGATCTAGACTGGCCCCATAGACCAACACTAGTCTTTCCTGCACAGTTTGTCCTCACTCGTGCGCACCCGGGACCAACATCTAGGTCGGTCACCCATCCTAGAATCGCTCCAAGCCAAGCATGCTTAACTTTGGAGTTCTTTTCGAGTGGACTTCAGGAAAAGAAGGAATTCATTGTTGATATGAGTAGTCTATCATTCCTATTAAGCCAGGCACTCACAGTCGATTGGGCGGAGACTAAGTTCATGCCGCCCCCCAGACTCCACACATTGGCGCATGGACTTCGACGGCTCGAAGATGCGGACCGGCCTAGGAGCCGACATTGTCCTCTCCTCCCCGAAGGGAGACCAACTCAAGTACGCACTTCAGATCCACTTCGTCGCCTCCAACAACGTGGCCGAGTACGAGGCGATCGTTCATGGCCTCCGGCTCGCCAAGGAGATTCGCATGAGGCACATCCTATGCTTCGGCGACTCCGACCTCGTGGTGCAGCAGGTCTCTAGCGAATGGAACGCGAGAGACACCAACAAGCCCAACTATCACTTCCTCGTCTAGCAGCTCACTGGCTCCTTCAAGGACTATGAGTTCCATCACGTCCCCCGAGCAGACAACTAGGCGGCCGATACACTGGCAAACATCAGCCCCACCCAGCAGGCCATCCCAGCCGGCATCTCCCTCGAAATGGCTTCTCAAGCCATCGATCAAGCCTTCCCCTGAATCGAGTCCATCTTCGTGCCTGCTAACGCAGCCGTCCCATCGACAGACCCGGCTGCCCAGCCAGCACCATCATCACTGTCTGCACCACTGGCCCCAACAACTCTGGTCGCCCAGCCGGCACCATCAACACCGATTGCCTAGCTGGCATCGCCAGCTTCAACTGTCGAGCCGGTCGCGTCCGCGGCAGCTGGCTCCGAACCTTTGGTCGTCATGATGGCAATCGACGTCCCTCCCGCTGCCTTAGTTGGGGATTGACGAGCCGGTCCCGGGGGCTAACGAGCCGGTCCCGGGGACTGGTCACCTAGACCCAGGGGCTCCTGCTGCCTACAACGCACCACTTGAGCCCGAGGCGGCTCCCGTCTCGGCTCCCTCATGGGCCCAGCCCATCCTCGTGTTCCTCTTGCGCAATGAGCTCCCTCCCGATGAGGCCACGACAAGGCAGATCCAACACCGAGCCCCGGTCTATAGCAACATTAACCACGAGCTTGTTCATCGCAGCACCATCGGCGTTCTCCAACGTTGCATCGAGCCAGAGAAAGGGCAAGAGATCCTCCTCGACATACAACAGGGCAAGTGCGGGCACCATGCCGCCTCTAGCACCCTGGTGGCCAAGGCATTCCGCCACGGTTTCTACTGGCCGACTGCGTTGGAGGAGGCCAAGTGGTTGGTCGAGATGTGTGAAGGATACTAGTGCTTGAGCATGCAGAGCCACCTACAGGCTACGACCCTCGAGACTATCCCCCTCGCATGGCCTTTCGCCGTCTGGGAGGCTGTACATGGTGGGGCCCTTGAAGACCGCACGAGGCGGCATGACACATTTGCTGGTAGCCGTCGACAAATTCACCAAGTGGATCGAGGACAGGCCAATCAAGAAGCTGCATAGCCCCATGGCCGTCTAGTTCGTCGAGGACATCACGGTCCACTACGGCGTCCCCCACAACATCATCACCGATAATGGCACGAACTTCTCCAAGGGCGCATTAGCGGGTTTCTGCGTCAAGCAAGGTATCCGGCTCGACCTGGCGTCCGTCACTCATACACAGTCAAACGGCCAGGTCAAGAGGGCGAACAGCCTAATCCTAGCCGGCATCAAGCCCCGGCTCGTGGCGCTGCTGGTCAGGTCAGCTGGCTGCTGGCTTGAAGAGCTACACCCCTTTCTTTCTCATGTACGGGTCCGAGGCAATCATCCCCACTGACATCGAATTTGATTTGCCTCAGGTTGCCCTATATACATAGGAGGACACGAAGGAGGCAAGAGAAGACGGTGTCAACCTCCTCAAAGAAGCACGCGAACTGGCCTTGAGTCAGACAGCCATCTACCAGCAGAAGCTCCGACACTACCATAATAAGCGGATCCGACCAGTCTCTTTCCACGAAGGAGACTCGGTGCTCAGGTGGATCCAGCGAACCGCCGGCCAGCAAAAGCTGTACACCCCATGGGAGGGCTCCTTCGTCGTCAGCAAGGCGTTGCACAACAACGTGTACTATCTGGTAGATGCCCAGAAGCCACAAAAGCACAAGAGAGACGCCTCTGGCGGGGAGACTGAGCGCTCGTGGAACGCGGCGCTCCTCCGCCCGTTTTACTGCTAAGATCCATTGTATGTATGTATCCTTCCCTTTTGGGCTTATGAATGCAATGGGGGCCCCAAGGCGGCGCTTGGGGCATGCCCCTTTTCAATCCCTTCAAATGTCTCTCCTTATTTAAGCATGGCACCCGGGTCCGGCTCCCCGACCCGGGGGCTCGCCGTCTCTTCTCCAAGGCGGACAAGTAATGTGAGCGAGCAATCCTTTGCTTCCCCCCTAACTAGCCACAGACCGGCTCCCGGCTATCCGGCTGATGGGGCCATGGGGTAGGAAGGGACTTCTCACACGAAGGGGAATCCAACAAGTGGCAGCCAGGCCGGTCCAACCAGACCATGTTCTTTCTAGTAACCGGCCACTGGCAGCTCAACGTAGCCCTCGCCAAATGATTCTAAAAGCTTGCTTGTTTTCCCAAGGAAGATGCCCCGTCCCTATCTTAGACTGGCTCCCGGCTGTCCGGTAGGTGGGGCGGAAGCCTTAAGTAATCCTAGCGTGAAACACAAGTCAAAAGGCAGAAGGAAAAAAGAAGAGCCGGCACGCATACATTTTTAACAACACATAAGTTAAACGACAAAAGGACACAGACCAAAGGTTCATTGCAATACACCCCCAGTGGGTGGAAATGCGTCTTATACAGAAAGTCTTGCAGCGAAAGGCAGAAACAGGTAATATGCGGGGCAGCACAGGCTACCGGCGCATCGCCAGCCGGCTCGACGGTTCTGCCAAGAGAAGCTGTGGCCTTTGGGTCCACCTTCGTGGTGTCCATGGCCTCGGTGCCACTGTCGGTGCAGGAGGCAGTGCTCTCGTCGGCGACCTCCTCGTCCTACGGGCCTTGGGGGTTTCCGAAGGAGTCCTCGGCGACTGGCTCGCCATCCTCGCCAAGAGCCGACAAAAGTTCGTTTGGGTCAACATACGAGGCGAGCTCATTAGCCCGGCGGACAAGGGCACCTTCACGGGCGGCCCGTTCCGTCTCCGGCACATCGCCCATAGTAGCCAGCCGGTCCAGATCGACACCGTGATACCACGATGGGACAAACCGGAGGGCCATCTTCGCACCGGCCCAAGCTGCCGATGCCTTCCAAACCTGGAGTGGGGCCACGGTCTTCTCCAGCCACATCGCCACGTGGTGCTCCAGGGCCCCACGCCCTGGCCACTGGGCGGCAATCACCTCCTTGCCGGCTGTCTTCAACCTTTGCATGCTGTGCTGGAGGTAGATAAGCCGGTTCTCCACGGCCAACCCAAGCTCCGCCACGTCCCAGCCCGCGTTCTCCTCAATCTCACGCCCGCGCTGCCGCAGATACTCCTGGTTGTCTGACACGTCTCGTTCAACGCAGGCTGGGTCTTCGGGAACCGCTATGAAGAAAGAAGGGGAATTGGAAAACACGTCGAGGGCAAGAAAAAGACAGCCTCCTGAGAAATCGTCCATCTCAATGCCTCCGCCTTGGCAAGGGCGGCTCCGTGGGCCTGAAGTGCTTTCTCGATGTGGGTCACCTCGCCTTGGAGGACGGCGGTCCGTTGGGCGGCATTAGCCGCCTGCTTAATGATGTCTCCCTTGGCCGCCGCCTCTCGCTGTAGCTCCATGCCCAGACGCTCTTGGGCCGCCTACCCATCCACCAGCAGGCCGGCTAGCCGGCCTAAATCCGAGGTAATCGCCTGGACGTCCTCCGCCAGCCGGTCTCGCTCGGAGACCACCTCGTCCTTCTTCTCTTGGAGGCCGTTCAGCTCCTCTATGAGAAAAAACCAGCAACGATTACCAAATATGCACAAGACCTGCCACGGTTGCCAAGCATCCGGCCTGGCTCTCGAGGGCTACGCCCAGTGGGTACGCTAGCGTGCCCCCACTAGACCAAACGTACCTTGGGTTCTCTTTAGTTCCTCCTCCACATGGTAATAGCCGTGCTTGCCATGGTTATGGATGGCGACCGCTTCATCAAAGGGCTCCTACCGCCAGGAGCTCCCCGCCTGCTCCAAGAAAATAAAGTCAAAAGCAAGCAAAAGAAGATCCGGCCCGACTGCCGTGTAGCCGGTCAGCCAACCCGCATCTCGGGGGATACAACCTGTGGGTGTGCTCGCGCGCCCCCACTGAAAATTTGACAAAGGCAAAGAAGGTTTACCTCTGTGCGCTGCAGGGTGCTATCCGTAGCCTTCGCGAACCTGGCTAGTTCCTTGCGGCACCGCATGAGGACGCTGCCCATCTACTCGAGCGTCGGGACCGGGCCGCCGGCCGGCGGAGGCAAGATGGCTGGGACACGAGCCAGCGCCTCCTAGTCCTGGATCATGTCTAGAATTGTCCTCCGGGACTGGCTCCCCCCACCGCTCTCACTAGCATCCACCGTGGTGCCCGCTGCCGAGGGGCGGTTGATGACCACAAGAGCACGGGAATCAGTTCCTGGCTGCCCGACGTCCGGCACTGCCACCTCCTCTCACGTACGGCTCGACGCGATAGTCGCAACAGCCGGCACATCCCTCTCCTTGTCCGGCAACTCCTGTGCCGCCTCCGGCACCACCAGGGCCTCCGGCACGACGACCATGGCCGTCTCGGTAACGGGTGGCATCGACCTCCGGCTCCGCCTATCGGGCCCCCTCCAGAGCCTGCTCAGGGGCAGACCATCCCGGCCGGGTCGCGTCCGCCCTAGACGGAGACATGATGGTCTCTGCAGCCGTCCCTCACGGCTCGCTCGACGGAGGCCTCGACATGCGAGTCAACTCCGCCACCGAATTTGACGCTCGCGTGGGATCTGTGGGCTGCCTCCGCCTCTTGTCGCTCGACGCCCCCAAGCGCGAGGGTCCTCCCTTTAGTCCTGATTTCGAAGCTCGTAGCTCCAAGAGCCTCCTCTTCTCCTCACGTAGCATGGATGTGTGCTCTTGAGCCTACCAACTGGTGGGCTCCACCGGACTGGCTGTCGAATCCACATCGTGGAGCTCGATGGGGTCCCTAGAACAAGAAAACACTCACACGCTTGTTAGCACATGACTTACAAAGAGAAACGACACCCACAAGAATCGAAGTACTTACCCGATAGCAACAGGAAGGGCCCGCTTGGCCTGCGCCGGCGGCTTCATTGCGATCGCCTTCGCCCGTTTGCGAGCCAGCGGTTGGGCCGCCGGCTCCCCGTGAGTCGGTCTCTTCTCTTGATGGGAGGTTCCAGCCACCTGGCTACACATCGGCTGCTCCTCGCTCCGCCTGCGTGGGCCCCGCTGAGCTGTGGGGGGAGGCGCGTCCAGGATCTAGAAATTATCATCATCATCATCATCATCGGTCCAATCTTTGATTGTGGGGCCAGAGGTGAACTCACCAGGCACTCTGGACCCGCCGGCACCTAGGTCACCCACTGCCTCAGCTGCCTCGGCCTCTCCCGAGGAGTCGACACCCTCTTCGGCTCCGCCTCCCAGTTTGAAGTCCTCGGAGTTAGATTCGGCGCGCTCCGGCTCGAAAATCTAGGGGTGAGGGTCATCCGGCGTGTTTTGTCGAACGAAAAGCTGCGATCAGCACGACAAGTGAGATCGAGGGCCGGCTGGAAAGATTCAAAGAGAAGGAAAAATCACCTCAACGGGGCGTACCAGGGGTGCCGGATTGTGCCGACTGTATGGCTCCTTGCCGAAGGACCAAGTCCCTGGCATCAGCTTGAAGGTCATGATGGCATTCACCCATGCCGCCACTCGACTCGGCGTTAGCTCGAAGGTGGACAGCCGGCAGGGGTCCCGCCGACCGGACATGTCATAGATTCGGTGCGGCCTCAACTAGAGGGGCAACACCCGACGCGCGGTGAAGGCGGCCACCAGGTTGGAGGCGACCATCCCCTCTTCGCTCCTCATGGCCTAGAGCCGGCCCAGCTCTCCAACCACGTCCCCAGGCGGGCCAGTCGCTGACCAATTCACTCCGAAGGATGGGACGTTGACGAATGCCGGCAGCCGGATGTAATCCTGCTGCGGGTTGTCGTTCTTCACGTAGAAGAACATCCGATTCCATCATTTGACGGAGTCAATGAGGGTGATGCGGGGAAGCTACCGACCACGGCAACACACCACCGCGCACCCGTAGGCGTACGGCTCGTCGTCGTACTTTAGAGCCTTGACGTAGAAGAGCTTCCTAAAGAGCTCCACGAAGGGAAGCATCCCAAGATAGCCCTCGCACAAGGTCACGAAGCTTGCGAGGTAAAGAATGGAGTTGGGGCCTCGGTGGTGCGGTTGGAGATCGAAGGTTTCCATCAGAAGACGGAAGAAGAGGCTCACCGGCAGGCCGAAGCAGCATGAGAAGTGACAGGCGAAAACGACATGCTCCCCACCTAGGTCTCAGGCACCACCTCGTCGTCCGGCGCATGACTGATCACGCGCACCACCAGCGGTAGCATGCAGGCATGGTGGAGCCCCGCAATGTCATCCTCCTTGATGATGGAGCCTCCCCAGCTACCCAAAGGGCCGTCGGCCATCGCTGCGACGGGGCGGCACAGGATGGCGAGCGGACTGAGCAGTGGCGCAAGACAATCGGAGACAACAAAGAGGAAGAAGATGGAGGCAACAAGATGAGAGCAACTGCCTCCACCCCTCGCCCTTCCCTTTTAAATAAGGGGGCAACGCCAGGGGAAGGTCAGGATTAACTGCGCCCACTCCCCCGGGATACCCGTAAGATCCTGGGAGCCTCAGGCCGCGCCCGTTGCGATTTGGGCGCTGAAGATATCGGCCTGCGGGCCGAGGCCTACTGGGCTACACCCGCTGCCTAGCGAGCTAGGCCTAGGGCGACGTCCCATCTGCCCACAGGTGCGGGCCCCATGTCATCATTATGACCCGCGTGGTGAATGGCGGGCCATCGCGGGACCTGGAGCGGCGCAACGGGGCCCGTGGCGTCGGGGCAGCCCTCGACACGACTGACCGTTCGGTTACACGCGAGAGACAAGCGTCGCCTAATGAAGTTGTCGGCACCCCCTCGTCGGGTAGACGCAGGCCCCCACTGGATTCGGGGACTACTGGTGGGGTTATTACCCCCAGGTAGGCCAAAGCCAGGGGTTTCTTCCCTCGTTTGAAGAAAAAACATGTCGCTGGCTGGTCCATTGCCGGCTGGGCCACGGCCGGCCGGAGGGCCACCGTCTGCCTCGAGGCCGGCTCGCGGATGGCCTGCATGCTCGTTGCTGGCTGGTTCATGGCTGGCTGGTCATGGAGCTGGTCGTCCCACCCCTGGCCGGTCTACAGCCGGCTGCCTCCAGGCCGGCTCTTCCGCTGACCTTCGATAGACAAGCTCCCGTCCCTTCCCTCTGCGCGCAAGTATAGTGACAAGACAAGTCCCCCACGACAGACCCCGGCATGGCTACGGTGGCCGCTGACACGCGGGCGTGCATGGCTACAGTCCAGCCGGTCATAGCGCTGACCTTGGCAGACCGCGACCGAGCGGGGCAACAGTCCCGGCATGCCTCAACCTACTGCATTACCTGCCCCTGCGTGGTTACAGTGCTGCCGGCCGTACCGGAGATCTCGGCCGGCTGGCGCTAGGTGACGCTACTTGAGGCGGCCCGTGCCGCGGCAGGTGAGCACGGGCCAATTGCGCAGCCGGCTGGCGGGCCATAGTGGGCGATGGGACCGTGCAGCCAGCAGGCCCTATAGACGACAAGACGGCTCAGCGGGCGGTCCCCCTGGCCAGCCGGGTCCCCCCTACCAATACTTTAGAGATATTGTAAGCCGAGGGGTTTGCCTATAAAACCCCCGAGCCCCCATGCATAGACGAATACAGACACACCCGCGGGAACACTTCTCCCCACATCCACTAACATAGCAAGGGAGGAGGAACCGACTGTTCCTTCTTCCACCCCTAGACAATAGCTCAAGGAGCACCATTGTAACCGCATCCATCCATCAACCTAGACAAAGCAGGACTAGGGATGTTATCTCCCACGGAGGTCCCCGAACCTGGGTACATCGTGTGTCCATCACTGCTTGTACCTAATCCCGCTGCCGGAGCCCGTCGGCGTCCTCCGACCCAAACCACCTTCGATAAGCCTACCCATGGCATCTTTCGTGAGAAAACGACACATCAAGTATAGCATCGGAAAGTAAAGACATTGCATATGTAAGTGAAGAGTTGAGATAGGGAGATAAAACGCATGAGGGACACAAAGATTTTCCTGTGGTTCCTATAGGTGGTGCTATCATACGTCCACTTTTATGGAGTCTTCAATCCATGGAGGGTAACGGTCGCGAGAGTCCATGGAGGGCTCTACCAACGGAGGGTTCCACGAAGAAGCAACCTTTACTATACCATGACAGCCTACGTTCACGGAGGACTAGCGTAACTTGGCATGGATCTTCACAAATAGGCGATCTCCTTGCCCTTACAAACTTCTTGGTTCACTCCACAACACGGAGTAGGAGGCTCCCAAGCGACACCTAACCAATCTAGGAGGCACCACCCTCCAAAAGGTAATAGGCTCGATAATGTCGATGAACTCCTTGCTTTTGTGCTTCAAGATGACAGACTCCTCAACACTCAATCACTCCCTCATAGATTTGGCTTTGGTGGATGAGATTGATTGGGTGGGAAGCAACTTGTGGAGGCTAGAGATGAAGATTCATATGGTAGGAATGGAATGGCATGATCTCAACACATGAGTAGGTGGCTCTCTCTTAGAAAATCTGATGGGATAGGTGGGGATCTATTCTCAGTGTTTTTTTTGAGTGAGTGGTGGTAGAGGGGTATATATAGGCATCTCCAAAAATCCAACTGTTACACATTAAGTGACCAACTTAGTGACACCGATGTGTGAATCTTGGTGGTACCAAGTTGCTCCAAAGGTAGCAACTTTTGAATCTCGGTGAAACCGATATATAATTCTCGGTGGTACTGGTCAGGTGTCCAACTGTCAGATTCCACAACTCGGTAAGACCGATTCTCAACTTTTGGTGGTACCAATTCTTGACAATGGCTAACCAGAAAGTTGGTGCAAAACTCAGTGAGACCAATTCAGAAAACTCAGTGGTACCGATTCTTGAGAATGGCTAACTAGAAAGTTGGTCCAAATCTCGGTGAGACCGATTAGCAATACTCGGTGGTACCAATGTTTGAAAATGGGATACCCGAAAGTTTGCAACTGATTTTGGTGGCACCGAATGGAATGTTGGTAGTACCAAGATGGGTTTGGCTTAGGATCTTTCTAGGGTTTGAATCTCGGTGAGACTGAATACGAATCTTTTGTCTTACCAATTTGAGTGGTAGGGTTCTAGACAGAGTATTTGTGGGAGAGCTTGTGGGTGTTTTTGGTGACTATCACTTGTGCACGTGGAGTATCTTGTTCACCAATAGTACCTTACCCCCTTTTAATAGTATTGGCTTTCCTATGGACTCAATGTGATTTCTCACAAAGTAAAATGTAGAGTCCTCTTGCATGAAGTTTTGCCAATGCAATTCCTTCTACTTCTGTTCCTTGGGGATACTCTCCGTACTCCTTATCCAACCTTCTATGTGGACTTTATCGGAAATACACTAGATGAAAGTATTAGTCCAAGAGACAATGTATGTTGTCATGAATTATCAAAACCACCAAGGGAGCATATTGTGCTTTCAATATCCCCCTTTTTGTTAATTGATGATAACATACAATCAAAGCTTCAATTTAAGATATGTAGAAATATGTGAAGACCTTGAAGGATACATGACTAATACAAGCTCCCCCTAGATGTGTGCAATCCATTTTAATGATAGTTGCTTTTGAATGCATGAACACACACATGGTAGGAAGGACATGAGAAGTCATGTATATATTGGCAATATGCATCAAATGTATGTGAATGAGATGATTTTATGTTCAAGACTCACTCTTGCAAACAATATTTGCAAGAAGAAAGAGATCATCTTGAACAAGAATATGATGCATATACTTACCTTGAGGTCCTTGAGCATTTAACAGTAGGAACACACTTGAGAAAACAATCTCAGGAAACACAAGTGTATTTGATAGTGCAAATGCAAATGGAACCATGAGTACCAAGATATAGAGTTTTCTCCCCTAGATACCAATTGTGGAACCAATTCACACCAATTGTGAAAGTTTTCCTCTCTCCCTGAATCATAATATGTAGATATTGAGAGTAGGTAGGGCTAAGAAAAATCTAAAACATATGAGAATTAAATTTCAAATTCATTTTTCTCTCTCTTCTCCTTACGAAGTGTTTTTGTGATAAGGGATCCTTGGCATTTCTCCCCCTTTATATGATAAGATTACACTTCTTCTTTTCATGATCATCTCTTGCCCTGAAGCGTGAAGGCTTAGATCCCTTTAGATATATATCTCCCCCTTTGGTATGAATATCTCCCCCTGTGGTATGTATAAGATTTGAAGCTTTGATATTTCTCCCCCTTTGGCATTAATTTCCGAAAAGGTCACACAAGGGACAGATAAAAGGAATTATTGAATGGGAAGGGATCCTAGAGATATAGGGTCATTGAGAGTATTGAGACAAGGGTTCCTTGAAAAACTATTTTTCTCCCCCTTAAGATCTGAACTTTTGTAAGATTTTCTCCTTATTTGATGTAGGGATCCTTAATTATTTGAGATTATATCTCTTGAAGTTTCTCCCCCTACATCTTGGAATCATTGAGCCGATCATAAGGTAAAACAGACAAACTGCATGGAGGTCGGTGGCTCCGAGGCAAAAGATTCGATGGCACCGATATGTGTTTCTACAGTAGGACTTCAACATCGGTAAGACCGAGAAGTTTTGATTGGTGGCTCCGAGTTGGAAAACACAAACTTGGCATCTTTGTCAAATGGAATTTTTCAGAATGTCTCAAACATGTCTCAAAGATTTTCAATGAATTTTCAGAAAGATTGGAAATGAATTTTCATCTAGGTTAGAGTTGAATAGAAATGTCGAAGAGCAACACAAGAAGGGTTCTCCATTCAATTCTTATGACTAGATGATGGGCGGTGACTAGGTCACCTATATTAGATTATATTGACTTAAGGATTCAAGCAAGAATACTTGATCATAGGTCATACTCATAGTTAAGCTCAAAACGGGGTTACCATTTTTCGTTTAACATTTTAATGTCTTCATATCACTTGAGTTGCTTTAGCTCATGACTTGGAGTAAAGCTATATCAAGGATATGAGTACATACCTTTGACTGATGTTGTTGACATAGCTTGTAGGTGAACTTGATGAGGATGCTCAACGTTGAGGAAGTTCATCTTGAGTTGGGAGCAATCCTTTTTGTTTTTTTTCACTTTTCACATGAAATATATGTCAAGGATATGTTGTGTTGTTTTCTTCCTTTCATCTTCAAAGAGAGGTTGTGGATACTTGGTCATGACAAGATTGCTTAGGATATGAGTAGTTGGCAATCTTGTTGAGTGCTGTTATTCCAAGTACCTACAAAAGGGTTAGATGCAAGACAAGGGAGCATAGAATTCCAAGATACATGATATACATGACAAACATAGCATGGAATGGTTAAGAAAGATCATCCCCTTGCATGCATCTGAGTGAGCTTAGATCAAGTTTGAAGCATCAATGATGTTCAACTCACTCCTCAAGTGACAAAACTATTTTTCATCAAGTGGCTTAGTAAAGATATCAGACAATTGTTAGTATGAACATGCTTAAAATTAATAACTCCTTTGGTAATATGATCACGAATAAAATGATGTCGAACTTGAATATGCTTGGTTCGAGAATGTTGCACGGGGTTATGACCAATCTTAATAGCACTTTCATTGTCACAAAGTAATGGACCATTTTTCACATGGATTCCATAATCCTTAAGCGTTTGTGTCATCCATAACAATTGCGCACAACATGATCTGGTAGCAATATACTCAGCTTCGGTGGTAGATAGAGATACCGAGTTTTCTTTCTTGGAGGACCAAGACACAAGAGATGTACCAAGAAATTGACATGTACCCAAGGTAGATTTTCTATCAACCTTGTCACCGACATAGTCCGAGTCAGAGTAGCCAACAAGACTAAAAGAAGATCCCTTGGGATACCAAATACCAAAGTTTGCTATATGTATCAAGTATCTCACAATGCGTTTCACAGCCTTAAGACGACATTCTTTGGGTGCAGCTTGATATTGGGCAGACATGCACACACTAAGCATAATATCAGGACGGGAGGCACATAGATATAGGAATGAAACAATCATTGATTGATAAACCTTTTGATCAACCGGATCACCCTCCTAGTGGGATCATCGTGTCTGCTAGTGGGCATGGGAGTTTTCATACCTTTGCACTCTTGCATGTTGAACTGCTTGATCAAGTCCTTGGTGTACTTGGTGTGAGTTATGAATGTACGTTCTCTCGTTTGCTTGATTTGTAGACCAAGGAAGAATTTCAGTTCACACATCATAGACATCTGAAACTTCTCTGACACCAACCTTCCAAATTTCTCGCTAAATTATGGGTTAGTAGATCCAAAGATAATATCATTCACATAAATTTGGCACACAAATAATTCACCATTAACTATCTTTGTGAATAAGGTTGCGTCAATTTTACCAATTTCAAAACCTTTTTCAATAAGAAACTTTGTTACACATGTATACCAAGCATGATGAGCTTGATTAACACCATATAAAGCTTTGCGAAGTTTGTAAACATGGTCAGGTTTCTTAGGATTTAAAAATCTGGGAGGTTGTTTAACATAGACTTCCTCCTCTATTTATCCATTTAAAAAGGTACTTTTAATATCCATTTGGTAAAGAGTGGTGTCATGGTGATTGGCATATGCAAGAAGAATTCGAATGGCTTCTAGTCTAGCAACGGGGGCATAGGTCTCATCATAGTCCATGCCATCGACTTGCGTATACCCTTGGGGTACGAGACAAGCCTCGTTGCGTAAAACTTGACAGTCTTCGTCTTCCTTGTCCTGAAACACCCATTTCGTGCCGATGACGTTTTGCTCGTCCTTGGGCTTCTCCATGAGTGTCCACACTTTGTTCCTCTTGAAGTTGTGAAGCTTTTCATGCATAGAGTTCACCCAAACCACGTCTTCAATAGCTTGTTCAACCTTCAAGGGTTCAATGCTAGAGATAAAAGAATAATGCTCACAAAATTTAGCTAAGCGAGTTTTAGAGCGAGTGATCCTCCCTGTTTTTATATCACCAAAGATTTGGTTTAGGGGATGTTTCTTGGTCACTTGTGCTTGAACTCGGGGTAGCTTTGTCTTGTTGGATGGTGGAGCTTCTTCTTCATCATCTCCTTCATCTTAATTGTTGTCAAAGTGGTCATTTCCTTGAGGTGGTGGTGAAGCAGGTTGTGGTGGATCTTCATGATGTACTTCCTCCTCCTCTTCATCTTGCCGTGTACCACTTGTGGATTCTTCCATGTCATTTTGTCGGTATCCTTGATCTGAAGTAGGAGCTTCCTCTTGGGTTTATGAAGTGCTTTCCATCATCTCCTTAGGACGAATCTTGCCAATGGGAAAATCTTGGATAGATTGCGAAGGATCCTTATCTCCTACATCATTTGGCAATTGTTCGACTTGCGAACCATTAGATTCATCAAACTTCAAATCTACCATCTCTTCAACTTTTCGAGTGAAGTTGTTGTAGACACGGTAGGTGTGAGAGTTCGATCCGTAACCAAGTAGGAAACCATCATGAGATTTGCGAGAAAATTTAGCACATCGATGCTTACAAAGAATGTAGCACTTAGAGCCGAATACCCGAAACTATCCAACTTGGGGTTTGTTACGGGTGAGCAACTCATATGCCGTTTTACCAAGAAGCTTGTGCAAGTAGAGTCAGTTTGTGGCGTGGCATGCCGTTTCCATGGCTTCTATCCAAAAGTGTCTTGGCGTCCTGTATTAGTCAAGGAATGTTCTTGTCATATCAATGAGAGTGCGGTTCTTCCTCTCAACAACTCCATTTTGTTGAGGCATGTACATAGCCGAGAACTCATGAGAAATACCCTCTTCATCAAGAAAGGTATCCACTTGGGTGTTCTCGAACTCCAATCCGTTATCGCTTCGAACCTTCTTGATCTTCACTTAAAATTGATTTTGCTCTTTGCGTGCAAAGTTCTTGAAGATCTTTTGTACCTATGACTTATCATCAAGAAAGAATACCCACATAAATCTAGAAAAATCATCAACTATAACTAGACCATAAGAGTTCCAACTGAGACTCTTGTAAGCGTTGGGATAAAAAAGATCCATATGAAATAACTCGAGTGGTCTCCTAGTGGTCATGATGTTCTTGACCGGATGACTTCCACCTACTTGCTTTCCTTCTTGACAAGCGCTACAAATCCTATATTTGTCAAAGATAACATCTTTAACACCAAGAATGTGATCGCCCTTGATAAGCTTATCTATATTTCGCATGCCTATGTGTCCTAGCCTTCTATGCCATAGCCAACCTTTAGATGATTTTGCAATGAGACAAGTATGAGGTCGGGCCTTTTTAGTGAAATCGACAATGTATAGATCACCTCTATGAATATCAGTAAAGACAGTATTATGATTATCATGATGAAACACTTGGCAATCTACTTTAGTAAATAGCACATCGAAACCGAAGTCTGCTAGTCTAGATACGGAAAGAAGATTGTAGCAAAGAGATTCAACAAATATTACATTTTGAATATAGCTATCATGAGATATGTGGACACCTTACCAACCAAGTCCCTTACCCTTCGATTTGTCTCCAAAAGTTACATACCTTCGTGGTCCATGCTTTGGTGTGATCTCTTGAAACATGTCTTTATCTCCAGTCATATGATCGGTGCATCCACTATCGTGAATCCACTCTTTTCCTCTGGACATGTAATCCTTGAAGTTTTCCATGAGACTTAGATTCTTCATGATCTCTTCATGCTCGATGTCAAACAACTCATCTTGATCATAGTAGCCATGTTCTTCATTGTCATCATTGGGTAGAATCTCCTTGTCATAGAAACCAAGAGATTCGTTAGAATTGTAATCATGACAATGTTCAAGCTTATGAATGTGAATGGATTTAACCATAATGTTGTTGATAGTTGTGACATCTCCTTTAGCACACATAAGATCACGAAGCTCAAATAGGCATCTATCAAAGTTTGGATCACTAGGCTTCATTTTGTGAAAAGCAACATTTTTATGAAGAATTTCATCAAGATTACTTAATGAATAATTCGGATATTGTTTATCCAAATCATTCCACAAAGTATAAGCACATTCAAAGTTGTTCAATTGAGTAAGCACAAATCTTGGTAAACCTGTAACGATAAGATTTACAGTTCTAAGGTTACCAATCATGTCAATTTCCTCTTCATATGTGCGATGTGATTCATCGATGGGGAACACATAAGGATTTTCAATATGTTTTCTCAAATGGAATTTTTCAAATAGATCAATCATAGTATTCTTCCATTACTATAGTACTCTCCATCAAGAATGGGCACTCTACAACTCAATTTTTCCACACTAGACACATCCATCTTCCTCCACGATGATGAAACAGAAGCAATGGGGACCAATGCTCTGATACCAGTTGCGGGATCACTAGAAGAGTATATCTAGAAGGGGGGTGAATAGACTACTAGCACAAATTAAAATATACACCAAATCCAAAGATAAGTGTTGGGAGATTTTAGCAATTATAGCAAGTCTTGCACGCCCTACACATGCAAGTCATTAAGTATAGCAACAGAAAGTAAAGACATTGCATATGGAAGTAAAGAGTAGATATAGGGAGATCAAATGCATGAGGGACACAAAGATTTTTCCTGTGGTTCCGATAGGTGGTGCTATCGTACGTCCACATTTATGGAGTCTTCCAAGAACGGAGGGTAATTGTCGCGAGAGTCCATGGAGGGATCCACGAAGAAGCAACCTTGACTATACCATGATGTCCTACGTCCACGAAGGACTAGCCTAACTCGGTGTAGATCTTCATGAAGTAGGCGATCCCCTTGCACTTACAAACTTCTTGGTTCACTCCACAACACGAAGTTGGAGGCTCTCAAGCAACACCTAACCAATCTAGGAGGCACCACACTCCAAAAGGTAATAGGCTCAATAATGTCGATGAACTCCTTGCTCTTGTGCTTCAAGATGATAGACTCCTCAACACTCAATCACTCTCTCATAGATTTGGATTTGGTGGAAGAGATCGATTGGGTGGAAAGCAACTTGGGGAGGCTAGAGATCAAGATTAATTAAGTTGGAATGGAATAGCATGATCTCAACACATGAGTAGGTGGCTCTCTCCCAGAAAATCCTATGGGATACATGGGAATCTGTTCCGAGTGCTTTTTTTGAGTGAGTGGTGGTGGAGGGGTATATATAGGCATCTCCAAAAATCTAACCGTTACTCCTTAAGTGACCAACTCGGTGACACCGATGTATGAATCTTGGTGGTACTGAGTTGCACCAAAGGTAGCAACCTTTGGATCTCGATGAAACCGATATATAATTCTCGGTGGTACCGATCAGGTGTCCAACGGTCAGATTGCACAACTCGGTGAGACCGATTCTCAAATTTTGGTGGTACCAATTCTTGACAACGGCTAACTAGAAACTTGGTCCAAAACTTGGTGAGACCAATTCACAAAACTCGGTGGTACCGATTCTTGATAATGGCTAACCAGAAAGTTGATCCAAATCTCAGTGTGACCATTGGCAATACTCGATGGTACCGATGTTTGAAAATGGGATACCCGAAAGTTCGCAACTGATTTTGGTGGCACCAAATGGAATTTTGGTAGTACCGAGATGGGTTTGGCTTAGGATCTGTCTAGGGTTTGAATCTCGATGAGACCGAATAGGAATTGTTTGTCTTACCGACTTGAGTGGTAAGGTTCTAGACAGAGTATTTGAGGGAGATCTTGTGGGTGTTTTTGGTGACTATCATTTGTGCACGTGGAGCATCTTGTTCACCAACAGTACCTTACCCCCTTTTAATAGTATTGGCTCTCCTATGGACTCAAAGTGATTTCTCACAAAGTAAAATGTAGGGTCCTCTTGCATGAAGCTTTTCCAATGCTATTCCTTCTCGTTCTTATCCTTGGGTATACTCTCCACACTCCTTAGCCAACTTTCTCTGTGGACTTTATCTGAAATACACTAGATGAAAGTATTAGTCCAAGAGACAATGTATGTTGTTATGAATTATCAAAACCACCAAGGGAGAATATTGTGCTTTCACTTTGGTCATGGTATGTAGTCCTTGTCCTGACAGAGGGACGCCTCCCACATGGTGGGCATTGAGAATTGTGGTTGGCATCATACTAACCACCTCATGAGGTGACCTCATGAGGGGAGCCTCCTGAGGCAACCTAGTACTTGGTGGCCCAGGCGGGGCTTGGCCTAGTGGCGAGGGGCCTCGAGGGGCTTGCCCCTCGTGGGGCGGCTTCCTCCAGGGTGGCTGATACCGAGCCACCATATGCGGGCCGACCCAAGTGTCATCCTAAGGGGCAGCGGCAGATGAGCCGTGGTACCCTGGTTTCCACTGGGCCGACAGCAGCCCACATGCCCGTGGCATGGACGTTCCGCTCGTTAGGGCCCATTGCGCTACCAAGCCCAGAAGCGGTGAGTGGAGGGTTTCACGAGGCGAGGCTCCCCACTCCCCATGATGCCTCGAAATCGCCGCCATAGCAATAGAGCCTTCCCATGTAGGGCACAACCACATCATTGCTCCATCGTCCCCATCTCAGCCTCTGTCATGCGCGTGAGCAACTCCTCTATGCCTCCTCCTCCAATTTCCCATCTCTCTTCTGCGCCATGGCCCCCCGGCAAGAAGCCTACGATAGCCAAGTCCTCCTCCAGAAAGAGGACCACGATGGTGGAACTCAGCCCACCTTTGTTGCGATGCACCATCACCGGCAAGAGCGGACTGGCCAGGGATCACCCTCTCCTGTTCTCGAAGCACCACGAGGGAGACTCCACCTACAACTATTGCGGCTCGTACCTACTACGTAACCTCAGGCCCACGATGGTCCATGTCTTCTTCCATTCGCTCTTCGTCGGGCTAGTCTTGATAACCCACAAGTGTAGGCACTACAAGAATACCCCCTATAAAGCAACACAAATTCTACAACATTTTGATTATATGTTGCAAATTTTACAATAGATACACATATTAGGGTTGTAGCATATGCATTGCAGATTTATAGCTCATAACCCCATCGTGCTGCATATATATAAAAAAAATAAAAAGATGAAAAGGAGAGACAAAGAGAGCCTCCGATTCTCCCCTCATCTCTCCCAAATCACAACCGCCCACCGCCTTGTCTTCTTTCTCCAACCCACCATGCCGCCATCCCTCCCCTCCTTCCACCTTGCAGCTCCGGAGGCTGCCGGGTCCGCTGCATCACCCACCAATCATCCCTCTCCCATCCCATTCTTCTCTTCACATGCCTCCTCTTGTCGCGCCACCTGCGACAACTGGTTCAGGCGATGTTCGGCGAATCCCGCCACCGCGAAGCACAGCCTGAGCTCCCCTCGCATTGCGGCGCCCTCCCATCCAACTAGATATAGCACTCGCGCTCGCAGCCGCCAAAGCCCTCCCCCATGGCTAGGGTATCGGGCATCTGCTCCGTCGCCGGTGACCATGTCATCATCCTCTCGTCCGGTGAGTGCATCCCCTCCCCTATCTTAGTCCTTTCTCTCTACCCATTTCTCTAACCTCTGCCCATCTCTTCTCCTGTAGACCTACAGGGAGGAACGGCCAGTGGAAAACATTGTTGCTTCTCGGGACGAAGTAGCCATGGTGCTTCCTGGCTTTAGGTGAAAAAGGACACTGGAGCTCCTGTGGGGGTCGCCATGGACAATATTCTTTGACCCAGGTGCACCGCTTGGAGGTTGGAGCGCCGGCAATATTTTAAGGTTGATGGATTGTTGTTTATTGTTGCAGCTCAAGTAAGCAAACACTGATTCTTTGGCATCTAAAGTGTTGTTCGGTACAATTATTTAGCAGAAGTTCATTGTTTATACGGATATAAAGTGCACTATTAGATAATTAGTGAGCATCAAAATAAAATAATTTATGTGCCAAATTTGTCGATTGAACTCCTGACTTTGTACTATTATGATAAAATGTATTGTTATTTGTATGAATATATTTTTCCTCAAGTTTTCCCTAGAAAAATAGAACATTCCGGTTTTTCATGTATAATCAATGTTCAGGAGTTAACAAAGTTGCATACCGTTCAGATGCGGTTTCTATCCCATGTGATGTGAATGCCTGAATTCCAATGAAATTCATCATGTTAAATGTGTGAGGTTGCCCTCAACAAAGAGGATATGTTTAAGTTATGGTGGATTATTTTGTAGGTACTATCCATAGTGATGATTAAGAAAGATATTATCAATCATTATTTTTTACAGAAAATTTACTTCTTTACTCTTTGTTATTTGTGTCATTTATACATGGAAACTCATTCATAGCATGGGAAAGCTTTCTTAATATCCAACGACAAACCATGCTATCTAAAATTAACATAGGCTCTTATATTGTAGTTAGCACAGGGAATACTGGGTGATTGCCAGTGCTGTGGGTGAACACTACTTATTCTTCATTTAGGCAAAGCACTAAAGCACGGTTGCTTTTGACCTGTCTACGTACTATTTCTAGGTATCTTAATATTGTGGGTCCTCGGAGATTTCTAATTTATCTATATTCATGTGTATTCTTAGAAAACAGAGCAACCATTTTTTGTTTGTATTGCATTTATATCATGAGTGAGATTTCTAACATATTTTTCCGCAGTGATACTATTCTTTCTTCCAAAACCATGCAGGAGTTCTTTTCTGTCAATCCTGCAATACACCCCAAAGGAAATATGATGCTACAATTTTGATTTCTTTTAGATACCTCCTTCGTCCTTCTTTTAGTATGATTAACTTATATGATTGGTTTGGATCCGTCTTGATGTATTATCATGGCTTGAAATTTTTCCTTCGATCTATTTTTCATCCCATACTTACTCATCATTAAACAACAATTCCATGAGTGCCATCATACGAGTATGCTACTAAATTAATTCATAATTATATATATTTAAAAGAATTGCAAACACATTCAAGAATATACATGATGAAAGTTGTATGCATCGTAGAACAATGTCTATATAAAAATAAGATGTCATTGTGAACTTCAAAAGTCAGAACTAGCCCATGCAGGCGCACGGGTTGCAGACTAGTTACTATAATCTCATTAGTAATTAGGTGGGCACACATATCTTCTGTTATTTTCTGTTTAAGGGAGCAGAACCTTCTGATTTGGCCTTCTATAAGGACTGAATTAACAACAATATCAAGGAATAAAAAGAAGGAGTTAATCCACTGCTAAAAATAATTCATTAGTGTCATAGTTGGTATAATCAGATTTTATATTAGAAATATTTAAAATAGATGTCAAAACGGGGATAGATTTTTCAGGTCCACATGTATTTGCATGCGTACTACTTTTTCTATGTCTGAAGTCTGAACTAATTAAGTAATGGGTGATGACAAAAGAAATATATTAATCAGTGGACATTGTTTTCCTCTAGAAACGAGCTAGATCCATCTGGGATGTGATAACGGAGTACTGAGCAAAGAAGTGGCTTGGTGGGGATGGCATGCTTGATTTTCTCTACTCTAAATTATCATGTGCCTTCTCTCCTTTTACTTATTAGTTCTCTATCTGAACCTAGAAAGACAACATGACATGTAAATTTGATCATGTGAACCTTAGAAATTATCTTTTCTTTCTAAATGTCCCAGCAGACGATAAGATGGCTTCATTGATGTAAATAATTCATAAGAGGTTTGCATCCTTCCTTATTACTTATGTACATTATGGATAATGGTGCTACCTATGCACATAATCAGGTTGCGGCCATAATATTCATTGTAAGCAGAAGTTTTTTTAAGAGCTATCTTTCGAGCACGTGTTCAGGTTCATTTCATATATAAGAATAAAACTGATCGTTACTACTTGATATGTCTTCTCTAAAAAAGTTCAAGTATTTGATACTCTTAATTTATATGTTAACATTTAACAAGCATGGGAGAATCTAAATGTCACATTTCTAGATCCTCACCTTTTAGCTTAAGATCAAGATTCCACAAGGCTAATTGATCTGTTAAATTGTATATTCAGTTTTGGTGTGGAAACTCATTGACAAAAATGTGTATTTTAGACTTTTAGTTCCAAGTGTCAATACTAGAAAGAGAACGCTGATCTTGATCTTCAATCAAAATGAGTAACTAGAGCATCAGGCTCTTTAAACTGAAATTACATTAAGGTAAGGTAATCATTTATGTTGTACTACATCATTTGTTTAGATGTCATACTTTAAGCTAACAACCCCTGTTCTTCGTGCTACACCCAGATATAAGTCCTTGCCATATGATTTCATAAACTTCTGTTCCGCAAATAATGAAGCTCATATTTTCAAAAAGCTGTAGGTTTGTTCCAAAGCGTGCCGAGCAGAGCACCTATAGGTTTGTATGTTTCCTCTTGGATGACTAAAACCAACAGAGTTGGATGTTTTGGTTCAGTTTCAGATGACTAAAACTGTTTTGGTTCAATTTGCTAACTAATTAGAGAATAGAAGAAAGTGATATTGTCACTCACATTGTCCCTGAATGCACAGCAGCACTTAGGGCATTGTTCACATAATTTTACCGAGCCATGTTCTTCTACAGGTTGTGTCATATATTGCGGCGTCTGGATTAGTCATCAATTATATCTAACACTCATGCTGGTATCTTTTCATAATCACATACACTTAGGCTACTGCTCATTACTTCATTTGTTTATTACTTATTAGTTATCACTTATCAGACTTATTAGTTCTTATTTTATCCAAAATTTAAACTTGATGGTGCTAAAGTAATAAATGAATTCTGGGCAATGCATGTCGATATGGCACTTGTGAAAACTGAAGATTTGGTATAGAGTCGCAAAAACTGCGATAATCTCGGCATGGTGTGGCAGAAAAAGCAATGATTGCATGGCCTTCAACCTTTGTACGTGTGTAATATCCTGCCTCCATCACTACTTGCATCATGTCAATGCATTTTCATGTTAACCATTCATTTTTTTCATTTTCTTTGTAGATTCAAAAGATATATGTATAATTATATGGATGCGTGGCAAGTATATGGCAATGATGATGATGATGTTCCAGTTCATGATCATGATGATGGATGCTCTCAGTTTTAGTTAAGTAGTGGGGATGTTGTTGTTGTTGGATGATGTTCCTCGGCTAAGTTTTAGTTAAGTCGTAGGGATGTTGATGGATGCTTTCAGCTTAATCTTTGCTATTAAGAAAATTTAGATTATGCATCACATTTGGACGATGTCCCTCTTGTAATATCAACTATTGTATCCAACAGTTTTATTCAATATATGGGTTCTTCCTCTCATGAGTATATAAATTTTTTCATTCACTTGATATATATAATTATCACCATTATGTGAAGCATTAATTTAAATGTTGGCATATGAAGCTTTGCAAATACTCGGTTGCCAGTAATGGCAACTCGGTTGCTAGTAATGAGATTTGGATTCCTGTACATTAAGCACCAACGTATGTAAGTGTTGTAAAAGTCGGTTTTATTTGTTGTACTATTGCAATGGTGTCTTTTACCAACGACAGCATAAGCGTTGCATTTCGCACTAGCAACACTGGATAAGGCTACGCATGTCAAACTGTTGGTAAAGACACTAACAACGCATATATGGACATTTAGATATGGAAAAGAGCGTTGCTATAGGCGGGGTCTTGTTGTAGTGAGGGGATCGTTTGTAGCCGTTTTCGATAAGTAAGAGCGTCAAACACAATGAGTGGCTCGTGGTAGAATTAATATTCTCTCAAGTTCTATCGAAACTAATTCAACTCTACGCATGCTAACACTTACTTTAACTAGAACAAGTATGAAACTACTTTGCGGGAAAGAAACTAGAAGTACTTAGTAGGTGTAATAGATAGTTTTGCAAGATAATAAAGAACGTGGAAATAAAATTTAGGTGTTGTTTTAATAAAGAACAATAAAGTAAATTGTTTAGTAGAAAGCTTTTTGTGTAACACAAGATAAATATTGTCCATAGGCAATTGAATATAACATGATAGATACTTATCATTTGTAATGAGGGAGAGGCATACGCTAACACACTTTCTCTACTTGGATCTTGGACCTCTACCAAGCATCCACAACTTCTAAAGATCAATAAGATAAAATCCAACCATAGCATTGAACATCAAGTCCCCTTTACTCCCATAAGTAAACAATCCCCTTACTCGGGTTTGAGTTTCAGTCATTCACAAACCCACTATAAGAGAATCATGAACATATTGCAAACCCTCCAGTGGGATTTCTTCATGTCTGCGCCTCACGGAAGGCATCTTGGATAGCACCATATCAACATACAACTCATATCAATAACATCATACCCCGATTAACCTGTAGGACAAAGAGATCTGCTCAAACATCATAGGATAGCCACACATCATTGTATAATAATAAATAGAATTAAGCACCATGTTTAAGTAGATATTATAGTGGGGAGAACATGTTTTACACTACCACATATAGGGGGAGAGAGTTGGTGGTGACGGCGGCAAAGTTGTTCCTGTAGATCGTCGTCACGATGGTTGCCCCGACGGTGCTCCTGCGCCATTGGGAGAGAGCCCCCTCCTTCTTCTTATTCCTTGGCCTCCTTCCTAGGTGGGAGGAGAGTTTCCCCTCTAGTCCATCACCGCCACGGCTCCCAGAGGGCAGGAGCCCCTCCGAGATATGATCTCTCTCTGTTTTTCTTCTGCTTTCGCGGCTTTTTTCTCACTCCTTCACCGTTTATTAAATATTCGGAGATCCTTAATTCCGATCTGGCTGAAATTTTGAGGGGATTTTTACTGCGAAAATATATTTCTTGTCACGGAAGGAGAGCCTCAACTGACTTAAGGCCTGGCCACAAGAAATCAGGGCGCTTCGAGGTCGCGCCCTATTGGCTTGTGGGGCCCTCGGGTATCGTCTTGTGTTGATTCTGACTCACAAAATTCACGTATATCCCAAAACAAATCTCCGTGCATTTTTTATCGCGTTTGGACTTCGTTTGATATCGAATTTCTGCAAAACAAAAAACACAAAAAAACAGGACTTGACACTCGGAACTAGGTCAATAGGTTAGTAATAAATAATATAAATTGGTAAATAATCACTCAAAAGTATCCTGGATTGATAATACAATAGCATGGAACAATAAAAAATTATAGATACATTGGACACGTATCAAGCATCCCCAAACTTAATTCCTGCTCGTCCTCAAGTAGATAAATAATAAAAACAGATTTTTTGATGTGACATGCTACCCAATATGTAATTTTTTGCGTGTATTTTGATTGAGAAATGATGAATTAACAAACATCATCATACTAATACTGTTAGGGAACGTTCATGGGAAACAAAACTTTTCCTAAGCACACGCAAGATCTATCCATGGTGATGAGCATCTACGAGAGGGAGAGTGGATCTACATACCCTTGTAGATAGCTAAGCGGGGAGCGTTAAGAAACGCGGTTGATGTAGTCGAACGTCTTCGCGATCCAAATCATCGAGCATCCTGCGATCCCATCATGATCTGTCTCCCGATCCAATCATGATCCATCTCGCGATCTCATCACGATCTATCCCACGATCCAACCATGAATCGTCTCGCGATCTTGATCACACTCCTTCTGATCTAGCACCGAACGAACGGCACCTCCGCGTTCAGCACACGTACAACTCGATGACGACCTTTGCCTTCTTGATCCAGCAAGAGGGAGCGGAGAGGTAGATGAGTTCTCCGGCAGCACAATGGCATGGTGGTAGTGGTGGCGAACTAATCCTACAGGGCTTCGCCTAAGCACCGCAGAACTAATCTAAAGGAGAAACAGATCTAGAGGAAGAAGAGGGCAACACGTGGCAATTAGGGTTAGCTTTCCCCTCTAAATCCTCTAGTATATATAGGAGGGAGGAAGGGGACGACGCAGCCTCAAACCCTTAAGGTATGGTCGAAATTGGAGGTGGAGGAGTCCTAATCCAATCCTATTAGGAGTAGGATGCCTCCATTCCACTTGGAAACTCTTTCCACCTCTCCACCTTTTGGGTTTTTCCCACCCCTGGCCACAAGGGCCTTAGTGGGGGCTTAGTCCAGCCCACCAGGGGCTGGTTTGACTCCTCCCACAACCCATGAGGTCCTTTGGGTCGAGACACCCCTCCCGATGGTCCCCCGGCACCCTCCCGGCACTCCCGGTACACTACCGATGAGCCCGAAACTTTTCCGGTGACCAAAACAGGACTTCCTATATATCAATCTTTATCTCTGGACCATTCTAGAGCTCCTCGTGATGTCTGGTATCTCAACCAGGGACTCCGAACAACCTTCAGTCACCACCATACATAACTCTATACTACCGAAACGTCACCGAACCTTAAGTGTGCAGACCCTGCGGGTTCGAGAACTATGTAGACATGACCGACACACCTCTACGGTCAATTACCAATAGTGGAACCTGGATGCCCATATTGGTTCCTACATATTCTACGAAGATCTTTATCGGTTGAACTTCTATGTCAAGGATTCAGTTAATCCCGTATGCTGTTCCCTTTGTTCTTCGGTATGTTACTTACCGGAGATTCAATCATTGGTATCTCCATACCTAGTTCAATATCATTACTGGCAAGTCTCTTTACTCGTTACGTAATACAAGATCCCGTGGCGAACACTTTAGTCATATTGCTTGCAAGGCTTGTTGTGATGTTGTATTACCGAGTGGGCCCTGAGATACCTCTCCGTCACACAGAGTAACAAATCCCATTGTTGATCCATGCCAACCCAACAGACAACCTCGGAGATACCTGTAGAGCACCTTTATAGTCACCCAGTTACACACAAGGTACTCCTTCGGTGTCAGTGAGTTGCATGATCTCATGGTCATATGTACAGATACTTGACATGCAGAAAACTATAGCAATAAACTGACACGATCATATGCTATGTCTATAATTTGGGTCTTGTCCATCACATCATTCTCCTAATGATGTGATCCCGTTATCAAAAGACATCTCATGTCCATGGCTAGGAAACCTTGACCATCTTTGATCAACAAGCTAGTATATTAGAGGTATACAAGGGACACAGTATTGTCTATGTATCCACACACGTATCTGAGTTTCCAATCAATCCAACTATAACACGGATAATAAACGATTGTCATGAAGAAGGAAATATGATAATAACTAATTTATTATTGCCTCTAGGGCATATTTCCAATAGTCTCCCATTTAGAGTCAATAATCTAGCTCACATCACTATGTGATTTGTTATGAATCTCACATCCAATGAGTTGTGGGGTTCGATCATGTTTTGCATGTGAAAGAGGTTTTAGTCAATGGGTCTGCGACATTCAGATCCGTGTGTGCTTTGCAAATCTCTATGTCATACTGTAGACACTGCTACCACACTCCACTCGAAGCTATTCCAAATGGCTGCTCCACTATACATATCCGGATTGCTACTCAGAGTCATCCGGATTGGTGTTAAAGCTTGCATCGACGTAACCCTTTATGACAAACTCTTTGTCACCTCCATAATCGAGAAATATTTCCTTATTCCTCTAGTTACTAAGGATAATCCTGACCGCTGTCCAGTGATCCACTCTTGGATCACTTTTGTACCCCTTGACGGACTCATGGCAAGGAAGACACAGGTGCGGTACACAACATCGCATAATATACAGAGCCTATGGCTGAGGCATTGGGGATGATGTTCGTCCTTTATCTTTCTTCTTCCGTTGTCAGGCTTTGAGTCTCACTCAACTTAACACCTTACAAATAAGGCAAGAACTCTTTCTTTGACTGATCCAATTTGAACTCTTTCCAAATCTTGTCAAGGTATGTACTCATTGAAAGTCTCATCAGGCGTCTTGATCTATCTCTATAGATCCCGATGCCCAACAATTAAGTAGCTTCATCTAGGTCTTCCTTTGAAAAACTCTTTTCAAACAACCCTTTATGCTTTCCAGAAATTCTACATCATTTCCGATCAACAATATGTCATCCACATATGCCTATCAGAAATTCTATAGCGCTCCCACTCACTTTATTGTAAATACAAGTTTCTCATAAACTTTGTATAGACTCAAAAAACTTTGATCACCTCATCAAAGCGTATATTCCAACTCCGAGATGCTTGCACCAGCCCATAGAAGGATTGCTGGAGCTCGCACACCTTTTAGCATCCTTAGGACTGACAAAACCTTCTGGTTGTATCACATACAACCTTTCCTCAAGTAAACCGTTAAGGAAACAATGTTTTGACATACATTTGCAAGATTTCATAATTGAAAAATGCAGCAACTGCTAACATAATTCCAACCGACTTTTAGCATCGCTATGCATGAGAAAGTCTCACCGTAGTCAACTCCTTGAACTTGGCGTAAACTTTTTTGCAACAAGTCGAGCTTTACAAATGGTGACATTCACCATCAGCGTCTGTCTTCATCTTAAAGGTCCATTTGTACTCAACGACCTCCCGTTCAATGAGCAAGTCTACCAAAGTCCATACTTGGTCTTCATACATGGATCCTTTCTCGGATTTCACAGTCTCTAACCATTTGTTGGAATCCAGGCCCATCAGTGCTTCTCCATAGCTCGCAGGTTCATCGTTGTCCAATAACATGACCTCTAAGATAGGATTGTCATACCACTCAGGAGCAGTACATGTCCTTATCGACCTATGAGGTTGGATAGTGACTTGATCCGAAGATCCATCATCATGATCATTAACTTCCTATTCAACTAACGTAGGCTCCAAGGAAACATCTTCCTGCGCTGCGCTACTCTCTGGTTGAAACAAAGGTTCAACAACCTCATCAAGTTCTATATTCCTCCCACTCAATTCTTTCGAGAGAAACTCTTTCTCGAGAAAGGACCCGTTTTAGCAACAAACACTTTATGCTTGGATCTAAGATAGAAGGTTTACCAAACTGTTCTTAGGGTACTCTATGAAGATGCATTTGCCCGCTTTGGGTTCGAGCTCATTAGGTGAAAACCTTTTTTCACATAAGCGTCGCAACCCCAAACATTAAGAAATGACAGCTTAGGTTTCTATCAAACCATAACTCACACAGTGTCATCTCAATGGATTTAGATGGTGCCCTATTTAAAGTGAATTTAGTTGTCTCTAATGCATAACCGCAAAACAATAGTGGCAAAACGATGGAGACATCATAGTATGCACCATATCCAATAGAGCACGACTATGACATTTGGACACACCATCACACTATAGTGCTCCAGGTGGCGTGAGTTGTGAAACAACTTTTCACATTGTCTTAAGTTGTATACCAAACTCGTAACTCAGATATTCACCTCCACGATCATATCATCGACATTTTATCTTCTCGTCACGATGATTTCAAACTTCACTCTGATTCTACTTGAACTTTTCAAACGATTCAGACTTATGTTTCTTTAAATAAATATACACTATATCTACTCAAATCATTAGTGAAGATAGGAAAATAACGATATCCACCGCACGCTACAACACTCATTGGACCGTATACATCAATATGTATAATTTCCAATAAGTCACTTGCCCGTTCCATCAAGCCGGAAAACAGGGTTTTAGTCATCTTGCCCAAGAGGCATGGTCCGCATGTCTCAACCGATTCAAAATCGAATGAGTCCAAAAACCCATCAGCATGGAGTTTCTTCATGCGTTTTTACACCAATATGACATTTAGCGGTAGTGCCACAAGTATGTGGTACTATCATTATTAACTTTGTATATTTTGGCATCTATGTTATGAACATGAGTACTACTACGATCAAGATTCAACAAACCATTCATTGGGTGCATGACCAGTGAAGGTATTATTCATGTAAATAGTATAACCATTATTCTCTGACTTAAATGAATAACCGTATTGCAATAAACAAGATCTAATAAAGTTCATGCTCAACGCAAACACCAAATAACATTTATTTAGGTTCGTCACTAATCCCGAAGGTAGAGAGAGCGTGCGATGTTGATCACATCAACCTTGGAAACATTTCCAACACACATCGTCACCTCACCCTTAGCTAGTCTCCGTTTATTCCGTAGCTTTTATTTCTTGTTACTAACATTTAGCAACCGAACCGGTATCCAATACCCAGGTGGTACTAGGAGTACTAGCAAGGTACACATCAATAACGCGTTTATTAAATATACTTCTGTCAACATTGCCAGCCTTCTTATCTACCAAGTATCTAGGGTTGTTCCGCTTTAGCGACCGCTCTCCTCATAATAGAAGCACTTAGTATCGGGTTTGGGTTCAACTTTGGTTGCTTCACTAAAGCATCAACTGACTTGCCATCCACGAAGTTCCCCTCCTTGCCCTTTCCCTTTTCGAAACTAGTGGTTTTACTAACCATCAACACTTGATGCTCCTTCTCGATATATACCTTCACGGTGTCAAACATCGCGAATAGCTAAGGGATCATCATTTCCATCCCTAGCATAATTATAGTTCATCAAAAAGTTCTAGTAGCTCAGTGACTGTGACTTGGAGAACTATATCAATCACTATCTTATCTAGAAGATCAACTCCCACTCGATTCAAGCGATTGTAGTACCCAGACAATCTGAGCACATGCTCAACAGTTGAGCTATTCTCCTTCACCTTCCAGGCAAAAGATCTTTGTTGGATATATCATATCTCACAACACGGGCACGAGCCTGAGATCCCAATTTCAGCTCTTAGAATATCTCATATGTTCCGTGACGTTCAAAATGTTTTGGAGCCACAATTCTAAGCCATAATGCATGATGCACTAAACTATCAAGTAGTGATGGGAACATGCCTGTCAGATGTTCACAACATCTATAGACAATGCTAGAGGGGGTGGCGCACTGAGCGATGCATTAAGGACATAAGCCTTCCATGCAGCAATGAGGACAATCCTCAGATCACGGACCCAGTCCGCAATATTGCTACCATCATCTTCAACTCTATTTCTCTAGGAACATATAAAATTCAAGGGAGCTACAGCGTGAGCTAGTAATCTATAACATAATTTGCAAAGACGCTACTGACTATGTTCATGATAATGAGTTCAACTAATCATATTATTTAAGAACCTCCACTCAAATTGACATCCCTCTAGTCATTCGAGTGATATATGATCCAAATTCACCATCGCAAGTCCAATCATCACGTGAGTTGAGGTGGTTTCAATGGTGAACATCATCATGTTGATCATATCTACTATATGACTCATTTTTGACCTTTCGGTCTCTTCTGTTCCGAGGCCATGTCTGTAAGCGTACGGGTAAGGTTGGTCTGGGCCGCTTCATCCCACAATACAGCTGAGACAAAACACGACCAAGGGAGGAAGCAATCTAAGCATCAATGCCCACAAACTCCTTTGTGTTCTACTTGATATCTCATCTACACATAGACCTAGCTCATGATGCCACTGTTGGGGAAGATTGCATGGGAAACAAAAAATTTCCTATGCACATGCAAGATCTATCCATGGTGATGAGCATCTACGAGAGGGAGAGTGGATCTACATACCCTTGTAGATCGCTAAGCGGGAAGCCTTAAGAAATGCGGTTGATGTAGTCGAACATCTTCACAATCCAAATCGCCGAGCATCCCGCGATCCCATCATGATCCGTCTCGCGATCCAATCACGATCCGTCCCGTGATCCAATCACGAATTGTCTCGTGATCTTGATCACGGTCCTTCCAATCTAGCGCCGAACGGACAACACCTCCACGTTCAGCACACGTTAACCTCGATGACGATCTTCGCCTTCTTGATCCAGCAAGAGGGAGCGGAGTGGTAGATGAGTTCTCCGGCAGAACTAATCTAGAGGAGAAACATATCTAGAGGAAGAAGAGGGCAGCACGTGGCAATTAGGGTTAGCTTTCCCCTCTAAATCCTATAGTATATATAGGAGGGAGGGAGGGGAGGAGGCAGCCTCAAACCCTCTAGGTATGGTCCAAATTGGAGGTGGATGAGTCTTACTCCAATCCTATTATGAATAGGATTCCTCCTTTCCACTTGGAAACTCTTTCCACCTCTCCACCTTTTGGGTTTTTCCCACCCCTAGCCGCATGGGCCTTAGTGGGGGCTTAGTTCAGCCCACCAGGGGCTCGTTTGACTCCTCCCAAAGCCCATGAGGTCCTTTGGATCGAGACACCCCTCCCGATGGTCCCCCGGCACCCTCCCGGCACTCCCGGTACACTACCGATGAGCCTGAAACTTTTCCAGTGACAAAAATAGGACTTCCTATATATCAATCTTTACCTCCGGACCATTCTGGAGCTCCTCGTGTTGTCCAGGATCTCATCTGGCACTCGGAACAACCTTCGGTCACCATCATACATAACTCTATACTACCAAAACATCACCGAACCTTAAGTGTGCAGACCCTATGGGTTCGAGAACTATTTAGACATGACCGAGACACCTCTATGGGCAATAACCAATAGTGGAACCAAGATTCCCATATTGGTTCCTACACATTCTATGAAGATCTTTATCAGTTGAACCTCTATGTCAAGTATTCAGTTAATCCCGTATGCTGTTCCCTTTGTTCTTCGGTATGTTACTTGCCCGAGATTCGATCATTAGTATCTCCATACCTAGTTCAATATCGTTACCGGAAAATCTCTTTACTCGTTATGTAATACAAGAACCCATGGCTAACACTTTAGTCACATTGCCTGCAAGGCTTGTTGTGATGTTGTATTACCGAGTGGGCCCTTAGATATCTCTCCGTCACACGGAGTAACAAATCCCAGTCTTGATCCATGCCAACCCAACAGACACCCTCGGAGATACCTGTAGAGCACCTTTATAGTCACCCAGTTATGTTGCGACATTTTATACGCACAAGCTACTCCTCCGGTGTCAGTGAGTTGCATGATCTCATGGTCATACGAACAGATACTTGACATGAAGAAAACTATTGCAATATACTGACATGATCATATGCTACATTTATAGTTTGGGTCTTGTCCATCACATCATTGTCCTAATGACGTGATCCCATTATAAAATGACATCTCGTGTCCTTGGCTAGGAAACCTTAACCATCTTTGATCAACAAGTTAGTCTATTAGTGGTATGCAAGGGACATGGTGTTGTCTATGTATCCACACATGTATCTGAGTTTCCGATCAATACAATTATAGCATGGATAATAAATGATTATCATGAACAAGGAAATATGACAATAACTAATTTATTATTGCCTCTAGGGCATATTTCCAATAGTCTCCCAATTAGAGTCAATAATCTAGCTCACATCGCTATGTGATTTGTTATGAATCTCACATCCAATGAGTTCTGGGGTGTGATCATGTTTTGCATGTGAAAGAGGTTTTAGTCAACGGGTCTGCGACATTCATATCTGTGTGTACTTTGCAAATCTCTATGTCATACTGTAGACACTGCTACCACACTCCACTCGGAGCTATTCCAAATGGCTGCTCTACTATACGTATCCGGATTGCTACTCAGAGTCATCCGGATTGGTGTTAAAGCTTGCATCAACGTAACCCTTTACGGCAAACTCTTTGTCACCTCCATAATCGAAAAATATTTCCTTAGTCCTCTAGTTACTAAGGATAATCCGGACTGCTGTCCAGTGATCCACTCCTGGATCACTTTTGTATCCCATGACGGACTCATGGCAAGGAACACGCAGGTGTGGTACACAACATGGCATACTATATAGAGCCTATGGCTAAGGCATAGGGGACGATGTTCATCCTTTCTCCTTCTTCTATCGTGGTCGAGCTTTGAGTCTCACTCAACTTAACACCTTACAAATCAAGCAAGAACTCTTTCTTTGACTAATCCATTTTGAACTCTTTCAAAATCTCGTCAAGGTATGTACTCATTGAAAGTGTCATCATGCATCTTGATCTATCTCTATAGATCCTGATGCCCAACAATTAAGTAGCTTCATCCAGGTCTTCCTTTGAAGAATTCTTTTCAAACAACCCTTTATGCTTTCTAGAAATTCTACACCATTTCCGATCAACAATATGTCATCCACATATGCCTATCAGAAATTATATAGCGCTCCCACTCACATTATTGTAAATACAAGTTTCTCATAAACTTTTTATAGACTCAAAAAACTTTGATCACCTCATCAAAGCGTATATTCTAACTCCGAGATGCTTGCTCCAGCTCATAGAAGGATGGCTGGAGCTCGCACACCTTTTAGCATCCTCATGACTGACAAAACCTTCTGGTTGTATCACATACAACCTTTGCTCAAGTAAACCGTTAAGGAAACGATGTTTTGGCATACATCTGCCAGATTTCATAACTGAAAAATGCAGCAATTGCGAACATAATTCCAACCGACTTTTAGCATCGCTACGGGTGAGAAAGTCTCATCGTAGTCAACTGCTTGAACTTGCCATAAACTTCTTTGCAACAGGTCGAGCTTTACAAATGGTGACATTCACCATCAGCGTCTTTCTTCGTCTTAAAGGTCCATTTCTACTCAATGACCTGCCGTTCAACGAGCAGGTCTACCAAAGTCTGTACTTGGTTTTCATACATGGATCCTTTCTCGGATTTCATGGCCTCTAACCATTTGTTGGATTCCGGGCCCATCATCGCTTCTCCATAGCCCATAGGTTCATCGTTGTCCAACAACATGACCTCTAACACTAGTAGAAAGCAGACCTTTCGTCCCGAGCTTTAGTCCCGGTCTGGTCACGAACCGGTAATAAAGATGGTATTAGTCCCGGTTCGTGCCAGCTACAATGGCTAGGAGCAGGGCGACCTTTAGTACCAGCTTGTGAGGGACCTTTTGTACTGGTTTGTCTCACGAGCCGGTACTAAAGGGGGCGTGGCAGGGTTTTGGTCAGACATGGGCCCCGCTTGCACCTTTAGTACAGGCTAGTGACACCAGCCGGTACTAAAGACTTCCTACATATACATCCGTCCGCAGCCGATCGAATGAGCTCTGTTTTCTCCCCTGTTCTTCTTCTTGCTCAAAGATCATCCTCCATTTTGCCAAGGATTTGTCAAAATTTAAAGGCACCCCATCTATCCAAGTGTTCATAAAGGTTAGCAACTTTGCTCCTTCATCTCTTGCTAGATTAGCTTGTGGTATGCTCAAAGATATGTGATATGTGATTTGTGGGAGTTTATTTGATTTATATCCAATTTGAGCTCAAATTAACTTGTTAGGTTGCATATGTGTAGGTGTGGTTTATTTGGTGTGCCTTCCCATGTTCTTCTTCTTGCTCGAAGCTCATCCTCCATTTTGCCAAGGATTTGTCAAGATTTAAAGGCACCCCATCTATCCAAGTGTTCATAAAGGTTAGCAACTTTGCTCCTTCATCTCTTGCTACATTAGCTTGTGGTATGCTCAAAGATATGTGATATGTTATTTGTGGGAGTTTATTTGATTTATATCCAATTTGAGCTCAAATTAACTTGTTAGGTTGCATATGTGTAGGTGTAGTTTATTTGGTGTGCCTTCCCATCCCCGGCCGTCCTAACCACCGTCCATCGTCCGCACCGTCTCGTTGCGGCACCAGTCACCTTGGTGAGCCTCTTGTTCTTCTTAAAATCTTTTAAAAAACATTACTTGTATGATTTAGATAGCTACGTGTACGATTTACTTACTTGTATTATTGTTACTTATTATATAGTGTAATGGTTATGGTATCCGCCCGCGTCGGATTATCTTTTATCTATATTTCACACATCATCTTTTAATTATCTTTTATAACTATTTCACACATCATCTAATGTCTATGACAATTAATTATGCCACCAAATTGACGTAGATATTTTTATCTATAGGAAGTAGTTGAACTAGAAATTCCAACCGACTATGCAATTCTGCTCGAGAAATTAACACAAGCTGAAAAAGAAATTGATCATTTGAAAGAAAAATTGAAAAGAACTGAAGATGAGAAGATGGGATTGGAGTTGCATGTTGCCGATATCGTCGATGATCACAAGAACAAGATGGTTGGAATGCGCTTGAAGCTTAGAAGGATTAGAAAATATGCCATTGATAAAGAGGCTTGGTATCATTATGCTGTTGGCTCAATTGTTACTTTAGTTGCGATTATGATTGCATTTGTTGTTGTATTCACATGTTTTAGATAGTTCGTGTTGTTTTATGAGATGTATATTTATGAACTATAAGTATCCATTATTTGCAGTAATAACATTTGGTCACTACTAGCTCTACTTTTGGTTGTAATGTGATGATGAAGTTGTATTAATTTGGTCACTTCGATGTTGTGTAGTGAACATGAGCCGGCAATGGATGTACGATGACCGACTAAGTCCAGGGTTTCTTAATGGCCTGCATGATTTTATTCGTGTGGCTGAGACAAATAAGCAGAATGGTTTCATGTGTTGTCCATGTCGTGACTGTAAGAATGATAGGAATCACTCTAACTCAAAAACCCTTCACTACCACCTGCTGAAGTCCGGTTTCATGTCCGGCTATAGCTGTTGGACCAAGCACGGAGAAAGAGGGGTTATAATGGAAGACAATGAAGAAGAAGAGGATGATGACAACTATCCTTTCGCTGATACAACAATGGGGGAAGCTAAAGAAGAGGCATCAATGGGGGAAACTGAAGAAGAGGCATTAGATGAGCCCGCTGATGATTTGGGTCAGGTCATTGCTGATGCAAAGAGAAACTGCGAAAATGATAAGGAGAGGTTGAAGTTGAACCGCCTGTTAGAGGATCACAACAAATTATTGTATCCAAATTGTGAAGATGACCAGGAAAAGCTGGGTACCACGCTGGAATTGCTGCAATGGAAGGCAAAGAATGGTGTAACTGACAAGGGATTTCAAGAATTGTTGATAATGATAAAGAAGATGCTTCCAAAGGATAACGAATTGCCTAAAAGTACGTACGAAGCAAAGAAGGTTGTCTGCCCTCTAGGATTAGAGGTGCAGAAGATACATGCATGCCCTAATGACTGCATCCTCTACCGTGGTGAGGAGTACGAGAATTTGGATGCATGCCCGGTATGCGGTGCACTGCGCTATAAGATCCCCCGCGATGACCCTGGTGATGTGGAGGGAAAACACCATAGGAAGAGGGTTCCTGCCAAGGTGATGTGGTATGCTCCTATAATACCACGGTTGAAACGTTTGTTCCAAAACAAAGAGCATGCCAAGTTGTTGCGATGGCACAAAGAAGAACGTAAGAAATACGGGATGTTAAGAGCACCCGCTGATGGGTCGCAGTGGAGAAAAACCGAGAGGGAGTTCGAGGACTTTGCAGCTGACGCAATGAACTTATGGTTTGGTCTTAGTACAGACGGCATGAATCCTTTTGGCGAGCAGAGCTCCAGTCACAGCACCTGGCCCGTGACTCTATGTATCTACAACCTTCCTCCTTGGTTGTGCATGAAGCGGAAGTTCATTATGATGCCAATGCTCATTCAAGGCCCTAAGCAACCCGACAACGACATTGATGTCTACCTAAGGCAACTAGTTGATGAACTTCTACAGTTGTGGAAAAAACCAGGTGTGCGTGTGTGGGATGCGCACACACAGAAGGAAATTAACCTACGAGCGTTGCTATTTGTAACCATCAATGATTGGCCTGCTCTTAGTAACCTTTCAGGACATACAAACAAGGGATACAATGCATGCACGCACTGTTTAGATGATACTGAAAGTATATATTTGGATAAATGTCAGAAGAATGTGTACCTGGGACATCGTCGATTTCTACCGATCAAGCATATCTTAAGAAAGGCAGGCAACCATTTCAAAGGTGAGCCAGATAACCGGAAGAAGCCTGGCCTCCGTATTGGTGAATATATATTTGATATGGCCAAGGATTTACAGGTAATCTTTGAAAAGGGTCTTGGCGGACAATCTGTCCCGAATGACGCCAACGGACACGCACCCATGTGGAAGAAGAAATCTATATTTTGGGAACTTGAATATTGGAAAGCCCTAGAGGTCCGCAATGCAATCGATGTGATGCATGTGACGAAGAATCTTTGTGTGAACCTCCTAGGCTTCTTGGGCGTGTATGGAAAGACAAAAGATACACCGGAGGCACGGGAGGACAAGCAAAGAATTAATGAAAAAGACGGCATGCCTCCAAAGCAGTATCAAGGTCCTGCCAGCTACGCTCTTACGAAAGAAGAGAAGGAAATCTTTTTTGAATGCCTGCTCAGTATCAATGTCCACAGCCCCCGCGCTCTTTTGGCAGGACTTTTAGTACCGGTGCGTGGCTAGCACCGGTACTAAAGACCCTTTAGTACCGGTGCATGCCACGCACCGGTACTAAAGGTCTGTCTGGTATAAAAGGAGGACTTCGTCGTCCCGGGCCGAGCAACGCACCGGGAGAGCTCAACTTGCATCGCCAGGCTACCGAAATCGCCATTGCCATCGCCCTCGCCGCCATCCCCCTTGCCACCGTCGCCCTCGCCGCCGTCGCTCTCACCGCCATCGCTCTCGCCGTCGTCGCCCTCACCGCCGTCGCACCACCACCGCACCATTGCCGCCGCCCTCACCACCGCCGCCATCGCACCACCACCACTGTCGCCCTCGCCGCCGTCGCCCTCGCCACCATCGCCCTCGCTGCCGTCGCCCTCGTCGCGGTCACCCTCGCCTACCCGGACGCCGCCCCTCGCCGTCGTCGCCCTCACCACCGCCAAGATTATCCAAGATTATGCAGATGAGATCTTTTCTAAGAACTATACTATATATGTATTCAATGATGCATTATTAATTAACTATCAGTTATTTTGCTTCTTGAATGCATGCTAATTTAAATACTTATTTGTTTTATCTGTATTATTATGGATTAGTTATTAAGCTATGGACAATACCGGTAGAGCTCATGAAGAGGACATCTTTGACATGATACGCTCCTCCGAAAACCCAACAGACCTTCGAGGTGAATCGCATGATCATGATGATGGCTCAAAATATCTGAACGATCACGGTGATGGATGTGAGACCGAGGAAGAACAACTTATGTTCCAAAATCCGGAACAACCAAGAATGTTCGGCGAGGTATATACACATCCATTAGCCTCTGGTGATCATTACATGTGTATTAATTGCTTTGTGTATATATATATATTAAAAAATCTTTCTTATTTTAATTATCAGCCCTCTGGATCGAGCCAATCTAGTAGAAATGTACGAGGCGCTGCCAAAATATTGGACGGCAACGCAAAGCTCAATCTTGATGCTTTCAAACATAATGGCGAACCGACTCACCCTGAAGCCAACGCCAAGACATTTGTGCGTCAATGCGGAGTGGTTGTTAGGGACGGAGTCCCAATCACAATGCATGAATGGATTTAGCCAAAGGAACCAAAACCAGGAGTGAATTGTGTCGATACAAGAATTAAAGATGCCCTTTGGCGAGAGCTCATGGAGCATTTCACCCTACCAGATTCTCTCTCGGAGCGTCAAAGGAACAAAGTCAAGGAGTTTGCTCTCCATAAGATGGCCGGCATGTTCCAGACTTGGAAGAAAAGATTATGGAACGACTAGAACGCTAAAGGCAAGAAGGCGCCCGAATTCAAAGGAATATACGAGAAGGTAAGGGATCACTGGGACGCATTTATCGACTACAGGACAACGATAGTTGCTATGGAGAAGTCGGCAAGGAATAAGATAAACGCTGAGAAAAAAAGTATCACCATAAACTAGGGACAGGTGGATACAAGTCAGCCATTCCTAAGTGGGATGCATTAGGGAATAAGATACTTGCTAAAGGGATCACTCGAGTAACCTTCAACTAGCCCAAGAGGTGCAGGAATTGGTTTTTTGCGCATGGGGGAAAGTTGGACCCAGCCACAGGAAAGATTATTGCACTGGCCAGTCTGAAGCATGCATCAAATGAGTTGATTCAAGGAATAAAAGATGCCCAAGAAGGACGGTTTCACCCCGATAAAGAGAACGACGAGCTTACACGCGCCCTCGGGAATGCAGAACACGGAGGAAGAACACGAGGCATGGGCGTTGTTCCATGGTACGAGGGGTTTGCAAGATGGCAGGACAGTTATAAAAGCCATTCGAGAAAAAAGAAGGTGGAAGCAGACCGACTTTCCAAGTTGGAACAGAAGTACGAGCAGCAGCAGCTGCAGATACAGGTACTGACCCAACAAAGGGAAACTCCGCAGCAGGAGGCAGGGGAAGAACCCATCCCATCTACAATGCCGAAAAGCAGCATGGGTTCCACGGGGGCACCGCTGGGTCACACCCCCGTGGATGATATCACCGAGAAGACATCTTGTGAGCTAATCCAGAAAATGAAGAACATACCCATGTGGGTCGCGACAGGCTATGCTTTACTAAATACACCTAATGTTCTCTGGCATTGCAATCCGATTCCAGCTGGGTATGCTCGTGTCGCGGTGGACGCAATAGAGCCGGGATATGATGAACTATTGCTTGACATCCCTGGAGGTGAGGGGGAGTCCACATTGGCAGAAGCCGACCGTGGTCTCATTCTATGGAGTAAGGACTGCATCGTCTTTCCACACTCGGGGCTAAGGCCACCGGCTCCTCCGAGTATCGATGTCCAGCGCGAGGGACCCCAGCCAGAGGCATCGCAGCGCCAGCAGTCCTCCCCACCTCACCAGCAGTCCTCCCCACGTCGCCAGCAGTCGGCAGGAGTCACCTCGCCAGCAGTCCTCCCCACCTCGAGCTCCCCCATAGTCGTCCCCACCTCGAGAGGTGTCCCACCTCGCCATGAGCAGTCCTCCCAACCTCGGGACGGAGCACGACGCGAGTCCATATCATCATCGATATCGATCTCCGCCGCGTGAGCCGACTCCACCCCAGCAGCGGTCCTGCCAGCAGGGCTCCAAAAAGAGGAAGGCCACCAGCAGTCCTCTTCGGAAGAAAGCAAAGAAGAAACCTGAGCCTCCGGCCAAGAGGAAGCTGCCTTATGACATGACACCGGAGGAAAATAAAATTGAATGCGATCTCCAAGTGAAAGCCTTTTTTGCGAAGAAGACCATGCCGCCAAAGGAGGTAATACCCAAGGAAGTCCAAGAGCACTTTATGGAACATTTTATTGATCGACTCCCGGCATATGTCGAGCGTATGCCGACAGACTATGAGCGACAAATTACAAAGGCAAGTGAGCAGAGAAGTTGGCCCAGCCCAAGGAAGAAGTCGGGAAGTACGACATCAACTAGCGGGAAAACAGTTCCCCAGCTCGGAGAACAATCCAAGCAATCGGTCTCTCCGCTCAAGGTGAGTACCAATCCAAGCAAGCAACCGATCCAACCAGTCGATGTGCAAGGATACCCAATCGACCTCGAAGTACTAAAGGCTGCAGGTCTCACTCTTGACCAAATCCTTGGCACCGAGGAAATCCGCGGGTACAATGCAACTGAGTACGCAATGTAATATGTCGTCGGAAAACCACTTGTCACACTCGAGCAGTACAAGGAACTACCAACTGCGATGCGACGGTTGCATGATTGGTACATGCGTGAAGCAAAGCGAGGGGAGACGATGGTCATGGTCAAAGTAAGGAAAGAGCATTACGTCAATGCATGTGACATATGTCTTGAATTCTCAGAACTTTTCCAGTTATACCACATGGACTCTATCGACAAAACTCTCATTAGTTGCTATTGTCTGTAAGTGATTTATATCTTTACTAATTTAAGTCTCTAGCTAAGATATCATTCATTGGCTTATCCTCACTATATATGTTCTTTTCTACGCTATTATGCAGATTGAAGATGTGGGAATTGAAACAAGAGGGAATCGATGACACTGGGTTCATCGACCCAAGTACCGTTAATGGTCATGTGGTAAAACATTATGCCAAGGACACAGAAGATCTCTTGGAAAATTTTCTAGAGGCACTAATGAATACATAATCTACTATAATATTTCCTTACAACATGGGGTGAGTGTTTACTCTCTTGTATACTACAAATTCTATTTTTGCTTACTAGCTCGCTGTCAAGTGTAGTTGATGAGTTATATGCACATGCTTGCTTAATTATATAAACTTCTGCGCAAAGACCACTATATCCTCCTATATATTATCCTCGCGGATGGACTTGTTCAAGTGTACGACTCACTAGATACACCAGAACAATCATACATGGACTTGTATTTTATGATAGAATGGTAATTTCAATCTTTATCGACCTCGCTTTCTTTCATTATTTCTTGATATCAAAAGTAATTATAATAACTGTTTCATTCTTTTTCTTTGCCGGGTAGTGTTTGGAAAAAGATGATAGAAAAAAACCATCACGGTCGTCAATGGAAACCGAAGCTGAAGTGGAAAAAGATGCAGGTAATTAAGTAGTACTACTAGGTCCGCGCATCTCTTTAATTGTAGTTTCAAGACCATTATCACATGCTTGATTATTAATTATCTTATTCAATTCTATTCTTTTGCAAAGTGTGTGAAGCAGCCACAGGGGACAAATTTATGTGGATACTTCCTCTGCGAGAACATTCGCATCCTGACCGAAAGCGGTATACGTCGCAGAGGAGCACATGAAAGACAACTCCAGGTTTGGCAGATGATGTCGAAGCTCTAACCCGAGAAACGCTTTGTAGCACTTCAAGAGGAATTTGCGGCATTTCTTCTTCGACATGTCATTGATGTAAACGGAGAGCACTATTCCTTACCACCGCCTCTATAATGCCAGCAAATCAGTAGTAGAGAACTGAGATTTCATCCGGAGCCCTAGCTAGCTAGTCCCGGCCGGGTTTTGGGCCTTAAGTTAATTATAAGTCCCGAATTTATATGGATGTGTAATTCCATTTGTATATATATACTGTGTATGAGATATTTTATATAATATTACATATATATATATATGCATGAACTTGTGTACTGTTTACAGTATGTAGCACCGTAAAATAAATTTTAAATGAATGGACAACACAAAAAATAGAGAGGAAAATTAAAACCTAATTAAAAGCTAAAACAAAAAAAACAGAAGACTTAGTACCAGTTGGTATCACCAACCGGTACTAAAGGTCTTCCACCACCAGTCCATGCAGGGAGCCATGTGGAGGGCCTTTAGTACCAGTCTGTGCTCCAACCGGTACTAAAGGTCTGGACCTTTAGTACCGACCCGTTAGTACCGGTTGGGGAACCGGTACTAAAGGTCCATCCGGACCGGGACTATAGGCTTGTTGTGCACTAGACAGGATTGTCGTACCTACGAGGTTCGATAGTAACTTGATCCGAAGCTCCATGATCATCATCATTGATTTCCTATTCAACTAACATAGGCTCAACAGAAACATCTTCCTGCGTTGTGCTACTCTCTGGTTGAAACAAAGGTTCAACAACCTCATCAAGTTCTATCTTCCTCCCACTCAGTTCTTTCGAGAGAAACTCTTTCTTGAGAAAGGACCCGTTTTAGAAACAAACACTTTATGCTTGGATCTGAGATAGAAGGTTTACCAAACTGTTCTTAGGGTATTCTATGAAGACGCATTTGTCCGCTTTGGGTTCAAGCTCATTAGGTGAAAAGCTTTTTTGACATAAGCGTCGCAGCCCCAAACATTAAGAAATGACAGCTTAGGTTTCTATCAAACCAGAATTCACCCGGTGTCATCTCAACGGATTTAGATGGTGACCTATTTAAAGTGAATGTAGTTGTCTCTAATGCATAACCCCAAAACAATAGTGGCAAAACGATAAAGACATTATAGTACGCACCATATCCAATAGAGCACGACTATGACGTTCGAATACACCATCACACTATGGTGTTCCAGGTGGTGTGAGTTGTGAAACAACTTTTCACATTGTCTTAAGTTGCATACCAAACTCGTCACTTAGATATTCACCTCCACGATCATGTCGTCGACATTTTATCTTCTGGTCATGATGATCTCAAACTTCACTCTGATTCTGCTTGAACTTTTCGAACGATTCACACTTGTGTTTCATTATGTAATTATACACTTTATCTACTCAAATCATCAGTGAAGATAAGAAAATAATGATATCCACCGCACTCTACAACACTCATTGGACCGTATACATCAATATGTATAATTTTCAATAAGTCACTAGCCCGTTCCATCAAGCCGGAAAACGAGGTATTAGTCATCTTGCCCAAGAGGCATGGTCCGCATGTCTCAACTGATTCAAAATCGAATGAGTCCGAAGATCCATCAGCATGGAGTTTCTTCATGCGCTTTTACACCAATATGACAATTAGCGGCAGTGCCACAAGTATGTGGTACTATCATTATTAGCTTTGTATATTTTGGCATCTATGTTATGAACATGTGTACTACTACGATCAAGATTCAACAAACCATTCATTGGGTGCATGGCCATTGACGGTATTATTCATGTAAACAGAATAACCATTATTCTCCAACTTAAATGAATAACCGTATTGCAATAAACAAGATCTAATCACGTTCATGCTCAACACAAACACCAAATAACATTTATTTAGGTTTGTCACTAATCCCGAAGGTAGAGAGAGCGTGCGATGTTGATCACATCAACCTTGGAAACATTTCCAACACACATGGTCATCTCACCCTTAGCTAGTCTCCGTTTATTCCGTAGCTTTTATTTCTAGTTACTAACATTTAGCAACCGAACCAGTATCCAATACCCAGGTGGTACTAGGAGTACTAGCAAGGTACACATCAATAACGTGTTTATCGAATATACTTCTGTCGACGTTGCCAGCCTTCTTATCTACCAAGTATCTAGGGTTGTTCCATTTTAGAGACCGCTCTCCTCATAATAGAAGCACTTAGTCTCGGGTTTGGGTTCAACTTTGTTTGCTTCACTAAAGCATCAACTGACTTGCCATCCACGAAGTTCCCCTCCTTTATGTTTCCCTTTTCGAAACTAGTGGTTTTACTAACCATCAACACTTGATGCTCCTTCTCGATATCTACCTTCACGGTGTCAAACATCATGAATAGCTTAGGGATCGTCATTTCCATCCCTGGCATAATTATAGTTCATTATGAAGTTCTAGTAGCTCAGTGACTGTGACTTGGAGAACAATGTCAATCACTATCTTATGTGGAAGATCAACTCCCACTTGATTCAAGCGATTGTAGTACCTAGACAATCTGAGCACATGCTCAACGATTGAGCTATTATCCTTCACCTTGTAGGCAAAGAATATTTGTTGGATATCTCATATCTCACAACACAAGCATGAGCCTGAGATCCCAATTTCAGCTCTCAGAATATCTCATATGTTCCATGACGTTCAAATTTTTTTGGAGCCTCAATGCTAAGCCGTAATGCATGACGCACAAAACTATCAAGCAGTCATCGGAACGTGCTTGTCAGATGTCACAACATCTACAAACAACTCTAGAGGGGTTGGCACACCGAGCGATGCATTAAGGACATAAGCCTTTTGTGCAGCAATGAGGACAATCCTCAAATCACGGACCCAGTCCGCAATATTGCTACCATCATCTTTCAACTCTATTTCTCTAGGAATATATAAAATTCAAGGGATCCACAACATGAGCTAGTAATCTATAACATAATTTGCAAAGACGCTACTGACTATGTTCATGATAATGAGTTCAACTAATCATATTATTTAAGAACTCCCACTCAAATTGACATCCCTCTGGTCATTTGAGTGATCCATGATCCAAATTCACCAACTCAAGTCTGATCATCACGTGAGTTGAGGTGGTTTGAATGGTGAACATCATCATGTTGATCATATCTACTATATGACTCATGTTCGACCTTTTGGTCTCTTCTGTTCCGAGGCCATGTCTGTACAAGCTAGGCTCGTCAACTTTAACCCGAGTGTTCCGCATGTGCAACACTGGCTTGCACCCGTTGTATGTGAACGTAGAGTCCTTGAATATTTACTTGGGGTGCCTTGGGAATCCCCAAGCTTGAGCTCTTCCCTCTCCTTATTCTTCTCATATCAATACCTCCTCTACCTTCGAACACTTCATCCACACAGAACTTAATAGAACTTTCATTAGAAAGGTTAGTACATATAACATAAAATCCCATCATGACTTGCCATAACATTATTGCATAATTATAATCTAACATTATCCAGTGTATTCTATCACAATTCCATGTCTCACATGTCAATGGGTCTCAACAAGAATTGAAACATAAGCACGCAAAGCAACTATAACAACAATCTTTGAAAAACATGACAGTATATAAAGATGAAGATGAATACCATACTTATGTAACTCAAACAGTTCTGAAAAATTAGGACGTGGTAGAAATTTGAATAATAGTACTGTGTCAAAATTTCAGCCAAAGTTTCTTTTTTTTGCAAAATAAACACCACAGCCAAAGTTTCTTTTTTTGCACAACACATATCAAACAAGCAATTCAAATATCCTAAAGGTAATTCGTGGCACATTATTGTTATAATACAATTAATTTATACAAGGGTATAATTATTTTTGTTGAATGGTTGTTGTAATCAAGATTCACAAAGTTTCCATGGGCATGAACAAAGTTTGAGGCTATCCCCCACTTCAACGGCGATCATCTTTCTTACTTTCACCTTTCCTTTTGAAAATTGTTTGAAGTTCCCCACTTTATGAAAAAAAGCACACAGTAGAAATAAATGACTCTCTAAAACTTCCGGGTTGTCACCCTCGCTGAGTTTTATTGAAATCCATTAAGCTGGGCATATAGTGAACAAGTGAGTGATCCACCTGGATCCCAAGGTATATCAAAGACAATTTTAATTAACAATGATTTTTCATTAATGAGGGAACAAAAGGTGATATATATCATGTGACAACGAAGCCCAGCTCTCTTCCTATGCATTGGCATGTCATAAAAGAACAATTCATTCACACAAAGTAAAGGCCAATACATAGCATAAGTACTTTCTTGCAATTTTATCGTATTGGAAACATATAGAGGTGAAGATTTGGTTCCTTTCTCATTATAATTTCAAGTAGGATCAGCAAGCACATGCATACTATATTCATCAAAATCATCATGTGTGATAGTAAGAGGCAACCCATCAATATAATCCTTAATAAGTGCAAACTTCTCTGATATAGTGTAGTTGGGAGAATTCAAAAAGATGATAGGACTATCATGTGTGGGCGCAATAGCAACAATTTCATGCTTAACATAAGAAACTATAGCAAGTTCATATCCATAAGCATAATTCATATTGGCATCATGGCTACAAGCATAGGAAGCATCAAGTTCATCAAAAAGGGATATTTCAAATGAATCCAAGGGATCATAGCAATCATCATAGCATTCATACTTCGGTATGTGTGAGGGAAAATTAAACAATGTATGAGTTAAATAGTTACTATCATTAGAAGGTGGGCTTGAGTAGCTAATCCGCTATTCCTCCTTTTGTTCTTCGTTCTCCTCCTCATCTTTTTAATCTAATGATCTCATAGTTTCAACAATTTCTTCTTCCATAGATTCTTGCAAAATATTAGTTTCTTCCAAGGTAGTGCTCATTCCTTGAATAAATTCTCTAACATAAGCATTATAAGCATATTTTTCATAGCAATATTTAAGCATGGCAAAAAAATTAGATTTGTAAAGAGTAGCATCATACTTTTCAATCAAAGAAGCAATTTCATAAGCACCCTTACAAGCAACAAATTATTCAATTTGTTCAACATCATAATAACAATAAGACTCATTGGCATAATAAGATAGTATTTCATTATCATTAAACACACATTGGTAGGGAAGGTATTTTTTAGTTTCTTTAGGAGAACAAGTAAAATCGTGTATTTCACATAATTCCAAGCATAACAACATAAAGTATTAATTTGATGCCACAAGAGTTCCCCTTTTTGAGATATGCGGTGTCACTTATAATAAGCATGCTCATTTAATGATTTTTACTCAACTAAGCTAGTTGGGTTTTCAACACGAGCACAAAGGGATCGAAGATGAACCAAGTAATAAGCTTCAGTAGTACGTAACACTAGTGGTTCCTCAACTTTTGGAGCAGCAAGTACAACTATTTTTTGGTCTTTTGCGTTTCCTACCCATATATAAAGATAGAAAAAACTTATAATACAAAAAATAAATTACTTAGTGATAAAGCAAGGAAGAACACACGAGAATATCAACCGCCACGCTATTGCTCCCCGGCGATGGCGAGAAAAAGGTCTTGATAACCCACAAGTGTAAGGGATCGTTTGTATCCTTTTTCGATAAGTAAGAGTGTCGAACCCAACGAGTAGATAACGGTAGAACTAATATTATCTCAAGTTCTATCGACCACTGATACAACTCTATGCACGCTAACCCTTAGTTTAACTAGAATACGTATGAAACTACTTTGCGGGAAAGGAACTATAAGTACTTAGTAGGTGTAATAGATAGTTTTGCAAGATAATAAAGAATGTGGAAATAAAAGGTAGGTGTTGTTTATATAAAGAACAATAAATTAAATCATTTAGTAGATAGCTTTCTGTGTAACGCAAGAGAAATATTGTCCATAGGCAATTGAATATAACATGATAGATACTTATCATATTCAATGAGGGAGATGCATACGCTAACACACTTTCTCTACTTGGATCATGTGCACTTATGATTGGACCTCTAGCAAGCATCCGCAACTACTAAAGATCATTAAGGTAAAATCCAACCATAGCATTAAACATCAAGTCCCCTTTACTCCCATACATAAACAACCCCCTTGCTCAGGTTTGTGTTTTAGTTACTCACCAACCCACTATAAGAAAATAATGAACATATTGCAAACCCTCCAACGGGATTCCTTCACGTGTGCGCCTCACAAAAGGAACCTTAGGAAAACACCATATCAACATAAAACTCATATCAATAACATCATACCACAAGTAACCCATGGGACAAAAGAGATCTACTGAAACATCATAGGATAGCCACAGATCATTGGATAATAATATATAGAATTAAGCACCATGCTCAAGTAGATATTACAACAAGGAGAATAGGTTTTACACTGCTTCATATAGGGGGAGAGAGTAGGTGGTGATGGCGGTGAAGTTCTTGGTGTAGATCACCGTCATGATGGTTGCCCCGATGGTGCTCCGGCGCCACCGGGAGAGGGGGGAGTGGTACGTCTCCAACGTATCTATAATTTATGAAGTATCCACGCCATGGTTACAATAATTCTTTATGATTTTGGTATGATTTTATTAGAACTAACTCGGACTAATGCTGTTTCAAGCAGAACTACCATGGTGTCATTTTTTGTGCAGAAATAAAAGTTCCTAGAATGGGCTGAAAAATTAGTATGATTTTTTATGGACAAAAATAGACCCCCGAAGCATTGGAGTTGGGCCAAAAGAGCCAGGAGGAGGCGACAAGCCACCCAGGCGCGACTAGGGGGTGCCTGCGCCTGGCAGGCTTGTGACCTCCTCGTGGCCCCCCTTGATGTGAGATCAACTCCAAAAAATACTATAAATACAGAAACCTCTAAAAAGAAACCTAGATCGGGAGATCCATTGCCGCAAACCTTTAGAACCACGAAAAACCAATCTTGCTCCTCTCTGGCACCCTGCCGAAGGGGGTCACCATCACCGGAGGCCATCTTCATCATCCCGGACAGGCCATCAACACCATGGAGGCCAAGGACCATAGGGAGAACCTCTCCCCACTGAGGGGAGGCCATGAAGGAGGAAGCACAAGGGGAGACCCTCTCACCCTCTCTCCCGGTGGTGCCGGAGTGCCACCGGGGGAACCATCGCCACGGTGATCGTCTTCATCAACATCACCTTCTTCATCACCATCCTCATCTCCTTTTAGCAGTCCCCTCTCCCGCACCCTGCTGTAATCCCCTACTTAAACATGGTGCTTTACGCCACATATTATGATCCAATGATGTGTTGCCATCCTATTATGTTTGGAGTATATTTCTTTTGTCCTTTGGGTTGATTGATGGTCTAGATTGGTTTGAGTTGTATGTTTATTTTGGTGTTGTCCTATGGTGCCTTCCATGATGTGCACACATGAAGGATTCCCGCTATAGGGTGTTGCAATACGTTCATGATTCGCTTATAGTGGGTTGCTTGAGTGATAGAAGCATAAACCCGAGTAAGGTTTTTTTTGCATATGGGATAAAGGGGACTTGATGCTTTAATGCTATGGTCGGGTTTTACATTAATGATCTTTATTAGTTGCGGATGCTTGCTAGAGTTCCAATCATAATTTCATATGATCCAAGTAAAAAAAGTATGTTAGCTTATGCCTCTCCCTCATATAAAATTGCAATAATGATTTTTGATATTGTTAGCAATTGCCTAGGATAATTCCGCACACCGACCCATCACTATCCCACACTCGTTATTTGTAATATATTGTAATATATTCTAACTTTATGATAACAACACCTATTTTTATATTTTACTTCTCCGATATCATGCAAAGCTATCCTCTTCATACCCACAACGTAGTTTTATTTCTCGTTTCTAGATGGAAGCAAACGTTCGGTGTATCAGTGGCAGATAGGACTTATGAGAATATTGATTTTACATTTAGCTCTTCTAGGTTCGAAACTCCATACTTATCACTTCCACCTTTGGAAATTGCTACGATGATTCCTTGCACTTGGGGATTATCAAGCTCTTTTCTGGCGCTGTTGCTGGGGAGCAATAGCGTGGGGTTGATATTCTCATGTGTGCTTGTTTGATTTATACACCAAGTAGATTTTGTTTTCCCTTTTTCATTTCTTTAATTGTGGGTTAAACAAAGAAAAAAAATTAAATACTGAAAAATACAAAAAGAGTTACTTGCCCCTTATGCCTAAGAAGTTTTTCAAAAAGAGAAGTGATTGAAAGGTTGTGCATTGGAGAACTGAGGGTCGAATTTGAACACTTGTGTTCATGATCATGTAAACAATGTAGATTTTTTCATGGAAGCTTCGGAAAAATAATTTCCCCCTTGTATTTATCCATTGTATTATAAAAATAATGTGCCAAAAATCGCTTTTAGGATGATTAGATTGCTTGTTTGGTGTGTGTAGTGCAAAACAGAAACTTTAGCTGTAGTGCGTGAATTTACATTTTTTACCGAAACGACAAAAGTTTCTAAAACATTTACACAATACTTCTATGAAAGTTTATTAATTTTTTCTAAAATTTCATAAGTTTTGATTTACATAAGTATACGAAGTTTCCAGATTACTACAGACTGTCCTGTTTTTGACAGGTTCTGTTTTCTATGCATTGTTTTCTTATTTTGATGAATCTATGAGTTGTATCGTGGGGTATGAACCATAGTGAAGTTGGACTACTCTAGATATAATGCTAACAAGAATTTGGAATGAGTTCACAACACTACTTAAAGTAGTATTTTGTTTTATTATAGTAACGGATCTCACGAGGATTTTGTTAATTTTTGTGTGAAAGAAGTGTTCGAAGATCGAGGAGGTATCGATATAAGAAGAATACCGAGAGACAAGAGTTCAAGATTGCGGATGCCCAAGGAACCCCAAGTAAATATTTCAAGGAGAATCAAGCATCCAAGCTTGGGGATGCCCCTGAAGGCATCCCATCTTTATTCTTCAACAATTATCGGTATACCTCGGTTTTTGTTTTGTTCACATGATATGCGTCTTTAGTGTTTTTATTTTTCTTTATGCACCCTTCTACTATGAGTTAGTCCTTCATTGATTTGTATAATGCTTCATGCGCTTCACTTAAATCTTTTGATTATGGCTTTATAGAATACTCTTTGTGCTTCACATAAATCTTTTAAGTATGATTTATAGAATGCTTCACGTGCTTCACTTATATATTTTGAGCTTGGATATTAGTTAATCTATATTAATTGTAGAATGCTCTACGAACTTCAATTATATCTTTTAGAGTATGAATAAAATGATCATCGGAATTTCACTTAGAAGAGTATCATTAAAATGTCATGCCTAGCTAAAAAGGCATTAAAGAAGAGAGCTTGTTGGGAGATAACTCAACACTTTTATTCCCTGTTTTGATGTGTTCACACGATTAAGATACTGTAGTAATCATGTTTTGTGCCTTTTATTTCAATAAAGTGTCAAGTAAAGCCTTTGTGTTAGTGTGGATACTTGCTTGTTTGATTCTATGCAAAAAAAAAAAGAAAGTTTTACGTTCAGTATATGAATTATCTGATTTTACTTGAGAGTCAAAAAATTCTGAATTTTTTACAAAACATTTCTATGGAAATTATGTGATCTATATACTTATAATAATTAGGCACTTTCTAGAAATTATCATGTTAATTAGTAATTAGAAGCCGTTAATCTGGTGGGGCCAGATTATAACGGTGTTGATTTATCCGTGTAATCCTGGGCTGAAACGATTAGATCTTATTTTTTAGCTTACGTTTAGATCTTTGATTTTTACCTCATAGGAATCCTTGCGATCTACTATCCCACATGCATGTTTCTTCCACCATCGGCTGCCAAAAAATATATCCCAATTGCTCACCTACCGCATCATGTCAAACAAAAAAGAAAAACGCATCTTCTGCACTGGTGCTACATGAAGCAGCCTGTAGCGTTCCATCTGGTGCTCCAATCCACGTAAGGGCTCACCCAGATCCCAATTAAATCTCTATCCAATCCCTACTATCCATGCTCGCCATGTTTTTCTCATAGATTCCCCGTTATTTTTTATGCTAGAGCAAATCACCCAGGAGCTGACGTACGCAGGTGCACAACTTGCACGCACGGAAGCAGACATGCTGCTTGATTGATGAGCAGTAGCACTAGCTCACGTAAACGTGAGAACACTAGTAGAAAACCCCTCCTTTCGTTCAGGGTAGGAATTCGCATTTGTCCCGACTGCCTAAAGAACCGGGACGAATGCTAGTGCAGCGTCGAGCCCCCCTGGGGCATTCGTCCCGGTTTTTTAGTCGGCATTCGTCCCGGTTCCTGGCATCAACCGGGACCAATGCCTCGATGTCTGCCACGTGGCGTGCGCAGGGGCATTGGTCCCGGTTCATGTCAGGAACTGGGATGAATGCCCCCTTGCCTATAAATACTGCATCCAGACCCCCTCCCTCCTCTCGTTTTTTTCTAGGAGGTGTGAGAGAGGTGGGTGCTAGTGTGTGTTCTTTTTGCTATGCACACGAGGTGTTCGACGAAATACCCGAGCGACACTTAACTTCACAAAAAATGGTATGTTCGACCGAGGTTAGAAAACTTATCCATTTCATCTATAATTGATACAAAAATGTTATATTTGTCAATGTACTGTGGTCATTTCGCTATTGAAGATGTTATTGTTGTAATGTTACGTTTTTGATAAACTTAATTATACGATGTAGATGGATGCACGGCAGCGATGGATGTACGGTGACAGACGCGCTTCCGAGTACAGGGCCGGCCTGGATGAATTTCTCGTTGTAGCTCAGGCTCACAAAGAGAATGGATTTATGTGTTGCCCATGTGTTGACTGTGGGAACGTCAGGGAGCACTCTTCCTCGAGAGTCCTTCACAGCCACCTGCTTCGGAGAGGTTTCATGCGCAGCTGTAATTGTTGGACCAAGCATGGAGAGAGAGGGGTTGTGATGGAAGACAATGAAGAAGAAGAGGATCCTATGTTCCCCAATACGGTGATACTGCAATGGAAGACAATGCAGAAGAAGGAGGTGATCAAGAATGGGCATCAGATAAGCCCGATGATGATCAAGAACGGGCATCAGATGAGCCCGATGATGATCAAGAACGGGCATCAGATGAGCCCGATGATGATCTTGGTCGAGTTATTGCTGATGCAAGGGAAGACTGTGAAAGTGAATTGGAGAGGTCGAAGTTGGACGGCATGTTACAGGATCACAAAAAGTTGTTGTACCCAAATTGCGAAGATGGCAGCACAAAGCTCGGTACCACACTAGAGTTGCTGAAATGGAAGGCACAGAACGGTGTGACTGACAAAGCATTTGAGAGTTTACTTAAAATAATGAAGCCGAAGCTTCCAAAGGATAACGAATTGCCTGACAGCACGTACGAAGCAAAGAAGGCTCTCTGCCCTCTCGGACTAGATGTGGAGAAGATACATGCATGCATTAATGACTGCATCCTCTACCGCGGTGAGAAGTACGAGAATTTGGATAAATGTCCGGTGTGCACTGCACTGCGGTATAAGATCAGAGCAGATGACCCTGGCGATGTTGACGGCGAGCCCCCCCGTAAGAGGGTTCCTGCCAAGGTGATGTGGTATGCTCCTATAATACCATGGTTGAAACGTCTGTTTAGAAATAAAGAGCATGCCAGGTTGTTGCGATGGCATAAAGAAGACCGTAAGAAAGACGGAAAGTTGAGACACACCGCTGATGGGTCGCAGTGGAGAAAAATCGAGAGAGACTTCCCAGACTTTGCACGTGAGGCAAGAAACTTATGGTTTGGTCTAAGTACAGATGGCTTTAATCCTTTCGGAGAGCAGAGCTCCAGTCACAGCACCTGGCCCCTGACTCTATGTATCTACAACCTTCCTCCTTGGTTGTGCATGAAGCGCAAGTTCATTATGATGTCAGTGCTCATCCAAGGCCCAAGGCAACCCGGCAACGACATTGATGTGTACCTAAGACCATTAGTGGAAGAACTATTACAGTTGTGGGGCAAACCAGGTGTACGTGTGTGGGATGAGAAGGAACAAAAGCCATTTGACCTACGGGCGTTGCTTTTCGTAACCATCAATGATTGGCCTGCTCTTAGTAACATTTCTGGACATACAAACAAGGGATACAATGCATGCACACACTGTTTAGATAAGACTGATAGTGTATATTTGGATAAATGTAAGAAGGTTGTATACCTGGGGCATCGTAGATTTCTTCCGATGAATCATCCCGTAAGAAAGAAAGGAGGCAAACATTTTAGAGGTGAGGCAGATACCCAGAAGAAGCCTGACCTCCGTAGTGGTAATGATGTATTCGGTATGGTCAAGGACCTAGAAGTAATCTTTGGGAAGGGTGATGGCAGCCAACCTGTTCCGAACGGCCCTAATAAGCGCGCACCCATGTGGAAGAAGAAATCTATATTTTGGGAGCTACCATATTGGAAAGTCCTACATGTCCGCTCTTCAATCGACGTGATGCACGTGACGAAGAATCTCTGCATCAACTTGCTATGCTTCCTAGGCGTGTATGGGAAGTCAAAAGATACACTAGAAGCACGAGAGGACCAGCAACGTATGAAAGACCCAAAAAACAAGCACATGGATACAGGGCGTCATTTCTTAAGCAGCTACGCTCTTACCAAAGCAGAGAAGGAAATCTTTTTTGAAGTCCTTTACAGTATCAAGGTGCCGTCTGGCTTCTCGTCGAATATTAAGGGGATAATAAATATGGTAGAGAAAAAATTCCAAAACCTGAAGTCTCATGACTGCCACGTGATTATGACGCAGTTGCTTCCAATTGCACTGAGGGGGCTTCTACCGGAAAATGTTCGAGTACCCATTGCGAAGCTATGTGCATTCCTCAATGCAATATCTCAGAAGGTAATCGATCCAGATAGTCTGGCAAGGTTACAGAGGGATGTGGTCCAATGTCTTGTTAGTTTTGAGTTGGTGTTCCCACCATCCTTCTTCAACATTATGACGCATCTCTTGGTTCACCTAGTAGAAGAGATTCATATTCTCGGTCCGGTATTTCTACACAATATGTTCCCCTTTGAGAGGTTCATGGGAGTCTTGAAGAAATATGTTCATAACCGTGCTAGGCCAGAAGGAAGCATCTCCAAGGGCTATGGAACAGAGGAGGTCATTGGGTTCTGTGTTGACTTTATTCCTGACCTTAAGACGATTGGTGTTCCTGAATCGCGGCATGAGGGGAGACTAAGGGGAAAAGGAATGCTAGGAAAGAAAACAATGATACCCAGGGACGGGCATTCTTTCACTAAAGCACACTACACGGTTCTACAAAATTTCACCTTCGTGGCTCCGTATATCGAGGAACACAAGAATATTGTACGCTCCACAAACCCGGGGAAGGATGACACATGGATTAAAGTCAAACACATGGAGACTTTCGGAAGTTGGTTGCAAGCACATCTTATAAATGACATCACTATTGAAGATCAGCTCTACATGTTGGCTGGGTCACCATCTTCGACTATTGGGACTTTTCAAGGGTACGAGATAAATGGGAATACATTTTATACGGTCACCCAAGATAAGAAGAGCACCAACCAAAACAGTGGTGTCCGCTTTGATGCAACAAACGAGAATGGGAAAAAGGACACATATTATGGTTACATAGAGGAGATATGGGAACTTGACTATGGACCTTCTTTTAAGATCCCTTTGTTTAAGTGCAAATGGGTCAACCTGAATGGAGAAGGGGTAAAGGTAGACCCGCTGTACGGAATGACAACAGTGGATCTCAACAAAATTGGTTACAATGACGAACCATTTGTCCTAGCCAATGATGTGGCTCAGATCTTCTATGTGAAGGACATGTCCTCCAGACCGAAGAAAAGAAAAAATAAGCAACCAGATAAATCATATGATGAGCCGAAGCATCACATAGTTCTTTCAGGGAAAAGAACCATCGTGGGAGTCGAGGACAAGACAGACATGTCTAAAGATTATGATAAGTTTGCTGAAATTTCGCCCTTCACAGTGAAAGCTGACCCAACCATCCCGTTAAATAAAGAAGATTCTCCATGGTTACGTCCGAAGCGATCGTAAGCAAGGGTTCATGGACTTAACGGAGTGATGTATAATAATGTATTGAACCTCTAATGTAAATCTATGTAATGTTATTAGTTGTGTTAGGGTATTGAACCTTTGAGTGAATATTTGGCATGTACAACCCTAAGAACACTTGTAAACACATGATATGCCAAATCCTTGCTTCTGGTGCCATCCCGACGCTCCAAAACAATGGCATGAAGTCCCAAAACAATGGCATGAACCACCTGTACACAAGATCCTCTCTCGTTCGTCGGTTCGGGGACCTTCAGCCTATAAGTACTCAGACTCGGAGAGAGAAATCGATGCCGGTGAAGACCCAACAACAAGAGTGAGTGAATATTTGGCATGTACAACCCTAAGAACACTTGTAAACACATTGGTATGCCAAATCCTTGCTTCTGGTGCCATCCTGACGCTCCGCAGCCCCTCTCCGGTGAAACCCTAGCCCCGCTGGAGAGAACAACCCCTCTCCGGTGAAGCCCTGGGAAGTACCAAAACATCATAAGTGAGTTTAATTTATCTTTCTGATCATTTTGATATAAAACTTGCAATTTTCAGAATTTATTGAATTATTTGATATTTTCTCCATTTCTTAAATGAATTAATTCAAATTCAAATAATTTTGAATTTTGAATTTCACTAAATATGTTTGAAAGTACTTAAGCGGCCCCCTCCCCTTCTGTCGCAAGGATCAGCGCGAGGAGGACGACTCGATGCCGGCAGGCTGCCCAACTCCCGCGTGCCGCCTCTTCCTCGCCGTCGCCGTCGTCGCCACCCCCCTCGCGCGCTCCGCGGCCGCCCTCCTTTCTCTCTCCGTCGCGCCTCTGCCCCCGCGTCGCCCGCACGTACGTCGTCGCGGTGCCGCGCCACCGTGCTCGCCCGCGTCGCCGGCGGCCACCTCGCCAGCGGCCACCTCTCCCCCGCGGCCGCCTCCTCCCGCAGGTAAAGGCCTCCCCCTCCCTCCCCCTCTCCATATCCATCCTTTTTTAGATTTAGTTTAATTTAGTTTTTAGTTTAGTTTAGTTTTTAGTTTAGGTGTAGGTTTAGTTGTGTTAGTTTTTAGTTTAGTTTAGTTTAGTTCTTAGTTTTTAGTTTATATTTAGTTTAATTCAGTTTTTAGTTCAATTTAGTTTTTAGTTTAGTTGTGTTAGTTGTTAGTTTAGTTTAGGTTTAGGTTAGTTGTTTAGATTTAGTTTAGTTTAGTTGTTAGTTTAGGTTAGTTTAGTTTAATTAGTTGTTAGTTGTTAGTTTAGTTTAGGTTTAGTTGTTAGTTTAGTTGTTATCTTAGTGAGTTGTTTAGGTTATGGACCCAAACTTGCAATTATGAATGTCGAATTATGAATTCTTGTGCATTGGCACTAACTTGCAATTTTTAATTTGCAGAAATTATGGACCCAAACTTCAGAGACGAAGATGCGGAAGAAATGGTCGCGGATGTTATCCGCGGGCCCGGGGGAGACCCATATGTCTCCGAGTGGATGAACAACTCCGGTGAGGGAGATCCGGAGCTCGCCCGAAGAGACGGCTCTGGTGAGGTAGATCTGGAGCTCGCCCAAAGAGACGGCTCCGGTGAGGGAGAAGCCTACGACATCGTCGGGGGAGAAGCCGAGGGCTCCCATGAGAGAGAAGCCTACGGTTCCGGTCGAACCTTACAAATTAGAAACTCCGGCGAGGTGCATATATATATATATATGTTAATTAAATGAAGCATTTGTTTTCTATATACATGTATTAACACTCTTTCTTATATATTTTAGCCATCCGGATCTAGCAAATCCACCGGAAAGAAGACTAAACGAGGCGGAGCCCAGAAGTTGAAAGAGCATGAAAGGTACAGGATCGAACAGATCGCTGTAGACGGCGCGCCAGAGCTTCCCGAAGTTGTTGCCCAAAAATATGTGAAGCAATGCGGAGTGCTTGTTAGGGACCACATCCCGATCACCGTTCGGGAGTGGCATAATCCAAAGGAGGCTCTCGGAATTTCATATGTCGGCGACAAAGCCAAAGAAAAACTTTTTGAAAAGATGTTGGCTAATTTCACTCTACCGACGCCGAAGGTTACTCAAGATGAGTTGGATGAGAATGAGGAGGATCCTGAATTGATCTTAGAGCAAAAGACCAAAGCCTTAGAGAATTTGGTCAAGGCGTTCACTTTTAGGAAGATGGCCGAGCAATTCAAGAGCTGGAAGAAAAGATTGAACCTTGACTTTATCCAGAAAAACAAGACTCCGGATTTCACCGGAACGTATGCGAAGATAAAACCGTACTGGGAAGAATTTGTTGAGTACAAGAAGTCGGAGGAAGCTCTGGAAAAGTCTAAAAAAAATAAGATAAACGCCGCTAAAAAGATCTATCACCATACTATGGGGCAAGCTGGCTACAAGGGTAACATGCCTAAGTGGAATAAACTTGAGGACGACTTGCTTGCTAAGGACATCATTCCAGAGACGTTCTACTGGGACCAACGGAAAAGGTCTTGGTTTTTCGGCCATGGGGGAACGTTGGACTCAGAAGGGAAATGCATCTATAATGTAAGACATGAAGAAGATCCTCTACCCATCGGTGCTATCAGAGAAGCAATAAAGGCTGCTAAAGAGGGGAAGTTCCATCCAGATAGAGAGAATGACGAGCTCACCTGCGCCCTTGGGAATAAGGAACACTATGGACGGACACGAGCCACAAAAGGCTCTGTTCCGTGGAAACATGGGTTTCCCCAGGAGAAGAAGAAATATCCGGATAGAAGCCGTCAGAGGAGAAAGGATTTGGAGGCAGCTGAAGCACGTAATCGGGTAGACCGGTGGACTAGCATTGAAGCAGAATTAAAGCGGCAGCGGGAGCAATCAGAGCGGCAGCAGGAGCAAATTGACAGACTTAGCCAGCAGCAAGGTAACACCCAATCTCAGCAGGAAATGGAAGCCGCACCATCTAATCGGAAGAGTAGTGTTGCTTCCACACAGCTCCAGGGTGATGATGGTGAAGATGCACCGCTGATGATGCACCCGTTGGATCATATAACGGAGATGACATCATGTGAGCTGCATGTGAAAGTCGTCAACAATATAACCATTAAGGCGGCGGTTGGCTATGTGAAACCAGCTGGCCCTGAACCAACACACCATTGTCGGCCAGTTCAACCGGGCTACGCTGTTGTCGGGGTGGATGAAGTTATGACCGGATTCGAGCGGGTGCAGCTTGACTATCCTGAAGGTGAAGACGGGGAGGTGACTGAACTTGGAGACGCCAAGAACTTGAGCATTCTATGGCTAAAGGAACACGTCGTGTTTCCTACATGGACGCCAAGGCCAACGACTGATCGGAGTAGCCATCCTCCTTCGCCGCCGCCTCAAGACCAGTCTCCAGCGGAACGGTCGTCTTCATACTCTCCGCCGCGCTCGGCGTCTCCAGCGTGTGCGTCTACGCCACCGCGTCAGCCGTCTCCAGCGCGTGAGTCTATGCCGCGGCGGCAGCCGTCTCCGCCCATGAAGTCTGATCAGAGCAGCTCAAAGCGGAGGAGAACCACCGCATCACCGAAGCGTCGATTGTCGCCCCTCCCAAGAGTACCACATCCGAATCTACCCAAGTTACCTTACCACTGTACTCCAAAGGAAACCCAGGAGATCGCAAAGGCCGAATATGAGGCATGGAAATCTAAGGAGAAGTCGCCGAAAGAGCCAGATTTCCCAAACACCGAAGAAGACAAAGCCCGAGCGTTGAAAATGGTGAAGACCCTTCATCAGCCCGAGCCGAGTCTCATTCCTGACTATGACCGCTCTATTCTTAAGGCACACGATGAAAAGAAGTGTACGAAGAAGAGTAGTACCGGAAGCGGGAAATGCGGGAAAACAGTTGACCAGCTCGGACAACAGAAAAATCAATCCATCCCCCCGCTCATAGTGCATTCCAATCCCGAGGTGGGGCCGAGCACAGGCGCAGGCGAGGAACTTGACCCGGAGTTTATTGCACTGTACGAAGAAGCGGCCGCTGCTGCGGGTATGTCCATTGTGCAGTATCTCCAAACCTTAGATGTCTTCCCCTCTTCTGATTTCGAGCACCCATATCGGCACGGGCATCCTCTAGTCAAACCTGGGGAGGAAAATGATCTACCAACAAAAATGCGAAGAGTGCATAATTGGTACATGGAAGCCTCGGAGCACTTTGAGGGATGGATAACGATGGAAGTTAGAAACGAGCATCACGGTTATGGAGAAAGGTTAATTCTGATTGAGTTTGACGAACTATATCAGTTATTCCAGCTAAAGGCCCTCGACAAATCTATCGTCAGTGCGTATTGTCTGTAAGTATTATTTCGCTGTAGTTAAGTCTCTAGCTAGCTCACCTTGTTCATTACATTTTTATAATAATACTCACTATATTATAATTGCAGAATGAAGATTCTCGAATGCAAAAGAGGACACATCTATGACATTGGGTTCATTGACCCATATTGGGTTAATAAAGCAACTCTTCTCATAAATCCAAAGGAAACAGAAGATTCAATTGTGAAGGCGTTAAGGTTTCACGAAACCAAGAGGGAAATACTTTTTCCTTACAACTTCAAGTGAGTGTTATTTGTCCGGTAAACATTTTTTTTGCTTACTCGATGATAAGTGTATAACTGATGAGTTATGTTTGCGCAGCTTCCACTATATTCTTCTAATATTTGAAACTGACAAAGGAAAAGTACTGGTAATGGACTCAAAACATAAACCCCTTAAGGACTGGGAGGACATGCAGGAACTGATCCAACGGTAATTTCAATCTTTATGACACTATATCGACAAGTTTCGTTTATTTTCTGATAACTCACTTAATTCATTTTCTTTGCCGGACAGCGCTTGGAAACGGTTCACAGCAAAGGCTAGGGGTGAATGGAAGGAGAAGCTTAAATTTTAACATCTGAAAGTAAGTGGTACTAGCTATATCCACGCATCTCCTTGATTATAGTTTCGATACCATTATAATGTTATATTATAATTTTGATTGAAACCATGTTCTTGTAAAGTGCTTGAACCAGGGAGATGGGAATAACTTATGTGGATACTATGTCTGCGAGTTCATGCGTCAGACGACATGCGCCAAGCTGGGCAGAGATTTAGAAAAACTTCGTGTACGTCAACCATCACTTTTATCTTATTACCATCTATTGTCTTTAATTAGATATTGACCACTCTTCTTTATATTAGATCGAGCGGCTGCGGAACGGTCTTCTACCAAGGGATCGCCTACGAGCAATTCAAGAGGAAATTTGCGGATTCTTAGACGCAGAAGTCCTAACACCAGGAGGGAAATACTATGTCAGCACCAACTATGCTCGACGAACTTGATGTTCGAATTCTTAGATGCATAGTACTTACCTGTATATTCGAGTCATGGTGCATGGTGGTGTATTAGTATAATTATGGGAAAGAGTACAAACTTGTATATTCTTCACTCCTTACTTGTATATTCGATTCATGGTGCGTACTTACTTGTATATTCTTCAACTATATTCTAATGCGATCACCATATAGTTGTATATTCTAATGCGATCAGCAAACTTGTATATTTTAATAAAATGAAATACAATAAAAAAACGTGGTCGTGTATTAGATGCAGAATACTTATGGGAAACAAATAGGAAAAATTAAACAAACCAAACCCTAAAAGGAAAACAAGAAAAAGAAGAAGAAAATATTCTGTCCTGACAGAGGGCATTCATCCCGGTTCGTATTACGAACCGGGACGAATAGTCCTGGTTAGGGACCAGCCCACGCCCCCACGTGGACGCCCCATCCATCCCGGGTCCTGGTACAACCGGGACGAATGGGTTGGGCATTCGTCCTGGCTGCCCCATCCCGATTGGGCAACCGGGACAAAAGGCCCCTTAAAAACCGGGACAAAAGGGGGGTTTTCTATCAGTGGAAGCTAGCTTCAACGGAATCACTTGATTCGTTTCTCGACGGGATCGGAACGACTCCGCTCTCTCGCCCGGATTGACTTACTACCTTTTACCCATGTTGTTTCGTTTCCCCGCTATTTCTCTTATCTCGTCCTCTTTGTCTTCTGTCTTTTCTATGCGCTATGTTTCGCAATTTAGACATGCACCGTCGACAGATCCGCCACAGCCACATCGGCTGTATCTGCTTAGTAATATATATGTGTTCATAACCGAGTACATCAACTTGCACGTCAGCAGTCAGCCCGAGATTATCATGGATGCATTCGTGGACATACGTAGTATCATGGATGCATGAGTGTGATAGTTTAAGTCTGATGTCGTACACCGATAGCATCCGTAATCTATGTGTACGTAGAGATTCTTTATTTACTTGGTAGCCCTTTGTGGTCACTGTATTCTTCGATACATACATGTGACATATGCCACTACGCAACTAGGCCCTCCGTCGCGCAGCTGCCCGTCGTTGTCTCAGCCTATAAAAGTATGACCATTCCCCACCTCTCTATACTTCTCATATTAAAACTCAGGTAATATGTTCCTTTTTTTCTCTCCATAAAAAGGTGGAGTGGTTCCTAAATTTCCCATAACTATTTCGTTGGCAACCGGTAAGTATAGTTTATGCAGGAACCGCGTGTACGTCTTACAAATTTCCTTTGCAACAAGGTAATAAGAAGCAGGGAATCATTTCAATCTATCAGATGCTTTTGATGTCATGCTAACAAGAGTTTAATTATGATCTTTGGACAGTAATCATAGATTTTTAATCCTCTACACATTCTTAACCGACAGTTCGGATTAAGATATTGGCATGTCCTTCTTTTTTACTTCACTAACAGATTAAACTTATAGATAAGGAACACAAGTGTAGGAAACTTGGAGGGAAGCTCATAGGTAAGATGATCCTTCACATGGCTTCATGTACCATATCAAACCAAGAGTGAATATGAATAGATCTTTCAATTAGAACATATAGTTAGAGCTCCATGTTTCTGTAGACAAATTCAGATGGATAATATATATCACAGTTTGTTAGCATCGCAACAGAGAAGCATATCAATATATCCGATGTTGTTTCTGTCATGCTAAGTAAAATTTAAATTATGATCTCTGGACAGTAATCATGGGTTTATAATTTCACATCACGAGCCTAGAAGATTTTCCACATACATTGGCTTACTGTATCTAATTTAATTCTCTAAAAATTCTTGACCTGTGGTTCAGATTATGATCATGGCATGTCGTCATTTTTCCTTCACAAATAAATTGAACTTATAGAGACGTGGAGGGAAGGTCATAGGTAAGATAAGCCGACAGATGACTAAATGTATTATATAAAACCAATGGTGAATATGTGTAGATCTTTCATTTAAAAGATATAGTCAACATCATGTTTCTGCAGATAACTTCAAAGGAATAATATATATCATAGTTGTTAACATCCCCTTTTTTTGTAATGGATCTTGAGTCATCTGATGCAGTATCGCTGCTTCAGTGTGCTTCATAAATGTCCCTTGCCAGTGAAACATAATTCATAGATCCATCACTTTGGAGGCTAACCAACATATTATTGATACTACTTTTTCCCTCCAACAACCGTGTCTTCGTACATGTACTGCCTTCACCCACGAGCATATACAGATCTTACCTCAGTTTACAATGGAGCCACTAGAAGTCTGATTTCTATATAGTAGTTCTACAAGTTAACATTCCAATATTCATGCTAAGTTGATTGGTTTCTTTCGTGAAGTGATTCATAGTATACCAGTGAACATGATTTAATGAATATTTGTATCTTGAAACATATGAGAATAGAAAAAATAAGTGTTTTGCAAACATAATAAATTGAGCATAATTTATAGAATCATAACAAAATTACAAAGGAGCATCGAGTGGCACTCAGCCGAATGCCTTATACACAACCCAAGAGAGTAGTAGGAAAATAATGTGCGACATGCATTATGAATAAGTATAATTAGGTGCATTTCATTCTGATACAAATTAACCAACACTAAAATAAAAATGTTAACAACACTGCAAACAATGTAAAATATGATGGAACTAAGGCAGCAGAGGTACTTCGACGCCATATACTTATGTTGTACAAAAAACAAAACTTTTATACATACCAACTCATATATTTATATTAATTAAAAAATCTTTGTACCACCATATAAAGCGAGAACATTTCACACTTAAACTTCAACAGAAAGTAAAACAAAATCAAATCAAATTCTAATTAAAATACTATAGTATTTTTTTCTCTACATCTAAATGTCCTCTATGTATTTAAAATTAGCTAATTTGCAGGTTACACATAACATTACTAATGTGAGGATCTAAAGCAACCCGAAGAGAAAAGTGATACAAAGAACTATCTTTCAGTGTGATATACAAATAAAAAGATTGTGTAGTATTTTTTATCAAACTTAAAAATGCATCGCTTTTTCACAGAGCTCATAGGAGCCATTCAGTGCTTCACACATGCATGCAATGCTATGATATAACAGTGTCAAAGTGTTTTAGACGGTGGATTTGGCAAGCATACAAGATTTTGACTTACACTATTTTTAAATGGAGAAGGTAGTAATTTTTTTGATAGAATATATATTTATTCTTTTTACTGTGAGGTATGTTGCCTAATAGTTTGTGCCTTGGGGAGATCGATCAGTAGATATATAGATGTGAATATTGTCATGTTGTCACTATACTATCCTTTCATTCCATAGATATAATGCGAGTAAAGATCTGCATACTTATTAAACATAATTTAAAGACAACATATGTAAATTATTTGATCAGGACTTCATTGAAAATAATGTATCATTCATGCCAGACAGTGGCAACTATGCACTGTTTCATCTTATTAGTTCCAAAATAGTATTCTTTTCCAACAAATTTTGGATGCAATTTCTTTAATAGAAGTTGAACTTATATAGAACTATCAAAATAGGGTAGCCCGTGCAGATGCACGGGTTGACAACTAGTATGTCCTAATGTTTCAGAATTGTTAGAGTTAGGAAAGTTTGGTGATCATTCAGATGTTTATAGACTGTTCTGATTTTGACAGATTCTGTTTTGCATGCATAGTTTGCTTGTTTCAAGTGTTCATATAGCTTATAGTGAGTGATATAAATTATGGGAATGATGTAATACATTAGGTATCATGTGGAAACAATTATGAACCTTGTCTTGACAGTACCTAAGTGAATGATTTATCTTTATTACACTAACCCTTCTCACGAAGTTCCATTAAGTTTTGTGTGAGTGAAGTTTTCATGTTTTGGATGAAATACCGATATGAGGGGTATAATTAGTGACAAGAACCCAACCTTGGGGATGCCCAACACACACACAAGCTAATATTCAAGGAATACTCAAGCATCAGAGCTTGGGGATCCCCTGGAAGGCATCCCCTCTTTCGTCTTCAACACTATCGGTATATCTTACTTGGAGCTATATTTTTATTCGTCACATAATATGAGTTTTTCTTGGATAGTCATTTTATTTTGTTGTTCCCTGTTAGGTGTTATTTATAATATTGTTGTTCAATAAAAAGTTTCAAGAATTGCCTTAGGATGCTTGCATTGCATGTTTGATGTGTGCTGTGTAAAAAAACAGAAACTTTTGCTGTAGTGTTTGAATTTTAATATTTTACTGGAACTTCAAAAGTTTCTGCAATTTTTACACAGTGTTGTCATATAAATTCCTTATCATGTCCTAAATTTTCATAATTTTTATAGTTACAGAGGTACACTGGTTTAATAAATTTGTATAGACTAATTTGTTTAGACAGATTGATGTCATAGTTTTGTTATCTACTTATCCTACAGTTTCCGTAGCCTATATTGGTAGATATGAATTGTGGAAATGATAGTATACAGTACCTAATATTTGAAAATTATTTTGCAACTTGTCTTGGTAGTACATGAAGTGTTGATTTGTTCTTATGTGTACTAACCTATCTCACGAGTTCTTTTCGAGTTTTGTGTGGATGAAATTTTTGAGAATAGGTAAAACCATGATATGAGAGGATTGAACGAGATGCAAAAGCTCAAGCTTGGGGATGCCCAAGGCACCCCAAGTAAATATTTCAAGAAGTCTCAAGTATCTAAGATTGGGGATGCTACGCATCCCACCTCTCTTCATCAACAATTATCGTTAGCCTATGTTAAGACTAAATTTTTATCCAGTCACATGGTGCGTGCTGTTCTTGCAGAGAAATTTTTATTTTGTTTTGATGTTTGAATAAAATCATTGGATCTGAAATTCTTAGATGAGAGAGTCCTCAAATAGTTATTTAATTGTTGGCTACTCATTGATCTTCACTTATATCATTTTGGAGTAGTTTGTCATTCACTCTCGTGCTTCACTTATATCCTATGCGTAAATGGTTGAATGAAATGAATATCATAAATCTGAACTTAACAATGCTTCATATACTTATCCCATGCGAAGTAATGACTTCACATATAGAATTATAGGTGGTAAAAGTTATTGAAAGTTAGAAAACACTGCATTGGTCACTTGAACAATTCATAAAAGAATATTGAAGGAAGAGATATTTCACATATAAATATACTATCTTGGACATCTTCTATGATTGTGAGATTGAAAAAATTAGTTGAAGTTGGACAATCAAGACAACGTAATAAGTTATGCTTGGGTATATTTGTATAGAAGTCATATTGTTATGGATCCTCCGACATGTGGTGCTTGCTTCCACCTCATACTAGACAAAAATTCCGCAACAAGTAGAAATACTACTTGTGCATCCAAACACCCTTAAAACAATTTTGCCATTAGAGTCCACTATACCTACCTATGGATTGAATAAGATCCATCAAGTAAGTTGTCATTGGTGCAAAAAAGCAATAAAAATTGCTCCTAAATATGTAAGATCTTTTATGGTAAAGAAATAAAAGCGACGGACTGCATAATAAAGGTTGCTATCACAAAGGGCAATACGACATAACTTTCCTTTGCATTAAGAGTTTGCACATCCAAAAACAAAAAGCGCATGACAACCTCTGCTTCCCTCTGCGAAGGTCCTATCTTTTACTTTCTAGTACATACCTATATACAAGAGTCATGGTGATCTTCACCACTTCCTATATTTCGCCTTTTTTCTCTTGGCAAGCATCATGTGGTGGGGAATGATCTAGGCATATATGTCTATTCAAATATATTTGATCATGAATTATTATTGTTGACAATTATCTATACGATAAATAAGTTGGGAGGCAAATCTTTAAGTCCCTATCTTTTTGTGTGTTTAACGGATGCCATTTGCTCTAAAAATATGCTTTGAGTGTTAGCAATCATGGAAGACTATATGATAGTTGAGTATGTGGAATTTGCTAAATCAAAGCTCTTACATAGACCCTTCCTGAAAATAAGATGAATTGCAATTGTTTGGTGATTTAAAGCATAGTTTGTTAGTTTTTAGGAAACTTTATGGTCTATACTTTAACATGTGAATAGCTTGTTACTTCATCATGAGAAGCTTTATGAGATGAGCTACTATTTATGATACATAATGATGCTAGAAAAGGTGATTGGAATTATCATTGATCAAACTTGTGCACTTGCTAGCATTCACACTTCATAAATTATTTCCTTTATCATTTACCTACTCGAGGATGAGCAGGAATTAAGCTTGGGGATGCTGATACGTGTCCAAAGTATCGATGATTTTATGAAGTGTCCATGCCATGTTTACAATAATTCTTTATGATTTTGGTATGATTTTATTAGAACTAACCTGGACTGACGCTGTTTTCAGCAGAACTACGATGGTGTTGTTTTTTGTGCAAAAATAAAAGTTCTCAGAATGGGCTAAAAATTTAGTATGATTTTTTATGGACCAAAAGAGACCCCCGAAGCATTGGAGTTGGGACAAAAGAGCCACGAGGAGGCGACAAGCCAACCATGCGCGGCTAGGGGGTGGTCGCACCTGGGAAGCTTGTGACCTCCTCATGGCCCCCCTTGATGTGAGATCGACACCAAAAATTCCTATAAATACATAGGCCTCCAAAAATAAACCTAGATCGGGAGTTCCATCGCCACAAACCTCCAGAGCCACGAAAAACCAATCTTGGCCCTCTCCGGCACCCTGTCGCGGGGGGTCACCATCACCGAAGGCCATCTTCATCATCCCGAGGGGCCATCCACACCATGGAGGCCAAGGACCATAGGGAGAACCTCTCCCCACCAAGGGGGGGCATGGAGGAGGAAGCACAAGGGGGAGACCATCTCCCCTTCTCTCTCGATGGTGCCGGAGTGCCACCGGGGGAACACTCGCCACGGTGATCGTCTTCATCAACATCACCTTCTTTATCACCATCCTCATCTCCTTTTAGTGGCCCACTCTCCCGCACCCTTTTGTAATCCCGTACTTCAACATGGTGCTTTATGCCACATATTATGATCCAATGGTGTGTTGTCATCCTATGATGTTTTGAGTAGATTTGTTTTGTCCTTTGGGTTGATTGATGATCTAGATTGGTTTGAGTTGTATGTTTATTTTGGTGTTGTCCTATGGTGCCTTCCGTGCCGCGCACACGTGAAGGATTCCTGCTGTAGGTTGTTGTAATACATTCATGATTCGCTTATAGTGGGTTGCTTGAGTGACAGAAGCATAAACCCGAGTAAGGGGGTTGTTGTGTATGGGATAAAGGGGACTTGATGCTTTAATGCTATGGTTGGGTTTGACCTTAATGATCTTTAGTAGTTGCAAATGCTTGCTAGAGTTCCAATAATAAGTGCATATGATCCAAGTAGATAAAGTATGTTAGCTTATGCCTCTCCCTAATATAAAATTGCAATAAGGATTTCCGATCTTGTTAACAATTGCCTAGGATAAATCTGCACACCGACCCATCATTATTCCACACCCGCTATTTTTAATATATTGTAATATATTCTAACTTTATGATAGCAACGTCTATTTTTACATTTTAGTCCTTCGATATCATGCAAAGCTATCCTCTTCATACCCACAACATAGTTTTATTTCTCGTTTCTATATGGAAGAAAACATTCGGTGTACGTAGAGTCGTATCCGTGGCCGATAGGACTTGAGAGAATATTCATTTTACCTTTAACTCCTTGTGGGTTTGACACTCCATAGTTATCACTTCCACCTTTGGACATTTGTTCGATGATTCCTTGCACTTGGGGATTATCAGGGGGAGAGCCCCATCCTTCTTCTTCTTCCTTAGCCTCCTCCCTAGGTGTGAGGAGGGTTTCCCCTTTGGTCCATGGCCGCCATGGATCCCGGAGGGCACGAGCCCCTCCAAGATTGGATCTCTCTATCTATCTGTTTGTCTTCTTTTTTCGCGGCTGTTTTCTAACCCCTTCACCGTTTCTTAAAATCCAGAGATCCGTAACTCCGATCTGGCTGAAATTTTTATGAGATTTTTATTGAGAAAATATCTTTCTTGTGGCGGAAGGAGAGCCTCAACTCACTTAAGGGCTGGCCACAAGCCATTAGGGTGCCCCCAGGTTGCGCCCTATTTGCTTGTGGGCCCCTCGGGCATTGTCTTGCGTTGATTGCGACTCCAAAAACTCACATATATTCCAAAAAATTCTTCGTCAATTTTACCCCGTTTGGACTTTGTTTGATATGGAATTTCTGCAAAACAAAAAACACACAAAATAAAGGAACTAACACTGGGCACTGGGTCAATAGGTTAGTGCTCAAAAATAATATAAATTGATAAATATTTACTCAAAAAGAATCATAATATGATAGCATTGAACAATAAAAATTATAGATACGTTGGAGACATATCAGCTAGTGCCACCCTTCTTTGACTTCTTCCTCGCCATACTAGAGCATTACAAGATTCACATTCTCCACCTTCACCCCAACTCCATAATTGAGCATGCGGGTTTTCTCCTTGGGAAACGAGCACTCCACAAGTGCCTCCTTCCACATCGATGACGAGATGTGCAAGACCTTCATTAACATGAAGATGTGAAATAAGGTTGAGAACATCAGGTTGCACTGGGTCTATGTTGATGCCCTGCAGTCCAGCCCTCTCCTGGCGGTCCCAACCGAGCCTGTTGAGAAGATCCCCCGTTGGGAGCACAAGAAGCTAAGCAAAGCTACTGTGGGTCCAATCCTAGCGAGGATGAAGGAGGTGCGTGAGGCCGGGCTCACGGCGGGCATCGTCACCAAGTAATTCATCCATCACCGCAATGCGCCCCTATAGAAGCTCTTGCACCCGGTGTCGGAGATTGGTAAAGCTGAGGACCGGATCCGGCTGGCACAGGGCCGCCTCTCGACCAAAGAGGTGGCAGACGCTTGGGAAGTCTTATTCACAGGGGAGGCGGAGGAGATGCCCCACGTAGGCCTGGTGCACCGCCGGGCCAACAAGTATAAGATTGTCGCGGTGATGCCCCAGTTCGGCCAGTGGGGGCGGATCTGGTCAGATCTCAAGGAGCCCGAGGAGCTTCCCAAGGATTCCTCAGAGACATAGTCTATTTTGGGTGACCGCGACACCACCCGCTCCGAGGAGGAGAGCAGTAGGGAGTCGTCCCCTGATACATTTCCAATGTATCTATAATTTTTTCTTGTTCCATGATGTTATATTATCAATATTGAACATTTAACAATCATTTTTAGCAACTTTATATCATTTTTTGGGACTAACATATTGACATGGTGTTGAAGTGCCAGTTGTTGTTTTTGCTGGACCAGAAGGAAGCAGATGGGCCAAACAACACCACAAGGGGGGGCATGGTGCACACCCTCCACCAGGGTGTGCCAGAGGCCCCTAGCATGGCCTGGTATAGGGTGGGCACCTCGGCCCCCCTCAACCGACTATCGAGCCTATAAATTCTCAGAAAATCCAAAAACCCTAGGGGAGTTCATGAAACACAATTCTAGCCGCCGCAAGTTTCAGAACCTCGAGATCCAATCTAACACCGTCATAGAGGGTTTGATCTTCTTCATAGGTGCCTCTCTAATTTATCATAGAGGGGTGTGAGTAGTCCACCATAGACCTATGGGGCAGTAGGAAGTAGCTATATGGCTTTCTCTCTCTCTATGGTTCTCAATACAATGGTCTCTTGGAGATCTATTTGATGCAATGACTTTTGTAGTGTGTTTGTTGGGATCCGATGAATTTTGAGTTCATGATCAATTTATATCCATGAAATTGATTTGAGTCTTGTTTAATATATTATTTTCATGATTACTTATAGCCTCGTATTTCTTTTTCAAATCTTTGGTTTAGTTAGGCCAACTAGATCGATTTTTCTTAACATGAGAAGAGGTGCTTTGTGATGGGTTCGATCTTTCGGTGTTCTTTCCCAGTGATAGAAGGGGGAACAATACACGCATGTATAGATCTTGTCTACATCATGTCACCATTCTTATTTCATTACTCCATTTTCCCACGAACTTAATACACTAGATGCATGCGAGATAGCAGGCGATGTGTGGAGTAATAGAAGTAGATGCAGAATCGTTTCGGTCTACTTATCCTGGACGTGGTGCATATATAATGATCAGTGCCTGGATATGTTCATGATTACTTGATCTTCTATCAATTGCCCAATAGTAATTTGTTCACCCACTATGTGCTATACTCATGAGAGAAGCCACTAGTAAAACCTACGGCCCTCAAGTCTACTTTTTCAACATATTGCTTTCCGATCTACTATTTGCATCTTTTGTTTTTAGATCTATTAATCCAAAAAAACAAAAATACCTTGCTGCACTTTTTGTTTATTTATTTTAGTTTGTGTTCTTGCAAGATCTATTTGCCAAAACTATCATTACCTAATCTATCATATTATCGTAGAGAGCGTGACAACCTCTTTTTGGCGTCGGGTTGCAAGTATTTGTTGTTTGTGTGCAGGTGTTGTGTACGTGGGTGCATGATCTTCCTATACGTATTGATTCCTTGGTTTTATAAATGAGGGAAATACTTACCGTCGTTGTGCTGCATCATCCTTTCCTCTTTGGGGAAATACCGACGCAGTCTCAAGCCACGTCATCCCCGCTAGCGCGCCGCCGGCTCCGACTGGGTGAGAACAATGACGACGAGGATGAGTTCCAAGTTGTGCCCGCCAGGGCCAGCCAGGCAATAGGCAGAGGTGGAGGTGGAGAAGGACTACAGAGGACAACGAGCCTCTAGGGGCATGGAAGGAGGGGACCACCGCACCCACCGGTGTCGATGGTGTCTGCACCACGCCCTCGAGTGGCTGCACGAGCGAGCTCTGCGAAGGAGGCAATAGTAGTAGCAACGCCATCAAGGAGCGGGATAGGAGGCACTGGATTCCCAACAACAAGTAAGTACCTTCTCCCCCACCCTTCGACCCCTGCCGCTTGGCAACTGCGGTCCTGATGGGCCTCTACACACGTAGGGATCCCGAGATGGCCGCCGAGGAGAAGGAGAATACCAAGAAGAAGAATAAGACCAAGGTTGAGGGACAAACAATTTCAGATTCATAATACTCAATCCACACAAAGAACCTTAAAGAGCACCCCAAGATTTCTATCGTAGAAAGTAGGACAAGAACATGTATCAACCCATATGCATAGATTGCCCCAATGTCACCACATGAATCCGCAAGTTGAGTACCAAAACATATATCAAGTGAATCAATAGAACACCCATTTTCACCATGGGTATTCGCATGCAAGACATATACCAACTTTTCCCAAATCCATAAAAGTATTGAATCCGGTAACGAAATCTCAAAGGGAAAACTCAATTCATCACAACTAGATAGAGAGGGAAACACATCATATGATCCGACTATATTAACAAAGCCTGTGATACATCAAGATCGTGACATCTCAGGAACACGAGAAAGAGATTAAACACATATCTACTAGTACATACCCTCAGCCTTGAGGAGGATTACACACACATTATCGTGGTGAGAAAGAGAGATTTATTGACGGAGAGGTGCAGCCCAAAAGAGATGAAGGCGATGGCGGCCATGACGCCGGCGAATGGAGGCAGCGGTGGCGACGGGTGGCGGCCCCTTGCCCCTCCTTCTTACTTGGTCTTGGTGCTGCAAAGGAGGAGCATCTCCCCTTCTTGGCGGCTGCCAATGGGAGGCAAATTCGTGGCTATTGGTGGCCCTCAAAAATTAGAGTTTTCCTCTCCTTATATGTGCATATGTGATGCTCTATGGACCTCCGATGGATAGACCCTTGATCCAATGGCTCTTGGGCACCTTTAGAACCTTCCCAGGGGCTGCTCACAGGCCTCATGAGTCCCCAAAATCGTGTCTTGGATGAATATATCAGATATGGTAAGAGTTGGACTCAATCACGTCATCAATTCTCATGATCCCGTAATGAGATATTTTCCTTCAGTAAAACGAGTCTCCAGATTGCACCCGAACTCCGTTTTGGACGAACTTGTAGTCAAGAATCACTGCCATAAAATTCGACACACTTTTCTAGTTTTAACGTTTTCCATTTGACGCAATATTCCTGGGTCAACCTGATGATCTCTAAAAACTGTTTGTGGACAGATTTCAGGAAAGTCAGAGTCCTCCAACAAGGCTCCTTTTGCATTTTTTCGACAATTTCCAATTAATTCCTACACTCAAAGTGTGAATCAAGAGCTTCTGCAATTTTCCAAAAATTAATAGGTTAGTCCCAATAAATCATAAAACAATAGTAAGAACATAGGAAAATATGACATGAATACTTCATAAATTATCGATACCTTGGAGACGCATCAATGTAATGTGAAATTACACACATGCATCACATACACATGAGACATACTATCCACATTAAACCTACAAAACAAAGTTGTGCATAGAATCACATTCTACCGGTTTGTGTGATCGTGTACGGAATACAAGGCACTACGTTTTCGGAAAGCACGGATCAAATCTGTATTCTGATCACGCCGAATTTTCTGATCTGACCGGTCTCATCGATCATTGCAAACCTGTTTTGGATTTACGTTTCATAGTTTACCCCGATGGTGGAAACCATCCGGTAGGGATAGGTCGTGTCACGACCTCTTTGATTACGATAGACAGAAAACATAGCCTCAACGATCCCGATGTGCAGGTAATCTCATTAACCGTACACATAGCCGATCTCATGAATGACAACAGATCACATCCGTAGCCTCCACATATCACATATGCTACCGATCTAAAACCAAAACCTATTTCAGAGGCTCTGATATCACTATTGGGTTCTACCTTAAGTGCATCGCGTGCAAATTAAAATTTTCCTATGCACAGAGCATCCAAGAACTTGCTATGTAGATGGATCATAGATCGTTACCACTAGACACGCAGTGTCGTGCAGCGGAAGTAGATTTGAGGAAGCGTGTCCGCAAGGTCCGTCTCCTCCTCACCCGATCTCCCTCGAACATCCTGTCCGATCTCCCGCGAACATGTTCACCAGAGCAGCGCAAGTGCACCGCCTCTAACAGTACCAACACGTGCAGGAGGAACACCGTGTGGCAGACTGCTAGGTCCGATCATACAGTCGACGGCAGCGAGTCGACATGGCTAGTTGCAGCTCATGCAAAATCCCTAATGACTACACCGAAGCGATCAACTAAATGAGTGTGCCGCACCTGCACTATATATAGGCATCCATCACGGGCTCAACTCTTGGGCCTCACACGGATTCTAAAGCCCACGTGTTCCTTCCATTAAGCGCACGACCCTTTTGGTTTTCGTTCACTTGGTCGTGAGTCTGATCACATTCGGCTCGACTAGTCGGTAGCGGCCTGGCCTCTAGCAAAGTGTGCCGACTCCAAGTGTCCGATGAAGCTGGTTAGGCAAACCTGTACTTCACACTTGTGTTCCCTTTGCCACATGATATATGTTGTCATACTCAAGGCGACATGGTCATCCTTGTTGTAGCACGACCACTTTCTCGTTCTGGGGAATCCGACTAACACTTCGGATTATCCCATAATCCTCATCGCATGGCCATGCTTATCCAGGTTGGATCACCCAAGGGGCCTAGAGTATATCTCTCCTAATTAGAGGGGCAAATCCCATCTTGCTCGATCATTTCTCATGTTATGGGTCTGGAGAAGCCCGAAACCTACCTTTGTAATTACCCAGTCACGGAGTAGCGTTCGCCAGCCCAAAGCATGTCTGTCACCATCCCGAGTACATGTGCTAGCTCAGGTCTTAGGACAAAGAACGTATGTTGTAATAGAGACTCACAGATGATCTATCACTACGCCTCATAGTTGAGTTTGTCCAACTCAGACCTTATCTCAACTCAGATCCAACTACATCGAATCCGACCAGATCTTTCTGAGTCCATATTATCCAGCTAGCATCCAATGCTATATGATCAGTGAGACTGGGCCATCCACCGTGTTATATGCTAGTCTAACTAGCTGCGTGTCCACACAACCCTTTCGACTAGGGACCATTTAGGACAGTCATCATATAATGCATAGTCTCACAAACAAGTCACGTACTTGTTAATACACATCACTGATAATGTCCAATGACTATCTTTATTCAGAAACACATAGGAAATATCATCAGACATGATTGCCTTTCGGGCATATCTCCAATAGTAGAGAGGTACACCTTCGAAGCTGAGGTCAGCGGCGGAGGCAGTGAGCCCCGTCACGGCGACGATGATGGCGCCTCGAGCGCCTATACTCTCCTTTAATCATTGATGTAATAGAGTAGGTACGACCCTGTGGGGGCGTGAAAACATTCATATGTCAGTCTTTTCTTAAGTACTTGATGTTTTATGAATTTTCATTTTCCTCCCGAGGCCTTTCTTTCCTTTCACGTTGCCTTTGTGCCTTGTGTCATTGGAACCCATCCCCCAAAGGTAATGATAGGTTTTGTAAATATATAATTGAATAGACCCCGGGGCCATAGTTTTCCCCAGTGGCATCTCTCATGTAGGCAACAAACGGTGGGTAAACAAATTACTATTGGGCAATTGATAGAAAAGCGCATAGTTATGTGATATTCATAGCAATGATCATGTGTATATAGGCATCATGTCCATAAGAAAATATGCCAACTCCTTCCTGCACCTGTTACTATTACTCCACTTCAAGAGCGCTTTTATGCTTGCCTCTCTACGTATTAAGTTCATGACAAATGGAGTAATGCCTGGAGAACGATGACATGATGTAGATAAAGTAAACTCAATCAATATGAATAAAACCCATCATTTTATCCTTAGTGGCAACAATATAAAGACGTGTCTTGTCCACTTTCGTTACTGGGATATAGAGCACCGTCAGATTGAACCCACTACAACACACCCCTCTCACTGAAGAACTATCAATCTAGTTGGGCAAACTATTTCAATAGATCGGAGAAATTTATGAAGCTATAATGATCATGCAAATAAGAATCATAATTTAGAGGTGAATCAAATATTTTTCATGAATAATCTGAAAGATAAACCCAAAATTCATTAGATCCCAATAAACGCACTGTACAAAAGAATTACATCGGATAGACCAAAGCGAAGATGCGATGGTCATTGTATTGAAGATCAAGAGAGAGAGAGAGAGATAGCCATCTAGGTACTAACTACATACCCATAGTTCTATGGTGAAGTACTCACATATCATCATGAGGGTAGGAAGGTTGATGAAGAGGCCCTCTGTGATCGAGCCCTCCCCTCCTGCAGGGTGCCGGAACGGAGATCCATATGGGATCGTGGTGGAAGAGAGACTTGCGCTGGCGTAAAAAGTGTTTCGGGATGCCCTCTAGGGTTTTTGGAATATACGTGAATTTATAAGGCAGAGAACGGGGGTAGGAGGGCCACTGGGGAGGGACAAGCCATTAGGTCGCACCCTGTTGGATTTGCCTTCCTCGTGCAGCCTCCGATCTTCTCTCGAAGCTTCCAGGTCTTCTTTTTGGTCCAGAAAAAATCATAAAAAAGTTTCAGGGCAATTGGACTTCGTTTGGTACTGTAAACCTAAAAAGTTAAAAACACGCAGAAAACAGCAACTGACACTGGGCACTGGGTCAATAGGTTAGTGGTAAAAAATAATATAAATTGGTAAACTATTACTCAAAAAGTATCCTAGAATGATAATATAATAGCATGGAACAATCAAAAATTACATATAGTTGGAGATGTATCAATGCATAGGCGGCTCGTGCCAAGGAAATCAGGATGCATCGAGAGGGAAACAAGAGGGGAAAAACTCGAGGCTTGTTTTCGACTTAGCTCCTTCGAGATGTGTGGCTTGGAGCGAGCCTTCGCAAGGAGCGCATCGTGAGGCGCGGTCCCTCGTGAAGCCTTCCGCCCGTGGGATGCCGCTCGTGAGGCCTCGGGGGTATCATGTAGCCTTGGATATCCTGCACCAGGGAAATTGACAAGTTTTTGCAAGTAATGCAGCAGGGCGCGCCCACAGGTTCGCCTGTGAGTGTTACGGGAGGAGATAGGAGCCCCAAGGACCTGGTGAGGTGATGTACATGAGAGCAGGACTGTGAGCCAGAGCTCAGTCTCTCGGATTTTGTAGTGCTGGTAGGGCTAACCCGAGCACATGCATCATGCCCAGCCCCTGTTCGCATGACAGACATGGGGGAGATCACGAGCGCGACCCCTCCTGAGGCATACTCGGCTGCAAGCACATAGAACTCTGAAGGAAAGAAGCTTTACTAATGCATGAAGTAGGTTCATTACATAACTGGAAAAAATATGTTGTCGTGTTTGACACGGGTCAGCTTGAGGATGTGACGCCGAGGGCCCCTTAAGTAAGTAGGCCGACAACATGGAGCATGGGGAAGCTGGCAGCGTAGAGCATGGGACGTCTGCCAGTGCTGAGCATGGGGCTTCCATGAGAGTGGGAAGGTGCTCTCACGTGCCGGAGGCGGCATGGGTATAGAGAGCCCTGAAGCTTGTAGAACTCCATCTCCCTCGTATTCGTGGGGCACAAATAGAACTTATGGTGATGTCGGGTGTTACATGTGTTTGGTACCGAAACACCCGACGTTGTCATGAGTCAGGCCGCGATGGGCCGGGCCGGGGGGTGGGTGGGTGGGTCAGCCATGGCAGCGGCCGCGGATTTGACATCGATCCAACACGGACTCGAGGCTCCCTGTGGAGGTCACCGCCGAGCCATCGGACCCAATCACCATCGGGCCGTCCATTATCAATGGAGTTGATGTAGATGCAGTTTTAGGTTGTTGGTCGGCTTAGTGAGCAGGATCCGTCTGACTAGACAAATTCTAGTCTGACTGAACCTAGGGGTTTCACGACCGAACGAGCGTCGTTTGAGAGGACGCCTTGTCCGAGTGCACTTGCCCATCCGAGTGAACCAGGGATGAGCTCCAATACCGTGGGCGTGGATATGCTCGTGAGGGCAGGAACGCTGCGCCCTGCTCTGGAGGCGGGCGGGCGCTTAGGGCCATGGACGCTGTGGAGCGGAGGCAGTGAGGCGCAACGATGCCCAAGGTGGACGCCAATGGGCTGACGATGATGTTGACTTGGTGCAGAGCTCGGACAACCATGGAACAATAACTCTCTGGTAGTAATTAGCTTTGAAAGAGTTTACCGTGTCTAGAACTTGAACGCATGACTACCTGCATGCAAGAGGCCTTAATTAACGGTAATTTAGCAACACCTAAAGCAGGTGATGCATGTGATGGGAGTTTCCATCTTTCGTGGACTGCTTTTGGCAAGCAATTGATTGCCATGCCGCGTGCTTGTGCAGGCAACACCAGAAGGATGCTCTCCCCTGTAGGGGCCATCATTGAGCCAGCAACACCGGTGAGAACTGAGCACCACGCAGGAGGTGTGCCTCTACCATGGAGCTCTCAGCCGAGCGGATGCCCAAGCACAGGAGCTCCGCGTTACTGCCTGTTTTTCTCTATTCATAGCTAAAAGAGAGGAGTCTTGCATCATCGATCAGGACTACGCCTCCACGGAGCGGACGCGGACGTTGAGAAGGCGATCGGCTGGGGAAGCCCTGTTGCGCGGAGGCAGCCATCGGGCAGGCGACCGGGCGGAGCGGCGTCCGGACCAATACTTTTGTGGCACGGAAGCTGTTGTCTGTACAACGACTGGGTGGAGGAGGTCAATGCTGGTGATTACGCAGTGCCTCCGCTGTGTCGAATAGAGATTTTTTTTTTCTCCTCCATTTTTGATGCTTTAGTACTCGTTGCGGAGATGAACGATGAACCGCATGAATAGGATATTAAACATAGCTGAATGAAGACACATCAACATCATGGCTTGATAAACACCATGCCCCTCGGTGGGCGCCAACTGTTGTCAAACAATAAAAAGGGGTAGTGTAAATGAGCATGATCTATCGAGATGAAAATGGGTAACACGGTGATTTTAGCGAGTTCGGGCCTCTCGCGGTGGACATAACGACCCTACGTCTTGTTCTCTAGAGAGGCTTTTCTTATGTTTCATGAACATAGAGTTACATGGTGTATTTGAGAAGTAAGAGAGAACATATCTCCATGCCTGAGCTAAGTCATGATACTAATGGCGAGAGAGCAAAGGGAGAAGAAAGAGCTAGCTGAGCTATTTGGTGGGGTGGCTTATATAGAGTGCGCCACCCCTCACCTCTTATGTTATAATGTAGGGCATTAGTGCCATGATGTCAGCTCACTTTGAAACCTCCTCTATGAGGATGATGCTTCGACTACCTTGTTGGTCTTTGCATACCCGAGTGAGACATATGGCCAAGTGGTTGACTGTCATCCGAGTGGACGGAAAATACTAACCCGTGTGGATAGTATGTCGGTATTTGTTTGGACCCACCTCATGTGTGGACCCCATGCTTCTATGATAATTTGACCCTTCATGGTCCTACCTAATACGTGTATCCCCAACACCAATCATTTTAAGATTTTCATCATGATTACGGTAAAAACCCTGATGGTAGAGCTTTTTCTAAGATTTCTCGCTTATCTCTCAACTTAGCGGTCCTCTCCTTACTTTCATTAATAGATAATTTGATAGATTTAATAGTTCATTAAAACCATGCTAGGGTGGCAAATACTTATTTTTAAGAGTTTCAACATCAAGAGCAATTATATCCATATTTTTAGCCAAAGTGTCAATCACATGCAACTTTTCTTCTACCGTAGTGTTGAAAACCTTTTCAGAATTAATAAATTCTTTAATTGTGCTCTCAAAATCAGAAGGTATCCTATTAGGATTTGTAGAAGAATTTCCATAAGAATTTCCAAAGTTTTTAGAGGAATTACCGGGATACGGTCTAGCATTGAAATTTCCTCTATAAGCATTGTTGTTGAAATTATTTCGTGAGATGAGTTCACTTCAATAGAATCATTATTTTTCTCAATCAAATTAGACAAAGTTGTATAATTGGGATCAACATTATCATTTTTATTAGCAACCATATTCATAAGAGCATCCACTTTTTCACTCAAAGTAGCGATTTCTTCGACAAAATTTACCTTCTTACCAGTTGGAGCTCATTCGGTATGCCATTGAGAATAATTTTTCATAATGTTGTCCAGAAGTTATGTGGCCTCTCCTAAGGTCACATCCATAAAGGTACCACCTACAATAGAATCTAGAAGATCTCTAGACACAAAGTTTAGTCCAGCATAGAAAGCGTGGATAATCATCCACAAGTTAAAGCCATGAGTTGGAAATTTTTAATCATCAATTTCATTATCTCCCAAGCTTGTGCAACATGTTCTTGATCTTTCTATTTAAAATTCATTATTTGATTTCTAAGGGGGATGATCTTAGCAAGAGGAAACTACTTGGCAATAAAAGCATCTTTACAGTTATCCCATGTTCCAATACTATTATGAGGTAAAGATGAAAACCAACCTTTAGCTTTATCTCTTAGTGAAAAAGAAAATAATTTTGATTTCAAAATATCATTATCCATATCCTTTTTATTTTTCATATCACATAATTCAACAAAGGTATTAATATTTGAAGCGGAATCCTCTAGGACTTCTCGAAAATTGATCTTTCATGACAAGATTCAGCAATGCAGCATTAATATCAAATGCCTCCGCACTAGTGGCGGGTGGTATAGGAGTACTAATAAAATCATTATTATTAGTATTTGATAAATCACACAAGTTAGTAGTATCTTGAGACATGGTGACCACACAAGCAAAGCAACAAGCAAGACAAGTAAACTAGCAAGTAAAGAAAACTAGAAGCAAACTAGTAATAAGCCATGGTAAATATTTTTGTGTTTTTGTTTTTTGTGAGACATGGTGACCACTCCCACCGAAGAAATATCAATCTAGGTGCCCAAACTATCTCAATAGATCGGAGAGCATTAGGAAGCTACGATGATCATGCAAATAAGAATCATAGTAATCAGATTGGACTCAGATACTTCTCATGGATAATCTGAACATAAACTCACACTTCATCATATCCCAACAAACATACCATACAAAGGGATTACATCAGATAGATCAAGGCAAAGATGCGATGAACATTGTATTGAAGATCGAGAGAGAGAGAGATTGCCATCTAGGTACTAGCTACGGACCCGTGGGTCTGTGGTGGACTACTCACACATCATGGTGAGTGTAGCAAGGTTGATGAAGAGGCCCTCCGTGGTTGATATCCCCTCCGGTAGGGTGCTGGAACGGAGGTGTAGATGGATTCCTGTCGAAACAGAGACTTGTGGGAACGGAAAAAGTGTTTCTGATGTTTTTAGGGTTGATGTGAATTTATAGGTCGGAGAACAACGTCGAGAGAGCCACCAGGGGGGCACCACATATCTGGTCACCCCCTGGTGGCGCTGTGGGATATGTGGTGGGGCCTTGGTACAACTTTTGGCCTTCCTCCAAAGCTTCTAGGTCTTATATTTGTGCAGAAAAAATCATCAAAAAGTTTCGTGGCAATTGGACTTCGTTTGATACTGTAACTGTGAAAAGGCAAAACAGGCAGAAAACATGAACTGACAATAGGCACTGGGTTAATAGGTTCATGCTCAAAAATATTATAAATTGGTAAATAAATACCCAAAAAGTATACTCGAATGATAATATATAAGCATGGAACAATAAAAAAATATAGATACATTGGAGACATATCACACGCTTCAGCTCCTAGATGTCGTCATGGGTGACGTAGGAGGCCTCCCACTCACCCTCGAAACTGAACCGGCCATGGCCGAACGGGGGAAGTGGTTTGAGGACATTTTTGGGAGGAATGGATCTAGGTGCTTAGACCTCAAGAGACCAAGAAGGCGATAGTAATGGGGGGTTTGAGAATCATATGGAGGCTTTGGTGGCTATTTCCCTTTTATAAGCCGTTGTAATACCAAGAGCCCCTTTGCTATGCTACAGACCTCATCACTTCCCTCTATAATCGTGTGGTTATGCGCATGTGGGATAACCTGAATCATGGATGATATCCCTTAAACAACGGGGCACGATCTCTATATTGATGGAACGTTCCAATAAAGGAAATGCCTCGAACCACGAATCAAGTTTTCATAACTAGTTAGTGGTGGTGACCGACCGCGAACTTTCTCTAAAGTTGTTAGAAGAAGGCATTGTTCACACTCGAGCGGTTGGAATTCGAGGCTAAGTCACACATATTTTTCGGAAATTGGGAAGTTACCGGTGGTCGAACTAGTATTGGTCGAACATAGAAGGGCAGAAGAACTCGTCCCGCTAGCCGGAGAATTTGGTGCGCAAGGATAATAAGGATCAGTGACCTCGGCATTGGAGGCTAGTTCGGGGGGCTACTGAGGGAGTCCGGTACTAAGGCTTCCTCAGGCCGCCGGCCTATCACTTATGGGTCATACAGGTGGGCCGCTCTGTGGCTATTGCTTGAAGGCCGAGCTATGAGGCGACTTCGTATTCGGGAAGGAAACCTTCGGTGCTTTGGTGTCTCCTCAAAGTCAAGATAGAAAGATCGACACATTTATCCCCTGATGACAACCGACCATGTGTGACCCTAGGTACCCCTAGTGTCTATATAAACTAGAGGGTTCAGTTCGTAGAAAGAGGAAAACCACCATCCTACTCATCTAGGGTTTAGTTCATCTGGTCTCATGGTAGATCGACTCTATAATCGCCATATACATCAATACAATCAAGAAGGACGTAGGGTTCTACCTCTTCGAGAGGGCCCGAACCTGGGTAAATATTGTCCCTGTGTTTCCGGTTCCCCATTGAGCCAAGATCCGCAGCTCGGGACCCCCTACCCGAGATCCGCCGATTTTGACACCGACACCTCCCAATTTGATCCCATAGGTGGTTGTCATAATAGTTTCATATGGTTTTCTAATTCTCTTCCTTGGGAAGTGTTTCATCCCTTTCTCTAATGGTAATTGGAATCTTATATTTCCTTCTTTCATATCAATAACCACACATATCGTTCATAGGAAAGACCTACCAAGTATTATAGGACAAGACGGATTTCATTCAATATCAAGCACAATGAAATCCATGGGCACATAATTTATACTTGCAATTATAAGAATGTCATCAATTCTACCCAATGGTTTCATAATAGTTGTATCTGCTAAGTGCAAGTTGAGGGAACATTCATCCATGTCGGTGAGACCTAGAACGTCACATAAAGATTTTGGTATAGTAGAGATTCTATCACCTAGATCACACAAAGCATTGCATTAATAATACTTAATTTTAAATTTAATAGTAGGTTCCCATTCATCTTGAAATTTCCTTGCTATTTAAATTTCAATCTTTAGCTTTTCTTCATTAGCTTTTATAAGAGAATCCACGACATGTTTAGTAAAAGCTTTATTTTGTTCATAGGAATTGGGTGAATTTATCATGGATTGGAATGAAGATATACATTCAATAAATAAAAAATTATCAAGATTGAGTCCTTTACAATCCAATGTAGTGGGTACATCACTATCTAAAGCCTTGACCTTTTCAAACCCACTTTTGACAGTCTTATCGTTAAGATTATCACCCTCCGAATAATTGGGACGCCTTCTAGATAAAGCTGTCTGAAAGAGCATGGTGCCCCCATGTTTGATTTTCGTAAATGATGACAATCCATGTGGACTAATGGTTGTCATGATTTATATTTGAAGGGTTTGTTCATAGATCACCCATTTGTTGGTTCAAGGATATAAGAAAGGGATTATGTGCGACCAAGGTACTATTCAAGGAATTATCCAAAGATTGGTCATGTGATATTTGAGTCTATGCAAGCATGTCTTGAAAATGAAGATTGTCATGACAGTCATGTCTACCTTTAAGACATCATCTTTATGAAGAGAGAAGATGAGATACAAGGTTGATAAAGACTAAAGCAAAGAGGGATTAAAGTTGATCAACACACAAAGCATAAAAGGTGTAGCAAGTAGGATCAAATGAACCTATGTTATGTAATCGTTGCCCATTACGCTTTATGTACTAACCCATGATCTTTGTTAGGTGTCCATGTGCAGTTAGCTATTTTTCCATGGGCTTGTATAAAAAATAGGATCTCATACAACCCATGGAGTATGACATATAATGATGATCATCATAAAGATTGCGGTATGCATGTTCAAGTGGAACATCACGAAGAGACCAGATGCTTGAAGCTTGTCGTTCATTTTGGCGATAATGGACTTGTGAAGATGTGCCAAAGAGAGGATGATACATCTCCAATGTATATATAATTTTTGATTGTTCCATGCTAATATAATATTATTCCAGGATACTTTTGAGGGATTTGTTTACCAATTTATAATAGGTTTGAGCACTAACCTATTGATCCATCTCCCAGTCCTAGTTGCCATTTTTTTGTGTTTTTAACTTTTCAGGTTTACAATACCAAACGAAGTCCAATTGCCACGAAACTTTTTAATGATTTTTTTGGACCAAAATAAGACCGAGAACCTTCGGGAGGAGGCTAGGAGAGCCACGAGGGCCCACAAGCCAATAGGGCACGCCACAAGGGGTGCGCCCTGATGGCTTGTGCATCCCTCGTGTGCCTCCCGACGCCCCTCTCTGGCCTATAAATTAACATATATTCCAAAAACCCTAGGAGCGCTCCCGAAATACTTTTTCCACTGCCGCAAGTCTCTGTTCCGATGGAAGGCCATCTACACCTCCATTCCGACACCCTGTCGCAAGGGAGGTCAATCACGGAGGGCTGATGTCTACTACACAACCATCTTCTTGTAGACTCGTGTTGGGCCTCCAAGCGCCGAGTTTTGTACGGGCAATTTTCCCTCAAGTGGATGACCTATGGTTTATGAATCCGTGGGAGGTGTAGGATGAAGGTGGTTTCTCTCAAGCAACTCTGCAATCAAACACAAGAAATCTCGTGTGTCCCCAGCTCACCCAATACAATGGCAACTTGTATAGGTGCACTAGTTCGGCGAAGAGATGGTGATACAAGTTCAATATGGATGGTAGATATAGGTTTTTGTAATCTGAAAATATAAAAACAGCAAAGTAACAAATAGTAAACAACGAGCAAAATGTTGTACAAATGCTTGGAAACAAGGCCTAGGGTCCATACTTTCACTAGTGCAATTTCTCACAACAATATTGACATAGTTGGATCATATGTAAGTACCTCTCGTGCAACAAAGAGTTCACTACAAACTCACAAATTGCAGAGATATAACAAAGAAATTATTGTAGGGTATATGAAACCACCTCAAAGTTATCTTTTCTGATCAATCTTATGAGCTATCCCTATAAGTGTCACGGACAGCCCTAGAGTTCGTACTAAAATAACACCTTAAGATACACATCAACCAAAACCCTAATGTCACCTAGATTCTCCAATGTCACCAAAAGTACCCATGGGCTTGATTATACGATGTGCATCACATAATTGCAGATTCATGATATTCAATCGAACATAAAGAACTTCAAAGAGTGCCCCAAAGTTTTTACCGAAAAGTCATGACAAAAACATGTGCCAACCCCTATGCATAGATTCCCAAGGTCACGGAACACGCAACTTGATCAACAAAACATATATCGAGTGGATCACTAGGACATACCATTTTCACCACGGATATGCCATTGCAAGACATACATCAAGTGTTCTCCAATCCTTAAAGACTCAATCTGATAAGAAAACTTCAAAGGGAAAACTCAATTCATCACAAGAAGATAAAGAGGGGAAAACTCCATATGATTCATCTATATCAATAATGCTCGCGCTACATAAAGATCGTGCCATATCAAGAATACGAGAGAGAGAGAGAGAGAGAGAGATATCAAACAAATAGCTACTGGTACATACCCTCAGCCCCAAGGGTTAACTACTCCCTCCTCGTCATGGAGAGCGCCGAGATGATGAAGATGATCTTCGGTGATGGTTTCCCCCTCTGGTAGGGTGCAGGAATGGGCTCCCAATTAGTTTTTCGTGGCTCTGGAGGCTTACGGCGGCGGAACTCCCGATCTAGGTTTATTTTCGGGGGTTTCTATATTTATAGGAATTTTTGGCATTGCAATCATGTCAAGGGGTGCTACGAGGTGGTGACAAGCTTGCTAGGCGTGACCAGGGGGTGGCCACGCCTGGCAGGCTTGTGACCTCGTCGTGGCTCTTCTAGCCCAACTCCAATGCTTCGGGGGTCTCTTTTGGTCCAAAAAAAATCATACTAAATTTTCAGCCCATTCCGAGAACTTTTATTTCTGCACAAAAAATGACACCATGGTAGTTCTGCTAAAAACAACAGTCACTCCGGGTTAGTTGTAATAAAATCATACCAAAATCATATAGAATTCTTGTAAACATGGCATGAATACTTCATAAATTATAGATACGTTGGAGACGTGTCAAGGGCCTCTTCATCAACCTTGCTGCCCTCACCATGATGTGTGAGTAGTTCACCATAGACCAACGGATCCGTAGGTAGTACCTAGATGGCAACCTCTCTCCCTCTCCCGATCTTCAATACAATGTTCATCGCAACTTTGCCTTCATCTATCTGATGTAATTGCTTTGTATGGTGTGTTTGTTGGGATCCGACGAATTGTGAGTTTATGTTTAGATTATTCATGAAAAGTATTTGAGTCAAACATGAATACTAAGATTCTTATTTGCATGATCATTATAGCTTCGTAATGCTCTCCGATCTATTGAGATAGTTTGTCTAACTATATTGATATTTCTTCGGTGGGAGTGGTGCATTGTAGTAGGTTCAACCTGACGAGTTGTTACACCCGAGTGACAGAAAGGGACAAGTTGGGCCTCTGTGTTGCTTCTAATAAGGTTAAAAGGATGGGGTTTATTCATATTGATTGAGTTAACACTATTGCAGTGTGCTGCTAACACGACACATCAATCAGAGACCCTTCGACGAAACTGTATGCGATGCATGAATCTCAAACGGAATAGTGCAAACTTCGTCGCTAATGGTACGAACTGTGTGCGAAGGTGGATCCATCAAATACAATTCAGAAAGTAGTTGTGTGTGTGATCTATGATAGACAGTTTGTTCTTATGAACCGTTTGTGATTAGAGAAGATAAGAGAAACGGTTATGAAAACTACAAATGTGTGCGAAGTATGGAATACAGTTCACTCGGATAAAGTCTCTGCGTTGATACAGTAGAGCACAAACAATTCAGCATAACAAGATGTGTGCCATATATAGTAAACAGGTGAGTACTGAGAATCGTGTGTGAACACCAGATATAACATAGACGATTGGTGATAATAACGTGTGTGAGTTGTGGGAAAAAAATTCTAGTATACAATTGTTAGCGATTTATGAACTCATCACCGACGGGTTTCATAGTTTTGTCTGTGTGTACTGTGATTTGCTCTGTCTGCATAACATCAATGTTGCGCCTACAGAACAACAACATATGTACTTATATGAACATGATTGCATAGAGAAATAGAACACAATGTAATTTCAAATATTGTATCACAAATACCAGCAATATTACAATGTTTAAATTCCAGCATAACGAGGCCCAAATTCAAAGATTACAAGTCACAAACTAATATTAGAAATCAAATCCAATATTCAGGATCCATGGGATCAAATATTTCTGCGAAGGTGTCATCCACTTAGAAGTCATATACCGGCTTTATAGAATCGCTTTTGAATAATCTTTCATATGAAATTACAAAGTGAAAATCAGCTTCTGCAGAGCCTTTTCCAGTCCGTTGTAGACGCCTCAGCTGGTTAGTAAACCATCGATTCTGGCACACTAAATATAGAGCAAACCTGATTACCTTGAGCACCCTTGCTTTCTGAACAAAGAAACTGGCAAACTGAATCTCTAGATTGGTGCCTCGGTACTCGTTCAAAATAATTTTCTTGAGATGGAGTTCAAGGCATTTGATGGGATTGTTATATTGCACCAGCTTTTTCACACAAACTCCTGCTTGTATCTACAAAGGAAGACAACATATCACTGCTTAGATGCAGTATCGAACACTGCAGACCTCTTTGATTTGCATGATTTATAAAATACACTAATAGATTGGCATGCCATCTTCCATCATTCATGATTAATATCTCCAAAAAATGTATAGTACACATTTCATTGTAATCATGGGTAAAGGTACCAAAAAATTGAACTCTGGTGTGGTTAAGAATTAACAGGAAAGGAACATCACCTCAACGTATAGCTTCTCTGTGCACAGAAAGCATATAAGGAACATACTAACTTCATCCAGATTGGGGCCGATAGATTGTAGTGCCAAGATCTTCATTGTTCGCATAGACAATGCGAGGCTTCTTGATGACTGATACATCTCCAACGTATCTATAATTTTTGCTTGTTCCATGTTGTTATATTATCATTCTTGGACGTTTTACCAACATTTTATTACCACTTTATATCATTTTTGGGACTAACCTATTGACATAGTGCCAAAGTGTGAGTTGCTATTTTTGCTTCTTTTTTACTTCACAAAAAATCAATATCAAATGGAGTCCAATCGCGATGAAACTTTTTGGAGATTTTTTCTGGACAAGAAGACACCCAATGGACCAAAGAATTGCCAGGGGAGTGGGTCGAGGAGGCCACAACCCCCCAGGTCGCGCCAGGGGGGCTGCTTGCACCCTGGTTGGTTGTGCCCTCCTCGGGGCCCCTCTCCACCGCCTATGACACCTATAAATTCCCAAATATTCCAAAAACCCTAGGGGAGTTGACGAAACACAATTCCAGCCACCTCAAGTTCTAGAACCTCGAGATCCAATCTAGACACAATCACAGAGGGGTTTATCTTCATCATAGGTGCTTCTCTGATGATGCGTGAGTAGTCCAAAATAGACCTACGGGTCCGTAGGCAGTAGCTGGATGGCTTCCTCTCTCTCTCTCTTATTCACAATACAATGCACTAGTGGAATGTCGATCAGTAGTCCCGATCGGGATGTGCCTTTAGTACCGGTTCCCCAACCAGTACTAAAGGGTCGGGACTAAAGGTCCAAACCGTTAATACCAGTTGGCCCACGGACCGGTACTAAAGGCCCACCACGTGGCTGCCTGCGTGGGCTGGTGGTGGAGGACTTTTGTACCGGTTGGTGCTACCAACCGGTACTAAAGGCCCACCATGTAGCTGCCTGCGTGGGCTGGTGGTGGAGGACCTTTAGTACCGGTTGGTGATACCAACCGGTACTAAGTGTTCTACTTTTTTAGCTTTTAATTAGGTTTTAGTTTTCCATTCATTTCAAATTTATTTTACGGTGCTACATATTGTAAACATTACACATGCTGATGCATATATATGTAATATAATATACAATATCTCATACACAGTATATATACAAATGGAATTACACAACCATATATATTCTGGGACTTATAACTTAAGGCCCAAAACCCGACCGGGACTAGCTAGCTAGTGCTCCGGATGAAATCTTAGTTTTCTACTACTGATTTGCTGGTATTATTGAGGCGGCGGTAAGGAATAGTGCTCTCCATTTACATCAATGGGATGTCTAAGAAGAAATGCCGCAAATTGCTCTTGAAGTGCTACAAAGCGTTTCTCGGGTGAGAGCTTCGACATCATCTGCCAAACCTGGAGTTGTCTTTCACGTGCTCCTCTGCGACGTATATGACCTTCAGTCTGGATGAGAATGTCCTCGCAGAGGAAGTATCCACATAAATTTGTCCCCTGTGGCTGCTTCGCGCACTTTGCAAAAGAATAGAATTCAATAAGATAATTAATAATCAAGCATGTGATAATGGTATTGAAACTAGAATTAAAGAGATGTGCGGACCTAGTAGTACAACTTAATTACCTGCATCTTTTTCCACTCCAGCTTCGGTTTCCATTGACGACCATGATGGTTTTTTTATCATGTTTTTCCAAACACTAAGCGGCAAAGAAAAAGAACGAAAGAGTTATTGTAATTACTTTTGGTATCAGGAAATAATGAAAGAAAGCAAGGTCGATAAAGATTGAAATTACCGTTCTATCATAAAATACAAGTCCACGTATGATTGTTCTAGTGTATCTAGTGAGTCATACACTTGAACAAGTCCATCAACGAGGATAATATTTAGGAGGATATAGTGGTCTCTGCGCAAAAGTTTATATAATTAAGCAGGCATGCATATAACTCATCAACTACACTTGACAGCGAGCTAGTAAGAAAAAATAGAATGAGTGGTATACAAGAGAGTAAACACTCACCCCATGTTGTAAGGAAATATTATAGTAGATTTGGTATTCATTAGTGCCTCTAGAAAATTTTCCAAGAGATCTTTTGTGTCCGTGGCATAATGTTTTACCACATGACCATTAACGGTACTTGGGTCGATGAACCCAATGTCATTGATTCCCTCTTGTTTCAATTCCCACATATTCAATATGCATAATAGCATAAAAAAGAACATATATAGTGAGGATAAGCCAATGAACGATATCTTAGATAGAGACTTAAATTATTAAAGATATAAATCACCTACAGACAATAGCAACTGATGAGAGTTTCGTCGATAGAGTCCATGTGTTATAACTGGAAAAGTTCTGAGAATTCAAGACATATGTCACATCCATTAACAGAATGCTCTTTCCTTACTTTGACCATGACCGCCGTCTCCCCTCACTTTGCTTCACGCAGGTACCAATCATGCAACTATCGCATCGCAGTTGGTAGTTCCTTGTACTGCTCAGGTGTGACAAGTGGTTTTCTGATGGCATATAGCATTGCGTACTTAGTTGCACCGTACCCGCGGATTTCCTCGGTGCCAAGGATTTGGCCAAGAGTGAGACCTGTAGCCTCTACTTCTTCAAGGTCGATTGGGTTGCCTTGCACGTCGGCTGATTGGATCAATTTCTTGCTTGGATTGGTACTCACTGTAACATCCCAAACTTTGGAATGTTATAATAATTATTAGAATGATTGTTTGTTTGTTTGAGTGATTGAAAGTGAGTGAAATTTGAAACTTTTGAAAATTTTGAAAGTTTGATGAGAGGGAATGAAATGACTTTCCCAAAACTTTCAATCTGCATTTTGATCACCAGGAATTCAAATTCATTTCATCACAAAACCCTAGAGTGAAGATGACATGACTTCTTCCATTTAAAGAAATGAAAAGGGATTTGAAAATGATTTGAATTTCCATTTTTGAAAATATTTCAAATTCAAAAAAAAACTTTATGCAACTGAATGATTTTCATGAGAGAAGATAATATGACTTCTTCAAATTATATAAAATATGAATTGGAAGTTAAAAAAAAAGAATTGAAAGAGCTTTTGAAAACCTCTGGATTATTTTGAAAAATCCATTTCATATTGGTCCCTATCCAAAATTTTCAAAGAATTCAAAACCCTGACAAAAATTTGAGAGGAGTAACATGACACTCCAAGACAGGGGTAATTTGTGAAGTTTTTGAATCATCAAACCCAAAAAGTTATTTGAAAAATATTTGCAAAAGTAAATAAAGCCAATTAAAGCATTTTCTGAAAAATGATTTTTTCAAAATTATTCAAATGCCAGAATAAAAATGTCCATTAAATGGCATTTATTATTCTGTTAATTCTGATATAAAATTTGACTATATTTGGAATTTACTAGAATGCATTGATCAAGTTTTATGGCTCTGGTAAAATCATAAATAGGAAACGGTAACGGTTTATAATAAAACCGGCCGGCCCACAGCCTTTAAAGCCGATTTTATTTCGTAACGGTCACCGCTATAAGACCCCCTCTCGCTCTCTCGCTGACACCCTGGCCCCACCGCCCGATCCTCTCTCCCGCGCAGTCGTCCTCATCCTCCCGCACGCGCCGTCGTCGCCGGCTCCCCTCCACGCGGATCTCCTCCCTCCTTACTCCCCCGACCCCTCTGATCCCCTATAAGAAGCCCCGCTCCCCCTCCGCCCATTCCCCTTGTTTCCCCCTCCTCCCGTGTCCTCCCGACGCCGGAATAGCTCGCCGGAGCTCACCCCGACCGCCGCGCCATTTCTGCTCCACAGCTCCACCGAGCCCTCCCTCCACCTCCTCTCGCTCACGCGCACCTCCACATGCACTCACCCGTGCACCAAACCCACGGGAACTACCTCCCCGTCGAGCACCCGAAGGTCGCCTCAGCCTTCGAGCTCGCCACCGACGGCTCCGTCAACCCCTCGCCCCACTGATGCCACCCATCTCATCGCCGTCGTCGCCCGCATCGAGTGGTGCCTTCGCCATCGCCGGAGGGTCACTAGAGCACCGTCCCGGACGACCACGACATTTCGGACTCGCCGGAGAAAGCCCTCGCCGGCGACCATCTCACCGTGAGCCCTCCCCTCTCTCTCTCAACCGTTGGATCAAACTCCTACGCGCCAGATTAGAAGAATTAAACGCCGAAGCGTTTTCCTCTAATGTCCGGTCACCCGCTCGCACGCGCATCCCGTAGCCAATAGCAGAGCGCCACGTCACCACCCCTGTCCGTTAGAAGCCATTTTTTTTCTGTTTTAATTTCAAAAACAGAGAAAGTTCTGATTTTATTTTCTTTATATCTCTTAAACTACTTAATGTTTTTAATTTATTTCTTTTGCATTAGATCAACAATTTCATCTAGTTTCTGTGAATACCAAATTTGACTATGTTTGAACATTTAAATTTGAATTTGAACAGATTTGATTTAAGTTTTGTTTTCTGAATATCATGATTTCTAAAATGAATTTTTGAATGATTCTTTTTCGTACTTGTCACTAGTGACCATAGCTATCATTTGGTATATTTTGAGAATTTTATAATAAATTTAAATAGTGTTTTCAAACCAAACAGAATCTGTTTAGTTTCATATTAGTTTATCTACTTTGTTTTATTTTTGAAAATCTGAATATGATTTATATTAAGTTTAAGATTTCATTTAGTTTTGTTGTTCCAAACCTTAGTAATTTACTTGCTGTTAACAAAAGTTAATTTGCTTAGTTTATAAATTTTGTTGTAGGGATCTATACCTCTTTCAAATAGGTATAGTTGTTTTAAAAGCAAATTTGTTAGTAACAATTCTTCTAAATAAAGTTTTAAGTATTTAGATTCTGTTTTCAAATAAAGTTTTTACTAATTCTTTTTTGTAAATAAATGTTTTAAACAAAAATAGTTTAGTTTTACCCTATTATTATAGGAAACTATATTTTTCTTCAATAGGTAATGTTTTATAAAACAAATTAGTTTTAATAAGTAATTCTTTCACAAGAGTTTTAGATGACTTAATTTTGTTTTATAATAAAGATTTTATTTAATTACTTGCTGTTAACTTAGTTGTTTCATAATTTGTTTTCTCTTAGTTTATGGTTGTGCTTGTAGACAAACACTTATGTTGTTTAGAATGTTGTTTTCATAGTTTTAGTTGTTTTTCAAAAGTAATTCATTTTGCTAGAAAAATATTTACTAAAATCCTTTTATTATATTTTACTTTTGTTTTGGGTTTTGTGTTACTTTTGAATTTGTTGGAGTTTTGTGTTTCAACTTTGTCTTAAGTATTTCTTCATCAACCTTGTTGCTTTTGTTTTGTGTCACTTTTGATTGTTAGAATTGATTGTTAGTATGATTGCTTATATGAATGCAATGCTTGTTTATATAGATTTTCATCGGAGAGTGACTAATAGTTCTATCAAGTTATTTCTGAGAGCAATCTTTCTCTGCATCAACAGTACAGGCAAGTTCACCTTGACCATCTATTTCATACCTATGTTTTTATTGCATGTAGTGACATCATTCAGCACATCCCTCCCGTAGTGTTATTGAAATTCTTGTAGTTGAGTAGAATGCATGAGGTAGGAACCCACCACTGGTTACTAAAGCCCCGGGAACGTTAGTTACTTTTATGCTATGCTAAAGTAGACGGGGTTTGGTATGAGCGTTCGTGAGTGGTGTGAAGAAGGACTCTACGTCAAGACGACAACTTCATGAAGACATTTTCAAGTCCTGCATCTTCAAGTCCTCAAGACTTCAAGACTCGAGAAGACAAGTTTTCAATACACACTACTGGGTGAAGGATGGTTGATTGGGCATCCCTGGAGAAACCAGTGGATGGCCGGGATGCATGGAGAAGCGCCATGACATCTTGCGGAAAGCTTCACCCAGACTCAAAGAGAAGGATGAATACTTCATGCCCGGAAGCTTACCTGTGTAGCCACAAGTCATTATGGGCTCTGGCTTGGTTGATCTTTGTTGTGACTCTGCTGGGCAGTGCTACGAGATGTAGTCGACGTTAGGATTGGGATGGGCACTGTCGGACAGTCAGGGAAGCACTCTGAAAGACCATGTTTCTTTCATCCTGTTCTCAAACACCAGGCAGTGCGAGGACTTACCAGGAGGGAAAGAATCTTGTGGGTAAAGTACACAACACTCTGCAGAGTTAAACCTAATCGATTAGCCGTGTCCCCGGTTACGGACAATTTGAGCTTCTAGACTTGGATCTATCTCTGAACTCTCAACACTGGACTGATAACTAATTGTGGGCAACTTATGATACTTATGGGCATTGAGACATTGGTTGGCGGAACCATGTCATGATAGGTAACTCCATAGTGAAATTCCTAATATTCCTTTTGTTGTAGGAAAAATAAAATCAGCTTTTACGCAAAAACTTAGACACAGAGCCATAAAGCCTTTGCATATAGAATAGTCTTTATTCTTCTGTTCTACTATGGTGATCTTGCCAGCATATTCAAAATGCTGACCTACACGGCTGCAACGTCTTATGTTGCAGATACTCTTCTACGACGGGTAAGAGTACGATTCAGGGTTACGGTCCGCACTCAACTTGCCGTTGGTGTTATTGGGACTCCACTCCCGTTGACTGTATCCGCTGCTATTTTAAGGTATATGTCAGTTTTACGTTATTTACATGTGATTGCACTTTGATATATACATTGATGTACTGTGTGTGCTAGCATACTGATCCAGGGATGGCACAGAAAACATAGAGGCTTGACTCATTTTGAGTCAGGTCGCTACAGAAATGGTATCAGAGCACATGTTGACTGTAGGACGTGACCCTAGAAACTGGAAAGCCTTAGGAAATTATTTCTCAAAAATTTTGTTTTCAAAATATCTTTTACTTCTCATCCCTTCTGAGTTTTATCGAGAGTTAGAAAATACCCTTTTCCCCTTGACCCCACTAAGGATCAACTGAGACCACTTCGAGAAGGACAAGATATCGAAAACAACTGATGGTCCTGTCCAAGTATAGAAGATTTCACCATGCATTAGAAGAATTGAAGCTATACAAGTTGAAGACTATACAGATCTGCAGAAATTGAAGACCATGAAGAATTTCCAAGATATTATGCCCCTAGAAGACCAAACCCTCGCTGTATACTTACGTTAGATACGATGATTTGTGAGCTGTCATTTGTGTGTAAGTTTTATTTTCGACAGCCACAACAAAAAAAAAAGAAATCCATTTTCAAAACCATTGTTTGTATTGTGTGTTTTTTCCTCCTTTCTCTCTACCATCTCATCCCAAAACCTTGACCCCAATAGATGGCATATGAAGCTGGACTTGTACTTTCTGGACCAATGACCCAGTTAGAGGCAGAAGTATGGATACACAACATGGAGAATCACTTCAGGAGCAACTCGATAGCACAGAAGTATGAGGTTCAATATGCTCTCCAGCACCTTACCCAAAGTGCCGCAACTTGGTGGAAAATGCATCACGCCATACAAGGATTTAATGGAGCAAAGAATTGGGAAGAACTCAAGAAGACTCTGTTAAGATCCCGTCTCATTCAGAAGCATTGTGTTATCCCGATGAAGAAGACCCGAGCATGTAAAATCTGTGGAGAAATAGGACACACCCAGGAAGAACACAAGAAAGGATGCCCTCATTGTGAAGAAAATCACCCTGCTGAGGAATGCCCAACTGGGCAGGTGACATGTTTCTTGTGTGAAGGAACCAACCACTACCCGGCTCAATGCCAAATATACCCCAAGGTACAAGAAGTCATCAAACAACAGAAGAAAGCCATGAAGGAAGCCTTCAGAGAAAAGTTAGGAGAATTTGTGATGAAGAAAGATATTGAAGACCCTGATGGAGAAGGATTAACCAGATTTTACTCAAATGTCTGCTATACATGTGGAGAAGAAGGACATTTCTCACAGGACTGTACGAAGGAAAGAAAAGAGTATCTGGGAAACTTCCCGATAGAAGAAGTGGAGTTTGATCCACAGGAAATTGAAGCTTTGATCGGAACAAAGAACCTTAGGAAGAGACGAACCCCTGAACAGAAGGACCTGAGTCATATTAGATGTTACAAGTGTAAGGATATGGGCCACTATGCCGATAAGTGCCCAAGAAAGGAACCAGAACTCCCAAGAGCAAAAACCAACATCAAGAAGACCCGAGATATGTCAGAAATCATTACTCCTATACCTGTCCAGAGAAGAATGCTAAGCATGAGTAGTTTGAGTTCGGAAGTAATAAATGTAATAGGTAGCACTCTTATCCTTTGAGGTTATGTAATGGATAATCCATTTGTTTTAAGGATGACAATACTCTCTAAAGATGTTGGAAAGTGAAATTGAAGTTTGATTTTGAATAACATGGATGTTTACCCAAGTCGAGACATATGTCAATTCTGAGTACCTTTTCTGACACACGCAGATGACCACCCTTTATGAGTCTTTCCTCAAAGGCCCGGAAACAATCATGACCCTGACCAGTGATCATGACTACCCAAGGATCCTGAAGGATATGATGAAGCACATCCATCTTGAAGGAGATGCAGTCTACAAAGGCTACCCATTCATGGATAATGGAGTGAAACTTTGGTATGTGGAGGTACACCTTCACCGTGCAAAGGGAGTTTGCCCAAAAACTACTGGACGATACTTTTACATATCTCGTGTATCACAAGCTATTTTCTTTGACGCTGTTCGTGAAGCTGCCATGGAAGCCATACGCCATATTGGAGAAATACTTGAAGCAAGACTCCGTCATACTCAGGAATACCTGCAAGAGGTGCATACGGAGATGATGGAGATGAAGCTCATGTCCACCCTAATCAAGGAAAAGATGGAGGATTTCAAGGAGCACATCAGAAATTTTCAGTGGTACTAAAATATATCCAAGGGGAGATGAATGAATAAAGTTGAGAGTGGATGCTAGACCATACCAAACTATGTGGATGGCAGCATTTGTAATAAATTATTTTCTAGGAGTTTTAAGAAGTGATTGAGAATGTAACCAAGGATTGAATATGAGAAGAATGGGATAGTTTCGAAGATGGAAATACCTGTATCATGAAGCACTTTTGATTTCATGAGCTTATCTTGTAACGGAAGTCTTAGGGTTTGTAATAAATTCATGAGTCAATGGAATTTATGGTGTCATGATTTACCTTATGTTGCATTTCATGAGTTGTTACTCTATGACCCAAGGTCTCCTACCATTTTTGAGGATATGAGAAAATATGGTCTATGCATACATGAGTGCATTTAATTTTAAGTGTGGTAGTAACCACAGGTACCTCCCGGTTAAGTAATTTGGATCAGTGAATACGGATGAAGAGAATGTGGAATCACCGCAAACTATCCGGATAATAACCTTTGTGACAAGTGCTTTCGAAGCTGGAACGTTGAACAAAAAAAGGAATGATTGTGATGAAACCATACCCAAGGTTAAACAGACCAATGGAAAGGAAAATGAATTCCATGGAGTGGAAACCAGACAATAATAGGTCTGTAAATTGTTACCTCAAGGGTATGGTGTAGTGAATTGAAGGTAATGCTGGTATATGGAACGATAGTAACCCTAGGAGTGAGTTAAAGCTGTTCAAGGATTCAAGTGGACCCACAGCTCACTAACCTCAGGATTGAGAAGGATCAAGCCCCACCTTTGTGAAGGAAGAAATTTGGAAGAAGCTACGACTGATTAGCAATCGTTTTCTTGGGAGTGTACGAAAACCTGAGAGTTGTGAAGAAACGATAGATGTTTTTGCTTAGCTTGCAGAATAAATTGATTTATCCGAACCTCGTTCGATGACAAGAAAATTTCTGCAACGCTTGTGAGGAAGTCCAAGTGTTAGAATACGAGATTACTAAACCTTATACAAGGTAATGATTTCAGTGCGACATGGCTTGGCCACCATGACGACTTACTCTTATCATTCTCTTGCTATTCGGAATGGTAAATCTGAGTGACTTACCCATAGTAAAGAGACGACGTTCTTTGAAGCTTTTGCTTAAAGCCTTAGAATGGTATGATGAAAAACCCTTGTACATGACAGTTGCTGTCACACGTAGGAATTTTACGGTGAGGAATAAAACCAAGACCCATTTCACTGCAGGATAACCACTAATGGTCGACCACCATGAGATCATCGATAGGTTATTCAGAATGATCGCGAGACTTACCAGCTAAGAAGACCCAATATCAGAGGAAATACATGTTGTTATGAGGACACAGGATTTGATATAACAGAAGAGCATCACCGAAGAAGCTATCAGGAAGAAGGTGAACAGACAGCTACACCCAGAGGACTGCCAAGATTTTGATGGACCACTAACTCTCATTTTAAGTGTGGAAGACCCCACACCTTCTTGGTCTGTGGATTTGCTAGAAGACCCCCAAACCCTAACCTTTTCTTTCTAGCCCTTTTGAATCTCGAGGACGAGATTCATTTTAAGTGTGGTAGATTTGTAACATCCCAAACTTTGGAATGTTATAATAATTATTAGAATGATTGTTTGTTTGTTTGAGTGATTGAAAGTGAGTGAAATTTGAAACTTTTGAAAATTTTGAAAGTATGATGAGAGGGAATGAAATGACTTTCCCAAAACTTTCAATCTGCATTTTGATCACTAGGAATTCAAATTCATTTCATCACAAAACCCTAGAGTGAAGATGACATGACTTCTTCCATTTAAAGAAATGAAAAGGGATTTGAAAATGATTTGAATTTCCATTTTTGAAAATATTTCAAATTCAAAAAAAAAACTTTATGCAACTCAATGATTTTCATGAGAGAAGATAATATGACTTCTTCAAATTATATGAAATATGAGTTGGAAGTTCAAAAAAAAGAATTGAAAGAGCTTTCGAAAACCTCTGGATTATTTTGAAAAATCCATTTCATATTGGTCCCTATCCAAAATTTTCAAAGAATTCAAAACCCTGACAAAAATTTGAGAGGAGTAACATGACACTACAAGACAGGGGGTAATTTGTGAATTTTTTGAATCATCAAACCCAAAAAGTTATTTGAAAAATATTTGCAAAAGTAAATAAAGCCAATTAAAGCATTTTCTGAAAAATGATTTTTTTAAAAGTACTAAAATGCCAGAATAAAAATGTCCATTAAATGGCATTTATTATTATGTTAATTCTGATATAAAATTTGACTATATTTGGAATTTATTCGAATGCATTGATCAAGTTTTATGGCTCTGGTAAAATCATAAATAGGAAACGGTAACGGTTTATAATAAAACCGGCCGGCCCACAGCCTTTAAAGCCGATTTTATTTCGTAACGGTCACCGCTATAACACCCCCTCTCGCTCTCTCGCTGACACCCTGGCCCCACCGCCCGATCCTCTCTCCCGCACGGTCGTCCTCATCCTCCCGCACGCGTCGTCGTCGCCGGCTCCCCTCCACGCGGATCTCCTCCCTCCTTACTCCCCCGACCCCTCTGAGCCCCTATAAGAAGCCCCGCTCCCCTTTGCCCATTCCCCTTGTTTCCCCCTCCTCCCGTGTCCTCCCGACGCCGGAATAGCTCGCCGGAGCTCACCCCGACCGCCGCGCCATTTCTGCTCCACAGCTCCACCCCGGTTTCCCCGAGCGCCAACGAGCCCTCCCTCCACCTCCTCTCGCTCACGCGCACCTCCACATGCACTCACCCGTGCACCAAACCCACGGGAACTACCTCCCCGTCGAGCACCCAAAGGTCGCCTCAGCCTTCGAGCTCGCCACCGACGGCTCCGTCACCCCCTCGCCCCACTGAAGCCACCCATCTCATCGCCGTCGTCGCCCGCATCGAGTGGTGCCTTCGCCATCGCCGGAGGGTCACTAGAGCACCGTCCCGGACAACCACGACATTTCGGACTCGCCGGAGAAAGCCCTCGCCGGCGACCATCTCACCGTGAGCCCTCCCCTCTCTCTCTCAACCGTTGGATCAAACTCCTACGCGCCAGATTAGAAGAATTAAACGCCGAAGCGTTTTCCTCTAATGTCCGGTCACCCGCTTACACGTGCATCCCGTAGCCAATAGCAGAGCGCCATGTCACCACCCCTGTCCGTTAGAAGCCATTTTTTTCTGTTTTAATTTCAAAAACAGAGAAAGTTCTGATTTTATTTTCTTTATATCTCTTAAACTACTTAATGTTTTTAATTGATTTCTTTTGCATTAGATCAACAATTTCATCTAGTTTCTGTGAATACCAAATTTGACTATGTTTGAACATTTAAATTTGAATTTGAACAAATTTGATTTAAGTTTTATTTTCTGAATATCATGATTTCTAAAATGAATTTTTGAATGATTCTTTTTCCTACTTGTCACTAGTGACCATAGCTATCATTTGGTATATTTTGAGAATTTTATAATAAATTTAAATAGTGTTTTCAAACCAAACAGAATCTGTTTAGTTTCATATTAGTTTATCTACTTTGTTTTATTTTTGAAAATCTGAATATGATTTATATTAAGTTTAAGATTTCATTTAGTTTTGTTGTTCCATACCTTAGTAATTTACTTGCTGTTAACAAAAGTTAATTTGCTTAGTTTATAAATTTTGTTGTAGGGATCTATACCTCTTTCAAATAGGTATAGTTGTTTTAAAAGCAAATTTGTTAGTAACAATTCTTCTAAATAAAGTTTTAAGTATTTAGATTCTATTTTCAAATAAAGTTTTTACTAATTCTTTTTTGTAAATAAATGTTTTAAACAAAAATAGTTTAGTTTTACCCTATTATTATAGGAAACTATATTTTTCTTCAATAGGTAATGTTTTATAAAAGAAATTAGTTTTAATAAGTAATTCTTTCACAAGAGTTTTAGATGACTTAATTTTGTTTTATAATAAAGATTTTATTTAATTACTTGCTGTTAACTTAGTTGTTTCATAATTTGTTTTCTCTTAGTTTATGGTTGTGCTTGTAGACAAACACTTATGTTGTTTAGAATGTTGTTTTCATAGTTTTAGTTGTTTTTCAAAAGTAATTCATTTTGCTAGAAAAATATTTACTAAAATCCTTTTATTATATTTTACTTTTGTTTTGGGTTTTGTGTTACTTTTGAATTTGTTGGAGTTTTGTGTTTCAACTTTGTCTTAAGTATTTCTTCATCAACCTTGTTGCTTTTGTTTTGTGTCACTTTTTTTTATTAGAATTGATTGTTAGTATGATTGCTTATATGAATGCAATGCTTGTTTATATAGATTTTCATCGGAGAGTGACTAATAGTTCTATCAAGTTATTTCTGAGAGCGATCTTTCTCTGCATCAACAGTACAGGCAAGTTCACCTTGACCATCTATTTCATACCTATGTTTTTATTGCATGTAGTGACATCATTCAGCACATCCCTCCCGTAGTGTTATTGAAATTCTTGTAGTTGAGTAGAATGCATGAGGTAGGAACCCACCACTGGTTACTAAAGCCCCGGGAACGTTAGTTACTTTTATGCCATGCTAAAGTAGACGGGGTTTGGTATGAGTGTTCGTGAGTGGTGTGAAGAAGGACTCTACGTTAAGACGACAACTTCATGAAGACATTTTCAAGTCCTGCATCTTCAAGTCCTCAAGACTTCAAGACTCGAGAAGACAAGTTTTCAATACACACTACTGGGTGAAGGATGGTTGATTGGGCATCCCTGGAGAAACCAGTGGATGGCCGGGATGCATGGAGAAGCGCCATGACATCTTGCGGAAAGCTTCACCCAGACTCAAAGAGAAGGATGAATACTTCATGCCCGGAAGCTTACCTGTGTAGCCACAAGTCATTATGGGCTCTGGCTTGGTTGATCTTTGTTGTGACTCTGCTGGGCAGTGCTACGAGATGTAGTCGACGTTAGGATTGGGATGGGCACTGTCGGACAGTCAGGGAAGCACTCTGAAAGACCATGTTTCTTTCATCCTGTTCTCAAACACCAGGCAGTGCGAGGACTTACCAGGAGGGAAAGAATCTTGTGGGTAAAGTACACAACACTCTGCAGAGTTAAACCTAATCGATTAGCCGTGTCCCCGGTTACGGACAATTTGAGCTTCTAGACTTGGATCTATCTCTGAACTCTCAACACTGGACTGATAACTAATTGTGGGCAACTTATGATACTTATGGGCATTGAGACATTGGTTGGCGGAACCATGTCATGATAGGTAACTCCATAGTGAAATTCCTAATATTCCTTTTGTTGTAGGAAAAATAAAATCAGCTTTTACGCAAAAACTTAGACACAGAGCCATAAAGCCTTTGCATATAGAATAGTCTTTATTCTTCTGTTCTACTATGGTGATCTTGCCAGCATATTCAAAATGCTGACCTACACGACTGGAACGTCTTATGTTGCAGATACTCTTCTACGACGGGTAAGAGTACGATTCAGGGTTACGGTCCGCACTCAACTTGCCGTTGGTGTTATTGGGACTCCACTCCCGCTGACTGTATCCGCTGCTATTTTAAGGTATATGTCAGTTTTACGTTATTTACATGTGATTGCACTTTGATATATACATTGATGTACTGTGTGTGCCAGCATACTGATCCAGGGATGGCACAGAAAACACAGAGGCTTGACTCATTTTGAGTCAGGTCGCTACAGAAATGGTATCAGAGCACATGTTGACTGTAGGACGTGACCCTAGAAACTGGAAAGCCTTAGGAAATTATTTCTCGAAAATTTTGTTTTCAAAATATCTTTTACTTCTCATCCCTTCTGAGTTTTATCGAGAGTTAGAAAATACCCTTTTCCCCTTGACCCCACTAAGGATCAACTGAGACCACTTCGAGAAGGACAAGATATCGAAAACAACTGATGGTCCTGTCCAAGTATAGAAGATTTCACCATGCATTAGAAGAATTGAAGCTATACAAGTTGAAGACTATACAGATCTGCAGAAATTGAAGACCATGAAGAATTTCCAAGATATTATGCCCCTAGAAGACCAAACCCTCGCTGTATACTTACGTTAGATACGATGATTTGTGAGCTGTCATTTGTGTGTAAGTTTTATTTTCGACAGCCACAACAAAAAAAAAGAAATCCATTTTCAAAACCATTGTTTGTATTGTGTGTTTTTTCCTCCTTTCTCTCTACCATATCATCCCAAAACCTTGACCCCAATAGATGGCATATGAAGCTGGACTTGTACTTTCTGGACCAATGACCCAGTTAGAGGCAGAAGTATGGATACACAACATGGAGAATCACTTCAGGAGCAACTCGATAGCACAGAAGTATGAGGTTCAATATGCTCTCCAGCACCTTACCCAAAGTGCCGCAACTTGGTGGAAAATGCATCACGCCATACAAGGATTTAATGGAGCAAAGAATTGGGAAGAACTCAAGAAGACTCTGTTAAGATCCCGTCTCATTCAGAAGCATTGTGTTATCCCGATGAAGAAGACCCGAGCATGTAAAATCTGTGGAGAAATAGGACACACCCAGGAAGAACACAAGAAAGGATGCCCTCATTGTGAAGAAAATCACCCTGCTGAGGAATGCCCAACTGGGCAGGTGACATGTTTCTTGTGTGAAGGAACCAACCACTACCCGGCTCAATGCCAAATATACCCCAAGGTACAAGAAGTCATCAAACAACAGAAGAAAGCCATGAAGGAAGCCTTCAGAGAAAAGTTAGGAGAATTTGTGATGAAGAAAGATATTGAAGACCCTGATGGAGAAGGATTAACCAGATTTTACTCAAATGTCTGCTATACATGTGGAGAAGAAGGACATTTCTCACAGGACTGTACGAAGGAAAGAAAAGAGTATCTGGGAAACTTCCCGATAGAAGAAGTGGAGTTTGATCCACAGGAAATTGAAGCTTTGATCGGAACAAAGAACCTTAGGAAGAGACGAACCCCTGAACAGAAGGACCTGAGTCATATTAGATGTTACAAGTGTAAGGATATGGGCCACTATGCCGATAAGTGCCCAAGAAAGGAACCAGAACTCCCAAGAGCAAAAACCAACATCAAGAAGACCCGAGATATGTCAGAAATCATTACTCCTATACCTGTCCAGAGAAGAATGCTAAGCATGAGTAGTTTGAGTTCGGAAGTAATAAATGTAATAGGTAGCACTCTTATCCTTTGAGGTTATGTAATGGATAATCCATTTGTTTTAAGGATGACAATACTCTCTAAAGATGTTGGAAAGTGAAATTGAAGTTTGATTTTGAATAACATGGATGTTTACCCAAGTCGAGACATATGTCAATTCTGAGTACCTTTTCTGACACACGCAGATGACCACCCTTTATGAGTCTTTCCTCAAAGGCCCGGAAACAATCATGACCCTGACCAGTGATCATGACTACCCAAGGATCCTGAAGGATATGATGAAGCACATCCATCTTGAAGGAGATGCAGTCTACAAAGGCTACCCATTCATGGATAATGGAGTGAAACTTTGGTATGTGGAGGTACACCTTCACCGTGCAAAGGGAGTTTGCCCAAAAACTACTGGACGATACTTTTACATATCTCGTGTATCACAAGCTATTTTCTTTGACGCTGTTCGTGAAGCTGCCATGGAAGCCATACGCCATATTGGAGAAATACTTGAAGCAAGACTCCGTCATACTCAGGAATACCTGCAAGAGGTGCATACGGAGATGATGGAGATGAAGCTCATGTCCACCCTAATCAAGGAAAAGATGGAGGATTTCAAGGAGCACATCAGAAATTTTCAGTGGTACTAAAATATATCCAAGGGGAGATGAATGAATAAAGTTGAGAGTGGATGCTAGACCATACCAAACTATGTGGATGGCAGCATTTGTAATAAATTATTTTCTAGGAGTTTTAAGAAGTGATCGAGAATGTAACCAAGGATTGAATATGAGAAGAATGGGATAGTTTCGAAGATGGAAATACCTGTATCATGAAGCACTTTTGATTTCATGAGCTTATCTTGTAACGGAAGTCTTAGGGTTTGTAATAAATTCATGAGTCAATGGAATTTATGGTGTCATGATTTACCTTATGTTGCATTTCATGAGTTGTTACTCTATGACCCAAGGTCTCCTACCATTTTTGAGGATATGAGAAAATATGGTCTATGCATACATGAGTGCATTTAATTTTAAGTGTGGTAGTAACCACAGGTACCTCCCGGTTAAGTAATTTGGATCAGTGAATACGGATGAAGAGAATGTGGAATCACCGCAAACTATCCGGATAATAACCTTTGTGACAAGTGCTTTCGAAGCTGGAACGTTGAACAAAAAAAGGAATGATTGTGATGAAACCATACCCAAGGTTAAACAGACCAATGGAAAGGAAAATGAATTCCATGGAGTGGAAACCAGACAATAATAGGTCTGTAAATTGTTACCTCAAGGGTATGGTGTAGTGAATTGAAGGTAATGCTGGTATATGGAACGATAGTAACCCCAGGAGTGAGTTAAATCTGTTCAAGGATTCAAGTGGACCCACAGCTCACTGACCTCAGGATTGAGAAGGATCAAGCCCCACCTTTGTGAAGGAAGAAATTTGGAAGAAGCTACGACTGATTAGCAATCGTTTTCTTGGGAGTGTACGAAAACCTGAGAGTTGTGAAGAAACGATAGATGTTTTTGCTTAGCTTGCAGAATAAATGGATTTATCCGAACCTCGTTCGATGACAAGAAAATTTCTGCAACGCTTGTGAGGAAGTCCAAGTGTTAGAATACGAGATTACTAAACCTTATACAAGGTAATGATTTCAGTGCGACATGGCTTGGCCACCATGACGACTTACTCTTATCATTCTCTTGCTATTCGGAATGGTAAATCTGAGTGACTTACCCATAGTAAAGAGACGACGTTCTTTGAAGCTTTTGCTTAAAGCCTTAGAATGGTATGATGAAAAACCCTTGTACATGACAGTTGCTGTCACACGTAGGAATTTTACGGTGAGGAATAAAACCAAGACCCATTTCACTGCAGGATAACCACTAATGGTCGACCACCATGAGATCATCGATAGGTTATTCAGAATGATCGCGAGACTTACCAGCTAAGAAGACCCAATATCAGAGGAAATACATGTTGTTATGAGGACACAGGATTTGATATAACAGAAGAGCATCACCGAAGAAGCTATCAGGAAGAAGGTGAACAGACAGCTACACCCAGAGGACTGCCAAGATTTTGATGGACCACTAACTCTCATTTTAAGTGTGGAAGACCCCACACCTTCTTGGTCTGTGGATTTGCTAGAAGACCCCCAAACCCTAACCTTTTCTTTCTAGCCCTTTTGAATCTCGAGGACGAGATTCATTTTAAGTGTGGTAGATTTGTAACATCCCAAACTTTGGAATGTTATAATAATTATTAGAATGATTGTTTGTTTGTTTGAGTGATTGAAAGTGAGTGAAATTTGAAACTTTTGAAAATTTTGAAAGTATGATGAGAGGGAATGAAATGACTTTCCCAAAACTTTCAATCTGCATTTTGATCACCAGGAATTCAAATTCATTTCATCACAAAACCCTAGAGTGAAGATGACATGACTTCTTCCATTTAAAGAAATGAAAAGGGATTTGAAAATGATTTGAATTTCCATTTTTGAAAATATTTCAAATTCAAAAAAAAAACTTTATGCAACTCAATGATTTTCATGAGAGAAGATAATATGACTTCTTCAAATTATATGAAATATGAGTTGGAAGTTAAAAAAAAAAGAATTGAAAGAGCTTTTGAAAACCTCTGGATTATTTTGAAAAATCCATTTCATATTGGTCCCTATCCAAAATTTTCAAAGAATTCAAAACCCTGACAAAAATTTGAGAGGAGTAACATGACACTCCAAGACAGGGGGTAATTTGTGAATTTTTTGAATCATCAAACCCAAAAAGTTATTTGAAAAATATTTGCAAAAGTAAATAAAGCCAATTAAAGCATTTTCTGAAAAATGATTTTTTTAAAGTACTAAAATGCCAGAATAAAAATGTCCATTAAATGGCATTTATTATTATGTTAATTATGATATAAAATTTGACTATATTTGGAATTTATTCGAATGCATTGATCAAGTTTTATGGCTCTGGTAAAATCATAAATAGGAAACGGTAACGGTTTATAATAAAACCGGCCGGCCCACAGCCTTTAAAGCCGATTTTATTTCGTAACGGTCACCGCTATAACACCCCCTCTCGCTCTCTCGCTGACACCCTGGCCCCACCGCCCGATCCTCTCTCCCGCGCGGTCGTCCTCATCCTCCCGCACGCGTCGTCGTCGCCGGCTCCCCTCCACGCGGATCTCCTCCCTCCTTACTCCCCCGACCCCTCTGAGCCCCTATAAGAAGCCCCGCTCCCCCTTTGCCCATTCCCCTTGTTTCCCCCTCCTCCCGTGTCCTCCCGACGCCGGAATAGCTCGCCGGAGCTCACCCCGACCGCCGCGCCATTTCTGCTCCACAGCTCCACCCCGGTTTCCCCGAGCGCCAACGAGCACTCCCTCCACCTCCTCTCGCTCACGCGCACCTCCACATGCACTCACCCGTGCACCAAACCCACGGGAACTACCTCCCCGTCGAGCACCCGAAGGTCGCCTCAGCCTTCGAGCTCGCCACCGACGGCTCCGTCACCCCCTCGCCCCACTGAAGCCACCCATCTCATCGCCGTCGTCGCCCGCATCGAGTGGTGCCTTCGCCATCGCCGGAGGGTCACTAGAGCACCGTCCCGGACGACCACGACATTTCGGACTCGCCGGAGAAAGCCCTCGCCGGCGACCATCTCACCGTGAGCCCTCCCCTCTCTCTCTCAACCGTTGGATCAAACTCCTACGCGCCAGATTAGAAGAATTAAACGCCGAAGCGTTTTCCTCTAATGTCCGGTCACCCGCTCGCACGTGCATCCCGTAGCCAATAGCAGAGCGCCATGTCACCACCCCTGTCCGTTAGAAGCCATTTTTTTCTGTTTTAATTTCAAAAACAGAGAAAGTTCTGATTTTTTTTTCTTTATATCTCTTAAACTACTTAATGTTTTTAATTGATTTCTTTTGCATTAGATCAACAATTTCATCTAGTTTCTGTCAATACCAAATTTGACTATGTTTGAACATTTAAATTTGAATTTGAACAGATTTGATTTAAGTTTTGTTTTCTGAATATCATGATTTCTAAAATGAATTTTTGAATGATTCTTTTTCCTACTTGTCACTAGTGACCATAGCTATCATTTGGTATATTTTGAGAATTTTATAATAATTTTAAATAGTGTTTTCAAACCAAACAGAATCTGTTTAGTTTCATTTTAGTTTATCTACTTTGTTTTATTTTTGAAAATCTGAATATGATTTATATTAAGTTTAAGATTTCATTTAGTTTTGTTGTTCCAAACCTTAGTAATTTACTTGCTGTTAACAAAAGTTAATTTGCTTAGTTTATAAATTTTGTTGTAGGGATCTATACCTCTTTCAAATAGGTATAGTTGTTTTAAAAGCAAATTTGTTAGTAACAATTCTTCTAAATAAAGTTTTAAGTATTTAGATTCTGTTTTCAAATAAAGTTTTTACTAATTATTTTCTGTAAATAAATGTTTTAAACAAAAATAGTTTAGTTTTACCCTATTATTATAGGAAACTATATTTTTCTTCAATAGGTAATGTTTTATAAAACAAATTAGTTTTAATAAGTAATTCTTTCACAAGAGTTTTAGATGACTTAATTTTGTTTTATAATAAAGATTTTATTTAATTACTTGCTGTTAACTTAGTTGTTTCATAATTTGTTTTCTCTTAGTTTATGGTTGTGCTTGTAGACAAACACTTATGTTGTTTAGAATGTTGTTTTCATAGTTTTAGTTGTTTTTCAAAAGTAATTCATTTTGCTAGAAAAATATTTACTAAAATCCTTTTATTATATTTTACTTTTGTTTTGGGTTTTGTGTTACTTTTGAATTTGTTGGAGTTTTGTGTTTCAACTTTGTCTTAAGTATTTCTTCATCAACCTTGTTGCTTTTGTTTTGTGTCACTTTTGATTGTTAGAATTGATTGTTAGTATGATTGCTTATATGAATGCAATGCTTGTTTATATAGATTTTCATCGGAGAGTGACTAATAGTTCTATCAAGTTATTTCTGAGAGCGATCTTTCTCTGCATCAACAGTACAGGCAAGTTCACCTTGACCATCTATTTCATACCTATGTTTTTATTGCATGTAGTGACATCATTCAGCACATCCCTCCCGTAGTGTTATTGAAATTCTTGTAGTTGAGTAGAATGCATGAGGTAGGAACCCACCACTGGTTACTAAAGCCCCGGGAACGTTAGTTACTTTTATGCTATGCTAAAATAGACGGGGTTTGGTATGAGCGTTCGTGAGTGGTGTGAAGAAGGACTCTACGTCAAGACGACAACTTCATGAAGACATTTTCAAGTCCTGCATCTTCAAGTCCTCAAGACTTCAACACTCGAGAAGACAAGTTTTCAATACACACTACTGGGTGAAGGATGGTTGATTGGGCATCCCTGGAGAAACCAGTGGATGGCTGGGATGCATGGAGAAGCGCCATGACATCTTGCGGAAAGCTTCACCCAGACTCAAAGAGAAGGATGAATACTTCATGCCCGGAAGCTTACCTGTGTAGCCACAAGTCATTATGGGCTCTGGCTTGGTTGATCTTTGTTGTGACTCTGCTGGGCAGTGCTACGAGATGTAGTCGACGTTAGGATTGGGATGGGCACTGTCGGACAGTCAGGGAAGCACTCTGAAAGACCATGTTTCTTTCATCCTGTTCTCAAACACCAGGCAGTGCGAGGACTTACCAGGAGGGAAAGAATCTTGTGGGTAAAGTACACAACACTCTGCAGAGTTAAACCTAATCGATTAGCCGTGTCCCCGGTTACGGACAATTTGAGCTTCTAGACTTGGATCTATCTCTGAACTCTCAACACTGGACTGATAACTAATTGTGGGCAACTTATGATACTTATGGGCATTGAGACATTGGTTGGCGGAACCATGTCATGATAGGTAACTCCATAGTGAAATTCCTAATATTCCTTTTGTTGTAGGAAAAATAAAATCAGCTTTTACGCAAAAACTTAGACATAGAGCCATAAAGCCTTTGCATATAGAATAGTCTTTATTCTTCTGTTCTACTATGGTGATCTTGCCAGCATATTCAAAATGCTGACCTACACGGCTGCAACGTCTTATGTTGCAGATACTCTTCTACGACGGGTAAGAGTACGATTCAGGGTTACGGTCCGCACTCAACTTGCCATTGGTGTTATTGGGACTCCACTCCCGTTGACTGTATCCGCTGCTATTTTAAGGTATATGTCAGTTTTACGTTATTTACATGTGATTGCACTTTGATATATACATTGATGTACTGTGTGTGCCAGCATACTGATCCAGGGATGGCACAGAAAACACAGAGGCTTGACTCATTTTGAGTCAGGTCGCTACACTCACCTTGAGTGGAGAGATCGATTGCTTGGATTGTTCTTCGAGCCGGGGAATGGTTTTCCCGCTAGTAGTACCTCCTGTCGTTGATGTCGTACTTCCCGACTTCTTCCTTGGGCTGGGCCGACTTCTCTGCTCACTTGCCTTCTGAATCTATCGCTCATAGTCTGTCGGCATACGCTCGACATATGCCGGGGGTTGATCAATAAAGTGTTCCATAAAGTGCTCTTGGATTTCCTTGGGTATTACCTCCTTTGGTGGCATGGTCTTCTTCGCAAAAAAGGCTTTCACTTCGCGATCGCCTTCAATTTTGTTTTCCTCTGGTGTCATGTCATAAGGCAGCTTCGTTTTGGCCGGAGGCTCAGGTTTCTTCTTTGCTTTCTTCCGAAGAGGACTGCTGCTGGCCTTCCTCTTTTGGGAGCCCTGCTGGCGGGACCGCTGCCAGGGTGGAATCGGCTCACGCGGTGGAGATCCATATCGACGATATGGACTCGCGTCGTGCTCCGTCCTGAGGTTGGGAGGACTGCTCATGGCGAGGTGGGACGCCTCTCGAGGTGGGGACGACTGTGGGGGAGCTCGAGGTGGGGAGGACTGCTGGCGAGGTGACTCCTGCCGACTGCTGGCGAGGTGGGGAGGACTACTGGCGAGGTGGGGAGGACTGCTGGTGCTGCGATGCCTCTGGCCGGGATCCCTCACACTGGACATCGATACTCGGAGGAGCCGGTGGCCTTAGCGCCGAGTGTGGAAAGACGATGCAGTCCTTACTCAATAGAATGAGACCACGGCCGGCTTCTGCCAATGTTGACTCCCCCTCACCTCCAAGGATGTCAAGCAATAGTTCATCATATCCTGGCTCTATTGCGTCCACCACGACACGAGCATGCCCAGCTGGAACCGAATTGCAATGCCAGAGAACATCAGGTGTATTTGGTAAAGCATAGCCCGTTGCGACCCACACGGGTATGTTCTTCATTTTCTGGATTAGCTCAGAAGATGTCTTCTCGGTGATATCATCCACGGGGGTGTGACCCAGTGGTGCCCCCATGGAACCCATGCTGCTTTTCGGTAGTGTAGATGGGACGGGTTCCCCTGCCTCCTGCTGCGGAGTTTCCCTTTGCTGCGTCAGTATCTGTATCTGCAACTGTTGTTTCTCATACTTCTATTCCAACTTTGAAAGTCGGTCTGCTTCCACCTTCTTTTTCCTCGAACGGCTTTTATAACTTTCCTTCCATCCCGCAAACCCCTCGTACCACAGAACAATGCCCACGCCTCGTGTTCGGGATTCCCGAGGGCGCGTGTAGGCTCGTCGTTCTCTCTATCGGGGTGAAACCGTCCTTCTTGGGCAGCTTTTATTGTATCAATCAACTCATCTGATGCATGCTTCAGACTGGCCAGTGCAATAATCTTCCCTGTTGCCGGGTCCAACTTTCCCCCATGTGCAAAAAACCAATTCCTGCACCTCTGGGGCCAGTGAATGGTTACTGGAGTGATCCCTTTAGCATGCATCTTATTCTCTAATGCATCCCACTTAGGAATGGCTAACTTGTATCCACCTGTCCCTAGTTTATGGTGGTACTTTTTTTCTCCGCATTTATCTTCTTCTTTGCCGACTTCTCCATAGTATCTTCCGATGTCTTGTACTCGATAGATGCGTCCCAGTGATTCCTTACCTTCTTGTATATTCCTATGAATTCGGACGCCTTCTGGCCTCTAGCATTGTACTCGGTCCATAATCTTTTCTTCCAAGTCTGGAACACGCCGGACATCTTATGGAGAGCAAACTCCTTGACTTTGTCCCTTTGGCGCTCCGAGAGAGAATCTGGTAGGATGAAATGCTCCATGAGATCTCGCCAAAGGGTATCTTTAATTCTTGTATCGACATAATTCACTCCTGGTTTTGGGTTGTTTTGTTGAATCCATTCTTGCATTGTGATCGGGAATCCATCCCTAACAACCACTCCGCATTGACGCACAAATGTCTTGGCATTGGCTTCAGGGTTGAGCTTCGGTGCGCCATCATGTTTGAAAGCATCAAGATTGAGCTTTACGTTGCCGTCCAATATTTTGGCATTGCCTCGTACCTTTCTACTAGATTGGCTCGATCCGGAGGGCTGATAATTAAAATAAAAAAGATTTGTTAATATATATATATACAAATCAATTAATACACATTTAATAATCACCAGAGGCTAATATGTGTATATACCTCGGCGGACATTGTTAGTTGTTCCAGATTTTGGAACATATGTTGTTCTTCCCTGGCCTCACGTCCATCACCGTAATTTTTCAGATATTGTGAGCCGTCATCATCATGTGATTCACCCACAAGATGTCCTCTTCATGAGCTCTACCGGTATTGTCCATAGCTTAATAACTAATCCATAATAATATAGATAAAACAAATTAGTATTCAAATTAGCATGCATTCAAGAAGCAAAATAACTGATAGTTAATTAACAATGCATCATCGAATACATATATAGTAGTTCTTAGAAAAGATCTCATCTCATAATCTCGGATAATTGTTAATACATCGGCTAATCCATCGATCTAGCTAATACATCATAATAATACATATATAGTAGCTAATATATCGATCTAGCTAGAACCCTAGCGCCCGACGGATATCGGGGCGGGTGGTGGACACCCAAAGAGAAGGAACCATCACAGGAACATAGCTGCAGTGAGATCCCTGAAGAATCTGCCAGGTATTGTCGGACCTGGCCTCCAAAGCTGCCATGTAGTGACGGACGTGCTCGTTCTCCTTGCTGACATGGTACTGTACCACCTCCACGGTGGACTCAAGCCTCTGAAAACTCCGTGGCCCATGCGGCCACCACCACAGAACCTCCGGGTCGACGACGGGCTGGCTCCTCACCAAGCTGTGCCGCCCGGAAGGCAGCACCTCCCAGTACCAGCCCGGCGGAGCCCAATCCCTGACAGCACCCCTCGGTTCAAGCAAGTGACCTCCTCCAGCAACTCGATGATGAGGATGCGGGATCGGCATCATCGACGTCGAGAATAAACACTTAATTATGAAAACAAATTAAATAAAACTTAGCAAAATTAACACTTAGCATCTAACAAATTAAATAACACTTAGCATCTAACAAAATTAACACATACCCTAATAACCTAAGGACGACCTAACTAACTAACTAACTAAACTAAACCTAAACTATATTAAACCTAAACTAAACTAAACCTAAACTAAATTAAACCTAAACTAACTAAACTAAACTAACTAACCAATTAACTAACCTAATAATTAACCTAACAAACTAAATTAAACTAACTTAAACCTAAACTAACTAAATTAAACCTAACCTAACTAAATTAAACCTAAACCTTAACTAACTAAATTAACAGAAAAAACAGGAATAATGGAGGGGGCGGCCGGGCACTCACCGGAGCCGGAGTTGGGTGGGTGCGCTGCCGGGGCGGCGTCATGGCGGTGGCGGCGGGGTGGCGCACTGCGTCAGGGCGGTGCGCAGCCTTGGGGCGGCGGGGTCGGGGCGGCGCACGGTGTCGGGGCGGCGGGCGGCGTCGGAGCGGCGGGCGGTGATGACGGCAATTTCCGGCAGCCTGGCGTCACGCGAATGAGCTTCTCCCGGTGCGTGGATCGCACCGGGACGAGGCCTCCGCTATTTATATGTGGAGGACCTTTAGTACCGGTGCGTGGTTCGCACCGGTACCCCTTTAGTACCGGTGCGAACCACGCACCGGTACTAAAGGTCCTCCCCAAAAACGTGTGGGGCGGTGGACCTTTAGTACCGGTGCGTTGCTCGCACCGGTACTAGAGGGGTCTTTAGTACCGGTGTAAACCACGCACCGGTACTAAAGGTACTCCCCAAAAACTCTAAAGGTTGTAACGGTGTAAACCACGCACCGACCCTAAATTTGAAAAGTAGTACAAATGAACTCTTAAAAGGTTGTAACTTTGCATGACATTATAATTTCACCCACATAGCAATTTCTAAAGAGTTGAGAGGGTTACGGCAAAAATTGGATGCACTTCGTTCACAAATTGGTCAATCTCTTTCGAAGTATGAGGGTTTCGAACGAAAACTCATCTATTACAAAGTGATTTCATTTTTAATAACTTATTTTAACTCCATATTTTTTATGTGTTCAATATGAACCATTCAAAGGCACATCATCAATTTTCAACCCTTTGTGACTTCATTTGATATTTTTCATGCATTTTATGATTTATTTCAAGATAAATGACCCTAAATTTGAAAAGCAATACAAATGAACTCTGAAAAGGTTGTAACTTGGCATGACATCATAATTTCACCCACATATCAACTTCTAAATAGTTGAGAGTGTTACGGCAAAAACTGGATGCACTTCGTGTACAAATTGGACAATCTCTTTCGAAGTATGAGGGTTCCGGATGAAAACTCATCTATTACAAAGGGATTTCATTTTTAATAACTTATTTTAACTCCATACTTTTTGTGTGTTTAATATGCACCATTCAAAGGCACATCATCAATTTTCAACCCTTTTTGACTTCATTTGATAATTTTCATGCATTTAATGATTTATTTTGAGCTAAATGACCCTAAATTTGAAAAGAAGTACAAATGAACTCTGAAAAGGTTGTAACTTGGCATGACATCGTAATTTCGCCCAGATATAAACTTCTAAAGAGTTGAGAGGGTTAGAGCAAAAACTGGATGCACTTGGTGTACAAATTGGACAATATTTTTCGAAGTATGAGGGTTTTGGACGAAAACTCATCTATTACAAAGTGATTTCCTTTTTAATAACTTTTTTTAACTCCATACTTTTTGTGTGTTCAATATGCACCATTCAAATGCACATCATAAGTTTTCAACCCTTTCTGACTTCATTTGATATTTTTCATGCATTTAATGATTTATTTTGAGCTAAATGACCCTAAATTTGAAAAGCAGTACAAATGAACTCTGAAAAGGTTGTAACTTGGCATGACATCATAATTTCACCCACATAGCAACTTCTAAAGAGTTGAGAGGGGTACGGCAAAAACTGGATGCACTTCGTGTACAAATTTGACAATCTCTTCCGAAGTATGAGTGTTTCGGACGAAAACTCATCTATTACATGCATGTCCTTCACATAGAAAGTGATGACGGTGAAGCCGGTCACATCCCAGAGTGGGATCTCGCGGTGTAAGACTTTTTCTACGTGTTTGTCCCTTGCTTATGATTGCGCCCTAACCATGGAGAATCTTCATCATTTAACAGGATGCTTGGGTGTGTCTTCACTCTGAAGGGAGGGATTTCATGAAACTTTTCATAATTTTCTAACATGTCTGTCTTGTGCTCCACTCCCACAATGTTTCTTTTCCCTGAAAGAACTATGTGGCGCTTTGGCTCATCGTATGATGTATTCGCTTCCTTATCTTTTTTTCTCCTCGGTTTGCTAGACATGTCCTTCACATAGAAAACCTGAGCCACATCATTGGCCAGGACGAATGAGTCTTCTGTGTATCCAAGATTGTTGAGATCCACTATTGTCATTCTGTACTGTGGGTCTACCTGTACCCCGCCTCCAGTATATTTGACCCATGTGCACAGAAACAAAGGGACCTTAAGATCAGGTCCATAGTCAAGTTCCCATATCTCCTCTATGTAACCATAATATGTGTCTTGAAAGTTAGTTGCATCATAGTGGACACCACTATTTTGGTTGGTGCTCTTTTTATCTTGGGCGATCGTGTAAAATGTATTCCCATTTATCTCGTACCCTTTGAAAGTCGTTACGGTCGAACTTGGTTTCTTGGCCAACCAATACAGTTCATCTAGAACATCATTATCATTGATGAGCTTCGTTTGCAATCAACCGGCAAAAGTCTCCATATGTTTACGTTCAATCCAGGGGTCAGACTACTCTGGGTTCTTGGACCGTACAATATCCTTGTCTTCCTCCATATATGGACTCACCAAGGTGGAATTTTGTAGAACTGTGTAGTGTGCTTGAGTGAAAGAATGCCCATCCATATTTATTGCTTCTTTCTTATCTAATGTGCCTTTTCCACCCAAGCCCCCCTCATGCCGCGATTCAGGAAGACCAATCGGCTTAATGTCAGGAACAAAGTCAACACAAAACTCAATAACCTCCTCTGTTCCATATCCCTTGGCGATGCTTCCTTCTGGCCTAGCACGGTTATGAACATATTTCTTTAAGACTCCCATGAACCTCTCGAAGGGGAACATATTGTGTAGAAATACAGGACCCAGAATGTTAATATCTTCGACTATGTGAACTAGAACGTGCGTCATAATATTGAACAAGGATGGAGGGAACACCAACTCAAAACTGACAAGACATTGGACTAGGTCATTCTGTAACCTTGGTAGGATTTCTGGATCGATTACCTTCTGAGAAATTGCATTGAGGAATGCGCATAGCTTCACAATGGCTAATCGAACATTTTCCGGTAGAAGCCCTATTGGGGATATAACCCCACAATATGACCCACCCTGGAGGCTCCGGGTCATGTTGTTGGCTCATGAGCCGGCCCAAGGGTGAGCCGTAAGATTGGTGGCCCAGGAAGATAGGAAGCTCAAGGTGTGGGCTGTATGACAACCCGGACAGAGAAGACCCGGGCGTGTAAGCCGTCTCAAAGACAGCTTGGACAAGAAGATAGAGAGAGACTCGGACATAGTAAGACTCGGTTAAGCAATTGTAACGACCCGGTGGTCCTGACCTCTTATATAAAGGCAGACCCGGGGCGACTTAGAGGACAGGTTATCAAGAATTAGGTCAAGCTTCTAGCCCCTTATAATCGATACACAAGCAATACAAACACAAGCAGGACATAGGCCATTACCTCGATTTGAGGGGCCGAACCTGGGTAAATCCATGTCTTTCGTCCCGATTAACCCCTTTGAGTCCACCCCGTTAGCGATTGCCTCGAATCCAAGTCCGTTCACCCGGACATCTGCTGTTATAAATCCACGACAGTTGGCACCAACCGTGTGGCTAGCTCTTGGTGGTGTTGAGTTCTCAAAGGGCTCTCTCCCAGGGCTCGAGGGATACGTGGTTGGAAGGATGAGCAAGAGTCGCCGCGGCCGGCTCTACATCGACGATGCCGGCTGCGGGCCTAAGGCTGATTCTGTGGAGTATGGATTCCGGATTCCGTTTGGCGGGATCCAGATTTTCATTGGAAAGGTTGATGGATCTACACCCGGGCCGGACATCTACACCAACATCGTCGAGCTGGCTCGGCGTCTCTAGTCTGCGAGTGGTGTGCGGCCTGCCCGTGCCCATTCAGGTCAAAGGCATGTTCTTGTGGGCTTTACTCAAGGTATGGGCCTGGATGCGTTCGAGTCACAGGGAACTGTTGTTTCCTCGGAAGATGAGTCCTCCAGTGGGGAGACAGAGTCAGTGTATTGGATCAGTAACGGTGGCCTTGGGGGCTACTACGACCCCTATTCTGAGGTAGAGGGCTTTGAGTCGGATGCTCCGAGACCCCCGGTTCATACAGCGGTGTTCATGGCGAGATCGTCTCCAGCCGCCGGTGACACAGCTGCGGGAGCCGCCGCAGCGGGTGATAGCCCGCCGCCGCCAGCTCAGGTGCTAGTGGAATTGATGGACGAACTTACAGCTGTCATGGCCATGGAAGTAACACCGGATAATCAAGCAGCCAGGAATCTAGAGGTGGCACGGATCAAGGGCCGGATGGCAGAGGAACGAGAAAGGATGGCTTAGCTGAAGATCCGGATGGAGGAAGAAGCGGAGCTGGAACAATGGTTAGCAGACGCGGTGCAACGGAGGAGGCATCAATCCCGTCTGCCAGAACGTTATGAAGCAAGGAACCTGTTTAATACCCCTGGTGCGGGGCGGGATACGGGCGCGCCGGAAAGCCGCCCGATAGACCTGCCGACAACTCATCCACCCTAGCATAACCAAATATCACCTAGAGTTGTTCCAACACCGGCGGGTCATTACTCTAACCCGGCCAAGAACATGGTGGCGGAGGCCGCCTGGCTTGAGACGATTCCCATCCCAGATGAAGCACCCTTTGCGGAGGACATGTGAAACACCATTGGATATTTACGGACGGCCATGGCCCAGCAAGAGAGATATGCTCATAGCCAGAGCCTGGTTCACTCTACCCCGCTCCCCAATCGAAGTTTCAGCCGGCGCTACGAGTCGCCGGCATGTTCCAGCAGTCATCCATGTCATGGACCACCGGAGGATGAGCAGGAGGCTCTAGATGCACAAGCCCTCGCGGACCAGGCAAGGAACAGGCGAGAGGCGGGGATAGCGGCAACCCGTCCAGAGCCGGCGCTTTCCGCCTCAATGGGAGTAGTTAGTACCAGAGCCGTAGGGGTGCCATGTTTAACTCCGGCTCTGAGAAGTGAACGACTACCGAAATATTTCAAGGGGCCTCGAAAGGTTTCGAATTACGCAGCTGATCTACCCCCTGAGGCGTGGGTTGAGAGTTATGAGCTGGCCATGGAAATGCTGGACGTCAGTGAGGCGGTATGTGCAAAATATTTCATCATGATGCCGCCTAACACGATAAGTTCATGGGCGGAGCTGAGAGCGAAGTTTATTAAAAAAAATCAGGGGACCTGTAAGCAGCCTATGACCATTGTGTTCAACAGGAGAATGAGTCGGCCCATCATTGGGTCCGGTGGGTGTCAACCATTATTCACTCTTCGGAGCAGATCATGGCGGCTCAAGCGGTGCTTATTCTGGAAAAGAACTGTCATTTTGTTCCATTGAAACAGAAGCTCGGCCGGCTCAAGCGCACGTGTCAAGATATGGGAGAGCTCATGACGGCCCTGACAAAGTATGCCGACTCAGATAACACCAAGGATCCAGGCTCGGATGATAAGAAAGCCAATCAAGGGAAGAAGAACAATCAAGGAAAAGGCTTTGTGAACAATGGGAACCAGAATAAGCGGAAGAAGGCTGATGGCGGGTCAGAGCTAGTGGTAAACACCAACACAGGGCAGAACCATCCCAAGGGGAACGGAAAATTCAGGCCGTTTCACCAAAGGAACAGAGGCCCTTTCAATTTAGAAGAAGCGCTTAGGAAGCCTTGTCCGGAGCACAACACGCCTGACAAGCCAGCGTTACATGCGTGGGGTGATTGCTTTATCATGTAGAGATTCAAAAACTAGCATTCCCAACCGCGTAATAACCAAGGTGGTGGCCCGCCTGGTGGCTCACGACACGGCAGATCAGGGGTTGGATTCGGCGCCAGCGGTTCAGGAGCCGGACATCCGGGTCAGAATAACCAAGGGGGGCACCAACAGCATCCTGGCAACAACAACAATAACAACAATCAGCAGCAGCGCAATCAGTCCGGGTTCCAGAGTAACCCAAAGTAGCTTAGTTCTGGACAGTATAACGTATTCACAACCGGTCACAATAAACGAGATGAGAAGTTGCGGAGGCGAGCGGTTACTGCGGTTGCTCCGGCCCTCCTGCGGTACTTACCGTGGTCTGAGTATGACATAATGTGGATCCGGGAGGATCACTCTCCGGCAGATGAAGTTGCTTGACAAAGACCTTAAACCTTCCTCCACCGTCTTTCATGGTGTGGTTCCGGGTAAGTCGGCATACCCGGTGGGCCGGATTTCATTGGAAGTGGCTTTTGGCGATGAGTATAATTACAGGGTGGAGTCCTTGTGGTTCGAGGTGGTTAAAATCAAAAGTCCCTATAATGCGTTGTTTGGGAGGCCGGCTTATGCCAAATTTATGGCTAGGCCTTGCTATGTTTATTTACAACTCAAAATGCCCGGCTTAAATGGTACAATTACCATTCACGGTAATCGGAAAACGGCTCTCGAGTGTGAGGAAGGAGATGCGGCGTATGCAGAGTCTAGTTGTGCCCAGGAGGAGCTGAAGTTCTACAAGGAGAACATTGACCCAGAGGATATGACCCCGCTGAAGAAGCCTACTATGGAAGTTGAGCCGCCACTCAAGTTTTCAGTGGATGATACCAAGGCAGTAGATTTCAATCCGGGCGAGTCATCCAAGCAGTTTGTCATTGGGGCTCACATGGATCCCAGATAGGAAAGCGCGCTCATCGAATTCATCCGTGAGAATCGGGACATCTTTGCATGGAAGCCTTCTGACATGCCGGGTGTACCGAGAGAGTTCGCTGAGCACAACCTTAATGTGGATCCAAAGTTTAAGCCGATCAAACAGTTTCTATGATGGTTCAACGAAGAGAGACGTAAAGCTATTGGGGAGGAAGTTTCGCGGCTCTTGGCTACAGGCTTGATAGTGGAAGTTTTCACCCGAAGTGGTTGGCTAACCCGGTGCTAGTGCTCAAAAAGAACGGCACCTGGCGTATGTGTATAGATTACACGGACCTTAACAAGGCTTGCCCGGCTGACCCTTTTTCACTCCCTCGTATCGATCAGATTATTGATGCTACAGCCGGATGTGAAAGTTTATGCTTCCTGGATGCATATTCAGGTTATCATCAGATCAAGATGGAAACGAAAGATCAGGAGAAGATGACATTTATTACACCTTTTGGGGTGTTCTGCTATGTCTCCATCCCTTTCGGGCTCAAGAGTGCCCAAGCGACTTACCAACGATGTGTGTAGAACTGCCTTCACAATCAGATTGGCCGAAATGTTCATGCTCACGTAGACGACATCGTGGTAAAATCCAGAAAGAAGGAAACTCTCCTAGAGGATCTAAAGGAAACCTCTGACAATCTCCGGGTCTACAAGATGATGCTTAACCTGACGAAGTGTGTTTTTGGTGTTCCAGCAGGAAAGCTTTTCGGTTTCTTGGTCTCTGAGCGGGGCATCGAGGCTAACCTAGATAAAATTAAGGCTATCACCTCTTTAGGAGAGCCGGCATGCATTAATGACATTCAGCGCCTTGCAGGACGGATTGCTGCGTTGAGCCGGTTCATAAGCGGGCTTGGGGAGAAGGACATTCCCTTATACCAGATGATGAAGAAGACAGACAAGTTTAAGTGGAGCAAGGCAGCGACCGAAGCACTTGAAGCTCTTAAAAAACAGTTGACTGAGCCGCCAGTGTTAGCCGCTCCGGTTGACAAAGAGCCATTGCTCCTTTATGTAGCGGCTAACAAGAAAGCGGTAAGTGTAGCAATTGTGGTTGAGCGCAAGGAGGCAGGGAAGGAATATCCTGTGCAAAGGCCGGTTTATTACATCAGTGAAGTTTTGGCAGAATCTAAGCAGAGGTATCTGCATTGGGAGAAGCTGGTATACGGAGTTTTCATGGCTAACCACAAACTAAAACACTACTTTTTGGGGCACCAGATAACCATGGTCAGTTCTGCCCCATTGGGAGATATCATTCAAAACAAAGAAGCCACATGGAGGATTGCCAAGTGGGCATTAGAGCTGGGTCCTCTTAACATCAAATATGTTCCTCATACGGCAATAAAGTCTCAAGCTTTGGTGGATTTCATAAATGATTGGACAGAATGTCAAGCTCCCGAAGAGAAGCCGGATAACACATATTGGACTATACACTTTGATGGGTCCAAGCAGCTAGAGGGGTCTGGTGCAGGGGTTCTTCTCACCTCCCCCAAGGGTGACAAGTCTTGTTACGTGCTCCGGCTAATATTTCCTTGTACCAATAATGCAGCTGAGTATGAGGCACTGCTCCATGGTCTCAGAGTCGCTAAAGAGATGAACTTGAGCCGGGTCAGATGTTTAGGCGACTTAGATCTTGTAGCTCAGCAAGTTTCACGTACTTGGGACTCCAAGGATCCGCGGATGGCGGCTTATCGACAGGCGGTTGATAGTATTGCCGGTCACTTCAAGGGGTACCAGGTGGATCATATTGATCGTCGCAGGAATGAGGCGGCTGATGCCTTATCACGGTTAGGTTCTCAACGAAAGCCGGTACCACCTAATGTTTTTTTGGACGTATTGCATCATCCGACTGTCAAGATACCCTCTGAGGAGGATCTGACTATTCCTGACCCGGAGGCGGAATTGGTGGCGGCTCTGCATGCTATCCCAGACTGGACTATTCCTTATTTGGTGTATGTGTCACGCGGCGAGTTGCCTCAGGAGGAGGATCTGGCCAGGAAGATCACCCGGCATTCTAAGTCTATGACGATTATCAATGGTGAGTTACATAAGTGTAGTGTGATGGGTGTCTTTCAGCGCCGCATCTCACCGGAGGAGGGCCAGCAAATCTTGAGTGAAATTCATGCTGGCGACTGTGGACATCATGCCGGCTCAAAATCTTTAGTGGCCAAAGCTTTTCGACATGGGTTTTTCTGGTTGACGGCTCACAAAGATGTAGAAGACTTAGTCTGTAAGTGTGACGGCTGTCAGAAGTCTAGTCGGCGTGCTGACGTTCCGACTCAAGAGTTGAGGATGATACCAATCACTTGGCCGTTTGCGATCTGGGGGCTTGATATGGTAGGACCTTTCAAGAGATCTAAGGATAAGAAAACACACCTTCTGGTAGCGATTGATAAATTGACTAAGTGGGTAGAGGCAGAGCCGGTCAGCAAATGTGACGCAGCTACAGCGGTTCAGTTTATTAAGAAGCTGATCTATCACTTTGGTTACCCGCATAGTATCATTACGGACAATGGAACAAATCTATCCAAGGGAGCTATGAAAACGTTCTGTGAGAAGGAGCATATCCGGCTTGATGTTTCAGTCATGGCACATCCACAGTCTAATGGTCAGGCGGAGCGAGCCAACCAGGAAATTTTAAGAGGAGTCAAACCACGGCTCATGGTTCCTTTGAAGCGGACACCCGGATGTTGGGTTGAGGAGTTCCCTTCCGTCTCATGGAGCATCAGAACTAATGCTAACAGATCTACAGGTTTCACGCCTTTCTTCATGGTGTATGGTGCTAAGGCAGTTCTACCCAGCGATATCCGGCACGACTCACCAAGGGTGGCAGCTTATGTGGAGATGGAAAATGAGGTAGCATGCCAAGATGCGTTGGACGCCTTAGATGAAGCACGAGAGTTAGCAGCAGCCAGGTCGGCAATTTATCAACAAGACCTCCGACGCTATCATAGCCGTAGGGTGAAGACCTGGTGCTCCTGTTGATTCAAGACCAATCTGGAATGCATAAGTTATCTCCACCATGGGAGGGGCCTTTTGTGATCAGCAGAAACCTTAACAATGGGTCATATTACCTCATTGATATCCGAGATGAGTCAGAAACCGCGGGTCAAGAGACGTTGCGGCCATGGAATATCGCACATCTGCGACCATACTTTACTTAGCAGGCATTGAAAGCCGCTATCATTGTATCTATCATGTTTACATGAGTAAAAGCTAGCATCCCCGCAAGGACTGGGCCCTCTGCTCTTATGTATGTCTTTATGCAATCAAAATGAATTTTTTCCGGCTCAAAAATTTGAGTTGAAGTGGTTTGTTCGCCGTTAAAACGGTTGATCTATCATCCGGCTTTATGCCCTATCAAGCGCTGTTGCAGGGAGGCTTCTTGCCTTCGGGTATAGCTTACATCTCCCCTGCACAGTCTGCTTTTACGTTGTTGCAAGGAGGCTTCTTGCCTTTGGGTATAGCTTACATCTCCCTTGCACAGCCGGCGTTATGCCCAATTAAGCACTGTTGCAAAGAGGCTTCTTGCCTTTGGGTATAGCTTACATCTCCTTTGCACAGCTAGCTGTTATCAAACTGTTGCAAGGAGGCTTCTTGCCTTCGGGTATAGCTTACATCTCCCTTGCACAGTTGGCTTTATGCCTAGTTTGGTTACATTAAGTGCTGTTGTTGATGGAGGCTTCTTACCTTTGGTATAGCTTACATGACCCTAAGATAGCAGCGTGTACACGAAATTCCAGTTGCTTATCAACTACGGCCATCGAAGGGGGCTTCTTACCGACGGGTATCGCTTATCTCACCCTAATGGCCGACTTTATGCCACTTTCGGTTACTTATTAACCGCGGTTGTCGAAGGGGGCTTCTTACCGACGGGTTCGCTTATCTCACCCTAACAACTGGCGTTTACGCCAAACCTCAGTTGCTTATCAACTATAGCTGTTGAAAGAGGCTTCTTGCCTTCGGGTATTGCTTACATCTCCTTTCAAACAGCCGGCTTTATGCCGTCTCAGGCTAATTATTAGCCGCGGCTGTCGATGAAGGCTTCTTGCCTTGGGGTATAGCTTACATCTCCCATTGACAGCCGACGTTCGCACATACACAATTTGCTGTTAAAAGGAGGCTTATTACCGTCAGGTATAGCTTACATTACCCTTCATACAGATGGCTTTAGGCCGCTTCCGGTTCATCAATAGCCGCAGTTGTCTATAGAGGCTTCTTACCATCAGGTATAGCTTACATTATCCTAAGACAACCGGCTCCTTAATGGATTCATCTGACAAGAGTCGGAGCCATGTTGTTCCGGTTGACAAAATTTGAGTTTTCAAAGATGTTATCCGGCTCTAATCCTCTAGGAATGAGGTCTTCAAAGACAAACACCCCTCATCAGAAAAGCTCAAGGAATATTTATGCAAAGGAACGAGTAATCAATGGAGAGCCGGCAACACATCAAATTGAAACACGGAGAGAAGGAAAGTATACATAGAGAGATGAAAATATATACAGCCGACAACGGCAGGCTCATCCTTACTCTGTTACAAAAACTACTCTCAGAAGGAGCAAAAGGCATTCACAAGTTTCGACCGCTCATAGCGGGTCATTACATGAGTCGGTACATGAGTCTGGGCTTAGAAAGATTAAAAGAACAAATTTCAGTTATTGGCCACCTCATCCCGCTCCAGTTCTTCCGCTGGCTTTATCTGGAGATTTCCCAATTCCCAATTACAGTCAGCCAGAGCAGTGAAAGACCCTTCAAGGAAAGGGGACGCGTCAAGCTCACAAGGGAAGAGGTCCTTACTGCGGGCGGGTGTCAGATCCTTCCACTCGTAGAGAGGCCCGCAGATCCTCTTCTCCTCTACATCGTAAGCCGCCTGATAGGTGCTCAATTCAGCTTCATCCGCCAGCACAGAGGCCAGATAACACGACTCTTTGACACACCGGATGTAATCTTCTTCATTGAACTCTGAGCCTTCATCTTTTTTGGATGGGTAACCATCCATCATTTCGGCCGGTGTTAGCTCGGGGGCGAAGGCCAGAGCCCGGCTCAATCCAGCGACGGCTCCTTGGCGGAAGGCGGACTTCTTCAGCTCCTCTATTTGCTTGGGCATTGTGGAGAAGAGTTCCAAGACACCTTTCAGAGCGGTGGGGATCTTCTCCTTGTATTGAACCATCTTAATCGTGAAAATAGCACCGCAATAAAGCTGTTCTACAAAGGTGTAAATAGCCTTCAGGGGTAAAAGGCTATCTGAAACCAATTGCCGGCTTCTGGTGCCTGCATAGGTTAAACAAAGCCAGATGAGTCGCCATCACAACAGATAAATGAGACACGCTAGAAACATGAAGTGAGTAAGAACTTACCAAAGAGAGCAGCTGCCGTCTTGGTTATATGACACTTTAGGCCTTGATACTCATCCGCCACAGCTATCAGCCGCTAGTCGGTGTCATCTGCTCGCTTGTTCAACGTAGCTTTCTCCAACTCAGTAGATTCTTTTAGAGAAGCAAGCTCCACCTTAATATGGACCAGCTCTTCAGACAGCAGCCGACACTTTTCGTCGGAGACGCTGCGGGCCTCTTGTTGATCCGCTAAGTTTTCCTTCATATCAGACAATTGTGAGCCGACTTCGTTTAAAGCTTCCTATAATACATCAAAATATAGGATAAGTCGCCAAAATACAGGACGAGTATTAAAAGAAAATTTATGCAAAGTCTCAAACAGATTGCAAGCAATATATTTGACACTTGGGGGCTAATGTATATTTGATCTTTCAGCATGTAGCGCAATTCCGGCTCATCTTCTTCGAAGTTAAACCGGAACTTGGGGGCTACACCATGGCTCTTCAATTTACTTCTAACAGAAGATCCGACTCAACTTCATCAAGCTTGAGCCGGCCCTTGGGGGCTACGAATGGTGGTTTAAGTTATCTAAAGAAAGATCTGACTCAATTTTGGCAAATTAAGCCGACTCTAGGGGACAATGACTATGAATTTGTTCTAATAGAAAGTTAAACAAAGACCTGGTTCAACGATTGAGTACATTAAATCGGCTCTTGGGGGCTAAGTAAGGGTATGGTAAGAAGGAAAGGTACCTCGTATTTTGTCTTCATTAAAGAGACCAGTCGAAGTTCCAGATCCCGGCTGGTGGTAACCCGGTTTATATACCCGGCGTGGAGCTCTTCGGCTGTCATCTTCTCGTACAAAGAGTCAAAGTTCAGCTTCTTCGAGGCCTCGTCCGACTCTGTATGCTTGGTCAAAACATGAGCCGGAGGAGTTTGATGGTCAGACCCGGTAATAACAGCATCTGGAGTTTCAGGGGTCTTGGTAGGAGTCGCCGATTTTGAAGGAGCCCTTGGAGGGCTCTCCATGATGATATCAACAACAGTCGGTTCTGTGGAGGCAGCTGGTGGATTTTCTTCTGCTTCAGCCTCCTCCGGTTGTTCGGGCTCCGGTTCTGGGATAACTGGGCTGGAGGAGGGCTTGTTGTTCTTGCGACGCTTAGGTTGAGCACTGCAAAATAGAAGCATCAACAGTTGAAAGATGTTGCTATCATATTAAGAGCCGGATGTCCGGATATCATAGTAAGGAATGCTTACAGTGGATTGATCTTGGGCGGTCGTAGAATTGATGCCGAAGAGTCGCCGGAGGAAGGTGATTTCTAAAAAGAAAAAAAAATATGAAGAAAGTGTCAAGTTTACAAAGGAAAGTCAAAGGAAAAGTAGAGACATAAACCTCTGCGGGGTGTTTCCTTGGAGCCGGAGAATTTGGTAACCCGGACACGAGCTCAGTAGAGCCGGTGCTTCGAGTCTGTCGACCCTCGGCCTGCTGTTGCTTTTTCAAGAGAAAATAGGGAGCCAGGTAAGTAAGAGGGTGAGAAAGAGGAACTTTTCTGATAACCCGCCGTGACTTTCGGGGGACGAAACATTCTGAGCCGGAAGAAACATAATTTACCTCAGGAGCATTGGCGCGGCTGGTTTCCACTTCATCCTGCGAGTAAAACAAGCATTGATAAAGCAGGAAGGTAAAAGATCAAACAAAGTAGTTAAAGCATTACCTCTGAGCTAGATGATGGTGGCGGGTCAAACAAATTCTCTTGCGGGGCATCTTTTTTAGCCCTCTTGGTCACGACCTTCTTCCTAGATTTATTTGGAGGGGCAACATATTCCTTCTTCTAGAAGTTTGAGTCGGCCTATAGGAATGACCCGGAGAATGAAAAACAAATCAACAAAGTACAAGCAACATCTAAGCAACAGATGGGAAGAGATTAACTTACATCGGGAGCCAGATTATTGACGCAGAAAGGCGCCAGGCCGATGGCACTGCATGAGCCGGAGGCCTCGTGGACAAGTCTCCAGATGGTAGTGGTAATATCATCCTCTGTCAGTGTTGATTCGCTGAAGCACAACGAGCTGTCATATTTGCCTTCATACTCGCACATATTGGCCAGGAGCGCTTTGATCTTGGCGTGGAACGACTCGTATCTGGCACGCTTCGAGGCTGAGAGCCAGCCGGGAAGCTCCGTGTTTGTCCTAAGACGGGAGGGGCGGTAACCAGCCAACGAGTGCTCTTTCTCAGGAGAGGTCTCTTGGCAGTAGAACCACGTCTTATTCCAATCCTTTGGGTGACTTGGCATCGGAGTGGCAGGAACGATGATGTCTCGGCGGTGTTGAATAGAGATACCGCCCAGCTCCAGACTCGGACCACCCTTCATTTCCGATTGGCGGTTGGCATAGAAGAACTCTCGAAAGAACCCCATGGACGGCTTAGTTTGAAGATAAGACTCGCAGAGAACCTGGAAGTTGCAGATGTTTGAGACGGAGTTAGGTGCTAAGTCTTGAGGATGTAGCTTGTAGAAATGAAGAACATCCCGGAAAAACTTAGAGCCGGGCGGTGCGAACCCTCGCTCGATGTGATCAGTGAAGACCACTATCTCTCCTTTCTGGGGAGAAGGCCGGGTCTGCTTACCTAGAACCCGCCAATTAAGGACCTCTTTGGGAGGGAGGGTACCCTCTTCAACATAACCTGCTAAGTACTCCTCCGTAACGCAAGAACCAACCCAGTTGCATGAGTTGGACGCACGAGACATATCGGCGGCTTAAGTACTGTGCAAGGTAAAAGGCGTGATGAGTCAAAGCGCAAGCAAATATTTATGACGGCTTAAAGGTTTAAGGGTTCTACGGATAATGTGGAAAGACCCGTTGATGAGAGCCGGAGAAGCTTAGCGACTCAACAGAGGAAAGGAAGATTGAAAATCGGCTAAGTCCTAAAAAACAGATTCCGTAAACTACTACTATGGCTACAGATCTACAAAAGCGGAGAAAAAGGATTTTCATCCTGACCGAGCGATGAACAACAGAAGAAAAGAACATGGAGCGGAGCCATCGCGGTCCGCGCATTACGCGCGGCCGGCCCGCGCGCGGCCGCGAGGCGAGAGCGCAATCTAAAGGCGCCAAACGGCGTCGAGATATACTCGCGGTGGTGGTGCCGGAACCCGAGCGGCGGTGGCGGAGCCCGCGGTGGAACCCTACTACGATGGTGGGCAATCTAAGAGGAAAGAGAACTCACTGGAGATGTTGCGGCGGCGGCGGAAGGTTTCTGGTACGTATCAGGGTGATGCAGTGGCCCGGTCGGTGTAGATGTGAAGACGGCGCCGGACGACAAGGACGCTGGAGCGGCAGCGACAGGAAGAAGAAGAAGAGGCACGAGCGGGAGGATGGAAAGCTCCAACCCGCACGGGTCGTATTTAAAAAGGGAATAAGGAAGGTGCGAAAATCCAGGTGACGACACCGTTTGACCGAGGCGGACGCCTCGATTCTCGGGATGACAGTTAATGAAAGATTCGGTGGTACGTCAGCAGATCTCATGACGTCACGCCGGGTCATTTCCGGGCGACTCGCCAAAATTGGAAGAGAAGGATGAAGTGAGCAAGCTCAATTCAACCTGGGGCCTAATGTTGGGGATATAACCCCACGATATGACCCGCCCTGGAGGCTCCAGGTCATGTTGTTGGCTCGTGAACAGACCCGGGGCGACTTAGAGGACAGGTTATCAAGAACTAGGTCAAGCTTCTAGCCCCTTGTAATCGATACACAAGCAATACAAACACAAGCAGGACGTAGTCCATTACCTCGACTTGAGGGGCGGAACCTGGGTAAATCCGTGTCTTTCGTCCCGATTAACCCCTTTGAGTACACCCCATTAGCGATGGCCTCTAATCCAAGTCCGTTCACCCGGACATCTGCCGTGATAAATCCACGACAAGCCCCCTAAGTTCAACCGGAAGTAATTACGTCATAATCACATGGCAGTCATGAGACTTTAGATTTTGAAATTTTTTCTCTGCCATATTTATTATTCCCTTTCTATTCGACGAGAAGCCAGATGGGACCTTGATACTGAGCAGGCATTCAAAAAAGATTTCCGTCTCTTCTTTCATAAGAGCATAGCTGGCAGGACCTTGATACTGCTTTGAAGGCAAGCCATCTTTTTTGTTAATTATTTGCTTGTCCTCCCGTGCCTCCGGTGTATCTTTTGTCTTTCCATACACACCCAAGAAGCCTACCAGGTTCACACAAATATTCTTCATCACGTGCATCACGTCGATTGCATTGCGGACCTCTAGGGATTTCCAATATTCAAGTTCCCAAAATATAGATTTCTTCTTCCACATGGGTGCGTGTCCGTTGGCGTCATTCGAAACAGATCGTCCACCAGGACACTTTCCAAAGATTACCTGCAAATCCTTAACCATATCAAATATATATTCACCAGTAGGGAGGCCAGGTTTCTTCTAGTTATCTGGCTCACCTTTGAAATGGTTGCCTGCCTTTCTTAAGATATGCTTGATCGGTAGAAATCGATGATGTCCCAGGTACACATTCTTCTTACATTTATCCAAATATATACTTTCAGTATCATCTAAACAGTGCGTGCATGCATTGTATCCCTTGTTTGTATGTCTTGAAAGGTTACTAAGAGCAGGCCAATCATTGATGGTTAGAAATAGCAATGCTCGTAGGTCAATTTCCTTCTGTGTGTGTGCATCCCACACACGTACACCTGGTTTTTTCCACAACAGTGACCAAATTAGTACAACTTCATCATCACATTACAACCAAAAGTAGAGTTAGCAGTGACCAAATGTTATTACTGCAAATAATAGATACTTATAGTTCATACATAAATCTCATAAAACAACATACAACTATCTAAAACATGTAAATGCAACAACAAATGCAATCATAATCGCAAGTAAAGTAACAATTGAGCCAACGACATAATGATACCAAGCCTCTTTATCAATGGCATATTTTCTAATCTTTCTAAGCTTCAAGCACATTCCAGCCATCTTGTTCTTGTGATCATCAATGATATCAGCAACATGCAACCCCAATCCCATCTTCTCATCTTCAGTTCTTTTCAATTTTTCTTTCAAATGATCAATTTCTTTTTCATCTTGTGTTAATTTCTCGAGTAGAATTGCATAGTCGGTTGGAGTTTCTGGTTCAACTACTTCCTATAGATAAAAACATCTACGTCAATTTGGTGGCATAATTAATTGTCATAGACATTAGTTGATGTGCGAAATAGTTATAAAAGATAACGACATACCACATCTGAATCATAGACTGGACGAGGGCCAATGTGGGCGGATATCATAACCATGACACTATAGAATAACTAACAATAATACACGCAGCTATCTAAATCTTACAATTTTTTTTTAAAAAAGGTTTTAAGAAGAACAAGAGACTCACCAAGGTGGCCAGTGCCATGACGAGATGGTGTGGATGATCGACTGTGGTTAGGACGGCTGGGGATGGGAAGGCACCAAATAAACCACACCTACACATATGCAACCCAACAAGTTAATTTGAGCTCAAATTGCATATAAATCAAATAAACTCCCACATAATAATATCATTCCTCCAAAACCTAGCTAAAACCCACAAATCACATATCCTTGAGCACACCACAAGCTAATTAGCAATGAGAGATGAAGGAGCAAAGTTGCTAACCTTTATGAACACTTGGATAGATGGGGTGCCTTTAAATCTTGAAAAATCCTTGGCAAAATGGAGGATGAGCCTCGAGCAAGAAGAAGAACAGGGGAGAAAACAGAGAAATGAGAGCCCCTTTGATCGGCTGTGGACGAAGCGTATATGTAGGAGGTCTTTAGTACTGGCTGGTGACACCAGCCGGTACTAAAGGTTGCCCTTTAGTACCAGTTGGTGTAACCAGCCGGTACTAAAGGTGCACGCGGGGCCCAAGTCTGGTCAAAAGCCTGCCACGCCCCCTTTAGTACCGGCTCGTGACACGAACCGGTACTAAAGATCGCTCACGAGGCGGTACTAAGGGTTGCCCTGTTCCTAGCCGTTGGAGCCGGCACGAACCGAGACTAATACCGTCTTTAGTACCGGCTCGTAACCAGACCGGGACTAATGCTTGGGACGAAAGGTCTATTTTCCACTAGTGATGGTATGTTGGAGATCTGTTTGATGTAAACTTTTGCGGTGTGTTTGTTGGGATCCAATGAATTTTGAGTTCATGATCAGCTTCTATCCATGAATATTATTTGAGTCTTCTTTGATCTATTATATGCATGATTTCTTATAGCCTCGTATTTCTTCTTCGAATCTTTGGTTTAGGTAGGCCAAGTAGATCGATTTTTCTTTCCATGGGAAGAGGTGCTTTGTGATGGGTTCGATCTTGCGGTCTTCTTTCCCAGTTACAGAAGGGGCAGCAAGACACTCATGTATCATTGCTATTAAGGATAACAAGATGGGTCTATTCCTACATGAATAGATCTTGTCTACATCATGTGATCGTTCTCATTGCGTTAATCTATTTTTCCATGAACTTAATACACTAGATGCTTGCTGGATAGCGATCGATGTGTGGAGTAATAGTGGTAGAAGCAGGCAGGAGTCGGTCTACTTATCTTGGATATGATGCCTATATAATGATCATTTCCTTGGATATCGTCATGACTATTCAATTTTCTATCAATGGCCCAACAGTAATTTGTTCACCCACCATGTGCTATACTCCTGAGAGAAGCCACTAGTGAATCCTACGGCCATCAGGTCTACTTTTCCATCATATTGCTTCCGATCTACATTTTTGCAATCTTTGTTTTTCAAATCTACAAAACAAAAACCCAAAAATATATTGATGTATATTTACTCTTTTGTCTTGTGTTCTTGAGATATCTATCTCTCCTTATCATTACCTATCTATCTTATTACCGTAGAGAGCATGACAACCACTCTTACGCGTCGGGTTGCAAGTATTTGTTGTTTGTGAGCATTTGTTGTTTACGTGGGTGTGTGGTCTTCCTCTATGGATTGATACATTGGTTTCCTACCTGACGGAAATACTTACCGTCATTGTGCTGCATCATCCCTTCCTCATTGGGGAAATACCGATGCAGTCTCAAGCCACGTCAATGACAATCGAACATAGATAAAAAACTAGATAAAATGTGATGTACAATAATAAGAATGAGATTAAGATTGTTGTACCTAAATAGTATGGATCCATTTGTAACAAGTTTAGAGAATTCGGCACACGAATAACCCAACACTGTAATTCCGGTGTGCTAATGACCCTGATTCTTGTTTGACCTTCTTTATCAAGTACAAATAATATCTCTAGGAAAGGCGCATTCTCAATGACCATATCATGAAACTCCCCAACTGACAACGTGTTGCGGCACCAGCCATGCACATAAATTGTACGGAGATTCTTTGTAGCGATGCGGAGGCTACTAAACCCAAACATCATCTGAAGACGAAGGTACTCGAGCTTTCTACAGCCGCCGAGGTAGGCGCTCCAAATCCGACTTTGAGATACTAACGCCAATGAGCTCGAGGTGCTTTAGTTTAGGGAGATGAAGAGCGTGTGCGGTATTAATCTTGGTGAAAAGGCACCACATGAACGTAGAGCAACGCGGTGTGGGGACGAGGCGGAGGACGGACGGAGGCAGCAAGCGCTCATGTCCAGCATCAAAGTTGATCTCCTTGAGCTCATCTAGGGTGGGGGATAAGAACCAGTCGTGGAACTTGGGTTCGGCCTTGCAGTTTGAACGGAAAGTGTCCATGGCAAGGCGTCTGACGGGTGCAGTGTGCGTGGCGAGGATGTGGGACAATGCGTCCAAGCATTTGCGATCCCCGTTGTAGAGCTCATCGTCGTTGAGGACGTCAATGGGGGTGGAGTGCTATAGGGGGCACCACAGCCTGGAGAGGATGGTGGTCTGCACGGTAGATTTGATGGGAAGGAGGGACATGATGGTTACCAACATCTTCTCCAGGATGCTACTAATGAAGTCCACGCTCGCCGAAGGCTAGGGTCGTTTAGCCTCCACCCGCCCTAGCTTGTGAGCCGCCTCATCATCCATCGAAAAAGGAGGCGATCTACGCCAGCGCCCAAATAGATAAGACCGGAGGAGTAGGTGTAGTACTAATGGAGAACTTGGGAGGGAATAGGGCTGTGGGTGGAAGTTCGATGTCCAATGGCTTGATTCCCGGTGAGCCAGTTGTGCCTACGCGGCGGACTGCTCGCACGCATCCCTTAGAGCCTGCGCGGCGGATTGCTCACACACGTCCCCTCTAGTCCAACCTGCACCCAGAACAAAGGCAGGGCCAAGCGTCCGCTCGATGAGCCCGTTCCCAAATGGTTTCTAAAAACCATAAAGCGTTTCGTGCTTGGGCATTAAAACCATAAATAAATATTGAGTTTGTTTCCTTCCACATTCCAAATTACCACACGCTATATTTTACGCAAATCAGTTCACACCTACAAACCTAAATGTGTTCTCACTTAGCAGCTGTTTACTGTAGTAGGCTATAAAAACACAAACTCGTACTCGAAAATTACCGCTCATTCTTCACCCCCGACACCAAAAAGACAAGCCTTTCTTTGTTAGTCCTTCGTTTCGTCTGCCATGGCCGGTAGGGGGGTTCTGGGTCAAGATATAACTGTCATGGGAACGAGCCTGACAGTAGAGGGTAGGGGTACGTTAGGAGAGGGCAGAGTCCTAGCTACGGTGAGATTGTACACACCGATGTATGAGTTCGGGCCCCTCTCGTGGAGGTAACAGCCCTACGTCTCAGTGCTCGGGAGCTTTTGTCGTGTGGAATGTGTGAGTTACAGGGGGTCAGAACCCTTGTGCCAGAGGAGAGGGGTGGCTTATATAGAGTGCGCTGCCCCTCATGAATACCCGACAACCAAGGGTTCGATCATGGTACTAAGGTGCACGTTATTGATAACGTATGTAATCAATGCTACTTATGGCGACCAGTCCAACGCCAGTCCGTTGGCCTCCCTAGAGTGGCTTCTGATCTTCTATGGTTGACTGACTTCTGGTTCTTCCTAGTGAAAGGCGGCTGACGAATGGAGGGAGAAACCTCCGAGTTGATTTTTTGTCAAGTGACTCATGCGCCATGGTGATTTCGATTCGGTAGTCTTGTAATTTTGTAATTTTTAAGTTCTCCAATGTCGTGTCCTTAGGTAGCGTATGTCGGTCAGGCCTAAGGCCCTACCCTAGGTACATATCACCATCATTATCCCTCGAATGGATCGGGGCTCGAGTGAAAAAGGGATCAATGCAGGTTCTGATAAGACACAAAAATTCCGAATGCAGTTTAGGGCTTCACAAAAGTCTGCGTCGATTGGAGTCTTTTTCATTCACCCTAATTGATTATATCTTGATATGTGTCCGAGTGAACTTGAGTGCTGTAGCGACCCGACCTAAAAGGTCAAGTCTCCGGTGTTTCCGTACCATCCCAAGATCATGCTGGTACACACACGGTACATCAATGTATATATCAAAGGGAAATCACACAGCATTATATTAATCGAAATCTCATATCGAGTCCTTTATTACAATAAAAATTACAATAAAGTGGCTAAAAGCCAACTCATGAGAATATCTAAATCTTGCGGAAGCGTCGAAGGTAGATGAGTCCATCTGACTCCAAGGGCATCTCACTGAGCATAGAACGTGTCCTCACTCCTGGTCGGAAAAATACTCTGCAACATGATACGTTGCAGCCGTGTAGGTCAGCATATGGAATATGCCGGCAAAGTCACAAGAAAAGGGTAAAAAGGTAGGCATCTAGTCTATATGCATATATGGCAGGTGGGGTGGTAAGTTTTGCATAAAGCCAATTTTTTCCTACTTCAAGAAAAGGGGCTAAGCAAAATATTACTAAGTTGGTTGATTAATGAGATGGTTCCACCAACCAGTTCTCATACCCAAAATTGTTAATACCCACATCATCATATTAATTGTGTTGAGAGTTCCGGAAGTTCCAATTCCTTTGGCTCAAGTCGTCCATGACCGTGGACACGGCTAATCGATTAGGTTTGGAATACTCTGCAGAGTTTTGCACACGTTACCCACAAGATTTGGTCGCCTCCGTTTGGTTTCTCGCACTTCAGGGTGTTTGAGAAACGGATGACCAAAACATGGTCTTCCAAAGGGTTTCCCTGCGACTCTGTCGGTGCCCATCCTTTCCTACCGTTCTTCTACCTCTCGTAGCACCGCCTGTCCAGGGTCACCACGATATCCGACCAAGCCAGAGCCCATAATGACTTGTGGCTGTGCAGGTAAGCCTTGGGTCTTGAAGCACCCATCCATCTCTTTGTGCCTGGGTGGACCTTTCCGCGTGAATACTGGCCATCTCCAGCATCACCTAGGCTAACCACTGGTTTCTCCAGGGTGCCGTTCAACCATCATCCACCCAGAGCTATGTTGAAAACTTGGAGTCTTGAAATCTTGATCATTATGTAGGTCTTGAAATTATTAACTCTCTCAACTCCCATGAATCACACAACCAACCCCGTCTACTAATAGCATAGCAAAAGTAAAACAACGTTTCCCGGGGCCAAAGTTGTCAAAGAGGGTTGAGAGGGGTACCTACCACATGATACTACTACAATGTAACCAAGTTTCCAACTAACCTATCTTGCATGCAACTGGGGAGATGGTAGAACTAATGCATATAAAACATGGATAAAACATGATCAAAGTGACTTGCCTGATTGATGATCTTCGTACGTGAGTGACTCTAAGTAACAAGCTTCGCACTTCAGATAATCTAACGAAACAAACAATGCACTCAAATAAGCATACAACCAAAATAAGTACTCATAACATTCAGCAAAGAAGTACTAAACAAACAAGGCAAACAATGCACAAAAGTCTCTAGCAAGAAAAACACACAAAGTTTTGTTTTTCAAAAGGAGATGATGAAAACACTACTACATAATAAAACTATTTTGAAATAGCAAGACAATTGTTGACAGCAAGGCAACAATAGAATATTTTACTATTAAAGTAAACAAAGTCAATTTAAGTTTGTTGGGAAAACTCTAGTAAAGTTTATAAAAGTTTTGATAAACACTATATGAATCAACTATAGTTGTACTAACAAAAGAATGAAAACTAAACTTATTATTTATTTGTAAAACATGTTCTTGATAGAAAATAATTTACTACTAAATCTGTCTTAGAAAACAGAAACAAAATATACAAAACTTTGTTTGAAAACAAAACTATTACTAGTTAGTTGTTTTAATCAAATTATGCCTATTTGAAAAGAAGTTGTGATTCCTATGTTAAATAAAATTAAACTAAGCAAATTTATATTTTTTTTATCAGTGAGTGAAAACACTAAATGTTTACTAACAGAACCTAATAAACAAATAAAACCAATTCTAAATCAAACTAATTAAAATCAAGTTTATAAAACTATATTATAATACTAGACAGATTCTGTTTTTTGGCTAAAACACTATTAAAAATCATCCTAAAAATCCTCAAACTAAACATGAAGATAGTCCTAACTAATACCAAACAGTAGCAAAAAGATTCACATCAAAATCTATTTTCAAACTCTAGTTATTCAGATTTGAAGATTTTGAGCAAATTTGGTTAAATTCAAATTTTATAGTTCAAATTTGAAATTTGAAAGTACAGGGTGAAACTACATGAAAATTGTGAGCTATTGCAGAAAGAATCAACTCAAAACACTAAATAGATTAAAAGATATAAGCAAAACAATTTTTTTAAAACATTCTGTTAATTAAAACAGAGAATGAAAAAAATCTGATTTGCGTCGGTCGGGGGGCTACGTGGCACGATCCGATTGGCTAAGGGGGGTGTGCGTGCGAGAGCTACGGGCGGGCGACCGATCGGAAGAAGAAAACGATTCGGACTTAAGTCCGTTCTAATCTCGGACGTTGGATTCAGATCGGAGGGAGGGGGTGCTCACAGGGTAAAGAGGTCGTCGGCGTCGGGGTACTCCGGCGAGTCCGGCAGCGGTGGATGCGACTGCGAGGCGCTCCGGTGGTCGGGGAAGACGGGGAAGTGGTCCGGGCGACGGCGACGGTTCTCCGGAGTCGATTGGTGGCGACGGTGGGGTGAACAGAGGTCGGAGGTGGTGGCTACGGTCGATGGCGAGCTTCGGTGTGGGAGTAGCTCCGACGAGCAATTGACAGCGTTCCGGCGAGGGGAAAAAGGGGGGCTCGGGGTGAATGGATGCGGGGAAGTGGCCGGTACTTATAGGGCGCTCGAGGGGTGCGGGAGTTAAGAGGGGAGAGAGATCCGGCGAGCACGGGGAGGGAGACGATGACCGTTCGGTGTAACGGTCGGTCGGGGGTGGGGCCTGGATGTCAGTGAGAGGGAGCGCGTCCGTTACGCGTCGGTCGGCCGGTTCGTAGTAAATGCGCGAAATAACTGTCGTGGGCCGGCCCGTTTAAATGCAAACCGTTACTGTTTTGCTTTAATATTTTTCCAGAGACATTCAAATACATTTAAAGCATTCAAATCGTCTCTAAATATAGGGGTATTATATATCAAAATTAATAGAATAATAAATGCTATTTAGTGAACATTTCTATTCTGTCATTTGGACACTTTGAAAAAAATAATATTTTCAGAAATTGCCTAATTGTTTTTAAATCCTTTTTGCAAATATTTTCAAAATAACCCCTGGTTATTTTTGTTCAAATTATTCACCAATTTGACCCTGGTGTGGAGTGTCATGTTACTCCTCTCTTATTTTGAACATTTAACCCAAATTTCCAATAGGTAAAAGCAACATAGGAAAAAGTAGAAGGGACTTTCAGAAAGTCAGAAAAGGCATTTCAACAAACACATACATTCAAGCAATGATGCTGCTAGATGCATAACTATAATCATAACATTCCAAAATGAAATTTGGGATGTTACAAACCTACCCACCTTAAGATGAATCTCGCCCTCGAGATTCGGGTTGGCTAGAAAATAGGTGCGGATGGTCTCTACGAAGATCTTCTTCGCGTTCCCAGGTGGCTTCTTCCTTGGTGTGGTGACTCCACAGAACTTTGCAGAACTTGATAATCTTGCTGCGGGTAACTCGGTTGGATGTCTCGAGGATCTTGACAGGCTTCTCCTCATAAGTCAGATCACTTTCAAGCTGTATGGCCTCTAGGGGCACTGTGTCTCGCAAAGGGATGTCGGCCATCTCAGCATGACATTTCTTCAGCTAGGAAACATGGAACACATCATGAACTTCGGATAATCCTTCCGGCAATTCCAGTTTGTATGCAACTTCGCCTCTACGTTCAAGAATTTTGTAGGGGCCTATGAATCTGGGTGCTAATTTTCCTTTAACACCAAATCTCTTGGTTCCTCGAAGCGGGGATACATGAAGATATGCTTTGTCTCCCACTTCATACGTCACTTCCTTGCGCTTGCTGTCAGCATAACTCTTCTGTCGAGATTGAGCTATCTTGAGTCTGTCACGAATCAACCTGACTTTCTCTTCCTAATCTTGGATAAGGTCGGGACCAAAAAGTTGTCGGTCTCCAACACCATCCCACGTCAGTGGTGTTCTGCATCTCCTTCCGTATAACGCTTCGAAAGGGGCCATCTTTAGACTGGTCTGATAACTGTTGTTGTATGAGAATTCTGCGTAAGGTAAGTTATCGTCCCAACTAGAACCATAGTCTAGTGCACAAGCTCTCAACATGTCTTCCAGAATCTGGTTGACTCTCTCAGTCTGTCCATCTGTCTGCGGATGAAAAGCTGTACTGAACTCTAGCCTTGTACCCAAAGTTTCATGTAACTGATGCCAAAACTTTGAGGTAAATTGTGTTCCTCTATCTGACACGATACTCCTCGGAACTCCATGCAGACATACGATCCTGGTCATATATATCTTGGCTAGCTTAGCACTGGTATAAGTGGTTTTCACTGGAATGAAATGAGCTACGTTGGTCAAGCGATCTACCACTACCCAGATGGAATCATAACCTGAACGGGTCCTGGGCAATCCTATGATGAAGTCCATACCAAGCTTTTCCCATTTCCACTCGGGTATCGGCAAAGGTTGGAGTAACCCTGCTGGTTTCTGATGTTCTGCCTTTACTCTCTGACAAACATCACATATTGCAACATGTTCCGCAATATCTTTCTTCATACCTGTCCACCAATAACTTTCCTTTAAATCCAGATACATCTTGGTGTTGCCTGGGTGTATCAAGTAAGGTGAATTGTGGGCTTCCTGAAGTATCAACTTCCTGAGCTCTGGTTCATTGGGCACATAGATTCGGTTCTCAAACCACAAAGTTCCGTGTTCATCCTCACGAAAACCTTTAGCTTTACCATCTTCCATTCTCTGTTTAATCTTAGCTATCTCCTTGTCCGATTTCTGGGCTTCACGAATTCTTTCGGTCAAGGTGGACTGAATTTCCAGTGTAGCAACATATCCTCTTGGAACTATCTCTAGCTTGAGCTCTCTGAGATCATCGACTAACTCTTGAGGTAATCCTCCCGCTGTGAGTGTGTTCACATAAGTTTTCCGACTCAAGGCATCGGCTACAACATTAGCCTTACCTGGATGGTAGTGTAATCTCATGTCATAGTCCTTGATTAGCTCTAACCATCTCCTCTGTCTGAGGTTCAACTCTTTCTGCGTGAAAATATACTTCAGGCTCTTATGGTCGGTGTAAACATCACAACTATTTCCGATAAGGAAATGTCTCCAAGTCTTGAGTGCGTGCACTACGGCTGCTAATTCCAAATCATGAGTGGCATAATTCAACTCATGAGGTCGTAGCTGTCTGGAAGCATAGGCTACAACTTTTCCATCTTGCATAAGTACTCCTCCGAGTCCTTGACGTGAGGCATCACAGTAAACTTGGAAATCCTTCCGATTATCGGGCAAGATCAATACTGGGGCTGTGACCAAACGTTCCTTCAACTCCTGGAAACTGGCTTCACATTCCTCAGTCCAAATATACTTGGATTCTTTCTTCAACAACTCTGTCATGGGCTTGGCAATCTTTGAGAAATTCTCAATGAATCTCTGGTAATATCCGGCAAGTCCGAGGAAACTGCGGATCTCCTTAACTGAGGTGGGTGACTTCCACTCTGTGACGGCTTCAACCTTAGCGGGGTCTACGGATATTCCTTCTCCGGAAATAACATGTCCAAGGAATCCGACTTCCGTCAACCAAAATTCACATTTGCTGAACTTGGCATATAACTGATGCTCTCTTAGCTTCTCCAGAACTAAACGCAAATGTTCCTTATGCTCTTCCTCGTTCTTGGAGAATATCAGAATGTCATCGATGAACACCACAACAAACTTGTCTAGGTATTCCATGAATACTTTGTTCATCAAATTCATGAAGTAGGAAGGAGCATTAGTCAATCCAAAAGACATGACCGTATACTCATACAAGCCATACCTCGTGGTGAAAGCTGTTTTAGGTATATCCTATTCACGAATTTTCAACTGGTGATACCCTGATCGAAGATCGATCTTGGAGAATACTTTGGCTCCTACGAGCTGATCAAACAAATCATTAATCATCGGCAGAGGGTACTTGTTCTTGATAGTCACCTCGTTCAAGGCACGATAATTGACTACCATTCTCAAAGATTTATCCTTCTTCTCCACCAAAAGTACTGGGGCTCCCCAAGGTGAAGAACTGGGGCGAATATAACCTTTGTCCAATAACTCCTTAATTTGCTTCTTGATTTCCAACAGATCATTTGCGGGCATCCGATAGGGTCTCTTGGAAATTGGGGCTGTCCCTGGCTGTAGCTCTATTAAGAACTCAATCTCCCTATCTGGTGGCATTCCTGGTAATTCTTCCGGAAATACATCTGGAAAATCTTTTACCACAGGTACTTCCTCCTGAACAACTCCCGTGAGGGCATTTAACCTAGCACTCATACGCGTGCGTCGGGATACATACTTAATCCTCTTGTTCTCTAGGGTGGTGAGTGAAACAGATTTGCTAGGGCAATCAAGATTTCCTTCATACTTGGTCATCCAATCCATGCCTAGGATTACATCCAATCCTTGTGACTCTAAGACGATGAGGTCGGTGGGAAAAACATGATTTCCTATATTGAGTTTCAAGGCATGGCATCCTATCCCTGCCATCATCATACCTCCTGGAGAACTAACCTTAATGGGCTGACTAAGGGTTTTGGTGGGCAAACCATACTTATGCACAACTACCCTTGATATGAATGAATGAGTTGCACCAGAATCAAAAAGTACAGTAATAGGACATGAATGCAATAAAAACTTACCAACCACAGTCTCGGGTTGATCATAGACTTCTTCCACATCGAGTTGGTTCACCTGGGCTCGAGGAAAAGGGTTTGGCTTCTTGGCTGCTGAGTTGCCGTTTCCACTGCCTTGCTTGCTCTAGGGACACTCAGTAGCATAGTGCCCTGTCTTCTGACACTTGAAACAGGTGATGTGACTCAGATCCTTCTGAGTAGGAACTTGACGGTGCTGGTTGTTGTTCCCATTCCCATTGTCACTCTTGAAGTTACCATGGTTGGAACGGTTGTTCCCATTTCCTCCATGATGGTGGCCTCCATGGTTGTGCACAGCATGAGTGTGCTTTCCAAACTTACTGTTTCCTGATACGGTATTCCCGGAGTATGGGGAGTAGCAAGGCTTCTGATGAGTTCCAGAGTTGAACTTCCCCTGAGTGTACTTGCTCTTGCGGTTCTCAATCTGCTGTTGTTTACCTTCCAGAATAAGTGCCTTATCCACCAGCTCTTGGTAGTTGTTGAAATTAGCCACTACCATCTGTATGCTCAACTCATCATTGAGTCCTTCCAGAAACTTTTCTTACTTGGCCACATCATCGGCCACATCTCCTAGGGCATAACGGGCCAACATGCTGAACTCTTCCACATATTGGGCCACAGAGCGATTACCCTGGCGCAAGTTGCGAAACTCGCGCTTCTTTAGACTCATGGCTCCAGCTGAAACATGAGCGGTGCGGAAAGCAAGCTTGAACTGCTCCCAAGTCACATCTGCAATAGGATAAGTGGTGGTGTAGTTCTCCCACCATGAAGCTGCTGGTCCTTCCAGTTGATGTGCGGCAAATCGCACCTTCTCAGCGTCAGTACATCCAGCGGTGACAAGTTCTCTCTCCATCCTACGGAGCCAGTCATCTGCCACAATGGGCTCAGTACTGCTGGAGAAAGTTGGAGGGTTCAACCTCAGAAAACGGGTGAGATTGTCAGTCTGGGGTGGATGGTGGTTGTGGTTGTTCTGGTTGTTGGTCTGATTCTGAATCAATAACTGCATCAGTGCATTCTGCTGCTGAAGGAGTTGAGTGAGTTCTGGTGGGAAAGTGAAGTCGGTCTCACGTCGTGGAGGCATCTTGCTGTTTTTAGAGGGATGAGAATTAGAATAGAACAAGGGTCTAGAAGAAATCACTACCCATATGCAATGCAACAAACATATCACACCAAACACTCATTCATTTATTCAATCAATGTCAAACATCGGAAATACAAATCTCAAACAACTAAGCATCGACCTACGCTTTAACGACGAAAATAAAAGATACATTGGAGGGCATAACTAATGTTTTTCCTCAGAAGTGCATAGTCGTAGGTCCTCCGGTGGTGCTTTCCTCATAGTATTCATCGTCGCTGATGAAGGGTGCCATGTCTCCTTCGGGGTGAAGGTTTTCCCCCATGTCTAGCTGCTCCTCCAGAGTTGCGATGCGTGCATTCTGCTCATCAATCCTCTCTAGGAAGTCCTTCACTTCATGCTCGTGTTCATAGTTGGCCTCTCGTAGATCAGCTTCAAGGTCCAGCTCGCGATTCATCAGATTCTTGATTGTCTTCGTATCAGCACGAACTCGAAGCTCCAGAGTCCTGATATGAGTCTCCAGGGTCTGGATATAGGAAATAGTGGTGTCTGCAGTGGGAGGAGTTATGATGTTTCCATTGGCATCTCTGCGACAAACCATGCTGAGTCTTGGTGAAATGGTTCCACCTCTGTATTCCTCCTGAATACATCCAAGGGCACGATGAATGGCCATGTCTCTTCCAAGTATCCAACTGGGTGCCACGAACTTGAGATCTATGGGTTCCTTCCGATTCCCAAAAGTCTTCCCTGGGATATGCACCTCGATCCTGTAGCGTCCATCTTGGGGAAATGACATGATAGGAGTCCCGGTGATGCTCGGCAAAGCAATCCTTACGTCCTTGACGATCCTCATCAGCTCCTTACCAAAGGGCATCGTTGCGTCAGGCTGGCAAAACTCCGTGATCAACACTGGGATGAAGGTGGCCATCTATAAATTTTGAAATAATCGGGGAGAAATCAGAAACGAATAGATGAGAGTATAAGATATTTAAAGACAAAGAGAAACAATCCTAAGGCTTTCCAATCCTAGAGGTTACGTCCTACGGTCAACGTGTGCTCTGATACCATTTCTGTAGCGACCCGACCTAAAAGGTCAAGTCTCCGGTGTTTCCGTACCATCCCAAGATCATGCTGGTACACACACGGTACATCAATGTATATATCAAAGGGAAATCACACAGCATTATATTAATCGAAATCTCATATCGAGTCCTTTATTACAATAAAAATTACAATAAAGTGGCTAAAAGCCAACTCATGAGAATATCTAAATCTTGTGGAAGCGTCGAAGGTAGATGAGTCCATCTGACTCCAAGGGCATCTCACTGAGCGTAGAACGTGTCCTCACTCCTGGTCGGAAAAATACTCTGCAACATGATACGTTGCAGCCGTGTAGGTCAGCATATGGAATATGCCGGCAAAGTCACAAGAGAAGGGTAAAAAGGTAGGCATCTAGTCTATATGCATATATGGCAGGTGGGGTGGTAAGTTTTGCATAAAGCCAATTTTTTCCTACATCAAGAAAAGGGGCTAAGCAAAATATTACTAAGTTGGTTGATTAATGAGATGGTTCCACCAACCAGTTCTCATACCCAAAATTGTTAATACCCACATCATCATATTAATTGTGTTGAGAGTTCCGGAAGTTCCAATTCCTTTGGCTCAAGTCGTCCATGACCGTGGACACGGCTAATCGATTAGGTTTGGAATACTCTGCAGAGTTTTGCACACGTTCCCCACAAGATTTGGTCGCCTCCGTTTGGTTTCTCGCACTTCAGGGTGTTTGAGAAACGGATGACCAAAACATGGTCTTCCAAAGGGTTTCCCTGCGACTCTGTCGGTGCCCATCCTTTCCTACCGTTCTTCTACCTCTCGTAGCACCGCCTGTCCAGGGTCACCACGATATCCGACCAAGCCAGAGCCCATAATGACTTGTGGCTGTGCAGGTAAGCCTTGGGTCTTGAAGCACCCATCCATCTCTTTGTGCCTGGGTGGACCTTTCCGCGTGAATACTGGCCATCTCCAGCATCACCTAGGCTAACCACTGGTTTCTCCAAGGTGCCGTTCAACCATCATCCACCCAGAGCTATGTTGAAAACTTGGAGTCTTGAAATCTTGATCATTATGTAGGTCTTGAAATTATTAACTCTCTCAACTCCCATGAATCACACAACCAACCCCGTCTACTAATAGCATAGCAAAAGTAAAACAACATTTCCCGGGGGCCAAAGTTGTCAAAGAGGGTTGAGAGGGGTACCTACCACATGATACTACTACAATGTAACCAAGTTTCCAACTAACCTATCTTGCATGCAACTGGGGAGATGGTAGAACTAATGCATATAAAACATGGATAAAACATGATCAAAGTGACTTGCCTGATTGATGATCTTCGTACGTGAGTGACTCTAAGTAACAAGCTTCGCACTCCGGATAATCTAACGAAACAAACAATGCACTCAAATAAGCATACAACCAAAATAAGTACTCATAACATTCAGCAAAGAAGTACTAAACAAACAAGGCAAACAATGCACAAAAGTCTCTAGCAAGAAAAACACACAAAGTTTTGTTTTTCAAAAGGAGATGATGAAAACACTACTACATAATAAAACTATTTTGAAATAGCAAGACAATTGTTGACAGCAAGGCAACAATAGAATATTTTACTATTAAAGTAAACAAAGTCAATTTAAGTTTGTTGGGAAAACTCTAGTAAAGTTTATAAAAGTTTTGATAAACACTATATGAATCAACTATAGTTGTACTAACAAAAGAATGAAAACTAAACTTATTATTTATTTGTAAAACATGTTCTTGATAGAAAATAATTTACTACTAAATCTGTCTTAGAAAACAGAAACAAAATATACAAAACTTTGTTTGAAAACAAAACTATTACTAGTTAGTTGTTTTAATCAAATTATGCCTATTTGAAAAGAAGTTGTGATTCCTATGTTAAATAAAATTAAACTAAGCAAATTTATATTTTTTTTATCAGTGAGTGAAAACACTAAATGTTTACTAACAGAACCTAATAAACAAATAAAACCAATTCTAAATCAAACTAATTAAAATCAAGTTTATAAAACTATATTATAATACTAGACAGATTCTGTTTTTTGGCTAAAACACTATTAAAAATCATCCTAAAAATCCTCAAACTAAACATGAAGATAGTCCTAACTAATACCAAACAGTAGCAAAAAGATTCACATCAAAATCTATTTTCAAACTCTAGTTATTCAGATTTGAAGATTTTGAGCAAATTTGATTAAATTCAAATTTTATAGGTCAAATTTGGAATTTGAAAGTAAAGGGTGAAACTACATTAAAATTGTGAGCTATTGCAAAAATAATCAACTCAAAACACTAAATAGATTAAAAGATATAAGCAAAACAATTTTTTAAAAACATTCTGTTAATTAAAACAGAGAATGAAAAAAAATCTGATTTGCGTCGGTCGGGGGGCTACGTGGCACGATCCGATTGGCTAAGGGGGGTGTGCGTGCGAGAGCTACGGGTGGGCGACCGATCGGAAGAAGAAAACGATTCGGACTTAAGTCCGTTCTAATCTCGGACGTTGGATTCAGATCGGAGGGAGGGGGTGCTCACAGGGTAAAGAGGTCGTCGGCGTCGGGGTACTCCGGCGAGTCCGGCAGCGGTGGATGCGACGGCGAGGCGCTCCGGTGGTCGGGGAAGACGGGGAAGTGGTCCGGGCGACGGCGACGGTTCTCCGGAGTCGATTGGTGGCGACGGTGGGGTGAACGGAGGTCGGAGGTAGTGGCTACGGTCGATGGCGAGCTTCGGTGTGGGAGTAGCTCCGACGAGCAATTGACAGCGTTCTGGCGAGGGGAAAAAGGGGGGCTCGGGGTGAATGGATGCGGGGAAGTGGCCGGTACTTATAGGGCGCTCGAGGGGTGCGGGAGTTAAGAGGGGAGAGAGATCCGGCGAGGGAAGGAAACTGCCGACTTCGGATCCGGCGAGCGCGGGGAGGGAGACGATGACCGTTCGGTGTAACGGTCGGTCGGGGGTGGGGCCCGGATGTCAGTGAGAGGGAGCGCGTCCGTTACGCGTCGGTCGGCCGGTTCGTAGTAAATGCGCGAAATAACTGTCGTGGGCCGGCCCGTTTAAATGCAAACCGTTACTGTTTTGCTTTAATATTTTTCCAGAGACATTCAAATACATTTAAAGCATTCAAATCGTCTCTAAATATAGGGGTATTATATATCAAAATTAACAGAATAATAAATGCTATTTAATGAATATTTCTATTCTGTAATTTGAACACTTTGAAAAAAATAATATTTTCAGAAATTGCCTAATTGTTTTTAAATCCTTTTTGCAAATATTTTCAAAATAACCCCTGGTTATTTGTGTTCAAATTATTCACCAATTTGACCCTGGTGTGGAGTGTCATGTTACTCCTCTCTTATTTTGAACATTTAACCCAAATTTCCAATAGGTAAAAGCAACATAGGAAAAAGTAGAAGGGACTTTCAGAAAGTCAGAAAAGGCATTTCAACAAACACATACATTCAAGCAATGATGCTGCTAGATGCATAACTATAATCATAACATTCCAAAATGAAATTTTGGGATGTTACAAGTGCGGACTCAGGTTCGAATGGTCAACAGGATCTCTTGATGCGACGAGTCACTTCGTCAGGCCCGGATTTTACAGGATTTGAAAATTTGTAAACCACGAGCCGCGCGACGATGATGCAACGACTACGGCAGTTGGGGGATGACGCATCGATTTTCACACCGTCCGTAATGATACGTATTGTGCTTCCTCTGCAATCGAGATACACGGAGATCCGACGGGCCCGTAGGTCAGCGACCCACTCGGGCAGTTACTGTTGGGGAACGTCGCATGGGAAACAAAAAATTTCCTACGCACATGTAAGATCTATCCATGGTGATGAGCATCTACGAGAGGGAGAGTGGATCTACATACCCTTGTAGATCGCTAAGCGGGAAGCGTTAAGAAACGCAGTTGGTGTAGTCGAACGTCTTCGCGATCCAAATCGCCGAGCGTCCCGCGATCTCATCACGATCCGTCCCGTGAACTCATCACGATCCGTCCCGCAAACTGATCATGATCCGTCTCACGATCTTGATCCCGATCCGTCCCGCGAACTCATCGCGATCCGTCTCGCAATCTTGATCACGATCCTTCCGGTCTAGCGCCGAACGGACGACACCTCCACGTTCAACACACGTGCATCTTGATGACGATCTCCACTGTCTTGATCCAGAAAGAGGAAGTGGAGAGGAGGAAGAGTTCACTGGCAGCGTGACGGTGCTCCGGCGATGGTGGTGGAGCAATTCCGGCAGGGCTTCGCCTAAGCACTGCGGAAATCAGATCTAGAGGAGCACCGGTGGAACGGGTAGCACGTGGCCGTAAAATCTAGTGCAAGACACCCAATACCACCAGTATATATAAGAGGGATAGAGGAGGAGGTCTGGCGCACAAGGCAGCCCTTGCGCAAGGAGGAGAGGAGGAATCCTCCTCCACTCCTATTAGGACTAGGATTCCTCCTTTCAGACTTGGAATCTCTTTCCACCTTGCGTTTTTTTTTCTTTATCTTTCAACTCCAGCCGCATGGGACTCTTAGAGGACTTCCACCAGCCCACTAAGGGCTGGTTTCCACCCTCCCACAGCCCATGTAGCCTCTTGGGTCGAAATACCTCTCCCGATGGTCCCCCGGTACACTACCGGCACTCCCGGTACACTACCGTTGAGCCCGAAACTTTTCCGGCGACAAAAATAGGACTTCCTATATATGAATCTTTACCTCCGGACCACTTCGGATCTCCTCGTGACGTCCGGGATCTCATCCGGGACTCCGAAAAACCTTCGGTAACCACCATACATAACTCTATACTACCGAAACGTCACCAAACCTTAAGTGTCCAGACCCTTCGGGTTCGAGAACTATGTAGACATGACCGAGACACCTCTATGGTCAATAACCAATATCGGGACCTGGATGCCCATATTGGTTCCTACATATTCTACGAAGATCTTTATCGGTCGAACCTCTATGTCAAGGATTCAGTTAATCCCGTATGATGTTCCCTTTGTTCTTCGGTATGTTACTTGCCTGAGATTCGATCGTCGGTATCTCCATACCTAGTTCAACCTTGTTACCGGAAAGTCTCTTTACTCATTCTGTAATACAAGATCCCGTGACTAACACTTAGTCACATTGCTTGCAAGGCTTGTTGTGATGTTGTATTACCAAGTGGGCCTTGAGATACCTCTCCGTCACACGGAGTGACAAATCCCAGTCTTGATCCATGCCAACTCAACAGACACCCTCGAAGATACCTATAGAGTACCTTTATAGTCACCCAGTTACGTTGCGATGTTTGATACACACAAGGCACTCGTCCGGTGTCAGTGAGTTGCATGATCTCATGGTCATAGGAACATATACTTGACATGAAGAAAACAGTAGCAATAAACTGACACGATCATATGCTACGTTTGTAGTTTGGGTCTTGTCCATCACACCATTCTCCTAATGATGTCATCCCGTTATCAAATGACATCTCATGTCCATGGCTAGGAAACCTTAACCATCTTTGATCAATGAGCTAGTCCATTAGAGGCATACTAGGGACATGGTTTTGTCTATGTATCCACACATGGATCTAAGTCTCCGATCAATACAATTATAGCATGGATAATAAACGATTTATCATAAACAAGGAAATATGAAAATTACTAATTTATTATTACCTCTAGGGCATATTTCCAACAGTCTCCCACTTGCACTAGAGCCAATAATCTAGTTCACATCACCATGTGATACGCATTGTTATGAATCTAACACCCAATGAGTTCTGGGGCTCGATCATGCTATGCATGTGAGAGAGGTCTTATAGTCAACGGGTCTGCGACATTCAGATCCGTATGTACTTTGCAAATCTCTATGTCAAACTGTAAACACTTCTTCCATGCTCCACTTGTTACTATTCCAAATGGCTGCTCCACTATATGTATCCAGATTGCTACTACGGGTCATCCGGATTGGTGTTAAAGCTTGCATCGACGTAACTCTTTACGACTATTTATCACCTCCATAATCGAGAAACATCTCCTTAGTATTTTAGTTACTAAGGATAATCTTGACCGCTGTCTAGTGATCCACTCTTGTACCCCTTGACGGACTCATGGCTAGGCAGACACAGGTGCGGTACACAGCATGGCATACTATACAGAGCCTATGTCTAAGGCATAGGGGACGACATTTGACCTTTCTCTTTCTTCTACCGTTGTCAAGCTTTGAGTCTCACTCAACTTCACACCTTACAAAGCAGGCAATAACACTTCTCTCTGACTAATCCATTTTGAACTCTTTCAAAATCTTGTCAAGGTATGTACTCATTGAAAGTCTTATCAAACATCTTGATCTATATTTATAGATCTTGATGCTCAACAATTAGGTAGCTTTATCCAGGTCTTCCTTTGAAAAACTCTTTTCAAACAACCGTTTATGCTCTCTAGAAATTCTACATCATTTCCGAATAGCAATATGTCAACCACATATACTTATCAGAAACTCTATAGTGCTCCTACTCACTTTATTGCAAATACAAGTTTCTCATAAACTTTGTATAGACTCAGAAACTTTGATCACCTCATCAAAGTGTATATTCCAATTCCGAGATGCTTGCTTCAGTTCATAGAAGAATCACTGAAGCTTGCACACCTTTTAGCATCCTTAGGAATGACAAAACCTTCTGGTTGTATCACATACAACCTTTCCTCAAGTAAACCGTTAAGGAAACGATATTTTGATATCCATCTGCAAGATTTCATAATTGAAAAATGCAGCAACTGATAACATAATTCCAGCAGACTTTAGCATCGCTATGAGTGAGAAAGTCTCATCATAGTCAAGTCCTTGAACTTGTCACAAACATTTTGCAACAAGTCGACCTTTACAAATGGTGACATTTACCATCAGCGTCTGTCTTCATTTTAAAGATCCATTTGTACTCAATGACCTGCTGTCCAACAAGCAAGTCTACCATAGTCTATACTTGGTTTTCATACATGGATGCTTTCTCGGATTTCATGGCCTCCAAACATTTGTCAGAATCCGGGCCCATCATCACTGCTCCATAGCTCGTAGGTTCATCGTTGTCCAACAACATGACCTCCAAGACACGGTTGTCGTACCGCTCAGAAGCAGTACACGTCCTTGTCGACCTACGAGGTTCGATAGTAACTTGATCCGAAGCTTCATGATCATCATCATTAACTTCCTCTTCAACTAACGTAGGCTTCACAGAAACATATTCTTGCGTTGCGCTACTCTCTGGTTGAAACAGAGGTTCAATAACCTCATCTAGTTCTATCCTCCTCCCACTCAATTCTTTCAAGAGAAACTTTTTCTCGAGAAAGGACCCAGTTTTAGCAACAAACATTTTATGCTTGGATATGAGATAGAAGGTTCACCCAACTGTTCTTAGGGTATTCTATGAAGATGTATTTGTCCGCTTTGGGTTCGAGCTCATTAGGTGAAAACATTTTCCACACAAGCGTCGCAACCCCAAACATGAAGAAATGACAGCTTAGGTTTCTATCAAACCATAATTCACACGGTGTCATCTCAACGGATTTAGATGGTGCCCTATATGATGTGAATGTAGTTGTCTCTAATGCATAACCCCAAAATTATAGTAACAAAACGATAATAGACATCATAGCACGCACCATATCCAATAGAGCACGACTATGACATTCGTACACACCATCACACTATGGTGTTCCTGGTGGCGTGAGTTGTGAAACAACTTTCACCTTGTCTAAAGTTGTATGCCAAACTCTTAACTCAGATATTCACCTCCACGATCATATCGCAAACATTTTTATCTTCTTGTCACGATGATCTTAAACTTCACTCTGAATTTGCTTGAACCTTTCAAACGATTCAGACTTGTGTTTCATTAAGTAAATATACACTATATCTACTCAAATCAACAATGAAGGTAAGAAAATAACGATATCCACCGCACGCTACAAGACTCATTGGATTGCATACATCAACATGTATCATTTCCAATAAATCACTTGCCCGCTTCATCAAAACAGAAAACGGGGTCCTTAGTCATCTTGACCAAGAGGCAAGGTTCGCATATCTCAACCGATTCGAAATTGAATGAGTCCAAAGATCCATCAGCATGGAGTTTCTTCATGCGTTTTATACCAATATGACATTTAGCAGCAGTGCCACAAGTATGTGGTACTATTATTATTAGCTTTGTATCTTTTTGGCGTCAATATTATGAACATCTGTATTACTACGATCAAGTTTCAACAAACCATTCTTACTAGGTGCATGACCGTTGATGGTGTTATTCATGTAAATAGAATAACCATTATTCTCTAACTTAAATGAATAAACGTGTTGCAATGAACATGATCTAATCACGTTCATGCTCAACGCAAAAACACCAAATAACATTTATTTAGGTTCATCACTAATCTCAAAGGTAGAGAGAGCGTGCGATGTTGATCACATCAACCTTGGAAACATTTCCAACACACATCATCACCTCACACTTAGCTAGTATCCATTTATTCTGTAGCTTTTACTTCGAGTTACTAACATTTAGCACCCGAACCGGTATCCAATACCCAGGTGCTACTGGGAGTACTAGCAAGGTACACATCAATAACACATATATCAAATATACTTCTGTCGACTTTGCCAGCCTTCTTATCTACCAATTATAAAGGGTTGTTCCGCTTTAGCGACCATTCTCCTCTGAATCGAAGCACTTAGTCTCGGGTTTGGGTTAGACTTTGGGTTGCTTCACTGGATCTGCAACTGACTTGCTATCCATGAAGTTTCCCTCCTTCCTCTTGCCCTTCTCAAAACTAGTGGTTTTGACTAACCATTAACATTTTGATGCTCCTTCTCGATTTCTACCTTCACGGTGTCAAACATCGCGAATAGCCCAGGGATCATTATTTCTATCCCTGGTGTTTTATAGTTCATCACCAAGTTCTAGTAGCTTTAGTGACAGTGACTTGGAGAACTGTATCAATCACTATCTTATCTGGAAGATCAACTCCCACTCGATTCAAGCGATTGTAGTACGCAAACAATCTGAGCACATGCTCAACGATTGAGCTATTATCTTTCATATTACAGGCAGAGAATCTTGTTGGACATCTCATATCTTGCAACACGGGCATGAGCCTGAGATCCTAATTTCAGCTCTTAGAGCATCTCATATGTTCTGTGCTGTTCAAAATGTTTCGGAGCCTCAATTCTAAGCCGTAATGCATGACGCACTAAACTATCAAGTAGTCATCAGAACGTGCCTGTCAGATGTTCACACCATCTACAGACGACGCTAGAGGGGTTGGCGCACCGAGCGGTGCATTAAGGACATAAGCCTTCTGTGCAGCAACGAGAACAATCCTCAGATCACGGAGCCAGTCCGCAATATTGCTACAATTATCTTTCAACTCTATTTCTCTAGGAACATATAAAAATACAAGGGAGTATAGCGTGAGCTAGTAATCTACAACACAATTTGCAAAGACACTACTGACTATGTTCATGATAATGAGTTCAATTAATCATATTACTTATGAACTCCCACTCAAAATGACATCCCTCCGGTCATCCAAGTGATACATGATCCAAATTCACCAACTCAAGTCCGATCATCACGTGAGTTGAGGTGGTTACAATGGTGAACATCATCATGTTGATCATATCTACTATATGACTCATGTTCGACCTTTTGGTCTCTTGTGTTCCGAGGACATGTCTGTACATGCTAGGCTCGTCAAGTTTAACTCGAGTGTTCTACATGTGCAACACTGGCTTGCACCCGTTTATGTGAACGTAGAGTCTATCACACCCGGTCATCACGTGGTGTCTCAACACGACAAACTTTCGCAATGGTGCACACTCGGGGAGAACACAATTCATCTTGAAATTTAAGTGAGGGATAACCTTATAATGCTACCGTCGTCCTAATGTCACAACCCTAGCTAGATGTCCTAGGAATAGTATTGTGCTTGCATCATGTTTCATTTTGCATTAACATGAAATGGGGAACAAAAAGAAACCCCAAGCTATCTTTGAATCAAAACAATTCAACTTTGGTGAAAATTCAACAAATGCAAAATGCCCACTAAAAATGTTCCCTATGTCTGCTAAATTTGGGCATGATTATAACAGGGACCATTCTAGTTATTTGAATAATCAAAGTAATTCAAAAATAATGGATAAGGCTCCTGAAATCATTAAATAAAGCACTATCATTAAATTTTTTTTCGAAATATCCTGAAACCTTTCAGATAAGTTTGAAATATTCAAACTTTAGTTTATAAAATATTGGGGATATTATTAATTAGCATTTGTACCTGATAAGAAAATAAACAAATGTCAAAAAATGGAAAACAGAAAGAAGTAAAAAGAAAAAAAGAAAAGCCCAGGCCAGGCCAGCCCACCTGGCCCATGGCCAGTCATCCCTGTCCTCTCGCCAGGAGGACAGGGGCGTGCGTTCGCCGCGCGTGGGCACACGCCGGCCACCTCGTCCCTACCTGGCTGCTGGCCTGGAGGGCTTGGAGGGCGCCAGCGCGAGGCCATCGTTGTGGCCTCCTTCTCCTCTCCCTCTCCCCCTGCGAGCTCTCTCTCGATCGCTCCTTTCCTTCCCCTGCCCCGCCATAGCTGAGCTCTGCTCGAGCTTGTCGCCATCGCGCTAGCCGCTCCCTCGCCTCACCAGGTAGCCCACAAGAACCACCGTGACCCCCTCATCCTCCCCGTGACCCCAGAAGACGCTGGGAGCCTCTCTACGCTGCGCCATGGCCGATCCTCCCTGCCGGCCACCGAAGCCCCGCAGCGACATTCTGCCCCATCCGGACCTCCTCCGACCTTGCCGTCACCTCTGCTGGAACCGCGGTGAGCCGCTGGTGCTCCTCCCCTTCTCCCCCTTCTCTCCCGTGCCTCGTAGACGCCGTGCCCTTCTTGCCCGAGCTCCGGCCGCCGCTGCCCTTAACGCCGGCGTCGATCCCGACCACCCCAACCTCTGGTTTGGGGCTAAATCGATGCGCGGTCGAGCGTAGGCCCTCCCAGCGCTCTCCGCCGTCCATTTGGTCGTCGGAGGAGGGATTTCGACCCCCTCCGTCGTCCCTGACGTCGCCGTCGGCTCAACGCCGGTGAGTCAACCTGTCTGACCGACAAGGGTTTGACCCCGGTCGCTGGCAGGTGGGGCCAGGCCATGTTAATTAGGTTAATTAAGAAATTAATTAATTGGATTAATTAAACCTAATCTGTCACTGACAGTGGGCCCACTTTCTGTTAATTAATTAGGATTCAGTTTAATTAGTTAGTTAAGTGTCTAAGTCACTCACATGTTGCCCCCACATGTCAGGTTTGACTCTGGCCCGGTCAGCTGACCAGCTGACGTCATAGTGACGTGAGGCTAATGTCAATATTTCATTTTCTAGTTTAAAAACTTAAAAAATTCATATAAATTAATCTGTAAGTTAGATGAAAATAATTTACATATGAAAATTTATCAAAAAAATCCAATGAATCCAATGGTGCTATTTTCTTGCATGTTAGAGCAATCTAAATAGGTGAACATTGACATTTTTTAATAGGTTAGTAAATGGAATTTGAAATGAAGAACAATTTTGAACCTATATTCAAATTCATTTCAAATCAACATGAACACTAGTTGCATTAGCTCATCTATACATGCTATCATGCCATGATCATGCATCATATTGTTGCACTTGCGTGTATTGATTGATCCTTATCTGCATTGCGGTGTGCCCTACTTGTGAGGATACCCCCGAGTACCCCGATGAAGGAGAGAACCTTCCCGTTTCCCAGCAAGGCAAGCAACAACTTTGAACATTCCAATAATATCCCACTCTCTCGCTCCTGCTCTCGTTTATTGCATTAGGACAACCGATCACATGTCAGACATACACGGTAGATGATCCTATTCAGTTGCATACCCTGACATTGTCACAGTAAATAGCTAAACCTTGCAACCTAGCATACCTGTTAGATGCTTGTGCCATGATGTGCTTAGCTTACTTTGCCTACTATGCTTGCTATGCTTAGAGTTGTGTCAGGTCGGATTCATCTAGGTGATGAACTGAGTGAAACAATGTTGCCTGATGTGATGATGTTATGATGAACTTGATTTGGTAAAGGTAGCGATGAGAGGCTATGTAGGAGTACATAGCGGGTTGTCTCATTGGGACCGTTCTTAGGAACCGATTCCGTGTTTGTGATCCAAGACTAGTTGCTACCACACATTGGGTTCCGGTAACTCGACCCCTCTCGACTTATCATTCGCTTAGTCCTGAGTCCAGGAGTTGCAAGTAGTTTCTGGTGTTTATAGCATGCTGGAGGCCGTGCGTAGCGCTGACCCTAGGGGTGGGTTACGACGTGGTAGACAGTGGCACGGTGTACCAAGGGTCACCCGAATGGTGGGCTTGGGAACCCTGCGCACATCATTTGGGTCCATAGCAGAAACTTCGGCCGGACTTCCGTGCGGGTTCAGTCTCAAATAGGCGATAACCTGGACTAGAGGTCTTATGTGATTGACGGTCGTGGCTGACTCCCTCGATGGCTTCCGCTTGAAGGTTGCCGAGGTGCATGGTTTTATGAGCACACAGCGATAAGTGGCGAGAGCGTGTCTGAAGAAGTACACCCCTGCAGGGTATGAAACTATTCGAATAGCGGCGTCCTCGGATATGGACTACTTGGAGATCTTATGATGTTCATAGATAATCAAATGGATACTCATAAAAATATCAAGACAAGTGTGAGTACCATATATGGCACTCTTCTAGGAGAGGGAAGTGAATCTATGGTGGTGTATTGTTATGGAGTTAGTGGACTCGTGTGCGATCTAAAAAAATGTAAACAAAGAGTTAAAATTGAGTAGTGTAGGTTAGCCATGAGTCAAAGCTGGCATTGCTGCATAAGCTCCACCACTCCCTTTGTTGATACATGAGCATGAATAGACTAGGTCTGCTTTAAAGACTTGCGGAGTACATTTGTACTCATGTTTGCTTAATAAATGTTGCAAATGAGACCCAGGACCCTTCGTGTGGGTTCTTTATAGACGTCGACGATGCCGTATAGCTGGTGTCCCAGCTACGACCTTTGCCCTGTGGCGGGCTGTAGATAGTCAGGCCATGTGCCTTTACCCCTTTCATCTGTCTATACTCAGATAGCTTTATGCTTCCGCTTGGTTTGTATGAACATGTTTGTATGATTTGAGTGTTGGGTCATGTGACCCCTATCTATAAGAACATATTATGCAAGGCTCATCTGAGCCTCTTAATTAAAAGTCATGTTATTGTATGGTTATGTTGTGATGCCATGGTTGTATCTATGCATATCGGGCATGTCGTGCGTACGTGTGACGTGCAACAGTATGTATGGGATCCGACACCTAGTTGTGTGCCTTTAGTAGTACTCTTTATGGGAAACTGCCTCTTTGTGTTTCCGTCGAGCCATGGTAGCTTGCTATTGCTCCAGACACCTTGATTGACCGGCATGTATCCTTCTTTGCTGCTGTGTCTGTCCCTTCCGGGAAATGTCTCATAGTGTAATGGAGTCCCTGTAGCCTGCTACGACTCGTCTACGTGCAGTGATGGCATTTGTGTCTCACGGCGTAATGGAGTCCTCGTAGCTTGCTATGACTCGTCTACACACGCTTGAGGCCGACACCTGCATTGCTGGGTTACGTATGCATGTTTCCGTACGGATGTGCCACTTGGGTTCTATGACTAGTCATGTCGGCCCGGGTTTTCTGTCGTTTGATTGCCAACGACATGTTCACATACGTGAGCCAAAAGACGCAAACGGTCTCGGCTAAGGTAAGGCTGCAGCGGTGGAGCTTACCGTGCGTGAGGCCGCAAAGGGATGTGATATGTTACAGTCTAGATTCATATGACTTAGGATCAGGGTCCCGACAGTGTTGGTATCAGAGCCTGACTGACTGTAGGATTACCAAGCCAAACCGGTCGAAGTTGAATCTGGAAACACTATTGAAAAGTAGGGGAATTGATTGTGGAAGGGAACGTAAGGCTCTTTTACTCCTCTTCCCAAGTTATTCTATGCTGAGTCATTCTCATCTTTTCTTCGGGGATAAGAATTAGGCTACTCATCCATTGCTTAGGATGTCGAGTTACTAACCATGGACCACTTGCTAGCTTGTTGCAAGTGAATGTGGGTACTCAAGTATTGTTGGTGTGACAAACAAATGGAGAAGAAATTTGAGTCTAGAAAGTCGAGTGGTTATGCTTTTCCAATCTTTTGCAGTTGTCTCATAATCCTTTTTGACCAATTACAGCCGTTATGCTGTCCAATTTCTACTAGAGTCTCTTATGTCTTTGCATCTTTCTTTGTTTCAGATGCCCTCTCGTCCTTCCTGTCAGGTGGTCCATCTGACTAGGTGCATCGATGTACCGGGTCACATGGCCATGTTGGTTAGAGTGATGATGGAGGCTAGATATTGTTGGTACCCAGAGTACACAGTGAAGGAACAGTATCGAGACTTCAACCAGAGCCAGTATCTGTGTACCGTCAAGATTTATCCTTCATGCCCTCGAGCTACAGAGCCGCTTCACTAGACTTATGGATTAGGTGTCACCATAGACATGGCAGTTCAGGAGGCCGCCTATACCATGTTGACTATCATGAGGTTTCACCATGGTCTCCTCTAGAACACCGAGTTTGGTTATGTTCCTGCTTCCATGGGATGAGAGGATAGTTATCTTATCGCAGCCTACGATGATCATTCCCATGAGGACCCTAGGCTGCAGGTGACCGCTCAGATGTTGGAGAAAAAGGCTCGGGATGCACGTGCCCTTCGCATTGAGCTTTATGCTACCCGTGCATGTCTTTGGACAGCCCTGACGCAGTCGGCACCTGTCGTGCAGATAGGCTATGGAGATTTGGAGATGCTGACCCCATCGTGGACTCATCTGCTAGCACACGTAGAATGGCCCGATGTTGGAGGCATCACCCCTCTTCGAGGACCGCTGTTGCCGCCAACAAGGGGACCAAGGCCACACCCGTGTCCTTATGGCTCCCAGGGATCACAGGCTAGAGTGTTTCCAGATCCTCAGGTTCAACTCCCGGGTCATGGGGGTAACCTGTATGAGGCATTCTATGGTGATGCTTGAGTACGTGGATGTTAGTTCTAGTATGGTAGTAATCATATTGCCACAGTCCTGCGTGTCTTGTGGGATATGATGAGGTTGAGAGTTGAGTTCCGGAAGTGTAGATAGATAATGTATAGGAAGCTTGTAATGCCTTCGATGAGTTGTGTCATCTCTCCGTAGTTGTTTTTCAGATTGGTTTGTACTGAACTATGTCATGGTGTGTATGAGTCATGGTGTTCATATGGCAGTTGTTTACCATGTTGATTGGTGTTTGCCCTGCATGCCATGTTGTCCAGTACATTCCTTATCTCATGTCTTAGAGTTTTTGTTCCCTATGACTAAGTTGTGGGTTTGTTTTTCCAGGATTGTGGCAACTAGGAATAACCCCGTGCCTGCCCCTGAGCAGGGCGAGGGAAGCCAGCCGAGGCAAGATGATCTGCCACATGCGCCTTCTCTGGCGGAAGTAATCCTAGAAGCTGAAAGGAATAAGAGGGAGACCAATAGGCTGTTGGAAACAATCGAGCAGAACACAGCACATGCTCCCCGCAATGACCTCAATGATGGCGTATAACTTGGTGATTTCATTAGACTGCCCACCCAAATATCATCATTCGGTCAACCCACTCGACGCGGAGGACTGGCTGACTATCATGTATCGTAAGATCCGGGCTGCCAATGTGACTGAGGCCAACAAGCTGACCTTTGCAACTTACTTTCTAGAAGGTCCCGCCAATCTGTGTTGGGAGAATTTTGAAGCCATGCATCTCGCAGGCCCAACACCAACTTGGGCAGAGTTCAGTGCCGCATTTCGTACCCATCACATCCCGGAAGGGCTGATGGATCGTAAGAGAGAGGAATTCTGTGCCTTCACCCAGAGCAGACTGTCAGGGGATGTTTATAGTCGCGAGTTTGGAAACCTTGCTCGCTATGCTCCTGAGGAAGTTTCTACTGATGCCAAGAAGTAGGCTAGGTTCCGCAAGGGACTTAACCCTGAGCTCCGCCGAGATCTGCGCCTGCATGAGTGCACCACTTTCCAGGCTCTTGTCAATAAGGCTATCAATGCCGAGACTGGACAGACTAATTATGAGGCCACGAGAAAGCACAACAGTGACTTCAACCCTGCATCTGGCTCGGGCTCCAATAAACGCCGGATCTGGGTGCCCAATGCAGCTCTGTCGCCAAAATACAATGCGAGACCATCCTTCCAGGCGCCTCGCCCAGTTCAGCCCAACCCTCCAGTCAGACCATTTGGAGGACCGCCTGCAAATGTTGCTCCCCGTGCCACCGTGGTTTGCTATAAGTGTGGAGAACCAGGGCAGTACTCCCGTGAGTGTCCCCAGAATAATGCTAAGCCTGCTGGACGTGGAAAGCCAGGAAAAGCCTTCTTCGTGAAGCCAGCTCCTGCTCATGGACGAGTGAACTATGTGTCTGCTGAGGAAGCTCTTGAGGATCCCGATGTTACCCTAGGTATGCTCATTGTTAATAGTCATCCAGCATCTGTTCTATTTGATACTGGTGCATCTCATTCCTTCATCTCAGAAAGTTATGCATAGTTGCATAACATGTCTTTTTGTGATATGCCTACTCTTGTAGTAGTGTAGACTCCGGGTTCAAAATGGCAAACTTCTAGAGTGAGCCATGATAATGAGACTATTGTGGATAGATTAGTCTTCCTAGCATCTTTGATAGCCCTCAAGTCTTCGGACATCAATATCATTCTAGGCATGGATGGGATGAAAGCCCACTATGCCAAGTTTGATACTCATTCTAGGAATGTTCAACTTACACATCCATCGGGTGAGATAGTTAATGTCTCCACTCGAACAACCAAGCGCCAACTCTATTCCCTCAATGCTAGCCCTCTTCCAGAGTTAGAAGATATTCCGGTAGTGTAGCGACCCGACCTGAAAGGTCGAATCTCCGGTGTTTCCGTACCATCCCAAGATCATGCTGGTACACACACGGTACATCAATGTATATATCAAAAGGAAATCACACAGCATAATATTAATTGAAATCTCATATCGAGTCCTTTATTACAATAAAGTGGCTAAAGGCCAACTCATGAGAATGTCTAAATCTTGCGGAAGCGTCGAAGGTAGATGAGTCCATCTGACTCCAAGGGCATCTCACCGAGCATAGAACGTGTCCTCACTCCTGGTCAAAAAAATACTCTGCAACATGATACGTTGCAGCCGTGTAGGTTAGCATATGGAATATGCCGGAAAAGTCACAAGAGAGGGGTGAAAAGATAATCATCTAGTCTACATGCTTATATGGCAGGTCGGGTGGTAAGTTTTTGCGTAAAGACAATTTTTCCTACATCAAGAGAGGGGTAAGCAAAAATTATTACTAAGTTGGTTGATTAATGAGATGGTTCCACCAACCAATTCTCATACCCAAGTCATTAGTACCCACATCATCATATTAATTGTGTTGAGAGTTCCGGAAGTTTCAGTTCCTTTGGCTCAAGCTGTCCATGACCGTGGACACGGCTAATCGATTAGTTTTGAGTACTCTGCAGAGTTTTGCACACGTTCCCCACAAGATTTGGTCGCCTCCGTTTGATTTCTCGCACTTCAGGGTGTTTGAGAAACGGATGACCAAAACATGGTCTTCCAAAGGGTTTCCCTGCGACTCTGTCGGTGCCCATCCTTTCCTACCGTTCTTCTACATCTCGTAGCACCGCCTGTCTAGGGTCACCACGATATCCAACCAAGCCAGACCCCATAATGACTTGTGGCTGTGCAGGTAAGCCTTGGGTCCTAAAGCACCCATCCATCTCTTTGTGCCTGGGTGGATCTTTCCGCGTGAATACTGGCCATCTCCAGCAACACCTAGGCAAATCCACTGGTTTCTCCAGGGTGCCGTTCAACCATCATCCACCCAGAGGTATGTTGAAAACTCGGAGTTTTGAAGTCTTGATCATTAGGTAGGTCTTGAAATTAATCTCACAACTCTCATGAATCACACAACCAACCCCGTCTACTAGTAGCATAGCAAAATGTAAAACAACGTTTCCCGGGGCCAATGTTGTCAAAGGGATTGAGGGGGCTACCTACCACGTGATACTACAACAATGTAACCAAGTTTCCAACTAACCTACTTTGCATGCAATTGGGGTGATGGAAGAACTAATGCAATAAAAACATGGGTAAAGATGATCAAAGTGACTTGCCTGATTGATGATCTTCGTACGTGAGTGACTCTAAGTAACAAGCTTCGCACTCCGGATAATCTACCGAAGCAATCAAGAGCACTCAATAAGCATACAACAAAATATTGTAACTCACAACCATCAACCATGAACTAGTAACCAATCAAGACAAAACAATGCACAAAATCACAAGCAAGAAAACGCACAAAGTTTTGTTTTCTAGAAGATGATTGACAAAACACTACTAACATAATGAAACTATTGGTATTAACCAAAACAATAGTTGACAGCCAGAAAACAATAAAATATTTTATTAATAAACAGAATAAAACCAAATTAAGTTTGTTGGGAAAACTTTAGTAAAGTTTTTAAAAGTTTTGATAAACACTATATGAAACAATTATATTTTTACTAACAAAAGAGCAAAAACAAAACTTATTATTTATTAACCAAAACATGCTCTTAACAGAAAAGAATGTACAAATAAACTTGTCTTAGAAAACAGAATTAAATTATATAAAACTTTGTTGAAAGAAAAACTATTACTAACTAGTTGTTTTAATCAAATTAAACCTATTTGAAAAGAAGTTGTGATTCCTATGTTAATAAAGAAACAAACTAAACAAATTTACATTATTTTTAACAGTAAGTAGAACACCTAAAGTTTAATCAAGAGAACCTACTAAACAAATTAAAACTAAATCTAATTGAAACCAACTAAAACTAAATAAATAAAACTATACTAACTAATAGGCAGAATCTGTTTATAGCTAAAACACTAAACAAATATATCCTAAAAGTCTTCAAACTAAGCAATCTGATAGTCCTAACTAATACCAAGCAGTAGCAAAAAGATTCATATAAAAATCTATTTTTAAACTCTAGTTATTCAGATTTGAATGTTTTGAGCAAATTTGATTGAATTCAAATTTTATAGTTCAAATTTGAAATTTAGAAGCACAGGGTGAAACTACATGAAAAAGTTGAGCTATTGCAAAAAGAATCAACTCAAAAAATTAAATAGATTAAAAGATATGAAGAAAACAAAATCTGAAAACCTTCTGTTAACTAAAACAAAACAGAAAATAGAAATAAAATCTACCGAACGGTCAGTGCTACGTGGCAAGCAGTGGTTGGCTAAGAGGGCGAGCGCTGGGTGACTGCGAACGGTCGACCGATCCATAGGGGAAAATTATTCGGGTTATTAAAACGTTCTAATCCTATGCGTTGACTACAGACCTACGGTCCAGAGAAATCCGGGGACATACAAAAGGGGAGGGAGGTGGTCTCCGGCGAGGACGGTGCTGGACGGTGGTCGAAGCTGGTCGGGGAAGGCATTCCGGTGGTCGAAGGAGACGGCGGAAGCGTCCAGACGACGGCGGATGTCCTCTGGCGCCGATTGGTGGTGTCGGAGAGGTGCGAGGACGACCGAGGCGACGAGCAGGAGCAATGGAGAGCTTCGGTCGGGACAGAGCTCCGGTGAGGCTTGAACGCGGCGTTCTGGCAAGGGAGAGTGAGGGGTTCGGGGGGGAAATGGGTCGCGGAGCTGCCCGCTCTTATATAGGGCCGCGGGTGGGGTCGGGGAAGAGAGGGGAGAGAGATCCGGCGTGGAGAAGAAACTGCCGGCGAGGGTTCGGCGCGAGGTGAGTGATGACCGCGCGGGTCAGCGGGCGGTCGGGATGGGGTCCGCTGTCAGAGAGAGGGAGGCGTCCGTTTGCGTGTCGGTCGGCCGGCTCGAAATAATTTCGCGATTAACTGCCCATGGGCCGGCCCGTTTAATTATAAAACCGTTACTGTTTTTATTAACCAGAGCAGTAAAACATCTTCAAAAGCGTTCAAAACATTTCTAAATATAGGAGTATTATATATCAAAATTAACAGAATAATAAATGCCATTTATTGAACATTTTTATTCTGTCATTTGAATACTTTGGAAAAAAATATTTTTAGAAATTGCCTAATTGTTTTTAAATCCTTTTTGCAAATATTTTCAAAATAACCCCCTGGTTTTTATTGTTCAAATAAATCACCAAATAGTCCCTGGTGTGGAGTGTCATGTTCCTCCTCTCTTATTTGAACATTTTACCAAGATTTACAAATAGGTGAAAGCAACACATTGAAAGTAGAAAGGGGTTTCAGAAATTCAGAGAAGGCATTTCAACTAATACATGTATTCAAGCAATGATGATGATAGATGCATAGCTATATTTCATAACATTCCAAAATGAAATTTTGGGATGTTACAAACCTACCCACCTTAAGATGAATCTTGCCCTCGAGATTCGGGTTGGCTAGAAAATAGGTGCGGGTGGTCTCTACGAAGATCTTCTTCACGTTCCCAAGTGGCTTCTTCCTCGGTGTGGTGACTCCACAAAACCTTACAGAACTTGATGATCCTGCTGCGGGTAACTTTGTTGGCAGTCTCGAGGATTCTGACGGGCTTCTCCTCGTAGGTCAGATCATTGTCAAGTTGTATGGCCTCTAGGGGTACGGTGTCTCTCAAAGGGATATCAGTCATCTCAGCATGACATTTCTTCAGCTGGGAAACATGGAAAACATCATGAACTCCGGAAAATTCTTCCGGCAATTCCAGCTTGTATGCAACTTCGCCTCTACGTTCAAGAATTGTGTAGGGGCCTATGAATCTGGGTGCTAACTTTCCTTTAACACTAAACCTCTTGATTCCTCGAAGCAGGGACACACGAAGATATGCCCGGTCTCCCACTTCATACGTCACTTCTTTACATTTGCTGTCAGCATAACTCTTCTGTCGAGATTGAGCTATCTTGAGTCTATCACGAATCAACTTGAGTTTATCTTCTGAATCTCGAATAAGGTCGGGACCAAAAAGTTGTCGGTCTCCAGCACCATCCCACGTCAATGGTGTTCTGCACCTCCTTCCGTATAATGCTTCGAAAGGGGCCATCTTCAGACTGCTCTGATAACTATTGTTGTATGAGAATTCTGCGTAAGGTAAGTTGTCATCCCAACTAGATCCATAATCTAGCGCACAAGCTCTCAACATGTCTTCCAGAATCTGGTTGACTCTCTAAGTCTGTCCATCTGTCTGCGAATGAAAAGCTGTACTGAACTCCAGCCTTGTAGCCAAAGTTTTGTGTAATTGATGTCAAAACTTTGAGGTAAATTGTGTTCCTCTATCTGACACGATACTCCTCGGAACTCCATGCAGACATACAATCCTGGTCATATATATCTTGGCTAGCTTAGCGTTGGTATAGGTGGTTTTCACTGGAATGAAATGAGCCACCTTGGTCAAGCGATCGACCACTACCCAGATTCAATCATAACCTGAACGGGTCCTGGGTAATCCTGTGATGAAGTCCATACCAAGCTTTTCCCATTTCCACTCGAGTATCAACAAAGGTTGGAGTAACCCTGCTGGTTTCTGATGTTCCGACTTTACTCGCTGACAGACATCACATATTGCAATATGTTCCGCAATATCCTTCTTCATACCTGTCCACCAATAACTTTCTTTCAAATCTAGATACATCTTGGTGTTGCCTGGGTGTATCGAGTAAGGGGAATCATGGGCTTCTTGAAGTATCAACTTCCTGAGCTCTAGGTCATTGGGCACATAGATTCGGTTCTCAAACCACAGAGTTCCTTGTTCATCCTCACGAAAACCTTTAGCTTTTCCATCTTTTATTCTCTACTCAATCTTAGCTATTTCCTTGTCCGATTTCTGGGCTTCACGAATTCTTTCGGTCAAGGTGGACTGGATCTCCAGTGTAGCAACATATCCTTTTGGAACTATCTCTAGCTTGAGCTCTCTGAGATCATCGGCTAACTCTTGGGGTAATCCTCCCGCTGTGAGTGTGAGTTTGGGGCCAGATCGATTCGCGGTCGAGCGTAGGCCCTTCCAGCGCTCTCCGCCGTCCATTTGGTCGCCAGAGGAGGGATTCCGACCCCCTCCGCCGTCCCTGACATCGCCGGCGGCTCAATGCCGGCGAGTCAACCTGTCTAACCGACAGGGGTTCGACCCCGGGTCGCTGGGAGGTGGGGCCAGGCCTGTTAATTAGGTTAATTAAGAAATTAATTAATTGGATTAATTAAACCTAATCTGTCACTCACGGTGGGCCCAGTTTCTGTTAATTAATTATAATTTAGTTTAATTAGTTAGTTAAGTGTCTGAGTCACTCACATGTGGCCCCCACATGTCAGGTTTGACTCTGGCCCGGTCAGCTGACCAGCTGACGTCACAGTGACGTGAGGCCGATGTCAATATTTCATTTTCTATTTTAAAAATAATTCCAGAAATTATTCAAAACTTCATAAATCCATATAAATTAATTTGTAAGTCAGATGAAAATAATTTACATATGAAAATTTATCAGAAAAATCCAATGAATACAATGGTGCTATTGTCTTGCATGTTAGAGCAATCTAAATTGGTGAACATTGACATTTTTTAATAGGTTAGTAAATGGAATTTGAAATGAAGAACAATTTTGAACCTATATTCAAATTCATTTCAAATCAACATGAACACTAGTTGCATTAGCTCATCTATACATGCTATCATGCCATGATCGTGCATCATATTGTTGCACTTGCGTGTATTGATTGATTGTTATCTACATTGCGGTGTGCCCTACTTCTAAGGATACCCCCGAGTACCCTGACGAAGGAGAGAACCTTCCCATTTCCCAGCAAGGCAAGCAACCCCTTCAAACATTCCAATAATATCCCACTCTCTTGCTCCTGCTCTCGTTTATTGCATTAGGAAAACCGATCACATGTCAGACATACACGATAGATGATCCTATTCTGTTGCATAACATGACATTGTTAGCTAAACCTTGCAACCTAGCATACCTGGTAGATGCTTGTGCCATGATGTGCTTAGCTTACTTTGCCTGCTATGCTTGCTATGCTTAGAGTTGTGTCAGGTCGGATTCATCTAGGTGACGAACTGAGTGAAACAATGTTGCCTGATGTGATGATGTTATGATGAACTCGATTTGGTAAAGGTAGCGATGAGAGGCTATGTAGGAGTACATAGCGGGTTGTCTCATTGGGACAGTTCTTAGGAACCGAGTTCCGTGTTTGTGATCAGAGACTAGTTGCTACCACACATTGGGTTCCGGTAACTCGACCCCTCTCGACTTATCACTTGCTTAGTCCAGAGTCCAGGAGTTGCAAGTAGTTTCTGGTGTTTATAGCTTGCTGGAGGCTATGCGTAGCGCTGACCCTAGGGGTGGGTTACGACGCGGTAGGTAGTGGCACGGTGTACCAAGGGTCACCCGAATGGTGGGCTTGGGAACCCTTCGCACATCGTTTGGGGCCGTAGCAGAAACTTCAGCCGGACTTCTGTGCGGGTTCAGTCTCAAATAGGCGATAACATGGACTAGAGGTCTTATGTGATTGACGGTCATGGCCGACTCCCTCATTGGGCTTCTGCTTGAAGGTTGCCTAGGTGCATGGTTTTATGAGCACACAGCGATAAGTGGCGAGAGCGTGTGTGAAGAAGTACACCCTACAGGGTATGAAACTATTCGAATAGCCGCATCCTCGGATATGGACTACTTGGAGAACTTATGCTGTTGATAGATAATCAAATGGATACTCATAAAAATATCAAGACAAGTGTGAGTACCGTAGATGGCACTCTTCCAGGAGAGGGAAGTGAATCTATGGTGGTCTATTGTTATGGAGTTAGTGGACTCGTGTGCGATTTAAAAAAATGTAAACAAAGAGTTAAAATTGAGTAGTGTAGGTTAGCCATGAGTCAAAGCTGGTATTGCTGCACAAACTCCACCACTCCCTTTGTTCATACATGAGCATGAATAGACTAGGTCTGCTTTAAAGACTTGCGGAGTACATTTGTACTCATGTTTGCTTAATAAATGTTGCAGATGAGATCCAGGACCCTTCGGGTGGGTTCTTTCTAGATGTCGACGATGCCGAATAGCTGGTGTCCCAGCTACGACCTTTGCCCTGTGGCGGGCTATAGATAGTCAGGCCATGTGCCTTTTTACCCCTTTCATTTGTCTATACTCAGACAGCTTTATGCTTCCGCTTGGTTTGTATGAACATGTTTGTATGATTTGAGTGTCGGTTCATGTGACCCTTATCTGTAAGAACATACTATGCAAGGCTCATCTGAGCCTCTTAAATAAAAGACATGTTATTGTATGGTTATGTTGTGATGCCATGGTTGTATCTATGCATATCGGGCATGTCGTGCGTACGTGTGACGTGCAACGGTATGTATGGGATGCGACACCTAGTTGTGTGCCTTTAGTAGTACTCTTTACGGGAAATTGCCTCTTTGTGTTTCCATCGAGCCATGGTAGCTTGCTACTGCTCCGGACACCTTGACTGACCGGCATGTATCCTTCTTTGCTGCTGTGTCTGTCCCTTCCGGGAAATGTCTCATAGTGTATTGGAGTCCCTGTAGCCTGCTACGACTCGTCTACGTGCAGTGATGGCATTTATGTCTCATGGCGTAATGGAGTCCTTGTAGCTTGCTATGACTCGTCTACACACGCTTGAGGCCGACACCTGCATTGCTGGGTTACTTATGCATGTTTCCGTACGGATGTGCCACTAGGGTTCTATGACTAGTCATGTCGGCCCGGGTTCTCTGTCATTTTATTGCCAGCGACATGTCCACATACGTGAGCCGAAAGACGCAAACGGTCCCGGCTAAGGTAAGGCTGCAGCCATGGAGCTTACCGTGCGTGAGGCCGCAAAGGGATGTGATATGTTACAGTCTAGATTCATATGACTGAGGATCAGGGTCCCGATAGCATTGGTATCAGAGCCTGACTGACTGTAGGATTACCAAGCCAAACCGGTCGAAGTTGAGTCTAGAAACACTATAGAAAAGTAGGGGAATTTATTGTGGAAGGGAGCGTAAGGCTCTTTTACTCCTCTTCCCAAGTTATTCTATGCTGAGTCATTCTCATCTTTTCTTCGGGGATAAGAATTAGGCTACTCATCCATTGCTTAGGATGCCGAGTTACTAACCATGGACCACTAGCTAGCTTGTTGCAAGTGAATGTGGGTACTCAAGTATTGTTGGTGTGACAAACAAATGGAGAAGAGATTTGAGTCTAGAAAGTCGAGTGGTTATGCTTTTCCAATCTTTTGTAGTTGTCTCAAAATCCTTTTTGAGCAATTACAGCCGTTATGCTGTCCAATTTCTGCGAGAGTCTCTTATGTCTTTGCATCTTTCTCTGTTTCAGATGCCCTCTCGTACTTCCTGTCAGGTGGTCCGTCTGACCAGGTGCAACGATGTACCGGGTCACATGGCCATGTTGGTTAGAGTGATGGTGGAGGCTGGATACCGTTGGTACCCGGAGTACACAGTGGAGGAACAGTATCGAGACTTCAACCAGAGCCAGTATCTGTGTACCGTCAACATTTATCCTTCATCCCTTGAGCTGCAGAGCCGCTTCACTAGACTTATGGATTAGGTGTCACCATAGACATGGCAGTTCAGGAGGCCGCCTATACCATGTTGACTATCATGAGGTTTCACCATGGTCTCCTCCAGAACACCGAGTTTTGTTATGTTCCTGCTTCCATGGGAGGAGAGGATGGTTATCTTATCGCAGCCTACTATGATCATTCCCATGAGGACCCTAGGCTGCAGGTGACCGCTCAAATGTTGGAGAACAGGGATCATGATGCACGTACCCTTCGCATGGACAGCCCTGACGCATGTTACCCATGCACGTCTTTGGACAGCCCTGACGTAGTTGGCACCTGTCATGCAGACAGGCTATGGAGATTTGGAGATGCTGACCCCATCGCGGACTCATCTCCCAGCACACGTAGACTGGCCCGATGTTGGAGGCATCACCCCTCTTCGAGGACCGCTGTTGCCGCCAACAAGGGGACCAAGGCCACACCTGTGTCCTTATGGCTCCTAGGGATCACAGGCTAGAGTGTTTCCAGATCCTCAGGTTCAACTCCCGGGTCATGGGGGTAACCTGTATGAGGCATTCTACGGTGATGCTTGAGTACGAGGATGTTAGTTCTAGTATGGTAGTAATCGTATCGCCACAGTCCTGCGTGTCTTGTGGGATATGATGAGGTTGAGAGTTAAGTTCTGGAGGTGTAGATAGATAATGTATAGGAAGCTTGCAATGCCTCCGATGAGTTGTGTCATCTCTCTGTAGTAGTTTTTCAGCTTGGTTTGTACTGAACAATGTCATGGTGTGTATGAGTCATGGTGTTCATATGGCAGTTGTTTACCATGTTGATTGGTGTTTGTCCTGCATGCCATGTTGTCCAATACATTCCTTATCTCATGTCTTAGAGTTGTTGTTCCCTATGACTAAGTTGTGGTTTTTTTTTACTAGGATGGTGGAAACTACGAATAACCCCGTGCCTGCCCCTGAGCAGGGTGAGGGAAGCCAGCCGAGGCAAGAGGATCTGCCGCATGCGCCTTCTCTGGCGGAAGTAATCCTAGAAGCTGCAAGGAATAAGAGGGAGACCAATAGGCTGTTGGAAAGAATCGAGCAGAACACAACACGTGCTCCCCGCAATGACCTCAATGATGGCGTATCACTTGGTGATTTCATCAGACTGAGCCCACCCAAATATCATCATTTGGTCGACCCACTCGATGCGGATGTCTGGCTGACTAGCATGTATCGTAAGATCCGGGCTGCCAATGTGACTGAGGCCAACAAGCTGACCTTTGCAACTTACCTTCTGGAAGGTCCCGCCAATCTGTGGTGGGAGAATTTTGAAGCCATGCATCCCGCAGGCCTAGCACCAACTTGGGAAGAGTTCAGTGCCGCATTTCGTACCCATCACATCCCGGAAGGGCTGATGGATCGTAAGAGAGAGGAATTATGTGCTTTCACCCAGAGCAGACTGTCAGGGGATGTTTATAGTCGCGAGTTTGGAAACCTTGCTCGCTATGATCCTGAGGAAGTTTCTACTGATGCTAAGAAGCAGGCTAGGTTCCGCAAGGGACTTAACCCTGAGCTCCGCCAAGATCTGCGCCTGCATGAGTGCACCACTTTCCAGGCTCTTGTCAATAAGGCTATCAATGCTGAGACTGGACAGACTGATTCTGAGGCCACGAGAAAGCATAATCGCGACTTCAACCCTGCATCTGGCTCGGGCTCCAATAACCACCGGATTTGGGTGCCCAACGTAGCTCTTCTGCCAAAATACAATGCGAGGCCCTCCTTCCAGGCGCCTCACCCAGTTCAGCCCAAGCCTCCAGTCAGACCATTTGGAGGACCGCCTGCAAATATTGCTCCCCGTGCCACCATGGTTTGCTATAAGTGTGGAGAACCAGGACACTACTCCGATGAGTGTTCCCAGAATAATGCTAAGCCCGCTGGACGTGGAAAGCCAGGAAAAGCCTTCTTCGTGAAGCCAGCTCCTGCTCGTGGACGAGTGAACTATGTGTCTGCTGAGGAAGCTCTTGAGGATCCCGATGTTATCCTAGGTACGCTCATTGTTAATAGTCATCCAGCATCTGTTCTATTTGATACTGGTGCATCTCATTCCTTCATCTCAGAAAGTTATGCATAGTTTCATAACATGTCTTTTTGTGATATGCCTACTCCTGTAGTAGTGCAGACTCCGGGTTCAAAATGGCAAACTTCTAGAGTGAGCCATGATAATGAGATTTCAGTGGATAGATTAGTCTTCCTAGCATCTTTGATAGCCCTCAAATCTTCGGACATCAATATCATTCTAGGCATGGTTTGGATGAAAGCCCACTATGCCAAGATTGATACTCATTCTAGGAATATTCAACTTACACATCCATCGGGTGAGATAGTTAATGTCTCCACTCGAACAACCAAGCACCAACTCTATTCCCTCAATGCTAGCCCTCTTCTAGAGTTAGAAGATATTCCGCTAGTCTGTGACTATCCGGATGTCTTTCCAGAAGAACTACCAGGAATTCCTCCTGTCAGAGATGTTGAGTTTGTGATAGAACTCATCCTAGGGACTGTCCCAATAGCCAAAAGACCCTATAAGATGGCACCCTTAGAACTAGCCGAACTTAAGATCCAACTCGATGAGGCTTTGAAGAAAGGTTTCATCCGGCCTAGTTCTTCTCCTTGGGCTCGTCCCATTCTCTTCGTCAAGAAGAAGAATGGTTCGGATCGGATGGTTGTGGATTATCGGCCAATGAATCTGGTCACCATAAAGAACAAGTATCCGCTCCCCAGGATCAACGATTCGTATGATCAACTCGCTGGATCCTCTGTATTTTCCAAAATGGATTTGAGGTTGGGATACCATCAAATCAGAATTAGGAACAGGGACATTCCAAAAAAGGATTTTGTTACTTCGTTATGGCCAATACGAGTAAACTGTCATGTCCTTCAGTTTAACCAATGCCCCAGCCACCTTCTCTCGATTGATGAATTCGATCTTCATGGAGTATCTAGATAAATTCGCCGTGGTTTACCTCGATGATATAATTATCTACTCGAAGAACGAACAAGAACATGCCGAGCATCTAAGGCTGGTATTGATGAAACTTCGAGAGCACCGCCTATATGCCAAATTCTCCAAGTGTGAATTTTGGTTGCCAGAAGTGACCTATCTGGGCCACATGATATCTGGTAAAGATATTGCTGTCAGGTAGGCCGTCCTTGATTGGACTCAACCTGAATCGGTTAAGCAAGTTCGGAGTTTCCTTTGCTTAGAGAGCTATTGTTGCCGCTTTGTCGAGAATTTCTCCAAAGTTGCCAAACCTCTGACTGAACTCCTCAAGAAAGGTAAAAAGTTCGAGTGGACTCCACAATGCAAGCACAGTTTTCAGGAGTTGAAAAGACGACTGACCTCTGCTCCCGTTCTGGTGTCACCAGATTTCTCAAAAGGACTTTGTTATCTATTGTGACGCCTTGCGACAGGGATTAGGTTGCATTCTCATGCAAGATCGTCATGTGATTGCATACGCTTCTCGGCAGTTGCGTCCACATGAGGATAATTATCCAACACACGATCTTGAGTTTGCAGCAGTAGGCCATGCACTGAAAACCTGGCGACATTATATTCTGGGTAATCATTGCGAAATTTACACTGATCACCAAAGTCTAAAATATATATTCACCCAGTCAGATTTCAATCTCAGGCAAAGACGGTGGGTAGAGTTGATTACAGATTACGACTTAGGGATAAATTACACCCCGGGGAAAGCCAATGTCATGGCTGATGCACTAAGTCGTAAGTCTTATTGTAACAACCTGATGTTACAACAAGGTCAACCACTTCTCCATGAGGAATTTCGGAACTTAAACCTTCACATTGTTCCATGAGGATTCCTATCCAACCTGGTGGCGAAACCTACTCTTATGGATCAAATTTTAGAAGCCCAGAAGCATGATGCCGGGATATCTCGGATCAAGAAAAACATTAAGAAGAGTAATGTTAAATGCTTCTAGGAAGATGATCGAGGTGTTGTCTTCTTTGAGAACCGTTTGGTGATCCTGAAGAAGCAACATATACGACAGTTGATCCTTAAGGAGGCTCATGATTCTCCTCTCACAATTCATCCAGGTAGTCCCAAAATGTATCAGGACCTATGCCAGAGGTTCTGGTGGACTAGGATGAAAAGGGAAATTGCTCAGTTCGTTGCTAACTGTGACGTTTGTCGTCGCGTGAAAGCAGAACATCTAAGGCCTGGTGGCAGCCTTCAACCTTTAGCTATTCCTGAATGGAAATGGGATAAAGTCGGTATGGATTTCATTACCGGATTTCCCAGGACTAAGAGAGGGAATAATGCTATATTTGTGGTCATCGACCGTCTGTCCAAAGTGGCTCATTTTCTTCCTGTTCGGGAAAGTATAACTGCTAGCCAGCTAGCGGAGTTGTATGTTTCTCGAATAGTTTCTCTTCATGGTGTTCCTTTGGAGAATAACTCAGATCGTGGAAGTATCTTTACTTCCCGAATTTGGGAAAGTTTTCAAACCGCGATGGGGACTCATCTATCCTTTAGCACTGCTTTCCACCCGCAATCAAGTGGTCAAGTTGAGTGAGTCAATCAAATTCTCCAAGACATGCTCCGAGCTTGTGTTATATCTTTCGGTATGAACTGGGAGAAATGTCTTACATTTGCCGAGTTCGCATAGAACAGTAGTTATCAATCAAGCTTGGGCAAAGCCCCTTTTGAAGTTCTCTATGGACGAAGGTGTCGAACATGTCTTGACTGGTCAGAAACTGGAGATAGGCAACACTTTGGTCCGGATATGATCCAGGATGTAGAGAAGCAAGTTCGCATTATTCGTGAAAAGTTGAAAACAGCCCAATCTCGTCAAAAGAGACAATATGATCGCCATCATAAGGTTGTGACCTATGAAGTTGACGAGAAGGCTTACCTTCGGGTTACACCTCTGAAGGGTACCCATCGATTCGGTATCAAGGGCAAGTTGGCTCCTCATTACATTGGACCTTTTCGCATTCTTGCCAAACGAGGAGAGGTTGCCTACCAATTGGAACTTCCGCCACATCTTTCCAAGGTTCATGATGTCTTCCATGTTTCGCAACTCAGGCGTTGCTTCTCGGACCCTGTCCGTGAGGTAGACCACGTAGCGGTTGATCTCCAAGATAACCTTACATATCGAGAATACCCTGTTCGTATTCTTGATCAAGCTGAGCGTACCACTTGGCGTCGAAACATCAAGTTTCTTAAGGTTCAGTGGTCACACCATTCGGAAAAGGAGGTGACACGGGAAAGAGAAGATCGTCTTCGACTAGAGTACCCCGCGTTCTTCCCGACGACTTCAAAATCTCGGGACGAGATTCTTTTGAGTGGGGCTGAGTTGTCACAACCCTAGATAGATGTCCTAGGAATAGTATTGTGCTTGCATCATGTTTCATTTTGCATTAACATGAAATGGGGAACAAAAAGAAAACCCAAGCTATCTTTGAATCAAAAAAAATTCAAATTTGGTGAAAATTCAACAAATCCAAAATGCCCACTAAAAATGTTCCCTATGTCTGGTAAATTTGGGCATGATTATAACAGGGACCATTCTAATTATTTGAACAATCAAAGTAATTCAAAAATAATGGATAAGGCTCCTGAAATCATTAAATAAAGCAATATCATTAATTTTGTTTTGAAAATATCCTGAAACTTTTTCAGATAAGTTCGAAATATTCAAACATTAGTTTATAAAATATTTGGGATATTATTAATTAGCATTTGTACCTGAAAAGAAAATAAACAAATATCAAAAAATGGAAAACAGAAAGAACTAAAAAGAAAAAAAAATAAAAGCCCAGGCCAGGCCAGCCCACCTGGCCCATGGCCAGTCATCCCTATCCTCTTGCCAGGAGGACAGGGGCGTGCGTTCGCTGCGCGCGGGCACACGCCAGCCACCTCCTCCCTGCGTGGCTGCTGGCCTGGAGGGCTGGGTGGGCGCGAGCGCGAGGCCATTGTCATGGCCTCCTTCTCCTCTCCCTCTCCCCCTGCGAGCTCTCTCTCTCTCGCTCCTTTCTTCCCCTGCCCAGCCACAGTCGAGCTCTGCTCGAGCTCGTCGCCGTCGCACTAGCCCCCCCTCGCCTCACCAGGTAGCCCACGAGAACTACCACGACCCCCTCATCCTGCCCGAGCCCCAGAAGACGCTGGGAGCCTCTCTACGCCGCGTCATTGTCGTTCCTCCCCGCCGGCCACCGAAGCCCCGCCGTGACATTATGCCCATCCAAACCTCCTCCGACCTTGCCGTTGCCTCTGCTGGAACCACGGTGAGCCGCTGGTGCTCCTCCCCTTCTACCCCTTTTCTCCCGTGCCCCGTAGACGCCGCGCCCTTCTTGCCCGAGCTCCGGCCGCCACTGCCCTTAACGCCGGCATTGATCCCGACCACCCGAGCCTCTGGTTTGGGGCTAGATCGATGCGCGGTCGAGCGTAGGCCCTCCCAGCGCTCTCCGCCGTCCATTTGGTCACCGGAGGAGGGATTCCGACCCCCTCCGCCGTCCCTGATGTCGCCGGCGGCTCAATGCTAGCGAGTCAACCTATTTGGCCGATAGGGGTTTGACCCCGGGTCGCTGGCCGGTGGGGCCAGGCCCTGTTAATTAGATTAATTAAGAAATTAATTAATTGGATTAATTAAACCTAATCTGTCACTAACAGTGGGCCCAGTTTCTGTTAATTAATTAGGATTTAGTTTAATTAGTTAGTTAAGTGTCTGAGTCACTGACATGTGGCCCCCACATGTCAGGTTTGACTCTGGCCTGGTCAGCTGAGCAGCTGATGTCATAGTGATGTCAGGCTGAGGTCAATATTTCATTTTCTAGTTTAAAAATAATTCAAGAAATTATTCAAAACTTCAAAAATTCATATAAATCTGTAAGTCAGATGAAAATAAGTTACATATGAAAATTTATCAGAAAAATCCAATGAATCCAATGGTGCTATTGTGTTGCATGTTAGAGCAATATAAATAGGTGAACATTGACATTTTTTAATAGGTTAGTAAATGGAATTTGAAATGAAGAACAATTTTTAACCTATATTCAAATTCATTTCAAATCAACATGAATACTAGTTGCATTAGCTCATCTATACATGCTATCATGCCATGATCATGCATCATATTGTTGCACTTGCGTGTATTGATTGATCCTTATCTGCATTGCGGTGTGCCTTACTTCTGAGGATACCCCCGAGTACCCCGATGAAGGAGAGAACCCCTTCCCGTTTCCCAGCAAGGCAAGCAACCCCTTTGAACATTCCAATAATATCACACTCTCTGGCTCCTGCTCTCGCTTACTGCATTAGGACAACCGATCACATGTCAGAGATACATGATAGGCAGTGGAACGGTGTACCAAGGGCCACCTGAATGGTGGGCTTGGGAACCCTGTGCACATCGTTTGGGGTCATAGAGGAAACTTCAGCCGGACTTCCGTGCGGGTTCAGTCTCAAATAGGCGATAACTTGGACTAGAGGTCTTATGTGATTGACTGTCGTGGCCGACTCCCTCACTGGGCTTCTGCTTGAAGGTTGCCGAGGTGCATGGTTTTATGAGGACACAGCGATAAGTGGCGAGAGCGTGTGTGAAGAAGTACACCCCTTCGGGGTATGAAACTATTTGAATAGCCGCGTCCTCGGATATGGACTACTTTGAGAACTTATGTTGTTCATAGATAATCAAATGGATACTCATAAAAATATCAAGACAAGTGTGAGTACCATAGATGGCACTCTTCCAGGAGAGGGAAGTGAATCTATGGTGGTGTATTGTTATGGAGTTAGTGGACTCGTGTGCGATTTAAAAAAATGTAAACAAAGAGTTAAAATTGAGTAGTGTAGGTTAGCCATGAGTCAAAGCTGGCATTGCTGCATAAACTCCACCACTCCCTTTGTTGATACATGATCATGAATAGACTAGGTCTGCTTTAAAGACTTGCGGAGTACATTTGTACTCATGTTTTCTTAATAAATGTTGAAGATGAGACCCAGGACCCTTCGGGTGGGTTCTTTCTAGGTGTCGACGATGCCGAATAGCTGGTGTCCCAGCTACGACCTTTGCCCTCTGGCGGGCTGTAGATAGTCAGGCCATGTTCCTTTTTACCCCATTCATCTGTCTGTACTCAGACAGCTTTATGCTTCCACTTGGTTTGTATGAACATGTTTGTATGATTTGAGTGTCGGGTCATGTGACCCCTATCTATAAGAACATATTATGCAAGGCTCACCTGAGCCTCTTAAATAAAAGTCATGTTATTGTATGGTTATGTTGTGATGCCATGGTTGTATCTATGCATATTGGGCATGTCGTGCGTACGTGTGATGTGCAACGGTATGTATGGGATCTGACACCTAGTTGTGTTCCTTTAGTAGTACTCTTTACGGGAAACTGCCTCTTTGTGTTTCCGTCGAGCCATGGTAGCTCGCTACTGCTCCGGACACCTTGATTGACTGGCATGTATCCTTCTTTGCTGCTGTGTCTGTCCCTTCGGGGAAATGTCTCCCAGTGTAATGGAGTCCCTGTAGCCTGCTACGACTCGTCTACGTGCAGTGATGGCATTTATGTCTCACGGCGTAATGGAGTCCTTGTAGCTTGCTATGACTCGTCTACACGCTCTTGAGGCCGATACCTGCATTGCTGGGTTACGTATGCCTGTTTCCGTACGGATGTGCCACTTGGGTTCTATGACTAGTCATGTCGGCCCGGGTTCTCTGTCGTTTGATTACCAGCGACATGTTCACATACGTGAGCCAAAAGACGCAAACGTTCCCGGCTAAGGTAAGGCTTCAGCCGTGGAGCTTACCGTGCGTGGGGCAGCAAAGGGATGTGATATGTTATAGTCTGGATTCATATGACTTAGGATCGGGGTCCCAACACCTAAGCAAAACAAGGTGCATAAAAGGATTAACATCAGATTCAAATCATAAGTGACATGATATGGCCATGAACTTGTGCTTTTGATCTCCATCATGAAAGCACCGGCATGATCTCCATCGTCACCGCCATGACACCATGATCTCCATCAACGTGCCGCCATCGGTGTTGTCGCGCCCACCATGCTTCTACTACTATTGTTACAGTTTAGCGAGAAAGTAAAGCATTACATAGCACTTAATGATTGACACGCAGGTCATACAATAATTAAAGACAACCCTATGGCTCCTGCCGGTTGCCGTACTCATTGACATGCAAGTTGTGATAATCTATACATCACATGATCATCTCATACATCACATATATCACATCATGTAATTGGCCATATCATATCACAACATACCCTGCAAAAACAAGTTAGATGTCCTCTAATTGTTGTTGCATGTTTTACGTGGCTGCTACGGGTATCTAGCAAGAACAATTCTCATCTACGCAAGACCACAACGGTGATACACTAGTTGCTTTTCAACCTTCTCAAGGACCGCCTTTGTCGAATCCGATCCAACTAAAGTGAGAGAAACTGGCACCCTCAAGCCATCTATGCAACAAGTTGCGGTGAGGGAACCGGTCTCTCGTAAGCGTACGAGTAATGTTGGTCCGGGCCGCTTCATCTCACAATACCGCTGAACTGAAATCCGACCAAGGAAGGAAGCAATCTAATCATCAACGCCCATGAAACTTTTCTGTTCTACTCGAGATCTCATCTACACATAGACCTAGCTCATGATGCCACTGTTGGGGAACGTCGCATGGGAAACAAAAAATTTCCTATGCACACGCAAGATCTATCCATGGTGATGAGCATCTATGAGAGGGAGAGTGGATCTACATAACTGTGTAGATCGCTAAGCGGGAAGCGTTAAGAAACGCGGTTGGTGTGGTCGAACGTCTTCGCGATCTAAATCGTCGAGCGTCCCACTATCTCATCACGATCAGTCCCGTGATCCATTCACGATCCACCCCGTGAACTCATCATGATTCGTCCCGCGAACTCATCACGATCTGTCTCGCGATCTTGATCACGATCCATCCCGCGAACTCATCATGATCCGTCCCGCGAACTCATCACGATCCGTCCCGTGAACTCATCGCGATCCGTCTCGCGATCTTCATCACGGTCCTTCCGATCTAGCGCCGAACGGACGACACCTCCGCGTTCAGCACACGTGCAGCTTGACGACGATCTCCACCATCTTGATCCAGCAAGAGGAAGTGGAGAGGAGGAAGAGTTCACTGGCAGCGTGATGGCGCTCCGGCGATGGTGGTGGAGCAATTCCGGTAGGGCTTCGCCTAAGCACTTCGGAAATCTGATCTAGAGGAGCACCAGTGGAACGGGTAGCACGTGGCCGTAAAATCTAGTGCAAAAAACCCAATACCACCAGTATATATAAGAGGGAGGGAGGAGGAGGGCTGGCGCACAAGGCAGCCCTTGCGCAAGGAGGAGAGGAGGAATCCTCCTCCAATCCTATGAGGACTAGGATTCGTCCTTTCCTACTTGGAATCTCTTTCCACCTTGCGTTTTTTTCTTTCTCTTTCAACTCCAGCCGCATGGGCCTCTTAGAGGACTTACACCAGCCCACTAAGGGATGGTTTACACCCTCCAACAGCCCATGTAGCCTCTTGGGTCGAAATACCTCTGCCGATGGTCCCCCGGTACACTACCGGCACTCTCGGTACACTACCGATGAGCCCAAAACTTTTCCAGCGACCAAAATAGGACTTCCTATATATGAATCATTACCTCCGGACCATTCCGGATCTCCAAGTGACGTCCAGGATCTCATCCGGGACTCCAAACAACCTTCGGTCACCACCATACATAACTCTATAGTACCGAAACGTCACCAAACCTTAAGTGTGCAGACCTTGCGGGTTCGAGAACTATGTAGACATGACCGAGACACCTCTACAGTCAATAACCAATAGCGGGACCTGGATGCCCATGTTGGTTCCTACATATTCTACGAAGATCTTTATTGGTCGAACCTCTATGTCAAAGATTCAGTTAATCCCGTATGATGTTCCCTTTGTTCTTCGGTATGTTACTTGCCCGAGATTCGATCGTCAGTATCTCCATACCTAGTTCAACCTTGTTACCGGCAAGTCTCTTTACTCGTTCCATAATACAAGATCCCGTGACTAACACTTAGTCACATTGCTTGCAAGGCTTGTTGTGATGTTGAATTAGCGAGTGGGCCCTGAGATACCTCTCCGTCACACGGAGTAACAAATCCCAGTCTTGATCCATGCCAACTCAACAGACACCCTTGGAGATACCTGTAGAGTACCTTTATAGTCACCTAGTTACGTTGCGATGTTTCATACACACAAGGCACTCCTCCGGTGTCAGTGAGTTGCATGATCTCATGGTCATAGGAACATATACTTGACATGCACCAAACAGTAGCAATAAATTGACACGATCATATGCTACGTTTGTAGTTTGGGTCTTGTCCATCACACCATTCTCCTAATGATGTGATCCCGTTATCAAATGACATCTCATGTCCATGGCTAGGAAACCTTAACCATCTTTGATCAACGAGCTAGTCCATTAGAGGCATACTAGGGACATGGTTTTGTCTATGTATCCACACATGCATCTAAGTCTCCGATCTATACAATTATAGCATGGATAATAAACGATTTATCATAAACAAGGAAATATGATAATAACTAATTTATTATTGCCACTAGGGCATATTTCCAACAGTTACAAGATGGGACGGTGCAAGGGTCGGTACAGTGCTGCTCCCCCCATTACCCTCTTTTTCTCCGCCTCCTCTGCTCCCCGCGCGCCGCTCGGACCCGCCTCGATGACCATCGCCGCGATAATGAAGGGGAAGATGGAGAAGCTCGAGCACGCCAAGAAGGGAGCCAAGACGAAGAAGCCATCATGCGCCCGGTCCACGGCGCTGCCGGGGTGGATCCTAGGAGATTTCCTTTGGCCGACCGTCACGGCGGAGGATCTCCGGAACCTAATAACCTAAGGACGACCTACCTACCTAACTAACTAAACTAAACCTAAACTAAATTAAACCTAGACTAAAGTAAACTTAAACTAAATTAAACCTAAACTAACTAAACTAAACTAACTAACCAATTAACAAACCTAATAATTGACCTAAGAAACTAAATTAAACTAACTTAAACCTAAACTATCTAAATTAAACCTAACCTAACTAAATTAAACCTAAACCTAAAATAACTAAATTAACAGAAAAAAAACAGGAATAATGGAGGGGGCGGTCGGGCACTCACCGGAGTCAGAGTTGGGTGGGGGCGCTGCCGGGGCTGTGGCGGCGGTGTGGCGCGCGGCGTCGGGGCGGCGCGCGGCGTTGGGGTGGCGGGGTCGGGGCGGTGGGCTCGGGGCGGCATGCGGCATCGGGGCGGCGCACGGTGTCCGGGCGGCGGGCGGCGGCGACGGTAATTTCCGGCAGCCTGGCGGCACGCGAATGAGCTTCTCCCAATGCGTGGCTCGCACCGGGATGCGACCTCCACTATTTATATGTGGAGGACCTTTTGTGCTGATGCATGGCTCGCACCGTTACTAAAGGGGTCTTTTGTACCGGTGCGAACCACGCACCGGTGCTAAAGGTCCTCCCCAAAAACGTGCGGGGCGGTGGACCTTTAGTACTGGTGCGTGGCTCGCACCGGTACTAAAGTGGTCTTTAGTACCGGTGCGAACCATGCACCGGTACTAAAGGTCCTCCCCAAAAATGCGCGGGGCGGTGGACCTTTAGTACCGGTGCGTGGCTCGCATCGGTACTAAAGGGGTCTTTAGTATCGGTGCGAACCACGCACTGGTACTAAAGGTCCTCCCCAAAAACGCACGGGGCGGTGGACCTTTAGTACCGGTGCGTGGCTCTCACCGGTACTAAAGGGTTTTTAATTCATTATTAGTTATTATTTTCAGAAAACCCCTAAACTTTAAAAAATCATAGAAAAAACCAATGACTCCAATGGAAATAAATAATATATGAAAAAATATGAGAAAATATAAAGATTCGGTTTATGGCGTTTCCATGCATGTTTGAACAACTTAAATTGTTGTATAAGACAGTTTGATTAAATGGCATTTGAAATGTCATATCTCGAGTTTGAAAAGCAGTACAAATGAACTCTGAAAAGGTTGTAACTTGGCATGACATCATAATTTCACCCACATAGCAACTTCTAAAGAGTTGAGAGGGTTACGGCAAAAACTGGATGCACTTCGTTCACAAATTGGTCAATCTCTTTCGAAGTATGAGGGTTTCGGACGAAAACTCATCTATTAAAAAGGGATTTCATTTTTAATAACTTATTTTAACTCCATACTTTTTGTGTGTTCAATATGCACCATTCAAAGGCACATCATGAATTTTCAACCCTTTCTGACTTCATGTGATATTTTTCATGCATTTAATGATTTATTTTGAGCTAAATGACCCTAAATTTGAAAAGCAGTACCAATGAACTCTGAAAAGGTTGTAACTTGGCATGACATCATAATTTCGCCCACATATCAACTTCTAAAGAGTTGAGAGGGTTATGGCGAAAACTGGATGCACTTGGTGTACAAATTGGACAATCTCTTTCGAAGTATGAGGGTTTCGGACGAAAACTCATCTATTACAAAGGGATTTCATTTTTAATAACTTATTTTAACTCCATCCTTTTTGCGTGTTTAATACGCACCATTGAAAGGAACATCATCAATTTTCAACCCTTTCTGACTTCATTTCATATTTTTCATACATTTAGCGATTTATTTTGAGCTAAATGACCCTAAATTTGAAAAGCAGTACAAAAGAACTTTCAATAGATTGTAACTTGGCATTACATCATAATTATACCCACATATCAACTTCTAAAGAGTTGAGAGGGTTACGACAAAAACGAGATGCAATTGGTGTACAAACTAGACAATCTCTTTCGAAGTATGAGGGTTTGGCACGAAAACTCATGTATTACAAAGCGATTTCATTTTTAACAACTTATTTTAACTCCATACTAATTGCGTGTTTAATATGCACCATTCAAAGGCACATCATCAATTTTCAACCCTTTCTGACTTCATTTGATAGTTTTCTTACATTTAATGATTTATTTTGGGCTAAATGACCCTAAATTTGAAAAGCAGTACAAATGAACTTTAAATAGGTTGTAACTTGGCATTACATCATAATTTCACCCATATATCAACTTCTAAAGAGTTGAGAGGGTTACGGCAAAAACTAGATGCAATTGGTGTACAACTGGACAATCTATTTCGAAGAATGAGGGTTTCGGACGAAAACTCATCTATTACAAAGGGATTTCATCTTTAATAACTTATTTTAACTCCATACTTTTTGCGTGTTTAATATGCACCATTCAAAGGCACATCATCAATTTTCAACCCTTTCTGACTTCATTTGATATTTTTCATACATTTAATGATTTATTTTGAGCTAAATGACCCTAAATTTGAAAAGCAGTACAAATGAATAATAAATAGGTTGTAACTTGGCATTACATCATAATTTCACCCACATATCAACTTCTAAAGAGTTGAGAGGGTTACGTCAAAAACTAGATGCAATTGGTGTACAAATTGGACAATCTCTTTCGAAGTATGAGGGTTTCGGATGAAAACTCATCTATTACAAAGGGATTTCATTTTTAATAACTTATTTGAACTCCATACTTTTTTTGTGTTCAATATGCACCATTCAAAGGCACATCATCAATTTTCAACCCTTCTGACTTCATTTGATATTTTTCATGCATTTAATGATTTATTTTGAGCTAAATGACCCTAAATTTGAAAAGCAGAACAAATGAACTCTGAAAAGGTTGTAACTTGGCATGACATCATAATTTCACCCACATATCAACTTCTAACGAGTTGAGAGGGTTATGGCGAAAACTGGATGCACTTGGTGTACAAATTGGACAATCTCTTTCGAAGTATGAGGGTTTCGGACGAAAAGTCATCTATTACAAAGGGATTTCATTTTTAATAACTTATTTTAACTCCTCACTTTTTGTGTGTTCAATATGCACCATTCAATGGCACATCATCAATTTTCAACCCTTGCTGACTTCATTTGATATTTTTCATGCATTTAATGATTTATTTTTAGCTAAATGACGCTAAATTTGAAAAGCAGTACAAATGAACTCTTAAAAGGTTGTAACTTTGCATGACATCATAATTTCACCCACATATCAACTTCTACAGAGTTGTGAGGGTTGTGGCAAAAACTGGATGCATTTCGTGTACAAATTGGACAATCTCTTTCGAAGTATGAGGGTTTCGGACGAAAACTCATCTATTACAAAGGGATTTCATTTTTAATAACGTAGTTTAACTCCATAATTTTTGTGTGTTTAATATGCACCATTCAAAGGCACATCATCAATTTTCAACCCTTTCTGACTTCATTTGATATTTCTCATGCATTTAATGATTTATTTTGAGCTAAGTGACCCTAAATTTGAAAAACAGTACAAATGAACTCTGAAAAGGTTGTAATTTGGCATGACAGCGTAATTTCACCCACATATCAACTTCTAAAGAGTTGAGAGGGTTATGGCAGAAACTGGATGCACTTGGTGTACAAATTGGACAATCTCTTTCGAGGTATGAGGGTTTCGGACGAAAACTCATCTATTACAAATGGATTTCATTTTTAATAACTTATTTTAAATCCATACTTTTTGTGTGCTCAATATGCACCATTCAAAGGCACAACATCCATTTTCAACCCTTTCTGACTTCATTTGATATTATCCATGCATTTAATGATTTATTTTGAGCTAAATGGCCCTAAATTTGAAAAGCAATACAAATGAACTCTGAAAAGGTTGTAACTTGGCATGACATCATAATTTCACCCACATAGCAACTTCTAAGAGTTGAGAGAGTTACGTCAAAAACTAGATGCACTTCATGTACAAATTGGACAATCTCTTTGGAAGTATGAGTGTTTCGGACGAAAACTCATCTATTACATGCATGTCCTTCACATAGAAAGTGATGACGGTGAAGCCGGTCACATCCCAGAGTGGGATCTCACGGTGTAAGACTTTTTCTGCATGTTTGTCCCTTGCTTATGATTGCGCCGTAACGATGGAGAATCTTCATCATTTAACATGATGCTTGGGTCAGTCTTCACTCTGAAGGGAGGGATTTCATGAAACTTTTCATAATATTCTGACATGTCTGTCTTGTCCTCCACTCCCACAATGTTTCTTTTCCCTGAAAGAACTATGTGGAGCTTTGGCTCATCGTATGATGTATTCGCTTCCTTATATTTGTTTCTCCTCGGTTTGCTAGACATGTCCTTCACATAGAAAACCTGAGCCACATCATTGGCTAGGACGAATGAGTCGTCTGTGTATCCATGATTGTTGAGATCCACTGTTGTCATTCCGTACTGCGGGTCTACCTGTACCCCGCCTCCAGTATATTTGACCCATTTGCACCGAAACAAAGGGACCTTAAGATCAAGTCCATAGTCTAGTTCCCATATCTCCTCTATGTAACCATAATATGTGTCTTGAAAGTTAGTTGCATCATAGCGGACACCACTGTTTTGGTTGGTGCTCTTTTTATCTTTGGCGATCATGTAAAATGTATTCACATTTATCTCGTACCCTTTGAAAGTCGTTATAATCGAACTAGGTGTCTTGGCCAACAAGTACAGTTCATCTGGAACATCATTGTCATTGATGATCTTTGTTTGCAACCAACCGGCAAAAGTCTCCATGTGTTTACGTTCAATCCAGGGGTCAGACTGCTCCGGGTTCTTGGACCGTACAATATCCTTGTGTTCCTCCATATATGGACTCACCAAGGTGGAATTTTGTAGAACCGTGTAGTTTGCGTGAGTGAAAGAATGCCCGTCCATATTTGTTGCTTCTTTCTTTCCTAATGTGGCTTTTCCACCCAGTCTCGCCTCATGCCGCAATTCAGGAAGACCAATCGGCTTAGTGTCAGGAACAAAGTCAACACAAGACTCAATAACCTCCTTTGTTCCATATCCCTTGGCGATGCTTCCTTCTGTCCTAGCACGGTTATGAACATATTTCTTTAAGACTCCCATGAACCTCTCGAAGGGGAACATATTGTGTAGAAATACGGGACCCAGAATGTTAATCTCTTCGACAATGTGAACTAGAACGTGTGTCATAATATTGAAGAAGGATGGAGGGAACACCAACTCGAAACTGACAAGACATTGGACCAGGTCATTCTGTAACCTTGGTAGGATTTTTGGATCGATTACCTTCTGAGAAATTGCATTGAGGAATGCGCATAGCTTCACAATGGCTAATCGAACATTTTCTGGTAGAAGCCCCCTAAGTGCAACCTGAACTAATTGCGTCATAATTACATGGCAGTCATGAGACTTTAGATTTTGAAATTTTTTTCTCTACCATATTTATTATTCCCTTTATATTCAACGAGAAGCCAGACGGGACCTTGATACTGAGCAGGCATTCAAAAAAGATTTCCTTCTCTTCTTTCGTAAGAGCGTAGCTGGCAGGACCTTGATACTGCTTTGGAGGCAGGCCGTATTTTTTGTTAATTCTTTGCTTGTCCTCCCGTGCCTTCGGTGTATCTTTTGTCTTTCCATACACACCCAAGAATCCTAGCAGGTTCACACAAATATTCTTCGTCACATGCATCACGTCGATTGCATTGTGGACCTCTAGGGCTTTCCAATATTCAAGTTCCCAAAATAGAGATTTCTTCTTCCACATGGGAGCGTGTCCGTTGGCGTCATTCGGAACAGATTGTCCGCCAGGACCCTTTCCAAAGATTACCTGCAAATCCTTGACAATATCAAATATATATTCACAAGTACGGAGGCCAGGCTTCTTCCGGTTATCTGGCTCACCTTTGAAAAGGTTGCCTGCCTTTCTTAAGATATGCTTGATCGGTAGAAATTGATGATGTCCCAGGTACACATTCTTCTTACATTTATCCAAATATATACTTTCAGTATCATCTAAACAGTGCGTGCATGCATTGTATCCCTTGTTTGTATGTCCTAAAAGGTTACTAAGAGCAGGCCAATAATTGATGGTTAGAAACAACAACGCTCGTAGGTCAATTTCCTTATGTGTGTGCGCATCCCACACATGTACACCTGGTTTTTTCCACAACTATAGAAGTTCATCAACTAGTGGCGTTAGGGAGACATCAATGTCATTGCCGGGTTGCTTAGGGCCTTGGATGAGCACTAGTATCATAATGAACTTCCGCTTCATGCACAACCAAGGAGGAAGGTTGTAGATACATAGAGTCACGGGCCAGGTGCTGTGACTGGAGCTCTGCTCCCCAAAAGGATTCATGCTGTCTGTACTAAGACCAAACCATAAGTTCGTTGCGTCAGCTGCAAAGTCCTCGAACTCCCTCTCAATTTTTCTCCACTGCGACCCATCAGCGGGTGCTCTCAACATCCCGTGTTTCTTACGTTCTTCTTTGTGCCATCGCAACAACTTGGCATGTTCTTTGTTTTGGAACAAACGTTTCAACCGTGGTATTAGGGATCATACCACATCACCTTTGCAGGAACCCTCTTCCTGTGGCGTTCTCCCTCCACATCACCAGGGTCATCGCGGGGGATCTTATAGCGCAGTGCACCGCATACCGGGCATGCATCCAAATTCTCGTACTCCTCCCCGCGGTAGAGGATGCAGTCATTAGGGCATGCATTTATCTTCTGCACCTCTAATCCTAAAGGGCAGACAAACATCTTCGCTTCATACGTACTTTCAGGCAATTCGTTATCCTTTGGAAGCATCTTCTTTATCATTATCAGCAATTCTTGAAATCCCTTGTCGGTTACACCATTCCTCGCCTTCCATTGCAGCAATTCCAACGTGGTACCCAGCTTTTTCTGGTCATCTTCATATTTTGGATACAATAATTTCTTGTGATCCTCTAACACGTGTTTCAACTTCTACCTCTTCGTATCATTTTTGTAGTTTCTCTTTGCATCAGCAATGACCCGACCCAAATCATCAGCGGGCTCGTCTGATGCCTCTTCTTCAGCTTCCCCCATTGTTGTATGAGTGAAAGGATAGTTGTCATCATCCTCTTCTTCTTCATTGTCTTCCATTATAACCCCTCTTTCTCCGTGCTTGGTCCAATAGCTATAGCCGGACATGAAACCGGACTTCAGCAGGTGGTAGTGAAGGGTTTTTGAGGTAGAGTTATTCCTATCATTCGTACAGTCACGACATGGACAACACATGAAACCATTCTTCTTGTTTTCCTCAGCCACACGAATAAAATCATGCAGGCCATTAAGAAACCCTGGACTTAGTCGGTCATCGTACATCCATTGTCGGCTCATGTTCACTACACAACATCAAAGTGACCAAATTAATACAACTTCATCATCACATTACAACCAAAGCTAGAGCTAGCAGTGACCAAATGTTATTACTGCAAATAACAGATACTTATAGTTCATGCATACATCTCATAAAACAACATACAACTATCTAAAACATGTAAAAGCAACAACAAATGCGATCATAATCGCAACTAAAGTAACAATTGAGCCATAAGCATAATGATACCAAGCCTCTTTATCAATGGCCTATTTTCTAATATTTCTAATCTTCAAGCGCATTCTAGCCATCTTGTTCTTGTGATCATCGACGATATCGGCAACATGCAAGTCCAATCCCATCTTCTCATCTTCAGTTCTTTCCAATTTTTCTTTCAAATGCTCAATTTCTTTTTCAGCTTGTGCTAATTTCACGAGCAGAATTGCATAGTAGGTTGGAATTTTTGGTTCAACTACTTCCTATAGATAAAATCATCTATGTCAATTTGGTGGCATAATTAATTTTCATAGACATTAGATGATGTGTGAAATAGTTATAAAAGATAACGACATACCACATCTGAATCATAGACTGGACGAGGGCCGATGTGGGCGGATACCATAACCATGACACTATAGAATAACTAATAATAATACACACAGCTATCTAAATCATACAAATAATTTTTTTTAAATGTTTTAAGAAGAACAAGAGGTTCACCAAGGTGGCCGGTGCCACAACGAGACAGTGCGGACGATCGACAGTGGTTAGGACGGCTGGGGATGGGAAGGCACCAAATAAACCACAGCTACACATATGCAACCTAACAAGTTAATTTGAGCTCAGATTGCATATAAATCAAATAAACTCCCACATAATGATATCACTCCTCCAAAACCTAGCTAAAACCCACGAATCACATATCTTTGAGCATACCACAAGCTAATTAGCAATGACAGATGAAGGAGCAAAGTTGCTAACCTTTATGAACACTTGGATAGATGTGGTGCCTTTAAATCTTGAAAAATCCTTGGCAAAATGGAGGATGAGCTTCGAGCAAGAAGAAGAACAGGGGAGAAAACAGAGAAATGAGAGCCCCTTTGATCGGCTGCGGACGAAGCGTATATGTAGGACGTCTTTAGTACCGGTTGGTGACACCAGCCGGTACTAAATTACTAAAGGTTGCCCTTTAGTACCGGTTGGTGTAACCAGCCGGTACTAAAGGTGCAAGCAGGGCCCAAGTCTGATCAAAAGCCTACCACGCCCCCTTTAGTACCGGCTCATGACACGAACCGGTACTAAAGATCGCTCACGAGCCGGTACTAAAGGTCGCCCTGCTCCTAGCCATTGGAGCCGGCACAAACCGGGACTAATACCGTCTTTAGTACCTGCTCGTAACCAGACCGGGACTAATGCTTGGGACGAAAGGTCTGTTTTCTACTAGTGATGGTATTTTGGAGATCTGTTTGATGTAAACTTTTGCGGTGTGTTTGTTGGGATCCAATGAATTTTGAGTTCATGATCAGCTTCTATCCATGAATATTATTTGAGTCTTCTTTGATCTATTATATGCATGATTTCTTACAGACTCGTATCTCTTCTTCAAATCTTTGGTTTAGTTAGGCCAAGTTGATCGATTTTTCATGCCATGGGAAGAGGTGCTTTGTGATGGGTTCGATCTTGTGGTGTTCTTTCCCAGTGATAGAAGGGGCAGCAAGACACTCAGGTATCATTGTTATTAAGGATAACAAGATGGGTCTATTCCTACATGAATAGATCTTGTCTACATCATGTCATCATTCTTATTGCGTTACTCTGTTTTTCCATGAACTTAATATACTAGATGCTTGCTGGATAGCGATCGATGTGTGGAGTAATTGTGGTAGAAGCAGGCAGGAGTCGGTCTACTTATCTTGGACATGATGCCTATATAATGATCATTTCCTTAGATATCGTCATGACTATTCAATTTTCTATCAATGGCCCAACAGTAATTTGTTCACCCACCATGTGCTATACTCATGAGAGAAGCCACTAGTGAATCCTACGATCACCAGGTCTACTTTTCCATCATATTGCTTTGCGATCTACGTTTTTGCAATCTTTGTTTTTCAAATCTACAAAAGAAAAACCCCAAAATATATTGATGTATATTTACTCTTTTGTCTTGTGTTCTTGAGATATCCATCTCTCCTTATCATTACCTAATCTATCTTATTACCGTAGAGAGCGTGACAACCCCTCTTTCGCGTCGGGTTGCAAGTATTTGTTGTTTGTGAGCATGTGTTGTTTACGTGGGTGTGTGGTCTTCCTCTATGATTGATACATAGGTTTCCTAACTGAGGGAAATACTTACCGTCGTTGTGATGCATCATCCCTTCCTCTTTGGGGAAATACCAACGCAGTCTCAAGCCACGTCAATGACAATTAAACATAGATCAACAAAAACTAGATAAAATGTGATGTACAATAATAAGAATGAGATTAAGATTGTTGTACCTGAATAGTATGGATCCAGTTGTAACGAATTTAGAGCATTCGGCACACGAATAACCCAACACTATAATTCCGGTGTGCTAATGACCCTGATTCTTGTTCGACCTTCTTTATCGAGTACAAATAATCTCTCTAGGAAAGGCGCATTCTCAATGACCATATCATGAAAGTCCCCAACTGAGAACGTGTTGCAGCACCAGTCATGCGCATAAATTGTACAGAGATTCTTTGTAGCGATGTGGAGGCTACGAAACCCAAACTTCATCTAAAGACGAAGGTACTGGAGCTTTGTACAGCAACCAAGTAGGCGCTCCAAATCCGACTTCGAGATACTGACGCCAATGAGCTCGAGGTGCTTTAGTTTAGGGAGATGAAGAGCGTGTGCGGTATTAATCTTGGTGAAAAGGCACCACATGAACGTAGCGCAACGCGATGTGGGCACGAGGTGGAGGATGGATGGAGGCAGCGAGCGCTCATGTCCAGCTTCAAAGTTGAGCTCCTTGAGCTCATCTAGGGTGGGGGATAAGAACCAGTCATGGAACTTGGGGTTCGGCCTTGCAGTTTGAACGGAAAGTGTCGATGGAAAGGCATATGACGGGTGCAGTGTGCGTGGCGAGGATGTGGGACAGTGCGTCCAAGCATTTGCGATCCCCGTTGTAGATCTCATCATCGTCGAGGAGATCGATGGGGGTGGAGTGCTATAGGGGCACCACAGCCTGGAGAGGATGGTGGTCTGCATGGTAGATTTGATGGGGAGGAGGGACATGATGGTTACCAACATCTCGTCAGGGATGTTGCCGATGAAGTCCATGCTCACCGGAGGCTCGGATGGTTCAGCCTCCACCCACCCCAGCTTGTGAGCCACCTCGTCTTCCATCGAAAAAGGAAGCGATCTATGCCAGCACCCAAATAGAAAAGACCGGAGGAGTAGGTGTAGCACTAATGGAGAACTTGGGAGGGAATAGGGTTGTGGGTGGAAGTTTGATGTCCAATGGCTTGATTCCCGGTGATCCAGCTGCGCCTACGCGGCGGACTGCTCGCACGCATCCCTTAGAGCCTGCGCGGCGGACTGCTCACACACGTCCCCTCTAATCAAACCTGCACAGCAAAGGTAGCGCACGCGTTCGTTCGATGATCCCGTTCCCAAATGGTTTGTAAAAAACATAAAGCATTCCGTGCTTGGGAATTAAAACCATAAATAAATATTGAGTTTGTTTCCTTTCACATTCCAAATTACCACACGCTATATTTTTCGCAAATCAGTTCACACCTACAAACCTAAATGTGTTCTCACTTAGCAGCTGTTTACTGTAGTAGGCTATAAAAACACAAACTCGTACTTGAAAATTACCGCTCATTCTTCACCCCTGACACCAAAAAGACAAGCCTTTCTTTGTTAGTCCTTCATTCCGTCTGCCATGGCCGGTAGAGGGGTTCTGGGTCAAGATATAACTGTCATGGGAACGAGCCTAACAGTAGAGGGTAGGGGTACGTTAGGAGAGGGCAGAGTCCTAGCTACAACAAGATTGTACACACAGATGTATGAGTTCAGGCCCCTCTCGTGGAGGTAACAGCCCTATGCCTTAGTGCTCGGGAGCTTTTGTCATGTGGAATGTGTGAGTTACAGGGGTCCAAACCCTTGTGCCAGAGGAGAGGGGTGGCTTATATAGAGTGCGCTACGCCTCATGAATACCCGACAACCAAGGTTTCGATCGTGGTACTAAGGTGCACGTTATTGATAACGTATGTCATCAATGCTACTTATGGCGACCAGTCGAACGCCAGTCCGTTGGCCTCCCTAGAGTGGCTTATGATCTTTTGGGGTCGACTGACTTCTGGTTCTTCCGAGTGTAAGGCGGCTGACGAATGGAGGGTGAAACCTCCGAGTTGATTTTCTGTCAAGTGACTCATGCGCCATGGTGATTTCAGTCGGAGTCTTCCTTGTAATCTTGTATTTTTTAAGTTCTCCAATGTCGTGTCCTTAGGTAGTGTCTATAGGTCAGGCCTAAGGCCCTTACCTAGGTACATATCATCATCATTATCCCTCGGATGGATTGGGGTTTGAGTGAAAAAGGGATCAATGGAGGTTCTAGTAAGACACAAAAATTCCGAATGCATTTTAGGGCATCACAAAAGTCTGCGTCGATTGGAGTCTTTGTCATTCACCCTAGTCGATTCTGTCTTGATATGCGTCCGAGTGAACTTGAGCGCGGACTCAGGTCTGAGTGGTCAACAAGATCTCTTGATGCGACGAGTCACTTTGCCAGGCCCGAATTTTACGGGATTTGAAAATTTATAAAGCACGAGCCGCGCGACGATGATGCAACGACTAGGGCAGTTGGGGCATGACGCCTCGATTTTCGCGCCGTCCTTAACGATACGTATTGTGCTTTCTCTGCAACCGGGATACATGGATATCCGACGGGCCCACAGGTCAGCGATCCACTCGGGCAGTTACAAGATGGGACGGTGCAAGGGTCGGTACAGTGCTGCTCCCCATTACCCTCTTTTTCTCCGCCTCCTCTGCTCCCCGCGTGCTGCTCGGACCCGCCTCGACGACCGCCACCGCGATAACGAAGGGGAAGACGGAGAAGCTCGAGCACGCCAAGAAGGGAGCCAAGACAAAGAAGCCATCATGCGCCTGGTCCACGGCACCGCCGGGATGGATCCTAGGAGATTTCCTTCGGCCGACCGTCACGGCGTAGGATCTTCGGAACCTCTTCGCCAACGGACTAATAGCCAACGGGTCGTGGAGGCTGCCGGAGGAAGAGATCGAGTGGGAGCCGCGTGAAGGCGAGCGAGTCCTCCTCCTCACCGACGTCGAGCGAGGTTTTTCTCTACCTTCCCATCCATCCATCCGTTGGTTCTTGAATTTCTTGGGAGCACAACTTCACCATTTCCCTCCGAATGCCATTGCGCGTATCTTGCTGCGTTCATAACAATATGTGAATGCTTCTTGGGATGTCCCCCTCATTGGGTCTTGTTCAAACACATCTTCACCATTCGGTCTTAGTCAGTGAAAAAGGCCAACACCAATGACAGTAAGACCCACGTCATCCAGCTATGCGGTGGCCTGGGACTCAAAAAGAGGAGCAGGAGTGCGTTTCCGTCGATGACCTTTCCTTAATCCGTTCGGGGCTGGCAGTCAACTTGGTTTTACTACAATGATGTTGCATCTCGCAACATGTCGACTGGCCTTCCCCCCTTCACATTGGAGCGACCCACTATTCCCAGATCATTGTCCGTGACAAAGGGAGAGAAAGCCATGGTAGGAATTTTTGTGCATGCAGTAGTAGAGTTAGTCCGTGGTGGAGTGACTGGTATGGACCTACTGGAGCCGTTTCTTGGTCGGCGAATCCAGCCCCATGAAGCGAGGGACCACACTATGTGGCACTATTCGGGCGCTGGAGACACCACTCAGACACATCCAGAGTAAGTCTCTGAGAAGACTGTGGCATAGTGGCTCTGAAGCATCACCGGAGCCTGTGACAACCCTTTGGGAGCCAAGCGAATCTTGCCCTTCTCTGTGACGAACCCGTCACCGAAACTGGTGAGTTGTATCTTTGTTGACTGCTTTCATGTGTTCGTCGAGTGATTAGGTCTTCAGCCGATTGACTTGACTATTTGTATCTTTCAGGAGTTTACGAACATGTATTCACCCATGCCAAATGGAGAGCAGCCTGATGACGGAGAAGAGAGCGCAGATGGTAGTGTAGACGATGATTACATCGAGAACAGTGAAGACAGTGCCTACGAATCAAAGGAGAGTGAGGAAGAGGTTTAGTCTCCTCTGCGCACCAAGCATCATTCCAAGCAGCACCAGGACCCAACGTCTGTCCCAAGCGGAACCTTGGCATCGAGCACCAGGAATCCGAAGCACGACCGGGCTGCAAAATCTGAGTCGAGTGAAAAGGCCACAAAACAGCCTAGGTCTAATGTACCAAAACCTTGGAAGGGTCTGCCCCGGATGAAGATCGCCATGCTCGTCGCCTCAATGTGCGTGTTCATTTTCGTTTTTTTGCTGTTGTGGAACTTCATGTCTTTGCTGATCGAGTGGAATTTGTCTGCCAAAGCTGCTACCTCGGTGACGTTGCCTCCACGAGATGAAGAGGAGCAGAGGGAAGTGGACACTACTGACGCGGCCACCTCTCAACGAGGTATAACAAATTTTCACTCTACTCTATTTTTTAAAGACGATTCGTCGATTGAATAAGTTAATGTGGTCGATTGGTAGCTACGAACGTCATCCAAGTGACAGACGATAAGGAGTCACATGAGGGTGTAGCCGGTGAAGGTGTGACCTTGGGTGAGGGAGTCCTGGATTAGGGGGTCCTCGGATAGCCAACCTATTGATTATGGACCGGACTATCCCTACTGGAATCTAGTTAATTGCCATGTCCCAGGCCTTTGCTGTCTACTGGCACATGGCAAAGATGCTCTTTGCCGTCAGCTGAAGCAAAGCAGACGGCAAAGAAGTGGCGCATGGCAAAGTCCCTGTTTGCCATCTGCTAGTACTTTGCCGTCTACGCCCAGACAACAAAGAGACCAAGGGCAGAGAACATAGAGGCAATGTGGGTCCCACTGGACCTTGGGCCTGGCTAGGTCCAACGGAAGGGCTCTCTGCCGTCCGCCAGGCCTTTGCCGTAGGCCATGTGTGTCTTTTCCGTCCGGGTGCAGACGACCAAGGGGACATGCCTATAACGGCTGTCCCCCGCCCCCACTCATCTCTGTCTCTCACTCTCTCCCTCGCCCCACTCCACTCTCTCCCTCCTCCTCAGAACGCCACCGCCATTCCCCTCCCACAACCCCCACCACCGCCCCAGCCCCCACCACTGGATTGTCTCCCTCCTCGCACCGCCCCCTTCCCTCGGCGGCTCCCCTGTGCCGCCCCCCGCCCTGAGCCACCCCTCCCATCGCTGGCCCCTACCCTCACCGGTCCCCTCCCTGCACCGCCCTCACCACCGCACCACTGCCCTCCCTGCGCTAACCCCCACCACCGCACCGTCACGCCCCTCCCTATGCCGCCCCTCCCCTCGGTGGCTCCCTCGCGCCACCCCCTCCCCAAGTCGCCCGCTCCACTCGCCGGCTTCCGGTGTCGCACCTCCCCGCAGCCCCCCATCTCCGTTGCTCCCCCCCCCCCCCGCCACGCCGGCCGTCCCCACCCAACTCCGGTGAGTGCCCGGCCGCCGCCCCCTAACCTTTTTGTTTTTTTCTTGCTTTTTAGTTAGTTAGTTAGTTTACTAGGTTATTAAAATCTTAGAATAAATTAGATAGTTAGTTTATTTTCTGTTTTTTCTATTAAATTAGATAGTTAGTTTATTTTCTGTTTTTTAGTTAGTTTACTAGGTTAGTTAGAAAAAACTTAGATAGAAAAGTAAACACTTAGAAGAAAAAAAACTAGGAGAAAAGAAGAACAAGAAGAAGAAGAAGAAGGAAGAGGGGGTGAAGAAGAAGAAGAAGAAAAGGAGAAGAAGAAGAAAGAACAAGAAGATGAAAAAATGTAGAAGTAGAAGATGAAAAAAATAAGTAGGAAAAGTAGAAAAAGACACCCCGACCCCCGACACGACACCCCAACACCCCGACACGGCACCCCGACCCCGACACAGCACCCCTATCCTGACATGACACCCCCGACACCCCGACCCCTGCATGACACCCCCGACACCTCGATCTCGAAAAAGGTGCTCTTCGGCTTTGTAGAGGCCGATGGGGTCATATATTTTTCGATTTTGTTATGAAAAACATCATATTTGTGTTGATCAAGTTTCATTTCAATCTGCAGTTATTTTGTCGCTGCGAGGGGCTGTTGTTCGACGACCTTCCCGTGCATTTGACGAGCTCCCTGTTGTGTTCGTTGGTGAGCACAAATGGCATCTCCTCCTCTGGCCCCCTTAAAAAAATTACTCTGTTCCGGTCTTCGTGCCGATGAAACTTGCTAGATATGGGTGTCTTCAATCATCAGTATGCGTGACCAGTATGCGTCTCCCGTTCGAAAGGGTTACATTTATAAATATGCATGCATTTGCATATTGATAACCGTGATTCTTTCGAATTGTCCAACGTTATCCATGGGTAGCCCAGGTATGTGTATTGGGTTCATTTTCCCATATGCTCTGCTCCGGATCCGACGCAGAATTTCGTCAGTGCCTCACTGTTGTTCTCCGGGTACACATCCTCTCTACTTGTTGCTGAGACGTGTATTAGGAGAACAGCGGGGAGGTGTTGCCGAAATTCTGCGTCAGATCCGGAGTGGAGCATGGGAAAATGAACCCAATCCACACATACTCGGGTGGGATTAGGACCTATATCTACCTATTAGCGTTTAGGTTGCATGGACGTAATAAAACTAACAAACTTGATTACCATATGAATATAGATGATGAATTATATATATATATATATCTTGTGTGTTTAGTAGGTAGGCAAGATGAGTGATCGTCCTTGGATGTACACTAGTCACCCTAATCAGAAAGACATGACCAATTAATGGTTAACAAAAACCAGTGGTTTTTTGAGAGCCGCAATTGCAAATGGCCAGGAAAAAACATGGTGCCCCTGTCCCAAATACGACAACATTAAATTGCAGACAGAGTTAGAAATTGGTAAACACCTGCAGAAGTGGGGTTTTATGCCTAATTATATGGTATGGACTTTTCATTGTGAGTCTAACCAACGTGCCAGAGCTGAGGTGGTTCGTCGTCGCACTGACGAGCATGGTACCGGGATCGAAGACATGGTGCAAGACTTTGACGATGCTCGGAAATCGGACGATGAGATGGAGGAATCTACAAAAGCCTTCTATGAAATGTTGGAGTCTTCAAAACGCCCTCTCCACGAGCACACTGAGCTTTGTCATCTGGATGCCATCGCGCAAGTAATGGCTCCGAAGGCTCAATTCAACCTAGGCAGAGAATGCTACGACATGATGATGATGATACTTGGACGCTTTCTACCCAAAGGCCATGTACTGCCTCCAAACCTGTACCAGTCAGACAAAATCCTCTGTGTACTTAAGATGCCCTATGATAAGATGCATACCTATGACAATGGATGTGCCTTATTTAGGCTTGAGTATGCGGCCTTGAACTATTGCCCCATTTTAAATTCTTTCAGGTATGTTCTTCGGTATCTTCCAATCGTACCAAGACTTGAACATCTTTTCATGGTCGAAGAGACGGCCAGACAGATGACATGGCACAAATTGGGCAAAAGAACCAAACTAGATGCGGATGGGAACAAGATGTTGGTACACACTTCAGATGCTTTTGCGTGGAAGCACTTCGATGCATTACATAAGGATAAATCGGCAGATCCAAGGCATCCTCGAGTTGCCATCAGCACGGATGAGTTCAATGTGTATTGTATGACGGCAGCACAATACAGTTGTTGGTCTGTATTTGTCATTCCGCTCAATCTCCCCGAGAGATTTTGAAAAGAAAGAACATTTTCCTGACGTTGATAATTCTAGGGCCCAAATATCTGAGCAAGAATATGAATGTGTACATGAAGCCGCTTAAGGATGAATTGCAAGAAGCCTAGGATAATGGACTCAAGACATACGACGCCGCTATCAAAAAGAACTTCAATATGCATGTGTGGTACATGTACTTGATGCATGACTATCCGGCGTATGCGCTATTTGTTGGCTGGTGTGTCCATGGAAGGTTCCCATGCCCCACATGCAAGGTAGCTCTTCAGTTCCATTGACTATAGGCGGGTCGCAAGTTTTCTTGCTTCAACATGCATAGACAGTTCCTGGATCCATACCATAAATTCAGAAAAGACAAGAAGAATTTCATCAAAGGTAGAGTTGTCAAAAACACCACACCACCTGCATTGACAGGCTAATAGACCCTTGATTAGTTAAATGCTCTCGAGCCTAATCCTTTGCATCCAGGGTATTTCAAACGGTATAATATGGAACACGCCTGAACTCACAAGTCATGCTTATGGGATCTGCCTTAATTCAAAGACCTCTTTTTCCCACACAACATCAACATGATGCACACTGAAAAGAATATGGCGGAGGCCATTTTTGTTACATTGTTCGGCATAGAGGGGAAGTCAAAGGATAATCCTAAGGCTAGAATAGACTAGGAGGCTCTATGTGATAGACCGTTACAAAACTTGCGACAACGAAAAGGAAAGCAAAGCGTATTAAAGCCAAAGGCATGATTCAATCTTGGAAGGCCACCTATGTGGGAAATGCTATTGTGGGTGAAAATGCTATTGGAAGAGCCGGAAGAAGAAGAGGTTACTGCTGCGGATGACTTGTCACTTCTTGACCGATTACATAATTGAGGCCATCCACATGTTCTTCCTAATAGTGATGATGATGTTGCATTTATTCATGATAGTGATGATCATGATGCATTTATTGATCCCGAAGCATATATAGACGATCAAGATTATTGTTAGTTCATGTCAGGTATTCAACTATTATTATATACATATATTAAAAAATTATTACTCATGTTGGTATTTATGATGATGATACACTTAAATTATATACATTTTATTACTCATGTTGGTATTTATGTTGTACAAATTTCATTTACTATTTGTCATGGCATGTGTTTAAAGATGGTGGGAAAGGGTCAAGAGCACTCTGAGGCTCCTTCTTCATCGGCGGGTGGTGGGATGGTTACTTCCATTCCTGTCCCGTCTCTCCGGAGAGCGTTGCTCTCTACTCTGCATGGAGTGGCCACTTCTTCGACGACCGCGGCCCTAGTGAGAGGAGGTTGACCCCCCGCGAAGAAGAGGGCTACTAAAGGTACACGTGGCCACGAGATAGGTAGGGTGGCTACCACACCTTCCTCGCTGCCACCCCCAACTGATTCACCTGAGCACATGACTGCAAGGGTGGACCCATCTGAGGTGGAGGCTACATGGACTCCGGTTCACGAGCCTCAGGTCGACGAGACTCGTGTCCCAGAGGCTTCATTCCAGAAGACTCCGGAGCAAAGCAGGGATGAGGATACGTCCCAAGAGACCCAGTGAGATATCTAGCCTGATCTGGATCAGCCGGAGCCAAGTGGCCATGCTGATAGCGACGAGGATCTGGGTGAGGGGGCCACCGTCTACCAGCGTGGTAGTACGGGGATCCCGCTCGTGCCAGCGACCCGCAAGAAGACGTGGTCGATTTAGCCAAGTGAGGACAAGTAAGTTCATTTACTCTTATTTAACCTTTTGCCTTCACAAATCTAATGTGTTGGATTTAATTTGTCATACTGCAGGGGTTGGATTGTTGCCAAGGGTGTCCCCAAGCCCAATATCGTCCTTGGTGTGCTTTGCCGGCAAAACTTCCCAGGGTTTGTTATGTTGCTCGGTCGGGGTCCAGAGGTCGGAATGACCTGGGAGCAATACTTGGGTGCCCCGGCCCCACCGGAGGTGGAGATCGACGGTGTTTTTTGCCACACGAGGGCCGTCATGGTGATCAGACAGTTCTGGGTAATTTGTCTTTTACACAATTAAAAATCAACACTAGCTAGTTATTGTACTAATCAGTGTTGTTTTTGCAGACCGTCTACAGGTGTGAGGAAGGATACGAGGAGGCCGCGGCAAAGGTTATCGAAACCAAATGCCGCCGCCTACTTCAAAACTGGCGGCACGAGGCTCGGGTGCAGGCCATTCGAGACTACTATGCCTCACGGCGTATTACAAAGGGAAAGGGGAAGTGCCATGATTCTAAGATGGAGAAGGAGCATTACATGAAGGTAATTACATATTATTAAGTCCTTGTAGTTAGTTTCCTTGATTTGATTCTTACGTGTAGCGCTCAAACTTCTCTTTATTAACTTAGGTGCCCTTGAGATGGTGTGTGGATAAGATGGATTGTTGGGAGGCCTTGGTGGATCAGTGGTGCTCTGAAAAGTGGGAGGCTATCCACAACAATGCCAAGGATAGGCGTGGCAAAATGGTTGGTGTGCCACACCATCAGGGGAGCGTCAACTTAATTGAGTTTGGTGAGAACTGGGTATGTGGTTTGCTTCATGACTCCTGCAATTCATTCTTAATGCTAGCTTTATCTCTTTACTAATACTTTTTAGCTCTCTCTCTCTCTCTCTCTTTTAGGCGCATGACAATAAGACGGAGGTGCCAGACATGTACAACCTCTATGCGATGGCCCATACTGCCTCGTACTAGAAGGTCAAGGAATTCTTTGAGTCTGACCTCAATCATCCCGAAAACTTCACCAACATCTCCTTCCATGACAAGCTCGTGAAGTACAGAGATCACGGGAAGGCGAGGAAAGGGGAGGACTTTAACCCGAGCTAGGGGCCTATTGATCCAGAGCTGGTGATGATAGCTAGCAACGGGAGGCCCCATGGCTCGATCGCCATTGGAGATGCCCTTATACGTTGTCCTAGCACTCTTCGGCAGATAAAGGCATGCCAAACGAGCTCCTGTCATGAGATAACACCTCGTCCACGACCAGTCGAGCTCGCCATCAAGCTGAGTTTAATGGACTCAACTATCTTCCCGCATTACGTTGTGTGTGCGAACCAATATGATTACAATGCTAACAATGAGTTGTCTTGCAGGATGCTATTTTGAAAGAGAGAGAGGCAACACAGACGCTTTTGGCGGCGAAGGACAAGGAGATTAAGGAGTTGGAGGAGAGGACGGTTGCGTTGATGGAGGCGGAGAGGGCATGGAACGTTGCATCTAACAGGGCCATGTACGAGCTCTTCGTGGTAAGTTTCTTCTTCATATTTGTAAAATCTTGCATTTTAATGTTCATTCATTAATAAATAAAAAATTTGACTTGTCGAAACCAAATGTACAGTCTATGTGCAAGAAGACTGGCCACGTCCCTCCGGCGATGCCAGTCATTAACATGGCGGGGACGGTGAGTTTCATTTCAATGTAGTGATCTTTTGAGTGTCATCATGCTAACGACACATTGCAAATTATGTTTGGTGTAGAATATCTCCCGAAACACATTGCATGACCCTTTCACAAGGGAGCCTTCCCCAGGTTTAACAAGCCAGAACCACCGTGCTTCACCTCCGTGCTGACGGGAATGGTATGTTTTTCTTGTTTTTGCTTAACAACCGCATAATGATGGTTACTTACCTTACCTTACCTCCAAAATGACATATTTTACCCAAGTTAGCACTAGAATGACCTATACTTAGCTTAGTTTCCTCCTAAATGACATAATAAGCTTAGGTAGCTCCAAACTTGCATAATAAGCTTAGTTAGCTCCAAAATGACCTATGCTACCCAAGCTAGCTATAAAATGATCTATAATTGACTTAGCTTCAAAATGGCATAATAAGCATAGATATCTCCTACATGACCTATTTTCACCTAAGTTAGCTCTAAAATGACATATATTTAGCTTAGTTTTCTCCTGAATGGCATAGTAAGCTGAATTAGCTCCGAAATGGCCTATTTTATCAAATATGTCCTATACTTAGCTTAGTTCCCTCCTAAATGACATAATAAGCTTACCTAGCTCCAAAATGGCCTATTTTACCTAGCTTAGCTATTAAATGACCTATACATAGCTTACTTAGCTCCAAAATGTCATTATAAGAATAGTTAGCTCCTAAGTGACCTTTTTTACCTAAGTTAGCTCTAAAATGACGTATATTTAGCTTAGTTTCCTCCTAAATGACATAGTAACCTGACTTAGCTCCTAAATGGCCTATTTTATCAAAAATGTCCTATATTTAGCTTAGTTCTCTCCTAAATGACATAATAAGCTTACCTAGCTCCAAAATGGCTTATTTTATCAAAAATGACCTATTCTTCCCTTAGTTAGCTCCAAAATGACATAATAAGCTTACCTAGCTCCAAAATGGCCTATTTTACCAAAGTTAGCCATTAAATGCCCTATACTTAGCTTACTTAGCTCCAAAATGGCATAATAAGCATAGTTGGCTCCTAAGTGACCTATTTTTACCTAAGTTAGCTCTAAACTAACATATATTTAGCTTAGTTTCCTCCTAAATGACATAGTTAGCTCCAAAATGACCTATAATTCGCTTAGTTAGCTCCAAAATGACATAATAAGCTTACCTACGTCCAAAGTGGCATATTTTACCAAAGTTAGCTATTAAATGACCTATACGTAGCTTACTTAGCTCCAAAATGGCATAATAAGCATAGTTAGCTCCTAAGTGACCTATTTTTACCTAAGTTAGCTCTAAATGACATATATTTAGCCTAGTTTCCTCCTAAATGACATAGTAAGCTGAATTAGCTCCTAAATGGCCTATTTTATCAAAAATGTCCTATATTTAACTTACTTCTCTCCTAAATGACATAATAAGCTTACCTAGCTCCGAAATGGCCTATTTTACCTATCTTAGCTATTAAATTACCTATACTTAGCTTACTTAGCTCCAAAATAGCATAATAAGCATAGTTAGCTCCTAAGTGACCTAGTTTTACCTAAGTTAGCTCTAAAATGACATATAGTTAGCTTAGTTTCCTCCTAAATGACATAGTAACATAAATTAGCTCCAAAATGGCCTATTTTATAAAAAATGACCTATCTTCACTTAGTTAGCTCCAAAATGGCATAATAAGCTTAGCTAGCTCCAAAATTACCTATTTTACCAAAGCTAGTTATTAAATGACCTATAATAAGCTTACTTAGCTTCAAAATGGCATAATAACAATAGTTAGCTCCTAAATGACCTATTTTTACCTTCTCTTCTTCATCTAGTCTTCTTCTAATTTTGGAGCTTCCCATTTTGCAGATTACATTCACATCACGAAAGTTTGCATTGATGGAGTGCTTGGGTTAATTGTATTTTTTATTTCGTATCGATGAACAATGTCACACTTGCTACATATGTATATGAAACTATATATGTATGGATGGAACTATTGTCATATGGTTGGGTACGGATGAAACTTTCATAACATGTATGGATGAAACTTATTTGAATATGGTTATCAGTATGGAAACATATTTATTTCTATGAAATATATATGCATATATATGTAATATTTCTGTGAAAATTGCTATGAAAATGGATTTAATAAAAAATAAAAGAAAGGAAAATGGCCTTACTCTTTACCGTTGGTGGGCTGACGGCAAAGGGGGGCCTTGGGCAGACGGCGAAGGGGGACCTAAGGGGCAAATGGTGTCACTCTTTGCCGTCGGCCCACCAACGACAAAGGGGACGCAAGGCAGACGGCAAAGGGGTGGGCACGGCCAACGGCAAAGGTAGGGGTCCAAGGCCGATGACAAAGGGGGTCCACAGGGGCAAAGGGCCTTACCCTTTGCCGTCCGCCCAGCGACAGCAAAGGGGGGGCAGAAGGCCGACGATAAGGGGAGCGGACGGCAAAGAACTGTCGCTAACACTTGACGACTGTAGCCCCTGGGTCTACCGTCCAAACTCTTTGCCGTCTGCTCCCCCACGACAAAGAATGTTTTCCATCCATGGTCTTGAGGCGAACGGCAAAGTACCGCTTTACCGGGTTTTTCTTGGCCGGAAATTTTACCCTCTGCCGACGGATGCCAAAGGCCTTTGTCGTCCGGTTTCCTACCATTTGCCGTCAGCCATGGCAGACGGCAAATTACCTGATTCCTGTAGTGTATATGTGCTAGTTACAGAACACTAGAAGATTTGAAGGCCCAATCTCCAGGATGGAAGCTTCGAGAGGCATGGCTTGTGCTCCACGTTTGATGTAGAAAATTGGCATGTTTATCTCTTTGACGTGTAACCGACCATGTGTAAACCCAGCGCACCCTCGGCGTCTATATAAGCCGGAGGGTTTAAAGGTATATGGACAGAACAACTCATCTAGGGTTAGCTATAAGATCTCGAGGTAGATCAATTATGTAACCCCCATATCATCAATACAATCAAGCAGGACGTAGGGTATTACCTCCATAGGAGGGCCCGAACCTAGGAAAATATGTGTCTACTTCGTCGGGGAAGAAAATATACCGGAAGCCGACGGCGTGTACATCCCTGATAACATCGAAGATCAGGAGGAAATCACGCAATGGCTCATAGAAACAGATCGTAGCCTAAAGGAGAAGGAACAACAACTCAAAGCCAAACAGGAGGACCTCAATGATCGATGGATGAAAGTCCTCTCCGCCGAGGAAGTATACGGCACCGGTTTCTCAAACCAGCCCAAAAGCTACCCTCTGAAAAGGCTGCTACCGCAATTTGATGATGAACTCAGTGATACTCCGTCTAGAAGCCATACTCCATACGACAAGCCAGACCGCCCCCCTCGTGGTCGGGACAGGACAACTGACTACACCGGTTATATATCCGTAGTGCTCTGAAGACGGGGTAAGGAGCCATTAGATCCCAATGACCGATTCGACCCGCGAGATGACTTGGAGCACAATGCAGGCCGTACGAGATCCATTTATGGATCTAGAGAGTACTCGCCCAATAGACGGGGCGGGTACCGACCATGGTTCGACCATAACAACAGAGTCTGAGAACGCAACCGGACCCACACAAATGCTGAATACAAGCGCGACATAGCACGGGTAAGAGGATTCCACTCACCCATTGTGCTTCACCGATGAGGTAATGCGGCATCAGTTCCCCGAGTGGTTTAAGCCCGTGAATATGGAACAGTATGATGGGACCACTGACCCAACCGTATGGATTGAGAATTTCCTCCTCCATATCCACATGGCACGAGGAGACGACCTCCATGCCATTAAATATCTCCCTCTTAAGCTGAAGGGGCTAGCTCGGCACTAGTTGAAAAGCCTCCCCGAAAAATCCATTGGATGTTGGGAAGACATGGAGGACGCATTCCGCTCCAACTTCCAGGGAACCTACGTCCTCCCACCGGACTCTTCCGATCTCAGCAACGTCGTCCAGAAGCCTGGCGAGTCTGGTGAGATTTTCTGAAATCGGTTCTTAACTAAGAAGAACCAGATCGTTTACTGTCCAGACGCTAAGGCCATAGCCTCCTTCTGGCACAATATTTAGGACGAGTGGCTGGCCGGCCAACTTGGCCAGGATAAACCTAGGACTATGTCCGCCCTCAGCTCTCTTATGACCCGCTTTTGCATGGGCGAAAATAATTGGCTGGCAAGACGCAGCCACAATTCCGAAGATCCCGCAGCATCTAAAGCGTGGGATGGCAATTCAAAGCCAAAGCGCAATTAGAATAAGCGCCGACACAATAATAGCGATGTCGATGACACGGCTGTAAAAGCCGGATTCCGCAACTCCCGACCTGAGCAGCGGAAGAAGTCTCCTAGTGGCAATCGCGACGGACCAACTCAGCTTGAGAAGATCATGGAAATACCTTGCCAAATCCATGGGACTTGAAAGAACCCCGCAAACCACACACACCACAACTGTTAGGTGTTTAAACAGGTCGGCAAGATACCACCTGAGGACTAAGGCAAAAGCTCTCGCAGCAAGCACGAGGATGAGCCTCGAGGTCCAATTGGTGGAGGACAAAAGAAATTCCCTCCCGAAGTGAAAACGGTGAACATGATATACTCCACCCATATACCTAAGAAGGAAAGGAAGCACGCCCTTTTGGAGGTCTACGCTGTGGAACCCATAGACCCGAAGTATAACCCATGGTCGGCGTACCCGACCAGTATCCGTCATGGGGGTTCAGCGGCCCTCGTCCTAGACCCCATAATAGATGGGTATCACCTCACAAAAGTCCTAATGGATGGAGGAAGTAGCCTCAATCTGATTTACTCAGATACGGTGAAAAAGATGGGCATAGATCCGTTAAAGATCAAACCCACCAGCACTACCTTCAAAGGAGTGATCCCAGGTGTGGAGAACCGTTGTACGGGCTCCATGACTCTGGAAGTTGTATTCGGCTCGTCCGATAACTTTCACAACAAAGATTTGATATTCGACATTGTGCCCTTCCGCAGCAGCTATCACACGCTGCTTGGTCGGACATCGTTCGCTCATTTCAACGCAGTCCCGCATTACGCATACATCAAGCTCAAGATGTCGGGACCCAAGGGGGTCATTACCGTAAACGGAAATACCGAGTGACCCCTCAGAGCTGAGGAACAAGCATTGGCCCTAGCGGCCGAATTCAGCTACAAAGAAGTTTAGCAAATTCCGACGTCCGCCATAAAGGCAGACAAGGTTCAGAAGCGAGTTCGGTTTCAGACCGAAAACTCAGGTCCTTCCCCCTCCCCTCTATAGGGTCTTGCCCCCACCGCACAACCTTAAGACCGGCAAAGTACGTGCCAAGGAGGAACAACTTCACACTTAAGATCCCATGGGTAGTGGTGGGGCACCAAGAATAGGTTTTCGGTTGGTCCGAACCTCTACCATCAACATGTCTTCGGACAAAACGCAGGCACTGCTTCAAAGGCCTGCCTATGGCGTAAAGCTCACCTACAATTCGGCGGCCCCTCAAGACTTTGTTAGCAAAGTCCTCCCACCAAACACTAAACCCCCATCAAGGTGCATCTAAGAGCAGGAGTCAACTAGAAACAGGGCATATCAAGGACGTTAGGTTATCAATCGAAGACCCCTGGTACAACAACTCCTGTATATTTTTTCTTTCACATACCTGTAAACAGTTGCTTCGGCAATCCGAGATATAAGAGTTGTTGAGAAAATAGAAAATTGCATGGTGCAAGTTTTTGCCCCATCTGTCCTTTTTTTCGGTGCATATTATTGCTCCTCTCTCCCTCTTCTCATGGGCTAGTTCGGTATGATGCGAGGTAACCGGCTAATAGACCGAGAGCTCGAGTTCAAACATAAATCGCCTTATCTGCCATGTGTTCGGTGTCTTGGCGTTCTCTTTATATGCATTGATTTCGAACTATGTCTTTGGTCAATAAGTTGGGTTGCCCAGCTCCTGTGCTTGCCCCTTTACGTTCCGCTCGTTCGGCTAAAAGGGCAAAGGGAGCACCCCAACGATTGTGCTTCTGGATAGTCTGGTCAAACACCTCAGGAGAGAAAGTCAAAAACGGACTGTCATAGTATGCACGATCCGGTCTGTGAACCCCGAGCTGGAAGTATTATACTTCATTACTCATAGGCACCTATTCCATTTTATACGAGAAACTTGCTTTTTGTGCAAACATTGTGATACCGGCTTTGGCCACAGTTCGTCCAAACACCACAACATCTCGGTAGCCAATTGTACGCTTCCTGTAGTCCTTTTCACGCCCCTACGGCTATGTGAAAGAAGTAAAGCATTATAGTCTAATTGCTTAGTCTGGCGCATTGTACCACCTTTGGGTTCCGACAATTCGGTTAAGGGACTTAGTGCATTGGCATTGACACCCCATGTAGTATCTACATGGGGGCTGAAGCCGACGACTCGCATCTTTCAGTATAAAACAGCCACATAGGAGTTATAAAGGAATGCAAAACCATATAAGAACAAAATAATAATATCATTAATAGTTTGGACAAGTCTTCGAACGCCTTACAACTCATTCAAATATTTTGTCACCCGAACACTGTGATGCTATCGCCCGAGCACTCTCCATCACTCCATCAAAGTATAGCTCGGGGCGTCGATGCTCCTTCCCGGGTGGCGGCGGATCGGTGGCTACCTTCATCGGATTTAGCCACGGCCAGTGCACCCTGGCCTTGGCAAGGGCCATTCGGACTCCTTCAATACAGGAGGAGCGCTTGACGATGTCGAGGCAGGTCGAAGCTGCAATCAGCCTCTTCACCAGGTCGAAGTAGCTGCCTGGTAGTGACTCATCGGGCCATAATCGGATGCAGAGGTCCTTCATGGCCAGCTCTACCATCTCGTGCAGCTCCGTCAGCTGTTTTAGGTGCTCCACCAGAAGAGGAGGACGCTCGGGGTCTCCGAACTGTGCCCAGAACAGCCGAGCCTCATCTCCCTCTTCCCACAAGGCGAATAGCTGATTGGCGTCCGCCGGGCTCTTCTGAAGATCCGAGGAAGCGCCTGAGGAATGCCATGCCCGGGTAAGCAATTTGAATTTGCTATCCCCGAAGATGCACTTTAGTGACTATGGCTTACCATCTGTTATATCCTTTGCCTGGAGGACTTGCTCCTCGTAGAACCACATGTCCACCCGCTCTTTCTGAAGTTCGCTCTTCAGAGTGGATAGTTCGCCCTCGCTCTCCTTGTTTTTCTGCTCAAGGGCCTCGCATTTTTTGCTGGCATCCTTGAACTCATCCTGGATCTCCGCCACACGATCTTCATGCTTGTCTTTGGTGGCTCGTAGGGTGGAGAGTGTGGAGTCCGCCTCTTTGGCTGCCACCTTCTCAACGGCCGGTTCGTCCTTGGCATGTTGAAGCTCGACCTTGAGCTTTTCTATCTCTTTCGACGAGGATGCAAACCGATAAACTTTATATAGAAACTACATTGACAGTATTCGGGGGAAAGTATTCAGATTTAGTTTGGACTTACCCTGTGCCTCATCGAACCTCTTGTTGAGGGCTTGTACCTCATCTTCGGAGAGCTTAAGCTTCCGATGTATCTCGCCAACTCGACACCATTTTGGGCCACTGCCGATGACGAAGGATGCATTACACACGTAGTTGATACATTACATGAGCTCTCAATTCCCGAATTATAGACATATCCGATCACATGTGGAGTTATTCTCTTATGACGAACACTTAAAGTGCATCCAGCTCGATGTCAGATACAGACGGGAGCCCTAGACGAGATTTTCGCCCCACCCAGGGCTCGAGGGAAGCTAGGTGTATAATGCGAATAAGCAAAATTTCTGCAAATAAATACATCCGGTGACTTACTTGTAAGCCAGTAAGGAGACCGTTGAAGGCCTCCTTCAATCCGTTGTCAACAGACTGAATGCTCTGTAGCACCGCACCCATAAGGGTGCGATGATCCTCGGGTGTCGTCGTCTACTCAGGACAGATGCCATGGGTAGGCTTATCAAAGGTGGTTGGGGCCGGAGTATGCCGACGGGCTCTAGGAGCGGGATTAGGCACAAGCGGTGACTCACACACGATGTACCCAGGTTCGGGGCCCTCCGTGGGAGGAAATACCCCTAGTCCTGCCTGATCTAGTTGATCGATGAGGAGAGGTTACAATGGTGCTCCTTGAGCTGTATCTAGAGGTGGATGGAGGAGCAGTCGGATTCTCTTCCCTTGGTACGAAGGTGGTGGTGGAATGATGTATTCCTTTGTGTGTGTGCGTGTGTGTGTTCTCGTTTGTCTATTACCTGCCCCTGCATGGGAGGCTCTGGGCGGTTTTTATAGGGCAACCCCCGTATTACAATATGGGTGGAAAGTTGTGGGGGCCCCCAGCTGGCAGCCTCGTAGCCAGCGGTGGGGTCCTCGGCTATAGGGTTATCGTCGCTGGTAGGGCTCGCTGGCTAGGAGGTCTCGTCGAGAGCCAAAGGGGCCCGTGAGATAGGTCCCAGCAATGGTCACTTCGTAGCACGGGTCGTCTTTCGGTGCTTCGCCTTGTGGTAGCTGGCTACGGTTAGTGGTACGGCCGGCTGCATTGTACCCACGCCGGGGCAGGTCATGGAGTGGTTGGAGGCGTGTCAGCACTGTTTGAAGCCCGGTCACGGTCAGCCAAAGTCAGCGGCACTATCGCCTCTAGTGTGGCCATACAGGCATTAACCTGCGACAGGATGGGGGCCGTTGTAGGCGCGCATGCCCGGGCCATGGGATCCATGGCACGGCCGGCTAGGGGGCCAGGAATCCCTGCCCCCAGCCGGCAGTCCTTGCAGAGCCGGCCATGTGTAGCCGGCAAGTCCCAACCGGCGTCGCGTAGCCGGCTGAGTATAATCTTGGTTGTAGGGAGAGGCGGCTCGCCCTTCACTCATTTCAGAAAGTTGGAGTTGGGGGTTACTCTAAGCTACCCCGGGGTTATCCCCCCGATAGTAGTCCCCGAAGCAGGGGAGGCCCACCACCGAGCCACGGCGGACCTCGCCGTCTTGGATATTGCCTTAATGCCGCAACCCGCTTCAGAAGCCGGACGTCGATGGGCGGTCGGCCACCGGCTATGCAGCCGGCCGACGCTTCGAGCGCCGTCTTGGGCACCTCGTCAGCGGTACATCCATGCCACGTGGGAGACGTAACGGGCCGCGACCCTGGCATGCCGTGCGGCGGACAAGACTGGACTAGGAGGCAGGCCCCCGCCTCGGCCATGGCCTCGGCCCGCGCACGGTACTTCTGCGAGTTGGTCCGTCGATTGGCATGCTGAGGGCAATAACAGCCATCCCGCACGCGACGGTAATTGTGGAAGATGTGCACAATGAATCCTCCCCCACGACCGTCCATGCATGGTTTAAATGGGGAGGGGAAGGAGAACGGAGCGGCACATTCGTTCCCCTTACCCCCATCGCTCCACACTCATCGCCCTCCTCATCCCACTCCAAGAGAATGAGAGAAAGAGAGCAAAGCTCGTGCCTTTCGCTGTGCCCCCATCGTTGCTGCCAAAGTTCACCCCGTAGCCGAGCTCCCGCACCTCCCGCCGCGCCTGCAAGCCCCTCGAGGAGTCATGGCGAGAAAGGGGGCGTGGGACGGCAACATCATCGATGAGCAGTTCATTAAGCACCTCCTCCATCGTCGCAAGCTGCCGACGGAGGAGCTCGTGGAGGCGCACATTGCCGAGCCGAAGAATTCCCTAGCCCCACGGGACGGCGAGGTGGTCGTCTTCACCGAGCACCTCCTCCGTGGGCTCGTGCTGCCGGCCGGCACAATCTTCTGGCAGTTCTTGATGTGGTTCGGCCTGCAACCGCACCACCTCGCCCCCAATGCCGTTCTACAGCTGGCGGCCTACGTCACCCCCTACGAGGGGAACCTAGGGGTGGAGCCGAGGCTTGACCTCTGGTTCCGCCTCTTCTTCCTCAAGCAGCAGACGGCAAAGGATCCTGTGACGAAGGAGGCGGTCATGACCCCCTGCGGGGGTGCTTTGTTCCACATCCGCTAGGGAGCCGACTTCCCGAAGCTCCCGCTGTAGGAGTCGGTGAAGAACTGGCAACAGGAATTCCTCTATGTGAAGAATGTGAAGCCGGAGGATGACCAAATCAACCTCCCTGACTTCGTCAACGTGTCACCGATGGTGAGCTGAACTGGCGGACGGCACTGCCTCAGGCCCCGAAGATAGCGGACCGGCTCTGTGAGTAGGTGCTACACATGACCAGGTTGGAGGGCCTGAAGGCGTCCGATCTGTTGACGGTGATGGTGGCATGCGGAGTGCAGCCGCTGCAAAGCCAGCCGCACCTCATCTGCCAGATGAGGGGCTGGCATGACGCCTGCTGGCTATCCACCAAGGAGTTGAAGCCCGTTCATGTGGCGTGAAGGGTGAATGCCATCTCCACGGCAAAACTAAAGGAGGAGAGATGCCAGTGAGGGAAAACCCCACACAGCCGAGCCATCCAGCACCGTCAGTAAGTGATTCAGCCGGCTCATTCTCCTTTTCCTCACTCGGGGTGCCGCCTTGATTTGATAGCGAAAAGAAACTCCCGGCTTGCAGGTTTTTCCCTCGTTGCAGGAGTATGGGGAGCCGGCCACTGACTGGGCAGACTCAGACTCTGAGGAGGTGGACGATGTCGACGACGTGGAGCCGACCGACTCAGATCGAGCCGGCACATCCGAGGCCAGGGGGTGGAGAAAGAGACAGAGGTGATCGAGTCGACGGGTGAGTCCCCTCCCCGTCCAAATTGGCAAGATTGGACCGAAGCCGACGCTGATTCGGAGGAGTCACACGATGCAGACACTCCGGAGGATGTCGAGGCTTCGGAGGACAAAGCCACGGTGCCACCGAGGAGGCGTCTTCGCCGTGTCGGCGACGAGCCCGATGGGGACGACGCGGCGGCCGATGGCAAGGGGAAGCAGGTGGGTGGCTCCTGGATGACACTTAAATGGGCTGCCACCGAGGAGCCAGGCAGTAGCTGCGAAGGCAGCAACAAGAGGAGGCGGGTCGTCCCGACGGGCCCCGCTAGGAGGGCAGTCCCCGTCGTCATCGGGTAAGCCATGCTCGCTCTAATCTCGTTCCCCTAGTTCTTTCTTCTCCCCTCCCCCTATTATTATGTTTGCCTAGGGAAGCACGGGCCCTGGGGAGGACCCCAGCGAGCGACGCCACGGGAACAATGCCACCAAGCACCACTGTCGTGGTTTCATCATGGCAGATGCCATAGGTAGGCTTATCGAGAGGGGCCGAAGGACGCCGACGGGCTCCGGGAGCGGGATTAGGCACAAGCAGTGGCGGACACACGATGTACCCAGGTTCGGGGCTCTCCATGGGAGGTAATACCCCTAGTCTTGCTCGGTCAAGTTGAGACAATGGTCGAATTACAATGGCGCTCCTTGAGCTGTATGGATCATGGAGGAAGAAGGAGCTAGCCTACTCTTCTGCCTCCCTACGTGCCTATGGAGTGGATGTGGCATACTTGTCTGCCTTGGTCATGAGCTGGGCCAACGTAGCCGGCTCAAAGCGCATGAGCTTGTGCTTGAGGGGAGTGTCGTCACGATAGCCTTTGATGAAGTATTGTATGGCCTGCACCTCGTGCACCCCTTCATAGGAGTTGCGAAGCTCGGTCCATCGGGTGAGGTAGTCGCAGAGGGACTCGTCCGCCCACTGAACGCACATGGCTAGTTCACGGGGGCGGCCGGGACGCTTGTAGGTGCTGGTGAAGTTGTGGACGAATGCTTCCTTGAAGTCCGTCCAGGTATTGATGCTGCCGGCCGCCAGGCTGTTCTGTCAGGTGCGGGCCAAACCAATCAGCATGAGGGGGCCTAGTGGACGGCTACGCGCTTGTTCCCCCTCGCGATGCCGACTGCGGTGGTGTAGTCGATCAGCTAGCCTTCGGGTTTGGCGACTCTGTTGTACTTCGGGGTGTCCCACGGGAGCGTGAAGCTAGTCGGGAACGGCCCATTGCGGATCCGAGGGCCGAAACATGCCAGGCCAGTCAAGCTCTCCTCCTCGAGGAGGGCCGACTATGCGAGCCGGTCGATGCGGAGACGGGCGTCATTTTTGTTGTGGAGGACCCACGGTCCGAGCTGGGCCGAGAGTTCGGGGCAGACGGCAGGCGGGACCGACCGCGTCGGCTCGTGCCACAGAGGCGGTGTATGCCCGTGGCTGCACCGGCTTCTGCCTGCCGGTGCCTCATTGCGGCGGTTGCTGTGAGCCGGGTTGTTACTGTTCCGGCTGTTCATAGTCGGCTGCTCGTTCCCCGGCAGCAGGGAGCGCCGGAGGTTGCTCGCCTTGACCAGGCAACCAGAAGCGCGAGGGGAACAGGAGTGCTGAGCCGGATGACGGCCAACAGTCACGACGCCCTCGCCCTCGGGACGGGGGCTTTCAGAGGTGGCTCCACCGGGGGCAAGCAGGTGTTGATGTGCATCAGTGGGGTCAATGAGATCTTTGATGTGACGCTCGCGGGTGGCACGCTCTTCGCCCTCCAAGGTAGCCAGATCCTCATAGGCTACCTTGGCAGCCCGTAGGTTGGCCGCGGGGGTGTCGTAGACGGGCTTGTTGTCGCCGAGGATTTCTGCGACCACGCGGCCGTGTTCGTGCACGGCCCCACATCGGCTGGGCTCGGTGTCAGTCGGAGTGAGACCGTAGGCAAAGGCAAACTCCCGTTGAGCGGCCTCCATGTGGCGTCGCGCAGCTACGAGGGTGTTGGCATCCTCAAACAACAGGCGGCAAGGGGCCTCCACCTCGGTCGTGCCCACGTCGGGGTTCGTTGTCGGAGCGATGAGGGTGCTCAGGCTTCGAAGAAATGCGCCGACCGGGTAAGAGGTGCCGGTGCGGTCTGCGGTGGCATCGGCTTCGGCCCGCGCCCGGACGGAAAAGGTGATGGAGGTGATGGCCATCACTCCCACACGGACGTGGGAGCCGCTGGACTGGGTCACAACGAGTGTTCCCACGGATGTGGGCGGGTCAGTGTAGTCGAGCACCTGGCTGGGGTACTCATTGATGACTGGTGCTTTGGCGAGGCTCAGCTTGCTAAAGTGCTCGGTGAGCGTGTCAATGTCGAACGTGAGGTCGACGGCGCTGCCCGCACTGCCTGTCGGAGCAAGCCCCACGAGCCTGCGGTTTTTCCTGGACGTGCGGCAGCCGTGGGAAGTGGCAAAGGGTCCCGCCCTGAGCATGACTCCACCCAGCGCCGTGTACGGCCCCACGGTGGGCACGGACTGTCGTTGTTTTCTCACGACAGATGCCAGGGGTAGGCTTATCGAAGGTGGTTGGGGCAGAAGGATGCCAATGGGCTCCGGTAGCGGGATTAGGCACAAGCGATACCTAACACACAATGTACCCACGTTCAGGGCCCTCCGTTGGAGGTAATACCCCTAGCCCTGCCTGATCTAGTTGATCGATGAGGAGAGGTTACAATGGTGCTCCTTGAGATGTATCTAAATGTGGAAGGAGAAGTAGTTGGATCCCTTTGCCTTGCTATGAGGTGGTGGTGGAATGAGGTATTCATTGGTGTGTGTGTGTGTGTCCTCGTCTGTTTGTTACCTGCCCCTGCATGGGAGGCTTCGGGTTTTTTTATCGGCCAACCCCCGGATTACAATAAGGGTGGAAAGCCATGGGGGGCTCCAGCTGGCAGCCTCCGTCGCCGGCCGTGGGGCCCCCTTCTGTACGGTCTCGTCATTGTTAGGGCCTGCCGGCTGGGAGGTCTCGTCGAGAGATGGAGGGGCCCGCACGGTAGGTCCCAGCAATGGTCACTTCACAGCACAGGTCGTCTTTCGGGGCGTCGCCTTGTGGCAGCCGGCCGCGGTCAGCAGTATGGCTGGCTGCACTGTAGCCATGCCAAGGCAGGTCATGGAGTGGTTGGAGGCGTGTCGCTATTGTTGGAAGCCTTGTCATGGTCAGCCAAAATCAGCGGTACTATTGCCTCCACTGTGACCATACGGGCGCTGACGCCCGACGGGATGGGGGCCGCTGTAGCAGCGCACGTCTGAGCCGTGGGATCTAAGGCACGGCCGGCTAGGGGGGTAGGAATCCCTGCCCCCAGATGACGGTCCTAGCGGAGCCGCCCATGTGTAGCCGGCAGGGCCCTGCCGGCGTCGCGTAGCCGGCTAGGTACAATCCTTGCTGTTGGGGGATTTGGCTCGCCGTTCAGTCATTTTAGAAGGTTGGAGTTGGGGGTTACTTTCGGTTACCCTGAGGTTATCCCCCCGACATCGAGAATAGAGGAGCTTGACAGAGCCTCCTCCATAACCGACCACTTGTTGGTCGGCGGAGCCGGTGATGATCAGATTTCCTGATCACCCAATGAGGTTTGGACCGGTGCATCCAGAGGCATAGAATGCTCTGGACATGTTCTTGGAGGGGACGGAGATCTCGCTCATTCGGCCTCCTCGGTATCCGAGCGGGGTGTTGCCCCACGGTCTTCGGTGGCCGAGGGGTTAGCCTCAGCCACGGTGTTGTCTCCCTCGCTTCCAGCGCCCCTCTCCATAGGAACGTGCTGGGACAACACCTCCACGTCGTCCCTCGTGTTGCGTGGAGTCGTGGGATGTGAGGCATCCCTGCTCTCCGCCAGTTCGGCTGGCGGGGTCTCGCCATCCGATATCACATCGGTGGGCACAATCCGCGGGGGGCTGCAAGGCCAATTTCCCTGCTCTCCGCCAGTTAGTAAACCCTAGGCCTATTCGTAATGAATAGGAGAGTCAGCGGATTCTAACCTGTTGGCGGGGGGCTTGACTCGAAGGCTCCTTCATGGAACAACCTCGAGGTCTTCAGACGCGATGTCCGAGTCCGAATTATCGTCGGATAGGACCACCCGTATCTGTCGCGCTTTCTTCCGGGCAGGGGAAGGGACCTGCTCCGGCGCATCTGAAGATGCCGCTCTCTTACTGGCACGGGGGGAATGTCCTCTCCCCGCACCCTCGACCTCGGCCTCCTCATCCTCCTCTTCTTCCTCTTCCTCCTCTTTGGCTTGCTCCTAATTCGAAGAGGTGGGGGTATCCTCGGATGCTGCGTCAGGCTGGTCCTTGATGCAGATGCCATCCTGACCTGGTTTCTTCTTCTTCTCTTTCTTCGTGGGAGCCTCTTAAGGCTTTACCACGAGGATCTTTGCTAATAGCCCGGTCCTCTCGTCTTTGGGCTGAGGTGCCGGACTATTAATGTTGATGGCTTTCTTCAGCCATCTCTGCATAGACAGATCGGACAAGGGGTTATAAAGACTTCCTATGTACGCTTGGCAGCGTGCAGACCCTTGTGCTCCTCTTCGAATGGCCAGCTCTTCCGTGACTTGAAGAGCGCCTTCCATAACTTCTCCCTCATAGTGTGGAAGAAATTCCGGACTGTGGGCGTGGCGTTGAGATCGCGAGCCCACTGTGGGGTGTCCCGGCGCTGCCAAGTGAGGATGCGTCTTTAGAGCATCACCTGGACCACATCGGTCAACTTGGTGCCCTCTTCGACCATAGAGTGGATGCGCTTCTGCAGGTCGCTCACCTCCTTGCCCGGTCCCTAGACGAGGCCCTTCTCGAGCCAAGAAGCCAATTTGGTGGGGGACCGGATCTGAATGCGGTAGAGGGACACCGGCCTTCTTCCTGTGGTTCTGTGGCGTAGAACCACTCCTTCTGCCACCCCTTGATAGTGTCAATAAGGGTGTCCGACGGCCACCCGGTGTCGGTGAGCTTGTCAATGACTGCCCCGCCATAGTCCGCATGCTTGCCGCTGACGCACTTGGGCTTGATGTTGAACACCTGAAGCTAGAGCCCAAAGTGCGGCTCGATGTGCAAGAAGGCCTCACAGACCAAGATGAACGCCGAGATGTGGATGATGGAGTTCGGCAGGAGGTCGTGGAAGTCAAGGTCGTAGAAGAACATCAGCCCCTTGACAAAGGGGTGGAGGGGGAAGCTCAGCCTCCTGATGAAGTGGGGGATGAACACCACCCTCTCGCCTGGCTTGGGGGTGGGGATCACATGGCCCTCCTCCGCCACACCGTGAGGGATGTCGGCGGAGAGGTAATCGGCCTTCTTGACATCGAGGATGTCATGGTCGGTGACCGTGGACACCTCCCATTGCTCGTTGGATCCCACCATTGGTGAGCTTGGAGGTGGGGGTGAAAGATTTGGATCTGGGTGTCGGAGGCTCAGAGGAATGGAAAGCAACGGAATTAAAGAGGGAGAATGAATAGTCGCGAGGGTTTTCTTCCCTTTTATGAGGCTTATTGTTTGCGTTCTTCCACCGTGTCATGGATCCCTCAGCTTCCCGAGACGTGTGCATAGTTGCACATGCACGATTAAACATATCCCATGGAAAACGGGGCATGATCTATGCATTGATAAATCGTGTTGATGAAATGGCCTCGAACCGCGCATCGAGTGCCTGTAGCTGGCCTATCGGTCATGGTGGGCTATGACCTTTCGTTAGAAAAGTCGTCAGGGGACGTTATCTTCCCCCCTCCCCAATGTTTGGTCCTCAAAACCAACCTGCCTTGCAGTTTTAAAACGTGCCACTATGCGGAAACCTACTTATCATGGGAGGTCGGACTATAGTTCGGCGGGAAGGAACTCACCTCGCAAGCCGAAGACTTTGTTCATGAAGCAATGGGAGCTGAAGAAGTTGGCATTGGAGGCAAGTTCGGGGGCTACTAACGGAGTCCTGGATTAGGGGATCCTCGGATAGCCGACCTATTGAGTATGGACCAGACTATATGGGATAGTTACCGAACATCGGAAGATTTGAAGGCCTAATCTCCGGGATGGAAGCTTCAGGAGGCACGGCTTGCACTCCATGTTTGATGTAGAAAATAGGCATGTTTATCTCTTCGACATGTAACCGACCATTTGTAAACCTAGGGCACCCTTGGCGCCTTTATAAGCCTGAGGGTTTTAGGGTATAGGGACAGAACAATTCATCTTGGGTTAGCTATACGATCTCGAGGTAGATCAACTCTGTAACCCTCCCATATCATCAATACAATCAAGCACGACGTAGGGTATTACTTCCATAGGAGGGCCCAAACCTGGGTAAAATCCATGTTCCCATTGTCTCCTATTACCGTCAATTCTAGTCCCATAGTTCAGGACCCCCAACCCGAGATCATCCGGTTTTGACACCAACATTGGGCACCCCACGCATACGCGCTCGGAGGACATCGACGGGGCAGGCACCTCGTAGGCCCATAGCTGCATCGTCCCAAGAACTTGGCGTCTCTTCCCGAGCGTAGGCCAAACTTGTGGTTCCGCTATCGAGTGTCCCGCTAGCAACTATAATTCTTGTGGTCTCAGTGCCAATTGGGCAACCTGAGGCAACTCTTGTGACCCCAGCTATAGTGCCGACTCATTCGACGCCCGCATTCCCTCTGTACGGCATCCCAGAGGACCAGAATGGAGCTGGGAAAGAGGCCATGTTCCAGGCAGAGCAAAAGATACTACGTACGAAGGAGGCATACGAGGCCAGGAAGTTGGCTTTTGATGCTAGCTCGGCGCTTCGTGCCAATGTTCGAGTAAGTACGATTGTAAGTTCATTTCTGATTGAATTCCCGTCCATCTTGACTCTACACCCACTAGTTGTTTTCCTTTGATGCATACTTTCTTGTTTTCCCCTCGAGTAGATCAGGTCTTAGTTGAATGGTCTCTGGTCCAGTGGGGGCACGCAGAGTGCACCCACTGGGTGTAGTCCCCGAGACCGTTGTCGAATGGCAGCAACATCGGCAAGTGTCTTAGATTTGTCTTGATAGTCGCTTGTCACTCGATAGGCCGGACCGGGTTGAGTGATAGTAGGTCAAGTGGAGGCACGCTAAGTGCACCCACTAGGTGTAGTCCAAGAGACCGCCGTCGAGTGCTTGCATCGACGGGGGTCTGATAGAGACAATGTTTGCGTGTTTGCTATTTTTTCCTTTACTCGGACAGGTCGGACCTGGTCGAGTGGTGTCATATCCAGTGTGGACACGCTGAGTGCACCCACTAGGTGTAGTCCCCGAGACTACTGCCGATCGTTTACGATTGGCAGTAATCTTAAGAATTTGGACTCGGGGTCCTTTTTCGTACTTGGAGTACGCTTGTGACTTGCTCCGTCGAGTGAGTTCTTTTTCTTAGTGTCTCCACCTCTGAATGCTTGTCTTAGGGATGGAAATGATGTCCATGAAACCAGCAGGATAGGTCTTGTCAGTTCGGACCTTTCCATCAACCATAATATGACGGTTTGCAGGGATGTGGGGTGGGGCGGCAGGCCGCCATTCAGTCAACTGAACTTGCTCTTTTCCACTGAGGAGTGGAGAAATATTAGTGTTGACTGAACTACTTCTTTGCTGATTTTAGAAAGCATCTGAGCTTGGGACTTAGTATGTCGACCTGGAGAAGGAGAAAAACCAGCTTCAGCTGGATATGAAGGTGGCCAAGAGGAACCTAGACTGTGTATAGACCAAGCTGAAGACCCTGAGAGGTAATCCGTGTCGACCAATTGCACTATCACTTTTATTTTCTATCCTTTGAACCGAGTGTCCTCACTCGAATAGACGTGCGTGGAGAGAACCGCTGACTTCAAGCGCGACTCAACAATGTTATTTCCTTAGATACCATGAAGAAGGCGCTTAAAGATAAAGACAAAGCACTCGCTGATGCTCAGAAGGTCGCGAGGGAGAAAATTGAGCCGCTGAGAAGAAGCTTGCCGCAGCTAGTAAGTTGGAAGAAGAGAACACCAAACTCAAGCAAGAATGAGCCGATTGGATCAAAAAGGCTGAACAACTGAGCAAAAGAAGGAGCGGTCTGGAGAACTACTTGGGAGACTTCGCGAAGAAGATGTTTGGCATTCTCGAAGGTAACTTTCTTCCATCGAGTGAATTTCCTTAATTTCTACAGAACAGTAGCGTGACCAACCTTTCATTTCCCCTTCGTGTAGAATTCTATCAAGACTTTGACAAGGAGACTGAGGAGATCGAGACAAATCTGGACCCCACCAAGTCACCCGTCGGGGACGTTGTGGCCATGAACATGTTTCGGCTTGACGCTTGTCTTAGAATTGTTCAAGGGTATATCACTCAACTGAGTGCTGCGCTGGAGAAGATTGACAAAGAATTGTGGCCAGAAGACACCCTTCAAGCTGACCCCGAGTCGATGATGACCCGGCTCAACAAGATTTGCGGCCGAGTACAGGCATGGAAAAAATCTGCTACTCGCTGCGGAGCTGACGTGGGGCTTTCACTCGGCTGTGTCCATTGCAAGGAGGCCAAGGATGACAAGATGAAGACTGTCTAGGTGGCCAACACGAAGAAGCTTCCATCTGAAGACTTCATGAAGACCTTCATCGAAGCAGCCACTCGGATCGTCGATGGGATTGATCTGGACACCTTCGTCGAGCATGCGAGCCTCACCGATGTTTGAGAAATACTTTGCTTGTAGTTTAAACTTTATTTGCCTCAGTATTCCGAGTGATGGTGTAACCGTCTGAAACATCATTCCGGCCATAAGCTTGAGTACTTCTGTTTGCATGGGCAACTTCTATCCGGGCTAGAGATTCTGGGTTTATCTGCATTTTGCTTTCCAACCCTTTGGTTGGCTAAGTTTGCTTGATCTTCAAGTGAAATGGATGCTCATTACTAGGAAGAATTTTGAACTTAGGAAAAAACTGGTTCACATGTAAGTTTCTGAGTGAAAGTGTTGCCTGACACTCGGAACAGCCTTTAACTTAAGCGAGGTCTGACTCGCAGCTAAGTCCCCGAGTGAGAGAAGTGCTCATCACTAGGGAGACTTTTTGACTTAGAGGAAGACTGGTTCACAACTAAGTTTCTGAGTGAAAGGGATGGTATTCACTTGGCAGGATTTTTAACTTAGGTGCAAACTTGTTAGCATCCAAGCCCCCGAGTGAGAGGAGTGCTTGTCACTCGAGAGAGTCTTTGACTTAGACTGGTTCGCAGCTAATATTCCGATGAATGGGATGCTATTCACTCGGCGGGGTTTTTAACATAGGCAAAAACTTGTTCGCGGCTAAGCCCCCGAGTGAGAGGAGTGCTCGTTACTCGGGAGAGTTTTTGACTTAGACGAAGACTAGCTCATAGCTAAGTTTCTGAATGAATGGGATGCTATTCCGTGGGCAGAGTTTTTAACTTAGGTGAAAACTTGTTTGCGGCTAAGCCCCCAAGTTAGAGAAGAGCTCGTCACTAGGAAGAGTTTTCAACTTAGACGAAGACTGATTTGCAACTAAGTTTCGGAGTGAATAGGATGCTATTCACTCGGCATGATTTTTAACTTAGGCGAAAACTTGTTCGTGGCTAAGCTCCCCAAGTGAGAGGGTGGCTCGTCACTGGGAGGAGTTTTCAACTTAGACGAAGACTGATTCATAGCTAAGCTTCCCAGTGAATGGGATGCTATTCACTCGGCGGGATTTTTAACTTAGGCGAAAACTAGTTCGCAACTAAGTTTCCGAGTGAATAGGATGCTATTCACTCGGTAGGATTTTTAACTTAGGCACAAACTTTTTCGCAGCTAAGCCCCTGAGTGAGAGGGTTGCTCGTCACTCAAAGGAGTTTTCAACTTAGACAAAGAATGATTCGCATCTAAGTTTCCGAGTGAATAGGATGCTTATTCACTTGGCAGGATTTCTAACTTAGGAGAAAACTTGCTGGCAGCTAAGTTTCCAAGTGAATAGGATGCTATTCACTCGGCAGGATTTTTAACTTAGGCGAAAACTAGTTCGCGGCTAGGCCCCAAGTGAGAGAGTCGCTCACCACTCGGAGTGTTTTTCAATATGATATTGTGCGATCGGAGTCGACAAAGGACTGCAGGGGTCATAACTTTGATAAAAACATTGTCTAGAGTTCTCTTATTACATCAAACAACTCAGTCGTCAGGTATAAAAACATCAAAGTAAATCTGCGTTCCAAGCACGTGGTTTGTCGATATTCTTCGTGAGGATGAAAACGTGGTAGGCTCCGTTGTTCAGTACTTTGGTGATGACGAAAGGACCCTTCCACGCGAGAGTGAGCTTGTGAGGCCACTGCTGATCCACTCGGAGCATAAGATCACCTTCATGGAATGCCCGACTCCTGACGTGCCTTGCATGGAAGCCACGCAGATCTGCTGGTACACAGTTGACCGAATCAGAGTCATTTCATGTTCTTCTTCCAAGAGATCTACACCGTCCTGTCATGCTTGTTCAGCCTCAGCCTCTGAGTAAAGATCTACATGAGGAGAATTATGAAGGAGGTCACTCGGCAAAACGGCCTCAGCTTTGTACACCATGAAGAAAGGAGTGCGCTCAGTCGACCGGTTGGGAGTCTTCCTCAAGCCCCACAGAACAGATGGTAGTTCACTAACCCAAGCTCCACCTACATGCTCAAGATCTCGCATGAGTCGAGGCTACAGCCCTTGAAGGATAATGTCGTTTATTCGCTTAGCTTAACCATTAGTCTGGGGGTGCGCAACGGATGCGTAATCCACCCGAGTGCCTTGGGCGGAGCGAAAGTGTCTGAACTCCTCCAAGTCAAAGTTTGAACCATTGTTTGTGATGCTACTATGGGGAACTCTATACCGGAACATTATCTCTCTCATGAATTTTATAGCAGTGCATGAATTCAAGAACTTTATGGGCTTAGCCTCAATCCACTTGGTGAACTTGTCGACTACTACAAGCAGATGCGTGAAAAACTCTGGCCCTATAAGTGCATCTAGTGCCCCTTACTGATTTTGGTGTATTGAATACTTATAGGTTAAGGAACTAATGGGTTTGTGAGTGTACACAGGCTCTATAATCGATGAGGAGTTTGATATATTCGGTTGTTATAAACTCCTAAAAATGTATGTCTTCCACTGAATACTTTGGTGAATACTTTGGTGAATATTTTGTTGATGACTCTGGTATTCGCTGAATAATTTGGTGAATACTTTTGTTTTCCTAGTTTAATTTCCTTTGTTTGAGTCATAGGAAACACCGTACTGTTAAAGGGGGGCGACGTAATACCAAGGAAAATTGCCAACTGATGCTCAACTCCAAAAGCCTCAACCTATCAAATCCTTTGAGTGAAGCCTTTGGAAATCTCTTGCAGTTCAGTCAAGTTATTTAGTGACAGAGACGATGTTCTTCTGGTCTCTGATGAAATTGATCTGACTGAGGAGTTAGGATTTCGCCTTGCGAATTGCCTACAAGTGAGGAACATGATAAGCCTGACGACTCTCATAGTTCGAAATTCTGACCGTTGTTGTGCTTAGCGCCAGCTGTCCCCAATCATCTTGTCCACATAACGGTCATATCATTGGGGGCATTTATGTCTTATCATGTCAGGTTGCATCCTGGCTCTAAATAGCCGCCCCCCACAACCACTAGTTGGTTGGCTGCTTCGAGAGAGAACTGACACTTGTCATTTGAGAGCAACCCATGCTCCGAAGACTTTGAGAGAAAATCATCAGTGAGGATAAACCCAAATCCAAACCACCAAACCCAAAGTGATTGAGCATCACTAAAGAGATGTTCTTGTGTGGAACCTACGCTTGTTACCTTTGAAGACTGTGTATCTTCCACACGGTTAGGCGTGATGGTCTAGTGCATCATGCACTCAATGGAGGATCACGGAGTGACCTTGGTCTAGAGCATCCAGCAGTCAATTGTGGATTGTCGGGTGACCAGTTTTGTGAGGGTTTTGGAAGTCTACCTTGAAGACTTACCACGAGTGTTGGGCGAGGACTTTGTGACCTTAGCTCAAGGAGAATACGGTGAGGACTGTGTGTCCTGGGACTGTGTGTCCTCTGGTTTAAATACCAGGCCGCTCCAAACTAGACATACGACTGTCACAGCAGTTGGAACTGGGTCATCAAACCATTGTCTTCATTGAGTTACCTGGTTCTATTTCATCAACCCTTTCTTTTCCTCATATACCTGTTGATGAAATTGATCTTTACTATTTGAAGAATTTGACTGAAGACTTTCATAATTTCCTCACCTCAAATTCTTCAAGTTACCTTGTTCCTCACCTGATTATCCTGTATCACGCTACTTGTAATCTGAGCATGTTTTATTTCATTATGATGACTATGATGTCGCTATGTTTCTCATGCACTTGATTACTTATTCCGCTGCTAGTTATTTATCACATTTCAAATTCCTCAAGTCAAAATTCCTCACGTGCTGAATTTGTAAAAATCGCCTATTCAACCCCTCTAGTCGATATAACGCACTTTCAATTGGTATCAGAGCAAGGTACTCCCTTGTTTTGTGTGATTTTGATTTAACCACCTGGAGTTCTAGTTATGCCGACTGCAGGTATAATCAAGGTTTCCACAGGATGTCCTACCTTCGATGGGATGGATTACCCCTACTTGCAGAACAAGATGTGCACGCATCTTGAAGCTATTGACACTGATCTTTGGTACATTTTAGAAAATGGTGTTCCTCGCATTTCTCCGACTGTTACTGCTGCTGATACGAAGAAATGCAAGCAACTCGATTCTCAAGCGAAGAATATCATATGTGGCCATCTGAGCAAAGGTCAGTATGGCAGAGTGAGTGCTTTGGGGTCTGCTAAGCTTATCTAGGATAGGCTGTCCAAAGTCAACGAAGGTGTTTCCACTCAACGTGACTCTCATGTTGATGTTCTTCGCAATCTCTTCAACCGCTTCAAGAGACTCGACACCGATCACGAGGTGGTGAAGAAACTACTAAGATCTCTTGATTCCTCATTCGATACTCTGGCTTTGATGATTCAAGAATGTGGAGACTACAAGTCAGTTGATCATACTCATATTCTTGAGAGACTCAATACTCATGAATTCAAACAAGTTAAGAAGAGAGACCTCTACGGGCCAAGCTATGGAAGATCTTGTGCTCTGAAGGCAAAAGCAATTTCCTCATCTGAAGGCGAAGATTCTGATAGTAGCCTTGGTGATCCTGAAGAACAGAGTTAGGAGCTGGCAATGCTAGTGAGAAATTTTCAGAAGTTCTCAAGGAGAGGTGGATTTGGAAAGTCATCAAAAAGTGCCTTGAGGAAATCAGATTCCTCACATGACTACGAGAAGAGAACTTGTCACAAATGCAAGAAATCTGGTCAATTCATCTCTGATGTCCTCTCTAGGAAAAAGAATCAACGAAGAAGAAGAAGAAGTACAAGGATGATAGTTTTGATGACTCGAAGAAAGAGAAGAAATCTTCAAAGTCCTCATCTTCAAAGCCCTCAATGCACAAGAAGAATGGTTCCAGAAAGGCTCGGCCTTCATTGGCAAGGAAAAGGACTCAGAAGGAGAGTCTGAAGAATATGAAGAAGAGGAAGAATCTGAGGCGGAAATTGAATCTGGTGTCGCTAGCCTTGCTCTCGCTACTGCTATTGTCAGCAAGTCCATCTTCAACAATGAAGAAAATGACTACTCCAACGACTCTGATGTCAGCATTGATGATTAAGATCCCGCCTATTGCTTCATGGCTAAAGGTTCCAAGGTACATAAGCATCAGTCCTCCTCTGAATCAAGTGATGGTGAATCTGATGAATATGTGAAACCTAGCTATGCCAAACTTGCTAATATTGCTACTAGGCAACAAAGTGCACTTGAAAAACTTTAGAAAATTCTAGACAAAAGTGATGATCTCTTGAATGAGGAAGTGGATCGGACTCAAACTCTGTCTGACGATGTCAAAAGTCTTCAGACAATGTATGATAACCTTCAGAGTCATCATAATGCTCTCTTAGCCGATCATGAGAAGCTTTCATATGAATTTCTTCAAAGAAAGAAAGATCTTGAGAAACTAAGAGTGTCTCATGAGGATCTCCAAAGGGAAAACGATTGCTTACTGGCTCAAGAGATCAATACCGCTCAGGAAGAATTTGTTCCACCTTGTTTGAAATGCATCGAACGTGAAACTGCTAATTCTTCATCTGAATGTTCAAATGCTTCAATTGATGTAAATTATTCAACTATTCATGTGGTCATAAACTCCTCATCTGAGGATACCACAAGTATCACTGACGAAAATGCAGGGTTGAAGGAATTGTATGTGACAGGCATGCACAAAAGTCTCAAAGGGCATCAAACCCTTTGCGATGTCCTCAAAAAGAAGATTCTGAACAGGAACCCTAGGAAAGAGGGCATTGCATTTGAGAGGAAAATCAATGCTGATGGATCCTACTGGACGCCTGAGCAGTACCCCAAAACCTCATGGGTTGCTGTAAATGGACCTCCTGTAGATCCATCCACTTTATCTGAATTTACTTGTGAAACTTCATATTCCTTTGATGACTCACTTGACTCCAACTACAAATTCTTCAAAAATCAAAAAGGTGAAGTATTTCCTAGATTTGTTGGAACTAATTGCAGGAACGGTTCACCTATGCAGAAAATCTGGGTTCCCAAGAGCTGCATACAAAATCTGCAAGTGAATGTCCTCACGACACCACTCATGAAGAACAGGAACCCCAGATCAAATTCCTCATATGGACCAAAGTCTTCACTCGGATCAAATTCCTCAAATGGTCAAAAATATCATTCTCGTGCTAATGCATTTGTTTCATAGGGAAAACCTAAGAGTTCTGAATATGTGCATTATTCTTCAAATCATTATGTTCATAAGTCCTCGAAGATTTTCTTTGCTTATTCATATGAGTACTCTAACCCGCGTCCTGTAAAACAAAGCGCACTAGCTTCAATGCCGCCCTTCTCATATGGTGCTCGTAGAATGATGAACTCTTTGCCACCCCTCCAGATGTGAGTGGTAAAGAAATTTAACTAATCTCTTGTCCAGGGTCAAGTCTCCAGATGAACTTGAACATCTGATGAATTTGCTGGAGACCCGAGGAAATGCTTGAAAGGACGGAAGCGAATCATGTAGAAATGAATTCCTCATTTCTCACGTCCTCACGCTGCTTTACTTACTATGTTGTGTGATGAAATTGATGTCATATTCTTCACTCTGAAGCATATGAGTTCGTAAGTTGTACTAATTCATCTGCAGGATGAATCTCCAAAAGGTACTGAGTGGGTCCTCGAAAGTGGATGCACAAACCACATGACTAGTGACAACAATCTACTGATGAATTTGCCACTTGCTCCATCTCATTTGAAGCATATCACCTATGCTCACAAACGAAAAAACAAGGTATTGGGTCTAGGTAAGGTTGCAATCTCAAAGGACCGACACATGGATAAGGTGATGCTTGTCGAATCCCTCGGGTTCAACCTTATGTTTGTCTCAATGCTTTGTGATCTTGATATGATTGTCGTATTTGGAAAATATCGTTGTGTGTCATCATGGAATCTGACAATTCCAAAGTCTTCAAAGGCTTTAGGAGAGGAGACTTGTATATTGTTGATTTCTCTACAGGTCCTCAGCCTGCTACATGCCTACTTGCAAAGTCCTCAGAAGGCTGGCTGTGGCATCGACGACTTGGACATGCTGGTATGAGGAACTTGCACACGCTCGTGAAGACAAAGCACGTCATTGGCATTGAAGGTGTCAAATTCCTCAAGGACCACCTCTGTGGTGCATGTGAGTCTGGGAAGATGACCAGATCCAAGCATCCCTCAAAGAGAATCATGACCATGACTCAACCCTTTGAATTGCTTCACATGGACCTCTTTGGCCGCACTCATTACTCAAAACTAAAAAATTCTTCAAGTTTGTATGGATTTGTTATTGTTGTTGATTACTCTTGTTACACTTGGGTGCATATTATTTTGTACAAGTGCACTTCAGACGATTTGCTTCCAGAGCCTCCACGAACTTCGGCTTCAAGATCAAGCATATCAGGAGTGATAATGGGACTGAGTTTAAGAACACCAATCTTGATGAATATCTTGATGAACTTGGTATTACTCATGCGTTATCTGCCCCATATGCTCCTCAACAGAAGGGCGTCATGGAGCACAAGAACAGGACTCTTGTTGAGATGGCTCGCATCATGCTTGATGAATACAAGACTCCTCATCGCTTCTGGACTGAGGCAATTGATACAGCATGCCACATCATCAACAGGGTATATCTTCACAAATTCTTCAAGAAGACTTCATATGAATTTATGACTGGCAAGCAACCCAATGTAAGCTATCTCAAAGTCTTCAGTGCAAAATGCTGGATTAGAGATCCACACCATAGTTCTAAATTTGCACTGAAAGAACATGAAGGTTTTTTGCTTGGTTACGGAAAGGACTCGCACATCTATAGAGTCTTCAACACCTACCACCACAAGGTTGTTGAAACTATAGATGTGCGGTTTGATGAAACTGGCGGCTCGCACAGAAAGCACCTGCCTTCTATGTTAGATGAAAAGTCTCCTGAGGAATCCATTAAGCTGAAGGAACATGAAGCTGTCATACCCACTGAAGAATTCATTCCTAAGAATGAAGACATTCGTCCTGATACACCTGAAGAAAATGGTGCTAAAGAAAATCCTCAGCCACGTCGACCAGCTCATCCAAGAGTTGCAAATGAAGTGCAGATTGACAAAATCATCGATGACATCAATGCACTAGGTCTCCTCACTCGCTCAAGAGATTCACATTTGACTAAATTTTGTTGGCACTTTGCTTTTGTCTCTATCATAGAGCTCAACAAAGTTGATGAAGCATTCAAGGAGCCTGAGTGGATTCAAGCTATGAAAGAGGAATTGCATCAATTCAAGCTCAACAATGTGTGGGAACTTGTCAAGCGGACAGATCCTCGCTAAGATAACATCATAGGTACCAAGTGGATATAAGCAACAAGCTAGATGAAAATGGCCTTGTGGTAAGAAATAAGGCTCGTCTTGTAGCTCAAGGGTACATAGAGGTTGAAGAAATTGACTTTGATGAAACTTTTGCACCTGTTGCTAGACTTGAAGCTATTCACATATTGCTTGCTTATGTTAACCATCATGATATCATCTTATATCAAATGGATGTGAAAAGTGCATTACCCAATGGTAATCTTGAGGAAGAAGTATATGTTGCTCAACCCCTAGGTTTTGAAGACCCTAAGCATCCTGACAAAGTCTTTAGACTCAACAAGGCCCTCTATGGCCTCAAGAAGGCCCCTCAAGCGTGGTACAACACTCTGAAGGAATTCCTCATGAAGAAAGGCTTCAGACCCGGTTCACTCGACCCAACTCTTTTCACTAAATCCTATGACAGTGAACTGTTCATATGACAAATATACGTAGATGATATTATCTTTGGCTATACTGACAAACGTTACAGCGACGAATTTGCCTATATGATGAGTGAAGAATATGAAATGTCTATGATGGGAGAGTTGAAATTCTTCTTAGGTCTTCAAATTCGTTAGCAAGACAATGGCATCTTCATCTCTAAAGAGAAATACCTCAAGGATGTTCTGAGGAAATTCGACATGCAAGATTGCAAAGGCGTCAAAACTCCAATGCCTTCAAAAGGCCACCTCTGCACTGACGAAAATGGTAAAGATTTTGATCAGAAGGTATATCGCTCCATGATTGTCTCTTTATTGTATCTATGTGCATCTAGGCCTGATATTATGCTAAGTGTTTGCATGTGTACCCGATTCCAAGCAACACTGAAGGAATCACACGATAAGGTTGTGAAACATATTCTTTGATACTTAGATCACACACCAACGCTTGGATTATGGTATCCCAAGGGCTCAAATCTTCACCTCATCGGATACTCTGATGCTAACTATGCTGGAGATCATGTGGATCGCAAGTTAACCTCAGGCACATGTCATTTCCTCGGATGAGCCTTAGTCCATTGGTCCTCAAAGAAGCAAAATTGTATGTCACTATCTACTGCCGAAGCTGAGTACATTGCTGCTGGTTCATGTTGTGCTTAGTTGTTGTCGATGAAGCAAACCCTCAAGGACTATGGCATCAAGGTGAAGAATGTGCCTCTACTGCGACAACGAGAGTGCTATCAAGATTGCTTACAACCCAGTTCAGCATTCCAAGACCAAGCACATCCAGATTCGTCATCATTTTCTTTAAGATCATGTACTCAAGGGTGACATCTCCATCGACCACATCCCCACTAAAGAACAACTGGCAGATATCTTCACTAAGCCCTTGGATGAAAAGAGATTTTGCAAGTTGTGGTGTGAGCTAAATATCTTAGAATCTTTGAATGGCCTTTGAAAAAGGACACACACCCTAACATTAATGCAAAATTGATGACTTAGATGTGCAACACACAAAGTTACATTTTTCTTCAATCAATGAAGAATCACCCTCTAAGTGTGAAGAAATTAATGAAGAGTTTGATTCTTAGAACCCTACGACAATTGTACGTTGTGTCTGAAATCATCATTCTTATATGGTGGGACACGCCACCAACCATAATTCAAATTCTTCGAAGTTGAGTTTTTTGTTATTTTGCAAATTCTTCAAATTTTCAAATTCCTCAAGTTTGCAAATTCCTCAGCTTTTCAAATTCATCAACTTTTCAAATTCTTCAAAACTATGAAACTCATGCTCTTAATTGACTATATATATATATATATATATATATATATATTTGAGTTTACAATGTCCTCAACAGCATTCACTTATTGCTATTCTTCAAGTTGATTTTCATCTAAGTGAATGTGATCAGACCCCTTCCCCCTCTATGCTAAACTCAACCCAATCTGTTCACAAATTCTTCATATGCGTTCTACTTTGAAACTTGTTCAAAGTCTTCACTGTGTCCTTGACAGCTGAAGAATTTGCGAATGGAATTTTTTTTTAAATTCGGCGCTTCCCGCTCAAACCATGCCGATTCCCATGACTGGATAACCCATGATGCCCCACTATCGCCACTACTCAGAATGTGGGTGACGCATGTCATGTTGAGAGCAAGGGTCAGGGGCAATCTTGTCCAAAATCTTTGGACATATTGATTTTCACCTCCGCTATAAACACCCCCTTCCCTTTCACTGTGCTCGGTTACTACTCATTCCTAATCTCTCCCGAGCTGAAACCTAGAGCCGCCACTAAAATAATTGCCGCCGGTGTGGAAGAGCTTCACTACCTCGAACTCGCCGCCGTCGTACTCACATCGGCCGTGGAAGTCTTGACCCCACTGCCGCTTTAGGTGTCTCCCCCTGCCAAGCTAGGGCGTGGGAGATCTGGACTGACAAACTTCCTCGATTTCATCTCACGGTTCGTCGTGTTCTTCATCAGGGTAAATAAAATCGGTTTTTAATGTCCTTGGTTGATCTTCAAGTTGTCCACTATTTCCTCAAAGGTTTTTATTCTTCAAGAATCTCATTCTAAAGCACCTTACATGTTTATACACTTGATGTTTTTCCTAAGTTATGATTTTCTTCAAGATTCGTCAATTGTGTTGATCCTCAAAATTTGCACAACTCTGGAACCTAAGATGAAGAATACTTAGTGAAAATCCTCAAGACACCCATGGCCAAATTACTCACACTTGATGTTTTTGAAAAACTTATGAGAACGCATATGACCTCTTCAATTCCTCGCACCTATAATTTGTTCATAGGTACAAACATGTCCACTGATGAATCACCAGGTTCTCATCAACTTAACTCATTTGTAGCATTTCTTGAGGAAAAACTGTGTACATCTTCAGAATCTTCAAGAGTTTAGAATCGTTAGCCGAAGAAAATGGCTGATGCGAAGAAGCCACAGAAAGGTGGAAAGAAACCTAAAGTTTAGACTGCATTTGAGATACCTGATGACTTGTATGAGGAATATTGCACTCCAAATGAAGAAACTCATGGCAAGGAAACAACATAGTAGAGAAAGATTTGCATACAGAAAATTGAGAGGCGATGGGCAAAGGAGTGGAAAGAATATCGCTATGCCACTCCCAAGTATATGAAGAAATTCGCAGTTAAACCCCCTTGCAACAGGCCACCCTTGGCTTCGAACCAAACTGCTGATCCCATAAGTCTCAAGACTGGTGATGACTTTCCTCATGAATGGAAAAGACAGCAAGCCAAGTTGGCAAACAAAGCAAAAGAGGCTATGAAGAAATTCAACAAAGACTCTGCTGCTGTTGCAACTACCGGAGCCTCTACTAGTGCTCCGAAGAAATCAATTGTGAAGAAATCTGCTGTGAAGTCAAAGTCTTCAACTTCAAAATCATCACTTTAGATTCCTCAAGCAAAGCCTTCAAAGGCCTCAGCCACTAGTTTGGTAGCTGCTCAGTCCTCTGCTGCTGCCACAAAGTCATCAACACCTGTACATCTTGCATCATGTCAGAGGACAGAGGGCTTCTCAATTGCTTCAAGGGTCTCTATAAGTTCCTCTGCTCAAGCATAGTCTTCAACAATTCCTACTATGTTGAAGCTAAAGAAAACTGCTGGACAAGGTCATAGACCAAGTCCTCACACTAGCAAATCTATAGTGAATGTACCCTCGGGATCTGAGGATGATGATGAAGAACTGGAAGAAATCATCATAGAAAGTCAGCAAAGGGTTGCAATAGCCAAAGGCAACTCTGTTCCTCTCATGCTAGATCCCAAGATGATCGTCCACTTCATTGACATATGGCATAGGATCCCAGCACCCCACTTTCCTCACTGAACCTACCTCCTTGTGTAGATCATGCCCTCACACACTTCATTGCTGAGGAGAAATGGAAAAGGGATCAAGCTCTAAGAGCTAAGAGGAGCACCAAAGTGAGATTTGTCAGGGCAGCCCAAGCTGGCGTTAAGGACCATAACTCAAGGGTTGCAGCTCGATCGCAACCTCAAATTCAATAGGCTAAAAAATCTGCTCAGCCTACTAAAGAAACTGCTCTTGCAGCTGAAGAAATATGGGCTGTTGAAGCACATGCCGGGAGAACCTTCATTGTTGTGCCTGGAGATATTGCGAGGCCAGCTGATGTTTTTGCTGCGCCTGAGGAAATTGAGACCACAAGGGCGACTGCATCAGTCGCGCCTGAAGAAAATGCTCCTCCTTCACCCTCTGCAGAAACAGTGAAATCATCAAGTGTGAAGATCATCAACCTTCCTTCAGCATCAGAAGAGAAGAAAACCAAGGCTACAGAGAAAAGGCACTAAAAAGAAAATCATCAACTTTAGATTCCTCAGCAGTGAAGAAATTAAAGACACTGCCAACTTCTTCAACAGAACCGTTTGATGCAACTCCTATCAGTTCCATGCCAGCCTACGAAATTGTGGCATTTGGTGTTGACTATGTCATCCCAAATGATGATCAAGAAGAAAAGGATCCATCTACTACTACCTCAGAGCAGATTGATGAAGAAAGTGAAGTGGAAGCAAATGCTTCAACTCCAAAGGTACCATCGCCCCAGCCTCAGTTGACTGCTAAAGAGGCCGGCGTCGAAGAAATTGATGAGGAAGTGGACATTGGAATCACAACACCCATTATCAATGATGAATATTGGGACGCTTCTCACCCAAATTCCCAATGACCACCCCTTTGTCACAGATTCCTCAGTCACCAGCCAAGACTGAAGAAATTCATACAGGATCTAATGACTTGGCTGCAACTGCCATTAAAGAAATTCCAGCTGCATCAGCTGAAGAAATTGTTGCTCCAACTACCACTGAGGGAACTGCTGTACAAATTCCTCAGTCTGAAGATGTTCCTCCTATGCCTATGGAGATTGTGGGCCGCTTCGAGCCAAACCTTCATCCGAAGCCACGAATGCCATTCAAAGGCTTAAAGCGCCCCAAATTCATCAAGACCAATTCCTTCAATGCGCACATTTTCTTCGATGGACCCAATCCATATGACTCTGCAAGAGACGGTCGCACCAGATTCTGGACTCCTACACAGATAACTATTATGCACCAGTGTTGTTTGACAAGAAGAAAGTCTTCGAGCACCATCAAATTCCTCATGCGGATATGGAAACAATCCCATCCTTCACAACGGTGCTCGCAGTTCTTCACGATGCAGGAATTCTTCCGTTCTATGTGGATATATGCAATTGGAATGAAGAGCTAATTCTTCAATTCTATGCCACCTTGCACATGAGAGCTCTAAAGAAGGAGAAGTTGAGGGAGTCATGAAGAACATGCTATTCAACAGCATTCATGGGATTCCAATCAACTACCACGATTTCTTCATGAGCACTTTGGCCAATGCAGCATTAGCCCCATTTGAATTGAAGCCTTATGCTCCCTGGATCATGAAATTGATCAGATCAAGGTCTTCAATTCCCTTCAAGGCTAACTTCCAAAATCACTTCGGCTTTCTGCATCTGATTGAAGTCCTCAAGAACACAATTGTCTCAATTGAAGGAAAAGGCAAAGCTGTCATTGATGAAGGTACTCGTCCATTGGATGGTCAGTTTCGCAAAGCTGCATCTTACTCCACCAATGATGACATTGCTACCCAGGACTCTGCTAGAAAAGCCTCAGTGCAAAAGCCTCGAGAGTCTGCCCCTCGTGTGATGACTGATCGTGAGCTTATCATAAGTCTTCAATAGAAGGTTGATCGCAATCACAAGTGGGTGAAGCATAAGTTTGCTTCAATTCTTCAGAACATGACTGTGATGCAGAACTCTGTGAGGAAAAATCACTACTATGTGCATGAAATCTTCGATCGCGCATGGGCCATTCTCGCACATCTCAAAACTCCTGAGGAACTCAAGGACATGGACATTTAGTAGAACTTTGAATGGTCTCATCCTCCTTAGAAGAAATTCAAGAAAGTACAAGTTCCTCAACTAGTTACAAGTTCATATTCTTCATCGCGTGAAATGGATGAAGCTGAGGATATTGACGACACTGCGGTAGGCCCTGCATCGACAAGCGACCCCGACAATGCTAGCGCTCCTCCGTCACCATCAAGATGAAATTCTTCAAGGGGCGTTAGTCCTCAGTTTTCATCCCTTTTGGTCTTTGATGACAAAGGGGGAGAAAATTTGAGTTAGTCTTCAAGAGGGTCTGTATATATGGGCTGTTTTTGTTTAAGTCACAACTCCCGCTCTTCTGAAGCTTTTGTTGGTTGAATTGTAAACTTAAGTCCGATGGTGGTGTGACTCTTTTGAACTTCTTTTCATATGCTTAATTCCTCAAGCACCTTACTGCATGCATGCTTAATTTCGTCAGACACCATTTTCATCATGCATTTCAAATTCTTCATATCATATGTTAAATGCATGTATGAATTACAAGATATAGGGGGAGTTCTCCATGTTTTTAACCTGCCATTTGCATTTGCAGTCCAAAGCAAATTCCTCAAATATGCACATCTTCAGGGGGAGTTCTTCTATATCTTGCAATCAAATTCCTCAAACTTAGTAATTACACTTCACATGTTTATCCCCGTTGAAAACTTAACCTATTTGTGATCAATCACCAAAAAGGGGGAGACTGTAAGTGCATCTAGTTCCCCTTAGTGATTTTTGTGTATTGATGACTTATAGGTTAAGGAACTAATGTGTTTGGGAGTGTACACGGGCTCTATAAGTCGATCAGGAGTTTGATATGTTTGGAGGTTATCGACCCCTAAAAATGTATGTCTTCAACTAAAGACTTTGGTGAAGATTTTGCTGAAGACTTTGGTATTCACTAAAGACTTTGAAAATGAAAAAGATGGTGTGATCTTGAAGATATGGACGAGGACTATGAAGTGCGAAGACTTTTGTTTTCTTAGTTTCATTTCCTTTCTTTGAGTCATAGGAAACACTGTACAATTAAAGGGGGCCAAGGTAATACTAAGGAAAATTTCCAACTGATGCTCAACTCCAAAAGCCTCAACCTATCCAATCCTTCGAGTGAAGCCTTTGGAAATATCTTTTAGTTCAGTCAAGTTCTTCAGTGACAGAGATGATGTTCTTCTGGTCTCTGATGAAATTGATCTGACTTAGGAGTTAGGATTTCGCTAGTGCGAATTGCCTACAAGTGAGGAACATGATAAGCCTGAGGACTCTCATAGTTTGAAATTCCGACCGTTGTTGTGCTTAGCGCCAGCTGTCCCCAATCATCTTATCCACCTAACGGTCATATCATTGGGGGGATTTATGTCTTATCATGTCAGGTTGCACCCTGGCTATAAATAGCCGCTCCCCACAACCACTAGTTGGTTGGCTGCTCTGAGAGAGAACTAACAGTTGTCATTTGAGAGCAACCCATCCTCCGAAGACTTTCAGGGAAAATCATCAGTGAGGAAAAACCCAAACCCAAACCACCAAACTCAAAGTGATTGAGCATCACTGAAGAGATTGTTCCTATGTGGAACTGACACTCGTTACCTTTGAAGACTGTGTATGTTCCAGATGGTTAGGCGTAATGGTCTAGTGCATCCTGCAGTCAATTGAGGATCACGGAGTGACCTTGGTCTAGAGCATCCAACAGTCAATTGTGCATCCTGGGGTGACCAGTTTGTGAGGGTTTTGGAAGTCTACCCTGAAGACTTATCACGAGTGTTGGTCGAGGACTTTGTGACCTTAGCTCAAGGAGACTACAGTAAGGACTATGTGTCCTGGGACTGTGTGTCCTCTTGTTTAAATACAAGGCTCCTCCCAACCAGACGTACAACTATCACAACAGTTGGAACTGGGTCATCAAACCATTGTCTTCATCGAGCTAGCCGGTTCTATTTCATCAACCCTTTCTTTTCCTCATATACCTCTTGACGAAATTGATCTTTATTGTTTGAAGAACTTGACTGAAGACTTTCACAATTTCCTCACCTCAAATTCTTCAAGTTACCTTGTTCCTCACCTACTTATCTCGTATCATGCTACTTGTAATCTGAGCATGTTTTATTTCATCATGATGACTATGTTGTCACTATGTTTCTCATTCACTTGATTACTTATTCCGCTGCTAGTAATTCATCACATTCCAAATTCCTCAAGTTGAAATTCCTTAGGTGATGAATTTGTAAAAATTGCCTATTCACCCCCCTCTAGTCGATATAACGCTCTTTCAGGCCCGTTCGGAGAGGACCGACCATATCCTAACCCCATACAGCAAACGGCCAAATCAGTGGAATAGTCTTCAAGGTGGACGCGGGCTTATGTGACAAGTTTGCGTAAAACTGGCATCCTTCGCAGTGTTGAACAATTTCCTTAGCCATTTCGTTGGCGTGCGGCTTGGAGAAACCAGCTCGGTATGCTGTGGCAACAATCATCCAAGAGGACGCATGATGACCACAGGTCTCCGAGTGAATTTCTTCAAGAATCAGTTGGCCTTCCTCAGGAGAGATGCACCGTTGAGTTACGCCGGTTATGCTTTGTCTATAAAGTTGTCCATCCATGACAGTAAAGGCCTTGGACCTGCGGACGATTTGTTGAGCTTCGACCTCGTCTTCCCGAAGTTCTTGCCTCAGTATGTATGCAATATATGCCACTGTCCAATCGGGCGTAATCACAAGAATCTCCATGACCAGATCTATGACTCCTAGGACATCAACCTCAGTCAGGCTGGAGGCACTTATTGCTTGTGGGGGATCTTCAGTGAAGGGATCCTCTTGCACCGAAGGAGAATCTAGGTGTTCCAAAAACACATTGCTCGGTACAGGCCTCCAAGTGGATCCGATCTTTGCTAAATCATCAGCTGACTGATTCTTCACTCAAGGAATATGCTGGAGTTTCAACCATTCAAATTTCTTCTCAAGCTTTCTCATTGCATGGCAATATCAAGTCATGGCAGGGTTCCTAACATCCCACTCCTTCATCACCTGATTAACCACCAAATCTGATTCACCCTATAACATCAGGCGTCGAACGCCGAGTGAGATCGCCATACGTAACCCATAGAGGAGTGCGTCGTATTCAACTTCATTATTGGAGGAATCAAAGTGAATATGGAGGACATAACTGAGACTTTCACCCTTTGGAGATACCAATACTACACCAGCACCAGACCCGTTCAACATCTTAGATCCATCAAAGAACATAGTCTAGTGCGTCGAGTGGATTTGAGTTGGCTGCAGCTGTTCTATCCACTCGAACATGAAGTCATTAAGCGCTTGAGATTTGATTGCCTTCTTTGATTCAAACTTGATATAAAACTAGAGGAGCTCAATAGCCCATTTGGCCACTCGACCAGTCGCATCTCAATTGTTGAGGATCTCAAACAATGGAGCATCACTAACGACCGAGACTGAGTGATCTCGGAAGTAGTGTGCCACCTTCTTCGCTGATAGATATATACAATAGACGAGCTTCTGGTAATGAGGGTACCTTTTCTTTGAAGGAGTCAACACTTCAGAGATATAGTTAATGTCTACTACACAACCTTCTTCTTGTAGACTCGTGTTGGTCCTCCAAGCGCAGAGTTTTGTAGGACAGTAGCAAATTTCCCGCAAGTGGATGACCTAAGGTTTATCAATCTGTGGGAGGCATAAGATGAAGATGGTCACTCTCAAACTACCCTGCAACCAAATAACAAAAAGTCTCTTGTGTCCTCAACACACCCAATACAATGGTAAATTGTATAGGTGCACTAGTTCAGCGAAGATATGGTGATACAAGTGTAATATGGATGGTAGATATAGGTTTTTGTAATGTGAAATATAAAAACAGCAAGGTAACTAATGATAAAACTGAGCACAAACGGCATTGGAATGCTTAGAAACAATCTCTAGGGTTCATACTTTCACTAGTGCAAGTTCTCTCAACAATACTAACATAGTTAAATCATATGTAAATCCCTCACGTGTGACAAAGAGTTCACTCCAAAGTCACAAATAGCGGAGAACAAACGAAGAAGTTATTGTAGGTTATGAAACCACCTCAAAGTTATCTTTTCCGATCAATCTTATGAGCTATCCCTATAAGTGTCATGAACAACCCTAGAGTTCATACTAAAGTAACACCTTAAGATAGACACCAACCAAAACCCTAATGTCACCTAGATACACCAATGTCATCACGAGTACCCACGGGCTTGATTATATGATATACATCACACAATTTCAGATTCATCATGTTCAATCCAACAGAAATAACTTCAAAGAGTGCCCCAAATTTTCTGCTGGAGAGTCAAGACGAAAACATGTGCCAACCCCTATGCATATATTCCCAAGTTCATGGAACCCACAAGTTCATCACCAAACATACATCAAGTGGATCAATAGAACATCCCATTGTCACCAACGATATCCCATCACAAGACCTATATCAAGTTCTCTCAAATCCTTAAAGACTCAATCAGATAAGAAAACTTCAAAGGGAAAACTCAATTCATCAAAAGAAGATATAGAGGGGGAAAACTCCATATGATTCACGTATATCAATAAAGCTCGCGATACATCAAGATCGTTCCATCTCAAGAACATGAGAAAGAGAGAGATCAAACACATGTCTACTAGTACATACCCTCAGCCCCGACGGTGAACTACTCCCTCCTCGTCATGAAGACCGCCGGGATGATGAAGATTGCCTCAAATGATGGTTTCTCCCTTCGGTAGGGTGCCAGAAGGGGCTCCCGATTGATTTTTCGTGGATACAAAAGCTTGCGATGGCAGAACTCATGATCTAGGTTTCTTTCTAGAGGTTTAAGTATTTAAAGGAATTTTTTGTGTCTGTCTCACATCATGGGGGTGCTCGAGGAGTCCACAAGCCACAGGTGCGCGACCTAGGGGGCAGTCGCGCCCAGCAGGCTTGTGGCCTCCTCATCCACTTCCTAGCCCAACTCTTCGCTCCAGAATTTTTTATATTTTCCAAAATTATTCTTCTTAAATTTTCATCCCATTATGAGGACTTTTATTTCTGCACAAAAACAACACCACGATAGTTCTCCTAAAAACATCGTCAGTCCGGGTTAGTTTTCTAATAAAATCATACCAAACTCATATTGAATTAGTGTAAACATGTCATGTATACTTCATAAATTAAAGATACGTTGGAGACATTTAGCATCCCCAAGCTTAATTCCTGCTCGTCCTCGAGTAGGTAAATGATAAAAGAAATAATTTATGAAGTGTGAATGCTAGCATAGTGCATAAATTTGATCAATGATAGTTCCAAACGTCTTTTCTAGCATCATTATATATCATAAGCAGTAGCTCATCTCATAAAACTTCTCATGATCAAGTATCAAGCTATTCACATGTTAAAGTATAGACTAGCAAGTTTCTTGAAAACTAACAAACTATGCTTTAAGCCACCAAACAATTGCAATTCATCTCATTTTCAGGAAGGGTCTGTGTAAGAGCTTTGATTTAGCAAATTCCACATACTCAAATATCATATAGTCTTCCATCATTCCTAACACTCAAAGAATATTGTTAGAAGAAATGGCATCCGTCGAGCACAGAGAAACATAGGGGCTTAAAGTTTTGTCTCCCAACTTATTTATCATATAGATAATTGTCAACAATAATAATTCATGATCAAATATATTTGAATGGCCATATATGCTTGGATCTTTCCCCACCACATGACGCTTGCCAAGAGAAAAACGAAAAATATAGGAAGTGGTGAAGATCACCATCACTCTTGTATTAAGGTAAGTACTTGAAAGTAAAAGATAGGAACTTCACAGAGGGAAGCATCGATTTGCAGAGATGCCAGAGCTCGAGCTTTTTAAAACAGAGATGAATAATAATTTCGAGCGGTATGCTTTCATTGTCAACATAACAACCAAGAGATCTCGGCATCGTCCATGATAGATACATTATAGGCAGTTCCCAAACAGAATGGTAAAGTTTTTACTCCCCCTCCATCAATCAATCACACTCCACGGCGAGCCGAATCGACGGGTACTGTCCATACAAACAACAAACTTGGGGGAGTTTTGTTTCATTATATTTTGATTTGATTTTAGAGCATGGAACTGGGCATCCCGAATACCAGCCACTTTCTTGTGAATGATAGTGAATAAACACATATCGTGAGAATAACCCACATAGAATGGAAGATACTGACAGCCCCTAGTCATTATATGAGCGATTCAGGCATACAAAACAGAATATTATTTGATGGTTTAGAGGTTGGCACATGCAAATTTACTTGGAACGGCAGGTAAATACCGCATATAGGTAGGTATGGCGGACTCATATGGAACAACTTTTGGTTTAAAGGTTTTTGGATGCACAAGTAGTATTTCTACTTGGTGCGGAAGTTTTGGCTAGTATGAGGTGGAAGCAAGCACCACATGTTGGAGGATCCATAACAATATAACTTCTATACAAATATACCCTAGCATAACTCATTATGTTGTCTTGCTTGTCCAACTTCAACTAATTGGCTCGAGTTTGAAAATAATTAATGGGGCTCACAATCATAGAAGATGTCGAAGATAGTATAATTATATGTGAAATTTCTCTTCCTTCAATATTCTTTCATGAATTGTTCAAGTGACCAATGCGGTGTTTGCTAACTTTCAATAAATTTTAACACCTGTACTTCTTATATGCGAAGTCATTACTCCCCATGGGATAAGCATATAAAACATATATAATTTCATATTTATTATATTCAATTCATTCAACCATTTACTCATAGTATATAAGTGAAGCACGAGAGTAAATGTCAAAACTACTCCAAAACATATAAGTGAAGATCAATGAGTAGTCAAACAATTAAGTAGCTATGTGAACACTTTATATCTCTCTCTAAATAAAGATTTTAGATCTGATTATTTTATTTAAATATTAAGAAAAATAAAAATAGCACTCCAAGAATAGGATGCATCATGTGAACAAATAAAAATTTAGGATCAACATAGGCTAACGGATAGTTGACGAAGATAGGTGGGATGCGTAGCATCGTCAAGCTTAGATGCTTGAGAATTCATGAAATATTTACTTGGGGTGCCTTTGGCATCCCCAAGCTTGATATTTTGTATCTTATTTAATCCTCTCATATCCCGGTTTCACCTATTCTCAAGAACTTCATCCACACAAAACTGAAAAAGAACTCGTGAGATAGGTTAGTACACATAAGAATAAATCAACACTTCATGTACTACCAATACAAGTTGAAAGATAATTTAAAACATAATATACTGTTTATTACCATTTCCACAATCTATATCAACAAATATAGGCTATGGAAACTATAGGACAAGTAGATAACAAAACGATGACAACAATCTGTCCAAACAGAACAGTCTGTAGCAATCTATTAAACCAGTGTACTTATGTAACTCACAAAATTATGAAAATTTATAAAATGCTATAAAATTTATATTAAAACACTTTGTACAAAGTTCAGAAGCTTTCCATGTTCTTGTAAAATATGAAAATTCAAACACTACAACAGAAGTTCCTGGTTTTACCCAGCACATATCAAACATGCAATGCAAGCATCCTAAGCCAATTCTTGGAAATTTTATTGAAAAATAATATTATGAATAACAACTAACAGAAAAAAACAAAATAAAATGACGCTCCAAGAAAAAATCATATTATGTGACAAGTAAAAATATATCTCCAAGTAAGATATACCGATAGTGTTGAAGACGAAAGAGGGGATGCCTTCCGAGGAATCCCCAAGCTTAGGTGCTTGAGTACTCCTTGGATATTATCTTGGGGCTGCCTTGCGCATCCCAATCTTAGTTTCTTGCCACTCCTTGTTCTCCTCATGTCAGTGTCTCACCCAAAGCTTGAAAACTTCAATCACACAAAACTTAACGGAACTTTGTGAGAAGGGTTAGTGTAATAAATAAAGATCATTCAATTAGGTATTGTCAAGTCAATATTCATAATTTTTCTCACATAATAACTACTGAATTATATAATTCCCATAATTTGTATCACTGAATATAAACTATGGAAACACTAAAACAAGCAAACTATGCATGCAAAACAGAATCTATCAAAAACAGAACAGTCTGTAAAGATCTGAATGATCACTGTACTTCCCTGACTCTAAAAATTCTGAAAATTTTGGACATATCACAGAATTTTCATAGAAATGTTCTGTAGAAATTTAAGAATTTTTGACTCTCCATTAAAATCATATAATTCATATACTGGAAGCAAAACTTTCTGCTTTTGCACAGAATCAAACAAACAAGTATCCACACTATCCCAAAGGCTTTACTTGGAACTTTATTGAAATAAAAGACACAAAACATGATTAATACAGTAGATTAATCATGCGAACACATAAAAATAGAAGGTAAAAGTGTTGGGTTGTCTCCCAACATGCCATTTTCTTTAACGCCTTTTAGCTAGGCATGATGATTTCAATGATGCACGTATAGGAATAATAATTGAAACATGCAAAAGAGCATCATGAATCTCATGACAAGCACATTTTAAGTCTAACCCACTTACTATGCATAGGGATTTTTTATAAAACAATTTATGGGAGCAAGAATCAATAGGAAGGCGAAACAAGCATAACTTCAAAACCTTGAACACATATAGAGGAAACTTGATATTATTGCAATTCCTACAAGCGTATGTTCCTCCCTCATAATAATTTTCAGTAGCATCATGAAGGAATTCCACAATATATCCATCACATAAAGCATTATTTTCATGATCAACAAGCATAGAAATTTTACTACTCTCCACACAAGAAAATTTCTTCTCACTCATAATAGTGGGAGCAAACTCAACAAAATAACTATCACGAGAAACTTGGTTGACATACCCACATTCAATATTAAAATCAAGATGAGAAGCTTCATGGTTATTATCACTCTTTATAGAATACATTTCATCATCATAATCATCATATATAGGAGGTATACCATCATCATAATAGTTTTGATCATCAAAACTTGGGGGACTAAAAATATCATCTTGATTAAACATAGAATCCCCAAGCTTGTGGCTTTGCATATCATTAGCATCATGGATATTCAGAGAATTCATACCAAGAACATTGCAATCATGCTCATCACTCAAATATTTAGTGCCAAACATTTTAAGAACTTCTTCTTCTAACACTTGAGAGCAATTTTCCTTTCCATCATTTTCACGAAAGACATTAAAAAGATGAAGCATATCAGGCAACCTCAATTCCATATTTTTTTGTAGTTTTATTTTATAGAATAAACTAGTGATAAAATAGGAAACTAAAAGATTCAATTACAAGATCTAAAGATATACCTTCAAGCACTCACCTCCCCAGCTACGATGCCAGAAAATAGCTTCATGTCTACTACACAACCTTCTTCTTTGTAGCGACCCGACCTGGAAAGTTCAAGCCTTTGTGTGTTCTATGCCATCCCTGGATCAGTATGCTGGCATACACAGTACATCAATGTATATATCAAAGTGCAACCACATGTAATTAATGTAAAACTGATATATACCTTAAAATCTCAGCGGAAGCAGTCAACGGGAGTGGAGTCCCAAAAAACACCAACTGCAGGTTGAGTGTAGACCGTAACCCTGAATCGTACTCTTACTCGTCGAAGAAAGTATCTTCAACATGAGACGTTGCAGCCGTGTAGGTCAGCATTTTGAATATGCCGGCAAGTCACAAAAGAGGGGGGTGAAAAATAATCATCTATACTATATGCATATATGGAAGGTGGGGCTATAAATTCAAGTTTTATGTAAAGAAAATTTTTCCTACAATAAGAGAGGGCAAAACATAAGTTATTACTGCGATGTTGATTGATTAATGAGATGGTTCCACCAACCAATTCTCATATCCAAGTTGTCATTAATACGAACATCATTATAATTCTTTGTGTTGAGAATTCCAGATAGTTTCAGTTCCTTTGGCTCAAGTTGTCCATGCCCGTCGACATGGCTAATTGATTAGGTTTGATTACTTTGAGGAGTTTTGCACATGTTCCCCACAAGATTTGATCGCCTCCGTTAGATTCCTCGCACTCCAGGGTGTTTGAGGAATGGATGATCAAAACATGGTCTTCTAAGGGGTTCCTCTGAGACTCTGTCGGTGCCCATCCTTTGCTACCGTTCTTCTATATCTCGTAGCATCACCTGTCCAGGGTTACCACAATATCTAACCAAGCCAGAGCCCATAATGGCTTGTGGCTGTGCAGGTAAGCCTTGGGTCTTGAAGCATCCATCCATCTCTTTGTTCCTGGGTGGACCTTTCAGCGTGAATACTAGCACTTCTCCAAAACCACCTAGGCTAACCACTAGCTTCTCTAGGGCGCCGTTCAACCATCATCCACCCAGAGGTATGTTGAAAACTTGGAGTCTTGAAGTCTTGATCATCATGTAGGTATTTTAATTATTATCTCACAACTCTCATGAATCACACAACCAACCCTGTCTACTAATAGCATAGCAAAATTAAATCAACGTTTCCTAGGGCCAAAGTGTCAAAGGGGTTGAGGGGTGCCTACCTGTAGCGACCTGACCTGAAATGTCGAATCTCCGATGTTTCTGTACCATCCCAAGATCATTCTAGTACACACACGGCACATCAATGTATATATGAAAGGGAAATCACACAGCATTAATTAATCGAAATCTCATATCGAGTTCTTTATTACAATAAGAATTACAATAAAGTGGCTGAAGGCCAATTCATGAGAATAACTAATCTTGCGGAAGCTTCAAAGGTAGTTGAGTCCATCTGACTCCAAGGGCATCTCACCGAGCGTAGAGCGTATCCTCACTCCTGGTCAGAAAAGTACACTGCAACATAATTACTACAATGTTGGTTGATTAATGGGATGGTTCCACCAACCAATTCTCATACCCAAGTTGACATTAAAACCCACATCAATTTAATTATTTGTGTTGAGAGTTCCAAATAGTTTTAATTCCTTTGGCTCAAACTGTCCATGACCGTGGACACGGCTAATTGATTAGGTTTGGGTACTCTGTAGAGTTTTGCACATGTTCCCCACAAGATTTGATCGCCTCCGTTGGATTTCTCACACTTCAGGACGTTTGAGAAACGGATGACCAAAACATGGTCTTCTAAAGGGTTTCCCCAAGACTCTGTTAGTGCCCATCCTTTCCTACCATTCTTCTAGATCTCGTAGCACCGCCTGTCTAGGGTCACCACGATATCCAACCAAACCAGAGCCCATAATGGCTTGTGGCTGTGCAGGTAAGCCTTGGATCTTGAAGCATCCATCCATCTCTTTGTGCCTAGGTGGACGTTTCCACATGAATACTGGCACTTCTCCAGCATCATCTAAGCTAACCACTGGTTTCTCCAGGGCATCGTTCAACCATCATCCACCCAGAGGTATGTTGAAAACTCGGAGTCTTGAAGTCTTGATCATCTTGTAGGTCTTGAAATTATTAACTCACAACTCTCATGAATCACACAACCAACCCCATCTACTAATAGCATAGCAAAATTTAAATCAACGTTTCCCGGGGCTAATGTGTCAAAGGGTTGAGGGGTGCCTACCACATGATACTACAACAAGTAACCAAGTTTCCAAATTACATACTTTGCATGCAATTGGGGAGATGGTAGTACTAATGCAATAAAACGTAGGTATATATTGTCAAAGTGACTTGCCTTGCTGACAATCCTCGTATTCAAGTGACTCTAGATAACAAGCTTCGCACTCTGAATGATCTAATGAATCAAACAAGAGCACGCCATAAGCATAAACAAAAATACAATTCATACAATAGCAATGTAAACAAATACTTCAACAAACAAAGGCACAATCAAAAGGAATAATCACTCAACGTATCAGGCTCTAAAACTGTTGGTGTCAAAACTCTACTAAGACATAACAAGTCAAAAATATTGTTTTGAACAACTAGGCATCTAGATAACAGAAAAGTAAATATAAAATTTTATTTGAAACAGAAAGTATTTCATTATTAAGATTTTGTGCAAAAAGAGTTACTACAAAACTTTTTTTTAAACAATATACATGGTGAAAACAAGATGTACCTTTTCAAACTATAGCACAAAACAAATTAAAAAAATATTAACAAAAAATAATACACCTAATGTTGAATCAACAGAACCTAATGAAATCTAAAAACAAATGTTAAACTTATTCAGTTTCAAATTAAATTAAAAAAATTAAAATAACTACACTACATTAAGAACCAAACAGATTCTGTTTTTGTTAAAAAGATTAAACAAATGCATTCTAAAAAAAATTCAAACTATGTAGGATGATAGGTCTAACTAATACAAAACAGTGGCAAAAAAAATTCATACAAAAATACATCTTTAAACTCTAGTTATTCAGATTTAGTAATTTAAACTAATTTGATTAGATTCAAAATTTAAAGTCCAATTTTCAAATCTAAGCATACATTCATAAGGTACAACAAATTTGTGAACTAATGCAAAAAGAATCAACTAAAAACACCAAATATTTTAAAAGATATGATAAAAACAAAAACAAAATACATTCTGTTTTCTAAAACAGAAAAGAAAAAGAAAAACTTTCTACCGATCGGACAGGGTCTACGTGGCATGCTGTGATTGGCCGTGAGGGTGTGCGTGCGAGAGCTAGCGAGCGGTTGTCCGAGACTTAACACGTACCGGTTCGAGGTTTTAAGTGATCTAATCTCGCGTGTTGGGTTGGGATCGGACGGTTACGGCGAGGTGCGGTGACTTACAATGGTGGGGGTCGGGGTTCCGGCGAGGTCGACGGTGGCCGGGGACGGAGGTGCTTGGGGACGAGGGTGCAGTGGTCGGGGGCAGCGTCCGGAGGCTTCAAACGGCGGTGGCGAGGCTCCGGCGTCGATTGATGGCGTCGGAGGGGGCTGGGGGTGAGTGTGGCGATGGGCACGAGCTCGGGGAGGTCCGGTTGGGTGCCGAACTCCGGCGAGGTCTGGGGCAGCGCTCCGGCGAGGGAAGAGAGGGTTTCGGGTGGGGAACGAATAGTGGAGGGTCGGGGATTTATATAGGGGCGGTGCGGTGGTCAGGGAGGGCATGAGGGGCGAGATCCGCGGAGAGGGATCTCCGGCGACGGCGGTCGGGCGTGGGGAAGGGGATGAGCGCGCTGACGCCGCGGTCGGACGATGGGTCCCGCATGTCAGTGAGGGTGGGAGGCGTGGTTAGCGCGTCGGTGGCCGACCCAGAGTAGTTTCGGGAATTAAAGACTGTGGGTCGGCCCGTTTCTATTTAAAACGTTTCCTTTTCTATTTCCAGCGCAGTAAAAACTCTTTTAATGCATTCAAAACATTTCCAAACATAGGAAATATATATATATATCAAAATGACCAGGAGAATTAATGCTATTTAATGAACATTTTTCCTCTGTCATATTGAATATCTTTTTAAAATTTATTTTCAGAAAAATGCCTAATTGATTTTAAATCCTTTTGAGATAAACTTTCAAATTACCCCCTGGTTTTATTGCTCAAATATTTCACCAAGATGCCCCAGGTGTGGAGTGTCATGTTACTCCCCTCTTTCTTTGAACATTTCCAAAGGTTTTCAAATAGGTGAAACAAATATATGGGAAAATTGAAATGGGCCTTTCAAAAAATCAAAAGAAGCACTTCAACAAATTCAATACATTCAAACGAAATGATGAAGATGCATAGCTATATTTCATAACATTCCAAAATGAGATTTTTGGGATGTGGTTTTAATGTCAACTTGGGTATGAGAATTGGTTGGTGGAACCATCTCATTAATCAACCAACATTTTAGTAATTATGCCTTTGCCCTCTCTTGTTGTAGGAAAAATTGGCTTTATGCAAAAACTTACTCCCCCCACCTGCCTTATATGCATATAGACTAGATGATTACTTTACCCCCTCTTTTGTGTCATTGCCGGCATATTCAATATGCTGACTTACACGGCTGCAACGTATCATGTTGCAGAGTACTTTTCCGACCAGGAGTGAGGATACGCTCTACGCTCGATGAGATGCCCTTGGAGTCAGATGGGCTCAACTACCTTTGAAGCTTCCGCAAGATTAGTTATTCTCATGAGTTGGCCTTTAGCCACTTTATTGTAATTCTTATTGTAATAAAGAACTCGATATGAGATTTCGATTAATTAATGATGTGTTATTTCCCTTTGATATATACATTGATGTGTCGTGTGTGTACCAGCATGATCTTGGGATGGTACAGAAACACCGGAGATTCGACCTTTCAGGTCGGGTCGCTACAGAAATGGTATCACACCACACGCTAACCGTACGACATAACCTCTAGGATTGGAAAAGCCTTAGGATTTATTTCTCTTTTGTCTTTTAAATTCTTATACTCTCACCTACTCGTTTCTGACTTCCCTCCGATTTATTTCAAAATTTATAGATGGCCACCTTCATCCCAGTTTTGATCACGGAGTTTTGCCAGCCTGACGCGACGATGCCCTTTGGCAAGGAGCTAATGAGGATCGTCAGGGACGTAAGGATTGCCTTGCCAAGCATCACCAGGACTCCTAAGATGTCTTTTCCACAAGACGGACGCTACAGGATCGAGGTGCACGTCCCCGGAAAGACCTTTGGAAATCGTAAGGAACCCATCGACTTCAAGTTTGTGGCACCCAGCTGGATACTTGGGAGAGACATGGCAATTCATCGCGCCCTTGGACATATTCAGGAGGAATACAGGGGTGGACCCATTTCATCAGGACTCAGTGTGGTTTGTCATAGGGATGCCAATGGAAATATCATAACCACTCCCACTGAAGACACCACCATTTCCTATATCCAGACTTTGGAGACGCACATCAGGACCTTGGAGCTTCGAGTACGTGCCGACACGAAGACGATCAAGGGACTGATGAACCGCGAGATTGACCTCGAAGCTGACCTATGGGAAGCCAAGTACGAGCATGAGTATGAAGTGAAGGATCTCTTAGAGAGGATCGATAAGCTGAACACCCGCATTGCAACTCTGGAGGAACATATGGACATGGGTGAAAATCTTCATCCAGAAGGAGACATGGCTCCTTTGATCAGCAATGATGATGACTATGAGGAGTGCACCATCGGAGGAGGGCAATTCACCATGTACTTTTGAGGAGAACTTTAGTTATGCCCCCATGTATCTTTATTTCCGTCGTTAAAGCGTAGTTCGATGCTTAGTTTGAATTGGAGAGTTGTATCTCTATGTTTGAACTTTGAGTTGAATAAATGAATGAGTGTTCGGTGTGATATGTTTGTTGCATTACATATGGGTAGTGAATTTCCATTTAGGTCCTTCTATTCTAATTCTCACCCCTCTGAAAACAGCAAGATGCCTCCATGACGTGAGCCCGACTTCACTTTCCCGCCGGAACTCACACAACTTCTCCAGCAGCAGAACGCCCTGATGCAGCTGTTGATTCAGAATCAGACCAACAACCACCCTCCACCTCCAGGCGACAACCTCACCCGTTTTCTGAGGCTTAATCCATCAAGTTTCTCCAGCAGCACTGAGCCCATTGTGGCAGATGATTGGCTTCGCAAGATGGAGAGTGAGCTCACCATCGTGGGATGCACTGAGGTTGAAAAGGTGCGCTTAAATGCCGCCCATCAACTGGAGGGACCAGCAGCTTCATGGTGGGAGAACTACACCACCACATACCCCATTGCTGGTGTGACTTGGGAGTAGTTCAAGCTAGCTTTCCGCACCACTCATGTCTCAGCTGGAGCCATGAGTCTGAAGAAGCGTGAGTTTCGCAACTTACGCCAGGGGAACCGTTCCGTGGCCCAGTATGTGGATGATTTCAGCACGTTGGCTCGTTATGCACTAGGAGATGTGGCCAATGATGCAGCCAAACAGGAGAAGTTCTTGGAAGGACTCAATGATGAGTTGAGCGTGCAGATGATGGTGGCTACTTTCAGCAACTACCAGGAGCTGGTAGACAAGGCCCTCATCCTGGAGGGGAAGCAGCAATAAATCGGGAACCGCAAGAGGAAGTATGCATAGGGGAAGTCTAACTCTGGAGCTCAACAGAAGCCCCGCTACTCCTCGTACTCAGGAAATACCGGATCAGGGACTGGTAAGTATGGAGGACACACTCATCCCGTGCATGACCATGGAGGCCATAACCATGGAGGAAATGGGAATAATCATCCCAACAATGGCAACTTCAAGAATGGTAATGGAAGTGGGAATGGCAAACAACACCGTCCCGCTCCAGCTCAGAAGGATCTGAACCATATCACCTATTTCAAGTGCCAGAAGACAGGGCACTATGCCACTGAATGCCCTCAGAACAAGCAAGGAAATGGAAACGGCAACAACACGGCAACTCCGCAGCTAAGAAGCCAAATCCTTTTCCTCGTGCTCAAGTGAACCACCTTGATGTGGAAGAACTCTATGATCAGCCCGAGACTGTGGTTGGTAAGTTTTTATTGAATTCACGTTCAGTTACAGTCATTTTTGATTCTGGTGCAACACATTCATTCATATCAAGGGTAGTTGTGGAAAAGTATGGTTCACCCACCAGAACCCTTAGTCAGCCCATTAAGGTCAATTCCCCACGAGGTATGATGATGGAAGGGATAGGATGCCACGCCTTAAAACTCCACATAGGAAACCATGTTTTCCTACCGACCTCATCGTCTTAGAATCCCAGGGATTGGATGTAATCCTAGGCATGGATTGGATGACCAAGTATGAAGGAAACCTTGATTGCCCTAGCAAGTCTATTTCACTCACCACTCCGGAGAACAAGAGGATTAAGTATGTATCCCGACGCACACAGATGAGTGCTCGGTCAAATTCCCTCACAAGAGTTGTTCAGGAGGAAGTGCCGGTTGTACAAGACTTCCCAGATGTATTCCCAGAGGAATTACCAGGCATGCCACCAGATAGGGAGATTGAGTTTCTGATAGAGCTACTACCAGGAACCGCTCCAATTTCCAAGAGACCCTATCGGATGCCCGCAAATGATTTACTAGAAATCAAGAAATAGATTAAGGAGCTATTGGATAAGGGATATATTCGCCCAAGTTCTTCACCTTGGGGAGCCCCAGTTCTTTTGGTGGAGAAGAAAGATAAAACCTTGAGGATGGTGGTCGATTATCGTGCATTGAACGAGGAGACTATCAAGAATAAGTACCCTCTGCCGATGATTAATGACCTATTTGATCAGCTAGTAGCCGCCAAAGTATTCTCCAAGATCGATCTTCGATCAGGGTATCATCAACTGAAGATTCGTGAACAGGATATACCCAAAACAGCCTTCACCACAAGGTATGGTTTGTATGAGTATACAGTCATGTCCTTTGGTTTGACTAATACTCCTGCCTACTTCATGAATATGTTGAACAAAGTGTTTATGGAATATTTGGACAAGTTTGTCGTGGTGTTCATCGATGACATTTTGATATTCTCCAAGAGCGAGAAGAACACAAGGAACACTTGCGTTTAGTTCTGGAGAAGCTTAGAGAGCATCAGTTATATGCCAAGTTCAGTAAATGTGAATTTTGGCTGACGGAAGTCGGATTTCTTGGACACATTATTTCCGCAGAAGGAATAGCGGTAGATCCCGCTAAGGTTGAAGCAGTCACTGAGTGGAAGTCACCCACCTCAGTTAAGGAGATCCGCAGTTTTCTCAGACTTGCCAGATATTACCAGAGATTCATTGAGAATTTCTCAAAGATTGCCAAACCCATGACAGAATTGTTGAAGAAAGAGTCTAAGTATATCTGGACTGAGGAATGTGAGGCCAGTTTCCAGGAGTTGAAGAAACATTTGGTCACAGCCCCAGTGTTGATACTGCCAAACATTCGGACGGACTTCCAGGTTTATTGTGATGCATCACGTCAAGGAATTGGAGGAGTACTCATGCAGGAGGGAAAAGTTATAGCCTATGCATCCAGACAGCTACGACCCCATGAGTTAAATTATGCTAGCCATGATTTGGAACTAGCAGCCGTAGTGCACGCACTCAAGACCTGGAGACATTTCCTCATCGGAAATAGTTGTGATGTTTACACTGATCCTAAAAGCCTGAAGTATATCTTCACACAGAAGGAGTTGAACCTCAGACAGAGGAGATGGTTAGAGTTAATCAAGGACTATGACATGAGACTGCATTACCTCCAGGAAAGGCAAATGTTGTGGCAGATGCTTTTAGTCGGAAGAGTTATGTGAACACACTCATAGCCGGAGGATTACCCCAGGAGTTAACCAATGATCTCAGAGAGCTTCGGTTAGAGATAGTTCCAAGAGGATATGTTGCCACACTAGAGATTCAGTCCACCTTGACCGAAAGAATTTGTGAAGCCCAGAAATCGGACAAGGAGATAGCTGAGATAAAGCAGAGAATGAAGGAAGGAAAGGCTAAAGACTTTCGTGAAGATGAACAAGGTACTCTATGGTTTGAGAACCAAATCTATGTGCCCAATGACCCAGAGCTCAGGAAGTTGATACTTCAAAAAGCCCACGATTCACCATACTCGATACACCCAGGCAACACCAAGATGTACCTAGATTTGAAGGAAAGTTACTGGTGGACAGGAATGAAGAAGGATATTGCCGAACATGTTGTGGTATGTGATGTTTGCCAGCGAGTAAAGGCGGAACATCAGAAACCAGCAGGATTACTCCAACCTTTGCCAATACCCGAGTAGAAATGAGATAAGCTTGGTATGGACTTCATCACAGGACTAGCTAGGACCCGTTCAGGATATGATTCCATTTGGGTAGTGGTCGATCGGTTGACCAAGGTGGCTCATTTCATTCCAGTAAAGACCACCTATACCAGTGCTAAGTTAGCCAAGGTATATATGACCAGGATCGTATGTTTGCATGGAGTTCCGTGGAGTATCGTATCAGATAGAGGAACACAATTTACCTCAAAGTTTTGGCATCAGTTACATGAAACTTTGGGTACAAGGCTGGAATTCAGTACAGCTTTTCATCCGTAGACCGATGGACAGACTGAGAGAGTCAACCAGATTCTGGAGGACATGTTGAGAGCTTGTGCGCTAGACTATGCGTCCAGTTGGGATGACAACTTACCATATGTAGAGTTCTCGTACAACGGTTATCAGACTAGTCTGAAGATGGCCCCTTTTGAAGCTTTATACGGAAGGAGGTGCAGAACACCATTGATGTGGGATGGTGTTGGTGACTGAAAACTTTTTGGTCCCGATCTTATCCGAGATTCTGAAGAAAAGGTCAAACTGATTCGAGACCGACTCAAGACAGCTCAATCCAGGCAGAAGAGCTATGCTAATAACAAATGCAAGGAGGTGACATATGAAGTGGGAGATCGAGCGTATCTTCGTGTGTCCCCACTTCGAAGAATCAAGACGTTTGGTGTTAAAGGAAAGTTAGCACCCAGATTCATAGGCCCCTACAAAATTCTTGAATGTAGAGGCGAAGTTGCATACAAGCTGGAATTGCTAGAAGGACTGTCAGGAGTTCATGATGTTTTCCATGTTTCCCAGCTGAAGAAATGTCATGCTGAGATGGCTGATATTCCTTTGAGAGACACAGTGCCCCTAGAGGCCATCCAACTTGACAGTGACCTGACCTACGAGGAGAAACCAGTCGGAATCCTCGAGACTACCAACAGAGTTACCCAAAGCAAGACCATCAAGTTCTGTAAGGTTTTGTGGAGTCACCACACCGAGGAAGAAGCCACCTGGGAGCGCGGAGAAGATCTTCGTAGAGACCACCCGCACCTATTTTCAAGCCAACCCGAATCTCGAGGGCGAGATTCATCTTAAGGTGGGTAGGTTTGTAACATCCCAAAAAATTCATTTTGGAATGTTATGAAATATAGCTATGCATCATCATCATTTTGTTTGAATGTATTGAATTTTTTGAAGTGCTTCTTTTGATTTTGTGAAAGGCCATTTCAATTTTCCCATATATTTGTTTCACCTATTTGAAAACCTTTGGAAATGTTCAAAGAAAGAGGCGAGTAACATGACACTCCACACGAGGGGCATCTTGGTGAAATATTTGAGCAATAAAACCAGGGGGTTATTTGAAAGTTTATCCCAAAAGGATTTAAAATCAATTAGGCATTTTTTTGAAAATAAATTTTAAAAAGATATTCAATATGACAGAGGAAAAATGTTCATTAAATAGCATTAATTCTCCTGGTCATTTTGATATATGTATTTCCTATGTTTGGAAATGTTTTGAATGCATTAAAAGAGTTTTTACTGCACTGGAAATAGAAAAGGAAACGTTTTAAATAGAAACGGGCCGGCCCACAGTCTTTAATTCCCGAAACTACTCCGGGTCAGCTACCGATGCACGAACCATGCCTCCCAGCCTCACTAACGCGCGGGACCCACCGTCCGACCGCGGCGTCAGCACGCTCATCCCCTTCCCCACGCCCGACCGCCATCGCCGGAGATCCCTCTCCGCGGATCTCGCCCCTCGTGCCCTCCACAACCACCGCACCGCCCCTATATAAAGCCCTGACCCTCTGCTATTCGTTCCCCACCCGAAACCCTCTCTTCCCTCGCCGGAGCGCTGCCCCAGACCACGTCGGAGTTCGGCACCCAACCGGACCTCCCCGAGCTCGTGCCAGTCGCCACTCACCCCCAGCCCCCTCCGACGCGATCAATCGACGCCGGAGCCTTGCCACCGCCGCCTGAAGCCTTCGAACGCCGGCCCCGACCACCGCACCCTCGTCCCCGAGCACCTCCGACCCCGGCCGCTGTCGACCTCGCCGGAACCCTGACCCCCACCGTTGTAAGTCACCGCACCTCGCCGTAACCGTCCGATCCCAACCCAACGCGCGAGATTAGATCACTAAAAACCCCGAACAGGTACACGTTAAGTCTCGGCCAACCGCTCGCTAGCTCCCACACGCACGCCCTCGCGGCCAATCACAGCATGCCACGTAGACCCTGTCCGATCGGTAGAAAGTTTTTCTTTTTCTTTTCTGTTTTAGAAAACAGAATGTATTCTGTTTTTGTTTTTATCAGATCTTTTAAAATATGTGGTGTGTTTAGTTGATTCTTTTTGCATTAGTTCACAATTTTTTTGTAGTTTATGTGTGTATGCTTAGATTTCAAAATTGAACTTTAAATTTTGAATCTAATCAAATTTGTTTGAATTACTAAAATCTGAATAACTAGAGTCTAAAAATATATTTTTGTATGAATCTTTTTTCCACTATTTTGTATTAGTTAGTCCTATCATCCTACATACTTCGAGAATTTTAAGAATAAATTTGGTTAATCTTTTTAACAAAAACAGAATCTGTTTGGTTCTTAATGTAGTTTAGTTATTTTAATTTTTTTAATTTAATTTGAACCTGAATTAGTTTAACATTTCTTTTTAGATTTCATTAGGTTCTGTTGATTCAACATTAGGTGTATTATTTTCTGTTAATATTTTTTTAATTTGTTTTGTGCTCTAGTTTGAATAGGTACATCTTGTTTTCACCATTTATATTGTTTAGAAAAAAAAGTTTTGTAGTAACTCTTTTTGCACAAAATCTTATAATGAAATAATTTCTGTTTCAAATAAAATTTTATATTTACTTTTCTGTTATGTGGATGCCTAGTTGTTCAAAACAATATTTTTGACTTGTTATGTCTTAGTAGAGTTTTGACACCAAAATTTTTAGAGTCTTATACTTTGAGTGATTATTCCTTTTGATTGTGCCTTTGTTTGTTGAAGTATTTGTTTGCCTTTCTGTTGTATGAATTGTATTGTGTTTATGCTTATGGTGTGCTCTTGTTTGATTCGTTAGATCATTCGGAGTGCAAAGCTTGTTATCTAGAGTCACTTGAATACGAGGATCGTCAGCAAGGCAAGTCACTTTGACCATATATACCTACGTTTTATTGCATTAGTTCTACCATCTCCCCTATTGCATGCAAAGTAGGTAATTTGGAAACTTGGTTACTTGTTGTACTATCATGTGGTAGGCACCCCTCAACCCTTTGAGACATTGGCCCTGGGAAACGTTGATTTAAATTTTTCTATGCTATTAGTAGACAGGGTTGGTTGTGTGATTCATGAGAGTTGTGAGTTAATAATTTCAAGACCTACAAGATGATCAAGACTTCAAGACTCCGAGTTTTCAACATACCTCTGGGTGGATGATGGTTGAACGGCGTCCTGGAGAAACCAGTGGTTAGCCTAGATGATGCTGGAGAAGTGCCAGTATTCATGCGGAAAGGTCCACCCAGGCACAAAGAGGTGGATGGATGCTTCAAGACCCAAGGCTTACCTGCACAGCCACAAGCCATTATGGGCTCTGGCTTGGTTGGATATCATGGTGACCCTGGACAGGCAATGCTACGAGATGTAGAAGAACGGTAGGAAAGGATGGGCACCGACAAAGTCTTCGGGAAACCTTTTAGAAGACCATGTTTTGGTCATCCGTTTCTCAAACATCCTGAAGTGTGAGAAATCCAACGGAGGCGATCAAATCTTGTGGGGAACGTGTGCAAAACTCTACAGAGTACCCAAACCTAATCGATTAGCCGTGTCCACGGTCATGGACAGTTTGAGCCAAAGGAACTGAAACTATCTGGAACTCTCAACACAAATAATTACATTGATGTGGGTTTTAATGTCAACTTGGGTATGAGAATTGGTTGGTGGAACCATCTCATTAATCAACCAACATTGTGGTAATTATGCCTTTGCCCTCTCTTGTTGTAGGAAAAATTGGCTTTATGCAAAAACTTACTACCCCCACCTGCCTTATATGCATATAGACTAGATGATTAATTTACCCGCTCTTTTGTGACATTGCCGGCATATTCAATATGCTGACCTACACGGCTGCAACGTATCATGTTGCAGAGTACTTTTCCGACCAGGAGTGAGGATACGCTCTACGCTCGGTGAGATGCCCTTGGAGTTAGATGGACTCAACTACCTTTGAAGCTTCCTCAAGATTAGTTATTCTCATGAGTTGGCCTTCAGCCACTTTATTGTAATTCTTATTGTAATAAAGAACTCGATATGAGATTTCAATTAATTAATGCTATGTGATTTCCCTTTGATATATATATTGATGTGTCGTGTGTGTACCAGCATGATCTTGGGATGGTACAGAAACACCGGAGATTCGACCTTTCTGGTCGGGTCGCTACACTACCACATGATACTACATCAAGTAACCAAATTTCCAAATTACCTACTTTGCATTGAATGGGTGGAAGGTTGAACTAATGCAACTTGAAAAACATAGGTAATAACATGGTCAATGTGAACTTGCCTGGTAAGGTTGATGAAGATAGAATCGCTCTCAGAAATTTACTTGATAGAACTATTCGTCACTCTCTGAAGGAAATCTATATAGTCGAACATTGCATTCATATAAGTAATCATACTAGCAATCAATTCTAACACACAAGAATAACACAAGAGTAAACACCAAAGGGTTGTGATGAAGGAAATACTTAAGACAAAAGTTAAAATCAACAAAATTTCATCAAATCAACCAAAAGTGGTTTTCCCCTACAAATGATTTTCATTTTCAAAAGGCAACAAAACACTAACAAAACATCCAACAAAAGTGTTTTGGGAAAGTATTTTTACTATTAACAGGAATCACTTTTGAAGAACAACTAGAACTATGACACAACTCGCTAACAACATAAGTTTTTAACTACTAGAACATACCAGCAACAAAACACTAAGATAATAAAAGAAAACAAATTTTAAAACAAATAATTAACAGAAAGTATTTTCTCATAAATCTTTATTTTGCAAAAAGAACTAATTGAAAAGCTTTTATAAAAATTCTTCTTTTGATACAAAACAAGGTCATCCCTGGCTTAAACCACAAAAAATCTCGACTATAATACAAATTGTTTCTGGTCTAAACTTAGACTAACAGAAAATCAAACTTATAAAACGATTTGTGGAAACTATTTTCAAAATAGTAGATCAAACTAGCAATGAAAATCAAATTGCAAGTTATATTGAAATAGAATTGATTTTCATGCAATCAACTAATAAAATAATATTTGTTTGAAGGGCTACTGTTATCTAACAGAAAACTTTATAAAATCTATCAAATCATATAAAATAAAATAAAATAAAACAATTTAAAACAAAGGAAATAGAAATAAACCTAAAAAGAACTAAAACAGAATCTGTTTTGTTAAAAATACAAACTCAAATTACTCTAAAAATTCTCAAATTCTACCAACTATTAAATAAAGTCACAAGTGACAAGTAGCAAAAATAATTAACTTAAAATCTATTTTTAAACTCAATATATTCAGAAAATAAGATTTGAATCAAATCTGTTTGAATTCAATTTTACATTATTCAAATATGGTCAAACTTTAAATCTACAGAAACTACATAAAATTTGTGACATCATGCAAAAAGAATCATCTTAAAACAATTAAAAACATAAAATTTATAAGGAAAATAAAAACAGAACATAATCTGGTTTTAAACTAAAAATAGAAAAAGAAAAATCTAATCTAACGAATAGGTGTACACGTGGCAAGATCCTATAGGCTACGGGTGTGCGTTGAAATTTCTAAACAAGGGAATGGCCGCTAAATAGATGAAATCGTTTCGGCTAAAATAACTAATAGGAAAACCGATCGGTTCACTAAAATAAACCGAATCGGTACAGGGCTTCTAACCTGAGCCGTTCAAACAGATCAGACAGAGGGGAGGAGCTTCGGTGACTCACCGTGGTGGAGGAGGTGTCCTATGATGTCGACCGCGAGGCAGGGAAAGCGAGGTCGCTGGGGAGACGTCTCCGGTGGTTCTCCGGTGACAGCAAAGGCACCAAGCGATGCGGACGAGCGCGGCGAAGCTTCTGATGGCCATGGAGGAGCTTGGGGATGACGGTGGCGACGACGGCGATCTTCGAGGTGGCACGAGCGAGTGCATGGGGAGATGCGGGCAAGGGTGGCAGGGTGGTTGGTGGGCTCGGACGGCGATGAGGGGGTCGGGGACGAGCACGGGGTGACAATGATGCGGCGGCGGTGGTTCTGCTCCGGCGAGCAATTGCGGCGCAAGAGGGTCTCGGGGTAGGGTATTGCACGTGGAACGGAGAGAGGGAGGGGTGGCTTAAATAGCCAGGGGCTCGAGGTGAAGAATGGGCAAGAGGAGAGGAGATCCACGGCCGATCCGGTGGTCGTCGGCAAGGTAAGGAAACGGGGAGGAGAAAAGGAAGGTGGTGACCGGCGGCGGTTGATTCGGTCGACGGTGGTGCCCGTGCGTCAGAGAGAGGGAGAGAGGGGCTCTGGCATCGGTGACCCATCCGAACAGATTTCAGATCTGATTCGGGCCTGGTTTGGTAAGTGGGCCGCAGTGAGTTTCCTAATGTAACAATATTTCCTCTCATCAAATAACAGAGAAGGAAACTATATTTTGGGCAATCAAAACATTTCCAAAAAATAAATTTTTATATACTAAAATGATTATAGAAATAAATTCAATAATATGAACATTTTTCCACGGCCAAAATAAATAGTAAAAAAATAAATTTTTAGAAACTGCCAAAATTGAATTTAATTCCTTTTGCAAATAATTTTCAAATAACCCCATGGGTTTTAGGGTTCAATATTTCATAAAAATACCCCTGGTTTGTACGGTCATGTTCCTCTACTCAAGATATATCAAGGGTTTGAATTCTTTCAAAATTTAAAATGGAACCAAATATGAAATGAATTCCAAAAAGAATAATTCAGAGATTTTCCAATCTACTTTTCAAATTCCTTGTTTATGCAGAAGTCATGTTATCTTCTTTCATTGATTTGAAATGGAATTGAATTTGAAATCAAACACAAAGGGGAAAGTCATTTTATTCCCTCTCATTCAAAAGTTTTCAAAAAGTTTCAAATTTCACTCAATTCAATCACTCAAGCAAACAAACACGCATTCTAATAATTATTATAACATTCAAGATTTGGGATGTTACATTCTTGTAGACTCGTGTTGGTCCTCCAAGCGCAGAGTTTTGTAGTACAATAGCAAAGTTCCCTCAAGTGGATGACCTAAGGTTTGTCAATTTGTAGCAGGCGTAGGATGAAGATAGTCTCTCTGAAACAACCCTACAACCAAATGAAAAAGTCTCTTGTGTCCCCAACACACCCAATACAATGGTAAATTTTATAGGTGCACTAGTTCGGCGAAGAGATGGTGATGAAAGTGTAATATGGATGGTAGATATAGCTTTTTGTAATCTGAAAAATATAAAAACAGCAAGGTAACTAATGATAAAAGTGAGAATAAACGGTATTGGAATGCTTAGAAACAAGGCTTGGGGTTCATACTTTCACTAGTGCAAGTTCTCTCAACAATACTAACAAAGTTGAATCATATGTAAATCCCTCACGTGCGAGAAAGAGTTCACTCCAAAGTCACAAATAGCGGAGAACAAATGAAGAAATTATTGTAGGGTACGAAACCACCTCAAAGTTATCTTTTCCAATTAATCTTATGAGCTATCCCTATAAGTGTGACGAACATCCCTAGAGTTCGTACTAAAATAACACCTTAAGATACACATCAACCAAAACCCTAATGTCACCTAGATACTCCAATGTCACCATGAGTACCCACGGGCTTGATTATACGATATGCATCACACAATTTCAGATTCATCATGTTCAATCCAACACAAAAACTTCAAAGAGTGCCCCAAAGTTTCTACCAGCGAGTCAAGACGAAAACATGTACCACCCCTATGCATAGATTCCCATGGTCACGGAACTCGCAAGTTGATCACTAAAACATACATCAAGTGGATCAATAGAACATCCCATTGCACCACGGATATCCCATCGCAAGACATACATCAAGTGTTCTAAAATCCTTAAAGACTCAATCCGATAAGAAAACTTCAAAGGGAAAACTCAATTCATCACAAGAAGATCGAGAGGGGGAAACTCCATATGATTCATCTATATCAATAAAGCTCGCGATACATCAAGATCATGCCATCTCAAGAACACGAGAGAGAGACAAATCAAACACATAGCTAATGGTACATACCCTCAGCCCCAATGATGAAGACCGCCGCAATGATGAAGATGGCTTCCGGTGATGGTTTCCCCCTATGCCAGGGTGCCGAAACAGGACCCCAATTGGTTTTTAGTGGCTACCGTTTCAGGATATATTTGTTTGGAAATTTGTCAGCCCTCGGGTAGTCCAGTATGTTCATTTTTTGAAGGTAGAATAGACCTGAATTTGTGATGAATGCAGAATACATTGTTTGTGAGCCAGAAGTGAGTTTCATATATTGATATGATACTACTAGTTTAGCTATTTAATGATTTTATTTTTCCTCTCACCTGTGTGTGTCACAAGCTTGCATTCATACTCATATATTTCATTCTTTGGGTCAGCTACAACCTGGAATTGATGCTTTCAGCAGGCAAACCTTTATTCATCATCATGGCCTCCCTTGTTGTGGTAGTACACAAGGTACTTAGTGGCCTTTGCTATCTTTTTTGTGCGAAATAGCATGCTCTTTCTCATCCTATCCCTCATCTTGATGTACATGGCTCATGTGTACTTGATAGCCATGTCTTTCTCGTAGTCGTAATTTGTTTTTGTGACAAGATTGCTCTGCACATGTCAAAAAATGAGATATTAGTCAAGGAGGGTCATGGGTTTCATTTAAATACCAAGTGCAGATGCTCAAGGAAGTCACAATACCATGCTGGCCATTGTTTGCCCATTCTCCTTCTACAACCAATTTTGTATGCAAGCATTTACCTGCCTAGCAAACTTGTGTAGGTTCTGTGTCCCCTTGACACACCCTCTCTTGACCACATGATTCATGCTCTCGGTCTGTTGTGTAGAAGTCATTCCAGCACAGAAAATGTTCTTGTAATATGTTGATGTCCACATTTTCCTATCACTCCACAGCTGCATCATCATCTAGTCATTCTATAGGTTGTACTTCTGCACGAGTGCAGCCCAGGCAGCTTCAAACTCTGTTGGTGTTAGCGGCCAGTTTAAGATTGATGTGAACTCCTCTTTGAATGTTTTATTATACTTTTTGTATAGCAATGCAAGGTATTTCTTGAACTTCTTCAGGATGTGCCAATGGCATAGCTTGTGGACGGTATTTGGGAATGATTGTGATATAGCTTTCGCCATTGACGGGCACTAGTCTGCATGAATGAAAAAAATTAAACTTGCTTCTTGCACTGATGGTGAACTTATGTGATACAAGTACTAGAACTTCACAGGCAGCAGTAGGACTATGTAGTAATGTCACAAAGTTTTTTCTTATAGCAGTGTTATTGAACTTCTTTGGTACGAGTGATTGAACTTCACATGCAGCAGTAGGACTATCTAATAATGTCATCCAATTTTATTTTCTTATAGTAGTGTTGTTGAACTTCTGTGGTACCAGTGATTGAACTTCAAATACATAACCATATTTTTCTGAACATGATACATATGTTTTATCTTACAGCAGTGTTCTTGAACTTCTATGATTCCTGTATTTGAACTTCATAGACATAAGCAAATTTTGCTTCTTGTACTGTTTGTTGGACTTCTGTGCTACTAGTGTTTGAACTGCTTCTTTTATAATATTTTTCAGTTAAAACCAGTATACCCAATATACACCCAGAGCTGAAAAGATGATGAAACTAGTAGAGTTTTTTTTAACTTACCTGTTAGAATGCAAGTTGGGTGTTTGTTGTTCATGCACCGTACAAATGTATCAAAAAACCACTTGAATGACTTTGCATCTTCGTCTCTGATTAGGGCGACATCAAATATCGTTGATTGCAAATGGTGGTTTGTTCCAACAAACACTCCCAGAGGCATATGAAATTTGATAGTCTTATAAGTTGTGTTGAATGTTACGCAATCACCAAAATCTTGATATGCTCCCGGCAGCTTGCATTGGACTAGAAAATCTTTTTAATTACATTGTTGTTGTCTACCTGTATGTCATAGAAAAACTCATCATTGATTGCCTTCATGTCTTTAAAGAAAGATACAAGTTTCAATACATCATCCAAATCATCTTTCCTCACATTCATAGCTTTCCTGCAAATTATATGCAAACATGCATTCGTTATTTTTGCTAGCAAGGATGCTGACTTAGGATGCTATGTACATTGCAGTATGTGCATTTTTCAATACTTACCAGTTTAGTAGGTCTTGTCCGGTCATGCTTAGGAAGTAGCTTCCATCTTCATTTTTGGATAGCATGGACATAATTGTTGTATGTTTGACATCATGGTACTGCAAGAGCTTTAAGTACTCCAAAATAGTGGTCATAATTCTTGTGTGGGTGCAAGCATACCAACATGTCAGCAGTTTGGATGAGGTGGTGATTATGATTGTACTCAATGTCAGTACCACACATGTGTTATATTCTTGCACCTTCGCCGTCATTCTTGCATTGCAGCCTGTCCCTTGTGATGTTTTTTTCTCTTCCTTTCATCTTCTAAAATAGAAGATCTGTGTTTCCCTTGGAATGTGCAAACAAAATACTTGTGACTGTCATTCCCTCCCATCTTCCTGATGCCAAAACCAGTGTGTGTGGCGTATTGGCTGTAAAATTCCCTGGCTTGCTCTACATTCTTGAATGGCATCTTAGTCTTGGTATTAGATAATCTGGGTGATCTGGTATCTGCGGAAAAAGAAAAAAATCCAAATGGTACATTAAAATGCAGTTTATAAATTTGTTATCCTGGAGGGAGCAGAAAAAATTTAGATCATACAAGATGCATATATAAATACTTAAATTTTGTTCACTTACGTGTGTGTATGATCGCAACTCCAACGGAGTCTGTTCATTTACGTGTGTGATTGGCCCTCTGGGATGGGGCACGGCGGAGTTGTCATAGTAGGGTGCAGGAGTGGATCGCAAGGAGGAAGGAGGGTTGAATACGGCCTCTCTCTTGTTTGCGTCCTTTTTTCTTGTGGTGGTTGTGGAGGCATGGCGATCCTGGTTTTAGTTTGATCTTTTGTTCTGTGAAGCAATCCACCTACCTCATGTCTCGTATGATCCTGAGTTGTAGCAGCAGCAACAGCATCCAACAGGGGTAGTGTGCAGAGCACTCTCCTTCGCGTGTGTGTTCTTGTTGGATTTGTCCTGGCATCTGGTTTACTTGATGCCCTTTCACATTGACGAGCCACACCAGGATAACCTCGACAATTATATGCAGGACCTGAGCTAACACCCTCCTCCATCGGTGTGCTAGGAAGTCTGTTGGTGGATACAAAGAATCCGCGAGGGATTTCCGACGTCACCCAATTAGGTGGAGGCGCAAAATGGTGCGGATTGGGATGTGACCCAGCATTTTGGAATTCTGCACGTGTTTCTGGTGTCACACAATTTTGGTGTGGAGCAGATTGGGAATGTTGTTGGTGCATTTGAGGTGTGACCCATTCAGGGGGCGGTACAACGCGTACATGATTAGGGTTGTGTACTTGCTGCTGGGAAGTTCTAACCTTCTTTCTACGTCTCTCATCCTGGTGGCATAAAAAATGTCTTAGCATACAAGTCTCATCAAAGTGTTGTTCATGTACATATTTTTCCTAGGACGGGTATCACACTCTGAACTGAGCTGGGCATTTGCCTATACTTGTGTACCTGAACTGATCACTCTTCACAGAAGAACCTCACATTCTGAATTCTACACTATTTGTTTTTTATGTACCTGAACTGAGCATTCTCCGCAAACTGAACTTCTGGTTTGCAAAGGGGAAATAATGTCTATAATTAAAAACCTAACCTTCATGTGTTTTCATGGTTTAACTTACTAGTGCATACCAACTTGACCTTCATGTGTTTGCACGGTTGAACTTACTAGTACACACCATCCTGAACTTCATGTGCTTTGCATAGTTTGCAAAGGGGAACTACTGTATACAGTCAAAAACCTAACCCTCATGATTTTGAATGGTTGAACTTCCTAGGACATTCCAACCTGAACTTCAAATAATCACATGTTTGTTTTACTTTCCTTTTTTGCACACAACCAGATAAATACCAACCTGAACTCTAGCCCACTAAATTTGTGAACTTCACATGGTTTTTTACATATGAATGCAGGCAGATTTTTTAATTTTTGCAGCCTGGACTGAGGCTGACACACATGGCTAAAAGAAAATAGGAGACAACAGGAAGTTCAACCATACCTTGGATAGAAGTTCGTCTAGCCGTTTTCCAGTAGTAGATAGGCCACCTTGAGAGCAATTCGTCGGAGAGTTGGAAGAGATATCCCATGGCATTCCACGTCTTGTAGAGGGCGATAAGTTCATCTGCATGAAGCCAGAAGTTAAAGTGAGGCTAGATTGAAGGAGGAGCCAAGAAGAAGTGGTTAGTTCAGGTACCGAAGAGGGAGGAAGTTCAGGTACTTGTGGTGTCACGTTCATTGCTAGATTTGAAGACGTCGTCGATGCGCCCTCCGCCGCTAAGATGCTCCCTAGGTTTCTTCGTTCGCCGTAAATTGCACCTTTGTCGTCATTAGCTCTGCTAAGCCGTCGAGAGGAGGTGAGGATGGAAGGAGGTGGAGGCCTCCGAAAGTCCATGGCGGCTTCATTGCAGAAGTTCCTGTAGGCGACGCGGGCTCCCTCATGCCGGCGTCCATTGTCTCGCTAGCCCACACCGGCAGTCAGACGGGAGGTGAAGACGGTGGGGAGGTGCTGGATCCGTTCGGCCGGGAGCTGGGGAAGGAGGGGAGGCGCAGGATCCAGCAAAGATCGATGGAGAATCGTGGCGGAGGCCGGTGGTGAATCGCGGGGAGGAGCAGCAAGGAGGAGGGTTGGGGCGAGGAGCTCCGAGGGAGGGGGCTGGGGCGGCCTTGATCGGGATCCGGTCGGGGTGTTCAGGAGGGAGCTGTCTGGCCGGCAGTTTGGGAAGTTCAGGAAGATCCCATTGGGCCCTTCTAGGGTTGGCTGTGATCCAAGTAACTATTCTAATCATAGGATTAGAATAGTACCACCCTATAATATATATAACCAATTTTAAGGGGCATGTCACATCGTAGATAGTTTACCAATATATATGTCCACTTATCTCAGTTAGATGCATGCCACATCGTAGATAGTGTACCATTGTGTATTACTTGTTGAAACACCGGACCACACCATTTTTGCATATGCATTTGGCCATATGCAAGGGGTGATTTTCTTCTAGCCCCGCTCAACTGATCTTCGATGATGCGCCAACTTGTGGGATCGTGTGATCTATATTTCCCTCTTGTTCGACAACAATATGTGATGGTTTGGCCATATTAATTAAGGTATAAATTCTCTTGGTTGTCTTACGAAAATTCAGACATTGATAAGCGTGTGACAATGTTTGAACCATGTCATATGTTCATAGGACCCCATATATCCTCCGGCACATAGCGTAAGGGACAACACCCTATATTATGTTTGTCATGAAACCCTTTTCTGTCACATTGGACAGTTTGAGGCATGCACATATGTAGCATGTCCCACACATTAAAGTTGCATATTGAGAATTTAAACATGAAAACACCATGTTTGTACATATATATGTACTTCATCTGAACCTAATTACAAATATTTTTTAGAGATTTCACTAGCGAGCATGGTTGTGTTTTGACCCTCTCTTGCGTTTTCTTTTCTCGTTTATCACAAAGATGCTAGTATTATGTAAAATAGCAAACGAAACTGACGAAACAACCGTATGTTATTGTACCCCGAGCAGACAGGAATGTGCTACTCTAACCGTGTGCGATGCATGTAGATAGCAAAATCGGCCTTGCCTAGTGGTGCCAACCGCAAGCGTCAGCCAGTGCAAAGGGGTCTTTCTCCTTGGCCTTTGGCAGTGTTATGTTATCACTTCATCAAGCCGAGCTCTTCATCGGCTACCTCGTGCCCGGCTTGGGGGCTGGGATCTTGTCCCACCATAGCTCGGCACCCGTCACACCAAGCACATTAACCAGCTAAGTCGCTCTCATGCTCAAAAAATTTAAGCTTTTAAATTTATGTTCGGTTCAACCGAGCGTTATGTTTTTGTCTCAAAACAAAAACTTTGTTTGTTAAAACCATTTCCTTTTCCCATGAAAACTGGGGGCTTCACCATCACGCTGTTGAACTACTCTGTCTCCTCGGCTGGTCGGGGGCTTCGCCTCACTGTAGCAACCGTGTTGTGTTGCCACTTCTCAACTCGAGCTCTTCGCTCAGTTACCTCGGGCTTGGGGGCTGGGACCTCGGCCAATCCGAGGACTACGTCTCCGTCCCACCACGACCTCGGACCGCAACGAGCACATTAACCATCTAAGTCGTTTTCGTGGTCAGCTCTTTTATAAATTTACTTCTTGTTTGGTTCAACCAAACATTATACTTTTTTATATAAAAAGCAAATTGTCTATTGAAAACTTTATTTGATAAAAATTTCTTTACACGATTTAAACGAGGGCTCATGAATTTATATGAGCTACTTTATAATAGATGTGTTTTCTCCTTGCTCGTTGCAAAGTATTTATCTACTACTCCTATTTCTGACACAAGTGTGTGATCAATAGCCGGGCAGCCTGGTTTCCCTCTAGAGCCGCTCGAGTTTAGTTCACTAAACTAGCCCTGGAGAAACACTCCGCCTTCAGGATATGGAGGTTGAAGCCAAAGGTTGACTTGCTTGGAGTCCGGAGATCGGATGTATCATGTTAAAGCACAACTGAAGCACATATTAATTTTAAGGCCAATTTTGGATTGGCACAAAAAAACCTGATTCAGTTTGGGCATCAAAGTTTTTACATGAGTTTTTTTGGCTTTTCGAGCTTATGGCACTTTTAAGCTATTTGTATGTTTTTATTTTAGGAGGCACGACATCCTCTTGTTTGAGGTATTCTGCATGGTGGATCTTCTCGGAAAATCTTTACTAACCCATAGTTTGTCATCTTTCTTGTTGAGCTGCACCTTGGCGTTGAGGGACTCCCCTCTCTACTAGGGTGCCCTACCTAATAACTCAATTAGGAAAAAATTGCCAACCCATAGTTCGGCATCTTCCCTTCCGTCCTGCACCTCGGCATCTAGATATTGCTTTATATGCATCAATTTTGAATTATGTCTTTGGTCAATAGTTGGTTTCCCGGCTCCTGCGATTTCCTCCTACATTCCACTTTGTTCGGCTAGGTGTGAAAAAGGAGAACCAATGCGATTGTAATTCCTATTTAATTGGTCAAGTACCTCAATGGAGAAAGCCAAAAACTGACTGTCACAATGAGCGCAAACTGGTTAGCGATCCGATGACTCTGTCAAGCTATATACCGATAGAGGTTACCCCTTGGGCCTTTCATCAATTTGGTTGGAGTGTTAATGGCTTGACCTTGGCTGACGCGAACACTAACCGGGGGCTAGTAACTAGCCTCCCAAACTTTAAGCTCCTATGACTAAGTGAAGATTATAAAGCCTAGATATCTGATTGCCAACTTTAAGCTCCATGTCGGTCAACGGTCACCTGTCATCTTCCGCGGCCAACAACGGCGACCCCGAGTTTCAGTGTCGGATGGAGATGGCCATCGCTTTGTCCGTCCAGGAATCGGGCCTTGATGCGTTCTTGCGCGACGAGGATGAGCGCTATCTTAGTGTAGGTGTGGAACAATTTATTGCATATGCGGATGCCATCCGCAACGCGGATAGGGATCTGAAGGGGCAGAAATGGCAGAAGAGTGCGAAGAGAAAGAAGAACTCAGATGCAGAGGGCAAAATGAGGCGGGAGCAGGACCAGAAGGCGGTGGGGCAGGCTGTCGCATGCCTCTTAGCCATGTTGGAGGCTAGTGCAAGCCTTACAGCTGCGGCGACAGTCCTGGGAGCAGTGCCCACAGCGACTAGGGACGTAGCTCTAGGGAGATCGGAGCCCGTCTGTATCCCGATGGCCCACCTGGACGCCACGACATCCTTGTCGATAGCGGCAGACCTTGCGAGAGGCTCCGCGGTCGCTTCGGCCGAGGTAGCCCCGTGTACCTTTGTTTATAAAACCGAATGGCCGGATTGCCTTGTTTTCCGTAAATCTTTGCCCTTATAAAGGATTTATAAAGTAGGGCAAACACTCCTCGGCTACTAGACGAGGAGGTTGAAGCCGATGGTCGGTCAACAAAGTCTTGTACAATGCGGATCCGAGCATTAATGATATAAAGTACTTGGATACATACAATCATTAAAAATAAATTGTGTCAAACGAAACAAAGAGTGTGTCAAACGAATATCGATCCTAAATTCGACCACCCGTGCCCAAATTAAGGCTCGGGGGCTACTGATTGCCTATTCAATGCAGCAAATTCAACGTGCAATATAGTTTCCGAGGAGATTTGATCCTCAGGTTGGTCGGCCGCATCCAACCCGAGTCTCGGAAACTACTACGTACCACGTTTCTATCCCTAACGTATGTTGTTGAGCAAGAACTTGATCCTCATGCTGATTTTGCAAATTGACCTAAGTCTCACGGGCTACTGGGATCAGTGGTTTTATTTTGATTATTATTTTTCCTTTAGGTGCATCCTGGGATTTTAGACCGACACGCACCTTGAGGGCTACTGGCTATATATCTCAGCAGAGAATAAATTGCAGCAATCGAAAATAATTTCCACAAAAAATCATCCCGCTACCGAGGTGGTGCACTATTTCTAAAGCGGTCCCGTGTAATGCTCGGATGTAGGTGGTTGGCTCAATAGAGGTAAGTCGATCAACCTTTTCAAAGACCGAAGTAATATATGACACCTCGAATGCCAACCAGCATTGGAGCTCAGCTACAAAAAACACCTCGGAAGCAGTCGGGCATAAACCTCAGATGCGAATGGCTAGCTCCATAAAAAACTATTCCGGTATTTAAGCTCGGATGAAGTCCTTCAAATTTTCAGAGACCGAGGTAATTTATGGCACCTCGGATGCCGACCAGCATTGGAGCTCGAACGCAGACCGGCATTGGAGCTCGGCTAAAAAACATACCTTAGACACAATCCAGCATTGGAGCTCGAACGCAGCCCGCCATTGGCGCTCAAATGTCGATTAGCGTTGAAGCTCGGCTGTGAATATACACCTAAGATGCAGTTCGGCGTTGGAGCTTGGATGCAAGAGGACACCGCCGCACGGAAACACTTCGACCCCGAAGTTTGGCGTAAAAATTACAAGGCATTGATAAAGGCTGAGAACTTAAAGGGGCTCCTCGGATGCCCGGCATGTGAACTCTTTGGATTTAGCTCGGCGATCCTCAAGACCGAAGATGGGAATATTTGTTGAACCACTTTTCATGACCAACGGCCGAAGACGAAGAATAGTTCAGAAGAACCAAGGAGCGTCCCCAACTTGAAGACCGGTTCAGGGGCCTACTAAAGGTGTCCTAGACTAGGGGGTACTCATCATGTTGTCTCTAGACCAGTGGGTCAGGCCGAGGACCCCGAGGGCGGTTCACTAATAGGCTAGTTCAGACAACCCATGATGCATACAAGGAAGATTCCAAAAGACTTGGTGATCAAGACAAGGACTCCTCTCCACCGACGTAGCCGACTAGGACTCTTGTCATCCTAGGTCTCTAGTGTGTTATATAAGCCAAGGCCAGGCTAGTCATTAGGCACAATCAGCTCAACATATATCATATCATCATACGAGCATAGCTCGTAGGGTTTAGACCACTACATACGATCTCGTGGTAGATCAACTCTGTACTCGATACACCATCATCAATACAAACAAAGCAGGACGTAGGGTTTTACCTCCATCAAGAGGGCCCGAACCCAGGTAAATGACGGCTCCCGTGTCTCCTATTACTCATCGATCCAAGACCCACAGCTCAGGAGACCCTACCCAAGATACGTCGGTTTTTACACCAACAGTAATGTGCACAGTACAAACCCAAACCCGGCAGCGACCTATAAAAGATCTTGTCGGCGGCGGCTAACTGCTAATTTTTCCGCCGATAGCTCGCCACCACCACACACACTCACCAAATGGAGTCGTTGCTCAAGCATGGGCATGTGCATGGCACCCTCCTGATAGTGTTGGACGACGACGTGATAGAGGATTCTGATGCGTTGGCTGCCATGGCCGGCAACAGCAAACTGCCAGCTACCGCGGCCAATGACGAAGGGATAGAGGATTTTGACGCATTGTCCTCCATGTAGGTCAACGGTCACCTGTCATCTGCCGCGGCCAACAACGACGACCCCGAGTTTCAGTGTCGGATGGAGATGGCCATCGCTCTGTCCGTCCAGGAATCCGGCCTTGATGCGTTCCTGCACGACGAGGATGAGCGCTATCTCAGTGTAGGTGTGGAACAATCTATCGCATATGCGGATGCCATCCGCAACGCGGATAGGGATCTAAAGGGGCAGAAACGGCAGAAGAGTGCGAAGAGGAAGCAGAACTCAGATGCACAGGGCAAAATGAGGCGGGAGCAGGACCAGATGGCGGTGGAGCAGGCTGCCGCATGCCTCTCAACCATGTTGGAGGCCAGTGCAAGCCTTACAGCTGCGGCGGCAGTCCTGGGAACAGTGCCCACAGCGACTAGGGACGTAGCTGTAGGGAGATCAACGCCCATATGTATCCCGATGGCCCACCTGGATGCCACGACATCCTTGTCGATAGCGGCAGACCTTGCGAGAGGCTCCGCGGTCGCTCCGGCCGAGGTAGCCCCGCCGGCCTCCATTGTGGAACCAGTGGAGCTCATCAACTTGACGAGCTCCTCTAAATACTTGTTCTGAGGCAAGGAAGGTCATGACGATGGTGGAGGCACAACATTTGTATGCATCCAGGGCATAGTGAATATGTTGTGCAATTCATCTTCACGTAATTTGACGAACTGTTTGTAAATTACTGAGCGTATGAACTAATGTCAACTAATCCGCTGCAAAATAAGGGATTTTGTGTGAAAAAATTGCCAAATGTTTGTGTCATCTGTTTGTGGGCATGTGGAAATTTAGGACGGTTTTGACGTCTGCGACTGAAATTGAGTATGAACCGTGTGTGATGAACTCACATTGAGAAATCTCAGAAAGAGCTACCCGCCTCGAGCAATGCAAAAATTTGTGGTTTCCCTGCATGGCATTTCGTTTGAGCGAGCGAAGAGTGTACACGCTTTATTATGTTTGGACCGTGTGCCATATTGGTTGCTCCCGCCTAGTTCGTTTGCCAAAATTTCATTGGAAGCGGTATTTCAACTGCATGCCGCCTTTCCTCGTCCACCGCACCGACCCATAGTAAAATTTTAGCTGTCGAGGCATTTGAACCGTCATCATCCCTTGTACACCATCATATCCATGCACTCCATCACTACTAAAATTTCAGTGGCAGCAGCACATCCGCAACCCCCCCCCCACCCTCTACACAACACCCCCTCCCCCTTCCTCACCCGCTTGAACCCTATCTCTCCGCTGCCAGCACCCACGAACAACCTCAGCCGGTCTTCCCCTGCCAAATAGCTAAACAAGTTCAGGGTCCCCACCGATCCACATACACCATCGCCGCCCTGAGTTTTTAGGTGAGGCCGGTGGTGTCCCTTTCTCCTAGATCCCCATCTCGTACTTTAGAGAGTTGCCGCTTGATCAGCCCGACCACATCTCCCATGGACCTCGAGGAGTGTATGATCAAAAAGAGGTATATCATGGCCTCTCCGTCGTACGCTGGCAGGTGGGCGCCGGTCGCACCGACCCTTCGATCACGGACGAACACCTCGCCGCGGGAGCCGGTGAGGACACTGCCTACATTGCCATGACGAAGGCTTCAAGTCTGTGGGAACGCATGTTACTGTATCTCAGGAGAGATGGCTACGACATCAAGCTCGTCAACATCACCGGCTTCACCCGGTCCATGTCACAAGTTAAGTGGTGCACTGGCAACGCCTCCAGTTCAACCACCGTTGATCTCTCCGAAGGCCCCGCCATTGATCTCCTTCGCCTCGCAGTCATGGATTTGCGATACTTCTATGGAATCGAGCCCTTTTTTTCCTTTCTTAAGGAAACGTTCTACGACGATGGCTTGGTATCCTTAGCTCCAAAGTTAGATCTCATCCACCAAGATAATGGCACACACTACGGATGTTACAACGGGAAAGGTGCCATGTGTGACATCACGAAGCGCACCCTTGGCACCTCATATCCCAACTGGAAGGAGCCCATCCATGACAAGTGAGGCAACATCTTGTTAGCAAATCATACCTTTTATATCTAGCCGTATCATACACATTGTTGTAGTAGATTTTGGCATGCGATAATTATGAAGTGTTTAACTGAGCATTTGTCTAGTTGTCAAGCAGATGCCTTGCTTTTCCGTATGGTTGTTAGGTTGGTTGCATTGAGTATTTGTCCAGTTTTCAATGTCTATAGTTGGTTATTACAGTGAGCATGAATGCCTTGTTTCTTTCAATTATTCAGAATGTGATGTTCATTATGTGCAAGTATGAATTGTGTAGTTCAATTTCATCAATAGCAAATGTTATGCCTAGTGTTGTTAACCTCTGCCCTTAACTCCTGCTTTGAACATTTATGCCTTGTTTCTCTGAATTTTGTTGCCAGGTTAGTTGCAGTGAGCATTTGTATAGTTTTCAAGCAGATGCCTTGCTTTTTTGTATATAGTAGTTAGGATGATTGGAGTGAGCATTTGTCTAGTTTTCAAGCAGACGCCTTGCTTTTCGTTATCTGGTTGTTAAGTTGGTTCCAGTGAGCATTTGTCCAGTATCAAAGGGCTAAATTTGGTTGTCATAGTGAGCATATATGCCTTGTTTATTTCAAGCAGATACCTCATATACTTGGTTGATGTTAAGCCTGGTGTACTTATCATGACTTTACATGTACTTGCACAGGACAACAATGGGAGTGGCGAACGTTTTCCACTGAGGTTCTTTTCATCCCTCCATTTATACTCCATTTGTTACAGCATGTAGTCCAGATAGATTTTTGTGATCTATCTACATATACCATCTAAAATGTATACAATATAAAAATTTGTGGTGTATCTAATGAAATGGAATTGCAATTCTAGATGTAATTTTTTCTATCTACAAACTTGGACATAGTAAGTAAATGTTGACTTCTCAAAATGTTTATATGCAACACATTGTGGAACTGATGGAGTAATATATTACACCATTGTGAAACTGAATTTTAGCTTCTAATATTGGCTTCTTGTTTGTAGATACATATGTCTTAGGTAAAGATCCATTCCTAGACCCCTTTTGTGTGTGGGGTAATGAAATATTCATGAACTAACATCAAGTGAGGAAACTAAAATGATTGTTAGGGAAACGAGACGAACAACGCCAATTAGACTATTTGTTTACGCTCCATCCAACACAACGGTGAGCTGTAGGATGGTAACTACGAACTTTGTAGGCTTCTAGTAGTACTGCCCATGATGAGTTGTCACACAACAATGTTTGAATCCTTTTCTTTTGTAGTGGTTACCAAAGCAGATTACTCAAGATTACCTTGCAAAGTACATGATTTCTGGACATCCAATGAAAGTTAAAATAAATCATCGAGACTACAATGAGCATCAAGAAATCGTAATGAAGGCAGTGAAGGATGGTCGGGCGTCCATCACTAGGTGCTCGCCTAGAGTCATTCGTGCGTTAGTCATGGAGGAAGGCAAAATATGGGCATTCTGTTCACCTTCTCTAGCATACAAAATGTCTTTCGGCTCTCTCTTTACCGTCTTTAGTACAACAGTACTTCCATCATTCTTTATTTGTCCCTTCTCTAGTTTTCCTTTTTTGAGAATTGATGCTTATCTAGTTCTTGAGTATATGTACATGTGAATTGAATTATGCATTCGTTCTTAAACCTAAACATGATTCGATATGAAATGCAATAATTCCTACTTTCAAATTTAAATTTTGTGAATTATGAACAAAGGTATTTAATTAGGGGCAAATCCTGCTCTGCGGGACATTACAATGAAAACAATTTGAGAAAGCAAAACGTATGCGATCAACTCTAACATCACACACGTTTCTCCATTCGAGGCATGTGTTATGAATCTCGTCTTCACGCATGGTCAGACGAGAAAGAACGTTTGAGATTAACAACACCAAGTTTTTCCTAGTCTCCTTATCACACACGATTTCGTATTTTGAATTGTGTACCATCATAAACGTTGGTCAAAGAAGACAGTGTGCGATAGGCCTTCATCTGACTCAGTTATTTTGGATGACACATTTGGGAACTATGGATCACACGTTTGGGGCGTTTTATAAATCACAAATGTTTATCTGAAACCCCTGCGTGTGGGATATATTCAACCTTCGCACATGGTTCTACAATGACAGACGTATGCACCCTTATATCATATCACAGACGGTCATGGTGGAACTAACTGTGTGTGATTGTCTCATTATCGTACATGCTTTATAATCATGAACTATTGGCGGTTCAGTGCACATTGTAAACGGCGCTTCACATAATAGCATGTGCGATGTTAGTGTCATCTCACATGATTTGCAAGGATGAACCATATGGGAAATACACACAACCTAAATGATTATCCGGTGACCCTCGTTGGTGATAGGTGCGGACATCCCATACGCTTAGTTTTGCCAAACGTTTGTGTTCGTTGGCCACCATCGCTAACGGGTTTGTTGTGTCGTGTGGGACGGACCCCCCTATCGCCCACACATGCTAGGCGACAGTTTGGACCTACATCGCCGAAAGGGGTTAAAAACTGTTTGTATAGCACTCTCTACACCAGTGTAAATTCGTTTCCATCATGTCATTGTTCTTCAAGCATTACTCTGTTGTACTTAATACTATAGATGCATGACGGATAGTGATTGTCGAGTGTAGTAATAGTAGTAGCTCCAAGTAGGCGGCCTATTTTCTTATGGACATGATGCCTATATACACATGATCATTGCTGTGAAAAGCGCATAACTATTTGCTTTTCTATGAATTGCCCAACAGTAATTTGTTTACCCACTGTATGCTATTTCTATGAGAGATTCCACTAGAGAACTCTAAGGCCCCCGGGTATATTCACTTATATATTCATGAAATCTATCATTACCTTTCTGTTATTTATTGGATTTTATTTTATTTTGCGGTTTACAATTATCTACACAACTCACTTGCTTGCAAATAACGAGATCAAGGGGATTGACAACCCTCTTGCCGGCGTTGGGTGCATGTTGTTTGTTCTTTTGAGTGCATCTGCTGAAGACGGTTGAGGAATGATATTCCTATTGGTTAAATAAACCTTGGTTACTTAACTTAGGGAAATACTTACCCACATAGTGCTACCATAACACGTTCCTCTTCAAGAAAAACGAAACACAGATCACAAGTATCAAGAAGGATTTCTGGCGCCGTTGTCGGGGAATACCATCACCAACTATCAAGTAACTTTGCACAAATTTTCATTCACTTGTTATTCTTTTTATTTCCTGTTATATTTAGTTTGTCACAAAAAAAATTGGTCTTTACTAGTTACTAGTTTACTTCCTTGTTTGCTTTACTTGCTAGTTTACTTGTCTCGCTTGTTGCTTTGCTTGTTCAGTCACCATGTCTCAAGATACTACTAAGTCGTGTGATTTATCAAATACTAATAATAATAATTTTATTAGTACTCCTATGCCACCCGCCACTAGTGCGGAGGCATTTGATATTAATGTTGCATTGCAAAATCTTGTCATGAAAGATCAATTTTCGGGAAGTCCTAATGAGGATCCAACGTCACATCTTAATACCTTTGTAGAAGTATGTTATATGCAAAAGAAAAAGGATATGGATAATGATATTGTGAAATTAAAATTATTTCCTTTTTCACTAAGAGATAAAACTAAATCTTGGTTTTCATCTTTACCTCGGAATAGTATTGGAACGTGGGATAAGTGTAAAGATCCTTTTATTGCCAAGTATTTTACTCTTGCTAAGATCATCTCCCTTAGAAATCAAATAATGAATTTGAAACAGCAAGGTCAAGATCATGTTGCACAAGCTTGGTAGAGAATGAAATTGATGATAACAAATTGTCCAACTCGTGGCTTAAACTTGTGGATGATTTTCCAAAAATATTATGCTGGACTAAACTTTGTGTCTAGAAATCTTCTAGATTCTTATGGAGGTGGTAACTTTATCGATGTGACCTCAGGAGAGGCCACAAAAATTCTGGACAACATTGTGACAAATTATTCTCAATGGCATACCGAAAGGGCTCCAACTAGTTAGAAGGTAACTTATGTCAAAGAAATCTCTACTTTGAGTGAAAAAGTGGATGTTCTTATGAATATGGTTGCTAGTAAAAATACTAATGTTGATCCCAATGATATGCCTTTTTCTACTTTGATTGATCAAAATAATAATGCTATTGATGTGAACTTCATCTTGTGAAATAATTTCAATAACAATGCTTATAGAGGAAATTTCAGTGTTATACCGTATCCCGATAATTCCTCTAACAATTGTGGAAATTCTTATGGTAGTTCTTATGGAAATTCTTCTACAAATTGTAATAGGATAGCTTCCGATCTTGAGAACACATTTCAAGAATTTATTGATTCTCAAAAGGTTTTCAACACTGCGGTACAAGAAAAGTTGCATGTGATTGATACTTTGGCTAAATACATGGATAGAATTTCTCTTGATGTTCAAAATCTTCAAAATAAATCTTTGTCACCCAAGCATGATTTTAATGAGACTATTAAATCTATCCAATTATCTATTAATGACAGTAAGGAGAGCTAATAGGGAATTCTTAGAAAAAGCTCTTCCACCGGGTTTTTACCGGAATCATGATGAAGGTCTTAAAATGATTGGTGTTTCTGTGTCGGTGTAGTGAACAGGAGGGTGTTTGATACCCTAGACATGCATCGGAAAGTCGCAGCCTCCAGGCGGGAAGGGCATGGTAGAGAAGAAATCCACTTGTAGGACATATCTAGGACCCGGATTTTTGGCAAGGATTATTTGGCGGGAACAGGTCTACGCATCGCTGGCAAGCTCAAGGCGGACAAGATCAAGATATAGTTTCTGAGAAGCAAGCCTTCCTGAGAGAATACCTCCAGGCAGGTCACCTACAAGACCGAAGGCCAAGGGTTGGAACCCCGGCAAGATCTTGCTGGGGGTGGCCTATGGAGCCCCAACAAGAAGTGCACCCGGCAAGGCCTCGCCATCCTACCAGTGCAAAGACCAAGTGTCATCCCACCTGGGTACGTGTCGAGGCGCCAAGGATGGAGGAGGCTAAGCGGTGCCGATTGGACGGGCTCCTGTCCCGTCCCGTAGCAGGTCAGGGACACCTTACGGAGCATTAAATGTGTTTGTCTTACACTGTCAGTGTTAGGTACGATAACATTGTAGAACTTTCCACCTCATGTATGCGTTGTATGCCATTGTTGGTGACCCCTTCGAGAGTATAAAAGGGGGCCCAAGGCACAACTACAAGAGGAAGGAATCTTCTCGGGCCCGTTCTGCATGAGTAGCAGCTGCGTACTGTACCACTCTCGGAACCTGAGCTAGAACTCATCCAATAAAACCAAGCAGAAGTAGGGTTTTACGCATCTCTACGGCCCGAACCTGGGTAAAATCCCGCGTGTTAGTCATCAGATATGCTCTTTGTATGAGCCTTCTTCCCCGCCGAACCGTAAAGGGATCCTCCTGATCCCATAGGTGTCGTCTCCCGGACCTTCTCCTATTGAATCTTCGTTTATTTCTCTGAATATGAATGATAAAGGGACTGGATATGAGTCAATTTTAGTTGAGGAGCACCCCGTTTGCTTGGAGGGTGATGATTTTAGTGCTAAAACTGAAAAAGATGGGTTTTGAGAGGTCAAAACTTTAACTAGTGATGTGCCTACTATCTTGGTATTAAAGGACTTTAATTATGATAAATTCTCTTTAGTAGAATGTATTTCCTTGCTGCAGTCCATTATTAGCTCACCCAATGCTTACGAACAAAACAAAGCTTTTACCAAACAGATAGTAGAAGCTATGATAAAAGCGTATGATAAGAAACTTGAACTTGAAGTTTCTATTCCTAGAAAATTGCATGATGAGTGGGAACCTGCTATCAAAACAAATATAAATGAATATGAATGCAATGCTTTGTGTGTCCTTGGTGGTAGTGTTTCAACCATACCTAAAACTTAATGTGATGTGCTTAGTCTCACTAATATTCAAGAGTGTTCCCTAAACTTGCATCTTGTGGATTCTACCATCAAGAAACCTTTAGGTAGAATTAATGATGTGCTTATTATTACAAAAAATATGTGCTTGTAGATTTCATTGTGCTTGATATTGATTGTAATCCTTCTTGTCCCATAATACTTGGAAGGCCATTCTCACAAACCATAGGTGCAATTATTGATATGAAAGAGGGAAACCTAAGGTTCCAATTCCCATTAAAGAAAGGAACAGAAAACTTCCCTAGGAAGAGCATTAAACCATCTTATGAATCAATCATGAGATCCACTTATGGGATGAGTGTCAAAGACGACAACACTTGAAACTATGCATTATACCTAGCTAGGGGTATAAAATAATAGCGCTTGTTGGAAGGCAACCCAATATGTATCTTAATTTATGTTTTTTACTTTCTGTTATTTTGTGATAACATGATTTTTCATATATAATTATTATGTTTTTATGTTTTAATTAGTGTTTGTGCCAAGTAAAGTCTTTGGGATGACTCACGAGATGAGTAGAAACGATGCTGAAACATAACAGAAGCTTTGACTCAGGTATATGAATTTTCAATTTCTACTGGAGCATGATAATGATCTAGAATTTTACACAATATTGATATACAAATTTTTAGTGTTTTTATAAGTTTTCATAATTTTTAGAGTTACATAAGTATGGGCTCTTGATATATTGCTACAGATTGTTCTGTTTTAAATAGATTATATTTTGCTTGCATAATATGCTTGTTTTGATTATGCTATGGACTGTATCGGGGGGGTAAGCCATGGATAAGTTAGAATACAGTACCTATTATGCAAAAATGAATTAATAATCAATTTATAACAGTACCTAAAGTATGCAATATGTTGCTTATACCAATGGATCTCATGAAGTTTTGTTGAGTTTTGTGTGATTGAAGTTTAAAAGTTTTGGGTGTGGTCATGATGGACCACAGAATAAGGAGTAGCAACAGCCTAAGATTGGGGATGACAAAGGCAGCCCAAGTAAAATTCTAAGGAAGACTCAAGCATGTAAGCGTGGGAACGCCCCGGAAGGCATCCTCTCTTTCATCTCAATCCATCGGTATGTCACTTGGAGCTTTTTTTTATTCATCACATGATACATGTTTTACTTGGAGCGTCATTTGCTTTTGTTTGATTTTACTTTCAGTTTGTCACAATCATCATTTGCTAGAAACACCTATTTTATAGGGATACACTTTCATCATAATTTGCTAGAATACTCTATGTGCTTCACTTATATCTTTTGAGCTTGCCAGTTGCTCTAGTACTTCACTTATATATTTTTGAGGATGGTGGCGTGTAGATTTTATATAAATATTATGCTCTCATTCTTCACTTATATTTTGTTGAGAGCTGAATAAACAGTGAAGGTAATTTGCATGGGTCATAAGACTAGTTCAAAAATAATAGGTATTCAATGAATGATAATAAAAACCATCATGTAGCACATATAGAGAAATTTTGTGTTAGTGACATTAATGTGGTAATATGAAAAGGGTGTGAGTCCATAATTGTTGATTCGTAGAAGTGTAGATATTAAGAGGTGTTAACTTGTTATTCTGCTACAAATTAAAGGGGCATGGTGATGATGTGTGAGCATTTTTATTCCTCATTGAAATCCTAGTCTTGTTTCGAGTCGGGGGCGCGCGATGGTTAACTACTACCAACCTCCTCCCTCGGGGCATGCGAGGAGTACCTTGATTTGTGATAAAACTAATAAAACTTTGCAATAAGTATATGAGTTCTTTATGATTAATGTGATACCATGGACATACACATCTTCACCTTCTCATATTTGCTAGCCTCTTCGGCACAGTGCATAGCCCATTCTCACCTCGAGGACCGGTGCAACTTTTCCCTGTGCATCCAAACCCCGTGACATGATACACTCTGTTGCACACAAACCTAATTATATCTTCCTCAAAGCAGCCATCATACCTAGCTATTATGGCAATTCTACAGCCATTCTGAGATATATTGACATGCAAATTCCATCGTCACTTCACATGACTAGTTCGGTCATCATCATATTGCTTTGCATGATCATATATAGCTGACATGGTATTTGTGGCAAAGCCACCGTTCATCATGTTTTTCGATATATGTCATGCTAGATCATTGCACATCCTAGTACACTGCTTGAGGCATTCAGATAGAGTCATATGTTCCTGTCAGTTCTTCATTTTGAGTTGTAAGTAAGTAAAAGTGTGATGATCATCCTTGTTAGAGCATTGTCCCGGTGAGAAAAGAATGATGGAGACTATGATTCCCCAGAAGTCGGGATGAGACTCCGAATGAAAAATAAAATAAAAATGGGGGAGGCCAAATGAGCCCACCATATAAAAAATTATCAATGGGGGAGGCAAAAAAAGAGAAAAGCCCACCATGAAAAAAAATGAGAGAAAAATAGAGAAGGGACTTTGGTACTATCCTTTACCACACTTGTGCCTCAAAGTGGCACGATGTTCTTCATGTAGAGAGTCTCCTGTTTTGTCACTTCCATATGCTAGTGGGAATTACCCTTTTTTGTTATAAAATTGGATTGTATATTCCGATGACGGGCTTCCTCAAATGCTTGAGGTCTTCATGAGCAAGCAAGTTGGATGCATACCCCACTTAGCTTTAGTTGAGATTTCATAGACTTATAGATCTAGTGCATCAATTGCATGGCAGTCCCTACTCCTTCCATTAACATCTATCGATGAGCATATCCATAGCTCGTTGGTACACCTAGTTGATGTGAGATTATGTTCTCCACTTTTTACCCCTTTGATATCTACCATCATATCCTATTCCACATATATGGTATGTCCAATGGTTCACGCTCATGTATTGTGTGAAGAATAAAAAGTTTATGCATATTGAGAAAGTATGATCCAATTGCCTCACTTGGGCACCGTGGTTCTTAACATTTGTATTGATGTGGTGAAGACGGAGTCATGCCTTGCTAATATAATAAGATGAATGGGGGTAAACATTCTTTTGGGGTCATATACTTTGAAAAATCAATGCCTTTGTTTCTTATACTTATAAATATTACTATGTTGCTGTTTGTTAACTCATAATTTCTCAATGAGCATACATACATAAGATTTCATAATGAGTAGCATGTTAAATAAAAAATTCTGTTTATCATTTACCAACTCGAGGACGAGTAGGAATTAAGCTTGCGGATGTTGATACATCTCCAACGTAGCTATAATTTTTTATCGTTCCATGCTAGGATATTATTATTCTAAGATACTTTTTGGTGATTTGTTTACCAAATTATAATATTTTGAAGCACTAACCTATTGACCCAGTGCCAGTTGTTATTTTTGCGTGTTTTTGACTATTCAGGTTTACAGTACCAAACGAAGTCCAATTGCCACGAAACTTTTTGATGATTTTTTCTGGACCAAAAGAAGACTGGGAAGCTTTGGGAGGAGGCTGGGAGAGCCACAAGGATCCCACAAGACAATAGGGCGCCCTAAGGGGGCGCACCCTGATGGCTTGTGCCTCCCTCGTGCGCCTCCTGACGCCCCTTTCTAGCCTATAGATTCACATATATTCCAAAAACCCTAGAAGCACTCCCGAAACACTTTTTCTGCCGCTACAAGTCTTTGTTCCGACGGGAGGCCATCTGCACCTCCATTCCATCACCCTTTCGGAGGGGAAATCGATCATAGAGGGCCTCCTCATTAACCTTGTTGCCCTCACCATGATGTCTGAGTAGTTCACCACAAACGTACGGGTCCGTAGGTAGTACCTAGATGGGAATCTCTCTCTCTCACTTTCTCCATCTTCAATACAATGTTCATCACATGTTTTCCTTGATCTATCCGATGCAATCCCGTTGTATGGTGTGTTCATTGGGATCTGATGAATTGTGAGTTTATGTTTAGATTATTCATGAATAGTATTTGAGTCAAACCTGAATACTAAGGCTCGCATTTGTATGATCATTATAGCTTCGTAATGCTCTCCGATCTATTCAGAAAATTTGGCCAATTAGATTGATATTTCTTCGGAGGGACTGGTGCATTGTAGTAGGATTGAGCTGACGAGTTTCTATATCCCAATGACAGTAGGGGACAAGTTGCGTCTTTGTGTTGCTGCTACTAAGGATGAAACTATTGGGTTTATTCATATTGATTGAGTTTACTTTGTCTACGTCATGTCATCGTTCTTCAAGCATTACTCTATTTTACATAATACTTTAGATGCATGCTGGATAGCGGTCAATGAGTGGAGCAATAGTAGTAGGTGCAGGCAAGAGTCGGCCTATTTGCTTATGGACATGATGCATATATACACATGATCATTGTCATGAAAATCACTTAACTATTCACTTTTCTATCAATTTCCCAATAGTAATTTGTTTACCCATCGTATGCTATTTGTATGAGATATGCCACTAGAGAACTCTACGGCCCCCAGGTTTATTCACTTATATATCAATGTTGAGGATATCGCTTATCGTTATCGCCTCGGTCAGCTAGGGATTAGAGATTAATCGGAAATCAGCCGATTAATCAATTTTATTGGTCGTCTATTAATCAACCATTTTTTGCAAAATCACATATTCTCAACTCTGAACTATGCTATATTTAACATCAAAAATATATCGGAGAAGTTTTACCTTGTTTCCTAGCCTCTGAATCCTCGTATAATGACAAACAAAATAGCAAAATAGTACATATTGCATACCAAAGTCCACAAAAACACAAATAAACATATTTTTTTCAAACATAGTGCTAGGAATATGCCTAATTTATTGAAAGATTCCCCGTAAATCGCTTGTCAGAGCGATAAATCGGTCCAAAAGATAAACGGTGAAGATAAGGCATAATCTTATTGGTCATCCCACAAGTAGCGATAAATCGGACGATAAATCGCTGAATCAGAAGATTTTTTGAACAATGCTATATATACATAAATGCTATAATTACCTTGCTATGATTTTATTTTATTTTATATTATTTTGCAATGTGCAATTATCTACAATTATCTACACAACTTACTTGCTTGCAAATAACGATATCAAAGGGATTGACAACCCTCTTGTTGACGTTGGATGCAAGTTGTTTTTTCTTTTGTGTGCAACGACTGAAGATGGTAAAGGATTTTTATTCCTACTCATTCGATAAACGTTGGTTTCATAACTGAAGAAATAATTATGTAACACCCAAGATGCGATCCTATCCTTATTTTGGCTCAAGGGCCTCGACAGGGTGTAACATCCCAAATTTTGGAATGTTATATTAATAAATAGATCAATGATTGTTTGTTTGATTGAGTGATTGAATTTGAGTGAAAATTTAAAACTTTTAAAAACTTTTGAATGAGAGGGAATGACATGACTTTCCCCTTTTACTTTTGAATTCCAAATTCATCCAATTCCAAATCAGTGAGAGAAGATGACATGACTTCTTCATAATAAAACATTTGAAAAGTGAATTTGAAAACTATTTGAAATATTTCTATTATGGAGTTCATTTCATATTTGGTTCCAATTTAAAGTTTGAAGGAACTCAAATCCCCTTGACAAAATTTTGAGAGGAGTAATATGACACTCCAAACGAGGGGCCATTTGAATCTTATTTGAATTTATAAAACACAGAAAACTATTTCTGAAATATTTCATATTAGATGTCAAAGCCATTTTTGAAATTTATTTTAAAAATTTATTTTTCTCCAAAAAATAAAATATATTGAAAATAGGGTAAAATGATTCCCTTGAGTATAAAAATGGACATAAATGAATTTGAAGCCATTTTGGTATTTTTAAAGTGTCTCATTTGCCTTTTAATTAAAACAGTAGCACTGTTTGATTTTTTTTCTTTTTGTAAGAATTTTATTTGACTCTGAAAATAGGTTCATCTTTTAGATTTTATTTTTCTGGTCATTTTGATATATAATATGTCTAAATAAAAGTATTTTAGTTTTCCTTTTATTCAATTTACTTTTCTATTTTTGTTTTTATAAAGGGAAATCTCCTTTTAAAAGGAAAACCCAGAGCCAGCCCAACTACAGATCTGGCCCAGGATCTCCATGTCCGCGCCTGAATCCTTCCTGGATCAGCCACCCGCTCACTTTCCATGCATGAACACTCGCTGACGTGGGGGACGCACGCCACCGAATCTCGCCCACGTCGGTCGTCGTCCTCGTGGATCCCCTCCTTCTAAAAACTCGTCGGCGCTGCCGATCTCTTTCCGATCCTCGTCAATCTCCCGCTTCCCTTGCCGATTCTTCACCCCCACCCCCTATATAAACTCCAACCCCTCCTTGACTCCTTTTTGCCCGTAACCCCTACCCTGAGCCCCTGCCCTCGCCGCCATTGCTCGCCGGAGCTCGCTCTACCAACGCGCCATTGACGAGCCCCACCTCGCTCTAACCACCCCCTCGACCACCTGAGCCCACCAATCGCTTCCCCACTCTCGCGCGCACCTCCTCATCCATTCACCCAAGCCCCGCACCCACCGGAGCTCCCTTCCCCTCGACCACCCGACGCCACCACCGCCTCGGAGCTCGCCGGCAACGCCTCCGACCACCTGCATCGACGCCAAGACCACCATCATGCTTGCCATGCTCGCCTGCGTCGACCGGTGCCATCGCCAACACCGAGACCCCCCAGAGAGACAGCCCCGTTCACACCGGAGACGTCGCCATTGCCGGAGACCACCATCGCTGGCCATCTCAACCGCGGTGAGCTCCCATTCTTTCCCCTCCATTCGATCTAACATCTGTGGTGTAGATTAAAAGCCCCATACCCCTTTGGTCTATTTTAACAAACTGTTTGGTTTTCTTTTTAGTTATTTTAGTGAACCGTTTTTTCCTTGAGTATCGGCCGTCCGCCCAAAACGTTAGAACATGCCATCTTAGGGCCAATCATAGAGCGCCACGTGTACCATGTCCGTTAGTTGGAATTTTCTCCTTTTCTGTTTATCTCTTTCAGAAACAGAATAGTCATGTTTTTGTTTTCTTTCTATCTTTCATGTTTTTAATGGTTTTAATTTGAGTCTTTTTTCTTTGTGTCACAAATTTTGTGCAGTTTCTTTAGATATCAAGGTTGAATATATTTGAAATTTTGAAATTTGAACTCCTTGAAATTTACTCAAACCACTAGAACTTGAGTTTAAAAATAGATTTTGAGAATAAGTTGAGTTTAAAAATAGATTTTGAGTTGATTCTTTTTGATACTTGTCATTAGTGACTTTATTTAATAGGAGGTAGAATTTGAGAATTTTTAGACTAACTTAAATTAGGGTTTCAAGCAAAACAGTACTGTTTTGATTATTTTTAGGTTTATTTCTAATTCTTTAGTGTTAATTTTTTTTAGTTGACAAGTTTTATTTTGTTTTATGTTAGTTAGTAGTTGTATTTCAACCAAGTTATTTTTATGTCAATTATTATTTTTATAGCATGAAATCAATTCTAGTTTCACAATAACTTGCCAATTGATTTCATTGCTAGTTTGATTTGCTATTTGAAAATACTTTTAATAAAATAATTTTATAAAAATTAATTTATGTTATTTATTTGTTTCATATTTTGTTTTATGTTATTTTTAGTATTTTATTGTTTTTCTTGATGTTAAGTTTATTAGGCAAAAACTCATGTCGTTTAGTGTATTGCTTTCATAGTTCTTACTTGTTCTTCAAAAGTAATTCTTTTGCTAGTAAAATATTTACCAAAATACTTTTGTTAGATTTTGCTTTGTTTTTGTTTTGTTGCATTTGAAATTAGGTTATTTGTAGGGAAAACTACACATGGTTGATTTGATGAAGTTTTGTTATTTTAACTTTTGTCTTAAGTATTTCCTTTCATCACAACCCTTTTGTGTGTTGGTTTTGTGTTACTTTTTGATTGTTAGTATTGATTGCTAGTATGATTGCTTATATGAGTGCAATGTTTGATTATATAGATTTCATCGGAGAGTGACGAATAGTTCTATCAAGTTACTTTCTTAGAGCGATTTTAACCTCATCAACCTTACCAAGCAAGTTCACTTTGACCATCTATTTCATACCTATGTTTTATTGCATGTAGTGACATCATTCAACAAATCCCTCTAGTAGTGGTACTGAAATTCTTGTAGTTGAGTAGAATGCATGAGGTAGGAACCCACCACTTGTTACTAAAGCCCCGGGGACGCTAGTTATTTTAATGCTATGCTAAAGTAGACGGGGTCTAGTATGAGGGTCCGTGAGTGGTGTGAGAAGGAGGACTCCACGTCAAAACAACAACTTCATGAAGGCATCTTCAAGTCCTGCATCTTCAAGACCTCAAGACTTCGAGACTCGAGAAACAAGTATTCAATACACACTACTAGGTGAAGGATGGATTTGATGGGCACCCTGGAGTAACCAGTGGATGGCTAGGATACATGGAGAAGCGCCATGACATCTTGTGAAAGATTCACCCAGACTCAAAGAGATGGATGAATACTTCATGCCCAGAAGCTTACCTGTGTAGACACAAGTCATTTGGCTCTAGCTTGGTTGATCTTTGTTGTGACTCTGGTTGGGCAGTGCTATGAGATGTAGTCGACGTTAGGCTTGGATGGGCACTGACAGTAGTCAGGGAAACACTCTGAAAGACCATGTTTCGTTCGTCTTGTTCTCAAACACGTGGCAGTGTGAGGGCTTACAAGGAGGGAACGAATCTTGTGGGTACAGAACACAACACTCTACAGAGTTAAACCTAATCGATTAGTCGTGTCCCCGGTTACGAACAATTTGAGCCTCTGAACTTGGATCTATCTCTGAACTATCAACACTGGACTGATAATTAATTGTGGGCAATCATATGATACTTGTGCGCATTTAGACATCGGTTGGCAAAACCATGTCATGATATATAACTCTGTAGTGAAAACTCCTGATAGTCCTTTGTTGTAGGAAAAGAAAATAAAATCAGCTTTTATGCAAAAACTTAGACACAGAGCCACAAAGCCTTACTGCATATAGAATAGTCTTTATCTTCTATTTTGCTACGGTGATCTTGCCAGTACATTCAATGTACTGACCTACACGGCTGCGACATCTTATGTTGCAGATAAGTTCTACGATGAGTAAGAGTACGATTCAGGGTTACGGTCTGCACTCAACTTGCCGTTGGTGTTATTGGGACTCCACTCCCGTTGACTGTTTTCACTGAGATTTCGAGGTATATATCAGTTTTACGTTATTTACATGTGATTGCACTTTCAAATATACATTGATGTACTGTGTGTGCCAGCATACTGATCCTGGGATGGCACAAAACACACATAGGCTTGACTCCTTTTGAGTCGGGTCGCTACAGAGATGGTATCCGAGCACATGTTGACTGTAGGATGTGACCCTAGGAAATGGCTTAGGAATATGAAGACCTTGATAGGAACAATTTTTGTTTTCACTACTTTCGTAACTTCTAAATTCTTTTACTGAACCCTCCTTCTTTCAAAACTATAGATGGAGATCTACACTCTAAACAAAAGAGAGGACTACAACGATGTTCTTGGAGGCCCTTTCCTCATGGAGCTGGTACAGATGGTGAAGCTGTCGATACCTTAGATCAAGGCAACTAAGAGGAAGTCTGGATTTTGGGGTGTCCGAACTAAAATATTTGGACGTAAAGAAGACCCCAAGACTGAAGACATCAACTATGGCACACTAGACCATGAATGTGAGATGGGCATGAACACCGCCTTCCATGATGCTATCGCACGTTTGAGCTATCATCATCATGTTGAGTTAAGTGCCCACTACTTTGGAAGGCTCGGATGGCAGAAGCCTGATGGAGCATGCATCATCCTGACAGACGAACAGAAGATGAAGTTTTCACCTGTACTTGTGTACAATCAAGAACTGGAGCACTACATCAAGAACCTTCAAATGGACCTTCTCTCAGAGTTATCTGAGAATGAAACACTTTCTGAGAACCTCAAGGCTGAGAATCTGAAGGTAGCCAATCTAAAGAAACACGATCCCAAGATTCAGAAGCTTCGTCGAGACTTGAAGAACAGTCAGGCCATGGCACATGCTGGAGATGTTGAAATTCATGAGATCAAGAACAAACTCCTGGAACTACAGGGACGACATCGGAAACTCCGAGTCAACAGGGACAATCTGGCAGAAGAACTTGAGAAGATCAAGCGGGACCAGAAGAAGCCCACTGAAGATGAAGACATGATATAAAATAGCCTAGTAGTAGCCCCACCATGAGAGAAATGAAGACAAACGTTTTGCGATTTGTGTGGTCGACCATACCAACCTTATGTGGGTGGCGATAGTATAGTTTGACTAAAACTTTATGAATGTGTGGAGTTCAGTTTGATGTTTTGTGTCTTTGAGTTGTTTGTATCCCTTCTCTCTTTGTGTCTCCCTCTCTCTCTCTTATGCATCTCATCCCAAAAACCTTGAACCCAATAGATGATGAATGAAGCTGGACTCATGTATTCTGGATCGATGATTCGGTTAGAGACAGAAGAATGGATTCAGAACATGGAGGATCACCTGAGGAGTGACCATGTTGCAAGGAAGGAGATGGTCCAGTATCCTCTTCGGTACTTTGCAGAAAGTGCTGCACATTGGTGGAACATGCATGAATCTATCCATGATAGGCAAGCATCAATCACTTGGGAAGAATTCAAGATGACTCTACAAAAATCTCATGTTGTTACCAACACCCAGAAGCCCCATTGCAAAGATGTGAAGAAGATTTGTGCATGCAAGATATGTGGGGAGATAGGACACACCCAGGAAGAACACAAGGATGGATGCCCTCATTGTGAAGAAAATCACCGAGCTGAGGAATGCCCAACTGGGCAGGTGACATGTTTCTTGTGTGAAGGAACCACTCACTATCCGACACAATGTCAACTTTACCCCAAGGTACAAGAAGTCATGAAGCAGCAGAAGGAAGCAATGGAAGAAGCCCTCTGGAAAAAGGTAGAAGAACCCATGATGATGGGAGATATACCAGACCCAAACATAGATACCAAGTCATGTTATTCATGTGGAGAAGAAGGACATATCTCTCAGGATTGTCCGAACGAGTATCTGGGAGACTTCCCGACAGAGGAAGTGCAATATGATCCTCAGGAGATAGAAGGAATGATCAACCTGGACAAGAAGAAATGCCAAGTAAACAGAGGCATTAGATGTTTCCATTATAGCTTGGAGAGGCCACACTATTTTTGCAAGAGGTATGAACCAAGCATCAGGAAAGGAACCCAACACAAGAAGAAGAAGAGGAATCCATGGTTTTCTACACAGAAGGATCTGAGCCACATCACTTGTCATCGATGCAACAAGACATGACACTACTCCTATATCTGCCCAAAGAAGAAGGCTAAACATGATTAGTTTGAGTTTTGGATTTTTTGGAAGTAATAAATGTAATAGGTAGCACTCTTTTCATTATGAAGTTATGTAATGGAAATATCAGAGTTTGTAATAAATTCATGATTGAATGGAATTTATGGTGTCATGAACCTCCTATGTTGAATTATATGAGATGTTACTCTATTAACAAAGATCTCTAACCCTTTTCGAGGATATGAGAAAATATGGTCTATGCAGGCATGTGTACATTTCATTTTAAGTGTGGTAGTAATCAGTAAAAACACACAGGTACCAATGAATGAAGAAAGTACCATTACTGTTAAGGAGTTTGGATAAGTGAATACAGGTGAAGAGAATGTGGAACCAGATCAAACTATGTGGATGATAACACCTGAAATAATATACCTTGTATTTTGAATATGATGAACACAAAACTTGTATTGGTAAACAAACCAATGGAAAGGAAAACATATTCAAGGAATAGAACCTGTATGATGGATGGATCTCACGGTTTCATGAAGGTTACCCCAAGATCATGAAGCAAAAAGTTGTGATTTGATCACTAAACGTTTTCCTAGGAGGATACGTAAACCTGAGAGTTGTGAAGGAACAAAAGAAGACTTTGTTTAGCTTGCAGAATCAATGGATTTATCTAAACTTTGTTCATTGGCAAGAGAAATTTCTATAATGCTTGTGAGGAAGCCCAAGTGTTAGAATACGAGATTCACTAAACCTCATACAAGGTAATGATTTTTGTGCGACATGGCTTGGCCACCATGATGACTTACTCTTATCATTCTCTTGCTATTCGGAATGGTAAATATGAGTGACTTACCCATAGTAAAGAGACGATGTTATTTGAAGCTTTTGTTTAAGCCTTAGAATGGTATGATGAAAACCCCTTGTACATGACAGTTGCTGTCACATGTAGGAATTTTACGGTGAGGAATGATGCCAAGACCAATTCCACTGTAGGATAACCACTAGTGGTAGACCACCATGAGATCATCGATAAGTTACTTAGAATGAATGCGAGAATTAGTAGTTAAGAAGACCCAGTATCAGAGGAAATACATTTTGTAATGAGAACACAAGATTTTGATTTAAACGGAAGAGCATCACTGAAGGAGCTATCGTAAAGAATGTTAAGAGACAGATGCACCCAGAGGAATTTTATGATTTTGAGGGACCAATAACTCTCATTTTAAGTGTGGTAGACTCCACAGTTCCAAGTCAACGGATTTGCTAAGAAGACCCCCAAACCCTAACCTTTTCTTTCTAGCCCTTTTCGAATCTCGAGGACAAGATTAATTTTAAGTGTGGTAGGTTTGTAACATCCCAAATTTTGGAATGTTATATTAATAAATAGATCAATGATTGTTTGTGTGATTGAGTGATTGAATTTGCGTGAAAATTTGAAACTTTTAAAAACTTTTCAGTGAGAGGGAACGACATGACTTTCCCCTTTTACTTTTGAATTCAAAATTCATCCAATTCAAATCAGTGAGAGAAGATGACATGACTTCTTCATAATAAAACATTTGAAAAGTGAATTTGTAAACTATTTGAAATCTTTCTGTTATGGAGTTCATTTCATATTTGGTTCCATTTTAAAGTTTGAAAGAATTAAAATCCCTTTGACAAAATTTTGAGAGGAGTAATATGACACTCCAAACCAGGGGCCATTTGAATTTTATTTGAATTTATAAAACTCAGAAAACTATTTCTGAAATATTTCATATTAGATTTCAAAGCCATTTTTGAAATTGGTTTCAAAAATTTATTTTTCTCCAAAAAATAAAATATATGGAAAATAGGGTAAAATGATTCCCTTGAGTATAAAAATGGAGATAAATGAATTTGAAGCCATTTGGTATTTTTAAAGTGTCTCATTTGCCTTTTAATTAAAACAGTAGCACTTTTTGATTTTTCTGTTATTGTAATAATTTTATTTGACTCTGAAAATATGTTCATCTTTTAGATTTTATTTTTCTGGTCATTTTGGTATATAATATGTCTATATAAAAGTATTTTAGTTTTAATTTTATTCAATTTCCTTTTCTATTTTTGTTTTTATAAAGGGAAATCTTCTTTTAAAAGGAAAACTCCGAGCCGGCCCAACTACAGATCTGGCCTAGGATCTCCACGTCCATGCCCGAATCCTTCCCGGATCGGCCACCCGCTCACTTTCCTTGCATGAACACTAGCTGACGCGGGGGACCCACGCCACTGAATCTCGCCCACGTCGGTCGTCATCCTCGTGGATCCCCTCCTTCCAAAAACTCACCGGCGCCGCCGATCTCTTTCCAATCCTCGTCGATCTCCCTCTCCCCTTGCCGATTCTTCACCCTCACCCACCCATATAAACCCCAGCCCCTCCTCGACTCCTTTTTGCCCGTAATCCCTACCTCGAGCCCCTGCCCTCGTCGCCATTGCTTGTCGGAGCTCTGCTCTACCACCGCACCATTGATGAGCCCCACCTCGCCCTAACCACCCCCTCGATCACTTGACCCCACCAATCGCTTCCCCACTCTCGCACGCACCTCCTCATCCATTCACCCGAGCCCCATCACCCACCGGAGCTCCCTTCTCCTCGACCACCCGACGCCACCGCCGCCTCGGAGCTCGTCGTCGACGCCTCCGACCACGTGCGTCGATGCCAAGACCACCATCGTGCTCGCCATACTCGCCTGCGTTGACCGGTGCCATCGCCAACGCCGGAGACCCCCAGAGAGATGCCCCCGTTCATGCCCGAGACGTTGCCGTCTCTGGAGGCCACCATCGATGGCCATCTCAACCGTGCTGAGCTCCCATTCTTTCCCCTCCATTTGATCTAACATTTGCGGTGTATATTAAAAGCCCCGTACCCCTTCGGTTTATTTTAGTGAACCGTCCGGTTTTTTGTTTAGTTATTTTAGCGAACCGTTTTTACCTTGAGTATCGGCCGTCCGCTTGAAACGTTAGAACACGCACATCTTAGGGCCAATCACAGGGCGCCACGTGTGCCCCGTCCGTTTGTTAGAATTTTCTCCTTTTATGTTTTTCTGTTTTAGAAACAGAATAGTCCTATTTTTGTTTTCTTTATATCTTTCATGTTTTTAATTGTTTTAATTTGATTCTCTTTGCTTTATGTCACAAATTTTGTCTAGTTTCTGTAGATATCAAGGTTGAAGATATTTGAAGTTTTGAAATTTGAACTCATTGAAATTTACTCAAACCACTAGAACTTGAATAACTTGAGTTTTAAAATACATTTTGAGTTGATTTTTTCGGTACCTATCATTAGTGACTTTATTCAATAGTAGGCTCAATTTTAGAATTTTTATAATAATTTAAAATAGGGTTTCAAGCAAAAGAGTATTGTTTTTGATTCTTTTTAGGTTTATTTCTAATTCTTTAGTCTTAATTGTTTTTAATTGATTTTCTTTTATTTTAGTTGACAAGTTTTATTTTGTTTTCTGTTAGTTAGCAGTAGTATTTCAACCAAGTTTTATGTCAATTATTATTTTATAGCATGAAATCAATTCTAGTTTCACAATAACTTGCCAATTGATTTCATTGCTAGTTTGATTTGCTATTTGAAAATTATTTTATAAAATTTACTTTCTGTTATTTATTTGTTTCATATTTTGTTTTATGTTATTTTTAGTATTTTATTGTTTTCTTGATGTTATGTTTATTAGGCAAAAACTCATGTTGTTTAGTGTATTGCTTTCATAGTTCTTACTTGTTCTTCAAAAGTAATTCTTTTGCTAGTAAAATATTTACCAAAATACTTTTGTTAGATTTTGCTTTGTTTTTGTTTTGTTGCATTTGAAATTAGGTTATTTGTAGGGAAAACTACACATGGTTGATTGGATGAAGTTTTGTTACTTTAACTTTTGTCTTAAGTATTTCCTTCATCACAACCCTTTTGTGTTTTGGTTTTGTGTTACTTTTTGATTGTTAGTATTGATTGCTAGTATGATTGCTTATATGAGTGCATTGTTTGATTATATAGATTTCATCGGAGAGTGACGAATAGTTCTATCAAGTTATTTTCTGAGAGCGATTTTAACTTCATCAACCTTACCAGGCAAGTTCACTTTGACCATCTATTTCATACCTATGTTTTATTGCATGTAGTGACATCATTCAATAAATCCCTCCAGTAGTGTTATTGAAATTCTTGTCATTGAGTAGAATGCATGAGGTAGGAACCCACCACTTGTTACTAAAGCCCCGGGGATGCTAGTTATTTTAATGCTATGCTAAAGTAGACATGGTCTGGTATGAGTGTTCGTGAGTGTTGTGAGAAGGAGGACTCCACGTCAAAACGACAAATTCATGAAGGCATCTTCAAGTCCTACATCTTCAAGACCTCAAGACTTCGAGACTCAAGAAACAAGTATTCAATACACACTACTAGGTGCACCCTGGAGTAACCAGTGGATGGTTGGGATGCATGGAGAAGCTTTACTACAACAACAGTTGCAAGTACATGTAATGCGATGATTTGACGTGAGAGCGATGCTTGTTTGATTTGGAGTTCTCCTTTTTATTCATCGATTATAGAATGGGTTCCAAGCTGACAGCCTAGGATAGCAAGGATGGATGTCATTTATTGTTTGATTTCGTTTGTACTCGGACCCTACTCTTATGTATGACGATTGAATATGTTGTTGTATTGATGTGATCTCGATTTAGCTTGTGGCAAGTGTAAGCCAATTCCATATACTCATCTCTTGTTTACATGTACTTGTAATGATATCCATTCTTGCAAAACGATGAGATGCATTTTTATCCCTATGTAGTGGCCCGACTCAAAATGAGTCAAGCCTCTGTGTGGTCTGTGCCATCCCTGGATTAGTATGCTAGCATACACAGTACATCAATGTATATATCAAAATGCAATCACATGTAAATAACATAAAATTGATATATACCTCGAAATCTCAGCGGAAACAGACATCTTGCGGAAAGCTTCACCCAGACTCAAAGAGACGGATGAACACTTCATGCCCAGAAGCTTACCTGTGTAGCCACAAGTCATTATGAGCTCTGGCTTGGTTGATCTTTGTTGTGACTCTAGATGGGCAGTGTTACGAGATGTAGTCGATGTTAGGATTGGATGGGCACTAACAGTAGTCAGGGAAACACTCTGAAAGACCATGTTTCGTTCGTCCTGTTCTCAAACACCCGGCAATGCGAGGGCTTACAAGGAGGGAACGAATCTTCTGGGTAAAGTACACAACACTCTTCAGAGTTAAACCTAATCGATTAGCCGTGTCCCCGGTTATGGACAATTTGAGCCTCTGGACATGGAACTATCTCTGAACTATCAACACTGGACTGATAATTAATTGTGGGCAATCTTATGATACTTGTGGGCATTTAGACATCAGTTGGCAGAACCATGTCATGATAGATAACTTTGTAGTGAAAACTCTTGATATTCCTTTGTTGTAGGAAAAGAAAATAAAATCAGCTTTTATGCAAAAATCGAACACAGAGCCACAAAGCCTTACTACATATAGAATAGTCTTTATCTTCTGTTTTGCTATGGTGATCTTGCCGGTACATTCAATGTACTGACCTACACGGCTGCAATGTCTTATGTTGCAGATAAGTTCTACGACGAGTAAGAGTATGATTCAGGGTTACGGTCCGCACTCAACCAGCCGTTGGTGTTATTGGGACTGCGCTCCTGTTGACTGTTTCTGCTGACATTTTGAGGTATATATCTGTTTTACATTATTTAATGTGATTGCACTTTGATATATACATTTATGTACTGTGTGTACGAGCATAATAATCTAGGGATGGCACATAACACACAAAGGCTTGACTCATTTTGAGTCAGGTCGCTATATAGGGATACAAATGCATCTCGTCATTTTGCAAGAATGGATATCATTGCAAGTACATGTAAACAAGATATGAGTATATGGAATTGGCTTACACTTGCCACAAGCTAAATCGAGATCACATCAATACAACAACATATTCAATCGTCATACATAAGAGTAGGGTCCGACTACGAACGAAATCAAACAATAAATGACATCCATCCTTGCTATCCCAGGCTATCAGCCTCGAACCCATCCTATAATCGATGAATAAAAAGGAGAACTCCAAATCAAACAAGCATGGATCTCATGTCAAATCATCGCATTACATGTACTTGCAACTGTTGTTGTAGTAATCTGTGAGCCATAGGGACTCAACAATTTCATTTCCAAGGGTATCAAGACTAGCAAAGGTTAATGGGTAAGGTAGGGTTAAGTGGTGAGGTTGTAGCAAGCACCAAGCATTTATTTGAGTAGCTAACTTACGAGTACAAAAATAAGAGGGGTGTCCTACGCATAAATGGACGTGAACTAGTAATGATTACTAAGTGATCATGAACACCTACTTACGGTCAAACATAACCCCACCGTGTTCTCTCTTGGTTTAGAACTCACGAGTAGAGACAATCACGGTTACGCATATAGTTGGTGTATTTTATTTGAGTTTACTTCATGTTTTCTATGACCAGATGTTAAACAAATTTCCAAGTTTCCACATAACCGTGGGCACGACTCTCATGAAAGATTTAACCCCCGCAAGGGTTCTCCAACTCATCCTTCGCAAACTAACCACACGCTGCATGGAACAGCCACAACAATGGAAATTTGTGGTCTCCTGGGAAATTTCAGTGGAAAACCACAACCTCGAGATAGCTCAAAGTATCCTCGGAATTCCATGCAGCGTTCGAGAAAGGTAAAACAAATCCAGCAAGGTCGCCCGACATGTCGACGAACCCTATAGGAGTCGGTATCTCGTTCTCAGGACAAGACAGATAAGTGAAGCATGCGGTGGCCTGATAGACATCTACTAAGTTGCCCTGGGTTGGCCCCGCACAATGCTCTAGTTTGTACCAATACACATGAGGAGCATTGTCCCGTGTTGTTGATTAAAGATCCTCGGGTTAATTAGTCCCTTTGTAGGTTTTTTTGTTATTAGGCAAATGTAGCACCAATGTTGGGTCTGGCGAAAAGAGTTTATCCCAAAACAAAAATCAAGGGGGTCCCCATAACAAACCCAAGCATGTTAGGAGCGCTCTATATGGAACATAACACCAGTATACATGTAACTAGGGCAGCAAAAGTGGAACAAAACACTGACCAAAAGGCCAAGCCTTCCACTTTTTGCCAAGTATGTAGGTGCATTAAATTAAATAACAATAATATTGTGATAACTCAAAAGATCCATGTTGTCACATGGGAACAACCTGCACCTATAACTAACAATGACATAAGAAGGGTTGAGCAAGCGGTAACATAGCCAAACAATGGTTTGTTGGGATGTGGAGGGGGTTAGAGGCTTTTCATGGCAATGTTGGGAGGCTTGACATGCAAGTGGTAGGTAACGTGACATAACAATAGAAGCGAGACAACTAGTATGGCAATGATAGTAGTTGTATCTAGGGAAATGGTCATCTTGCCTAAGATCCTGCTTGGAAGAAGAACGAAACCGTGAAGTAGACGAACGGGGCATAGTCGAATGAATCCTCACACTCCAAACGGTTTCAGAACTCTATCGAGAAGAAGCAATCTAAAAACAACCAATCAACACATGATAACACCAGGACATATTCATGATATTATGCACAATCAAATATGATGCATGTCATGCATGACATGGCAAAGCACAACAATCAACTTCTATAGATTAAGTGAAGCTCAATATGCAAGGAGTTGCATATTGAGGAAACTCCATATTTGAATTACATAGTTCACTCCCGTTTAGGTACACAACAATATTAAATGTTGTTAAACATGGCAAGAGGTGAAGCATAATGAAACTACACTATCTAGGCATCTTAAATGAGGTCGGAAACAACATATAGTATTTCCGAAACGACCGCATATGTTAATTTCGAAATTGGTCCAGATCTGAACTAACCATGTCTTATATTTGTTAAATAGGAGAACAATGCACCATGTTATTCTACATGTCATTCTAAGAAATTTACATGTATAGATCGTTTAAAACAAAGCTACAGTCTAAAAGATATGACTAACACAAGATGAATATGTCATGAATGCAAAATGCATGCAAACGACAACCACAAACATTCCAAATCATGGATGCATCAAGATATTATGAAACTACATGGAATTCTAAGCAAGTTTCATATATGGCATGTTCAAAACGGAGCAACGGTTCAACCACAACAAGCAACACAAGGTTTACGTATAATCTGCCCAAAAACAGCAACATAGTATATTGCAACCCACAAATCAACAAGCTACAGCCACTTAAAATGCCCAACAAAGACATGGTTATGTAGTCTACATGATGCACACCAATTCATCTCAGACCAGCATATTGAGTAGAGGCATGGATCAATAGGAAATGAGCTCACAAAATGGCATTAAAATATAGCAGTTTAGGACTTAGTGAAACTAACAGTTTTCAACAGAGCGGTTTTTCACAAAGGCATATTGGCAGCAACACAACTAGATGCTACAGGGCATATCCGGGCATGAAAATTTACAGCATGGTATAGGAGATGATGCACTACATTTCATTCACTAGTGGCAAGATCTAATTATGCATGGAAACATGGATATCATCAACACAACATGACAATTTGAAATAATCAGGTTCTCAGACTTAGTGAAAAATAGAGTACACATGTGCAACAATTTTTAACAAGTTGACATGTTTGACAACAGCAATATCTATATGCCAATCCTATAAGTGCAACCCAATGGCACAACATGACAGAGCATACCATGCTTAAAAAAACATTCCATGGTGGCAAACTCAAAGGAGCCCTAGATCAATGCCTAATCACATGGCAACATGGCGACAAAATATAATAGATTCCAGACTAAGAATTATTTGGGTATATCAAAACAGCAACATTTTTATAGCATGTTGGCAACAACAAAATAACCCCTAAACAAGGATTACCATGGCAAACAAAAAAACCAGGGGCTAGTTCACATGTCAAGGGGCATATCTCATGTTCAAAAAAATCATATGATGCATGGAATTAATCACACGAAAATAACAAAAGGACACTGCAGCAAAACTAACACGCACACAAACTTACTCAAATGAAAAACAATTGCACACACGAATTCAATAGATTTTTATACACCAAAAACATATATAATATGTGTGTGTTTACATTTAGAAAAGGACGCTACAATTTTGCATGATTATGACATAAACTGTTTTAGCAAGTTATGTATGCAAATAAATACAAACAACAAGCTAAAGATTTTTAAACATGGATGAAAGTGGGATATAATTAATCTACCCAAAATTCTACATATTTTACATATGTAAATTATTTTGATACGATACAAAGTGATTAAAGTTATTAGCATTTTTACATCATGGCAAAAATTGTAATTATGCAATTCCTGAGATATTAGACAAACTCATTGGACAGGAAAAAAAAAACTAACAGGCCGAATCTAGCAAGCCCAATAGGGACAATGGGCGCAGGATAATGAAGCAACACTCGGGGCGAGATAGGACAGCTGAGCAGCACTCACCATGGGCTCTGAGGCTCGGTTGAGGAGGAGGTAGGCCAACACCGCGTGGAGGTGGGCCTTGGTGAGCTGAGCCGGTGCAGGCGCTGACTGGGCCAAGGGCGTGTCCAAGGATGTGGACAACCCAGGCGCATGGTGAACGAGGCGCTCGAGCGCACGTCATCGTCCCATGCAGGTGCATGACGATAGCATTGTGCTTGGCCGGCGGCTGCGAAGGTCACCGGCGGACCGAGCGATGGCAGATCTGGGCGGATCTGGTCGAGGGACGTTAGGGAGAGGACGAGAGAACAGAGCGGGGGGAGGACAGGGCGGCGGGATCGAGGTCCAGACGGGTCTTGAGGGGTTCAAGCACCTCCAGTGAGGTCCGGCGGGGGCTGCGGGCATCCGGTCGACAGTGGCAAGGTCGGGCGCGAGGCAAGGGCAGCAATGGGAGGTTGGAGGACGAGCTCGGGGAGGCTCCTCACGGCGACGGTGGATCCAGGCCCGGTGGGCCAGATCTAGGCTTGCGGGCTCGTGTGGTGGGAGGTGGAGCTAGCGGTAGCGAATAGGTGGGATGGGATGGTGGTGCGGATTTTTAGGAGGACTAGGGTTAGGCTGTTTCATGCAGGCGTAGACCTGCTTAAATAGGCAGGGTTAGGGTTTTGTAGCCCGATTCGAGCTGTTCGATCTCGAACGGACGGCTCCGGACATGGGAGTGCTGTAGGTGGGCTGTGGTGGGTTGTGTAGATGGACCAGGTGGGGATTAGAGGGAAGATTTGTGGCTCGTGACAGGTTTTATAAACCGAAAATGTCCGGCAAATAAACCGATGACAGTGCCGCTACGGTCGATCGTTTGGATAACAAACAGACTCCGATTGCGACGAAATTTCATAGGCGGTCTAGCTACACTATATTAAGACTGCACGTTTACTTTCGACGCAATCCAAGAAAGTTTTATACACACTTTTAAAAACAATATACAATGTTGCGGGCACGTGCATGTGTGGTTGGTCTCAAAACGGTCGTCGACGAGAACGGGGAGAACCGGCAACTATGATCGGATGCAAGTTTTGAAAAATGATGGTGACAGAGTGCCGATGCTATGTAGATGATGAGAATGATGCAATGATGAATGCAGCAAGAAAATGTAACACACGACAACAATGGAATAAAAGGGGGGTCTTCTGGAGCGTCGGTCTCAGGCTATTACAACTCTCCTCCATAAACAAGAGATCTCCCGAGATCTTAGAATGAGAAGGGGAAGAGGAAGAAGAAAGGAAGACGTAAATCTTAGTGCTTGGCGTGGCTTGACACTTCGTCAGTATTTCCCCAAAGGGGAAGGGATGATGCAGCACAGCTAAGGTAAGTATTTCCCTCACTTAAGAAACCAAGGTATCAATCTATGGAGGAAGACCAGGCAATGCTATGTAAATGGCAACTGCACACAAAGAACAAATACTTGCAACTCGACGCGTAAGACAGAGGTTGTCAATCTCTCAATGGTAAAAAGATAGATTATATTGTAATAGGCTGGGCAAATAGATCTCACAAGAACACAAAATAAAAGAAGTAAATAAAAAGTGCAGCAAGGTATTTTTGGGTTATTGGATTAATAGATCTGAAAACAAACGAGGCAAAAAGATAGATCGAAAGCAATATGTTGGAAAAGTAGACCCGAGGGTCGTTGGTTTCACTAGTGGCTTCTCTCGTGACTATAGCACACGGTGGGTAAACAAATTGTTGTTGGGAAATTGATAGGACATCAAGAAATCATGACGATATCCAAGGCAATTTTCATTATATAGGCATCATGTCCAAGATAACTAGACCAAAACGGTTCTGCATCTACTACCATTACTCCACACATCGAACGCTATTGTTGTGGTTTTGTCACGGCAGATGTCCTCGTGCAAGGACTTAGGTGTGAGGCCATCGCCAACGGGTGGCGACTCAAAGAGATCAAACAATAACGAGATGCAGGTTTACCCAGGTTCGGCCCCTCCGATGGAGGTAATAGCCTATGTCTTGCTTTGTGTCTATATTAATGGAGATCTCGATTAGAAGGATGCGGGGTTGCTAACCTAGCTTTCGAGACTGTCTAACTTGGGTCTATTGGCCTCACGGGCTCACCTTTATATACAGGTCGAGAACCTGAGTCCTACAAGTGTTCGGGTCATATTATGACCACGTGACGTAACACATCTCTATCTCGCCTTGTCTTTCAAGCAGGGAAAATCTTCGGAGTCTTCCACCTCTTGGGCTCCAAGCCACCGTCTTCATACGTTGGGCCACCATCTGACTTACCAGTAAATCATCTTGCCTTCCCTTTCGTCATAGCACAGTCCATCTTGAGCTTAATCGTTAAGCCTCTAGTATATTCTCCTAGCCCATCAGGTGGGTCACACTATGGGGTTATATCCCCAACATTATGCCCCGGGTTGATTTGAATTCGTTCATGTCAATCTTCCTTAACTTCATCGAGCGGCTTATCTTCTGCTTATATTTATGTCTCATCAGTATCCCCAAATCATAGCTTATGATACTCGCGGACTTGTCAGTTTTCCAACATCCTCCAACCAATGATGTCATACATCAGAGACTTCATAGGTCAGTGGTGACTTCTCAAGGAATCTGACCATATCCACATTTCCTGAAAATCGAGAAGTTGTCACTTCCCAAAATTTACTATGTCGCCTTGATATCCGCGCCTGTCGTTTCTCCTTCGAGTCTTTCCTTATTAAATACTTACCATAGGGCTCCATTCTTTCACTTTCACCTTGCCCTTCTCATTTCTTCTTCCTCACGCTTGAGTGCTCCACCAAACCATTGTTCGTTCAGCACCGGAGATCACCTTTGCGAACGTAACGACGTCGTTCCTTCGTCGAGTCTGAACTGCTCATCCGATCACTCGTTTTCTCCGCCCCCAATTCCTTCTGTGAATTTTATATGTGTTTGATATTTTGGTGATATGTATGTTGTGATTCCCTTAGTGGTGTCATGTGAACATCGAGTACATGATACTTAACCATCTTTGGGCCTAAGGGAATGCATTGTGGAGTATTTATTAGATGATGGGTTTCTAGAGTGATAGAAGCTTAAACCCTAGTTTATCCGCTACTTCGTAAGGGGCTGATTTGGATCCCCATGTTTAATGCTATGATTTGATTTTATCTTAATACTTTTCTTGTGGTTGCGTATGCTTGCGAGGGGGTTAATCATAAGTGGGTTCAAGTAAGAACAACACCCAGGCACCAGTCCACCGACATATCAAAGTAGGGAACACAAATCAAACCAACATGATGAAAGTGACTAGATGAAATTCCCATGAACCCTCAAGAACACTTTTCTTATTATAAGAGATCATTTTGGTATGTCCTTTGCCACAAAATGATTGGGCTACCTTGCTGCACTTTATTTACCATTACCTTTATTTTCTCGTTACCATCTATCTTGCTATCAAACTACATGTTACCTACAATTTCAGTGCATGCAGAAACTACCTTGCTCAAAACCGCTTGTCATTTCCTTCAGATCTTTATTGGGTTTGACACTCTTACTTATCGAAAGGACTATGATTGACCCCCTACACTTTTGGGTCATCATATTGCCAGACCATGTTGTATTTGGTGAGAAGATTTATGCCGGCGTGGCAAAGGGGCCTCATTCAAACACCAGGCAGGCTTGTGCTTGTCAAATCTGTGATTTCTGCTAGACCGGTGCATCAAGTCATGGTTCTTGAGGCCCCCAACTGTGTATTTCATGACATGGACTCTTGGATGTGATCCTTCTTCTAGGCAGGTAAAGACAAAGCAAATGGTAGACGGTCTTTGGTGGCATGGAACACCATTTGCACACCGGTCAAGTTTGGAGGACTTGGTGTGAAGAATTTGAAATTGCAGGCTCTAGCTTTGAGGGTTCGATGGGAGTGGCTCAGAAGATTGGGTCTTGATAGACCTTGGAATGGTATTGCATTGGTCGTCGACAGAGATGCCCGAGTGTTGTTCGACAGTCTGGTAGCCATCCAGGTGGGGCGAGGAGATCGAGTTCTCTTCTGAAGGGACAGATGGATACATGGGGTTCGCAGTGGCTGACATCGCGCCATGCATCCTGACCATGGTTGGGAGTCAGGTCATCAACCACAGAACGATTGGTCAGGGCACAAGGGATGAGTCTTGGATGTTGGACATCATCGGTGACATTTCCTTCATGGCACATATCCAGCTCATGCACTTACGTCATGCCATTGCCATTGTGCAGCGGAAGACTCACAATCCTGACAACTTTTGGTGGCCATGCGCCGGAGAGGAGGTTAAATACTCGTCTAAGGCCACATATGGTAGACTTTGTGAGGGTCTGACTCGGGCCCCGGTCGCGACTGTGATTTGGCGAAGCTATGCACCCCTCAAGCTAAAGCTTTTTGCATTGCTAGCCTCACAACATCGCCTTTGCATGGATGATCGTAGGTCACGACATGGATTACAAGATCAAACTTCAGTGCGCTTTACATGCTTGCAAAGTGAAGACACGGCGGAACACAACACCATGCAATGCACATATGCACGAGAGGTTTGGCATTGTTTCTTCGACATGCTCCGACTCCCTTTCCAGGCGCCTTTGTAAACCGACATGCTTATTAACTGGTGACTCCTTAACAGAGCTATTTTTTGATCGGTGGACAAAAGAGGTTTTGAAAGTCTAGTCATCTGCACAACCTGGGCGCTTTGGAAGCAATGCAATGCGAGAGTTGTTAGTAGGACGCATCAGCAGGTCAACGTTGAGAGACTAGTTTCCCTCATCCTAGATGAGATCAAAGATTGGAATATGGCATACGATGGAGTAGGAGGTTTACAACGTTTTGTGAGAAAGTAGTCTAGTTAGAGTGCTGGAGTGGGTGTACCTTGGTGGATGTTCTCATCTACTAGAGGACTCTTGTAACTATTTCACCCCTTCTATAAAAATACGGTACACATTTGCGTACTCTCGAAAAAAAATGAGAGAATGGCCGCTAGCTTTGAAGAAAGAAATATTTTGCTGGAATCTATGGAAGAAGAAATTGCTGAAACTATGAGCTCATCAGATGAAAAAGATAAGGAGGAGAAGGAAGAACAAAAGGAGGGAGAGCAGATTAGCTACCCGTGCCCACCTTCTAAGGAGAGTAACTCTTCAACTCATACATTGTTTTATTACCCTTCGCACATACCGAAGGATGAATGTTATGATGATTGCTATGATCCCTTTGATTCATTTGAAATATCCCATTTTGATGAAATTGATGCTTGCTATGCCTGTGGCCATGATGACAATATAGACTATGGTTATGGAGATGAACTTGTTATAGTTCCTTATGTTAAGCATGAAATTGTTGCTATTGCACCAACACACGATAGTCCTATTATCTTTTTAATTCTCCCAACTACACTATATCGGAGAAGTTTGCACTTATTAAGGATTATATTGATGGGTTGCGTCTTACTATCACACATGATGATTTTGATGAATACGATATGCATGTGCTTGTTGCTCCTACTTGCAATTATTATGAGAGGAACCAAATCTTCACCTCTCTATGTTTCCAATACTATAAAATTGCAAGAAAATACTTGTGTTATGTATTGGCCTTTACTTGATGTGTATGAATTGTTCTTGTATGGCATGCCAATGCATAGGAAGAGAGTTAGATTTCCTTATCACATGATATACATCACTTTGTGCTCACCACTAAATTTCAAATCATTGTTAATTAAAATTGGCTTTGATATACCTTGGGATCCGGGTGGATCAATTACTTGAGCACTATATGCCTAGCTTAATGGCTTTACAGAAAGCGCAGCCAGGGACACAACCCGGATGTTTTAGAGAGTCATTCATTTCTCTTGTGTGCTTTTCAGATAATTAAAAAAATAAAGTGGGTAACTTAAAACAATTTTGAAAAAGAAAGGTGAAAGTAAGAAAGAAAAGCACCGTTGAAGTGGGGGCTAGCCTTGAACTTGTTCATGCCAATGGAAACTTTGTAAATCTTGATTACAGAAACTTGTAAACAAAAACTATTATCCCCTTGTACAACTCCATTGTATTATAAAAATAATCTGCCAAGAATTACCTTTAGGATGTTTAAATTGCTTGTCTGACATGGGATGTGCAAAAACAAAGACTTTTGTTGTAGTGTTTGATTTTTTATATTTTACTAGAACGTCAAGAGCTTCTAAATTTTTTACACATTATTGGTATATAAATTTCTACCACGTGCTAATTTTTTAGAATTGTTTGAGTTACAGAATTATGGTATTCATCTTCATCTTTACTTAATGTCCTATTTTTTACAGATTGATGTTATAGTTGCTTGACGTGCTTATGTTTGAATTCTTGTTGAGACCCAATGACATGGGAGCCATAGAATTGTGATAGCATATAGTGGGTAATTTTAGATTATAATTATGCAATAATGCTATGGCAAGACATGATGGGATGAGATGCCATATGTGCTAACCTTTGTAATGAAAGTTCTGTTAAGTTTTGTGTGGATGAAGTGTTCGAAGGTCGAGGAGGTATTGATATGAGAAGAATAAGGAGAGCCGAGATCTCAAGCTTGGGGATTCCCAAGTCATCTCAAGTAAATATTCAATGATACTCAAGCATCTAAGCTTGGTATGCCCCTAAAGGCATCCCATCTTTCTTCTTCAACAATTATCGGTATTTCTCGGGGTTTTTTGTTCACAGAATATGCGTAAATTCTTGTAGCGTCGTGTGCCTTTTATTTTCCTTTTAGCAATGCACCATGATGGTTTGGGAAAGTTCATGGTTGATTTATAGAATGCTCTTTGCACTTCACTTATATCTTTTGAGTATGGCTTTATAGAATGCTTCATGTGCTTCACTTATATTTATAGAGCATGGTTTTTTGTACAAAGAATTAATCTCTCGTTCATCACTTGTATTTGTTTAACAGTTAATAAACAGTGATAGTAATTTGCATGGGTCATAAAACTAGTCCAAAAATAATAGGCATTCAATGAGTGATAATCAAAACCTTCATGTAGCACATTAAAGAGAAATTGTGGGTTAATGATATTGATGTGGTAAAGATGAAGGGTGTGAGTGTATCATTGTTGATTCTTAGAAGTGTCGATATTAAGATGTGTTAACTTCTTGTTTGTCTAAATATTAAAAAGGCATGGTGAGGATGTGTGAGAATATCCATTCCTCTTTAAAATCCTAGTGTTGTTTTAGGTCGGAGGCATGCGATGGTTAACTCCTCCCAACCTCCTCCCTCGGGGCATGCGAGTAGTACTTTGATTTGTGATAAAACTAATAAAACTTTGCAATAAGTATATGAATTCTTTATGACTAATGTGAAACCATGGGCATATGCAGTCTCACCTATTCATATTTTGCTAGCCTCTTCGGTATCGTGCCTTGCCCATTCTCACCTCGAGGATCGGTGCGACTTTCGCCGGTTCATCCAAACCCCATGACATGAGACGCTCTGTTGCACATCAGACTCATTATATCTTCCTAAAAACAGCCACCATACCTACCTATCATGGAATTTCCATAGCCATTCCGAGATATATTACCATGCAACTTCCACTGTCACTTCATATGACTTGTATTTCCATTGTCGTATTGCTTTGCATGATTGTAAGATAGCTAGCATGATATTTACATGGCTTGTATGTTTTTTGATATCTTTTGCTATGCTAGATCATTGCACACCCTGGTACACTACCAGATGCATTCATATAGAGTCATATCAGTTTTTCATATCAAGCTGTAAGTAAATAAAAATGTGATGATCATCATTAGAGCATTGTCCCAGTTAAGAAATGATGATGGAGACTATGATTCCCCCACAATTCGGGACGAGACTCCGGATGAAAAATGAAAAATGGGGGAGGCCAAATGAGCCCACTATATTTATAAAAAGAAATGGGGGACACGAAAAAGGGAAAAAGGAAAAAAGCCACCATGAAAAAACAAATAAATGAGAGAAAAAGAGAGAAGGGACTTTGCTACTATCCTTTACCGCACTTCTGCCTCAAAGTGGCACCATGTTCGTCATATAGAGAGTCTCGTGTTTTGTCACTTCCATATGCTAGTGGGAATTTTCATTATCGAACTTGGCTTGTATATTCCGATGACGACCGTCCTCAAATGCCCGAGGTCTTCATGAGCAAGCAAGTTGGATGCACACCCACTTAGCTTCAGTTGAGCTTTCATACACTTATAGCTCTAGTGCATCCATTCCATGGCAATCCCTACTCCTTGCATTGATATCTATTGATGGGCATCTTCGTAGCCTGTTGATACGCCGACTTGATGCGAGACTTTCTTCTCCACTTTTACCCCTTTGAAACATATCACCACACTCTATTCCACCTATATGATATATATGTCCATGGTTCACGCTCATGTATTGCGTGAAGAATAAAAAGTTGATGCATACTGAAAAAGTATGATCTGATTGCCTGACTTGGGCACTGTGGTGCTTGACATTTGTATTAATGTGGTGAAGACAGAGCCATGCATTGCTAATATAACAAGATGAATAGGGGTGAACATGCTTTGAGGATTGTATACTTTGAAAGATTGATGATTTTTCCCTTCTTCTTATAAGTATTACTATGTTAATGTTTGTTAATTCATTATTTCTTAATGAGCATGCATGCAAAATATTACATATTGGGTAGCATGTCACATCAAAAAATCTGTTTTTATACTTTACCTACTCGAGGACGAATGATCCGTCCATTTTGCATCAAGATTTCTTATTACTATCTACATCATTCTTGTCCATTATTCCACATTATTATACAATTGTTATGTATTTTCTCTCTGAATATGCAAGGTACATCACAAGGAGGGAAATATCTGGAAATTGGAATTCTGGACCGGAAAACGGAGAGAAAGGTAAAAAAATCACTAGACTCCAAATGACCTGAAACTTCATGGAGAATATTTTTTGAATATTTAAGAATTTCTGGGCCAAAAATATACCAGAGGGGGGCCACCAGCAGGCCACAAGCCAATAGGGCGCCCCGTGGGGCATGCCCTGATGGCTGATGGGGACGTTGCTGGCCCTCTGACGCCCCTCTTCTCCTATATGGTGTGTTTTACCCTAGAAAAAATCATAAGCAACCTTTTGAGATGAAGCGCCACCGTCTAGAGTCAGAAACCTAGGCAAAGTCCCTTTTGCACTCAGGTAGTCAGATTCTGCCAGAGAAATTACTCCCCGGGAGAGGGAGATCGAAGCCATCGTCATCACCAGCACTCCCTCCTTCCTGGGAGAACCAATCTTCATCAACACATTCATGAGCACCATCTCATCTCCATCCCTAGTTCATCTCTTGTATTAAATCTTCATTCCAAAACCTCAGATTGGTATCTGTGGGTTGCTAGTTATGTTGATTACATCTTGTAGTTGATGCTTGTTGGATTACTTGGTGGAAGAGATTATGTTTAGATCCTTAATCATCATTATTACACCTATGATCTTGAACATGTTGATGATGTGTGAGTACTTAATATTGTTCCTAAGTACATGGGAGAAGTCTTATTATAAGTAATCTTGTGAAGTTGGTATTTGTTCGATATTTTGATGATATGTATGTTGTTACTTCTCTTAGTGGTGTCATGTGAACGTCGACTACATGACACTTCTCCATGCTATGGGCCTAAGGGAAGTCATTATGGATTAACAAGTACCTGATGTGTTGGAAGAGTGACAGAAGCTTAAACCCCAGTTTATGCGTTGCTTCATAAGGGGCTGACTTGGATCCACATGTTTCATGCTATGGTTAGATTTATCTTAATTCTTCTGTCGTAGTTGTGGATGCTTGTGAGAGGGGGTAATCATAAATAGGTTGTTAGTTCAAGTAAGAATAGCACCTTAGCACCAGTCCACCCACATATCAAATTATCAAAGTAGCGAACGCGAACCAACTCAACATGATGAACATGACCAAACGAAAGTTCACATGTGTCCTCGGGAGCACTTGCTTAATATAAGATTACTTTCGGGCTAGTCCTTTGATACAAAAAGGATTGGGCTACCTTGCTGCACCTTTGTTACTATTCTCACTTGTTACTTGTTACAAATTATCTTGACTAAAAACTATCTATTATTGTTACTCGCAACACTTGCAGAGAATACCTTGTTGAAAACCACTTGTCATTTCCTTCTGCTCCTCATTGGGTTTGACATTGTTACTTACCGAAAGGACTACGATTGATACCCTATACTTCTGGGTCATCAAGACTCTTTTCTGGCGCCGTTTCCGGGTGACGTGGCTTGAGACTGTGTCAGTATTTCTCCAAAGAGGAAAGGATGATGCAGCACAGCTACGGTAAGTATTTCCCTCAATTATGAAACCATGGTATCAATCCTAGGAGGGAGACCATGCAACTCTACGTAAACAGTACTTGCACACAAAGAACAAATACTCGCAACCCGACACATAAGAGAGGTTGTCAATCTCTTAACGGTAAAAAGATAGTTTAGATTGTAATAGATTGGGTAAATAGATCTCACCAGAACACAAAATAAAAGAAGAAAATAAAAAGTGCAGCAAAGAACTTTTGGGTTTTTTTGAATAATAGATCTAAAAACAAAAGTGGCAAAAATATAGATCGGAAAGCAATATGTTAGAAAATTTGACCTGGAAGTCGTAGGTTTCACTACTGGCTTCCCGCATGAGTATAGCACACGGTGGGTAAACAAATTACTGTTGGGCAATTGATAGAAGATCAAAAAATCATGACGTTATCCATGGCAATGATCATTATATAGGCATCACGTCCAAGATAAGTAGACCGAAATGATTTTGCCTCTACTACTATTACTCCACACATCAACCCTATCCAGCATGCATCTACTGTATTAAGTTCATGGAGAAACAGAGTAATGCAATAAGAATGATGACATGATCTAGCCAAGTGTGGGGACCCCGACTCATAAGTCGTGATCACCGAATGCACGTGTACAGTGATCCCAGAGATCAATGCTCACTGAACACACGGAAGCTGAATAACAAGAGTCTTACATCCACATTTAGTGTCTTACACAAATGAAGACCACGAAGGTCTAATCTTACATAGATAGGGCCCCAAAGCCAAACACTTAAACAGAACAAACAGCGGAAATCTTACTCGAAAGCGTGAACCCATGCCATCTACCTTAACCTACAGGCATTCTCACTAGGAAGCGTCCTAGTTCGCATGTTCGTCTCCAACAAACTCTTGAACATACTCTTGTTCTTCCATGCCTGGACAATTAAATAACCAGTGGCAAGCCAATGAGTACTTTGAATGTACTCGCAAGAAACCCAAGTTGTGGAACAAGGTAATAATGATGCATGATATAGCACTAAGTAGGTAATTTGTGGAAAGCTAATTTTTAATGCAATGACATGATCAAGTAACTAGGTAAGGATGCTTCAACAGTTGGCAGGTATCCATATGAACAAGTTACATATATCATCATAAGAAGGGTTTTAACATCTCATGTTCATTCATCACAACAAGTTTTCAGACTTGTCTCGCGTATCACCTCTGTGTTATCAACACATGCCCACACACACCATGTTTGCGAAAACATCCGGACGTAGTTTAAGAAGGACCTCCAACTGTCCATGACCACAGACGCAGCTATTCGAATAGTTTTACACTTTGCAGAGGTTGCACACTTTACCCACAAGACTCGGGGAACTTCCATGTCATCCACGACTAACGGTATATAACATACCTGAGGTAAGCACCCGAACAGTGCCTTTCCGCTGGCGATACTAAACAAAGAGTCCACTCGATTGGTACCCATCCCTCACGATGTACGTCGCACGAGCCTCGCTCCAGACCGTACCATCCATGAGGGGACCAACGGTGTGCCCGGCGCCTATGAAGTTAGAACATGAGCGTACATACCGGTACGACCCTGTATCGAGATTGACCATGTCACTCCCGCCACTAGTAATGCGGGCTCCTTGCCAGTACCCACCAAGTAATCAACAAAGCCCTGTCCCATAAGGGGTATTGTGGTTGCGCATGTAAGGTTGGGACGGTTAGCAGACCTTAAATCTAATCCGTTTTTGAAAACAAATACTCACTTGCTTTGGCACACACTTCTTTCTCAAGTCATTACCCAACTCATTATCATCTCCCTCGGGCATTAGTGGCACCCGACGAGGTTTTCGAGAAGTCTTTGAAACTATTTGTTTTCCAATCACCATGCATAATCCCGATCCCACTTGCATAGCATCTACTAGCATCCTATCTACACCCACCCGCGTAATCCTCATAAGGTGGTAGGGTCATGCAAGATGCAAGTGTCAACGGAAAAAGTATCGGAAGCAACCCACCGGAGGGGTCACTACTCCACATGATCAAGTATAACAAAAGTAAAGCGCTATCTGTCATGCAATGAATATACTTTCTTAATATGGTCAAAGGGCTGCTTGCCTGGCTCAACAAAGTCTTCGGGGTCTTCAAAGTCTTCGGGTCCAACTCCCTCGTCAATAGCGCAATCTACCGTTGTGATAAATAGCTATAAAAAATAAGCATCACACAAAAATAGAGCACTCAAGCTTTTATTGAAAATGCTACCCTACTCTGATAAATACTAAATACTATATTAAAAATATTTGTTTAAGATTTTGAAGTTAAAAAGGTTTTCAAAAAATATTTAAAACAGGGGCTGATAATGCCAAATAGGGGTTTTTAATTAAAACAATTTATAAAAAAATTTACAAATTTACAAAAAGGGCACTATTAAATTCTAGGGAATATCCTAAGATTTTAGGTGGAAAAATCATGGTCACAGGATTTTTATTTAATCCTGTGGAATTTTTAGAAAAAACCCATAGAAAAATAAAAAGGAAAAAGGCCTCAGAGCCAATCGGGCCAAAATAGACCCAGTTGGGCCGGCCTGTGGCCAAGCCAGACCTGGGCGAGTCAGGCATGCACGCCGTCTGGGTTCAAACCCAATAGGCGGGCCCCAGGCGCAACTGAGAGAGACGGAGGCGGGAGGGGAGAGAGAGGCCGACAGGTGGGTCCCACCTGTCAGATCCTTCTCCCACCTCGGGGCAGAGAAGGGAGAGGCTCACCGGCGGTAGCGGGGGACACAGCGGAGGCAGGCGAGAGCAGGGATGGGCTCAGGGCTGAGCTGCTGGTCCCCTGGAGGTGGAGGGGGCACCGGAGGTGGCCGGAGTCGCCAGCGGTGAGAGGGCCGTAGCGGAGAAGCTTCAGGAGGGGGGTCATCGGGGCCGACTCGATCTTCAAGGAGGACAGAAATGAGGGGGATTCACATCAGCGCGGCGAGGGGGGACTAGCTGGAGGAGAAAGAAGGCCCAAGGAGGTCGCTACGAGGAGATCGACGATGGCGACGCCGCAGCGATCTTCGGACGATCCCGAGTGCTCGAGCACGGGGAGGTCGAGATGGGCCTCTGGAGGGTGAGTGGAATGGGGAGAAGGGGTCCGGAGGGAGAACAGGACGCGGGGAGGCCCTTTTAAGGCGCCCGGTGGTCCACCGAGCTCGGGTGCAACGGCGAGCTCGAGGTCGGGGCCAGGTTCGAGCAGAGGGAGCGAGGGTGTGTCTGCGGCGTTCCTAGGGCTGGTCCAGACCCAGGGGAGGGAAGGGAGAGGGATAGGAGCGCGCATGTGCGAGGTTGCGGGTTGGCCGAGCCGGGCGGCGCTCAGCACATGCGGGAGGAGGGAGAAGGAGGAGGAGAGAGGAGAGGGCCAACCGCGTTGCCTGTCACGGACGCCGAGGGCGTCTCGGGGGGCACGAGGGGGAGGCCCAAGGTGGTCAAGGGCGTCCATTGGGCAGCGGCTACAGTGCGGGAGCACACTATAGCGCGCTCCAAAGCGTGAATATGGTCGACATTGCCGTTGCCTGTGCGCTATGGGGTGTCCCACTTTGTCCAGTAGCTCCTGGGGGCTCCTGGGATGCTCGTTGGAGCTAGGGGAGGCAAGGAAGAAAAGAAAAGGAGTAGGGGAGAGGTAGAAAGGATTCTGCCATGGTGAAACAGAGGGGTGATGTGGGTTTTACCCCACTTACCCAATGAACCTTGGCCAGAGAATTTAACTGGGGTGCTAGGGAACTGTAAGAGGATGTGGTAAAAGTTTGGAGGCAAGGGAGAGAGTAGAGGTGGTGAAAATAGTGACTTTACCATTTCACCAGAAGGTGTTTCATGGAGATTAGGGACAGCAATTGTACTTTGCTTTCCATGAGATTTGACAGGATCAAATGGTGGTTAAGAAGAGGGATGATCACCAAGTTTGAGATGGTTTGAAGAAAGTTCATAATGTGACTTTGCGAAAACCTAGAAATCAACAGATTCTGGTTTCTGTAGATCTAGTTATGCTAAGCTTTTACCCTTGATGCACCACTTATTGTATCATCATTATTAGCTGATTAGAGCATGTCCACAAAGTTTGAGGTCAAGGGGAGAAACTTCACAATGTAAAGTTGTTCAAATTTGAATCTGGACAGGGAGGTTTTTGGGATGGTTTGATGAACCAAATCAACTTGGATTGAGATGAAACTTTGCAAGATCATCACCTATGATAGTGTTGACTTGCTAGAATTTTCCTGGAATTTATTGAGAATATTTCTTAGAGAAATATTCCAAAAGCTTGATTTGGACAGAAAGGGTTTAGAGGGATTTTTCCCATGATTTGAACATGCCCATGTGTTGAAACTCATATATATGGAAAATATATGTCCACTGAGTTTCCCAAAATTTTCTCAAATATTTTGAAGCCATTTAAATAATTTTTCCCTATGAAAAACCATTTCTGGTCTTAAGAAAAAGCCTTGAAATAAGATATTAAAATAATCTTTAAAATTATTATTTGTTGGTTTTGGGAAGTCATAAATATAGTAGGTTTAAAGTAAAGATTTTGGGGAAGAAGGATCCAGCCAATTTGAGGACTTGCAGTGCAAACCTCATTTCAAGGGTTTTTGAAAACCGAATTTGGATAAATCCTTTTTGGTCAAGATAAAATTTGATAAAAATAGCTTTGGGCTCTATTCACATGGCATGATCATTGCGCAACAAGTTTAGGTCAAGGAAGATGAATATTGAGAGGGATAGAATCTAAGAGTGCCATGCACAACAATCAACAAGCAAAGAAGCATCAATTCAATCAAGCACAAGCATTGAAAAAGATTTAGTTGGCTCCAAGTTTTATAAATCCAAACATAAGAAGGTGATACAACACAGGGTGTGACAGACCTACCCCCCTTACAAGAATCTCGTCCCCGTAGCATTCAAATCAGAACAAAAGGTTCTTTTGTCATGATGCAGCAGCATCATGGACGTACAGATGAGTAATAACTAGGGTTCCTTTCAATGCTGCTAGCTGCTTGGTTCATGGAGGAGTGCGAGCGAGCTTGCGGCTACAAGGTTGTTGCTCGCAGCTAATCTAACGAGGTCCCATCCAACTCCTCCTCACCAAAACCTGCAGCCGGATTAGATATGAGGGGGGTGCGGACGTGGATGGCGCCTGCATTCCTCCGATGGTAAACAAGATCATGTATATCAGGTCGACGTGGTGCCTTGTGCAATTGAAGATCCTTATCGCATGCGATCTTCACAAGATATTTGGAGGCAGCGCGAGTGAAGTTTCATCATGGATCCATCATGGAGGGATCGTCCAATGATGTGGAGTCGTTGTGGTTCTGATGTCACGGTCGCCGGCCGCCAAACGCCAGCTCGGGGGCCGCCGTGGTGGTGGTTAGAGCCGACGTGGTGCCAGTAGGGCGTGGGCCCGCAGGTCAGTAGCGGCGGGCTCGTCCCACTGAACTCTCCTACGCTTGTGAGGCTAAGCGCTAAAAAGATAAGGGAACTCAGATCTAAGATAGTGTTCACGCTCCGAGGTTGCTTCAGCTTTAGAGTGGTTGCTCCATTGGACCTTAAAGTACTTGATGGTGCGGCTTCGGGTGCAGCGCTCGGCTTCATCCAAAATGCAAACCGGCCTCTCACGATATGTGAGGTCTGGATAAAGGTCGATGGCTTGATGGTCGATGTCCTTGTAGAGGTCAGGGCGGTTGGGAACTTGCAGACACTTCCGGAGTTGTGACACATGAAAGACGTTGTGCACATCTGATAGCTCGGAAGGTAGCTCTAGATGATAGGCAACTTCTCCTTGTCTTGCGGTGACCTTGAAGGGGCCGATATATCTGGGTGTGAGCTTTCCTTTGACGTGGAAATGCTTGGTTCCGTTAAGAGGTGTGACTCGAAGGTAAACATAATCTCGGACGTTGAGGTTCAGTTCTCGATGGTGGGAGTCGGTGTGGCTCTTCTGTCTCACCTTGGTGGTCTCGAGTCTCTCTCATACAAGTTGGACTTCCTGTTCTGCTTCGCGAAGGATATCTGGGCCAAAGACTAGTCCTTCTCCGGTTTCTGACCAGTTGAGGGGAGTATGGCACTTGCGTCCATAGAACACCACAAATGGTGTCATCTGAAGACTTGACTGATAGTTGTTGTTTTTTTTACCAACTACTGTAGGGGGAAAACACCCCACAGCCTTTTCTTTTATTGCAGATTATAGGTTACAAGTCAGAAGCTAGTCTAAGAAGTTACAGAGTTAATGCAGTCAAGCTGTTGTTGTAGGAGAACTTGGCGAATGGTAGGCAATCTTCCCACTTGGCTCCATATGCCAAAACACAAGCGCGGAGCATATTTTCGAGTATCTTATTTACTCGTTCTATTTTCCCACCGGTCCAGGTGTGAAAAGCAGTGTTGAAGGAGAGCTTGGTTCCCATAGCTTCTTGAAACATCTTCCAGAATCTTGAGGTGAACTGGGTTCGTCGGTCCAACACAATTTCCTTTAAAACTCCATGAAGACTCACGATTCGCTCGATGTAGAGACTCGCTAGCTTGTTACCATCATAGATGGTCTTGACGGGAATAAAATGGCCTACCTTGGTCAGGTGGTCGACAATGACCCAAATGGAATCATGTCCTTTGCTTGACCTTGGTAATCCGATGGTGAAATCCATCCCCACTATGTACCACTTCCATTCGGGCACTTTAAGAGGTCGCAATCGCCCAGTGGGTCGCTGGTGCTTAGCTTTGACTCTCTGGCATACATCACACTTAGCGACAAATGTGCCTATTTCCCGTTTCATGCCATGCCACCAGAATCTTGCCTTGAGGTCTTGATACATCTTGGTTCCTCCAGGATGGATGGAGTATGGAGTGTCATGACTTCTTGCAAGATCAAGTTTTTGAGCTCCTCCTTGTTGAGTATGCAGATGCGATTCCTGAACCATACAACTCCTTGTTCATCCACTGACAATACTGGGGCCTTGCCTGCCTTGATCTTCCTCTTATGCCTTCAATGCTCTCGTGTCCCTTGTGAGCTTCTTTGATATCATCCATCAAGGTAGGCTTTGCTTCGAGGTTGGCGAGGAATCCGGGTGCACCAAGTTCCAAGTCGAAGCTTTCAAGTTCTTCATACAGGGTGGGTAGCCTTTCCTTAATCATAGCATTCAAGGAACAAGCCTTTCTGTTTAAGGCGTCTGCTACCACGTTGGCCTTTCCAGGGTGGTATTGAACACTGAGGTCATAATCCTTGATCAGCTCCAACCATCTTCGCTGCCTCATGTTCAATTCCCTTTGGGTGAAAATATACTTCAAACTCTTGTGGTCTGTGTATATCTCACATCACTTTCCCAGAAGGTAATGTCGCCATGTCTTCAAGGCATGAACCGAGGCTGCCAACTAGAGATCATGAGTAGCATAGTTCTCTTCATGGTGTCGTAGCTGTCTGGATAGATATGCTACAACTCTTCCGTCTTGCATCAGAACACCTCCAAGCCCGGTTCTTGATGCATCACAATAAATCACAAACTCCTTGTGAATATCAGGGGTGGCCAAAACTGGGGTTGTGGTCAATCTCTTCTTGAGCTCCTCGAAGCTTTCCTCGCACTTAACTGTCCATTCAAACTACTTGTCCTTCTTCAAAAGCTGGGTCATGGCTCGGGCAATGCTCAAGAACCCTTCCACGAACTTGCGGTAATATCTCGCGAGTCCGAGGGAGCTCCTGACTTCCTTCACGGTGATTGGAGTTTGCCATTCAGTCACGGCTTCAATCTTGGCCGGATCCATTGATAATCCTTCTATAGTTAGCACATGACCCAAGAATCCGACTTCATGTAGCCAGAATTCACACTTGCTGAACTTGGCATAAAGCTGGTGCTCTCGAAGCTTCTCTAGGACCAACCTCAAGTGTTCCTCATGTTCTTCTTCACACTTGGAGAAGATGAGTATGTCATCAATGAAGACAACAACAAACTTGTCCAAGTACTCCATGAAGACCTTATTCATGAGGTACATGAAGTAAGCAGGGGCATTGGTTAACCCAAATGACATGACCGTGTATTCATAAAGGCCATACCGGGTTACAAATGTCGTCTTCGGAATGTCTTGGGGTCTGATCTTCAGCTCATAGTACCCAGACCTGAGGTCAATCTTGGGAAACACCTTGGATCCATTCAACTGATCAAACAGGTCTTCAATCTTGGGGAGTGGGTACTTGTTATTTATTGTGACTTCATTGAGAGAACGGTAATTGAAATAGAGTCTGATAGTTTCGTCCCTCTTGGACACAAATAGAATAGGCGATCCCCAAGGAGAGGCACTAGGGCGAATAAATCCTTTTCTGAGCTGCTCTGTCAGTTGCTTCATCAATTCAGCCAACTCTTCGGATCCCATCCTGTAGGCCTTCTTTTAGATGGGCCTTGATCCGGGCATAAGCTCAATGATGAACTCAATGTCGCGGTCAGGAGGCATTCCGGGCAGCTCATCAGGAAACACGTCCGGGTATTCACATACCACTAGCACTTGATCCAACTCAATTCCCGATAGATAGTTAGCCGAGGGGCTTGAGTGGAGGCAGGGTTGGGAACATACTTGACTTCCACTCCTTGGCTATTGGTCATGGTAACGATCCTCTTGGCATAGTCTAACATGCCTTGGTGCTTGGTCAACCAATTCATGCCAAGGATGACATCCAAGCCTGGTGAATCCAGAACAATAAGGTCTGCTAGGAAGTCTACCCCGTTGATGTCAATCTTCGCTCCTTTGTATCCTCTCCTAGACTTCATAATTGAACCTAGGGTTTGTATCAACATACGACTACCCAGGGGTGTAGGCTTCATGCAACTCTCTAATGCAAACATTTGGGTGACAAAAGAATGCAAAGCTCCACAATCAAACAGTACTATTGCTAGGGTTGAGTTGACGAGGAACGTACCCAGTATGATGTCTGGGTCTTCCTGGGCTTCCTCTGCGGTGACATGATTCACATGACCCTTGCCATTGTTGGGCTGGTTGCGGAGAGCGGGGTTCCTTGGTGGTGCTCCACGGCCTTGACCTTGAGCTGGTGCATTGGGGCGCGAGGCGTCTGGTTTCTTGTTGGGGCAAAGCTTAGAGATGTGCCCAGAATGACCACATCCAAAACAAGTTATTGGGGTTGTTGTTGTAAGCTGGTCTGGGATTGGCATACTGTTGAGGCTGGTAGCTCGGACGAGGCGCAGGAGGTCTAGCCTGCTATGGCTGATAGGTTGGCTTGGCTGGGGTTGGCTGCTAGGGATGAGGCCTCTGGTTGTTGGAGCTACCCTTGTTGATCATCTTGTGCTTGCATGTGTCGTCTATGGCATGATGCTAGTCTTCCAGCATGAGGGCCTTGTTCACCAGGTCAGAGAGGGTACGATAGTCGCAGACGATGAGCTGATACTGCAGGGTCTGTTGAAGTCCTTCCATGCAGCATTCCTTCTTGGTAGCCTCCATGCTGACATCTTCAGGTGCATACCTTGACAGCAGGTTGAACTTCTGCAGGTACTCCTTGATACAACCACTTCCTTGCTTTAGCGCTCGGAATTCTCTCTTCTTGATAGCCATGATCCCAGAAGGAATATGGGTGGTGCGGAATCCTTCCTTGAAGTCATTCCAAGTGATCACACGCTCACCTTGCATGACCTTGAATCCATCCCACCAAGCTCGGGCAGTACCTCCAAGGCAGTGAGAGGCATACAACACCTTCTCATGGTCCTCATTGCAATTGAGTTCCTCGATGGTGCGGATCCAGTCATCAGCATCCAATGGTTCAGCAGTCTCGGTGAAGGTTGGGGGCGAATTCCTCATGAACTCAGACAGAGTGGAGTGCACATTGTTGTTCCTGCCTTGCTACTGGTTGTTCACAAGGGCCTGAGCCATCTGCTGAATAGCAGCATTGTTGGCTTGGCGTTCCTCCCGGAGAACTTGGAGAAACTGAGCTATGGTCATGTTCTCCGGTGGAGGTGGTGGTGGGGGAATGTCGCCTTGTGGCTGCTCCTAGTGTCCTCCAGCATGAGCATCCCCACCAGCTCCCTGTTGCTGGCTTGAGTTGCCGGCTTCAGGTTTCGCGAAGGAGTTGTTGCGGGTAGCAGTCACCATCCTGTTTGGAGCAGCCAAGTCAAACAACTAGGATAGATGAGATAAAAAGAAACAATGGAGAAGCGTGCCTAAGGGGGTTGGTCGAGCGCAAGTGTGATAAAACAAAGCTCGAAAGACCAACATATATTAAGATAGACGATGGAGTCGCTTACATGTTGCCTAAGGCAAAAAGTGCGACTTGCATCGGATCACAAACACAACAAACAACGAGCACACATGGTTTCATATGAACCATTACACGAACTCGACTTCGCATGAGGGATACATGACTGATCCTACCCTAGGGGTTCTCGGACTTAGGTGGTGGAGTGCTCGGTCTCGTAGTCATGCTCCTCTAGGTCTTCCTCCTATTCATCATCTGAACGGGCATCATTCCCGGTCGAAGGGGTGGGGGAATGAGGAGGTCCATCCCAACGACGCTTTGCCGGCAGGTCGGTGAAGAGCTCACGGTACTCCTTCGCACTCATGCGAGGACGACGTGTAGGTGCATCTCCAGCTGGGGGTACTCCTCCTCTGTAAGCAATAGATGGTCGTCCCTCGGGGGCTCCATCCTTCTTGATCTTTTCTGGCTTCATCTTGGCTTGCCGAAGTAGCTCTCGGGTGTGGTGAAGTTCCTCGTGGAGCTTCACGGACTCCTTAATCAAGTGGTGAATCAGACTATTGGCGGAGAGGCTGAAGTAGGTCTGGAACCTGAGTGGTGTGCCATCCTCATGGGTTGGAACCAGTGTCCAACTCTTGCCAAGATCATCCTTTCTGAAAGGAATGTAGCGAGTAGCCGACTCTTCAGCCATCTCTGGAATGATGTCTCGAAGGTGCAGAAGTGCCTTGTGTGCAGCTGTCTCGACTGCAAGTATCATGGTCTCCATTTGTGGTCCTTCAAAGAAGCAACTGGTAGGGGAGTCGTTTTCCTTACCACATCCACGTGGTACTCCTTCGTGATGGCATCGACCCAGTGCTCGTGGCAGAGGAAAATGGGTGGTTGACAAAACTGGCAGTTCTCCAGGCTATCCCCAAGGAGTAAGGGAAAGCCAGAGGTCAGGAAGGCTTTGGGTACGATGGCCATCTACAAAGGTTTGAAAGGAGGAGAGTCAGCAGAGTGTTGTGTGAAGAATGGAAGAGGTAAATAGTGCAAAATTCTTAAGTATAGGTGCTATGTGTAGTTTTGAAAACGGTTTTATCCTGACTAACGTCCATGCTAACTAAGGGCTTCCTACAGTCAGGATGGCTCTAATACCAGCTCTGTGGGGACCCCGACTCATAACTCGTGAACACCGAATGCACGTGTACAGTGATCCTAGAGATCAATGCTCACTGAACACACAGAAGCTGAATAACAAGAGTCTTACATCCATAATTTAGCGTCTTACACGAATGAAGACCACGAAGGTCTAATCTTACATAGATAGGGCCAAACACTTAAACAGAACAAACAGCGGAGATCTTGATCGAAAGCGTGAACCCATGCCATCTGCCTTAACCTACAGGCATTCTGACTGGCAAGCATCCTAGTTCCCATGTTCGTCTCCAATGAACTCTTCAACATACTCCTGTTCTTCCATGCCTGGCCAATTAAATAACCAGTGGCAAGCCAATGAGTACTTTGAATGTACTCGCACGCAACCCAAGTTGTGGAACAAGGTAATAATGATGCATGATATAGCACTAAGTAGGTAATTTTCGAAAAGATAATTTTTAATGCAATGACATGATCAAGTAACTAGGTAAGCATGCTTCAACAGTTGGCAGGTATCCATATGAACAAGTTACAGATATCATCATAAGCAGGAGTTGAACATCTCAGGTTCATTCACCACATCAAGTTTTCAGACTTGTCTCACGTATCACCTCTATGTTATCCACACATGCCCACACACACCAAGTTTGCGAAAACATCCGGACGTAGTTTAACAAGGACCTCCAACTGTCCATGACCATGGATGCGGCTATTCGAATATTTTTACACTCTGCATAGGTTGCACACTTTACCCACAAGACTTGGGGAACTTTCGTGTCATCCATGACTCGCGGTATATAACATACCCGAGGTAAGCACCCGAACAATGACTTTCCCCTGGCGATACTAAACAAAGAGTCCACTCGATTGGTACCCAGCCCTCACGACGTACGTTGCACGAGCCTTGCTCCAAACCGTACCATCCATGAGAGGATAAAACGTGTGCCCGGTGCCTGTGAAGACAATGCATGATCATACATACCAGTACGACCATGTATCGAGAGTGACCACTTCACTCCCGCCACTAGTAATGCGGGCTCCTTGCCAGTACCCACCAAGTAATCAACAGAGCCCCGTCCCATAAGGGGTATCGTGGTTGCACATTTAAGGTTGGGATGGTCAGCAGACCTTAAATCTAATCCGTTTTGAAAACACATACTCACTTGCTCCAGTACAACATTTCTTTCTCAAGTGGTTACCCAACTCATCATCATCCCCCTCGGGCATTACTGGCACCCGACGGGATTTTCGAAAAGTCTTTGAAATTATTTGTGTTCCCATCACCATGCATAATCCCGATCCCACTTGCATAGCATCTACTTGCATCCTATCTACACCCACCCGCATAACCCTCATAAGGTGGTAGAGTCATGCACGATGCAAGTGTCAACGGCAAAAGTATCAGAAGCAACCCACCGGAGGGGTCACTACTCCACATGATCAAGTTTAACAAAAGTGCTATATGTTATGCAATGAAAATGGTTTCTTAACATGGTCAAAGGGTTGCTTGCCTGGCTCAACAAAGTCTTCGGGGTCTTCAAAGTCTTCGGGTCCAACTCCCTCGTCAATAGCGCAATCTATCATCGTGATAAATAGCGATAAAAATAAGCATCACACAAAAACAGAGCACTCAAGATACTATTAAAAATGCTACCCTACTCTGATAAATACTAAAGACTATATTAAAAATATATTTTTAAGGTTTTGAAGTTAAAAAGGTTTTCAAAAAAATATTTAAAACAGGGGCTGATAATGCCAGATAGGGGTTTTAAATTAAAACAGTTTATAAAAGATTTTCAAAATTTTACAAAAAGGGCACTATTAAATTCTAGGAAAATCCTAATATTTTAGGTGGAAAAATCATGGTCATAGGATTTTTATTTAATCCTATGGAATTTTTAGAAAAACCCACACAAAAAGTAAAAGGAAAAAGGCCTCAGAGCCAATCGGGCCAAAATAGACCCAGTTGGGCCGGCCTGTGGCCGAGCCGGCCCTGGGTGAGCCGGGCGCGCACATCATCTAGGTTCAAACCCAATAGGCAGGCCCCAAGCGCTAGTGAGAGAAAGGAAGCGGGAGGGGAGAGAGAGGCCGACAGGTGGGTCCCACCTATCGGATCCTTCTCCCACCACGGAGCAGAGAGGGGAGAGGCTCACCGACGGCAACGCGGGACATGGTGGAGGCAGGCAAGAGCAGGGATGGGCTCGGGGCTGAGCCGCCGGTCCCCTGGAGATGGCGGGGGCACCGGAGGTGGCCGGAGTCGTCGGTAGTGAGAGGGCCGCGGCGGATAAGCTTCGGGAGGTGGAGTCGTCAGGGCCGTCTCGAGCTGCAAGGAGGACAGAAACGCGGGGGATTCATGTCAGTGCAGCGAGGGAGGACTAGCTGGAGGAGAAGGAGGGCCGGAGGTGGTCTCTACCAAGAGATCTATGATGGCGACGCTGCAGCGATCTCCGGTCGATCCCGAGTGCTCGAGCACGGGGAGGTCGACCTGGGCCTCTGGAGGGTGGGTGGAAGGGGGAGAAGGGGTCCGGAGGGGAGAACAGGATGTGGGGAGGCCCTTTTATAGGCACCTGGTGGTCCACCGAGCTCGGGTGCGCCGGCGAGCTCGGAGCCAGGGCCAGGGTCGAGCAGAGGGGGCGAGGGCGTGTCTGCGGCATTCCTGGGGCTGGTCTAGGCACAGGGAAGGGAAGAGAGAGGGAAAGGAGCGCGTGTGTGCGAGGTTGTGGGTTGGCCGAGCCAGGCGACGCTCGGCACACGCGGGAGGAGGGAGAAGGAGGAGGAGAGAGGAGGGGGTCGACCGCGTTGCATGTCACGGACGCCGAGGGCATGTCTGGGGGCACGAGGGGGAGGCCCAAGATGGTCGGGGGCGTCCATTGGGCGGCTCCCGCACTGTACCATGCTCCAGAGCGTGCATACGGCTGGCATTGCTGTTGCCAGCGTGCTTTGGGGTGTCCCACTTTGTCCAGTAGCTTCTGGGCTCCTGGGATGCTCCTTGGAGCTACGGGAGGCTAGGGAGAAAAGAAAAGGAGTAGGGGAGAGGTAGAAAGGATGCTGCCATGGTGAAACAGAGGGGTGAATGTTTGTTTTACCCCACTTACCCAATGAACCTTGGCGAGAGAATTTTACTGGGGGAGCTAGGGAACTGCAAGAAGATGTGGTAAAAGTTTGGAGGCAAGGGGGAGAGTAGAGGTGGTGAAAATAGTGACTTTACCATTTCACTAGAAAGTGTTTGATGGAGATTAGGGCAAGCAAATGGGCATTGCTTGCCATGAGATTTCACAGGATCAAATGGTGGTTAAGAAGAGGCCTGATCACCAAGTTTGAGATGGTTTGAAGAAAGTTCACAATGGGACTTTGTGAAAACCTAGAAATCAACAGATTCTGGTTTCTGTAGATCTAGTTATGCTAAGCTTTTACCCTTGATGCACCACTTAGTGTAGCATCATTATTAGTTGATTAGAGCACATCCACAAAGTTTGAGGTCAAGGGGAGAAACTTCACAATGTAAAGTTGTTCAAATTTGAATCTGGACAGGGAGGGTTTTGGGATGCTTTGATGAACCAAATCAACTTGGATGGAGATGAATATTTGCAAGATCATCACCTATGATAGTGTTGACTTGCCGGAATTTTCCTGGAATTTATAGAGAATATTTCTTATAGAAATATTCCAAAAGCTTGATTTGGACAGAAAGGGTTTAGAGGGGTCTTGCCCATGATTTGAACATGCCCATGTGTTGAAACTCATATATATGTAACATATATGTCCAGTGAGTTTCCCTAAAAAAATTCAAATATTTTGAAAGCATTTAAATAATTTTTCCCTGCGAAAAACCATTTTTGGTCCGAAGAAAAAGCCTTTAAATAAGATATTAAAATAATATATAAAATTATTATTTGTTGGTTTTGGGAAGTCATAAATATAGTAGGTTTAAAGTAAAGGTTTTGGGGAAGAAGGATCCAGCCAATTTGAGGACTTGCAGTGCAAACCTCATTTCAAGGGTTTTTGAAAACCGAATTTGGATAAATCCTTTTTGGTCAAGATAAAATTTGACAAAAATAGCTTTGGGCTCTATTCACATGGCATGATCATTGCGCAACAAGTTTAGGTCAAGGAAGATGAATATTGAGAGGGATAGAATCTAAGAGTGCCATACACAACAATCAACAAGCAAACAAGCATCAATTCAATTAAGCACAAGCATTGAAAAAGTTTTAGTTGGCTCCAAATTTCATAAATCCAAACATAACAAGGTGATACAACATAGGGTGTGACAACAAGATCTATTCATGTAAGAATAGACCCCATATTGTTATCCTTAATAGCAACGATACATGCGTGCCTCGCTGCCCCTTCTGTCACTAGGAGAGGACACTGCAAGATCGAACCCATCACAAATCACCTCTTCCCATAGCAAGAAAAATCGATCTAGTTGGCCTAACTAAACCAGAGATTCGAATAATAAATATGAGGCTATAATTAATCATGCATATAAGAGATCAAAGAAGACTCGAATAATATTCATGGATAAAAACTGATCATGAACTCAAAATTCATCAGATCCCAGCAAACAGACCGCAAAAAGTCATTACATCAAATAGATATCCAAGAGACCATTGTATTAAGAATTAAAAGAGAGATATGAAGCCATCTAGCTACTGCCTATGGACCCGTGGGTCTATGGTGGACTGCTCACGCATCATCCGAGAGGAACCCATGAAGACGATGCACCCCTCCGTGATGGTGTTAGATTGGATCTCGCGGTTCTAGAACATGCGGCGATTGGAATTGTGTTTCGTCGACTCTCCTAGGGTTTTTGGAATATTTGGGTATTTATAGTGATGGTAGGCTGTGGAGAGGCATCCTGAGGTGTCTTCTGGACCAAAAAAATCTCCAAGAAGTTTCACGGTATTTGGGCTTCGTTTGGTACTAATATTCTGCGAAACAAAAAACAAGCAAAAAACAGCATCTACCACTTGGCACTATGTAAATAGGTTAGTCCCAAAAAATGATACAAAGTTGCTATAAAATGATTGGATAACATCAAAGATTGATAATACAACAACATGGAATAATCAAAAATTATAGATACGTTGGAGACGTATCAGGCTCCCCAAGCTTAATTCCTGCTCGTCCTCGAGTAGGTAAATGATAAAAATAAAAAATTTGATGTGGAATGTTGCCTAACATGTTCATCACATATTCTTATTTTTTGTAGCATTGACATTTGGACTTTTACATGGTTCAAACCAATAGTCTAGTTTTGACATGAAGACTTTAATACTCAAGCACACCATCAAGCAACCATGTCTTTCAAAATATCAATACTAAAGAAAGCTATACCTAGCCCATCATGCTCAATCATTGATCCATTCATGAAACACACTCAGTTATTAGCTACACATAATGCTCAAGTAAGATCATAGTGCCCCCTAGTTGGTTCTTTATAAGAGAAGATGGAGACTCAAATAAAAGTAAAATTTGCATAAAGTATATAGATAGGCCCTTTGCAAAGGGAAGTAGGAATTTGTAGAGGTTCCAGAGTTCAAGGTTTAAATTGATAGAGAAAATATTTTGGGTGGCATGCCTTTCCTGTCAATGAAAACAACCGAGAGTTTTCAATACCTTTCCATTCTAGATATATCATAAGCTGTTCCCAAACAGAAAATAAAGTTTCTTCCTTTTCCACCATTCTTTCAAAATCCATGGCTAGCCGAATCCACGGTTGCCATCCATACCAACACTACCCAAGAAATTTATTATTTCACAACATAAAGTAGATTTCTTTTTCATTTCGGGACTAGGCATCCTATTACCGCCATACTCTCGTGCAATGAGAACTGATAAACACTCATATTGAGAATAACACATCTAGCATGGAAAAATATCGGTCACCCCCTTCCGCTTCATGAGCGGTACGAGCACATAAAATGGAAATTCATTTTGAAAATTAGAGATGACACATACAAATTTGCTTGGAACGACATGGAAATACCGCATATAGGTAGGTATGGTGGACTCATATGGCAAATTCATATTGTATTGAGAATTAAAAGAGAGAGATGAAGCCATCTAGCTACTGCCTACGGACCCGTGGGTCTATGGTGGCCTACTCACGCATCATCGGAGAGGAACCCATGAAGACGATGCACCCCTCCGTGATGGTGTTAGATTGGACCTCGTGGTTCTAGAACTTGCGGTGACTGGAATTGTGTTTTGTTGACTCTCCTAGGATTTTTGGAATATTTGGGTATTTATAGATCTGGTAGGCAGTGGAGAGGCATCCTGAGGTGTCTTTTGGACCAAAAAAATCTCCAAAAAGTTTCACGGTATTTGGGCTTCGTTTGGTACTAATATTCTGTGAAACAAAAAACAAGCAAAAAACAGCAACTGCCACTTGGCACTATTTCAATAGGTTAGTCCCAAAAAATGATACAAAGTTGCTATAAAATGATTGTAAAACATCCAAGATTGCTAATATAACAACATGGAATAATCGAAAGTTATAGATACGTTGGAGACGTATCAGGATCCCCAAGCTTAATTCCTGCTCGTCCTCTAATAGGTAAATGATAAAAACAGAATTTTTGATGTGGAATGTTGCCAAACATGTTCATCACATATTCTTATCTTTTGTAGCATTGACATTTGGAATTTTAGATGGTTCAAACCAATAGTCTACTTTTGACATGAAGACTTCAATACTCAAGCACACCATCAAGCAACCATGTCTTTCGAAATATAAATAATAAAGAAAGCTATCCCTAGCCCATCATGCTCAATCATTGAACCATTCATGAAACACACTCAGATATTAGCTACACATAATGCTCAAGTATGATCATAGTTCCCCCTAGTTTGTTCTTTATAAGAGAAGATGGAGACTCGGATAAATGTAAATTTGCATAAATTAAATAGAAAGGCCCTTCGCAAAGGGAAGTAGGGATTTCTAGAGTTTCCAGAGTTCAAGGTTTAAATTGATAGAGAAAATATTTTGGGTGGCATGCCTTTCTTGTCAACAAAAACAACTGAGAGTTTTCAATACCGTTCCATTCGAGATATATCATAAGCTGTTCCCAAACAGAAAATAAAGTTTATTCCTTTTTCCACCATTCTTTGAAAATCCATGGCTAGCCGAATCCATGGTTGCCTTCCATGCCAACACTTCCCAAGGAATTTATTATTTCACAACATAAAGTAGATTTATTTTTCATTTCGGGACTGGGTTCCCTATTACCACCATACTCTCGTGCAATGAGAACTGATAAACACTCATCTTGAGAATAACACATCTAGCATGGAAAAATATCGGTCACCCCCTTCTGCTTCATGCGCGGTATGAGCACATAAAACGGAAATTCATTTTGAAAATTAGAGATGACACCTACAAATTTGCTTGGAACGACATGGAAATAACGCATATATGTAGGTATGGTGGACTCATATGGCAAAACTGGGTTTAAGGATTTTAGATGCACAAGTAGTATTTCAACTTTGTACAAGTGGATGCAAGCAAATAGATTGAGAAGCAACCAACCAAGAATGAAAATTCACATAAGCGAGCATTAAGCATAACAAACACCGAATAGTGCACCATAAGTAGGATGTAATTTCATTGCACAACTATTAACTTTTGTGCTTGCATAGGGAATCACAAACCTTAACACCAATATTCTTACTAAGCATAATTACTCACCAACATAACTCACATAATACTATCATCATGTCTCAAAACTATTACGATGAATCAAGCTTAATTGATCTTCATGAAAGTTTTTATTATATCCCTCTTGAATATCTATCACTTTGGGACTAGTTTCATATATTCCCATTGCTTTTTGACAAGCTCAAATAAATTTAGGTGAAGAACATGAGCATAAAAGTTTCATCTCTCAAAATAATATAAGTGAAGCATGAGAGAATTTCTTAAAAATTTACTAACTCTCGAATTAATCTAAGTGAACCATGAGAGCATTTCTTGAAAATTTAAAGCACGTCATTCTCACAAAGATATAAGTGAAGCATATAGAGCAATTCCATAGCTCAAAAGGTTTAAGTGAAGCATATAGAGCAATTCTAACAAATCATAGCATAATTTTTGGCTCTCTGAAATAGGTGTGTCCATCAAGGATACTTGTGACAAAATAAAAAGCAAATCAAGCAAAGACTCATATAATACAAGATGCTCCAAGCAAAACTCATGATATGCAAAGAATAAAAATATAGCTCCAAGTAAAATACCGATGGTTGTTAGAAGAAAGACGGGATGCCACTCAGGCCATCCCCAAGCTTACTTGCTTGTTCCTCTTTGGATATTATCTTGGCGTTCTGTAGCGTCCCCAAGCTTATGCTCTTTTCTCACCTTATTCCTTCATACATTGTTATCTCACCCAAAACTTGAAAACTTCAATCACACAAAACCCAACAAAATCTTCGTGAGATCCGTTAGTATAATAAAGCAAATCACCACTCTAAGTACAGTTGCAAACCCATTAATGTTTTATTATGGCATTATATCTACTGTATTATAACTTTACCATGGCTTATACCCCCCCAATACAAGCCACGGATTCATCAAAATAAGAACACAATGCAACGAAAACAAAATGTGTAAAAAATAGAACAGTCTATAGTAATCTATAGTCTAACCATACTTTTGTAATTCAATCAATTCTGAAAAAATAGGAAAGCATCAGAAATTGCTATATCAATATTGTGTAAAAAAGTTAGAATTTTTCGTCGCTTTTGTGATTTTTAAGAATTCTTTTACTGGACGCAAAAGTTTGTGTTTTTCAACAAGATCAAATCAACTATCACCCAACATGATCCTAAAGGCTTTACTTGGCACAAACACAAACTAAAACATAAAAAACACAATCATAAGAGTAGAATAAATGTGTAAACACTCTAGAACTTAAATGAAAAGGTAAAATAAATTGTATTCATTGGGTTGCCTCCCAACAAGTGCTATCGTTTTACGCCAGCTAGGCATAACGCATAGATTCAAGTATTGTCATCTTTAGTTTTTGCTCCATAGAAGGACCTCATTATTGATTCATATGGTGGCTTAATTCCTGTTCTAGGGAAGTGTTCCATACCCTTTGTAAGTGGAAATTTAAATTTTATATTGCCTTCTTTCATATCAATCATGACGCCTATAGTGCGTAAAAATGGTCTACCAAATATGATGGGACAAGATGAATTGAAATAAATATAAAGAACAATAAAATCTACGGGCACATAGTTCCTATTTGCAAGAATAAGAACATCATTAATTCTCCCCAAAGGCTTTTTAATAGTAAAATCCACCAAGTGCAAATTAAGAGAACATTCTTCAATATTTGTGAGACCAAGCACATCACAAATAGATTTCGGAATTGTGGAAACACTAGCACCCAAATCACATAAATCAAAGCATTAATAATTTTTAATCTTGACTTAGTGGTGGTTCCCACTCATCATGCATTTTTTTAGGAATTGAAAACTCTATTTCCAACTTCTCTTCTAAGCTTTTCATCATGGCATCAACAATATGTTTAGTAAAAGCTTTATTTTGTTCATAAGCATGGGGTGAATTTATCATGGATTGTAGCAAAGAAATACATTCAACCAAGGAGAAACTATCATAATTCGAGTATTTGTAATCCAAAATAGTGGGCACATCACTAGTTAAAGTTTTGACCTCTCCAAACCCACTTTCATGACAACCCATCATGAGTATAGCACATGGTGGGTAAACAAATTAATGTTGGGAAATTGATAGAAGATCAAATATTCATGACAATATCCAAGGCGATGATCATTATATAGGCATCACGTCCAAGATAAGTAGACCGGAACGATTGTGCATCTACTACTATTACTCCACACGTCGAACACTATACAACATGCATATAGTGTATTAAGTTCATGGAGAAATGGAGTAATGCAATAAGAACGATGACATGATGTAGAAAAGATCTATTCATGAAGAATAGACCCCATCTTGTTATCCTTAACAGCAACGATACATGCGTGCCTCACTGCCCCTTCTGTCACTTGGAGAGGACACCGCAAGATTGAACCCATCACAAAGCACCTCTTCCCATGGCAAGAAAAATTGATATACTTGGCCTAACTAAACCAAAGATTCAAAGAACAAATAAGAGGCTATAAGTAATCATCCATATAAGAGATCAAAGAAGACACAAATAATATTCATGGATAGAAACTAATCATGAACTCAAAATTCATCGGATCCCAACAAACACACCGCAAAAAGTCATTACATCAAATAAATCTCCAAGAGACGATTGTATTGAGAATCAAAAGAGACAGAGGAAGCCATCTAGCTACTGCCTATAGACCTGTAGGTCTATGGTGGACTACTCATGCATCATCAGAGAGGCACCCATGAACATGATGCACCCCTCTGTGATGGTGTTAGATTGGATCTCGCAGTTCTGGAATTTGTGGCGGCTCGAATTGTGTTTCGTCGACTCTCCTGGGGTTTTGGAATATTTGGGTATTTATAGAGCTGATAGGGGGTGGAGAGGCGTCCCGAGGAGGGCACAACCCATCAAGTCGCACCATGGGCCTCTAGCATGCCCTGGTGGGTTGTGGCCTCCTTGGCCCTCCTCTCTAGCACTTCTTTGGTCCTCTAGGTGTCTTATGGCCCAAAAATATCCAAAAAGTTTCACGATGTTTGGTCTTCGTTTGGTACTGATATTCTACGAAGTAAAAACAAGCAAAAAATAGCATCTGGCACTTAGCACTATGTCAAAAGGTTAGTCCCAAAAAATGATATAAAGTTGCTATAAAATGATTGTAAAACATCCAAGATTGGTAATATAACAGCATGGAACAATAAAAAAATTATAGATACATTGGAGACGTATCACTGAGGAGTGAAGAGCCTTTGGTAAGTGGAAATTGGTAAGGAAACATTTTCTATACGTGCTAAAATTTACGGTTGCTTGTCACTATGAACGGTCACCCTTTGAGTGGCTTGTTCGGGGCATCTTCGCCCCGAATGGAAGATGAGGAATTTGCTCCTCAACCTATTGAACCTACTAAAAATATTTATTATGACATTCCTTCGGGTATGCTTGAAAACTATTATCTAATCCATATGATGGTACGACTCATCCTAATTACCATTTGATATTCGTCGATGAGGTTTGTGGATTATTTCAACTTGCAAGTTTTTCTAGGGACAAAGTTAAGAAGAAAGTTTTCCCTTTATCTTTGGAGGCAAAAACATTAGTGTGGTATAGGCTATTGGATAATATTTAATCATGGAACTGGAATCCTTGAAGCTAGAATTTCATCAGAATTTTTATCCAATGCATCTAGTCCATCGTAATCGGAACTATATATATAATTTTTTGCCTTGTGAAGGAGAAAACATCGCTCAATCTTGGGGAGGCTTAAATCTATGATGCACACCTGAACCATGAGCTCTCAATAGAAATGATTATACAAAAAAATTATGCTCGGCTTTCTCAGGATGATCGATTACTACTAGATTGTTCTTCCGCTGGCTCATATACAAATAACACTATTGAATTCGGATGTGATCTTCTTTAAATAATTAAACGCAACTCTGAAGATTGGGAACTGGACAAAGGTAAAGAGTTAGATATAGAACTTAATTTTGAGTGTGTTAATTATTTTATGAAAATTAATGTCTTCCATGAGTTTAGCAATAAATATGGTATTGATTCTGGAATAGTAGCTATTTTATGTGAATCATTTCCTACTCATGTTGATCTTCCCAAACAAAAGTGGTTTAAATATCATCCTCCCATTGAAAAAACATTAGAGGAACCTATTGAAATTAAGAAGGAAGAAATAATTGTTAGTCTTGTTGTGCCAGTTTTTCCCACTTCTTACATTGAGAAACCTCCTTTTCCTGTTAGAATTAGGGAACATGGTAAGGCTACAATTGTGGTTAATAAAAGTCATGTCAGGAAACCTATACCTTCTGAACAAAATAAATGTTGAGCCTAATGTTGTCATGGTTAAATATCTTTTAGGTAATAGCGTTGAGGGTCATGATACGTCCATTTTCAATCATGTTTTTCTAATTTTATTTATAATGTTTTTATGCATAATAATGCTTTGGGGAGTAATTTTAATGCAAGGTTTACACAACGAGGGAGAATACCGACAGCTGGAATTCGGGACCTAAAAAAGCATGTCAGAGATACCTATTCTACACACCCCTAATAAATCTCAAATTTTAAGGAGAATTTTTGTGGAATCAATGAGGAATTTTGGACTAAAGAACTACCGTAGGGAGCCACCAGGTGAGGAACAGTCACTAGGGCGCGCCAGGCCCCCCACGCATGGCCTGGTGAGTGGTGCTCACCCTGGCCCACCTCCGGAGTCCATCTTCTTGTATAAATTCCCAAAAAAACAAAAAAATACGAAGAGGAATTTTGGGACTAGGCGCAGCCGTCTCGTGGCAGAACTTGGGCAGGAGCACTTTTTCTCTTGAGCGAAGCGATTCCGTCGGGGCAACTTCCCTCCTGGAGGGGGAAATCGAAGGTATCGTCATCACCAACAACCCTCTCATCTTGGGGAGGCCATTCTTCATTAACATCTTCAACATCACCATCTCATCTCAAATCCTAGTTTATCTATTGTGTTCAATCTTTGTATTGGAACCTTAGATTGGTACATGTGGATGACTAGTAGTGTTGATTACCATGTGTAGTTGATTTCTATATGGTTTATTTGATGGAAGGTTATATGTTCAGATCCATTATGCTATTCAATAAACATTTGATCTAGAGCATTCATATTATTTGTGAGTAGATACCTTTGTTCTTGAGGTCACGGGAGAAGTCATGTTGCAAGTAATCATGTGAATTTGATATGTGTTTAATATTTTGATGATATGTATGTTGTGATTCCCTTAGTGGTGTCATGGGAACATTGACTACATGACACTTCACCATCCTTGGTCCTAAGGGGATGCATTGTGGAGTATTTAATAGATTATGGGTTGCTAGACTGACAGAAGCTTAAACCCTAGTTTATGCGCTACTTCGTAAGGGGCTGATTTGGGTCCACATGTTTAATGTTATGGTTAGACTTTGTCTTAATACTTTTCTCGGAGTTGCGGATGCTTTTGAGGGGGGTAATCATAAGTAGGTTTTTAGTTAAAGTAACAACAACACCTTACCCCCGGTCCACCCACATATCAAATTATCAAAATAGCGAACACGAATCAAACCAACATGATGAAACTGACTAGATGAAATTCCCGTGTACCCTCAAGAACACTTTGCTTATCATAAGAGATAGTTTTGGCTTGTCTTTTGCCACAAAAGGATTGGGCTACCTTGATGTACTTTACCTATTGTTACCGTTACTTGCTAGGTAAAAATTACCATGCTATCAAACTACTTGCTCTTACAATTTCAGTGCCTGTACAAATTACCTTGCTGAAAACCCCTTATCATTTCCTTCTGCTCCTCGTTGGGTTTGACACTCTTACTTATCAAAAGGACTATGATTGACCCCCTATACTTGTAGGTCATCAAGACTCTTTTATGGCACCGTTACGGGGAGTGAAGCGCTCTTGGTAAGTGGATATCGGTAAGGAAAAACTTATACTACGTGCTAAAATTTACTGCCACTTGTTACTATGGAAAGCAATCCTTTGAGGGGTTTGTTTGGGGTATCTTCACCTCAAACGGAACCACAGTTAGTTGCCCCTCAACCTACAGCACCTACTAAAAATATTGGTTATGAAATTCCTTTTGGTATGTTGGAACAACTACTAGCTAATCCTTATGCAGGAGACAGAACTGAACATCCTCGTATGCACTTAATACATGTGAATGAAATTTGTGGATTATTTAAGCTTGCAGGTTTATCCGAAGATGACATTAAGAAGAAATTTTTCCCTTTATCTTTAAAGGGAAAAGCATTGACATGGTATAGGCTATGTGATGATATTGGACCATGGAATTGGAATGGATTGAAATTGGAATTCCACCAAAAGTTTAATCCTATGCATCTAGTTCATCGTGATCAGAATTATATATATTATATTTGGCCTTGTGAAGGAGAAAGTATCACTCTAGCTTGGGGGAGGCTTAAGTCAATGTTATATTCATGCCCCGATAATGATATCTTGAGAGAAGTTATTATTCAAAAAAATTATGCTTGGCTTTCTCATAATGATCGATCCATGCTCGATACTTCTAATGTTGGTTCTTTATGAAGAAGACTGTTGAATTCAAGTGGAATCTCTTGGAAAGAATTAAATGCAACTCTGAAGATTGGGAACTCGACGAAGGTAACGAGTCAGGTATTAAGGTTGAATTTGATTGTGTTAAATCTTTTAATAATACTGATGCTTTTCACAAGTTTAGCACTAAATATGGACTTGACTCTGAGATAGTAACATCTTTTTGTGAATCATTTGCTTCTCATGTTGATCTCCCTAAGGAGAAGTGGTTTAAATATCACCCCCCTATTAAAAAAGAAATTAAAGAACCGGACATAGCTAAAGAAGAAACAATTATTTACAATGTTGATCTAGTTGTGCCTAGTGCTTACATTGAAAAATCACCTTTCCCTGCTAGGATAAAGGAGCATGCCAAGGTATCAACTGTGGTTCATAAGAGTAATATTAGAGCACCTAAGCCCTCTGACCAAATTAAAGTAGAACCTACTATTTCTATGGTTAAAGATCTCTTGCTAGAAAATATTGATGGGCATGTCATTTACTTGTGTGATGAAGCTGCTAGAATTACTAAACCCGATGAAAAAGACCCGTAGTTGGCTTGCCTGTTGTCTCGGTTAAAATAGGAGATTATTGTTATCATGGCTTATGTGATTTAGGTGCTAGTGTGAGTGCTATTCTTTTTACCTTATATCAAGAAATTATGAATGACATAGCACCTGCTGAAATAGAAGTTATTGATGTTACTATTAAACTTGCTAATAGAGACACCATCACACCATTTGGGATTGTTAGAGATGTTGAAGTCTTGTGTGGGAAAATAAAATATCCTACTGATTTTCTAGTTCTTGGTTCCCCACAAGATGACTTTTGTCCCATTATCTTTGGTAGACCTGTTTTGAACACAGTCAATGCTAAGATTGATTGTCAAAAAGAAACCGTCAGTGTTAAGTTTTGTGATGTGTCTCATGATTTTAATTTTTCCAAGTTTAGTAGACAAGCTCGTGATAAAGAACTATCTAGTAAGGATGAAATAATTGTTCTTGCTTCTACTATCGTTCCTCCTAATAATCCACTAGAACAATATTTGCTAGACCATGAAAATGATATGCACTTGCGTGAAAGAACTGAAATAGATAAAAAAAATCTTTGAACAACAACCTCTATTAAAGCACAATTTGACTATTGAAACTCTGGGAGCTCCTCCTCCACCTAAATGTGATCTTGTGTTTGAATGAAAACAATTACCAGACACTCTGAAGTATGCTTATCTTGATGAGAAAAAGATATATCTTGTTATTATTAGTGGTAACCTTTCAGAACATGAAGAAGAAAGAGTATTGAAAATTCTGAGAATCATCGGGCTACTCTTGGATATACTCTTGATGATCTTAAGGGCATTAGTCCCACTCTATGTCCGCACAAGATCAATATGGAACCTGATGCTAAACTCGTCGTTGATCACCAACGAAGATTGAATCCCAAGATGAAAGAAGTGGTAAGAACTGAAATATTAAAGCTTTTGGAAGCAGGTATAATATATCCCATAGCTGATAGTAGATGGGTAAGTATCGTTCATTGTGTCCCTAAGAAAGGAGCTATTACTATTGTTCTTAATGATAAAAATGAACTTATCCCACAAAGAATCGTTACTGTCTATAGAATGGTAATTGATTTAGAAAACTAAACAAAGCTACTAGAAAAGATCATTACCCTCTGCCTTTCATTGATCAAATGCTTCAAAGATTATCTAAGCACACACACTTTTGTTTCTTACATGGATATTCCGGTTTCTCTCAAATACATGTGTCATAGTCTGATCAAGAGAAACCCACCTTTACTTGTCCTTTCAGAACCTATGCTTATAGACGTATGCCTTTTGGTTTATGCAATGCACCTGCTACCTTTCAAAGATGTATGACTGCTATATTATCTAATTTTTGTGAAAATATTGTGGAGGTTTTCATGGATGATTTTTCCATTTATGGAACTTCTTTTGATGATTCCTTAAGCAACCTTGATCGAGTTTTGCATAGATGTGAACAAACAGATCTTGTCTTGAATTGGGAGAAGTGCCACTTTATGGTTAATGAAGGTATTGTCTTGGGGCATAAAATTTCTGAACGAGGTATTGAGGTGGATCAAGCTAAAGTTGATGCAATTGAGAAAATGCCATGTCCTAAGGATATATCAAAGGTATTCGAAGTTTCCTTGGTCACGCTGGTTTCTATAGGAGGTTTATTAAAGACTTCTCAAGAATTTCAAGGCCTCATACTAATCTTTTACAAAAGGATATTTCCTTTGTTTTTGATGATGATTTTATGGAAGCCTTTGAAACACTTAAGAAAGCCTTAACCGCTGCACCTATTGTTCAAACACCTGATTGGAAGTTGCCTTTTGAAATTATGTGTGATGCTAGTGATTATGTTCTTGGTGCTAATCTAGGACAAAGAGTTGATAAGAAGTTAAATGTTATCCATTATGCTAGCAAAACTCTAGACAGTGCCCAAAGAAATTATGCCACTATTGAAAAAGAATTTTTAGCACTTGTGTTTGCTTGTGATAATTTTACATCCTACATTGTTGATTCTAAAGTTATTGTTCGCACTGATCATGCTGCTATAAAATATGTAATGCAAAATAAAGATGCTAAACCTAGACTCATTAGGTGGGTTCTCTTACTTCAAGAATTTGATTTACATATTACTGATAGGAAAGGAGCTGAGAACCCCGTAGCTATTATTTTGTCTAGGTTATAAAATATTCTTGATGACCCACTACCTATTGATGACAGTTTCCCTGATGAACAATTAGCTGCAATAAATGTCTCTCAAAACACTCCTTGGTATGCTGATTATGCTAATTACATTGTTGCTAAATATATTCCACCTAGTTTCACATACCAGCAAAAGAAAAAAAATCTTCTATGATTTCAGACACTACTATTGGGATGACCCACATCTTTATAAAGAAGGAGTAGATGGTATTATTAGACGTTGTGTACCTGAGCATGAACGGGAACAAATCCTACGTAAATGTCATTCTAAAGCTTATGGAGGACATCATGCGGGAGATAGAACTGCTCATCAGGTACTACAATCTGGTTTTTACTAGCCTACTCTCTTCAAGGATGCCCTTAAGTTTGTCTTGTCTTGTGATGAATGTCAAAGAATTGGTAATATCCGTAAGTGTCGGGAAATGCCTATGAATTATTCACTTGTTGTTGAACCATTTGATGTTTGGGGTTTTGATTACATGGGACCTTTTCCTTCCTCTAATGGGTATACTCATATTTTAGTTGATGTTTATTATGTCCCTAAGTGGGTAGAAGCTATTCCAACTAGTAGTGTTGATCATAACACTTTTATTAAAATGCTCAAAGAAGTTATTTTCCCGAGGTTTGGAGTCCCAAGATATCTAATGACTGATGGTGGTTCACATTTTATCCATGGTGCTTTCCGTAAAATGCTTGCTAAATATAATGTTAACCATAGAATTTCATCACCCTATCATCCCCAATCTAGTGGTCAAGCTGAACTTAGCAATAGTCAAATAAAATTGATATTACAAAAAACTGTCAATAGGTCCCAAAAGAATTAGTCTAAGAAATTAGAAGATGCACTTCGGGCTTATAGAATAGCTTATAAAAATCCTATGGGTATGTCTCCATACAAGATATGGGAGAGGTTGTCATTTGCCTTTAGAGTTAGAACATAGAGCATTTTGGGAAATTAAAGAACTCAATTATGATTTCAAACTTGCCGGTGAAAAGAGATTATTTTGTATTAGCTCATTAGATGAATGGAGAACCCAAGCTTATGAAAAAGCCAAGTTATTTAAAGAAATGGTTAAAAGATGGCATGACAAAAGAATCCAACAGCAAGAATTCAAAGTTGGAGAATATGTTCTTTTGTACAATTCTCGTTTCAGATTTTGTGCACAAAAACTTCTCCCCAAATGGGAAGGACCATATGTTATCGAAGAAGTTTATCGTTCTGGAATTCTCAAGATTAATAACGCCGAAGGTACTAACCCGAAGGTGGTCAATGGACAAAGAATTAAGCACTATATCTCAGGTACGCCTATTAATTTTGAAAGCAATGTTATCCAAACCATGACACCGGAGGAACACATAACAGAAACCTTCCGAAATACTCCAGAATCGTGAAAAATAAGAGGTACGTGATACGATAAGTAAACGGACTTCGAAAAATCCGCAAAAATATTTTTTATCTATTTTGGAATATTTAAGAATTTTAGGAAATAAGAAGTAAACTGTAAGGAGACCAAGGTGAGCACGATACACCAGGGCGCGGTTGTCATCCCTGGCGCACCCTGGTGGGTGGTGCTCACCTCGGGAACTGTCGTGGATTTGTCATGGCAAGATGTGCTCATGAGAGAACTTGGGTTTGTGGCCATCGCAAGTAAGTGGCAGCTTAAGAGGGGTTGGTCGGAATCGAGAGACGCGAGTTTACCCAGGTTCGGCCTCTCCGATGGAGGTAAAATCCTACGTCATGCTTTGTGTCTATATTGATGATCAGGGTGATCTCGATTACAAGGGTGCTAATCGCTACCTCTAATCTCAAGAGCCTCTAATCTGTCTATCTCTAATGACTTGAACTTGTGAACCTGGCCCTCTAGGGGTGCTCTACCCCTCCTTATATAAGTGGGAATGGTAGGTTTACATGTAGAGACCTACTAGGAGTAGAATTAGGACTAGTCTCTCTTGAATCCTAATCCGGATATTGTTTCCTTTGTGACGGCACATCCGCGTTCAGCACACATACAGCTCGATGACGATCTCCGCCTTCTTGATCCAGCAAGAGGGAGAGGAGAGGTAGACGAGCTCTCCGGCAGCACGACGGCATTGGGCCGATGGTGGTGGAGTAATTCCAGCAGGGCTTCGCCTAAGCACTACTGAAACCGATCTAGAGGAGAAACTCCGAAATAGAGGAGAGGGTAGCACATGGCTGAAAATATATATGCAAAAACACTAAAACCTCTAGTATATATGGGATGAGGAGTGGAGGAGGCTTGGCCGCAAGGGCCAGCCCTTTTGGCTCCGGCCGAAGTGGAGGGAGGAGTCCTACTCCTCCACTCCTAGTCGGATTAGGACTCCTTCCTTATATTAGCCTTTTTCCACCTTTTCCACTTTGTATTTCCTTCTCAGCCGCATGGGCCCTATGTGGGACTTAGGCCAGCCCACTGAGGGCTGGTATTTATCCTCCCACAGCCCATGTAGCCTCTTGGGTCGAAATACCCCTCCCGATGGTTCCCTGGTACCCTCCCGACACTCCCGGTACACTACCGATGAGCTCGGAACTTTTTTGGTGACCAAAACAGGACTTCCTATATTTCAATCTTTACCTCCAGACCATTCTGGAGTTCCTCGTGACGTCTGGGATCTCATCCGGGACTCCGAACAACCTTCGGTCACCATCATGCATAACTCTATACTACTGAAACATCACTGAACCTTAAGTGTGCACACCCTGTGGGTTCGAGAACTAGGTAGACATGGCCGAGACACCTCTATGGTCAACAAACAATAGCGGGACCTAGATGCCCACATTTATTCCTACATATTCTATGAAGATCTTTATCGGTCGAACCTCTATGTCAATGATTCAGTTAATCCCGTATGATGTTCCCTTTGTTCTTCGTTATGCTACTTGCCCGAGATTCGATCGTCGGTATCTCCATACCTAGTTCAATCTCATTGCCAGAAAGTCTCTTTACTTGTTTCTGTAATACAAGATCTCGTGGCTAACACTTAGTCACATTGCTTGCAAGGCTTATTGTGATGTTGTATTACCGAGTGGGCCTTGAGATACCTCTTCGTCACACGGAGTAACAAATCCCAGTCTTGATCCATGTCAACCCAACAGAAACCCTCGGAGATACCTATAGAGTACCTTTATAGTCACCTAGTTATGTTGCGATGTTTGATACACACAAGGCACTCCTCCGGTGTCAGTGAGTTGCATGATCTCATGGTCATAGGAACAGATACTTAACATGCAAAAAATAGTAGCAATAAACTGACACGATCATATGCTACATTTATAGTTTGGGTCTTGTCCATCATATCATTCTCCTAATGATGTGAACCCGTTATCAAATTACATCTCATGCCCATGGCTAGGAAACCTTGACCATCTTTGATCAACGAGCTAGTCTATTAGAGTCATACTAGGGACATGGTGTTGTCTATGTATCCACACATGTATCTAAGTTTCCAATCAAGACAATTATAGCATGGATAATAAACGATTATCATGAACAAGGAAATATGATAATAACCAATTTATTATTGCCTCTAGGGCATATTTCCAACAAACACCAGCGATGGGCGGGGTGGAGCCAGCATACCAGAGCTACCGGGCCAGCACAGGGCAGTGAGCCGGCTGGGCGCGTGAGAGCCGATGCTAAACAGCGCACACGTAGACGCGGCGACAGATCCAGCCAGTGGTTAGGTGAGCACTGCGGAGCTAGTGCAGTGAAGCGGCTGCAGAGGTGAGGCTGCGGCGGCCGAAAGCCGTGGCACGGAGGCAAGGGCGACTCAAGGTGGGCCCAGCTCGAGGCAGGGCGAGGGTGAAGTGCGGCGGCGGCTCGAGGTGCGCGGAGCCGCCGGTGGCGGAGCTAGGCACAGCAGAACCACGCAGGAAGAGGTGAGGTGACCACAGGAGGGCTGCACGGAGCTCCACATGCGTGAGGCGGAGCAGCAAGCCGACGGCTCAACGGACGCGACCGGCTCAAGGTGAGCTATCGAGGCTGTGATAGGTACAGCAAGGCAAGGAGGCGGGTTGACGTTACGGCGGGTCGGGGTCCAGCCTTTCACTCGGCGGGGAGGGGCAGCCTGGCTTGGACATGGTAGCGGAAGCTGGCAAGGCAGAGCGCGGCGTAGCGAAAACGGTTGGAGCTGCTTGGTGTGGCGCGCGGTAGATCGAGGCGAGGCGTAGGCGGAAACACAGTGGAGAGCCGACAGAGGGGCGGCAGAGCGCCACGGCGGATGCGGGCACATCGAGGTCGAGTCCGTATCTATGTATGTATGCACCTCCAAGAGGTCACGGTTGTCCTGTTTCTTTTTGCTTGTTGGTGCTCGAGTGTGAATTTTTCGGGACTTGTAGCGCTACAGCAGAAATCTCAGGGCAGATTACCATAGTGCGTGCGTCGACCGCACAATAGGCAACCCTAAAAAATTTTGGTCTCAATTACCCACATGTTGTTCCAACTGCTTCGTGGATGTTGTAGACCCTTCGGCGTTGATTCTTCTTCATTTCTTCATCTGAACAATCGTGAGCTTCTCAGTCCCTCAGGAGTTCCATTCAAAAAACTCAACACCACCATGGGTTGTCCCACGTTGGGTGCCAACTGTCATGGATTTTTCAAGGCAAGATGTCCTCGTGAGAGAACTTAGGTGTGAGGCCATCGCAACTAGGTGGCGGCTTGAGAGGGGTTGGTAGGAATCGAGAGACACGAGTTTACCCAGGTTTGGCCCCTCCGATGGAGCTAAAAGCCTACGTCCTTCTTTGTGTCTGTATTGATGATGAGGGTGATCTCTATTACGAGGGTGCTAATCGATATCTCTAATCTCGAGAGCCTCTAATCTATCTATCTCGAATGACTTGAACTTTTGAACTTGTCCCTCTAGGGGTGCTCTACCCTTCCTTTTATAAGTGGAAAGGGTAGGTTTACATGTAGAGTCCTACTAGGAGTAGGATTAGGACTAGTCTATCTTGAATCCTAATCAGGGTCTTGTTTCCTTTGTGAGGTAATCCTTTCTCTCCTTTGGGCCTTCTCTTGTGAACCGCCCCTATAGATCTGTCCATGAGTCATCTTGCGCCAGCTCGCATGCTGGGCCATGGGCCTGGTCGTCCTGTGACACAGTAATAGAGGTGACGCATGAGCCATCATATGATAAGCCAGGCCATACCTCCTGTCGGGTCACCAATGAATCGTCAAGTTCGGCCAGGGCTCTAGTGAGTCGCCAAGTGCCGACCGGGTCATACTTCAGGTCGGGTTATACCGTGGGGTAATATCCCCAACATTAGCCCCCAGGTTAGCTTGAATTCATTCATGCTAAGCTCTTGAAATAAGAATATTAAATATGTCAAGTCACCGGCTCGCTCCCCTGGCCGGCTTATTTCAATGAAGTGACTCCTTGAAAATCCGGGTTTCTTCTGCATATGAACGAGTCGTCTTCTCAATCGTCTTTCTTGTTAGTGTCCTTTGAAGTAAAATATTGGGAATACAACACCCAAATGCCATTGAGTCAGCCTCCAATACTCGTCAACTTGCGAAGCCGGGTTGCTCATATAAACTCTGTCGGGTTATGATCTTTTGATAATGCCGGGTCATGATTGTTGGTGACGCCGGGTCAAACAAATAGACTCCAGCTGACTTGACAAAAATATTGGGATGAAAATCCATCTAACGTAGAGCCGGTCTTCCGACGCTTGAGCTAGATAAAAATCTGTTGAGCCAGTCTCGCTCACAATTGAAATTTTGAAAGCTCTCTTCAAGGTTTTGATATTTCCATATTACCTGTAGCCCCCAAGCTCCAATTTTATCCATCATGACTTGGTGTTTTGCAATAATATATTGGACTGTGTAGCCCCCAAGTGTCGGGTTGTCTTGCATGCAGCAGCCTGGGACTTGTAACTGTCTTATACCTTATAAAGCTTCAGCTTGTGTAGCCCCCAAGGGTCGGCTCATCAGTATGTGATGGGCCGGAACCTCATAATCTATTAAACAGCTGAATATTGTAGCCCCCAAGTGCCGGGTCAGTAAGAAGTACCGGGTTGGGACTTTAGAAAAAACAATAGAAAGGCTGGATCATCTCCTTGAGACAACAGGATCTGTTGACCATGTAATGATTTGAAAAGCAAGTTGCATTAGCCCCCAAGTGTCGTGATGCATGCTTGCAGTGACATGGGACTTGCATAATTGATATAAACTGGACTTGAATAATGTAGCCCCCAAGTGTCGGGTCGTCTGCCTGCGGCTACTCGAGACTTTGTGAGAAAAATATGACTCATCATAATTTGTTGAATGAATCCTTGACCGTGGTTGTAACCCGGTGGAATATCCTGGAATTATGCATGTATCCTTGAAAATGAAAATCCCTGCTCATGGTTGCGGTGCAACGCATAAAATATATGTTTGAGAAATCCATGAGTGTTCTAGTATACTAGAGAGCACAAGTTGAAGAAATCCAAGAGTCTGTCAATTAAATGACATGGCATTATATCTGATAGGGCGGCTCTTCAAGAATAATCAATTTTCCAAGGTGGCTTGAAAAAACCACAATCATTTAATACTAGTTATGATAAACCATGATGAAGATCTAGCCATGTTGGCTATTAAAGATCTATTTGTTCATGTAGAGGTTACGATGTAACCCGGTTTGGTGACCATCTTTCCGTATCATAAACAAATATGGATATGCATGTATGATGATGCATGATATGATGATGCAATGCAGGGTGATGTAATGCAAGATGCAATGTATGGCCATAACCATCTTTCTTCACACTTAATGGAGGCCATTCTTAGGAGACAAGACCTGCAAAAACAAACAAGATAGAGTATATCATGTATCGTTGTGAGGGCAGCTTGGAAAGCACAACCGAGAGATGTTGAATCCCTTATGACCTTGCCTTTTCTATTTATTTTCAAAAACTCATATGTCGGCTCTCCTGGGTGAACTCGCTGTTTGAAATCTTAACAGTACAAGGTCTCTAGTGAGAGTGACCGTCAACTCCTTTGAGCTTCTCATGGTCTCTAGGCGAGATTAATTGGTAAGAGCACACTGAACCAGAGAGAGGCGCAGTAGGGCATGAGTACCCCCAGGGCCCATAAGCTCCCTCTCAAATTACGTAAATCCATCGTTTGAACCTTAAACAATCCAGGGTCTTTAGAAGAGTAATTGTTTAAGAGTACGAACAGGCCACATAGCGAAGAGTCAGCAACAGATGGGTGAGTTTATCCTCGCTTTCCATAAGCCATACCTCACGTGACAAGAGCCGACGATTGAAACTTAACCAGTACAGGGTCTCTAGTGAGAGTGACTGCCAAATACTTTGAACAACTCGGGGTCTCTAGTCGAGATTAACTGGCAAGAGTTCGGCGGGTCACCTAGCGGAGCAGCAGCAGCATACAAACAGGTTTAACTCGAACTTGTTGTGGCTGAAGAGCCGATCAAGAGGGTGTGTAAGCTAAACCCGGTGGGTTGGAAGCCCCCAAATGACCTTGTTGATGGAGTCAACTTTTGGATATACAACCCGGCCTTACAGTGATTGGAGAGCCGATCAAGAGGGTGTGTAAGCTAAACCCGGTGGGTTGGAAGCCCCCAAATGTCCTTGTTGATGGAGTCAACTTTTGCACCAGCTTGTAAGCCGCCATCTTCTAAGCCGCCATCTTCTAAGACACCATCTTGTAAGCCGCCGTCTTGTATGAAGAAACAACAGAAGCCCCATCTTGTAGGATGTCAACTTTATTATATTGAAAAGGTGCATCATGGTAGCTCGTCTTCTTGGACAAGTTTTATTCCTCCCGCCAATAATGTAGTAGCCCCCGGGATCGGGTTAACTTCCTTGCAATAACGCGGGGTTCTCATTGAAAACGACCAAATCTATCAAGCCATGTCTATAGCCCCCGAGTCATAAGTCGACTCGAAGAGTTGGCTTGAGATTCTCCATACTTGACCATGGCAGTTTATAGATGATTCTGTATGAGTTGTTTTCAATAATCCGGCTGATGGTTCGTCCCGGTTGGTTGTTGAAGTTAACCAACCTGTAGTGGCGGCGACTTGTGCGCTTGTCCGTCGGGCAGCTCGTACAGGCAAACACCGCACCGATATGTCAATGTAGATTGAACCACAGGGCGGCGATTCAGAACTGCCCGTTGGGCGGCTCGTACTGGTGTATGCGGCCCCTGGCATGTTGATGTAGACGTAGAAGTCAGCCATGGCGTTTGAAGACGGAGCGGTCGCGAGAGACGGCTGTGGCGTTTGTAAGACGGTGCAGTCGCGAGAGACGGACGCGGCGTTGTAGGCCGGCGCAAACGGTGAGTGGCCGGTGGCATTGGGAACCAGCATGGAGGGCGAGTCACTGTGGCGTTTTTAAGATGGAGCGGTCGGTGAGTCGCTCGTGGTATTTATAAACCGGCATGGGCGCGCGAATTATTTGTGCCATGTTGAAATAGACCGGACCGCAGGGCGGCAACTCATAAGCGTCCGTTGAGTAGTGTAGTATGAACGGATGATGGCGCATGATAACGTTGGCACAAGCTCCACATCCACAATATGATGTCACCTTTGTAGTGAGTACATGTCCCGCAAATATAAAAATATTGCAGAGAAAGTAATTATTCTTCAGAAAAATTAATATGTGCTAATATAAGATAAATAGCACCTGGGTGTTTTTTTTCTCGGATGAAGGCGGATGTTGTTACTTTGACTGCTCTGATGAGATGAGGTACTAGCACCCATACAATCTTCTTTTGTCCCTTTTTTCTTATAATGAATGCAATGATAGCCTCCACGTGGAATACCGTGTTGGAGGTAATCAACGGGAGTATACAAAGGTTGAATGGTATACGTGCCTCCATTAAATCCAAAATCCATGGTCAAACTGTTGCTTATACTTCTATTGACTGGAGGCTCACTGGTGTTTAAGTTCAACTCAAGGGAAGTGGGTCTGTCCTATTGTATTCCACTTTTCTCTCCTTGAAGTTTTTCCGAATCTTGGATCTGGGAGAGTTTGCACCTGCACGTGCACTACCATGGTGATTCTTCAGAGGCTTTTGCTTAATAGCTACTCGGCCGGAGGTGTTAGGAGGCAGAGCCGATAGGCAGCTGGGGTGAAGACTGTTGGGGAACGTTGCATGGGCAACAAAAAAACTCACACGCAAGATCTATCCATGGTGATGAGCATCTACGAGAGGGAGAGTGCATCTACATACCCTTATAGATCGCTAAGAGGGAAGTGTTAACAAACGCGGTTGGTGTAGTCGAACGTCTTCGCGATCCAAATCGCCGAGCGCCCCGTGATCTCATCACGATCCGTCCCACGATCCAATCACGAATCGTCTTGCGATCTTGATTACAGTCCTTCCGATCTAGTGTCGAACAGGCAGCACCTACGCGTTCAGCACATGTACAGCTCGATGACGATCTCCACCTTATTGATCCATCAAGAGGGAGCGAAAAGGTAGACGAGTTCTCCGGCAGCACGAAGGCGTTGCGGCGATGGTGGTGGAGTAATTCCAACAGGGCTTCGCCTAAGAACTGTTGAAACCGATCTAGAGGAGAAACTCTGGACTAGAGGAGAGGGTAGCAAGTGGCTGAAAATCTATATGCAAAAACCCTAAAACCTCTACTATATATAGGAGGAGGAGAGGAGGAGGCTTGGTCACAAGGTCTAGCCCTTTTGCCTTCGGCCAAAGTGGAGGGTGGAGTCCTACTCCTCCACTCCTAGTCGGATTAGGACTCCTTCCTTATATTAGCCTTTTTCCACCTTTTCCACTTTGTATTTCCTTCTCAGCCGCATGGGCCCTATGTGGAATAACCAATTTATTATTGCCTCTAGGGAATATTTCCAACAGTCTCCCACTTGCACTAGAGTCAACAGTCCAGTTCACATCACCATGTGATTCGCATTGTTATGAATCTAGCACCCAATGAGTTCTGGGGCTCGATCATGCTTTGCATGTGAGAGAGGTCTTTTATTCAATGGGTCTGCGATATTCACATCCGTGTGTACTTTGCAAATCCCTATGTCTTACTATGGACACTGCTACCACACTCCACTTGGAGCTATTCCAAATGGCTACTCCACTATACATATCCGGACTGCTACTAATAGTCATCCAGATTGGTGTTAAAGCTTGCATCAGCGTAACTCTTTACGACAAACTCTTTATCACCTCCATAATTCAGAAACATTTCCTTAGTCTTTTAGTTACTAAGGATAATCTTAACCACTATCCAGTGATCCGATCACTCTTGTTCCCCTTGACGGACTCATGGCAAGGCACACACAGGTGCGGTAAGAGCATGGCATCCTATATAGAGCCTATGTCTAAAGCATAGGGGACGACCTTTGTCCTTTCTCTTTCTTCTTCCGTGGTCAAGCTTTGAGTCTCACTCAACTTCACACCTTACAAATCAGGCAAGAACTCTTTCTCTAACTGATCCATTCTAAACCCTTTCAAAATCTTGTCAAGGCATGTGTTCATTGAAAGTCTCATCAAGCCTCTTGATCCATCTCTATAGATCTTTATGCTCAACAATTAGGTAGCTTTATCCAGGTCTTCATTTGAAAAACTCTTTTCAAACAACCCTTTATGCTTTCCAGAAATTCTACATCATTTCCGATCAACAATATCTCAACCACATATGCTTATCAGAAGCTCTATAGTGCTCCTACTCACTTTATTGTAAATACAAGTTTCTCATAAACTTTGTATAGACTCAAAAACTTTGATCACCTCATCAAAGTGTATATTCCAACTTCGAGATGCTTGCATCTGTCCATAGAAGGATCACTAAAGCTTGCACGCCTTTTAGCATCCTTAGGACTGACAAAACCTTCTGGTTGTATCTCATACAACCTTTCCTTAAGGAAGGAAACGATGTTTTGACATCCATCTGCCAGATTTCATAATTGAAAAATGCAGCAACTACTAACATAATTCCAACAGACTTTAGCATCACTATGATTGAGAAAGTCTCATCGCAGGCAACTCCTTGAACTTGTCGGAAACTTCTTTGCGACAAGTCGAGCTTTATAAATGGTGACATTTACCATCAGCGTCTGTCTTCCTCTCAAAGGTCCATTTGTACTCAACGACCTGCCATCCAACGAGCAAGTATACCAAAGTCTACACTTGGTTTTTCATACATGGATCCTTTCTTAGATTTCATGGCCTCTAACCATTTGTCGGAATCCGGGCCCATCATCACTTCTCCATAGCTCGTAGGTTCATTGTTGTCCAACAACATGACCTCCAAGACAGGTTTGCCGTACCATTCAGGACCAGTACGCGTCCTTGTCGACCTACGAGGTTCGATAGTAACTTGATCCAAAGCTTCATGATCATCATCATTAACTTCCTCTTCAACTGATGTAGGTCCCACAGAAACATCTTTCTGCGTTATTCTACTCTCTAGTTGAAACAAAGGCTCAATAACCTCATCAAGTTCTATCTTCCTCCCACTCAATTCTTTCGAGAGAAACTTTTTCTCGAGAAAGGACCCAGTTTTAGCAACAAACACTTTATGCTTGGATCTGAGATAGAAGGTTCACCAAACTGTTCTTAGGGTATTTTATGAAGATGCATTTGTCTGCTTTGGGTTCAAGCTCATTAGGTGAAAACATTTTTTCACACAAACGTCGCAACCCCAAACATTAAGAAATGATAGCTTAGGTTTCTATCAAACCATAATTCACATGGTGTCATCTCAACGGATTTAGATGGTGCCCTATTTAAATTGAATGTTGTTGTCTCTAATGCATAACCCCAAAACTACTGTAGCAAGACGATAAGAGACATCATAGCATGCACCATATCCAATAGAGCACGACTATGACGTTCAGACACACCATCACACTATGGTGTTCTAGGTGGCGTGAGTTGTGAAACAACTTTTCACATTGTCTTAAGTTGTATACCAAACTCGTAACTCAGATATTCACCTCCAGAATCATATCGTAGACATTTTATCTTCTCATCACGATGATCTCAAACTTCACTCTGGTTCTGCTTGAACTCTTCAAATGATTCAGACTTGTGTTTCATTGAGTAAATATACACTATATCTACTCAAATCATCAGTGAAGGTAAGAAAATAACGATATCCACCACACGCTACAAGACTCATTGGATTGCATACATCAACATGTATCATTTCCAATTATTCACTTGCCCACTCCATCAAACTGGAAAACGGGTTCCTTAGTCATCTTGCTCTAGAGGCATGGTTCGCATTTCTTAGCCGATTCGAACTCGAATGAGTCCAAAGATCCATCAGCATGGGGTTTCTTCATGCGATTTATACCAATATGGCATTTAGCGACAATGCCACAAGTATGTGGTACTATCATTATTAACTTTATATCTTTTCGCATCAATGTTATGAACATGTGTATTACTACAATCAAGATTCAACAAACCATTCTCACTGGGTGCATGACCATTGAAGGTATTATTCATGTAAACAGAATAACCATTATTCTCTAACTTAAATGAATAACCATGTTGCAATAAACACGATCCAATCATGTTCATGCTTAACACAAACACCAAATAACATTTATTTAGGTTTGTCACTAATGTCGAAGGTAGAGAGAGCGTGTGATGTTGATCACATCAACCTTGGAAACATTTCCAACACACATCGTCACCTCACACTCAGCTAGTATCCGTTTATTACATAGCTTTTATTTCGAGTTACTAACATTTAGTAACCGAACCGGTATCCAAAATCCAGGTGCTACTAGGAATACTATTAAGGTACACATTAATAACACGTATATCAAATATACTTCTATCGACATTGCCAGCCTTCTTATCTACCAAGTATCTAGGATTGTTCCGCTTCAGCGACCACTCTCCTCATAATAGAAGCACTTAGTCTCGGGTTTGGGTTCTACTTTGGGTTGCTTCACTAGAGCAGCAACTGACTTTCCATCCATGAAGTTTCCCTCCTTGCCCTTGCCCTTCTCGATACTAGTGGTTTTACTAACCATCAACACTTGATGCTCCTTCTTGATTTCTACCTTCGCGGTCAAACATCGCGAACAGCTCAGGGATCATTATTTCCATCCCTGGCAATTTATAGTTAATCACCAAGTTCTAGTAGCTTAGGGGTAGTGACTTGGAGAACTATATCAATCACTATCTTCTCTGGAAGATCAACTCCCACTCGATTCAAGCGATTGTAGCACCCAGACAATCTGAGCACATGCTCAATGATTGAGCTATTCTCTTTCATCTTGCGGGCAAAGAATCTTGTTGGAGATCTCATATCTCACAACACGGGCACGGGCCTGAGATCCCTTAGAACATCTCATATATTCCGTGATGTTCAAATGTTTTGGAGCCTCAATTCTAAGACGAAATGCATGACACACTGAACTATCAAGTAGTCATCGGAACATGCTTGTCAGATGTTCATAACATCTACAGACGATGCTAGAGGGGGCGGCGCACCGAGCGGTGCATTAAGGACATAAGCCTTCGGTGCAGCAATGAGGACAATCCTCAGATCACGGACATAGTCCGCAATATTGCTACCATCATCTTTCAACTCTATTTCAATAGGAACATATAAAAATACAAGGGAGCTACAGCGCGAGCAAGTAATCTACAACATAATTTGCAAAGACACTACTGACTATGTTCATGATAATGAGTTCAATTAATCATATTACTGAAGAACTCCCACTCAAATTGACATCCCTCCGGTCATTCGAGTGATACATGATCCAAATTCACCAACTCAAGTCCGATCATCACGTGAGTTGAGGTGGTTTCAATGGTGAACACGGGTATGAGCCTGAGATCCTAATTTCAGCTCTTAGAACATCTCATATGTTCTGTGACGTTCAAAACGTTTCGGAGCCTCAATTCTAAGACGTAATGCATGACGCGCTAAACTATCAAGTAGTCATCAGAACGTGCCTGTCAGATGTTGACAACATTACAGACGATGCTAGAGGGGTTGGCGCACCGAGCGGTGCATTAAGAACATAAGCCTTCTGTGCAGCAATGAGGACAATCCTTAGATCACGGACCCAGTCCGCAATATTGCTACCATCATCTTTCAACTCTATTTCTCTAGGAACATATAAAAATTCAAGGGCGCTACAGCGCGAGCAAGTAATCTACAACATAATTTGCAAAGACACTACTGACTATGTCCATGATAATGAGTTCAATTAATCATATTACTGAAGAACTCCCACTCAAATTGACATCCCTCCGGTCATTCGAGTGATACATGATCCAAATTCACCAACTCAAGTCCGATCATCACGTGAGTTGAGGTGGTTTCAATGGTGAACATCATCATGTTGATCATATCTACTATATGACTCGTGTTCGACCTTTCGGTCTCTTGTGTTCCGAGGCCATGTCTGCACATGCTAGGCTCGTCAAGTTTAACCCGAGTGTTCTGCACGTGCAAATCTGGCTTGCACCCGTTGTATGTGAACGTAGAGTCTATCACACCCGATCATCACATGGTGTCTCGACACGACGAACTTTCGCAACGGTGCACACTCGGGGAGAACACAATTTATCTTGAAATTAAGTGAGGGATCACCTTATAATGCTACCGTCATCCTAAGCAAAACAAGGTGCATAAAAAGGATTAACATCACATGCAAATCATAAGTGACATTATATGGCCATGAACTTGTGCTTTTGATCTCCATCTAGAAAGCACCGGCATGATCTCCACCGTCACCGGCATGACACCATGATCTCCATCAACGTGTTGCCATCGGGGTTGTCACGCCCTGCATGCTTCTACTACTATTGCTACCATTTAGCGATAAAGTAAAGCATTACATAGCGCTTAATGATTGACACGCAGGTCATACAATAATTAAAGACAACCCTATGGCTCCTGCCGGTTGCCGTATTCATCGACATGCAAGTCGTGATAATCTATACATCACATGATCATCTCATACATCACATATATCACATCATGTAATTGGCCATATCACATCACAACATACCCTGCAAAAACAAGTTAGACGTCCTCTAATTGTTGTTGCATGTTTTACGTGGCTGCTACGGGTATCTAGCAAGAACAATTCTCACCTACGCATAAACCACAACGGTGATACACTAGTTTTCTTTTCAACCTTCTCAAGGACCGCCTTTGCCGAATCCGATCCAACTAAAGTGAGAGAAACTGTCACCCGCAAGCCATCTAGGCAACAAGTTGCGTCGAGGGAACCGGTCTCTCGTAAGCGTACGAGTAATGTTGGTCCGGGCCGCTTCATCTCACAATCCCGCTGAACCAAAATACGACCAAGGGAGGAAGCAATCTAAGCATCAACGCCCACAAACCTTTTGTGTTCTACTTGAGATCTCATCAAACCATCAACCTAGCTCATGATGCCAATGTTGGGGAATGTCGCATGGGAAACAAAAAATTTCCTACGCACACGCAAACCTATCCATGGTGATGAGCATCTACGAGAGGGAGAGTGGATCTACATACCCTTGTAGATCGCTAAGCGGGAAGCGTTAAGAAACGCGGTTGGTGTAGTCGAACATCTTCGCGATCCAAATCGCCGAGCGTCCCGCGATCTCATCACGATCCGTCCCGCGATCTCATCACGATCCGTCCCGTGAGCTCACCACGATCCGTCCCGCGATCTCATCACGATCCGTCCCGCGATCTCATCACGGTCCGTCTCGTGAACTCATCACGATCCGTCCCGTGAACTCATCACGATCCGTCTCGCGATCACGTCACGATCCGTCCCGTGGCCTTGATCACGGTCCTTCCGATCTAGTACCGAACGGACGGCACCTCTCCGTTCAGCACACGTGCAGCTTGATGACGATCTCCGCCATCTTGATCCAGCAAGAGGAGGTGGAGAGGAGAGAGAGTTCACCGGCAGCATGACGGTGCTCCGGTGATGGTGGTGGTGGAGCAATTACGGCAGGGCTTCGCCTAAGCGCTGCAGAAATCCGATCTAGAGGAGCACCGGTGAAACGGGTAGCACGTGGCCGTCAAATCTGTGCAAAAACCCTCTATTCCACCAATATATATAGAAGGAGAGGAGAGGCAGCCTTGGCGCAGGGCAAGGCCCTTGGAGTTGGCCGAAATAGAGAGGAGGTGGAGGAGGACTCTCCTCCTCCAATCCTAGTAGGACTAGGATTCCTCCTTTTTGCCTTTTTCCACCTTTTCCTTTAGGATTTCTTCTCCTGGCGCACGGGGCCTTTTGTGGCTCTCCCACAGCCCATGGACCCCTTGGGGTCGAAATACCCCTCCCGGAGGTCTCCCGGTACACTACCGGCATTCCCGGTACACTACCGATGAGCCCGAAACTTTTCCGGCGACCAAACTGGGACTTCCTATATATGAATCTTTACCTCCGGACCATTTCGGAGCTCCTCGTGACATCCGGGAACTCATCCGGGACTCCGAACAACCTTCGGTCACCACCATACATAACTCTACACTACCGAAACGTCACCAAACCTTAAGTGTGCAGACCCTGCGGGTTCGAGAACTATGTAGACATGACCGAGACACCTCTACGGTCAATAACCAATGGCAGGACCTGGACGTCCACATTGGTTCCTACATATTCTACGAAGATCTTTATCGGTCGAACCTCTATGTCAAGGATTCAGTTAATCCCGTATAACATTCCCTTTGTTCTTCGGTATGTTACTTGCCCGAGATTCGATTGTCGGTATCTCCATACCTAGTTCAACCTCGTTACTGGCAAGTCTCTTTACTCGTTCCATAATACAAGATCCCGTGACTAACACTTAGCCACATTGCTTGCAAGGCTTGTTGTGATGTTGTATTACCGAGTGGGCCCTGAGATACCTCTCCGTCACACGGAGTAACAAATCCCAGTCTCGATCCATGCCAACTCAACAGACACCATCGGAGATACCTGTAGAGCACCTTTATAGTCACCCAGTTACGTTGCGACGTTTGATACACACAAGGCACTCCTCCGATATCCGTGATTTGCATGATCTCATGGTCATAGGAACATATACTTGACATGCAGAAAACAGTAGCAATAAACTGACACGATCATATGCTATGTTTGTAGTTTGGGTCTTATCCATCACATCATTCTCCTAATGATGTGATCCCGTTATCAAATGACATATCATGTCCATGGCTAGGAAACCTTAACCATCCTTTGATCAACGAGCTAGTCCATTAGAGGCATACTAGGGACATGGTTTTGTCTATGTATCCACACATGCATTTAAGTCTCCGATCAATACAATTATAGCATGGATAATAAACGATTATCATGAACAAGGAAATATGATAATAACTAATTTATTATTGCCTCTAGGGCATATTTCCAACATTTTCATCTATGTTAGGATAAATTTTCTTGATAGAAACTCTTGTGCAAAAATGCATCATAATATAACTGGCCAAATTTGTTAAGGCTTACAAAACTCAGCATGATGATAGCCATTGACCTATATCTCTTATGCATTTGTATCCTACATGAGTTTTGCAATACATAATTTGTATGTTCACGCCATGCCTATGCTTGCCATGTTAATCATCTTAAACATGTTCATGTCTTGCATTTAAGTGACTAACATGTTATAAATGAAATTTTGTTACAGAAAGTTGCATTTTGTAGGATCCATAGTAAATAATATGGCATCATATGAATATGATATAATTATGAAAGTTGGAAAATTTTATGTCTACTTTGAATCCATGTTATTTTCATACCCACTAAATATCTGCATCACTATGTTTTGAGACACTAAAGTATCTAAGGCAATGTTCTACGATATTGACACTTGTTAATTTCACCAGGTCCTTAGATGTCAACAGAACTTCGTAATGTGTACGTTCGTGCCATGCATATGCTTGTCATGTTAATCATCCTGTAAGTAGACATGGGGATGCTCAAAATTCATATATAAAGTTATCCCATATGAAACATGGTTGATTTATTATGCACTTTACAAAATGCAAAGTTCTATTGACATCCAGGTACTTGGTGAAATTAACAAGCGTCGATCTCGCAAAACATTGCCTTAGATACTTTAGTGTCTCAAAAGATAGTAATGCAGATATTTAGTGGGTATGAAAATGACATGGATTTAAAGTAGCTATAAATTTTTCAACCTTCATAATTATATCATATGATATGAGTGATTATTTACTATGGATCCTACGAAATGCAACTTTATGTATGCGAATTTCATTTTTAACATGTTAGTCACTTATATGCAAGACATAAACAAGTTAAAGATAATTAACATGGCAAGTATAGGCATGGCGTGAACATACACATTATGTAGTGAAAAACTCATGTAGGATGCAAATGCATAAGAGCTATAGGTCAATAGCTATCATCATGCCGAGCTTGTAAGCCTTAACAAATTCGGCCAGTTATAGTATGATGCACTTTTGCACAAGAATTTTCATCAAGAAAATTGATCCTAACATAGATGAAAATGTCACCGTTGCGTAGAACATAAAAAAATACATAACTTTCATATAAGACACATTTTCATTGGATGTATGGATTAAAAGTTACAACGAATTTAATATAAGATAGTGTGGCTCCTTTCAGCTAGGCGTCACACAATGTATAATGTAGTGTGGCTCTTTTTAGCTAGACATCACGCAATCAAAAATGTGCCTTGGGATGTCACGCTGACCAAAGGTATAGCATCCTTATGTCAGGTGCTACATAGTGTAATATAGCGTTCAGATGTCAGAAGTCACACAAAACAAAACGGCTACGTGAGCGAAAAACTTTCGCGTAGGGTTCACTAGTTACTCCCTCTGTTAATGAACAGAGGTAGTACGACTTTACGTCTAATTTGGGTAGTACGACTTTACGTCAAATTTGTCGATTTTGCCCGACCACGAACGCCGTCCCGGAGAGGAGCACCGGACGTCACCGGTCTGCGCCGGTCATCGCGGCTCCCTGAGATGGCCACGGAGAGCGCGAGCAGCACCCACGCGAATACGTCGCTGGACGCGGCCGCCGCCAGCGCCGTCTCCCCGATGGTCGTGGTGAGCAGCTTGAGCTCGGCGAGGATGTGCGCCAGCACGGGGACATGATGATGGACATGGCGGCGCCCATGAAGACCAGGAAGGGCGTGTACCCGGCCTGGTCGGCGCCGGGGATGGTGGACAGATGACGAAGGCGACCCCGACCCCGCAGGCGAACGGGAGCGAGATGCCGGCCGCAGCGATGGCGAAGGCGCGGCGGCCGCTGCGGCGGACGGAGCGGAGGTCGAGATCGAGCGCCACGAGGAAGAGCTGGCGATGGACTCGAGCACCGGCGCGCTCCAGGGTGGGAAGAGCGCGCGGAGGTAGGCCCCGTTGCGGCCGAGCGCGGAGGGGCCGAGCAGGATGCCGGCGACGATCTCGGCGATGGCCTTGGGCTGGCGGAGCGAGCGGAGGAGCAGGGCGATGAGGCGGCTGAGTGCACCGTCCACAAGGGCCGAAAGAACCGGCATGGCGACGACGACCTGGAGCAGGAGGACGAGAGGCGGAACAAGCAGCTGGCGCTGTCCGACGAAGAGACTGTCCGGGAGATGTTCGACAAAGTGCTCCTCTGCAACGATGTCAACTGCATCCTTCAGTCACCGCTGCCGGCCGAAGCGGAGATCAACACCGTGTACGTGAAAGGGGCTGGCAACCGGAGAGGGCGCAAGAAGGGCAAGACCGGAGTGGCCACCGAGGAGGAGGAGTCCATCGATCTGACGCCGTTGCTCATACACTGTGCCCAGGCAGCGGCTATCGATGATCACCGCGGCTCAGGTAAGTTGCTGAAGCAGATCAGGCGATATTCTTCTCCTCGTGGGGATGCCAGGCAGAGACTGGCACACTACATTGCTAATGGGCTCGAGGCTCGCCTTGCCGGCACCGGTAGCACCATCTACCGCTCGCTTGCGGCGCGATGAACTTCTTATGCTGACATGCTGAAGATATTCAAGATGTATGGAACTGCATGCCCGTTCATGAGAATGTTCAGGTTCTACTCGAATGAAGCCATCTTGGATGCTACCAAGTGTGTGACAAACGTGCACATTCTGGACTACGGCATAGACTGGGGCTTAATCTTCTTGTAGCTGATCTCAAAGAAAGATGGTGGCCAGTGGCGGACCTAGCCCATTGGACCAGGTAAGCCAACAGTGTTGTTTTACATATACATATATGTTTTTTTAGCTTTTTTCCTATGATATAAAAGTTGTTTTCCAAATGTCAGGATAGGCCATGGCCCACCTTGACCACCCTCTAGTTCCGCCACACTGATAGTGGCCCCCAAGAATCCAAATCACCGGCATTGACTTACCGCAGCCAGGGGTTACGGCCCGCCGGTCTTGTTTTAGACGCAGTCCTTGCCCCTTAGGGTCGGGAGCAGGTGGGCGTCGCCGGTCATGGGGTCGCACACGCACATGTGCAGCACGCAGGCGCTCTTGACACGACGCAGGTCCATCACGACGTGGACATTGCGGGACGCGACGACGCGCGACGACGAGCCTGGCACCCCGCCATCGGCGAGCGAGAGATCAAGCTTGGAGAAGGGCACGAATCCCTCGCCGCGGGAGCGGGAGCGGCCGTGGCTGCTGTTGTTCAGGAAGATTTTGCAAAATACCCCCTAGTCTACACGTGTATTGCAGCTCAACAACGGCTTGGAGCTGACTTACCATGTGGACAACCCAGTCAACGCCCATGTGGACAAATCAGTGTGTACGTACATAAAATCGTAAAACGGACTGTATGTAATCCCTAAGACAGTTTGATGACCGTATTTCGGAAATTTCTAAGTACATGGACTAAAGTCGACAAGTCTGAGGGCCTACAACGATTTTTTCTCTTGTGGAAACTAGCTAGGGCTAGACTTGATGGACGCGTGGATAGTAGTATTTTGCCTCGTTGCAGGTTGTTCTTGGATATGCTATAACTGAACCATGTTCTTGTTCTACTTTCTCTCTTGTTCACTACTATAAAAAGGGTAAATTGAAATTCTCCTAAATCCACCAAAAGTAGTGTACATAGGATAACTAGAAGCCTCCAATCAAATCCACTTGAAATCACTATTTTTTAGTGCAATCAAAATATCTTTCTGGACATGTTAATTCTCACATATATTTGTAATATTGGTCGAGACGTACAATTGCACTTACACGCTTACTAGTTCATCCAAAAGTCCAAACTGATGAAGAGAAGCGTGTATCTCCAACTTGTACAAGCTTTGCTCCCAAGAGCTTGGAGGTTGGCCCACCACAACGCGGTCCCGGTGCTTGTCCTTTGTGGCGCGGCCGCCGCGATCTTGGCTTCATGTTGTGGCGATAACGACCTCCATCGAGCACCAGAGGTCCCGACCATTGCAACGGCGGATGACGGACAAGACAAACGATGGTCAGTTGGTGGTCGCCCGGCAGTTGGTGCGGAGTGAGAAGGTGCTCGGGATAGTAGGGTTTTGGAGTGTTGCCAGCCGGAATTAAATAGCCTGAGGCAAGCGAATCGTTAGTTTGAATGTGAGCGGTCGAAATAGGTTTCTTGTTCTGTGACGCCCCCAATTTTGACCGTACGCTAATCATGCACGCAACGCGTACGATCAAGATTAGGAACTCACTAATGAATATCACAACACAACTCTATACACAAATTAAAGTCATACAGCTTCATATTACAAGCCAGGGCCCTCGAGGGCTCGAATACAAAGCTCGACAAACACGAGTCAGCGGAAGCAAATACATCCGAGTACAGACATAAGATAAACAAGTTTTGCCTTAAGAAGGCTAGCACAAACATAACAACGGATCGAAAGAGGCGAGGCCTCCTGCCTGGGAACCTCCTATCCTACTGCTGGTCGGGGCCGCCTCCACGTAGTAGTAGGCTCCTGCGGTGGTGTAGTAGTCGTCTCCGGCGTACTCCATCTCCTGGACTCCATCGTCTGAACGCAGATTCGAATCGAAGGGGAAAGAGTTGGCAAAGCAACGGTGAGTACTCATCCAAAGTACCCGCAAGACTTACTTAAGAACTATGCTAAATATGCATCATTATCAATGAGTGGGGTTATATCTGGACTGGCTGCAGAAAGTAAGAATGAGGGGGCTAGTCCTATCGAAGACTAGCCTCTTCAGCATCTTGCAGCGTAACACGAGAGTAGACAGGTAATCACATATAATCATATTGTTGTAACAATCTTATTAAGTAACCATGCCCAGAGATTCTTCCTCGACTCCCTACGAGGAAGCAATCCCGGAGCCACAATTCAATTTCGTTTCAATCACAATTATAGTTGTATAAGGTCAAAGTACAACTCCAAGTAGTCCTGTTACTGTGGACACGGCTATTCGAATAGATAAGTTCTTCCCTGCAGGGGTGCACCGCATTTCCAACACGCTTGATCACCTCCGGCCGGACACACTTTCCCAGGTAATGCCCGGCCTCGGGATCCAAAACGTCGTCGCCCCACCTAGGCTCAACGAACAGGCCAGCCCACCGGTCTAATTCCTAAGCGCGCAGGTTCGTGGGCCCACTTTCCCTTGCACTCCTACACGATGCGAAGGCGTCTGGAAGCAGACCTAGTACACTCCAGTCCAAGAGCTATACGTTCCAGCCCAATCCGACGCGCGCCACTCCATTGTTGACGTCCGAAGAGCTTCGGTTGATACAACGACACTGAGTACCCATAACTATTCCCACATGAAGGTTTAGTGCGAAAAAGGTCAAACGACCAACTCAGGTCAAATACCCAACCCGTTAGAAATTTATTAGTGCGGTGCAAGCGCGGACCAAGAGGCAGTCCGTCGCCCCGCCAACAACTCTCGGGTGCCTTACCGGCAAACCTCACCACATATCACTCTCGCGGGTACCCTTGGGGCTGACCCGTCTTCATCATGTTTTTGTAATCTGTCATAGTAACTGTGTGTCCATACTCCAAGTGGATATCCGAGAAATCACCCTCGATGGATCCCACTCGAGGTAAGTGTATGACAAGATTCGCTATCGATAAATGGGAAGAAGGAATCACCCTCAATACCCATGACCGATAGCTACGCTACAGAATTAACACCGGGAGTACTAAGTGAGGTATCACCCTTGGCACTCGGTAGTAGCTCTGCAGTGCCATACTAAAGGGGGTGTGGGTGATGTGTCGGTAACGGCTTGTCAGTCAAGACGACTGAATCTTCTGTCTTCAAATCCTCGATATCGTCGGTGAAAGCACGGGCAACTAGGACTGAGGGGGTCTCAAGGGTTCACTGACCAACCTATGCTAAGCAGTTGATATGATAGCAGGTGTAGTAGCAGTTCATCAAAAACAGGCTATGCATCAGATTAGGAGCTAGCTAATACATTAGCAAAATCTAATGCAAGAATAAGACAGAAAGAAATAGGCGATATCGGAATGCTCAAGGGGGGGTCGCTTGCCTTGCTGCTCTGCGGTAAAAGTTTGATCGTCGACGGTGTAGTCGTACCCGGCAGCACCGTCAATCTCGGAGTCTATCGGAGAGAAGAGGGGGAAGAAACAATAAATACAAAGCAGAAAAATGCCTCCCAATGCATGACATGATGATATGCAGAGTTAGGTATGCACTAACGCGGTACTATACGCAACAGACGGGGCGGGAGAATATCTGACGATATGTCCCTGGTCTACGGATTTATCAGACAGTCGAATCGGAGGGGAAAGTCCCATGTTCATCATGCTAGGGGCATGTTATAGATGATTGGATGGCATATTTGGATTCGTGGAATTTTTTTGATCAACTTTCATATATAAATTATTTTCATCTCATATACGGTTTAAAAGATATGATTTTCTAAAGTTTTTATTAATTTTTGGAATTTAACAGATTATTATTAATTCGAAAAATGCTTTATGACGTCAGCATGACATCATCACTATGTTAGCAGTCAACAGGGGACTGGCCAGGTCAAATCTGACCAGTGGGCCCCACCTGTCATAGACTCAGGCCAATTCAAGTTTATTAGATTAAATTAAACATGTTTCATTAATAGGTGGGTCCACATGTCAGCAAGAGATTAGTGTAAGTTAATTATTTCAACTTAATTAGGTACTAATTAAGCACCTGACAGGGTGGGGCCAAATGTCATTGACACTGTGGGTAGGGCCCCACGTGTCAGTGGCACATGGGTTCCTAGTCAGCACGTTGACTGGGTCAACCCAGCCAACGGGGCCCGTGGGGCCGTTGGCAGTGACCCTGGGGTGGCCCCAGGTCAACCACGCAGGCGACGGCCGCGCTGGGTCGCCGGAGGAGCTCCGGCGAGCACCCGAAAGCACGGCGAGGGTCAGGATTCGTCCACAGGGCACGAGAAGGGGCGCGGTTGGTTCCATTTGATCGGGCGTTCGACGCCACGTCGATTTATGGCCCCAGCGCGAGCTGAGACAGCCGGAGATGAGCGCTACGACCTTACCGGCGACGAGCTCTCTCGGGTGAGCTATGGGGACGATGATGTGGGGTGCTAACGCTCGAAAGAAAAGGGCAGACAGGCTCTATGCGTTGCGGTGAGTCCAATGCACACGAGCCCAAAGCCATTTGGTCACCGGAGCCACGCCGACGACGAGCTCGGGCAGAGCGGCATTCGGGCACGTCGAGGAGGGGGAGCTACGGCGGCAGAAAGGACCGGAGAGGAGAAGGGAAAGGAGCAGGAGCTCATAGCGGTTTGTAGCCGTTCAAAGCAAGCTCGGGGAGGGCTCGGAGTGGCCGAAACCGTCGACGACAAGCGGCGGCGATCCGAGGAGGTAGGAGCTCCGAGTCGTCGGTGCAGGGGCTCCGGGGCTCGTGTGTGTGGTCGAGGAGGACGGGGGGTCGGTGTGGATCGTCTGCGCACGACGACAAGGCGCGGGAGGCACGGTGGCCATGGCTAGCCATCGGCCATGGCGGTGTCGACGCTCGGGTGCGATGGGGGAGACGAGGGAGAATGCAAGGGAGGGGAGCAAGTGATATCTAGGGCTCGGGGGGAAGGTAAGGCGCCTCGGTGATGGCCTTATCCTCCCCGGCATAAGGGGCGATGCAGTGCGTCGGCGACGCGCGGGGTCGCCGCTCTCTAGCAACCACGCTGGTCACTACAGAGAAGGGAGACGACGGGGGGGCGGGCTGGGCTGGCCTGTAGCAATGGGCCGAGTGCACAGGTGAGTTTTCTATTTCTTTTTTTCCTTTTTTCTGTTTTCTAATTTTAGTTTGTGTTTTATTTATTTTAGGCCATTTTCACCACAGCAAAATTGTGCAGTGGGGCCCATCAAATAAGTTGCCATATTAGGGAGGGCCACATCCAATTTGAGCATTTTTGTAATCTGTTTGCATTTCCCATTTGAAATTAATTGCATTTTAAAAATACTTTCAGCTACTGTTATTAATGGTGGGGGCCACACCAGAATCTTGGTGATGTTGTTTTCCTTAAAATTATTTATTTTGGAATATTTCACAAGCATGCAACATTTTATCTTTTAAGTTTGAGGATTTAAATTTGTCACTTAAAACTATAGAGCATTTGAATGGAATTTTGAATTGAACTTTGAAATTCCATCTTAATCATATTCCACTTAGCAAAATAATTAGTTGTTGACAATGCTATTACTGTGCATCATTACATGGGGGTGTTACAACTCTCCTCTACTAACAAGAATTCTCGTCCCGAGAATTAAGAAGTAGATGGAAAGAGCCCCGGGTATTCGACACAAAGATGATCTTCACGTTCCCAAGTGGCCTCGTCTTCAGAATGATTTTCCCACTTCACTTTGAAGAACTTGGTAACCTTCTGACGAGTGTGACATTCAGTTTCATCAAGAATGCAGACTGGTTTCTCTTTGTAAGAAAGGTCTTGTTGTAGTTCAAGCATATCATGATCCACTGCTCGGATAGGATCCTTGAAGCAGCGACGAAGCTGTGACACATGGAACACATCATGAACTTGAGAAGGTTTGGCAGTACTTCCAGTTGATATGCCACTTTACCACGCCTTTTGAGAATTGTGAAAGGACCGATGTATCGAGGAGCCAGCTTGCCCTTGATCCCGAAACGGTGTGTACCTCTCATTGGCGTAACTCGAAGATAAGCCTTTTCGACAGGTTGATAGACCATATCTTTGTGATGACGGTCATACTAACTCTTCTGACGAGACTGAGCAGCCTTCAGATTTGCATGAATAATGCAGACTTGTTCTTCGGCATGTTGGATAATATCTAGACCGATAAGTGAACGTTCCCCAGCTTCTGACCAATTCAATGAGTACGACACTTACGTCCATACAACACTTCAAAAGGAGCCATCTTCAGACTAGCTTGATAGCTACTGTTGTAGGAGAAATCAACATACGGGAGAGATTCCTCCCATTACTTGCAGAAAGAAATGACACAAGCTTGAAGCATGTCTTCGAGAATCTGATTGACTCTTTCAACTTGTCCCTGGGATTGAGGGTGAAAAGCGGCGCTGAATGACAAATGAGTTCCCATAGCTTCCTAGAAACTTGCCCAGAACCTTGAAGTGAATAAACTGCCACAGTCTAAACTAATCACCAATGGAATACCGTGGAGTGAAACAATTCTGGACATGTATAGATCCGCTAGCTGACTAGCAGTAATAGTTTCCTTGACAGCCAGAAAATGTGCAACTTTGGACAACCGGTCAATGACGACAAGAATAGCATCATTTCCCTTTTGCGACCTGGGAAATCCAGTGACAAAGTCCATTTCAACATGATCACATTTCCATTCGGGAATAGTAATAGGTTGTAGAGTTCCAGCAGGCTTTTGATGTTCTGCCTTGATCCGGCGGCGAATGTCACATTCTGAAACATAGCGAGCAATGTCTTGTTTCATGTTTGACCACCAGAACCTTTGACGGATGTCTTGATACATCTTGGTACTACCCGGATGAATAGACAGCGGGGTATCATGAGCTTCTTTCAGTATCCTATCAGTCATATTCAGGTTTTCCGTTCTGTTGGAACGAATAAGCGTCCCTTGAAGTATATAGCACCATCATCAGCAACGGTGAAACATGAGGGTTTACCCTCCGCCAGATGGTATTTAATCTTATCGACTTCGCTGTCATAGCCCTGCATTCTTTTGACACTGTCCACGAGATTTGGTTCAACGACCAGGTTACTCAAAGAACCCTGGTTAAAAACACGAAGGTTTATATTGCGGTTCTCTTCAGGAGGGGGAACGAGATAACCCTGACGCACAATATGGAGGTTCAACTTGCGGAATTCTTCTTGAAGGAGGGGGTGAACCTTGTGAACCTGAAGGTGGTTGCAGTACGACTTGCGGCTCAAAGCATCAGCCATTACATTAGTCTTGCCAGGTGTATAAGAGATCCCCACATTGTAATCTGCTATGCGCTCCATCCATCTCTGTTGATGGAGATTCAAATCTGGCTCAGTAAACAAGTACTTTAGACTTTGGTGATCGGTATAGATCTCGCATCGATTACCAACTAGGTATTGTCGCCATTCCTTCAGTGCATGTATCACTGCAGCAAGTTCAAGGTCATGAACTGGGTAGTTCTCTTCATGACGGCGCAATTGACGAGAGGCATAAGCAACCACTCTGCACTCTTGCATTAGGACACGGCCTATTCCCTGACACGAAGCGTCACAATAAATGACAAAGTCCTTTCGAGTATCTGGAGGAGCAAGTGTAGGGAGACATAGTAGTAAATCAAAAAAATTCCTACGATCACCAGCCCAGTGACGTCTCCCACACCTTGGTCCAGAAAGGAGGAGGGAGAGGTTGGGGAAGAGCTCCAACAGCAGCACGACAGCGTGGTGGTGGTGAAGCAGCAAGGTATTCCGGCAGGGCTTCGCCTAAGCACTGCGGAGGAGGAAGAAGAGAGGTAGGGCTGCGTCGTGGGAGAGAGAGATCGTGTCTCAAATCAGCCCCAATACCTTGGATATATATAGGAGGAGGGAGAGGAAGGTCTGCCTTGGCCCCTCCTCCAAGGAGGAGAGGTTCGGCCGAAGCTAGGGAGGAGTCCACCTCCCACAAGGGAGGTGGATCTCTTCCTTTTGAATCTTCTTTAGCCTTATCTCTTTATCCCTAGCCGCATGGGCCTTTCCGGAAGGACTTGGCCAGCCCAATAAGGGCTGGTACACCTACTCTAACAGCCCACAAAGTCCCTTGGTCATCACACCCGTCCCAGGGGTCCTCCGGCACCCTCCCGGCACTCCCGGTACACTACCGATGAGCCCGAAAACTTTCCGGTGACCAAAACTGGACTTCCTATATATCAATCTTTACCTCCGGACCATTCCGGAGCTCCTCGTGACGTACGGGATCTCATCCGGGACGCCAAACAACCTTCAGTAATCACGTATACCATTTCCCTATATGTTGGAAATATGCCCTAGAGGCAATAATAAATTAGTTATTATCATATTTCCTTGTTCATGATAATCGTTTATTATCCATGCTATAATTGTATTGATCGGAGACTTAGATGCATGTGTGGATACATAGACAAAACCATGTCCCTAGTATGCCTCTAATAGACTAGCTCGTTGATCAAAAGATGGTTAAGGTTTCCTAGCCATGGACATGAGATGTCATTTGATAACGGGGTCACATCATTAGGAGAATGATGTGATGGACAAGACCCAAACTGCAAACGTAGCATATGATCGTGTCAGTTTATTGCTACTGTTTTCCGCATGTCAAGTATGTGTTCCTATGACCATGAGATCATGCAACTCACAGATATCGGAGGAGTGCCTTGTGTGTATCAAACGTCGCAACGTAACTGGGTGACTATAAAGGTGCTCTACAGGTATCTCCGATGGTGTCTGTTGAGTTGGCATGGATCGATACTGGGATTTGTTACTCCGTGTGACGGAGAGGTATCTCGGGGCCCACTCGGTAATGCAACATCACAATAAGACTTGCAAGCAATGTGACTAATTTTTAGTTGCGGGATCTTGTATTATGGAACGAGTAAAGAGACTTGCCGGTAACGAGGTTGAACTAGGTATGGATATATCGACGATCGAATCTCGGGCAAGTAACATACCGAAGAACAAAGGGAACGTTATACGGGATTAACTGAATCCTTGTCGTAGAGGTTCGACCGATAAAGATCTTCGTAGAATATGTAGGAAACAATGTGGACGTCCAGGTCCCGCCATTGGTTATTGACCGTAGAGGTGTCTCGGTCATGTATACATAGTTCTCGAGCCCGCAGGGTCTGCACACTTAAGGTTCGGTGACGTTTCGGTAGTGTAGAGTTATGTATGGTGGTGACCGAAGTTTGTTTGGAGTCCCAGATGAGATCCCGGACATCACGAGGAGCTCCGGAATGGTCCGGAGGTAAAGATTCATATATAGGAAGTCCCAGTTTGGTTTCCGGAAAAGTTTCGGGCTCATCCGTAGTGTACCGGGAGTGCCGGTAGTGTACCGGGAGTGTCGGTAGTGTACCGGGAGGCCTCCGGGAGGGGTATTTCGACCCCAAGAGGTCCATGGGCTGTGGGAGAATAATAACCAGCCCTTAGTGGGCTGGGAAAACATCCACAAAGGCCCATGGCGCAGGAGAGAAAATCCTAAAGCAAAAAGTGGAAAATCAGCCAATAGGAGGCAATCCTACTCCAACTAGGATTGGAGGTGAAGTAGGATTGCTTCCCACCTCCTATTTCGGCCGACCCAAAGGCCTTGGCTGCCTCTCCTCTCCTCTCCTCCTATATATACTAGTGTATTGGGTGGTTTTTGGACAGAATTTCTGGCCACGTGCTACCCGTTCCACCGATGCATAGTTTCTCCTCTAGATCGGTTTTCTGCAGCGCTTAGGAGAAGCCCTGCCGGAATTGCTCCACCACCATCACCGGAGTGCAGTCATGCTGCCGGTGAACTCTCTCTCCTCTCCATATCCTCTCGCTGCACATGTTCTGAACGTGGAGGTGCCGTCCGTTCGGTGCTAGATCGGAAGGACCGTGATCGAGATCGCGAGACGGTTCGTGATGTGATCACGGAACGGATCGTGATGAGTTCGCGGGACAGATCGTGATCAAGATCGTGAGACGGATCGTGATGAGTTCGCGGGACGGATCATGACGTGTTCGCGGGACAGTTCGTGATTGGATCGTGGGACGCTCGGCGATTTGGATCGCGAGGAAGTTCGACTACACCAACCGCGTTTCTTACGCTTCCCGCTGAGCGATCTACAAGGGTACGTAGATCCACTCTCCCTCTAGTAGATGCTCATCACCATGGATAGGTTTGCGTGTGCGTAGGAAAAATTTTCTTTCCCATGCGACGTTCCCCAACAGTGGCATCAGGAGCTAGGTTGATGGTTCGATGAGATCTCGAGTAGAACACAAAAGGTTTGTGGGCGTTGATGCTTAGATTGCTTCCTCCCTTGGTCGGATTTTGGTTCAGCGGGATTGTGAGATGAAGTGGCCCGGACCAACATTACTCGTACGCTTACGAGAGACCGGTTCCCTCGACGCAACTTGTTGCTTAGATGGCTTGCGGGTGACAGTTTCTCTCACTTTGGTTGGATCGGATCCGACAAAGGCGGTCCTTGAGAAGGTTGAAAAGCAATCTATGTATCATCGTTGTGGTTTATGCGTAGGTGAGAATCGTTCTTGCTAGATACCCGTAGAAGCCAAGTAAAACATGCAACAACAATTAGAGGACGTCTAACTTGTTTTTGCAGGGTATGTTGTGATGTGATATGGCCAATTACATGATGAGATATATGTGATGTATGAGATGATCATGTGATGTATAGAATTTCACGACTTGCATGTCGTTGAGTACGGCAACCGGCAGGAGCCATAGGGTTGTCTTTAATTATTGTATGACCTGCGTGTCAATCATTAAGCGCTATGTAATGCTTTACTTTATCACTAAGCGGTAGCAATAGAAGTAGAAGCAGGGCTGGCGCCACAACCCCAATGGCAACACATTGATGGAGATCAAGATGATGGAGATCATGGTGTTATGCCGGTGACGATGGAGATCATGCCGGTGTTTCAAAGATGGAGATCTTAAACACAAGTTCATGGCCATATCATGTCACTTATGAATTGCATGAGATGTTAATCCTTTTATGCACCTTGTTTTGCTTAGTACGGCGGTAGCATTATAAGGTGATCCCTCACTTGAATTTCAAGATGAACTGTGTTCTCCCCGAGTGTGCACCGTTGCGAAAGTTCATCGTGTTGAGACACCACGTGATGATCGGGTGTGATAGACTCTACATTCACATACAACGGGTGCAAGCCAGATTTGCACGCGCAGAACACTCGGGTTAAACTTGACGAGCCTAGCATGTACAGACATGGCCTCGGAACACGAGAGACCGAAAGGTCGAACATGAGTCATATAGTAGATATGATCAACATAATGATGTTCACCATTGCAGCCACCTCAACTCACATGATGATCGGACTTGAGTTGGTGAATTTGGATCATGTATCACTCGAATGATCGGAGGGATGTCAATTTGAGTGGGAGTTCTTAAGTAATATGATTAATTGAACTCATTATCATGAACATAGTCAAAGTGTCTTTGCAAATTATGTTGTAGATTACTAGCTCGCACTGTAGCTCCCTTGTATTTTTATATGTTCCTAGAGAAATAGAATTGAAAGATGTTGGTAGCAAAATTGCGGACTGGGTCCGTGATCTGAGGATTGTCCTCATTGCTGCACAGAAGGCTTATGTCCTTAATGCACCGCTCGGTGCGCCACCCCATCTAGCGTCGTCTGTAGATGTTGTGAACATCTGACAGGCACGTTTCGATGACTACTTGATAGTTTAGTGCGTCATGCATTACGGCTTAGAATTGAGGCTCCGAAACATTTTGAACGTCACGGAACATATGAGATGTTCTAAGAGCTGAGATTGTGATCTCAAGCTCGTGCCCGAGTTGCGAGATATAGGATCTCCAACGAGATTCTTTGCCTGCAAGATGAAAGAGAATAGCTCAATCGTTGAGCATGTGCTCAGACTGTCTGGGTACTACAATCGCTTGAATCGAGTGGGAGTTGATCTTCCAGATAAGATAGTGATTGATGTAGTTCTCCAAGTCACTGTCACTGAGCTACTAGAACTTGGTGATGAACTATAAAATGCCAGGGAAAGAAATGTTGATCCCTGAGCTGTTCGCGATGTTTGACACCGCGAAGGTAGAAATCAAGAAGGAGCGTCAAGTGTTGATGGTTAATCAAACCACTAGTTTCGAGAAGGGCAAGAGCAAGGAGGGAAACTTCATGGATAGCAAGTCAGTTGCTGCTCCAATGAAGCAACCCAAAGTTGAACTCAAACCCGAGACTAAGTGCTTCTGTTATGAGGTGAGCAGTCGCGCAAGCGGAACAACCCTAGATACTTGGTAGATAAGAAGGCTGGCAACATCGACAGAAGTATATTTGATATACGAGTTATTAATGTGTACCTTGCTAGTACTCTTAGTAGCACCTGGGTATTGGATACCGGTTCGGTTGCTAAATGTTAGTAACTCGAAATAAAAGCTACGGAATAAACGGAGAACTAGCTAAGGGTGAGGTGACGATATGTGTTGGAAGTGTTTCTAAGGTTGATGTGATCAACATCGCACGCTCTCTCTACCTTCAGGATTAGTGACGAACCTAAATAAATGTTATTTGGTGTTTTGCGTTGAGAATGAACATGATTAGATCATGTTTATTGCAATACGGTTATTCATTTAAGTTACAGAATAATGGTTATTCTGTTTACATGAATAATACCTTCAATGGTCATGCACCCAGTGAGAATGGTTTGTTGAAATCTTGATCGTAGTAGTACACATGTTCATAACATTGATGTCAAAAGATACAAAGTTAATAATGATAGTACCACATACTTGTGGCACTGCCGCTAAATGTCATATTGGTATAAAGCGCATGCAAAAACTCCATGCTGATGGATATTTGGACTCATTCGATTTCGAATCGGTTGAGACATGCGAACCATGCCTCTTGGGCAAGATGACTAAAGGACCCCGTTGGATGGAGCGGGCAAGTGATTCATTGGAAATGATACATGTTGATGTATGCGATCTAGTGAGTCTTGTAGCGTGCAGTGGATATCGTTATTTTCTTACCTTCACTGATGATTTGAGTAGATATAGTGTATATTTACTTAATTAAACACAAGTCTGAATCATTTGAAAGGTTCAAGCAAATTCAGAGTGAAGTTTAAAGATCATCGTGACAAGAAGATAAAAATGATTGCGATATGATCGTGGAGGTGAATATCTGAGTCACGAGTTTGGCATACAACTTAAGACAATGTGAAAGATTGTTTCACAACTAAACGCCACCTGGAACACCATAGTGTGATGGTGTGTCCGAACATCATAGTTATGCTCTATTGGACATGGTGCGTGCTATGATGTCTCTTGTCGTTTTACTACTATAATTTTGGGGTTATGCATTAGAGACAACTACATTCACTTTAAATAGGGCACCATCTAAATCCGTTGAGATGACACCATGTGAATTATGGTTTGATAGAAACATAAGCTGTCATTTCTTAATACTTGGGGCTGCGACACTTGTGTGGAAAATGTTTTCACCTAATGAGGTCGAACCCAAGGCGGACAAATGCATCTTCATAGCATACCCTAAGATCAGTTGGGTGAACCTTCTATCTCAGATCCAAGTGCAAAGTGTTTGTTACTAAAACGGATCCTTTCTCGAGGAAAAGTTTCTCTCGAAAGAATTAAGTGGGAGGAAGATAGAACTTGATGAGGTTATTTAAACTTTGTTCAACCAGAGAGTAGCGTTGCGCAGGATGTTGTTTCTGTGAAGCCTACGTTAGTTGAAGAGGAAGTTAATGATGATGATTATGAAGCTTCAGGATCAAGTTACTATCAAACTTCGTAGGTCGACAAGGATGTGTACTGCTCCTAAGCGGTACGACAACCCTGTCTTGGAGGTCATGTTGTTGGACAAACGATGAACCTACAAGCTATGGAGAAGAGATGATGGGCCCGGATTCCGACAAATGGTTGGAGGCCATGAAATCCGAGATAGGATCCATGTATGAAAACCAAGTGTAGACTTTGGTAGACTTGCTCGTTGGACGGCAGGTCGTTGAGTACAAATGGATCTTTAAAATGAAGACACACACGGATGGTGAATGTCACTATTTGTAAAGCTCGACTTGTTGCAAAGATGTTTGTGACAAGTTCAAGGAGTTGACTACGATGAGACTTTCTCCCTCGTAGTGGTGCTAAAGTCTGTTGGAATTATGTTAGCAGTTGTTGTGTTTTCAATTATGAAATCTGGCAGATGGATGTCAAAACATCGTTTCCTTAACGGTTTACTTGAGGAAAGGTTGTATGTGATACAACCAGAAGGTTTTGTCAGGCCTAAGGATGCTAAAAGGTGTGCAAGCTTCGGTGATCCTTCCATGGACTGAAGCAAGCATCTCGGAGTTGGAATATACGCTTTGATGAGGTGATCAAAGTTTTGATGTTTATACAAAGTTTACGAGAAACTTGTATTTGCAATAAAGTGAGTGGGAGCACTATAGAATTTCTGATAAGTATATGTGGATGACATATTGTTGATCAGAAATAATGTAGAGTTTCTGGAAAGCATAAAACGGTCATTTGGAAAGTGATTTTCAAAGGAAGACCTGGATGAAGCTACCTAATTATTGAGCATCAAAATCTATGGAGATAGATCAAGATGCTCGATGAGACTTTCAATGAGTGCATACCTTGACAAGATTTTTAAAGAGTTCAAAATGGATCAGTCAGAGAAAGAGTTCTCGCCTGATTTGTAAGGTGTGAAAGTTGAGTGAGACTCAAAGCTCGACAACGGCAGAAGAAAGAGAAAGGACGAACGTCGTCCCCTATGCCTTAGCCATAGGCTCTATATTATGCCATGCTGTGTACCGCACCTGTGTGTGCCTTGCCATGAGTCCGTCAGGGGGTACAAGAGTGAACCAGGAGTGGATCACTGGACAGCGGTCAAGATTATCCTCAGTAACTAAGAGACTGAGGAGATGTTTCTCGATTATGGAGGTGATAAAGAGTTCGTCGTAAGGAGTTACGTCGATACAAGCTTTAACACTAATCCGGATGACTCGTAGTAGCAATCTGGATACGTATAGTGGAGCAGCCATTTGGAATAGTACCGAGCGGAGTGTGGTAGCAGTGTTTACAGTTTGACATAGATATTTGCAAAGTGCACACGGATCTGAATGTTACAGACCCGTTGACTATAAGACCTCTCTCACATGCAAAGCATGATCGAGCCCCAGAACTCGTTGGGTGTTAGATTCATAACAATGCGAATCACATGGTGATGTGAACTAGATTATTGACTCTAGTGCAAGTGGGAGACTGTTGGAAATATGCCCTAGAGGCAATAATAAATTAGTTATTATCATATTTCCTTGTTCATGATAATCGTTTATTATCCATGCTATAATTGTATTGATCGGAGACTTAGATGCATGTGTGGATACATAGACAAAACCATGTCCCTAGTATGCCTCTAATAGACTAGCTCGTTGATCAAAAGATGGTTAAGGTTTCCTAGCCATGGACATGAGATGTCATTTGATAACGTGGTCACATCATTAGGAGAATGATGTGATGGACAAGACCCAAACTGCAAACGTAGCATATGATCGTGTCAGTTTATTGCTACTGTTTTCCGCATGTCAAGTATGTGTTCCTATGACCATGAGATCATGCAACTCACAGATATCGGAGGAGTGCCTTGTGTGTATCAAACGTCGCAACGTAACTGGGTGACTATAAAGGTGCTCTACAGGTATCTCCGATGGTGTCTGTTGAGTTGGCATGGATCGAGACTGGGATTTGTTACTCCGTGTGACGGAGAGGTATCTCGGGGCCCACTCGGTAATGCAACATCACAATAAGCCTTGCAAGCAATGTGAATAATTGTTAGTTGCGGGATCTTGTATTACGGAACGAGTAAAGAGACTTGCCGGTAACAAGGTTGAACTAGGTATGGAGATACCGACGATCGAATCTCGGGCAAGTAACATACCGAAGAACAAAGGGAACGTTATACGGGATTAACTGAATCCTTGACATAGAGGTTCGACCGATAAAGATCTTCGTAGAATATGTAGGAACCAATGTGGACGTCCAGGTCCCGCCATTGGTTATTGACCGTAGAGGTGTCTCGGTCATGTCTACATAGTTCTCGAACCCGCAGGGTCTGCACACATAAGGTTCGGTGACGTTTCGGTACTGTAGAGTTATGTATGGTGGTGACCGAAGTTTGTTCGAAGTCCCGGATGAGATCCCGGACGTCACGAGGAGCTCCGGAATGGTCCGGAGGTAAAGATTCATATATAGGAAGTCCCAGTTTGGTTTCCGGAAAAGTTTCGGGCTCATCCATAGTGTACCGGGAGGGGTATTTCGACCCCAAGAGGTCCATGGGCTGTGGGAGAATAATAACCAGCCCTTAGTGGGCTGGGAAAACAGCCACAAAGGCCCATGGCGCAGGAGAGAAAGTCCTAAAGCAAAAAGTGGAAAATCAGCCAATAGGAGGCAATCCTACTCCAACTAGGATTGGAGGTGAAGTAGGATTGCTTCCCACCTCCTATTTCGGCCGACCCAAAGGCCTTGGCTGCCTCTCCTCTCCTCTCCTCCTATATATACTAGTGGATTGGGTGGTTTTTGGACAGAATTTCCGGCCACGTGCTACCCGTTCCACCGGTGCATAGTTTCTCCTCTAGATCGGTTTTCTGCAGCGCTTAGGCGAAGCCCTGCCGGAATTGCTCCACCACCATCACCGGAGCGCCGTCACGCTGCCGGTGAACTCTCTCTCCTCTCCACCTCCTCTCGCTGGATCGAGACGGTGGAGATCGTCATCAATCTGCACGTGTGCTGAACGCGGAGGTGCCGTCCATTCAGTGCTAGATCGGAAGGACCGTGATCGAGATCGCGAGACGGTTCGTGATGTGATCACGGAACGGATCATGATGAGTTCGCGGGACAGATCGTGATCAAGATCGTGAGACAGATCATGATGAGTTCGCGGGACGGATCATGATGTGTTCGCGGGACGGTTCGTGATTGGATCGCGGGACGCTCGGCGATTTGGATCGCGAAGAAGTTCGACTACACCAACCGCGTTTCTTAACGCTTCCCGCTTAGCGATCTACAAGGGTACGTAGATCCACTCTCCCTCTCATAGATGCTCATCACCATGGATAGGTTTGCGTGTGTGTAGGAAAATTTTTGTTTCCCATGCGACGTTCCCCAACACTATAACCCTAGTGTCATCGAAACTTAAGTGTGTAGACCCTACGGGTTCGGGAGACACATAGACATGACCGAGACACCTCTCCGGTAAATAACCAACAGAGGGATCTGGATACCCATGTTGGCTCCCACATGCTCCACAATGATCTCATCAGATGAACCACGATGTCGGAGATTCAATCAATCCCGTATGCAATTCCCTTTGTCTATCGGTATGATACTTGCCCGAGATTCGATCGTCGGTATCCCTATACCTTGTTCAATCTCTTTACCGGCAAGTCTATTTACTCGTTCCATAACACATCATCCCGTGGCTAACTTCTTAGTCACATTGAGCTCATTATGATGATGTCTTACCGAGTGGGCCCAGAGATACCTCTCCGTCATACGGAGTGACAAATCCTAGTCTCGATTCGTGCCAACCCAACAGACACTTTCGGAGATACCTGTAGTGCACCTTTATAGACACCCAGTTACGTTGTGACGTTTGGCACACCCAAAGCATTCCTACGGTACCCGGGAGTTGCAAAATCTCATGGTCTAAGGAAATGATACTTGACACTGGAAAAGCTTTAGCAGACGAACTACACGATCTTGTGCTATGCTTAGGATTGGGTCTTGTCCATCACATCATTCTCCTAATGATGTGATCTCGTTATCAACGACATCCAATGTCCATGGTCATGAAACCGTGACCATCTATTGGTCAACGAGCTAGTCAACTAGAGGCTCACTAGGGACACGTTGTGGTCTATGTATTCACACATGCATTCTGGTTTCCGGTTAATACAATTGTAGCATGAACAATAGACAATTATCATGAACAAGGAAATACAATAATAACCATTTTATTATTGCCTCTAGGGCTTATTTCCATCAGTCTCCCACTTGCACTAGAGTAAATAATCTAGTTACATTGTGATGAATCGAACACCCATAGCATTCAGGTGTTGATCATGTTTTGCTCGTGAGAGGGGTTTAGTCAACGGAACTGCGACATTCAGATCGTATGTACTTTACAAATATCTATATCTCCCTCCTGAATTTAATCACGGATGGAGTTGAAGCGGCACTTGATGTGTCTTGTCTTCTTGTGAAACATGGGCTCCTTCGCAAGGGCAATAGCTCCAGTGTTGTCACAGAATAGAGTCATCGGGCCCGATGCATTGGGAATCACTCCTAGGTCGGTGATGAACTCCTTCATCCAGACTCCTTCCTTTGCAGCTTTCGAAGCAGCTATGTACTCCGCGTCACATGTAGATGCGCTTTGCTTGCTGCTGCATCAGCTGACTGCCCCTCCGTTCAAAATATACACGTATCCGGTTTGTGACTTGGAGTCGTCCGGATCTATATCGAAGCTAGCATCAACGTAAGCCTTTACGACGAGCTCTTCGGCACCTCCATATACGAGAAACATCTCCTTGGTCCTTTTCAGGTACTTCAGGATATTCTTGACCGATGTCCAGTGTTCCGCTCCGGGATCACTTTGGTACCTCCCTACCAAACTTATGCCTAGGTTCACATCAGGTCTGGTACACAACATGGCATACATAATAGAGCCTATGGCTAAAGCATAGGGGATGACACTCATCTCTTCTCTATCCTTTGCCTTGGTCGGGCATTGAGTCGTACTCAATCTCACACCTTGTAACACAGGCAAGAATCCCTTCTTGGACTGATCCATATTGAACTTCTTCAATATCTTGTCAATGTATGTGCTTTGTGAAAGACCTATGAGTCGTCTCGATCTATCTCTATAGATCTTAATACCTAATATGTAAGCAGCTTCTCCAAGGTCCTTCATTGAAAAACATTTATTCAAGTAGGCCTTTACACTTTCCAAGAGTTATATATCATTTCCCATTATCAGTATGTCATCCACATATATTACGAGAAATTCTATAGAGCTCCCACTCACTTTCTTGTAAATACAAGGTTCTCCATAAACCTATACAAACCCAAACGCTTTAATCACCTCTTTAAAGCAAATGTTCCAACTCCGAGATGCTTGCACCAGCCCATAGATGGAGCGCTGGAGCTTGCATACTTCGTTAGCATCTTTAGGATCGACAAAACCTTCTGGCTGCATCATATACAGTTCTTCCTTGAGGAAGCCATTGAGGAATGCCGTTTTGACGTCCATTTGCCAGATCTCATGATCATAAAATGCGGCAATTGCTAACATGATTTGGACAGACTTCAACATCGCTACGGGTGAGAAAGTCTCATAGTAGTCAACTCCTTGAACTTGTCGATAACCCTTAGCGACAAGCTGAGCCTTATAGATGGTCACATTACCATCTGTGTCAGTCTTCTTCTTAACGATCCATTTATTTTCAAAGGCTCGCTTATCATCAGGCAAGTCCACCAAAGTCCATACTTTGTTCTCATACATGGATCCTATCTCGGATTTCATGGCCTCAAGCCATTTTTTGGAATCCGGGCCCGCCATCGCTTCTTCATAGTTCGAAGGTTCACCGTTATCCAACAACATGATCTCCAGGACAGGGTTGTCGTACCACTCTGGTGCGGAACGTGTCCTAGTGGACCTTTGACCTTCAATAGTAACTTGATCTGAAGTTTCATGATCATCATCATTAACTTCCTCTCCAGCCATTGTAGGCTCCACAGAAACAACTTCCTGTGATGCGCTACTCTCCGGTTCGAGTGGAGGTACAATTACCTCATCAAGTTCTATCTTCCTCCCACTTACTTCTTTCGAGAGAAACTCTTTCTCGAGAAAGGATCCATTCTTGGCAACAAAGACTTTGCCTTCGGATCTGAGGTAGAAGGTATACCCAATAGTCTCTTTGGGATATCCTATGAAGACGCACTTTTCCGCTTTGGGTTCGAGCTTCTCAGGTTGAAGTTTCTTCACGTAAGCATCACATCCCCAAACTTTTAGAAATGATAGTTTAGGTTTCTTTCCAAACCATAATTCATACGGTGTCGTCTCAACGGATTTTGACGGTGCCCTATTTAAAGTGAATGCGGCAGTCTCTAATGCATATCCCCAAAATGTTAGCGGTAGGTCGGTAAGAGACATCATAGATCGCACCATATCCAATAGAGTGCAATTACGACATTTAGGCACACCATTTCGTTGAGGTGTGCCAGGCGGCGTGAGTTGTGAAACAATTCCACATTTCCTCAGGTGTGTGCCAAACTCGTGACTTAAATATTCTCCACCACGATCAGATCGTAGGCACTTTATTTTCCTGTCACGTTGATTCTCTACCTCACTCTGAAATTTCTTGAACCTTTCAAAGGTTTCAGACTTATGTTTCATTAAGTAGACATACCCATATCTGCTCAAGTCATCGGTGAGGGTGAGAACATAACGGTAGCCACCGCGAGCCTCGACGCTCATTGGACCGCATACATCGGTATGTATTATCTCCAACAAGTCAGTTGCTCGCTCCATTGTTCCGGAGAACGGAGTCTTGGTCATCTTGCCCATGAGGCATGGTTCGCACGTGTCAAATGATTCAAAATCAAGAGACTCCAAAAGTCCATCACCATGGAGCTTCTTCATGCGTTTGACACCAATATGACCAAGGTGGCAGTGCCACATGTAAGTGGGACTATCGTTGTCAACCTTACACTTTTTGGTACTCACACTATGGACATGGGTAACATCACGTTCGAGATTCATCATAAATAAACCATTGTCTAGCGGGGCATGACCATAAAACATTTCTCTCATATAAATAGAACAACCATTATTCTCATATTTAAATGAGTAGCCATCTCGCATCAAGCAAGATCCAGATACAATGTTCATGCTCAAGGCTGGTACTAAATAACAATTATTGAGGTTTAAAACTAATCCCGAAGGTAGATGTAGAGTTAGCGTGCCGACGGCGATCACATCGACCTTGGAACCATTCCCGACGTGCATCGTCACCTTGTCCTTTGCCAGTCTCCGCTTATTCTGCAGCTCCTGCTTGGAGTTACAGATGTGAGCAACTGCACCGGTATCAAATACCCAGGAGCTACTACGAGCTCTGGTTAGGTACACATCAATAACAAGTATATCACATATACCTTTAACGTTGTCGGCCTTCTTATCCGCTAAGTACTTGGGGCAGTTCCGCTTCTAGTGATCGGTACCCTTGCATAAAAGAACTCAGTCTCAGGCTTGGGTCCATGCTTGTTCTTCTTCCCGGCAACTTGCTTACCGAGCGCGGCAACAGCTTTGTCGTCCTTCTTGAAGTTCTTCTTACCCTTGCCTTTCTTGAAACTAGTGGTATTATTCACCATCAACACTTGATGCTCCTTTTTGATCTCGACCTCCGCTGATTTCAGCATTGAGTACAACTCAGGAATAGACTTCTCCATCCCCTGCATGTTGTAGTTCATCACAAAGCTCTTGTACCTAGGTGGAAGCGACTGGAGGATTCTGTCAATGACCGAGTCATCCGGGAGATTAACTCCCAGCTGAGTCAAGCGGTTGTGCAACCCAGACATTTTGAGTATGTGCTCACTGACAGAACTATTGTCCTCCATCTTACAGCTAAAGAACTTGTCGGAGACGTCATATCTCTCGACCCAAGCATGAGCTTGGAAAACCAGCTTCAGCTCTTGGAACATCTCATATGCTCTGTGTTGCTCAAAATGCTTTTGGAGCCCCGGTTCTAAACTGTAAAGCCTGCTGCACTGAACAAGGGAGTAATCATCGCAGCATGACTGCCAAGCATTCGTAACGTCTTGGTCCGTTGGGAAAATGGGTGGGTCACCTAGTCTTGGAAGCTATGAGGATGATCTTCAAGCTACGGACCCAGTTCAGCTTGGTTTTCTCTAGGAACGCGTTGAAGTTGAGGGTGACATTAGCGTTGGCCATTGGATCTACAATATAGATTGTAAACAATTTTAGACTAAGTTCATGATAATTAAGTTCACATAATCAAATTATTTAATGAACTCCCACTTAGATAGACATCTCTCTAGTCATCCAAGTGATACGTGATCCATGTCAACTAGCCCGTGTCTGATCATCACGTGAGACGGACTAGTCATCCATGGTGAACATCTCTATGTTGATCATATCTTCTATATGACTCATGTTTGACCTTTCGGTCTTCCATGTTCTGAGGACATGTCTGTACATGCTAGGCTCATCAAGTCAACCTAAGTGTTCCGTGTGTGTAAATCTGGCTTATACCCGTTGTATGCGAACGTTAGAACCTATCTCACCCGATCATCATGTGGTGCTTCGGAACAACGATCCTCAGCAATGGTGCACAGTTAGGGTGAACACCTTTCTTGAAATTTTATTGAGAGATCATCTTATTCACTATCGTCATTCTAAGCAAATAAGATGTAAACATGATAAACATCACATGCAATCAATATAGTGACATGATATGGCCAATATCATCTTGCTCCTTCGATCTCCATCTTCGGGGCACCATGATCATCACTGTCACCGGCACGACACCATGATCTCCATCATCATGATCTCCACCATCGTGTCTTCATGAAGTTGTCTCGCCAACTATTACTTCTACTACTATGGCTAACGTTTAGCAATAAAATAAAGTAATTACATGGCGTTTATGATTGACACGCAGGTCATACAATAAAATAAGACAACTCCTATGGCTCCTGCCGGTTGTCATACTCATCGACATGCAAGTTGTGAATCCTATTACAAGAACATGATCAATCTCATACATCACAATGCATCACATCACATCCTTTGGCCATATCACATCACAAGGCATATGCTGCAAAAACAAGTTAGACGTCCTCTAATTTGTAGTTGCCAGTTTTACGTGGCTGCTATAGGTTTCTAGCAAGAATGTTTCTTACCTATGCCAAAACCACAACGTGATATGCCAATTGCTATTTACCCTTCATAAGGACCATTTTCATCGAATCCAATCCGACTAAGGTGGGAGAGACAGACACCCGCTAGCCACCTTATGCAACAAGTGCATGTCAGGTGGTGGAACCAGGCTCACGTAAGTGTACGTGGAAAGTTGGTCTGGGCCGCTTCATCCCACAATACCACCGAATCAAGATAAGACTAGTAGTGGTAAGCAAATTAACAAGATCGATACCCACAACTGCTTTATGTCCTACTCGTGCATAGATTCTATGCATAGACCTAGCTCTGATACCATTGTAGGGAGACGTAGTAGTAAATCAAAAAAATTCCAACGATCACCAAGATCTATCTATGGAGAAACCAGCAACGAGTGGGGAGAGATTGCATCTTCATACCTTTGAAGATCGCTAAGCGGAAGCGTTACAAGAAAGCGGTTGGTGGAGTCGTACTCGCTGCGATTCAGATCGTTGTGGATTCCGATCTAAGCGCCGAACAACGGCGCCTCCGCGTTCAACACACGTACAACCTAGTGACGTCTCCTGCACCTTGATCCAGCAAGGAGGAGGGAGAGGTTGCACGACGGCGTGGTGGTGGTGAAGCAGCAAGGTATTCCGGCAGGGCTTCGCCTAAGCACTGCGGAGGAGGAAGAAGAGAGGTAGGGCTGCGCTGTGGGAGAGAGAGATCGTGTCTCAAATCAGCCCCAATACCTTGGATATATATAGGAGGAGGGAGAGGGAGGGCTGCCTTGGCCCCTCCTCCAAGGAGGAGAGGTTCGGCCGAAGCTAGGGAGGAGTCCACCTCCCACAAGAGAGGTGGATCTCTTCCTTTTGAATCTCCTTTGGCCTTATCTCTTTATCTCTAGCCGCATGGGTCTTTCCAGAAGGACTTGGCCAACCCAATAAGGGCTGGTACACCTCCTATAACAGCCCACAAAGTCCTTTGGTCATCACACCCCTCCCGGGGGTCCTCCGGCACCCTCCCGGCACTCTCGGTACACTACCGATGAGCCCGAAAACTTTCCGATGACCAAAACTGGACTTCCTATATATCAATCTTTACCTCCAGACCATTCCGGAGCTCCTCGTGATGTCTGGGATCTCATACGGGACTCCGAACAACCTTCGTTAATCACGTATACCATTTCCCTATAACCCTAGCATCATCGAACCTTAAGGGTGTAGACCCTACGGGTTCAGGAGACACGTAGACATGACCGAGACACCTCTCTGGTTAATAACCAACAGTGGGATCTGGATACCCATGTTGGCTCCCACATGCTCCATGATGATCTCATTGGGTGAACCACGATGTCGGAGATTCAATCAATCCTGTATGCAATTCCCTTTGTCTATCGGTATGATACTTGCCCGAGATTAGATCGTCGGTATCCCTATACCTTGTTCAATCTTGTTACCGGCAAGTCTGTTTACTAGTTCCGTAACACATCATCCCGTGGCTAACTCCTTAGTCACATTGAGCTCATTATGATGATGTCTTACCGAGTGGGCCCAGAGATACCTCTCCGTCATACGGAGTGACAAATCCCAGTCTCGATTCGTGCCAACCCAACAGACACTTTTGGAGATACTCGTAGTGCACCTTTATAGCCACCTAGTTACGTTGTGACGTTTGGCACACCCAAAGCATTCCTACGGTATCCGGGAGTTGCACAATCTCATGGTCCAAGGAAATGATACTTGACATTGGAAAAGCTTTAGCAGATGAACTACACGATCTTGTGCTATGCTTAGGATTGGGTATTGTCCATCACATAATTCTCCTAATGATGTGATTGCGTTATCAATGACATCCAATGTCCATGGTCATGAAACCGTGACCATCTATTGATCAACGAGCTAGTCAACGAGAGGCTCACTAGGGACACATTGTGGTCTATGTATTCACACATGCATTCTGGTTTTCGGTTAATACAATTATAGCATGAATAATAGACAATTATCATGAACAAGGAAATACAATAATAACCATTTTATTATTGCCTCTAGGGAATAATTCCAACAGCAAGCACTGGAGCAGATGTCAACTTGTCTTTAAGAGTCTAAAAGCTCTCTTGACATTTTTCTGTCCACTCATACTTAACGCCTTTGTGAAGCAGATTGGTTAAGGGCTTTGCAATCTTGGAGAAGTTCTCGACGAATCGACGGCAATAGCTGGCGAGTCCAAGAATACTTCTGACTTGCTTGACATTCTTCGAGGGAGTCCGGTCAAGAATAGCCTGAACTCGTTTAGGGTTGACCGCAATACCATCGTTGGAGATGACCAAGGTAGGTTACTTCGTCCATCCAGAACTCACACTTGGAATACTTGGCATATAGTTGATGTTCCCGAAGTCTTTCCAGTACAAGACAAAGATGTTCAGCATGTTCTTCTTTATTCTTGGAAACTACCAGAATATCATCCAGATAAACCATGATGAATTTGTCAAGGTAGTCCATGAAGATCTAATTCATTAAATGAGAGAAAGTTGCTGGAGAGTTGGTTAGACCAAAGGACATGACGGTGTGCTCGTAGGAACCATAGCGAGTAACAAATGCGGTCTTCGGAATATCCTCTTCAAAAACACGGATCTGATGATAGCCCAATCTCAAGTCGAGCTTAGAGAAAATTGAGGCACCAGCAAGTTTATCATACAAATCATTGATCTGAGGGAGTGGATATTTGTTCTGAATTGTAGCTTGGTTGATTGGTCGATAATCCTGGACCAGACGGTTTGTCCCATCCTTCTTCTTAACAAAGAGAGAAGGTGCTCCCCAAGCAGAGGAACTTGGATGAATGAAACCCAACCGAAGCGAATTGTCAATTTCTTGCTTAAGTTCAAGGAGTTCATGTGGTGGCATCTTATATGGATGCTTGGCTATGGGAGTGGTACCAGGTACTAAGTCAATGACAAACTCGACAGCTCTAGGAGGGGGAATCCTGGGAAGTTCTTCCGGAAAAACATCTTGGAAATCCCGGACGACTGGAATGTTTTCAATTCCCTCCAAAGGTGACTCATTTAGTGCATTCATGGCATATAGCCGGGCTTCAGCATCTCGAACAAGATGAGCATGGTAGCTGACTATCTCATTAGAAGGATGTAGAAGATGGACGGTTTTGGTGGCGCAAACGATGGAAGCAGTATGCGCTTTTAACCAATCCATTCCCAAAATAAGGTCAATCTTGGAGGATTTCAATATAATGGGGGAAGCATGGAATTCCATTCCTTCTATTTCAATGGGGACATCTTGACAAACCATGGAGGTTCGACATTGGCCGGTGGGGGTGTTTACCACTATTGGGACGTTCATCTCCTCGTACTTAATGCTATGCATGTATGCAAAATCTTCAGACATAAAGGAATGTGATGCACCTGTATCAAACAATACAAAAGCTGGTACTAACTTGACGAGAATAGTACCCATCACGGTAGCAGGATGGTCTTGAGCTTCATTCAGTTCAGCATTGTTAGCTTGAGCACGACCCTGAGTAGGCCTGGCATTGTTGTTACGGGGCTGGTTGGAAGGTAGTGCAAGTTGATTCTAATTCTGTCTGCATTCTCTGGCATGATGTCCTGGACGACCACACTTGAAGCATAACCCATCCTCAGGACGAGAAGGGGGAACAATAGCTCATGGTGGTGGAGCTGGGAGCCTCGACTACCTAGGTGGGGGTGGAGGCAGATGAGGTGCAGCATAGGACGGCCTCGGAGCAGGAGCAGGTGTATGTTACATGTTGTGGGGAATCCAGATCTTGCGCTTCTGACTTGCTAAGCCCGAAGATGAGCCCATGTCACGGTTGCGCTTGCTGTTGTCCTTGTAGTCCTTCAGACCTGTTTCCACCATAATGGACTTGTTCACCAAGGTGGCAAAGTTGTCGAAGTCTTGAACAAGGAGTGCCAGCTTGATATCAGGGTGGAGGCCTTCACAGAACTTCTCCTGTCTACGAGCATTAGTTGCAACTTCTTCTTCAGCATAGCGAGATAAGTCCAGAAAATCCCGCTGATAAGCGTCCACAGTCTTGTTGCCCTGGACGAGATTGCGAAACTCACGCTTCTTCTTGTCCATCAGTCCCTGAGGAATGTGACGGGCATGGAATGCAGCTTGGAACTCTGGCTAGGTGATGATTGTTCCAACAGGCTGTGAGCGCCTATGGCTATCCCACCATTGAGTGGTAGGGCCCTTCAGGAAGTACGAGGCAAAGGTGACATAGCTAGCCACCGGGGCGCCTGAAGATTCCAGCTCGTAAGTGATGTCATGGATCCAGTCATCTGCGTCCAGCGGCTGAGTTGAGCTGTGGTAGATCGCAGGGTTGAGGCGCATGAAGTCTGGCAGAGTCATTGGGGCTGGCTGCTAATTCATGTTCGGCCTCGGAAACTAGTCCATAAGCCCTTGCATAAATTGGCGATTCAGTTCAAACTGCCGCATCATACCAGCCATGTATTCAGGTGGCGGGGGTGGTTCAGGCGCACCCCGATCATGACCAGCTGGCCTAACCATTCTGTCAAAATTTTAACAGTGGTAGTTTTAGCATGGGGTAATTGCAAAGACAAGGAATCGTTCATGTAGTAAATTGCACAAAGAAAGAAGTGCAATAGATACAATGTAGTAGTTTGAATTCAACATACAGATCCATACATATGTCTATTACAAACCATAAGTCTGTTACAGCATAGACGATAGGTCCGGCATGAAATTAGTCTAGACAACTAGGCGACACGCAGGCACGCGGTAGAGGGATACAACAACGGACATAGCGAAAAGCTACATCAATGTCGGGGACAACGAAAAAACCCACGGAACTGCAGATGACCCTGAATGTTGAACCTGGTGGCAGGGTCCTGCATCCCATGCACAGCCTGATATAGAACCTGCATATTAAGCAGGAGCGCAGGTCCACGTGCCGAAACACGACCTCCAACATCAGGCCACTCAAGGCCTGGAGGGAACGTAGTCTGAGGCGGGTAAAGGATGTGCTCCGGATGTATCCCCGCAGTGACTGCTGGCAACAAATGCTCCAAAGCCCGATAAAGATGAGCACGGGTGGCGTACAGCTCGACGTTAAGAGCCCTGACAGTGCGATCCAATGCATAAGAGTACTGGTCAAGACCTCAGCGTCGGCGGCGGTATCAACTCCAGTAGGAACATACGGAATGTATCTGTATGCCGTCTCATCCAAACAAGAGTTCGCTGCACGGAGACGAACAATAGCAGCATAAGAAGCATCATGTACGGCCATCTCGACAGTCACTCCAATGGCACAGAAGGTGTGCAGCTCAGTAGTGGAGAGGTCCTATCGATCCAAGATAACCATCACAACATCATACTGTTCCTGGTTGAACTCACGGTAGTCCTCGTAAACAGTGTACTCGGGGTACCAGCGATATCCCAGCCTCTTCAGGAGGTCGACAAGAATGGCTGGAAACCCAAGCGTATCGTGCGCGAAGGTTAGGTGAATGATCTGCCTACCGGGACACATCTGTAACAACAAGATTTAATATGTCAAATGACCGTGTGTGTATTATAGCTCCAAAGGGAATAATTGACGTCAAAACAAATCTCCGGTGGATGTGATCACAAGAACCTAATGTTAGAGTTAGTAAAATCTTTAACCCAAAAGAGAAGAGAATTCAGAAACCAAAGAATAGATGAGGAATAAAAGATAATACCACCCAATTGAGATGTGGGCCCGTAAGCCACACAAAAATGTTAGTAAGAGTTTTTCAAGTACTAGACTCAACTTCGGCCAAGGGGTTGGAAAGGGGGCTACCTACAAGCAGTCGGCTCTGATACCAACTTGTGACGCCCCCAATTTCGACCGTATGCTAATCATGCACGCAACGCGTACGATCAAGATTAGGGACTCACTAATGAATATCACAACACAACACTAGACACAAATTAAAGTCATACAGCTTCATATTACAAGCCAGGGGCCTCGAGGGCTCGAATACAAAGCTCAACAAACACGAGTCAGTGGAAGCAAATATATCTGAGTACAGACATAATATAAACAAGTTTTGCCTTAAGAAGGCTAGCACAAACATAACAACGGATCGAAAGAGGCGAGGCCTCCTGCCCGGGAACCTCCTATCCTACTGCTGGTCGGGGGCCGCCTCCACGTAGTAGTAGGATCCTGCGATGGTGTAGTAGTTTTCTCCGGCGTACTCCATCTCCTAGACTCCATCGTCTGAACGCAGATTCGGATCGAAGGGGAAAGAGGAGGCAAAGCAGCACTGAGTACTCATCCAAAGTACCCGCAAGACTTACTTCAGAACTATGCTAAATATGCATCATTATCAATGAGTGGGGTTATATCTGGACTGACTGCAAATAGAAAGAATGGGGGGAAGGCCTAGTCCTATCGAAGACTAGCCTCTTCAGCATCTTGCAGCGTAAGACGAGAGTAGACAGGTAATCACATATAATCATATTGTTGTAACAATTTTATTAAGTAACCACGCCCAGAGATTCTTCCTCGACTCCCTGCGAGGAAGCAATCCCGGAGGCATAATTCAATTTCATTTCAATCACAATTATAGTTGTATAAGGTCAAGGTACAACTCCAAGTTGTCCTGTTACCGTGGACACGGCTATTCGAATAGATAAGTTCTTCCCTGCAAGGGTGCACCGCATTGCCAACATGCTTGATCACCTCCGGTCGAACACACTTTCCAGGGTAATGCCCGGCCTCGGGATCCAAAACGTCGTCGCCCCACCTAGGCTCAACAAAGAGGCCAGCCCACCGGTGTAATTCCTAAGCGTGCAGGTACATGGGCCCACTTGCCCTTGCACTCCTGCACGATGTGAAGGCGGCCGGAAGCAGACCTAGTACACTCCAGTCCAAAGAGATATACGTTCCAGCTCAAAATGACGCACGCCACTCCATTGCTGACGTCCAAAGAGCTTCGTCTGATACAACGACGTTGAGTACCCATAACTATTCCCATGTGAAGGTTTAGTGCGAAAAAGGTCAAACGACCAAGTCAGGTCAAATACCCAACCCATTAGCAATTTATTAGTGCGGGGCAAGCGTGGACCAAGAGGCAGTCCGTCGCCCCGCCAACAACTCTCGGGTGCCTTACCGGCGCACCTCACCACATATCACTCTCGCAGGTACCCTTGGGGCCGACCCGTCTTCATCATGTTTCTGTAACCGGTCATAGTAACTGTGTGTCCATACTCCAAGTGGATATCCGAGAAATCACCCTCGATTGATCCCACTCGAGGTAAGTGTATGACAAGATTCGCTATCAATAATGGGAAGGAGGAATCACCCTCAATACCCATGACCGATAGCTACGCTATAGAATTAACACCGAGAGTGCTAAGTGAGGTATCACCCTCGGCACTCGGTAGTAGCTCTGCAGTGCCATACTAAAGGGGGTGTGGGGTGATGTGTCGGTAATGGCTTGTCAGTCAAGACGACTGAATCTTCTGTCTTCAAGTCCTCGATATCGTCAGTGAAAGCACGGGCAACTAGGACTGAGGGGGTCTTAGGGGTTCACTGACCAACCTATGCTAAGCAGTTGATATGATAGCAGGTCTAGTAGCAGTTCGTCAAAAACAGGCTATGCATCAGATTAGGAGCTAGCTAATATAGTAGCAAAATCCAATGCAAGAATAAGAGGGAAAGAAATAGGCGATATCGGAATGCTCAAGGGGGTTTTGCTTGCCTTGCTGCTCTGCGGTAAAAGTTTGCTCGTCGATGCTGTGGTCGTACACGGTAGCACCGTCAATCTCGGGGTCTACTGGAGAGAAGAGGGGGAAGAAACAATAAATACAAAACAGGCAAATGCCTCACAATGCATGACACTACGATATGCAGACTTAGGTATGCACTAACGCAGTACTATGCGCAACAGACGGGGCGGGAGAATATCTGACGATATTTCCTTGGTCTGTGGATTTATCAGATAGTCGAATCGGAGGGGAAAGTTCCATGTTCATCATTCTAGGGGCATGTGAAAGGTGATTGGATGGCATATTTGGATTCGTGGAATTTTTCTGATCAACTTTCATATATAAATTATTTTCATCTGATCTACGGTTTAAAATATATGATTTTCTAAAGTTTTTATTAATTTTTGGAATTTAACAGATTATTATTAATTCGAAAAGTGCTTTATGAAGTTAGCATGACATCATCACTGCGTCAGCAGTCAAAAGGGGACTGGTCAGGTCAAACCTGAGTAGTGGGCCCCACCTGTCATACACTCAGGCCAATTCCAGTTTATTAGATTAAATTAAACATGTTTAATTAATAGGTGGGTCCACATGTCAGTGAGAGATTAGTGTAATTTAATTATTTCAACTTAATTAGGTACTAATTAAGCACCTGACGGGGTGGGGCCCAAATGTCATTGACACTGTGGGTAGGGCCCCACATGTCAGTGGCACACGGGTGCCTAGTCAGCACGTTGACTGGGTCAACCCAGTCAACAAGGCCCGTGGGGCCCGTTGGTAGTGACCCTTGGGGTGGCCTCAGATCAACCACACCGGCGGCGGCCGTGCTGGGTCGCCGAAGGAGGTTCGGCGAGCACCCGAAAGCACGGTGAGGGTCGGGATTCATCCACAGGGCATGAGAAGGGGCGCGATTGGTTCCATTCGATCGCGCGTTCGACGCTGTGTTGATCCATGGCCCCAGCGCGAGCTAAGACAGCTGGAGACAAGCGCTACGACCTCGCCGGCGGTGAGCTCTCTTGGGTGAGCTACGGGGACGATGATGTGGGGTGCTAATGCTAGAAAGAAAAGGGCAGGCGGGCTCTATGCGTTGCGGTGAGTCCAATGCGCAAGATCCCGAAGCCATTTGGTCACCGGAGCCACGCCAACGATGAGCTCGGGCGGAGCGGCATTCGAGCACATCGGGGAGGGGGAGCTACGGCGGCGGAAAGGACTAGAGAGGAGAGGGGAAAGGAGCAGGAGCTCATAGCGATCCGTAGCCGTTCAAAGCGAGCTCGGGGAGGGCTCGGAGTGGCTGGAACCATCGACGACGAGCGGCGGCGATCCGAGGAGGTAGGAGCTCTGGGTCATCGTTGCAGGGTCTCCAGGGCTCGTGCGTGTGGTTGAGGAGGACGGGGGGTCAGTGCGGATCTTCTGGGCACGACGACAAGGCACGATAGCCACGGCTAGGCCGACGGCCATGGCGGTGGCGGCGCTCGGGTGCGGTGGGGGAGACGAGGGAGAAGGCAGGGAGGGGAGTAGGTGAGATCTAGGGCTCGGGGGGGCAGGTGAGGCGCCTCGATGGCGGCCTTATCCTCTCCGGCGCCGGGGGCGACGCGGTGCGTCGGCAACGCACAGGGTCGCCGCTCTGTAGCGACCGCTCTGGTCGCTACAGAGGAGGGAGACGACGGGGGATGTGGCAGGGCCGGCCTGTAGCAATGGGCCGAGTGCACAGGTGAGTTTCTCTATTTCTTTTTTTTCTTTTCCTTTTTTTCTTTTTTCTAATTTTAGTTTCTGTTTTATTTATTTTAGGCCATTTTCACCAAGCAAAATTGTGCAGTGGGGCCCATCAAATAAGTTGCCATATTAGGAAGGGCCACATCCAATTTGAGCATTTGTGTAATCTGTTTGCATTTCCCATTTGAATTTAATTGCATTATAAAAATACTTTCAGCTACTGTTATTAATGGTGGGGGCCACACCAGAATCTTGGTGATGTTGTTTTCCTTAACATTATTTATTTTGGAATATTTCACAACCATGCAACATTTTATCTTTTATGTTTGAGGATTTAAATTTGTCACTTGAAACTATAGAGCATTTGAATGGAATTTTGAATTGGACTTTGAAATTTCATCTTGATCATATTCCACTTAGCAAAATAATTAGTTGACGACCATGCCATTACTATGCATCATTACATGGGGATGTTACAACCGCGTCGGTGTGAATGTCATGCACGCGGATGTCTCGTCCGACGGCATGAATGAGGGTGGAAAGCGGCCCTGTCCAGTCCCATCTAGTCTAACATGTATGAATGCGTCGTAGGGAGCGAGAGGACGCAACAAAATTTGGGGGGGGGAGAGGTTTTTGGGTGGATCCACATTGTTAGAGTCCGATGTGGCGGACGTCCGGATGCTCGTACACCCCCCTTTTGTTGGGTTTTGAATAAATGTTCGAATGTTTTCGGATAAATTTGATGACTGCTATTGGACCGGACAGAAATATTGGACCCCTATTGTAGATATTCGTGGGTGATTTGGTGATCACGTTGGAGTGTGGCCTTGGGATCTGGTCTGGTCAGAGAGGGCTATTTCATTGCGTTTCTAACGGCTGAGCACTTGGTGGGGAACGGATCCGAATGGTCATGGCTCTCATGGAGGACGTTGTCATATGCCCGTCGGAAAAGGTCAATTTCAAACCCTGAACTCATTGAGGTTCGGCAAAACTAATCCTCAAGTCGAAATCCCGATCGATTGCACCCTGAACTATGCAATCCCAGTCTAAATCGAATCCTCGCATCGTTTGAGGCATAAAAATGCTGACATAGCAAATGTCAACCGGGATTCGTCTAGCTAGTGGGCCGGTAGTGTTGACCACGACACCCATCCGTCCTCCGCGCTGGGCCAGCCCATTTCTCTTTTTTTGTCTACTCAATTTTTTCTGTTATACTCCTAAAAAAGGTGGACGGGCCAGCCCACTTATCTTTTTTTGTCAGCTCATTCATGGCCGTTTTTTTATTCTAAATTCGTGAACTTTATTTCTTTTGAAAATCTCAGTTCATGAGTTTTTTTATACTCACTACTTAGATGTCCATTGGTTAAAAACACTAAAAATTTATGGGATTTTAATTCGAGCATTAAAATATGTGATTTAAAAACAATATGCAAATTAGAAAAAAGTTCATTGATTCTAAAAAACACAAATTTAAGAAAAAGATGGAAAATAAAAGATATAAAGTAAAGAAGTGAAAAAGAAAAGGAAAAGGAAAGAAAAAGGAGCAATTGAACACAACATATCATGTCTCGGTGTTAGTTGCGCCTCCCAACATTAAGTGGTCTCATGTTCGAGTTCACGGTCACACGGTGTGCTTATTTTTCTTATTTAACTAAAAAAAATTCTAAAACGGCCGGTCCATCTATATTACTCCTATAAAAGGAAGAAAGGGCTAATCCAACTTAAAATCTGAACCATCTAATTGGGTAATCAAGTGTCTTAAATCGTTGTTAACGAAACCCTTCGTTAACGCATCTTTCATTAACGCACGAGCGGCTACGCACCGCTAAACCGCTCCAGCCCCTCCTCCTCTCCACTCCACTCCCCGTCAACGAAAAAACTCCTCCCCACTCTCATCCCCCACCGCTGCCTCTCTTCCCCCCCCCCCTCGCGCTCGCCCCGCCCTGCCCGTTGCCTCGCCCCAGCTCGCCCTGCGCTGCCCGTCGTCTGCTCGTCGCCTCCTCCCACTGCCTCTCCGCATGCTCGCCCCGCCCGTCGCCCCCCTGCTCTCCCCGTCCTCTATCATTCCACGCCGTCACCCACTCCCAGACGCGCCGCCGCACACTGCCCCGCCGGTCCCGGCATCGTCCCATCTCTCAGACGCATTGTCGTCCCCTCTCCCAGCCCTGCCGCAGGGCCCTGCCTGCCGTCGGCAGCTACCCCGCACACTACCCTGCTGGGCCCGACCCTGTCCACTGTCGTCCCCTCTCCCAACCCCGTCGCAGGGCCCTCTTGACGCAGATCTGCCGTCTCCCGACCCTCTTAATGCAGCGGCCCTTGGGGCGAGCGGCTAAGGGGCCTCGCCATGGCCTTCGTTTTCCTCTTGTTCCTCCCTTAATCCATGGCAGCTAGATATTCTTGGCCTCAAGCACAACCACCTACAGGATCCAGGCGAGCGAGGAGAAGCCGCGGCTGATCCTACACCATCTCGTCATGCGTGTAGCCGTCGTCCACAACACCGGCACCACCATCTGATTTGCAGGTATCAGGTATGACGAACAACCCCATCTCCCTCCTAATCCTTTTTTCTGCCCTCACATGGATGCACAGAGGTAGAATTAGAGAGCGTGCACTTGCAAGCTTTTTGTCTAGAAAAATGTCTCAGAATTAACTGATTCATGGTGTTATTGTCTGTTTAGACATCTCCATATTATTGTTTCACTGAAACTCACACTCCCTAATTCAATGTAGCACTAGTAGCCGCCCCTGCCGGGGATATGGACACACGCAAGGCGACTGCTGGCGAACGATGCCGTACATGTCGTCGCGCCTTTGCGGTGCCGCACAAGGGAATGGCCATATCAGTTGTATGGTCACATCAAACTATGAATTGTACTAATTTTTTCTGTATCCATACTGAATTGGCCATTAAACGCCTTCATATCACTCGTTGTTGCCAGTGAGAGCAGAGAGGATGCAGTCTCGGGTCAAGTCAATTGATCTTTGGCGGCACCGGCATGCCACCGCCGCTCCCGCATACCCGGTTGTGGACTAGGACACGGACACGGCTGCCATGCCGAGTCAATGGAGTTGTGTGCGGCCACAACAACAACACACATGGAGATGTTCCGAGTATGATGGTGCATCCATTTTACATGTTACTTTTGTGTTCCTTGGATAGGTGTGTTGTGCAGACCTGGCATAGGTTGTGTTGGATAATAGCAAGTGTTGCCAGTCGCACCTGAAACAATCAACTTTGATGCAACAAGGTTTTCTCTTTCAAAATCAATGCATTTGTGAGTACCAAGCTTAATAAGGTTTTTTAGGCAAGTTTAAGAGGGGTACCTTGAAGGTACTATAACAATCTGAACATCAAACTCTGTTTTTTTGCTTGCATGATAGTACAGTACGCACTACTTAACAATTTTTCTATTTTCTTTGTTATAGTCACATCTCTTGAGAAATGTTGTCAGAGGAAGAGACCATGGTGTTTAGGGAATTTGAATCACAGATAGTGATGAATAGAGGGATAATTAATGTTGAGGTACTAAGGGCTGTTTTATAAAAGTTTGGTACCAACTTTACCCAATTAGAAATAACAGTTGATGGAGCTGGTATGTTAATCTGATAGCCCCGACGTTAAACAATATGTTCTTTTGTTCTTTATATGCATACTTACTTTCTTCTTCTTGCAATTGTATTTATTAACTAGCTTATTGTCTTCACATATACACTCCTGGATGATTTTTATTTAAGAGCATAACTTCATGAACGGAAGAGGTTATAAAGTTTACTCGCATGTTCTGGTTTCAAAGCAAAACACTTGCACCTTGAGAATGTTGACTGAATTGAATTGAGATTACACATGGCACATGATCCGAGACATGCCTAACTAATGTTTATGACTTGTGTGGTTTATCTGTTTTAGTAGGCACAAAGATGGCTGCAACAATACTTGATGAGCAGGTGGACCGCTTGGAACCACAAATTAGTGAAGGTAAGGCATATATTATCTCAAGGATGTCTGTGGATCCACTCACAGGTTGGCAGCAACTAATGTTTGCTGGTAATCATCATCATGAGTGTCGGTTTATGGTGGCGATGCCATATTTGTCAGAAGGTTGGCTTTAGTTGCTTGTTCACAATAAGTAATCATGACATGTGGTAGGATGTCTTTATGGGCTCATACGTACTCTATATATGAAAATGTTACATGAAAAGCACTGCTAGAAATTTTAAATTGGGATGTGTACTTCTTATTATTTGCAGTTTTGCACTATACACTTGCAATCCTAATATTAATCTTTTTGGTTGACTAGCACTGTAAATTCAAATTCAATATTTCTTGAGAATCAATGTCTATTCCGTGGGGGTTACTGAATGCTTCTAGATTTGTGGAATTTCGCTTACATTGGTAATATTTGATCCTTGATAACTATGCTATCTTCCTTCCATGTTGGTCATGCTATCTTCCTTCCATGTTGGTCATGCCGATAAAACATCTTGTACAAGTCAATGTATATAAAATATTTTTTATGCACCACTAACTCCAAGGATTTGTTTCCTCTTCTTGAAACATACATGTGAGTGTTTGATACTCCTTTAATCATATATCTCTTTACTGAAACTGAATGCAATTTTTGTTGGCTCGGGCGAACATTTGCGCCAATCCACCACACTCGAATCAGGGGATTGCATACAATGCGGTGGAAAAAATTGAGGTGATGAACCATCAGGTTCGCCTCATATTTGTTTTTGGGAATGACTTAATTGGTCTCAGACACTTTTTGTGGCCTAGAAAATATTGCAAATGTCCACCAGTCAGCCGCCTCCCTCGCAATTGACTCCCTGCAGTTATCGCCCAAATACATTGACTCCTCTACCGAATAAGTTGATAATACCAACTTCATTCTTGCCCTGATATATTAACCTACTGTCTTGTAGATTCGTTTATCTATTTTCAGCATATGTGGCATGTTCTATAGGGCATTCAGATTAGATTTTCTTAGCATGAATTCAGTTTTTGATTGTAGTTTGTGGGTTATTTTAGTTACTGGCTTACAAGGATTCAGTTTATCCACTGCTGCTCCTAGAGGGTGCATTTAAATGATGAGAAGGTGGAAGTTAATAACTTCATATGGTGATCTGATTTCTCCACAAGTGATTTTTTTGTTCACGCAAGCTTGATTTACATGCGCGCACATGGTTAATGCTCTGTTGTGGTATACGCATGCAAGGCACCGTTTGGATTGGCTTGCATTTAACGGTATGTTATAATATGAAACAAACTTATGTCATGTATATCATGTACTACCTGAAGTTTTTGCAGTCGTTCAATATAGAACCCTTGAAAAAAATTCTTATGTACTACCTCCGTCCCAAAATAATTATCGCGGATTTAGTACTAAATTAGTACAAATTTTGCACTAGATCAACGACATTTATTTTGGGATGGAGGGAGTACTTCTTATTTTCTCCGAGCTAAGACGTTGTATCTACTTAAGGACAAACATACATATATTTCCACAAATTATTTACTATTCATGTCATAAGAGTCTTTCTATTACCAAACTATCTACTTGTCATGAGCCAGAGTTTTTTGGTTTTCCTTTTATGTACATATTGTGTATGAAATTGTTCTTTGTAGAGAAGGGAAAGTTTAGTATGCTAAAGAAGAGGATAGAGTTACAAAATTTTACATTATTTTGTTTACATTATAGCTTTTGTTCAGTTGTTTGAGTTTCACGGTGTAGGTGGGCGTGTACGTGGCATGGCAATAGTTGAAGGAAGATTCAGGGGTTGAGCATACTCCCAAAGCATGTTAAATATTACTTCCCCAGTTCGATAATTCTTATCGTGGTTTTAGTTCATTTAAAATAGTCATTGTGGATTCATGGTTTCATTTTCAAACAGATTTATGGCTATGTCATACTATACATACACAAGTAGGCGTGTATGATTCTTTTTCAGTAAAAAGTATTTTTGCCGAGCTAGAAGAATACCTTTAGATGGTCCAACTTTTCATAAGTGTGGTATTGTTAAAGAGTGATTTAAATGGTATCTCATATTTTCCTTTCAGGGAAGGAGCTAATGTTACCACAACCTCACCTGTATCAAGGTGATGCACTTGATGTATCATTATCTATCAATGGGAACTTGACCAAGATGAAGGCATTGCCTTTAGGAGCACTATGTCCAATGATTCCATGTGTAAAATTGAATGCCATTGTGATCACTTAGATTGGTGAGTGTATAATTTATGATTCATGTATTGTTCAAAGTCTTTGCGCGACATTGTTATACTTGTGATTGAAGTTCATTTGTGAATCTGGCATTATTTTCATACATCAATGACATGATCATCTTCTTAAATCAGATGATATATGATCCATTTTCCCCTTATATTTTTGGGAAAAAATATGGTTCATCATGCAATAACTATGAACTATTATACTATGATTTTACCTTTTTTCACTGCTTTAAAAGCCAGTGCTTATCCCTATGACGGTGTATGGCTCTTGATGACTTATACCTATGAGAAACTTTACAACTTTGATCCAAGTTTGCTTCTCTTCCATGTTCATTTGAACAATTCTTGCATGTATCATAACTACTATGAAGTTTGCATTACAAAATTTAGACATTCTAGGATATTTTAATATCGTTTAACTATACACTAGACTTCTTTTTCCGAAATGGCAGTTATCCTGCATTCATTAAGAAGAAAAGAGTTGCTCAGTTAATTGCCGACATCGCTCCCACCATCATTGTTGCCATAGAAGTCTAGATGCCACAACCGCCACCAGCCGCCATCCACTGGACCTGCTCGCCGACACCAAACTCCCAACACGAAGCCCCTAAGAGGGAATACGACACCAAGGCGTCGCCATCATCAATTCATAGATCAAGGTTTCCCCCCGAGAGGCCGAAATGGCCAGACTGTCGAGGAGGGGTGGACAAACTGTTGGAAATATGCCCTAGAGGCAATAATAAATTAGTTATTATCATATTTCCTTGTTCATTATAATCGTTTATTATCTATGCTAGAATTGTATTGATTGGAAACTCAGATACATGTGTGGATACATAGACAACACCATGTCCCTAGTATGCCTTTGATGGACTAGCTCGTTGATCAAAGATGGTTAAGGTTTCCTAGCCATGGTCATGAGATGTCATTTGATAATGGGATCACATCATTAGGATAATGACGTGATGGACAAGACCCAAACTATAAACGTAGCATATGATCGTGTTAGTTTATTGCTATAGTTTTCTGCATGTCAAGTATCTGTTCCTATGACCATGAGATCATGCAACTCACTGACACCGGAGGAGTGCCTTGTGTGTATCAAACGTCGCAACGTAACTGGATGACTATAAATGTGCCCTATAGGTATCTCCGAGGGTGTCTGTTGGGTTGGCATGGATCAAGATTGGGATTTGTTACTCCGTGTGACGGAGTGGTATCTCAGGGCCCACTCGGTAATACAATATCACAATAAGCCTTGCAAGCAATGTGACTAAGTGTTAGCCACGGGATCCTGTATTACGGAACGAGTAAAAGATACTTGCCGGTAACGAGGTTGAACTAGGTATTCAGATACCAACGATCAAATCTCGGGCAAGTAACATACCGATAAACAAAGGGAACATCATACGGGATTAACTGAATCCTTGACATAGAGGTTCGACCGATAAAGATCTTCGTCGAATATGTAGGAACCAATATGGGCATCCAGGTCCTGCTATTGGTTATTGACTGTAGAGGTGTCTCGGTCATGTCTACATAGTTCTCGAACCCGAAGGGTCTGCACACTTAAGGTTCGGTGAGGTTTCGGTAATATAGAGTTATGTATGGTGGTGACCGAAGGTTGTTCAACATCCCGGATGAGATCCCGGACGTCACGAGGAGCTCCGGAATGGTCCGAAGGTAAAGATTGATATATAAGAAGTCCTGTTTTGGTCACCGGAAAAGTTTCGGGCTCATCGGTAGTGTATCGGGGGACCATCGGGAGGGGTATTTCGACCCAAGAGGCTACATGGGCTGTAGGAGGATGAATACCAGCCCTTAGTGGGCTGGTGGAAGTCCCACAAAGGGAGCATGAGGCTGGGAAGAAAAACCCAAAGAGAAAAATGTGGAAAAAGGCAAAAAAAGGCTAAATAAGGAAGGAGTCCTAGTCCTACTATGATTGGAGGAGGATTCCTCCTCTCCTCCTTGCGCAAGAGGCCAAAGGGCTGGTCCTTGTGTGCCAGCCTCCTCCCTCTATCCTCCTATATATACTAGAGGTTTTTGAGGGTTTTTGAGACATAGAAAACAGCCACGTGCTGCCTCTCCTCTAGATCGTAGTTTCTCCTCTAGATCGGTTTTCAGCGGTGCTTAGGCGAAGCCCTGCTGGAATAGCTCCACCACCATTGTCGCAACGCCGTCGCACAGCTGGAGAACTTGTCTACCTCTCCGTTCCCTCTTGCTGGATCAAGACGGCGGAGATCGTCGTCAAGCTGTACGTGTGCTGAATGTGAAGGTGTCGTCCGTTCGGTGCTAGATCGGAAGGACCGTGATCAAGATCGCGAGACAATTGTTGGTTGGATCGCGGGACGGATCGTGATTTTGCGTAGGTGAGAATTGTTCTTGCTAGATAACCGTAGTAGCCACATAAAACTTGCAACAACAATTAGAGGACGTCTAACTTGTTTTTGCAGGGTATGTTGTGATGTTATATGGCCAATTACATGATGAGATATATGTGATGTATGAGATGATCATGTGTTGTATAGAATATTACGACTTGCATGTCGATGAGTACGGCAACCGGCAGGAGCCATAGGGTTGTCTTTTATTATTGTATGACCCGCGTGTCAATCATTAAGCACTATGTAATGCTTTACTTTATCGCTAAACAGTAGCTATAGTAGTATGAGCATGGTGGCGCGACAACCCCGATGGCGACACGTTGATGGAGATCAAGATGATGGAGATCATGGTGTCATGCCGGTGACGATGGATATCATGCCTGTGCTTTCAAGGTTGAGATCAAAAGCACAAGTTCATGGCCATATCTTGTCACTTATGATTTGCATGTGATGTTAATCCTTTTATGCACCTTGTTTTGCTTAGGACGACGGTAGCATTATAAGGTGATCCCTCACTTAAATTTCAAGATAAATTGTGTTCTCCCCAACTGTGCACCGCTGCAAAAGTTTGCCATGTCGAGACACCACGTGATGATCGGGTGTGATAGACTCTACATTCACATACAACGGGTGCAAGCCAGTGTTGCACATGCAGAACACTCGGGTTAAACTTGACGAGCCTAGCATGTACAGACATGACCTTGGAACACAAGAGACCGAAAGGTCGAACATGAGTCATATAGTACATATGATCAACATGATGATGTTCACCATTGAAACCACCTCGACTCACGTGATGATTGGACTTGAGTTGGTGAATTTGGAACATGTATCACTCGAATGATGTCGTGGTTTCATCACGACAGATGCCATAGGTAGGTTATCGAGAGGGGTTGAAGGACGTCGGCGGGCTCCGAGAGCGGGATTAGGCACAAGCGGTGGCGGACACGCGATGTACCCAGGTTCGGGGCCCTCCGTGGGAGGTAATACCCCTAGTCCTGCTCGGTCTAGTTGAGAAAATGGTCGGGTTACAATGGCGCTCCTTGAGCTATATGGATTGGAGGAAGAAGGATCTAGCCTGCTCTTCCGCCTCTCTACGTGCGTGTGTGTGGAGTGGATGTGGAGGGAACCCAGACAGCAGACGATCGATCCTCCTGCATGGGGGTGGCCCGGGGGGTTTTATAGGCCAACCCCCCGGATTACAATACAAATAGAAGGTCAAAGGGGCCCCCAGCTGGCAGCCTCTTTGGCCGGCTGCGGGGGCCCGGCCGTGGGGTCTTGTCGCCGATAGGTCCCGCCGGCTCAAGGGTCCCGTCAGGAACCAGCGGGGCCCGCGCGGTGGGCCCCGACGCCGGTTACACAACGGCACGGGCTGCCCCTCGTGGCGGCCGGCCAAGGTCAGCGGTACGGCTGGCCACCCTATAGCCATGCCGGGGCAGGTAACAGAGTGGTTGGGGGCGTGTCGACACTGTTGGAAGCCCGGTCACCATCCGCCAGGGTCAGAGGCCCTGACGCCTTTGTTGTGGCCATATCGGCGCTGACCCCGATGGGATGGGGGTCACTATTGCCACGCACGCCCTGATGACGGTATCCGATGCACGGCCGGCTGGGGGGGGGGGGGTAGGCGGCAACGCCCCCAACCGGCCGATATGCCATAACCAGCGGGTCGTAGCCAGCGGGCCGCTTCTGGCAGGGCGTAGCCGGACCGCGAGGGGAGGCGGCCAGCCCTTTGATTGCGTTTAGGAGGCTAGGGAAAGGGGGCGCTTGAGGCTACCCCGGGGTCATCCCCCTGTCAGTAGTCCCCGAAGCCGGGGAGGACCCGCCGACAGGCCGTGGCGGTCCTCGCCGGCTTGAAGATCGTTCTTGCGCCACGGGCTGCCTTGAGAGTCGAGCGAAGCCAGCAAGCGACGGCCGGCTCCACAGCTGGCCGACACTTCGTGCGCCGCCTCGGGTTCCCCACCAGGTAGAGGAGACGCGTCATGCGGCGGAAAAGACCGGGCAGCGGGGCGGGGCCCTCCACGACCGCAGCCTCAGCCCACGCTCAGGGATCCTTTACGGCGCGGGGCGGACAGTTGGCGTCCCCGAGCGCCACGATATCCGCCCCGCACGCCGCGGGAATCGCGGGGGTCGCGCGCAATGAATCCGGGCCCCACGATCACCCGCGCAGGGTTTAAATGTCGAGAGGGGGAGGCAGAACGGCCCGTTCGCTCCCCTACCGTCGCATCACCTTCGTCGCCTCCCTCCCCTTGTCACGAGAGAGAGACCAGAGCACAAGGGCAGGGCGCGCCACCATCCGCCGCCGAAGAGAGCCCGGGCCGCCGCCGAGCACCCGTGCCCGACGTCGCGACCGCACGCCCCCTTGGCGACCATGGTGGGCAAGGGCGCCTGGGATGGCAACGACGTGGACGAGACCTTCATCGAGCACCTCCGCCACCTCCGCAAGCTCCCGGCGGAGGAGCACTTGGTGGCACGCCCAGCCGGGCTAGAGAACTCCTCGGCCCCACGGGAGGGCGAGGTGGTTGTCTTCGCCGATCACTTCCTCCGTGGGCTCGGGCTGCTGGCGAGCGCCTTCTTCCACCGCTTCTTGACGCGGTTCGGCCTGCAGCCGCACCACCTTGCCCCCAACACCGTCCTGCAGCTGGCGGCGTTCGTCACCCTTTGCGAGGGGTACTTGGGGGTTGCGTCGAGGCCTGACCTCTGGTGCCGGCTCTTCTTCCTCAAGTGGCAGAAGGCGAAGGATCCGGCGACGAAGCAGATGGTGATGCCTGCCTACGGAGGCGCCCTGATTCATATCCGCAAAGGGACCGGCTTCCTGAAACTCTCGCTGCAGGAGTCGGTGAAGCGCTGGCAGCGGGGGTTCTTCTACGTGAAGAACGCGAAGCTGGAGGAGGACTACATCAACCTCCTCGACTTCGCCAACCATCCGCCGACCGTGATGTTGAACTGGCGAGCGGACGCGTCTTCGGCGCCCGAGACGGCGGACCGGCTCTGCGAGCGCCTGCTTGCGATAACCGGGTCGGAGGGGCTGAAGGCCACAGATCTGCTGGCCACGATGGTGGCGCGCCGAGTGCAGTCGGTGCAGCACCGGCCGCACCTCATCTGCCAAATGAGGGGACACCATGACCCCTGCCGGCTCTCCACCAAGGAGATGAAGCCGGCCTATGTGGCGAGGAGGGTGAACGCCATCTCGACGGCGAAGATGGCGGAGGGCGAATGACAATGGGGGAAAACCCCGTATAGCCGTAGTCTCCCGGCACCGCGGGTAAGTGTCAAGCCGGCTCCTCCCCTCCATCTTCTTTTAGAGGCAGTACCCCTCCCCCCTTTAGTCTGATAGCGTGTCGCCCGGCCTGCCCGCAGCTTTTCCCGTTGCTGCAGAACTACGGGGAGTCGGCCCCTGACACGGTGGAGTCGGACCCCGAGGAGGTCGAGGATGCCGATGACGTGGAGCCGGCTGACTCCGAGCGAACCGGAGCGTCTGGAGCCGGCGACGCGGAGACGGAGACGGAGGGGGCCGAAGAGGCCGAATCGACGGGAGAGTCTCCTCCCAGACGCGTGTTACTGAGGCTCCGGAGAAGCCCGAGGCTTCGGAGGATGAGGTCACGGCGCCATAGAGGCGCCAACCTCGAGCCGGCGGCGGCTCCATCCGGGGAGGCCTGATCGCGGACGACAAGGGGAAGGGGCCGGCTGCCACCAAGCCGATGCCCAAACATGCGGTGACCGTGCAGCCGAGCGGCAGCCGCGGAGGCGGAGGCAAGAAGCAGAAGGTCGCCCAAGCGGGACCCGTGAGGAGGGTGGTCCCCGTCATCGTCGGGTAAGTCCATCTTCTCCTCCACCTTGGTCCGTCCTGCCTTCCCTCCAGTCTCTTACTTCATCATGACCAGGGAGGCGCGCGCCGTGGGGAGGACCCTGGGTGGCGGGACGGAGAGGGCGGTGCCACCGACGGCTGCCGAGGAGAGGGAGTGCCAGGCGTGGCTCGACTTCGAGGCGGCCGAGCGGGAGCGGCGTGTCCAGGAGCTCCGCCCCTGGTAGGAAGCAGCGAAGAGGCAAGGGGGAGCCAGCGGGGAGGCCGCTGGCGGAGCGTGGGAGCCATTCCCCCTCCTCCGAGGAACCGGCAGGGAGGCCGCGGGCGGAGCATGGGAGCCTTTCCCCCGCGGCCGGGAGAAGAGGTCGAAGGGCCACCACGGCTCCGGGCGACGGGCGGAGGCGAGCTCAAAGGCCGCGGAGGACGAGGCGGAAATAGGCCATGGCGCCGCCCAGCCGGTGGCGGGCGACGTGCCGTCGGGGGCGGAGGTATAGGCCCCGGAGGTGCCGGCACCGGACGTGGCGGCTTCGGAGGCGTCGGTTCCTAAGGCGCCGGTACCGAAGGCAAGTCAGCCCGGAGCTGCCAGAGGCAGAGTGCCGGAGGTGGGAGCCGCGACGGCCGGGGAAATGGCCGCCGCAAGCGCGTCGATGGCGGCCCCCAGCGCGGCGGCATCAGGAGGGGCCGGTCCCATCGAGGTCTCCAACAAGGGAGGACCCGCAGACGGAGGCCGGCCGCAGCAGACCTGGGCGGCGGCTGGGAGTCCGGCCCCTGGCGGACCGTCGAGCGCCCTCGAGGCGGCGGTGGCCGCTATTGTTGGAGCGTTTGCCGCGTGCCGTGCCCAGGCGACGCAAGACGCTCGGGCCGCCAACGACCGGCTGGTGAGCTTGGAGCAGGCGGTCGCGGTGAGTTTCTTCTTTCCTTCTTCTTGATTTGTGTTTTTCCGTCTTTCCCAATGAGGACGCGCCAGCGCACCCACTGGGTGTAACCCCCGAGGCTCGAGCCAGCTGGGGCGCAGGCGGATCAAGCCTAAAGCTCTTATTGTTTTGCAGGCAGCGCATGACTGCCGGGTGGCCGCGTACAACACCCTGCTAGGGTTGTACCGAGGAGCTGAGAACCGGCTCGCCGTCGTGTCTGCGGACTTGCGAGGTATGTGCTCTTGCGATCTTAGCATCTTGCGATCTTCCAGTGGGAGCGCGCAAGCGCACCCACTGGGTGTAGCCCCCGAGAATCAAGCCGGCTGCCCCGGAGGCGGGCTGAATCCTTTCTGACAATAGTGGCTTCTCATGCAGCTACCTATGCCGAGACGGTCTGCCTCCAGCGCCAGGTGGTGCGCCTTTACGAGGAGCAGGAACTCCTGACGACAGAGCGTGACCGGCTCTGTGGGGAGGCGGACCAGGTGAAGGCGGAGCGGGAGGGCCGCGAGGTGGCCCATCATCAAGCGTTGGCGGGCCAAGGGGCGGCCCTTCGTCGGGAGGCGGAGGAGCGGGAGAAGGCGCTCCGCGAGAAGCTGGAGGCCAAGGATGCCGCCCTAGCCAAGGCGGCCGAGGACGCGCAGGCGGACCGGGATGAGCATGAGCACTGGCACCAGGAATGGTCAGCTAGTGAGGTGCAGTTGCAGGAGCAAGGGCACGAGGTAGATCGGATGCTGCATAGTAAGTTTCCATTGGCTTGTTCTTCTCGCGCCTTCCTTTTGGGTTTTCTGGCTTGCCTCCCCGCTCAACCCTCGTCTTCTTCTTAGGGCTTTTCCCTGGTACGCGGGAGGTCGTGGAGGCGGCCATGGAGGCCGACCGTGAGGCCCGGCGGGCGCGAGGAGAGGCTGTCGGGCCGCTGGCCCCTTGGAACCTGGACGAGGTGGGGATCGCCGTCGAGGCACGCCTGTCAGAGGTGGTCGTCGCCCTGAGGCGGCTCCAAGCGGCCGACATGATGCTAGTCTGCATGTTTTGGCCCGGCGCGGCGGAGCCGGGCTGAACCGGCTGTCGAGGTGGCTGGAGTTCAGGACCGCGCGGGTGAACGCTTGGAGGGCCTCCGCGGCACGAGCCGGCGCGGGCATGGCGCTACGCATTGCCAAGTCGTGGTACCCCGAGCTGGACTTGGGTTTGCTCACGGCCCAACGTGCCGGCACCGACGCGGAGTTGGAGGCGGTAGCCGACGAGATGCTGGCGAGGGCGAGCGACCTTGCGTCCTTCGCTGCGTGGGACGAGTATGTTCCGGAGCGCGGGGCGGACGTCGTGATGGTCCCGGAGGACCGATACGGGCTCGCCCTGGACGACCCGGAGGGGAGCGCCGCCGAGACGGCCGATGAAGATTCCGACACCGACGAATATGCCGAGTCCGAGCCAGCTCCGGCTGCGGGGGCTTCTACCTCGACCGCCCCGGAGGTGCCGGCCTCGGAGGTGCCAGCACCGCCGGCTCTCGAGGCGTGAGCACCGCCGGATCTAGAGGCGTCAGCGCTGGAGGAGGGTCGGCCCGAAGCTGCCATCACTTAGGACTTTCTTTCCTGCATTTTTGTTTTAGACTAGAATTCCACCCACTAGGGGTGTATATGTAATGAACTCGTGGTTGTGGGCCTTTTATTGTTATGACTTATGCCATTTATCTTAAAAAGGATGTGCGTGCCGGCTCTTCTTTCGCCTTTCACCTTTTGACTTGTGTTCGCGCGTCGGGATTCCTTCCGGCTTCCGCCCCGCCTGCCGGCCAGCCGGGGGCCGGTCTGGGACAGGGACGGGGCTTCACCCTTGGGGAAAAATAGCGGGCTCCTAGAGTCAATCGGATAGGGCTAGGTTGAGCCGGCAGAGGCCGGTTACTAGGATTAACATAGCTCGGCTGGGCGGGTCCGGCTGCCGCGCGCGTCGGCTGACCTTCGTGTGAGAAGTTCCTTCATACCCCGTGGTCCCTTCAGCCGGACAGCCGGGAGCCGGTCTGTAGCTGGTTAGGGGAGGGGAGGCGAAGGGTTTCTTTCTCACATTATTTGTCCGCCTCGGCGAGGAGTCGGGCGAGCCCCCGGGCCTGGGAGCCGGACCCGGTTGACGTGCCTTAAATAACAGGAGAACTTTGGAGGAATCGAAAAAGGGGCGTGCCCCCAGTGCCGGCTTGGGGCCTCCGTTGCATTCATAAGCCCAAAAGGGGAAGGGTACATACAATGGTTTTCAGCAATGAAATGGACGGAGGAGCGCCGCGTTCCACGGGCGCTCCGTCTCCTCGCCGGAGGCGTCTCTCTTGCGCTTCTATGGCTTCTGGGTGTCTATTAGATAGTACACGTTGTTGTGTAGCGCCTGGCTGACGATGAATGGGCCCTCCCATGGGGAGGACAGCTTGTGCTGGCCGGCGGTTCGCTGGATCCGCCTGAGCACCAAGTCTCCTTCGCGGAAGGAGAGTGGTCGGATCCGCTTGTTGTGGTAATGCCAGAGCTTCTGCTGGTAGATGGCCGTCCGGCTCAAGGCCAGCTCACGGGCCTCCTCGAGGAGGTCGACGCCGTCTTCCCTTGCCTCCCTTGCATCCTTCTCGGTGTACAGGGTGACCTGAGGTGAATCGAACTCGATGTCGGTGGGGATGAACGCCTCATACCCGTAAACGAGAAAGAATGGAGTGTAGCTGGTCGACCGGTTGGGCATGGTTCGGAGGCTCCAAAGGACAGCCGGCAGCTCCTCGACCCAACAGCTAGCCGTCTGGACCAGTGGTGCCACGAGCCGGGGTTTGATGCCGGACAGGAGCAGGCCGTTCGCCCTCTCAACCTGGCCGTTTGACTACGGGTGGGCGACGGACGCCAGGTCGAGCCGGATGCCCTGCCTCGAGCAGAAACGCGCTAGCGCGCCCTTGGCGAAGTTCGTGTCGTTGTCAGTGATGATGCTGTGGGGGACGCCGTATCATACCATGATGTCTTTGATGAACCGGACGGTCGTGGGGCCGTCCAGTTTCTTGATTGGCCGGGCCTCGATCCACTTGATGAACTTGTCAACGGCTACCAGCAGATGTGTCATGCTGCCTCGTGCGGTCTTGAAGGGTCCCACCATGTCCAGACCCCAGACGGCGAATGGCCACGAAAGGGGGATGGTCTAGAGGGCGCTAGCCGGAAGATGGCTTTGCGTGCTGAAGCGCTGGCAGCCCTCGCACTTGTCAACCAGTTCCTTGGTCGCCTCCAGAGCAGTAGACCGGTAGAAACCGTGACGGAATGCTTTGGCCACTAGGGACCTGGAGGCGGCATGATTCCCGCACTCGCCCTGGTGAATGTCGAGGAGGATTTCTTGCCCTTTCTCTGGCTTGACGCAACGTTGGAAAACGCCGGTGGTGCTGCGGTGAACCAACTTGTGGTTGATGATGCTGTAGGCCGGGGCCCGGCGCTCAATTTGCCTTGTAGTGGCCTCGTTGGAGGGGAGCTCGCCGCGCTGGAGGAACGCTAGGATGGGCTGGGCCCACGAGGGAGCCAAGATAGGGGCCGGCCCAGCCCTCGGGAGCGAGACGGTGGTGGGAGCGTTGCCGTCATCATGACGGCGACGAGACCGGTGCCGGCGTGCGTAGACGTGGCTGGCTCAATTGCCATGGCGGACGGCACCGGACCGGCGGCTGGTGGTGATGGTGCCGGCTAAGCTACTGCAGCCGGCAGGGTCGGTTGGGCAGTCGGTTCTGCTGAGGTGCCAGCCGCATTTGCCGGTATGAAGATGGACTTCGACCCGGGAGAAGGCTTGATCGAAGGCTTCAGTAGCCACTCGAGGGAGACGCCAGCTGGGATGGCCTGCCGAGTGGAGCCGATCTTGGCCAGCGTGTCGGCCAACTCGTTGTCTGCACGGGGGATGTGGTGGAACTCGCAACCCTCGAAGGAGCCGGTGAGCTGCTGGATGAGGAAGCGATAGCTGGCCATGTTGGCGTCCCTGGCATCCCATTCGCCAGAGACCTATTGCACCACAAGATCGGAGTCGCCGAAGCAAATGATGCGCTGGATGCCGATCTCCTTGGCGAGCCGGAGGCCATGGACGAGAGCCTCGTATTCGGCCATGTTGTTGGAGGCGGCGAAGTGGATCTGGAGGGCGTAGCGGAGCTGGTCTCCTCTGGGAGATGACAAGACGATGTCGACTCCCAGGCCGGCTCGCATCTTCGAGCCGTCGAAGTGCATGCGCCAGTGCGTGGAGTCTGGCGGAGGCGGCACGAACTGGGTTTCGGCCCAGTCGACGAGGAAGTCGGCCATTGCCTGGGATTTGATGGCAGTGCGCGGCTCGTACCGTATTTCGTAGTCGGCCAGGGCGATGGCCCATTTGGCGATCCGGCCGGTGGCGTTCCGGCCGACCATGATTTCGCCCAGCGGCGCTGTGCTCACGACGGTGATGACGTGCTCCTGGAAGTACTGTTTGAGCTTCTGGGCAACGAAGTATACGTCGTAGCACATCTTCTGGTAGTGGGGGTAGTTTTGCTTGGAGGCGGAGAGGACCTCGCTAAGGTAGTAGACAGGACACTACGTCGGCAACGCCTTGCCTTCCTCCGGCTGCTCCACCACCAGGATGACGCTGACGACGTGGGTGTTTGCCGCAATGTAGGTGAGCAAAGGCTCCTTGTCAGCCGGCACGGCCAAGATGGACGCGCTGGTGAGAGCCCGCTTGAGGCCACGGAACGCCGCGTCCGCCTCGTCAGACCAGTCGAACAGGACCGGCTTCTTCGAGAGGTCCCGTCCCGGCTCGACCAGGGCCGACTTGCGTAGGAGCCCGTAGAGGGGCAAGGCCTTCTCGCCCAGCCGACTGATGAACCGGCTGAGGGAGGCAAGGCAGTCGGTGAACTTCTGGATGTCACGGAGCCGGACCGGCTTGGGCATGCACTCAATCGCCTGGATCTTCTCGGGGTTAGCTTCGATGCCGTGAGCAGACACGAAGAAACCCAGGAGCTGGCCGGCTGGGACGCCAAAGACACACTTCTCTGGGTTGATCTTGATCTTGTATTCGCGCAAGTTGGCAAACGTCTCTCGAAGGTCGTCGAGGAGGATGAAGTGCTTCTTGGACTTGATGACGATGTCGTCCACGTAGACGTGGACATTCCTGCCTATTTGAGGCAGGAGGCACTTCTGCATGCAGCGCTGGAAGGTAGCGCTTGCATTCTTCAGGCCGAAGGACATGGTGATGTAGCAGTAGGCCCCAAAGGGGGTGATGAAGGAGGTCTTGAGCCGGTCAGCCCGGTCCAGCTTTATCTGGTGGTGGCCGAAGTAGGCGTCCAGGAAAGACAGCAGATCACAACCGGTCGTGGAGTCGATGACTTGATCGATCCGCGGCAGGGCGAACGGGTCCTTGGGGCACGCCTTGTTCAAGCTTGTGTAGTCGATACACATGCGCCAGGTCTTGTTTTTCTTCAGCGCCAGGACTGGGTTGGCTAGCCAGTCCAGGTGGAATATCTCCATGATGAAGCCGGCTACGAGCAGCCGGGCGATCTCTTCTCCTATAGTACGATGCTTCTCCTTGGAGAAACGGCATAGGGGTTGCTTGACCGGCTTCGCATCCGGCCGTACATGTAGCTTGTGCTCGGCGAACTTCCTCGGAACACCCGACATGTCCTTGGGGGACCATGCAAAGATGTCCCGATTCTCACGGAGGAAGTTGACGATCTCGCTTTCCTATTTGCTATCGAGGTGGGAGCCGATGGTCACGCACTGGGTGGGGTTGGCCGGATCAAGTGGCACCTGCCTGGTGTCCTTGTACGGCTGGAACGAGCCTTCGCCGACCGACTGGGACGGAGGTGCCGGCACGGCCGGCTGGGCAGAGGCGAGGGCCACCAGCCGGTCGAGCTGCCGCTTCTCCTCCGCTATTTCCAGGGCCTTGGCCAGCCGGCTGCCATCTCGCGCGCACGCCATTGACATATGGTATTTGCCGGCGACGGTGATGATGCCCTTCGGACCCGGCATCTTGAGCTTGAGGTAGGCATAGTGGGGGATCGCCATGAACTGGACGAGAGCGGGCCGGCCCAGCAATGCGTGGTAGGGACTGTCGAGGTCCACTACCTCGAACAAAACCGGCTCGCGGTGGAAATGACTGGCGTCGCCGAAGAGGACGTCGAGCTTGATCTTGCTGACAGGGGTGCAGGACTTTCCCGGCACGATGCCGTGGAAGACTGTCCGACTCGTTTTCAGGTCCTCCACCTTGAGCCCCAGCTTGAGCAGGGTGTCGAGGTAGAGGATGTTGATGCTGCTGCCTCCATCGATCAACACCCGCGAGAAGCGGCACGAGCGTTTCTCGGAGGCGATGGTAGGATCGAGGACGAGGGCATAGCTGCCAGGGTTCGGCATCATGGCCGGGTGGTCCGCTCGGCTCCAGGTGCTCGACTTCTCGGACCAATGCATGAACAGGGGAGTCGTGGGCATGGTGGCGTTCACCTCGGGGTGGAGCCGGCGCTGGGCGTGCTTGTCCGTCTCTTCGCTGGTGAGGACGACGTAGCAGTCGTCATGTTCGGGGAACCGGTCGTGCAGCCGGCCGTCGCCCCGGGCCGAGGCCAGGTCCGCCTGACCCGGACCGGGAGCCGGAGCCTGAGTCGGGGCTGGCGCCGGAGCGCGGGCTGGCTGCACGGGGGGAGCCGGGAGGCCGCCCCCCGGGCCAATCGCTGTGAGAAGCTGCACTGTCGGAGCGTGTGTGTGGCTGGCTTGGCACCGGAGTGGTTTTTGCAGGGGAGGTCAAGCATTTGCTCGAAAGTCAGCTTGGGCTGCCAGGCGGCCTTGTCGGTGCGCTGGCGCTGACCGGAGGCCTGGCCAGCCGGCTGCTCCTCCTCGATGGAGGCGACCTGCCGGCTCCCGTAGCGGGAGTCGGGCTGGTCGTTCTTGCGCTTGCCATTCTGCTGCTGCTAGTTGTCGGCCGCCACCCGCGGCGCGACGGGGGGCATAACCGGCTTGGCCGGTGCCTTAGCCTTCATCCTCATCGAGGAATCGGTCGTGGCATATTTGTCCGCTTTGGACATCAGGTCTGCCACGGAGGTTGGCTCGGAGCACAAAAGCTTGTGCTTAAGGGGGGTGCCATCGCAGCAGCCTTCGATGAAGTACTGGATGGCCTGTACCTCGTGTACTCCTTCGCAGGAGTTGCGGAGCTCGGTCCAGTGCGTGAGGTAGTCGCGGAGGGGCTCTCCGGCCCCTGGACGCACATGGCCAGCTCGCGGGGCCGGCCAGGCCGTTTGTAGGTGTCGATGAAGTTGCGTACAAAGGCCTCCTCGAAGTCCGTCCAGGTGTTGATGCTACCGGTAGCCAGGTTGTTCAGCCAGGTGCGGGCCGAGCCGATCAGCATGAGGGGGGCGTAAAGGACGGCTATGCGCTTGTTCCCCCTGGCGATGCCGACGGCGGTGGTATAGTCGATCAGCCAGTCCTCCGGCTTGGCGGCCCCGGTATACTTCGGGGTGTCGCGGGGGAGCGTGAAGCAGGGCAAAAAAGGCTCGTTGCGGATCCGCGGACCAAAACAGGTTGGGCCAATCAAGCCCTCCTCCTCGAGAAGAGCCTACTGCGCCAGTCGGTCAAGACGGAGCCGAGCGTCGTTGTCGTTGTGGGGGATGCAGGGCCCGAGCCGGGCGGCGAGCTCGGGGCGGACGACCAGTAGGATGGACCGCGCGGGTTCCTACCGCGGAGGCGGAGTATGCCCACGGGTCCATCGGCTACTGCCAGCCGGCGCCTCGTCACGGCGGTGGCTGCCAGCCCGATTGTTGCTGCACCGGCCGATACGCCATAACCGGCGGGTCGTAGCCGGCGGGCCGCTTCTGGCAGGGCGTAGCCGGACCGCGGGGGGGAGGCGGCCCGCCCTTTGATTGCGTTTAGGAGGCTGGGGAAAGGGGGCGCTTGAGGCTACCCCGGGGTCATCCCCCCGTCAAATGACCGGAGGGATGTCAATTTGAGTGGGAGTTCTTAGGTAATATGATTAATTGAACTCATTATCATGAACATAGTCAAAGTGTCTTAGCAAATTATGTTGTAGATTACTAGCTCACATTGTAGCTCCCTTGAATTTTTATATGTTCCTAGAGAAAAAGAGTTGAAAGATGATGGTAGCAATATTGCGGACTGGGTCCGTGATCTGAGGATTGTCCTCATTGTTGCACAGAAGGCTTATGTCCTTAATGCACCGCTCGGTGCGCCACCCCCTCTAGCGTCGTTTGTAGATGTTGTGAACATCTGACAAGCACGTTCCGATGACTACATGATAGTTCAGTGCGTCATGCATTATGGCTTAGAATTGAGGCTTCAAAACATTTTGAACGTCACGGAACATATGAGATGTTCTAAGAGCTGAAATTGTGATCTCAGGCTCATGCCTGTGTTGTGAGATATGAGATCTCTAACAAGATTCTTTGCCTGCAAGATGAAGGAGAATAGCTCAATCGTTGAGCATGTGCTCAGATTGTCTGGGTACTACAATCGCTTGAATCGAGTGGGAGTTGATCTTTCAGATAAGATAGTAATTGATATAGTTCTCCAAGTCACTGTCACTAGGCTACTAGAGCTTCGTGATGAACTATGAAATGCCAGGGAAAGAAATGATGATCCCTGAGCTATTTGCAATGTTTGACACCGTGAAGGTAGATATCAAGAAGGAGCATCAAGTGTTGATGGTTAGTAAAACCACTAGTTTCGAGAAAGGCAAGGGAAAGGAGGGAAACTTCATGGACGACAAGTCAGTTGCTGCTCCCGTGAAGCAACCCAAAGTTGAACCCAAACCTGAGACTAAGTGCTTCTATTATGAGGAGAGTGGTCGCTGAAGCGGAACAACCCTAGATACTTGGTAGATAAGAAGGCTGGCAACGTCGACATAAGTATATTTGATATACGTGTTATTGATGTGTACCTTGCTAGTACTCCTAGTAGCACCTGGGTATTGGATACCGGTTCGGTTGCTAAATGTTAGTAACTCGAAATAAAAGCTACGGAATAAACGGAGACTAACTAAGGGTGAGGTGACGATGTGTGTTGGAAATGTTTCCAAGGTTGATGTGATCAACATCGCACGCTCTCTCTACCTTCAAGATTAGTGACGAACCTAAATAAATGTTATTTGGTGTTTGCGTTGAGCATGAACGTGATTAGATCATGTTTATTGCAATATGGTTATTCATTTAAGTTAGAGAATAATGGTTATTCTGTTTACATGAATAATACATTCAATGGTCGTGCACCCAATGAATGGTTTGTTGTATCTTGATCATAGTAGTACACATGTTCATAACATAGATGCCAAAAGATACAAAGTTAATAATGATAGTACCACATACTTGTGGCAATGTGTCTAAATGTCATATTGGTGTAAAGCGCATGAAGAAACTCCATGCTGATAGATTTTTGGACTCATTCGATTTCGAATCGGTTGAAACATGCGTGCCATGCCTTGTGGGCAAGATGACTAAAACCCTGTTTTCAATATGATAGAGCGCAGCAAGTAACTTATTGGAAAGGATAAATGTTGATGTATACGGTTCAATGAGTTTTGTAGCATGTAGTGGATATCGATATTTTCTTACCTTCACTGATGATTTGAGTAGATATAGTGTATATTTACTTAATGAAACACAAGTCTGAATCATTTGAAAAGTTCAACAAATTCAGAGTGAAGTTTGAGATCTTTGTGACGAGAAGATAAAATGTCTACGATATGATCGTGGAGGTGAATATCTGAGTTACGAGTTTGGCATACAACTTTAGACAATATGAAAATTGTTTCACAACTCACGCCACCTGGAACACCATAGTGTGATGGTGAGTCCGAACGTCGTAGTCGTGCTTTATTGGATATGGTGCGAATTATGATGTCTCTTATCAGTTTTCCACTATCGTTTTGGGTTATGCATTAGAGACAACTACATTCACTTTAAATAGGGCACCATCTAAATCCAATGAGATGACACCATATGGTTTGATAGAAACCTAAGCTATCGTTTCTTAATGTTTGGGGTTGCGACACTTATGTGAAAAAGGTTTTCACCTAAAGAGATCGAACCCAAAGTGGACAAATGCATCTTCATAGAATACCCTAAAGAACAGTTGGGTATACCTTCTATCTCAGATCCAAGCACAAAATGTTTGTTCCTAAAACGGGTCCTTTCTCAAGAAAGAGTTTCTCTCGAAATAATTGAGTTGGAGGAAGATAGAACTTGATGACGTTGTTGAACCTTTGTTCAACCAGAGAGTAGCGCAGCACAGAAAATTGTTTCTGTGGAGCCCACGTTAGTTGAAGAGGAAGTTAATGATGATGATCATGAAGCTTCGAATCAAGTTACTATTGAACCTCGTAGGTTGACAAGGGCGCGTACTTCTCCTCGGTGCTACAACGACACTGTCTTGGAGGTCATGTTGTTAGACAACGATGAACCTACGAGCTATGGAGAAGCGATGATGGGCCCGGATTCCGACAAATGGTTAGAGGCCATGAAATCTGAGAATGGATCCATGTATGAAAATCAAGTATAGACTTTGGTAGACTTGCTCGTTGGACGGCAGGTCGTTGAGTACAAATGGATCTTTAAGATGAAGACGGACACTAATGGTGAATGTCACCATTTATAAAGGTCGGCTTGTCGCAAAGAAGTTTTTGCCAAGTTCAAGGAGTTGACTACGATGAGACTTTCTCACTCGTAGCGATGCTAAAGTCTGTTGGAATTATGTTAGCAGTTGCTGCGGTTGTTGAGAAACTTGTATTTACAATAAAGTGAGTGGGAGCACTATAGAGTTTCTGATAAGCATATGTGGATAACATATTGTTGATCGAAAATGATGTAGAATTTCTGGAAAGCATAAAGGGTTGTTTGAAAAGAGCTTTTCAAAGGAAGACCTGGATAAAGCTACTTAATTGTTGGGCATCGAGATCTATAGAGATAGATCAAGATGTCTGATAAGATTTTCAATGAGTACATATCTTGACAAGATTTTTAAAGAGTTCAAAATGGATCAGTCAAAGAAAGAGTTCTTGCCTGATTTGTAAGGTGTGAATTTGAGTGAGACTTAAAGCTCGACCACGGCAGAAGAAAGAGAAAGGATGAATGTCATCCCCTATGCCTTAGCCATAGGCTCTATATTATGCCATGTTGTGTACCGCAACTGGTTTGTGCCTTGCCATGAGTCTGTCAAGGGGTACAAAAGTGATCCAGGAGTGGATCACTGGACAGCGGTCAAAGTTATCCTTAGTAACCAGAGGACTAAGGAGTTTTTCTCTCGATAATGGAGGTGATAAAGAGTTCGTCGTAAAGAGTTACATCGATGCAAGCTTTAACACCAATCTGGATGACTCTTAGTAGCAATCCGAATGCATATAGTGGAGCAGTCATTTGGAATAGCTCCAAGTAGAGTGTGGTAGCAGTGTCTACAGTAAGACATAGAGATTTGCAAAGTACACACGGATCTGTATGTCACAGACCCGTTGACTAAAAGACCTCTCTCACATGCAAAGCATGATCGAGCCCCAGAACTCATTGGATGTTAGATTCATAACAATGCGAATCACATGATGATGTGAACTAGATTATTGACTCCAGTGCAAGTGAGAGACTATTGGAAATATGCCCTAGAGGAAATAATTAATTAGTTATTATCATATTTCCTTGTTCATGATAATCGTTTATTATCCATGCTAGAATTGTATTGATCGGAAACTCAGATATATGTGTGGATACATAGACAACACCATGTCCCTAGTATGCCTCTGATGGACTAGCTCGTTGATAGTTAAGGTTTACTAGCCATGGGCATGAGATGTCATTTGATAACGGGATCACATCATTAGGAGAATGACGTGATGGACAAGACCCAAACTATAAACGTAGCATATGATCGTGTTAGTTTATTGCTATAGTTTTCTGCATGTCAAGTATCTGTTCCTATGACCATGAGATCATGCAACTCATTGACACCGGAGGAGTGCCTTGTGTGTATCAAACGTCGCAACGTAACTGGATGACTATAAAGGTGCTCTACAGGTATCTCCGAGGGTGTCTGTTGGGTTGGCATGGATCAAGACTAGGATTTGTTACTCCGTGTGACGGAGAGGTATCTCAGGGCCCACTCGGTAATACAACATCACAATAAGCCTTGCAAGCAATGTGACTAAGTGTTAGCCACGGGATCTTGTATTACAGAACGAGTAAAAGAGACTTGCCGTTAATGAGGTTGAACTAGGTATGCATATACCGACGATCAAATCTCGGGCAAATAACATAACGATAAACAAAGGGAACATCATACGGGATTAACTGAATCCTTGACATAGAGGTTCGACCGATAAAGATTTTCGTAGAATATGTAGGAACCAATATGGGTATCCAGGTCCCGCTATTGGTTATTGACCGTAGTGGTGTCTCGGTCATGTCTACATAGTTCTCGAACCCGCAGGGTCCGCACACTTAAAGGTTCGCTGACGTTTCGGTAATATAGAGTTATGTATAGTGGTGACCTAAGGTTGTTCGAAGTCCGGATGAGATCCTGGACATCACGAGGAGCTCCTGAATGGTCCGGAGGTAAAGATTGATATATAGGAAGTCCTGTTTTGGTCACCGGAAAAGTTTCGGGCTCATCGGTAGTGTACCGGGGGACCATCGGGAGGGGTATTTCAACCCAAGAGGCTACATGAGATGTGGAAGGATGAATACCAGCCCTTAGTGGGCTGGTAGAAGTCCCACAAAGGGCCCATGCGTCTGGGAAGAAAAATCCAAAGAGAAAAAGGTGGAAAAAGGCAAAAAGGCTAAATAAGGAAGGAGTCCTAGTCCTACTAGGATTGGAGGAGGATTCCTCCTCTCCTCCTTGCGCAAGAGGCCAAAGGGCTGGCCCTTGTGCGCTAGCTTCCTCCCTCTCCTATATATACTAGAGGTTTTGAGGGTTTTTGAGACATAGAAAAAAACCACATGCTGCCTCTCCTCTAGATCGTAGTTTCTCCTCTAGATCGGTTTTCAGTGGTGCTTAGGCGAAGCCCTGCTGGAATAGCTCCACCACCATCTCCGCAACGCCATCGCACTGCCGGAGAACTCATATACCTCTCCGCTCCCTCTTGCTGGATCAAGAAGGCGGAGATCGTCATCGAGCTGTAGTGTGCTGAACGCGGAGGTGCTGTCCGTTCGGTGCTAGATCGGAAGGACCATGATCAAGATCGCGAGACGGATCGTGATGAGATCGCGAGACAGATCGTGATGGGATCGCGGGACGCTCGGCGATTTGGATCGCAAAGACGTTCGACTACATCAAACACGTTTCTTAACGCTTCCCGCTTAGCAATCTACAAGGGTATGTAGATCCACCCTCCCTCTCGTAGATGCTCATCACCATGGATAGATCTTGCGTGTGCGTAGGAAAATTTGTGTTTCCCATGCAACATTCCCCAACACAAACAAGCAACGATGCCTCCATGAAGGTCAACAACGGCTACAACCACCACCATCGCTGGTCACGGCACGAGGCCAAGACAAGGTGTTCACCAAGCTCCACACCACCTGAGCCACACATCATCCCGTATTAGAGTCGATAAGCCCACCAAACATCACCACCATCGAAGTTGCCCACCGATGAAGAGGCACCACTATCCGTCGCAGCCAACCGCACCTCGCGGAGACCACCGACAGCCGAAAACCAGATCCGCATCACACACCGTCGGAGCACACATCCTCGTTGTCCTAGGCCTTCGATCCACGCACCCCCAGAGGCGTCCACGTGATGCTAGACCGCGCAGACACCAACCGGTCGCGCCCCTCGCGGCCGAAGCTGCTGCTCGAGCGTCGTGCAGGTCGTTCAAGCCCCTCCACCATATGCTCCGCCAGGGCCTCGCCGCTGATCTCCAGCGCTTCCCTAGCACGAACCAGCACCCCGCCACCCCGAGCACCACGAACTCGAAGCCACACCGCCTGACCTGACGCGAGCCAAAATCTGTGCCATCCCAGCCTGCTCTCCATGCCCGCGCGCCTCGCCGCGAGCCCGCGTCGCACCTGCCCGCTGCCCGCCCGCAGTGCGCCTCGTCGAGCGCCTGCCGCGCCCCTCGCCGCATCTAGCCGTCGCTCCCCTCGCTGCGCGCCCGCGCCACATCTGGCCGCTGCGCCTCTGGCCGTGCGCCCGAGCCGCACCTGGCTGCCGCGAGCCCGCGCCGCACCGCCGCCATGCGCCCGCACTGCACCTGGCTGCTGCGCGCCGCCCCCATTCCCGGACCAAACCACGCCTCCACGCCAGATCCGCCCGAGTGCCATCTAGAGGGATGCCCTACCGCCACCCTCCCTGGATCCAGACCGGGCTTCGCCGGCGGTCTCCTCAGGCGGCGGCGAGGTGGGAGGAGGGGGGGACCGGCGGCGGCCCCGGAGGGGTTGCCCCCATGACGTCCGAGAGAGGCGAAGCGGGGGAAGGGGGCGTTCATGATACACTTCTTTGATTGCCCTTGATGTGTTACATCTACATACGATAGGGAGACTTCTTATTTTCTTTAAATAGTCGTTTGCTAATTATGACGAAGGAGGAAATTATTTCCTATGATTACACGTGATTACACGTGCATGCTTACTGGTTAGGCATCAGGGGTTGCACCCTTTGCGACTTTTTTTTAACGAATATAATTTAAGCGATTCGATCCATTAAGGAGCAAGGGGTGTGCCCTTTACGATTTTTTTTTTTAAAAAAAAACCTTAAGTGGGTCGGTCCAGTGAGGAGCAGGTCTACGACCCTTGCAAAATTTCATCAATCCCGATTATCCTGACAATTCCTGTTTGAAAGATGACCCGAAGGTTTGATGTAAATCAAAATTACATAGTTTATGCAGTCGACCGAGATTTCGACTACGAGTTTAGGGTGTAAAATAGAACTTTTTCTATGCCCGTCTCATCCCGTGGAGACACGCAACCACGTACCGAACCGACCGGACCGTACGACCAGCCACAAGCCGAACCAAACCGACCGACCGACCCTTGTCTTCCCGTCTTCTCCTTTTACTCTCTCTCCCCGTAACCCTCCCCTCCCCTCCTCCCGAATCGAAAATCCCCTACTCCTCGCCCCCTCGCCTCAAACCATAGCAGCTTGTTTGGTAAGAAGCACGGTCATGCCGTCGGAGGCGGCGGCGGCGAGATCTATGTCAAGGGCAGGGCTGCGGCGTCGGCCGCCTACGCGGCGCACCCCGGTGGCCAACTGTTCGGCGGAGGGCCAACCGGAAGCCGCCGCGCCGTCATCGCAGCGAGGCAAGAGGAAAGCCTCCCCGGAGCCGTCGCCCGCAGCGTCGCAGCAGCGAGGCAAGAGCGAAGGCCCCCTGGAGCCGTCCGAGGGATCCAAGAGGCGGACGAGAACCGGCAAGAAGAAAGCCGCTACGAGCACCGGCGAGCAGGCGGCCCCAGCTTCACCAAGCGCATCGCATGCCTCCTCCCCTTCCTCCTCTGCGGTCAGCTCTCCCCTGCGTTGGCCTCAAGCCCCAGAAAATGTCTATGACCCTGCAATGGCGGCTGCCTTTGAAGCTTACGACGAACTGAGATGCAAGTACCGTGCAAAAAGAAGTAAGTTTGGGAGACGCATACACTCCACTTTCATTCTATCTGATTAGTGATTACTAGGATAGCTATGCACCTCTAACAAAAAACAGTGGTCAGTAATGAATGAAACATGTCTATTTTACTCAAGATGATATGTTTTTGAACACACTAGACTGATTCACCATTCTTTGCATGCTTAAGAGCAGAGCGCCAACAACAGCTTGTAACACTTGATACGTCTATTCGTGCTTCGTGTATGGTGACTGCAAACTTGCAGGGTGTTCGTGAGTCTGCAACAAAAATAATCCTCCAAGCAGCTAAAGTTATTTTTAGCTTTTCATCCTATGTTGGTATGTTACACATTGCCTTTATTTAGTGTCTCTGTATAGTTTTGGTTTTCCTCTTATCTATTGCTGCATCTACAGATGGTAAACTCATGGCACGGTCATCTGGTTTTTTGATTGATTGGGATGAGGGGAGTAAAGTGGGCACTGTTTTGACATCTGCGCGCATAATCTGCTCAAAATATACACCCCTAACCCAGTGGTCAGGTACAGACGAGTATGTACCTGATGCCGAGGTATGTTTACAAATGAATAAGTTTGTGCTTACATGTGTATGCTAAATAACACTTGTCTTAATATATGTTTTTTGTATCTGTCTATAGATTATTGCTTATTTGTTGGATGAAGATGACACTACTATACCTGCACTCTTGTTTCGCTATGACAAGCACATCAACATGGCTTTGTTAAAGGTTAACATAGACTTGTGTGCCAAGATTCCTAGGTTCAGTAGTGACATGAACTATGGTCAGGAGATACTTGTGCTTGGTAGAAATGAAGGTTTAAATCTGACAGTTGCTTATGGATGTGTTCATTTCATGGGTCCAACTACATACGAGCGCCATCATTATTTGTTCACTGGTTGTGAGGTATAAATAATCTTCATCGTGATTATCTCATAAATAATTATTTACTGATGTTGCTCGTAGTTGTAATGTTGGCAATTTGAACATCTTAGCCTACCATTGGAGGAATGGTTATTGACTTTGATGGACACATTTTGGGGATGGCTAACTTTCCCGGGACAGCATTTATTCCTTCCTCTATTATATTGAAGTGCTTGGATATGTGGAAAAAATTTCAGTAAGTTTTTCTTTCGTTGGTACCATTGTAAGATTTCAGTCATAAGAAAATATTTTGAGGAAACACGGTAGATCTTGTGTTGTACTTGTGTTGATATATTTCTTCTTATATTGCTAAGTCTAATTTCTGTTGGATATTTTAGACACAAAGCTTCATTCATCAAAAATGTTTTTTAAGTTATATGATATTGTTCATAGTTTTAGTTTTTGGAATTTGACAAAAGACAATGTCGCAAGGCGTATCCCTCGCCTGCATATTGGGATGAAGTTTTCACCAATTAAATTTCTCGATCCAATTCGTGTGGAGAGGATCTTCCGTAAGTGTAATGTCGATTCGGGTCTGATAGTTAAACAGGTATATGTTGTCCACTGTTCCTTGTTTTCTTGCACAATGTTTACTAAATGCTATTGAGTAATGCATAACAAATTGAACTGTAGGTGTCCCATGGATCGATTGCCGAAGAACTAGGAGTTAGACCTGGTGATGTCATTGACTCCATGAATGGAGAGCGCGTTGCTACCACAGTTGAGGTAATTATTGTTAACAGTAATAGCAATAAATGTGTTATGTTGTTTCATGAGTAAAGTGGATAGAAAAAACTCACATCTCATGTTTATGGTCTTCTTAATAACTCACATTTATTATTCTTGTTTCTGCTATCAGTTGGAGCACTTAATTATGAGAATATGTGAGAATCATCTTGACCAAGGAGGAGCCCTCGGTTCCTGCATCGACATTCGAGTATGTTTATTTATACGATGTTTAACTGCAGTTTACTTTTATATCTTCTATTAAAGCCCTTATGTTTATCCATAGTTACAAGCTAAAACTATGATCATACGAAGACGTCTATATACTATATAAAATGCAGTAGTTCTCATGCAAATCAATTTAGAACAGATTATTCTAATTTTGTTCAGGTTAGTGTTTACTTACTCGTTTATTTAAGCTAGGAGTCCATTTTTCCATTATAGATGAATGGAAAATGAGATATAAGTAACATAGGTAGCAGATGAAAATATAGTTCAGAAGCCAGAGAAACTGCGAAAGTAAGGCAAGCAGAATTAACTAACTCAACTAGTCTGCAAAAGGTAGTCTAGAAGAGACACTTGGAAAAAAAATTCAGAGAAAAGAGATTACTGGACATAAAAAACACATCCTTTTCCCCCAAATGTCTCTCGTATCTCATCTTGCTATTCTCCTTTTTTGCATCTATAGCTGCCCTTGCGCGGGCATATGTCAGGGGCTTGAAGAAGTACATTAGCAGAAACATGTTGACTAACAGCATCCCATCCCATCCCATCATTTATATCACATATTGCAAGTTTGCAACATGCCTTATAGTCATTGTAGGAGTTCTTGTTTATTCATCCTATTCAGCAGCTCTCCTCTATGTTTTAGCAGCACAGAGGCGTGGAGAATTATCTCACTAGGAGATTAGAATCAATCTTTTCAAAGCTGCATCTGTTTCTTAACTTCCAAATTGCCCAGCACACACCTGCTAAGCCATTTGCATGAATTCTTTTATCTGTGGGTAAAAATTTCTCAACCCATGAGGATTTTTTTAGCTGATTGGGAAATAGCATCAGCATGAATGAACATAGCAATCTCTCTCCAGACAACGTTAGGTATAGCAGATTCAAATAACAAATGTTGGACAGTTCCAGGATGACCTCAGATGTAGTATTTTGGATCACCCAGACATTTTCTTTTCATTGTTTTGTCTTTTAACAACACATTTTCTCTAACAACCACAAAATGTTTTAACTTTGACAAGTATTTCAGCTTTCCATATGCGTGTAGAAGAATTATCATCATATCTCATCATCTATAAAAATTTCACTGTAAACCTGCCTTCATATTTCATTCCCCCAAGACCATGTGGTAACATCAGGAACAACAGACATACAGACCTGTTGAGCTTGTCACAATACAAAATCACGTTTATCTTTTTGGGCACCTGTTAACCATCTCCTAAAACTTTGTTGCTATTGTTATAACATTGATTCACTGATTTATCCTTCTTATCACATATCATAAAGAGCAGGGTATTATTGAGCAAAAATTATCACCAATCTACTTAACCTCTCATTATCTGGTATTATCACCATTACAAATGATGACTTTCTTGCCTTTCAAATAAATATTTTGAATCTTAAATAGGTCAGCGCAACAAGATTAGTCATCTGCCTCTTTTCCTTAACAATCTCCTGCCATAAACCCTCCCGTTTTTGAAGTGTCCACCACCATTTATTAGGGATACTTGCATTCATTTCCTCAAGTTTTTAATAGCAAGACACATTTCTTTTTTGACCCACAAATATTACCCCATTTGACCTGGTGATACGTTCCATTCGTCCCAGCTCTTTGTTCGACAGTGTTCAGAAACAAGAATATAGGCATACGATAATTAGGGAGGTTGGATACCTGGGATTAATCAAGGTAGTCATGCCATCAATTTACATATATATACCTGGCAGATACCAAAGCTTCTGATGTTTTCCTCATCTACTTTCTCCTAGTCAATAACTTGTGTTGTAGATGCAGTAACAGCTCCCCCCCCCCCCTCTCCCCAAGACATCTTGAAGATGCATTGTCCTTAGCCATGTCATAATCAAATAATGAGGAATCAAGTCATTAATCTACCCATCATTTTATCTTATTGTACTATCTTAGCTATAATACGGGCAACACTGCCTTACACCTTTATAACTCCCGACGTGTGATCATCTGGTTAGTAATTTGGCACTAAGTGCCCCATTACACGTGACTTCCAACCTCTCCTGCCAAGTTGGGCTAAAACCTCATATTTCTAAACACTTGGCAAGGAATGTCCATTTGGTTTCTTCTTTTAGTTTCATGTGAATCTCATGTTGAAGCATTGATCCTATCTGTTTAATTTCTATTAATAAAGGCAATTTTTGTTTGTTTTATTAAAAATTTCATGTAATGCTCCAATCTCATGGTCAGTTGCATGTTTATACAAACAATTCAGTAGATGGGTCTGCCTTGTTGTATTTGGCTATTTGCTGAGCATGATCAACTTTTGGAAAGAAGGTTGACTATCCCATAATCTAGCCCCCTAACATAAAATTTATTGTCATAAAACTCTTGAGAGCCAGGATTGTACGTATGGTATAATTTTGATAATGTCCCTACACTTACGGAAAAAGCCATCAAGATTACCAGTTCTGTTAAATTTCATTTGGAAAATAACATTCTTTTTAGTGTCTTCTTCAATAAAAGGCCTATCTAATTCAACACCTTCAATGTTTGATTGTCTCTGTCCTTCCAAAAATTTTGGGATCAAATTTCCTGCTAGCCCTAACCATCCTTTATAGAAGTCATTATCCAGTAGCATTTTTATGCGAATTTCTACCCTATTAATGATTTCTTCACCATTTTCAGATTTATTATTCTTTCTCTTTCTACTACCGTTAGCTATGCCATGAAAATGCTCTGCGCTGTTATCACCTTTCAACAGTCTTAGTGTTTTCTTGGTACCAGTATAATTCTCCTCAGGATGAAGTTTAAATAACTGTTACTACCTCTGCCCCAAAATATTTGAACTGCAAAAACGTCTTATATTTTGGGACAGAGGAGTACTTTTTTTTAGCTAAATCCCCCCCTCCCCCACAACCATTGGCACTGGTACCGTGTGGCCCCCATGTGGGTTGAGCCATAGGTTGTGCACCACATTCTGGGTTTTTTCTAGACCTTGTTACAATGCCGCATGTCGTCTAGTATTTTAAAAACCCAACCCCATCCTTGAAACTATTCTGTATTTTTTCTCTTGTATTTGCAAAAAAAAAGGGGCAGCCCAGTGCAGGTAGCTCCTGCTTGCGCAGGGTCCGGGGAAGGGTCCGACCACTTAAGTATTTTATCTTTTATTTGTATTTTACCAATTTCAATGGTATCTTAACCTGACTAGCTTGTGCCAAGCTCAATTAACTAGTCTTGAAAATCAGGATGTTGGAGCCAATGTAGCTCAGATATGAATTTGGGGGGGGGGGGGGGGCTGTTATTACTGAGATCTATCACTCATTTTCCATTTCTAAATGCACGCTTCCAATCCCAGAAAGAACCTACCGCTTTGTTTATCTATACTTTTTTACCCTTTAGACTTTGTGATTTAGGGGTATTGGAGGCCCTGAATTCTCTTCCTTTTTGGAACATTCAAATCATATTTTATTTTACCAGCGCACTTTCTCTGTGAACTCAAAGGAACAAACTTTGCTGCAAGCTTTTTAAACCATTTCGATGACTTGGTGAAATCTCACCAGAGTCGCCTCTTATATTAGCTAGCACCCATACATCTAGCTTTTCTCATGATATCCTTATCTGGTAAAGTTTTAAAGGAGTTGGAATGTTTAGTTGTACCTTTTAAATTTCTCGTCAGTCTTTCAGCTTTAACTTGCCTCGTGACTGGGAAGGCTCTTGGTCCTTCTAGGTTGCTCAACATTGAGTTGTTTTCTACCTTTTTTGTGTTTCACCACCTTTCATCTGTCATTTGTGAAGCTTAATCATTTACTTTAGTATTGTTAAGATCACCTTTCTGTGGTATGACCATACCTTCTTTATTAGGTTTCCTGTTTTGCATATCGTCTGCGTATGGTTCAGGATCTTGTTCACCTTAGTATCTCCGATTGTATCGCTAACTTCGTTCTTTTCGCCAGTCCTATGACCTTAGCAGGAGCAGATTTGGATTTGGCCTCAGTAGGTTTTGGACATAGTTTTTACCAAAACGAGTAGAAAACATTCTTATAGCAAATTAATATTGTCAATACTCTTGTAATTCTCTAAAGCTTTCTTCTCTTGTTGGAGTTTCTTTTCCCTTTTACCGCCATCTTTATCATTTCAATTGTTTCAATTTACAGGTTGGTATCTTGCACATGCGAAAAGGTCGCAAAGGTCCGAGGCGCACTTTAAGTCTGAGATTAAATGTATCAAATGACGTAGAGGTTTTCACAAGTGGTATGCATCCTTTCAGTTACTATGAAGCTTCTAGTAAAATGCATATGGATTTGGGGCTCGGGACAGATATGGTTATATGTTTTATTTATGTTTGTATATTTGCATGTGTGTTTTCCTACGATCATTTCTATATGAGATACATAATGAAATTTTGCCGTCCAGATATCTGACTTGTCTCTGCAGCAGATCGTGCCTAATCGGTTGATGAAGGTATTTACCCCCCTCCCCTATGTCCTATATTATATGAAATAAAGATTGATCTTGTATCTTTTTTTTATTGCAGAAAGGGAAGAAGACACTGATCAACGAATTGGACTGCTTGTACTAAGGAGACTGGGATGCTGCTGTTACAGTGATTGTGGCTTAGGTAGTTGGTTTCAGGGCTGTTGGTCAGTGTTTAAAATTTGTGGCAACTTTGTTTTGGGCGACCCGTTCGCTACCAGTATGGGGTCACCGTAAGCTTATGTTGGATGAACTGATTTGCTGACATAAACAAATGATGAATGTTTTTCTTGGTAGTTTTCTTGTACAAGCACGCGCTGTCAAAATTTTGATTCTGAGATTGTGCTGCTTAGGTTCGTATTGATTTTGGTAGATTCCCACGTGCCACATTGTCCTCGACTATTCTGACTCCAGCATACGGAGGGCGTTTTGGCAGTTCCCACGTGCCACTGTGTCCTTGACTATTCTGAGTCCAGCATACGGAGGACGTTTGCTCTGAGTGCGTACTGTAATTTTGAAGCAGGGCGAGACAAGTTTAGCTAGGCAAAGGGCGTATTTGGTTGCTCGCATAAAGCCCAACCAGGATCGCATGGGATGCATTTCATCTACTTCTCGGGCCGCCTCCTCATTCACACCGTCCTCTCTCACTCTCCTCGTTGCCCCTTTGGTCTCCCCTTTGATGGCTTGCCGTGTCACCCCCTCACCCACACCACCGTCGGCAGCAATCCAATCCAAGAACGGTGGGTGGTTGGCCTCGCCAAAAGCGGCATTGACCTCATGCGGCCATCTGTGCGTTGTCCCTTTTTTGCACCAGATCGCATCCTTCGGACAACACGGTGTCGGCTGCTCAGCCTTCGTCTCCATATCCAGACCTGCTAGTCCTGGTACGAATGCGCCGTCAGAGGGGACCCCATCGGTGCGTCGTTGTTGGGAACCCCAATGGGCGGAGTTTTTTTTTACCCCCATTCGGGGGTTTCCTACGGGGAGCACGGCATATCCCTCTTCCACTACCTCGCGTGTTGATAGGAGCACCGACGCCTCGGTGATGGCCCTAGACATGATGGGGCATCCTCTTCGAGCGGTCTTGCTAGGGTTTTCTCCTCGACCGACCTACGCTCCAACGACAATCGCTCCGGTAAGTTCCATTGTTCCAGGATTGTGCTTAGTGAGTACTAGGCGGCGACACCGCCGGGTGCGTCACTGTTGGAAACCCCAATGGACGAAGTTCTTTTTATCCCCATTCTGGAGTTTTCTACGGGGAGCACAACAGACCCCTCTTCCTCTACCTCGCGTGTCGCTAGGAGCACCCGTGCACCGATGATGTCCCTAGGCATGACCGGGTCATCCTCTTCCGGCGGTTCGCGTTCCCGCCAGGGTTTTCTCCTCGACCAACCTATGCTCCAACGACAACCGCTCCGGTAAGTTCCATTGTCCCTCTTTGCTCGTAGATGTAGTTTAGGGTTTTGTGCTTACTGAGTACTAGGCATGGAGTGGATTGGATTCGATCTGATCCCAATCAATTCAAATCAAATTGGTTGTTGTTGACTAACAATGTCGATGTGAACTGCCTGGGATGTGATGCAAAACTGCTGCATGGTCATGTGCTCATGTTGGAGTGTTGATGCTAGATTGGTGTTGGTACTAAGTTCATGCTAGATTGCTAGTCATACATTGTTGTTGCTACATTTGTGCTTGATGTCCGTTGATGCTACCCAAGTGCATTTGTGCTTGATGTCCGTTTGTGCCGCCCAAGTGCTACTGCCACAGTGCCACTGATTGATGATGTTCGTACTTAGGGTTTCTACATGATCATATTACATGCATGGTGATTAGTGTAGGTAGGACAACTGTGTTCGCTCCTAGAGGTAGTAGGAACAATATGAATGCGGCCAAACTTGATGTCATTTTTGACGCTTCTGAACATAGAACTTGTGCATGCCGCTAAATGTGGAAGTGGCATTGATCATCAGCAATTGCCAAACATGCAGTGATATGTGAGCTCGTAGCATTAATGATTCGCAACTACCACTGATGAGTGGTAGTTGCACTTGGGCATAGCTATGTTCAAATCATAACACCGATCGTTACAACTGCCATTCATCATATACAGTTGCCAATGATTAGTGCAATGATCTGATCATGCTCTGTTACTAACACACATCGTCTTAACTAACAAGATCGTAAACATGGACTGAGACGTTGCCGGTGAAGGAGCGCATGTGGTGGCTGGTGCCGAGGACACTGTCGGGGATACACAAAATAGGTAGGCCCATAAAGGATCGAAGTTTCATAAAGTATGGGGTTCACACATCATGTGGGTCCAGATAAATCTCATACAGACGAATTATCCACTCGGACATATCATCGTACCGTCTACTCGAAAGATAATCAATCACTCGGTCGTATGGCTCACTCGGACATGCGAAGACCGACAGTCGACAAGGCACTCAAAGCATCATCTGACGTTATGGCATCAATGCCCCACTTTATAACATAAGAGGTGAAGGGATGGCGCACTCTATATAAGCCACCCCACCACTAGACTAAGGGGGTTTCTTCTTCTATCTCTCTCTACTAGTCTTAGGATTTAACTCAGGCATGGAGATCCATTCTTCCTTCTCTCACACATTGTAATCTCCGGATTCATACTCAGATAAAACAAAGCCTCTCCGGAGCATGAGACGTAGGGTCATTATCTTCATCGTGAGAGGCCCGAACTCGTTAAAACCATCTTGTCACTCATTTGCATATCGACGGGTCATGCTCCGTTATCCTACCCTTCTCTAATGTCAGAATCGGTTTCACGACATTTGACGTCCACTGTGGGGCATGACGTCTATCGAGCCATGATGCAAATGTTTTTTTTATCAACCTTCGACAGCGGACCAACGACCAACGACCATCGGCAGAGAAATTGGCCGCTGGAGTTCTGGTCACTGCGCATTTCGTACAAACAGAAAGATCAGGGAAATACCTATTCCATCTAGTTTTTTTACAATATAATATTTGTCTAACAATAAGTCGATCTTTTCCTCCTGTAGGATCAGGCACACACATGCGTGATCAATCATGAAAGAGAGAAGAAGAGGGCACGACAAATCCTTCCTCGTGTTTCTTGTCTTCTTACAGGATCATCATCAATGTCGTCCACAAAAATGGCCGCCGGCGAGGTCCGTCACATCGTCTTCGGCCTCGTGAATGACGCTGTCGGCGAGCTCCTTCACACGACCACCGGCATGGTTCATCCCTCCGTCTCCGACCTCGTGTATGACGCCGGCGTCGAGCTCCTTCACATGGCCACGGGCACGGTCCGTCCCGTCGTTTCCGGCCTCGTGTATGCCGCCGCCGTTGAGCTCCTTCACAACCACCAGCATGGTCCGTCCCGTCGCTTCCGGCCTCGTGTGTGACGTCGTCGGCAAGCTCCTACACACGAAGACCGGCACGGTCCGTCCAGTCACCTCCGGCCTCGCGTACACCGTCGTCGGCGAGCACCCTGCGCATGGCCACCTCCTCTCGCCGGGTATCGATCGCTCGGCAGCTGAGCTCGCGTTTGTCACGCATGCATGCAGGCTACTCTGCTCGCGTATCACAATTGCATGCGCGTTAGGAAACTGAAGGAAAAGAAAGGAAAGTGCTTTGATTTCCAATTCAATGTCAATTAGTGCATGGCCAAGAGAAGGAAACTGCCATTGCATAGATCAAGTATTGAAGTCAATTTTGCAAGAGTTATGCTTGCATCGTAACGTCCTCTTCGCCTTCCTTGCGGCCCCAACCGACGGTCCGACTCCTTGAACAACGAGACGCAGCAACCGACCGTGCGGGACTCCTCCGCCCAGTCGACTAATCGATAGCGGCCTCCGCGCCGTGGAAACGCGTCCGACTGAGCGGTTCGCCAGTTCACTCGGACGAATCTTGCGCTCAGGGGCACTTCGGAAATTCACTCGGACGAGCACCGCTTCTACCTGCAAGGCTGCAACCATTGATCGTTGGCTCGGCTCCCGGACGATGAGGCACCGCCGTCCACTCGCCGCTGTCTTCGGCCCCGTCCTCGCCGACAACGTCGCGCTGCTGCGCACGAATACCGGGGTCGTCCGTCGTCTCCGCCTTATCCGCGACGCCGCCCGCCGTCTCCGGCCTCGTCGGCGACTTCAATGTCGTGCTCCCGCGCACTAATAATGGCATCGTCCGCCGTCGCTGACCATGTTCCCAGCGAGTTCGTTGCTTAAGAGGGCCGCAAGATCGGTTCCAGCCAGCCCCATGACAAGCAGCGAATGGGCCGTGGAAGAAGGAAACGCCCATGCAAAGCTTGTTTTAATTATTACTTGATTAGCGCTAACGTTTCTTGCATGCAGACTCTGCGGGCTGGTCCAGAACGTGGGCGACTTCTTCAGTGCATTGGACGTGGGGAAGCTTCTTCAATGCCATGGACGTGGATAACTTCTTCGATGTGTTGGTTAATCATACAATTACATCTAATTAGTAAGTATTTGCTGTTAATTCTAACGGAACATCACGCTGGAGCGATCATGACGGCGAACCATACAATTACATCTAATTAGTAAGTATTTGCTGTTAATTCTAACGGGAACATCACGGTGGAGCGATCACGACGGCGGCAGTTGCGATGTGCCATCGCTACATGGGCATCGCCGCTCGGTCGCCCCACCATCGCTCAGTGGTATGCGCTATTATCACCACTTGCTCGTTACGCGTGTCATCATCACACGGTCTTTATCATTTCGCCGCTCCATGTCTCACCACTCAGTGAGATAGTTCTTCGTCGCTCGGGAGCTTCACAGATCGTTATTACGCGAGATGCTCCTTTGCACCATTACTCAGAGTAATGCTCCTTCGTTATTCGGCCGTTTCGCGTGTCGTCATTTAGCTGAACGCGTCGTCATCATGAGGTAGCTCCGCGCATCGTCACTCGATGAGACATTCCTTCATCACTCGACCATTCTGCGCGCCGTCACTCAGCTGGACGCTTCTACATCACTCGGCCGCTCCGCATGTTGTCACTCAGCTGGACGCTTCTTCGTCACTCGGCCGCTCCCCGTGCCGTCACTCGGAGGAACGCTGCTTGGTCACTCGGCCGCTTCGCGCGCCGTCACTCAGCTGGACGCGTCATCAGCACTCGGCAGCTCCGCGCATCGCCACTCGGCGAGACGCTCCTTCGTCACTCGGCCATTCTGCGCGCCGTCACTCAGCTGGACGCTCCTTGGTCACTCGGCTGCTCCGCGCGCTATCACTCAGCTGGACGCTTCTTCGTCACTCGGCCGCTTCGCGCGTCGTCACTCGGCGAGACGCTCTTTCGTCACTCGGCCGCTCCGCATGCCATCACTCAGCTGGATGCTTCTTCGTCACTCGGTCGCTTTGCGCGCCGTCACTTAGCTGGATGCTTGTTCGTCACTCGGTTGCTACGTGTGCCGTCACTCAGCTGGACGCTCCTTCGTCACTCGGCGAGACGCTCCTTCGTCACTCAGCAGCTCCGCGCGCCGTCACTCCGTGTGACACATCTTCATCACTCGGCCGCTCGCGTGCTGTCAGACAGCTAAGTCATTTTTCACACATTGCATTTAATTAAATGATTATTTATGCATTACCGAGTGTCAAGTAAGTCGCATATGACGTTCCCTCAGAGGCCACACCATCGAGTGTACCTCTGCGCTCGGTTCTTTATCTTTAAGTCGGATCCTTCACCCTTACACTCTTGCTGGTTTTGGACCAACAAGCACCTGGCACACCCAGCGAGTGTCTATAGGTGTAATTTACACGAATCATTTCAACAAACATTAAATTATTTCGAGAATATTTTATGTTAGCTTGTGTTATTTTTCATACACAGGTTACTTGGACGCCTTCGTGCGCCATTCTCGACGACATGATGGACTCGGCCGCCCCGTGCGCAATCACTTGACCGGACACTTCCGTGACAACATTTTCGACTCGGCTGCCCCACGCGCAGTTACTTGACCGCCCCGTGCGTCGTCACTCGGTGAGACGTATCTACCTCACTCAGATGCCCCGCGCATCGCCACTGTGCTGGATGAGTTTACATCGCTTGGCCGCCCCGCACGTTGCCACTCAGCTAGACACATCTACTTCACTCGGATGCCTCGCGCATCGCCACTTAGTGCATCACGTTTTCATCACCCGGCCGCCCGCGCATCGCCAGTCAGTGAGACAGAACTACATCACTCGGTCGCTCCACGCACCGTCACTCAACTGGACGCACCTTCATCACTCGGCCGCTCCGCGCACCGTCACTTAACTGGACGCTCCTTCGTCACTCGGTCGCTCTGCGCGCCATCACTCAGCCGGACGCTCCTTCGTCACTCGGGCGCTCCTGCGCCATCAGACAACTAAGTCATTTTTCATACGCTGTATTCAATTAAATAGTTGTTTCTGCATCACCGAGTGTCGAGGAAGTCGCACATGACGTTCACTCGGAGGCCATGTCACCGAGTATACCTCTACGCTTGGTTGTTTATTTTTATGTGGAAACACTTCACTTCCTCTTCGTTTGGGTCCAGTACTCAAACGAGTTTAGTCGGATCCTTCACTTGCACAAGTACAGTCAGATCCTGCACTCTGTTAGACCCTTACTGGTCCCGAACCAACAAGCACCTGGCATACCCAGTGGGTGTCTATGGGTGTTATTTACGCAAATTATTTCAGCAAATGATCAAATTACTTTGATAAATTTTTATGTTGGCTTGTGCTATTTTTCATACACAGGTTACGAGATCACTCGACGCATCTGTGCGCCATCTTCGTCGCTACTCAGGCTCAGTCACCGCAATGGTCGTTCGTGTGTTTTCACTTGTTCGGACACCTCCTCGACGACATGCTGGTCTCGCCGTCCCGTGCGCCGTCACTTGTTCGGATGCCTCCGCGACGACATGCTCGACTCGGTCTCCCCACGCGTCGTCACGTGTTCGGACGCCCCCTCGATGACGTACTGGACACGGCGGCCCCGCGTACCGTCACTAGGTCAGATGCCTCCTCGACATACAACACTTGGTCGCCCCGCGCGTCGCCACTCGACCAGACTCGTCTACATCACTTGGATGCCCCGCGCATCGCCACTCCGTGCGGCACGCCTACATCACTTGGATGCCCCACACATCGTCACTCCGTGTGGTACGTCTTCATCACTCGTCCGCCCCGCGCGCCATCGCTCGACTTAGCGAACCTGACTTCGCCTAAGTCCAAAACTACTCCGAGTGCGGACATCATCCACACTCAGGGGCTTAGCTGCGATTCCGTATCGCCTAAGTAAAAAACTACTTCAAGTGCGGACATCCTCCACTCTCGGGGGCTTAGATGCGATTCCGTATCGCCTAAGTCAAAAACTCCTCCGAGTACGGACATCCTCCACACTCGGGGGCTTAGCTGCGATTTCGTATCGCCTAAGTTAAAAACTACTCCGAGTGCGGACATCCTCCACACTCAGGGGCTTAGCTGCGATTCCGTATCGCCTAAGTCAAAAACTACTTCGAGTGCGGACATCCTCCACACTCGAGGGCTTAGATGCGATTCCGTACCGCCTAAGTCAAAAACTACTCTGAGTGCGGACATCTTCAACACTCGGGGGCTTAGCTGTGATTCCGTATCGCCTTAGTCAAAAACTCCTCCGAGCGCAGACATCCTCCACACTCGGGGGCTTAGCTGCGATTCCGTATCGCCTAAGCCAAAAACTACTTCGAGTGCGGACATCCTCCACTCTCGGAGGCTTAGCTTCGATTCCGTATCGCCTAAGTCAAAAACTACTCCGAGTGCGGACATCCTCCACACTCGGGGGCTTAGTTGCGATTCCGTATCCCCTAAATCAATAACTACTCCGAGTAAGGACATGATCCATACTCGGGGGCTTAGCTACGAACCTGATTCACCTAAGTTAGAAACTACTCCGTGTGAGGACAACATCCACACTCGGGGACTTAGCCTTGTTCCAGAAATCATAGAAGGCAGACTCAATAAGCATTCAGCATGCCAATCACACGAAGGTTTACCCGACTGGCCTAGTTCCAGGTTATATCTATTTACTGTGCCCAGCACACACGCATCAGTCCGACTGATTCAGCTCTAGATTGCAACAATTTACTAGGCCAAGTGCATCAGAGTTCACCTGTTTAGTTCAGTTCTGCACTGGAAGAAATAAACCCTCTACCCGACTCATCTAGTCCGACAAAGGCTCGGGGACTACACCCAGTGGGTGCACTCAGCGTGCCCCCACTGGAAGAGAAATTAAAAAAGAATCTGCTCGGTCAGGTTCGACAACAACATTCAAGTTTAACAAACTCTGCAGACTCCAACCGACCGCCAGCAATCTGTCAAAGTCTCAGGGGCTACTGCCGGGGATACACAAAATATGTAGGCCCATGAAGGGTCGAAGTTTCATAAAGCATGGGGTCCACACATCATGTGGGTCCAGATAAATCTCATACAGATGAATTATCCACTCGGACATATCATTGTACCGTCCACTCGGAAGACAATCAATCACTCGGTCATATGGCTCACTTGGATATGCGAAGACCGACAGTCGACAAGGCAGTCAAAGCATCATCTGGCGTTATGGCATCAATGCCCCACTTTGTAATGTAGGAGGTCAAGGGGTGGCACACACTATATAAGCCACCCCCACCACTAGACTAAGGGGGTTCCTTCTTCTATCTCTCTCTACTAGTCTTAGGATTTAGCTCAGGCATGGAGATCCGTTCTCCCTTCTCTCACACATTGTAATCTCTGGATTCATACTCAGATAAAACAAAGCCTCTCCGGAGCACAAGACATAGGGTTGTTATCTCCACCGTGAGAGGCCCGAACTCGCTAAAACCACCGTGTCACCCATTTGCACATCGATGGATCATGCTCCGTTATCATACCCCTCTCTAATGTTGGAATTGTTCCCACGACAGACACCGAGGACCTGATCCCGACGAACCGGTGGCCGAAGAAGGTGAACCTCCCTGGCAGGGCAGCCAGCATGAGCCAGTCGCTGGGCATTGGACAGAAGCCGATGATCATCCACAAGGAGAGGGCACAAGAGCCTCTACACTTATATGTCCAGATCAAGGACAAGGAGGATATCACCATGCTCATCATCCCGCCTAAGTTCAGGGCGGTGATGTAGCAATGGCTGGTCCCGAAGCCTCCTCGCATAGTCACACTCTCGACGAACAAGTGGTGCAAGTTTTGGGTGGATGGTCCATGGAGGGGCTAGCGTACTTCTGCCACCATAGGATTGTCCCTGAGAACCTCCTCGTCTTGTGGATCTTCAGCCTTGTCCTGAAGGTGCAGATCTACAACCAGAACAACTCCATCATGTGTAGGGTGTGTTGCCAGAGGCACATCTGCATCAGGAACATCAGTCTCGCCCTCTAGATCTTTAGTATGTTTGTCATTATGTGTGATCTTATCGTGTTATTAGTCTAAACCTGTCGTTATGACATTAAGATGCTGAAAAAATGTCCATATTTTGCCTAGGGTTTAGCACCCTGGGGTGGTGCAGAGGCATGGGATGCCCTTTGCTTAAACTTATTTGCTAATGTGTTGTTCTTATGCCTATTTTCGTGTTGTGTGTACGTCTATTTACTTGCTATTGTTATCTCTTGTGTTGCTTGCAGTGAAGTCCTGTGAAGCGCTGCTAATATGGTGGTAAGGCCACCACATTTGAAAGGGGTGTGCAGAAAACATACATGCACATACCCAAACTATTGTGGTTTGCATCTTCTCACCTTTGAAGCACATATGCTGGCAACCAAACCGCCGCCCTAAAATAGCTATTGATGCAATGCGCGTAACTAAACAACATGTAGATGTTGGTTCTTTTTTGTCTATTTTTGCTCAACCAAGCTGAATTGGGTCAAGTATGTAATGCACGCAAATTGCATGTGACCAACGAAACACGCCCCATGAGTCTCTTTTCCTTGTGTCTAGCTCCCCGCTTGCATGTGTTTAGAGCATCTCCAGCCGTTGGCCCCCTAGGGGCCGATTTTAGTGCCGTCTAGGGCCAAGCCGACGCTAAAATAGGCCTGGGGGAGCTCATTTTCCCAGTCGCCTCCCCACGAGCGCCTCCCAATCGCCGTTTTTGGCCCATTACAGATGCAGATTCGGCCCAAATTTGGCCCAGATTCGGCGCTATTTCGGTATTACTTAGACAAACTCGTCGCTCTTTCGGCTTAAAATCAACAAAATGGACGCAAATTCAACAAAAAACTGAATGTTCATCATAGACATTAATACAAAATCAAATAGTTCAATGAAGCAAGTTTCAATATAAATTAAAACAAATCGAGCTAGACGTTGCCCTTGAGCCTCCATAGGTGCTCCACCAGATCGTCCTGAAGTTCTTGATGCACTTGTGGGTCTCGGATCTCCTAGCGCATATTGAGGTAGGCAACCCTTGTTGCTGGTACCTGGTGATCAACAACTGCAAGAGGTCCCATCTTGTGATATGGTTCAGTGTCAAACACTGGATCTTCGTGCTCGCTCTCAATGATCATGTTGTGCAAATAGACACAACAATTCATGATCTCCCACATCTGCGTTTTCGGCCAGGTCATAGCGAGGTACCGGACAACAACAAATCGCGCTTGGAGCACACCAAATGCCCGCTCGACATCTTTCCTGCAAGCCTCCTACAACTTAGCAAAGTATACCTTCTTTGGTGCCACAGGTTTTGAGATAGTCTTCACAAATGTGGATCATCTCGGATAGATACCATGTGCTAGATAGTATCCCTTGTTGTAGTGGCGCCCATTGACCTCAAAGTTCACCGGAGGAGCATGACCTTCAACAAGCTTGGCGAAGACATTTGCACACTGCAAGACGTTGATATCATTGTGAGTTCCTGGCATACCAAAGAAGGAGTGCCAAATCCATAGGTCATGTGTGGCTACTGCCTCAAGTACCACACTGCAACCACCTTTGGCGCCTTTGTACATCCCCTACCAAGCAAATGGTCAGTTTTTCCATGACCAATGCATGCAGCCAATGCTTCCAAGCATCCCAGGAAATCTTCTTGCTACATTTTGTTCTAGGATCCGAGCAGTGTCTTCGACATTGGGTGATCTTAAATACTGTGGTCCAAACACTGCCACCACTGCCTTGCAGAACTTGTATAGACACGGCCATTTGCCCATAGTCTTCTTGTATGTCCACGGGAGCTCCGTATGCAAGCATCCTCATAGCTTGGGTGCATTTCTGGAGGGCGGAGAATCCAACTGTGCCGGTGCAATCCTTCTTGCAAACGAAATAGCCGTCGAACTCCCAGATGGAATGAACAATCCTGAGGAAGAGCTTCCGGCTCATCCGGTAGCGATGCCGAAATACTTTCCTACCGTTCAATGGAGAGTCGGCGAAGTAGTCGGCGTAGAGCATGGAATACCCCTCCATCCGATGCCTCTGCTTGCTCTTGCGCCGGCCCGACGCCCAGCCACCTCGTCGGGGCTTGTCATTGTTGACGAACAGGCCGGCCATCGAGGCGAGTATCATGAGGTGCTCCTCATCGGCGGTTTCGGCCTCGGCTTCTTCCTCCAATAGGGCCGTGAACGCCTCCTCGTTGTCCGAGTCCATGGCCGGGCAAGCAAAACGACGAACACCTTGTCGGCATGACGGGCGAGCAGCCGCCGGCACCCTTTCGGCGTGGTTTGGGCCGGAGGACGTCGATGGGAGAGGGTCAGGGGAAGCAAAATCCGGCAAAGGGGGGAGGGAGGGGGGGGGGGGCGAAGGGGCGCCTTCTAGCGGCGGCGCAGTGGCCGTGAATAGGCGAGGGGCGCCGGGATCGACATTGGGGAGAACGCGCGGGGGGGAAGGGGGGAGTGGCCCGGGCGAGGAAAAGGACAAGATTCGCCTGACAGTGGTGTCCCACATGCCGGTTTGTTACCGCCGGAGCTCTCCAAGAGGCCCCTAGCGTGCTGGGTTCGGCCTGGGTTCGCCGGCCCAAAAAAGGGCTCTAACCGGCGAAAAATGGGGTCCTAGGCGACAGGACCGATTTTTTGGCGTGGACGATAAAAAAGACGCTTGGGGAGGACTGTTGGGGGCGTTGCTAGAGATGCTCTTAGCATATAGCTAGCGTTCCTTCTAAGCCAGGAATAAACTAAGATTTTAACTATCCTTAGGCCAAACAATGGTAGAACATGGTGAAGCAAGCCTACTACTAAACATTGATTCACTCTCCTGTCCCTCTTAGATATGTTGACGATAAAGGATCTCTTCCGCTTTATATTATATAAAGCAACCATTCGATACATCTAACTCGTTGGGACCGCAACACAAACAAGCCCAAAAGAAAAAACAAAAGAAAAGCTTGCATGGCCATAAAAATCCTTCTTGTAAGCTGCACCCTTCCTCTCTCTACTAACCTCATTGTCTAATCCCGAATTCCCTTTCATTTCAAACAACCTTTTGCCTTCCTTCACTAATGTTATCGGTAATCCACTACAAGAAAAAGACACATCCTTAACATTTTGTCCCGAAACAAAAAAAATCATGAAAGTGACACTTCCATGATGATAACAATGACAAAAATATGTATCATCATGGATGTGATGGATACATACTTTCGTGATAAAAAAATATGATAGAAACTGGACTTTTTGTACTAGACAGACCGACGACGCATCTGCATGACATTCTTTAAGCCTTTCATGATTAAAATATTGAGGTAGAAGTGTGGGCGGATTTTTTTTCATGGATCTCTTCGCCTCACACGATATACGGTGGGTGATCTGGCCGGAATGATGTAGGGGTGGGTTGTGTGTTCTCATGCGAGTGCGAGTGAGGTTTCGCATTACGGAGCTCGATCAATGGAAGACTCGATCGATGATCAATCGATGCGAGTCCCTGACTAGCGTGCAACTGTGCGCATGGTGAGCGAGAAGCCTGCATATGCGCGAGTTGTTGTGATCGTGCATGGTAGTGTAGGAGGCCCCGATCGATCAATACAAGTTACTCTCACCCTCGCGATGCTGTGTGGTGCGCGAAGCCGTATGCGCTTTAGCTGGAGGCCCCGTTCTTTGTACGTGCAAGTGTATAGTTGTGAGCAGCCCCCGCGCGTGATATGTATAGTTGAGCCAACCGTATCCAGTTGTGCGTAAACGCGAGAATGGTTTCATACTTGAATCATATATATATATATTTTAACTTACTTGAATCATATTTAAATCATATCCGTATATGTATCTCTTAAAACCATAGTTAAATCATACCCGTTTAATGTTATTTTTAGCCCAACCAAAACTAAACCCACTATTTTTTTCATCCAAACTAACTAAAACCCAATACATAACCGTAAATTTAAATCGAATACATAACTATGAGTTTGCTTCAATGTACACATGATTGCACAAATTGACATGTTAAGAAGCAAATGAGATAGAAAAGGCATAAATGCATCTACAACAGTTTGGGAACAAAGTTATCCTTGAGATACAATCAACACACAGCAAGAGGCAAAAAGACAATGCCCACGGCTGAAAAGCTCACTCGTAAGTGTATTAAAGTCAATTGTTTAGCCAAAGCACAAGCAAACATTTCCGATTTGCATGTGGTGTTTCCGCATAATACAGAATGACATAATGCATTACAGCATGCACGCGGATCAAAAATGCTCGTTAGCGATGCATCGTTGGTTATTGCACATAACCAATGTCCAGATACCAGCTTGGACCTATAGTTTATAGCCGCTAATAACCAAATTGTTTAAACCCATAACCAATTATACCCAAACTGGTTTCTCCACATATCCAAATCAAAACCAAACTAAAAAAGACTCAGCCCAATAAAACCTAAACCAATCAAATTGGAAGTAAGAACCAAACTGTTTCACCCGGTCTTTTAATAATCATTCTCGGGTTTAGTTGTGCGAGGATGCCTCTCGATGTGTACAGTACTCCTAGCGCCAGCTGGTTGCCGCTCGATGTACATTCCTTGTTGTTGTCGCGCACGTCTCTCTCTCTCTCTCTCCCCCCTCTCTCTATATATGAAAACTACTTTCTATTACCGGATATAGTTATTCACATGTCTCATATATTACTATGTGGTAGTATATACACTACTTTGTCTTTTAGATGCACGCATGCACGTGCATGCGCACTCACACGCACGTGCGTGCACGATGGGTTTTTCTTCGGATAGGGTGATGCTTTGTAGTGGTTAAATCTTGTGGTGATCTAGCCCAATGACAATGAGGGTCAAGGCACGTATTTGGTTGACACTAAGGCTAGAACGATAGAGTTTTGTCTTACTAATTGACTTCTTTATATCTATATTGTGTCATATTGCATATTGCGATAGTCTGTTTCTTGCAAACTTAATAACTTGAGATGGATGCTAGATGGCGATAATGAGCCCAAACACATAACTGGTCGTTAACGTGACGTAAGCCATCACAAACTTAATACGAACCACGGGCATAACGGCTTGTTAATGGGCCAAAAGTTATTATGCGCTAGAAACAACCCACAGTATTTACATCCCTTTAATTGGCCGAATTGGAATTGATAACAATAAGATACGAGTTTTTTTGAGACTCAATCTTGCTACCTTTTATTATCTAAGTGGCCTCAACCAATATAATGTCACGAATACAAACTGGTGGAACAGTAAACCAAGTCTTATACATAACTTATTCAGGCAGCCTGTCCTAGCTAGTTTATGCGTCCCAGAATTTGCGGTACATCTGACCCAAACCATAGTAAACTCTTCATGCAAGGAGAGAATATCTTTGATCTCTTCGATGAGGGGGCCATACTGGGATCTAGCCAGCTCCGAACTTTGACAACACCTATTTGACGCCATGTTGTCTATCTTGACAACAATCTTCTGGGCTCCCACCTCCATAGCCAGTTGGATCCCTCTCCGACACGCCAACAACTCTGCATGTTCTTGATCAGCAACGAAAGGAAAAAATGACATGAGCTTCCCACGAACATGCCATGATGGTCTCGCACGACCGCTCCTCCGCCACCCGAACCGTCCACCTTCGCAGTTGCTCCATCGACGTTTGCCTTTAGCCATCCTTGGACAAGAGGTTGCCAAGGCTCCGTTGGCTTTCCTTCCTGTGAGGTTATTGGTGAGGCATGAACATTAGCCCATTCCTCAAGCAGTCTCCAAACACGACCGACCAAGGATCGAGCATCATCTATGAGCTTCCCTTCTCTTGTCGCATTCTTCGCAAGGCACATATGATATAAGACCATCATCATGACTCACATGCCCGCGTCTGTGGCCTTAGAGCAACTCCAACGCGCCAGACCCATTTCATCCGCCCGCATCCGTTTAGGTCGTCGCGGACAGAAAAGATGACCCAACGCATCGATCCAAATGGACGCACGTCCGTTTTTTGTCCGTCCGTGGTCCATTTGCGATTCAAATTTGGGCCGCATTTGCATTGGCGTGGACACGAGACGGACGCGCGCGTCGTCCGCCCTTCTCCTCCCCCTGGCCCGCATGTCGGCAGCTCATCGCCACCATTTCCCCCCAAAAACCGAAAAACCTCCCGCCCTCCGCCCGCGCGTGCGGTATGGACGACGACCTCGACGCCGCCCATGGCCTAGCCTCCCTCGCCTTTGCCGACCCCGTCTTCGGCAAAGGCCACTGCGCCTGCAAGGCGCCGGCGGCGGCCAAGAAGAGGGCGCCGCTGACGAAGGAGTAGCGCGCCCCGAAGCGCACCGTCGACTTGGCCAAGAGGAAAGAGCGCCGGCGTGAGCAGGAAGCCCGGATGGAGGCAGCGACCGCGGCGGCCCTCACGATGGCCGCGGACAGAGAGTCCGCTGCCGCGCACCAAAACGATCTCGTCCACGAGGCCACGAGGCCGGCACTTGTTCTCCTAGGGTTAAACCCTGGACAACACTCCACCGTCGCTATCGCCGTCGCCGCTGCTAGCACCGTCTCGTCGCGCATACCATACCGAGTTCCGGACTCGCCGCGCTTGTCGCGTCCCTGCTACCCCGGCCAGCCGCAAGCTTCCCGTTTGTCCAACTCTTCCGGCTTAGGTTCGCCGGAGGTCAGCGTCGTCGCGCCTGCCACGCCGGCGCCCATCAACATCGACCTCAACATCACGCCTGTGGGCAGTGGATTGTCCTCCGGTCGCTCGCAGAAACGCCAGCACGGGCTCTCAGCCGACGCCATGCCGCACACTCGCAACCTGTTCGACCAAATGCCATCGGCCGAGGACGAGGCCAAGAGCTTGTTCATGGAGGGCCTCATCTACGAGGGCACTGGGGGCATGCCCTTCGATCCCGATGAGACGCAAAGCCAGGACGGTCGAGCCACCGGAATGTCGTACGACCTCGACGATGACACGTCCATTAATGGAAGACCAAGTTGGCTTGGGCTCTTTCCCGCTCGAGCATGAGTTACCCGAGGACTACGGCCTCGACGAGGAGGACGATGAGATAGACATCGATGGGGAACCGTTGTTCAATGGGCCCGATGTCGTCAGCCAAGCCAACGCAAAGAAGAAGAGGAAGAGCAAGCGGACCAAGGAGTACTCAATTGGTGAGGACACACTCCTTTGTGAATGTTGGAGGGACATTGGACAAGATCCTAAGATTGCAAGCTACTTTGCAAGGCATGATCATCGGCAAGGACTCAAGAGAGGAGAAGTGCCGACAAGACAAGGACGAGCAAGTCCGTGCGTTCATTGAGATACAAGAGAAGAAGCTGGCGTTGGAGACGGAGAAGCAAAAGAATATGCTCGCCATCGAGGAACTCAAGGCTGCTACCAAAGCAAGAGAGGTCCGTCTAGCTTCCATGAAGCAGGGGGCCGAGATCTTGATGATGGACTTCACCACGGTGTCCCCAAGGAAGCGGCCTTGGTTCGAGAAGATGCAGGCCGACATGCTCCACGACATCGACCAGTGATCTATGGCCGAGAGCGGCATGTCATTTTTGTATGTTGGCATGTGTGCTAACATGACCACGGCCCAACTGGCATGGCCGAACTTCAGTCTCACTTTTTGTGTGCTGGAATGTGTTTGCCGGCCACTGGCTTGCGCGCCTAGAAACTGCATGCTCTTTGCCGGCAGCGCGAACGCTGCCCGGAATGGCATGGCCGTTGGCTTCATCGATGGCCACGGGCCCTTTTTATTTGAAAACTGAAAATTGCGGACGAAAAATGGGTCGGCGCATTGGGCGACCGGCCAATCCATTTAGAAAAAGGGGAGGACATACCCACCCAAATGGACAAAAGGCAGATAAACCACGCATCCGTTTGGATCGCACGGTTGGAGTTGCTCTTACCATGCCAGTCAAACAGCCATAACCTGGGAGTTTTCCGCGTATTAATCATCTCTGGCAGGATGAACACATCGTCTCCCCTGTCCGCATTAATAAACGACCACACATGATGAGAATTCCCACACCTCCAGAATCTATGAAACACCAGTCTTCTCTCTTCCACATACCAGGCATAACACACCCGCTTTAATGGTTGTTCGTTGGAGCTTTACACCAAAAGCTAAACTGTTACTGTCTATACTCCAGGTGTGGATTTTGACCTTCGTAGGTACGTTCGTGTCCCAGAGCTCGAGCCAGCCCTTATGTTGTGAGACCGAGGGTGAAGATTCTGTGACGCCAGCTGTCGCGGGAACGAGCCTGACAATAGAAGGTAGGGGTATGAAAGAAGAGGGCAGAGTCCTAGCTATGGCGAGAATGTACACACGCATGTATGAGTTCAGTCCCCTCTCGTGGAGGTAACAACCCTATGTCTCAGTGCTCTGGAGCTTTGTTGTGTGGAGAATGTGTGTTACAAAGGTTGCGAACCCTTGTGTCAGAGGGGAGGGGCGGCTTATACAGATTTCACTACCCCTCATAATTGCGAGGCATCCAAGGGTCCGATCGTGGGTATAAAGACTAGCATTACTGGTAACGTACAACATAATTGCTATTAGTGACGACTGGCCTAACGCCTGCCTGTTGGCTTCTCAGGGACGACTTCTGGTCTTCTGGCGTCGACTGGAAACGAGGTCTTCCGAGTGACAATTGGCTATCGAGTGGAGGAAGGAGCCAGCGAATGGATTGACTGTCGGGTGACTTGAGCGCCATGGCGAATCCAGTCAGAATCTTTCTTGTGGTCCTTAAGCCTTCCAATGCAATGTCCTTAGGTAGGGTATATAGGTCAGGCATAGGACCCTACCCTAGGTACATATCCTCGTCATTAGCCCCCGAATAGATCATGGTTCGAGTGGTGAAGGGGGGTATCGATGCTAGTTCAAAACAGGGCACCATATCTTCCGACTGATTTTCGGGGCTTCAACGAAACTTGAGTCGACTGAACTCTTCGTCATTCGCCCGGATCGATTCTGTCCTGAAAGTGTCCGAGTGAATGTTCAATGCTAACTTAATTCCAAGTGATCTGAAGGGATCTTTGGATGTGACAGGTCGCGTTGTCAGGCCCGGATCTTGCGGGATACAAAAATTTGGAAAGCGCGCACGTACGCGATGATGACGCCATGATCGGGGCAAGTGGGAGCATGACACCTCGATTTGCATGCCGCTCATTTCGCCATGTACAGGGCGCCGTCTGCGATTAGGATATGCAGGGATCTCGCGGGCCCATACGTTAGTGAGACTCTCGACGGGATATAAATCCCGAAGCGCCGCGGTTCGCACAGTGCTTTTCCCCCAAATCTCCTCTCTTCCTCCGCCTCTCTCGTCTCCAGCGCCTCACTCTACTCTGCCTCAACGAGCTCCGCCGCCACGATGACGAAGGGAGCAACGGAGAAGCTGGAGCGCACCAAGAAGGGAGCCGTGAAGGGCAATGCCAAGAAGCCCTCGACCGCTCGTTTCACCGTGCTGATGGGTGGATCCAGGGGGATTTTCTCTCATCGACCGTCACCACCGGACGTCGAGAACCTTGTCGTCGACAGTATCACGGAGGATGGTGCTTGGAGGCTATCGGAGGGGGAGCGCAAGCCGGAGCCGCGTGAGGGGGAGCAGGTTCTCCTCCTCTCCCACGTCGAAAGAGGTTTCTCCATGCCTCCCCATCCATTCTTTAGAGGATTTTTGAACTTCTTCGGAGCTCATCTCCATCACTTTCCTCCAAATGTAATTTCCTACCTGTCTGTCTTTATCACTCTGTGCGAGTGTTTCTTGGGCTGCTCTCCCCACTGAGGACTGTTCAAGCACATTTTCACCGTCAGATCTCAGGCGGTAAAAAAGGCCCACCCTGAGGATGGAAAGACTCATGTAGTCCAGATGTGTGGGGGTTTAGGAATTCAGAAGAGAGCTCGTAGTTCTTTTCCGTCCATGACTTTCCCTGAATCGGTTAGAGGTTGACAGTCGACCTGGTTTTATTGCAAGGACGTAGCTTCTCCCAATATGTCGAATGTCCTTTCCCTCTTCACGTTAGATTGTCCAGCTGTTCCCAAATCTTTGAAGGTGTTGGAGGGGGAGAAAGTCCAGGTTAGGATCTTGGTGGATGCTGTAGGGGGCTTTATCCGTGGTGGAGTCACTGGTATGGATATCTTGGAGACATTCCTCAGTCGGCGGATCCAACCTCTGCAAGCAAGGGATCACACTATGTGGCACTACGCCGGTCCTGAGGACACGACCATGACACACCCGGAGGAGGTTTCACAAAAAACTGTCGAGCAGTGGCTTTGCAGTATCACCGGAGCTTGTGACAACCCCCTGGGTGCCAAGAGGATCCAACCCTACTCTGCTGCGAATCTGCCAAAGAATCTGGTAAATTTTGTCTTGTCGACTGTCATTCTATTCTGTTGAGTGATTGATTGATCTCTTGACTGACTTCACTGTTTGAATCATGCAGGAGTGGACGCACATGCACTCACCCGTACCCAACGGGAGCCATCCTGAAGATGGTGGGGAAAGCAAGGGTGGCAGCATGGACGTCGACTGTGTTTGTGACAGTGAAGAGGAATATGAGGACTTGGGTGAGAACGAGGAAGAAGTAGAGTCTCCACCATGCACCGAATGTCGCTCCAAATTACGTCAAGACACTGCCACTGCCGCGGACAAGGCCCCGGCTCCGAGTGAAAGGAACCCGAAGCGGGACTGACCCTCGACCGTCGAGTCGAGTGAGCGATCAGCGAAGCAGCCCAAGCTCAACACAGGAAAACCTCGCAAAGCTCTAGCCCGCATGAAGATGGCTGTGCCTGTAGTCTCAACGTAAGTGTTTGCTTTCATCTTTTGCTGTCGTTTGTGACTTCGAATTCTTGTTGACCGAGTAGAATTTTATTTACCAGTGCCACTATCTCAATGACGTCGCCTCCACGGGACGAAGAGGAGCAAATGGATGTGGATACTGTTGATGCGGCCACTTCCCAGAGAGGTAAATGAATCCTCACTTAGCTCTGTTTCTCGAATGAAATTTGTCGATTGCAAGAGTCAACATTGCCGATTGGTATTTGCAGAAATCATTCAACTGGAGGATGATGAAGAACAACCTCGGGGTACAGGGGGTGAAGGTGAGACCTTAGGCGCCCCGCGCGTACGTGCCCGAAGAACTCCATCGGCACAGACACTTCAGCGGTCGACTGCTAGAACTTCCCAGCGGATAAGAGACTCGACACGGGTCAGAACCGATCCTGCGGTACCGCTGTCGAGTGTTCCACCATCTATTTCAACCATCGTGACATCGACTCCAACCGGACCACCTTAGACTACCTCCATTGTCCTAGCCGCAACGTCGATCCCGCCGGTGACTGCCTTTCCTCTGCACCACGTTACGAAAGACCAGACCGGGGCCACAAAGTGTATTTCTGATTGAATTCCTGTCTTCTTTGATTGTACACCCACTAGGTGTTTTCTGTTTGTAGAATATTTGTAAATTCTCCACTCGAATAGATCAGGTCACAATCGAGTAGATTTCGGTCCAGTGGGGGCACGCTGAGTGCACCCACTGGGTGTAATCCCCGAGACCGTTGTCGAGTGCTTGCACTAGCAGTGGTCCTAGAGTTTGTCGACTGCTGAATATGCTTGCCACTCAACATTTGGAGTGGACTTCTTGCCCTAGCCACGCCACTCCGAAGCTTCAGTGTAGGTTTCATGGACATCATTTCCATCAACCATGATATGACGCTACTTCAAGGGTGTAGAGTGGGGTGGCGGGCCACTCGATAGATCGAGTGATAGATGGTCTAGTGAGGGCACGCTGAGTGCACCCACTGGGTGTCCGAGACCGCCGTCGAGTGCTTGCACTGGCGGGGGTCTGATAGAGACGATATTCATATGCATGTGCACGTTTATATTTTTATTTTCTGCCACTCGATAGATCGAGAGTTAGCAGATCCAGTGGGGGCACGCTGAGTGTATCCACTGGGTGTAGTCCTCGAGATCGCCGTCGAGTGCTTGCACTGGCGGGGGTCTGATAGAGATCGTCGTATGCTCAGACAGGGCAGACCTTGTCGAGTTGTTTAGGAACCAATGGGGGCACGCTGAGTGCACCCACTGGGTGTAGTCCCCGAGGCTACTGCTGATCGTTGACGATGAGAAGTAGTCTTAAGAACTTTGAACTTTTTTTTATGTCGTACGCGGAGTACGCTCACCGCTCGACATGTTGAGTGGACTTTTTTTGCTTTAGCCGTACCACTCCGCAGCTACCTTGTAGGTTTCCTGGACATCATTTCGTCAACCATGATATGACACTACTTCAAAGGTGCGAAGTGGGGTCGCAGATCACTCGACATATCGAGTGTTGACAGGTCCAGTGGGGGCATGCTGAGTTCACCCATTGGGTGTAGTCCCCGAGACCGCTGTCGAGTGCTTGCACTGGCGGGGGTCTGAAAGAGACCGTTTGGAACTCAGGGTTCTTTGCGGTACGTGGAGTACGCTTGCCACTCAACATGCCGGGTGGACTTTTTTCTTGAATTCTTCCTCTCCTGACCGCAGGTTTCATGGTTATCATTTCATCAACCATGATATGATGTTATTTCAGGGGAGTGGGGTGGGGCGGGGTCCGCCATGCAATCGACTGTTTTTGACCTTCTACACTCAGGAGTGGAGGTATTTCCTGTCTACTGAATTTTTTCTTTGTTGATTTCAGAGAGCTTGCAAACTTGGCACGCAGTACAAGGACCTCGAGGAGGAAAGGAACCAGCTGCGAGTGGACTTGGAGGTCTCCAACAACAGTTTGGAGCGAGTGCGGACTGAACTGAAAACTCTCAGAGGTAACTTCTATCGACCCAATGCATTCTTATCCTCACTTTCCATGCTTTAAACCGAGTGCTTTCGCTCGAACAGACGTACGCGATGAAAATCATCGACTCCAAGCGCGACTTAACAATGCTATTTCTTTAGATACCATGAACAAGGCGCTAGAGGACAAAGACAAGGCGCTTGTTGATGCCCAATGGGTGGCAAGGTAGAAGACTGAAGCTGCGGAGCAGAAACTAGCTACCGCCAAGAAGATGGAGGTGGAAAACTCCAAGCTGAAGCTGGAATGGGTGAAACTCTTCAACAAGACCGAGCAGCTGGCCAAGAGGAGAAATGGCTTGGAGAAGCACTTGGGGCAGTTCGCGAGAAAGATGTACATCATGCTCGAAGGTAACCATCATTGTTGACTGAACTTCATAAAATCCTTGACGACTGTATTTCATTAAACCTCCCCCCATTCCTTCTTCCCAACAGAATTCTACCAAGACTTTGAAAAAGAAACTGAAGAAATCGAGCCCAATATGGATCCCACCAAGTCACCTGTTGGTGATGGAGTGGCCATGAACAAGTTCCGAATCAACGTCAGACTCCAGGGCATTCAAGCATATATTATCTGACTGAAAGCTGTGATGGAGAAGATCGACAAAGAACTGTGGCCCGAAGACACCCTTCAACTTGACCTTACATCCATGATGGCACGCCTTAATGATCTTCCCAGTCGAGTGTAGGCTTGGAAGAAGTCAGTCGCCCGCAAAGGAGCCGACGTGGCGCTCTCCCTCGTAAGAGTCCATTGCAAGGAGGCAAGAGAGGACAAGTAGAAGAAGCTCCGAGTAATGAATACGAAGAAACTTCAATTTGAAGATTTCATGGAGACCTTCATTGATGCAACCATGAGGATCGCAGATGGGATCGACTTGGACACATTTGTCGAACCAGCAAGCCCGTCGGGTGTTTGAAAAACTTGATGCATGGGAAAACTTTATTTGCCTCGGTATGCCGAGTGGAAACGTATTGACCTAAAAACTTCATTCGGGCCTTAAGCCTGAGCACGTTTGCTTGTGTGCGAAACATTTATCCGCGATGAAACCTTTGAATTTATATGCATTTGTCTTTCAATCGTTTGTTTGACTGAATTTGTTCTTGACTTAGGCGAAAGCTGGTTCATAGCTAAGCCCCCAAGTGTGAGGATTGCTCAACACTCGGAGAAGTTTTGATCTTGAGAGAAAACTGGTTCGCATCTAAGTTTCCGAGTGAGTATATAGTAAACCACTCGGAATTCATTTTTGTATTTAGACGAAAGCTGGTTTGCAGCTAAGCCCCTAAGTGTGAGGATTGCTCAATACTCCAAGAAGTTTTGAACTTAAGCGACGACTGGTTCACAGCTAAGCCCCCGAGAGCAAGGACTGCTCAACACTCGGAGTAATTTTGAACTTAGGCAAAGACTGGCTCGCAGCTAAGCCGTCGAGTGAATGGACTGCTATCCACTCGGCAGGGTTTTTAACTTAGGCGAAAGCATGTTCGTAGCTAAGCTCCCGAGTGTGAGGATTGCTCAACACTCGAAGTGGTTTTGAACTTAGGTGAAGACTGGTTCGCAGCTAAGTTGTCGAGTGAATGGACTGCTATCCAGTCGGCAGGGTTTTTAACTTAGGCGAAAGAATGTTCGCGGCTAAGCCTCCAAGTGTGAGGATTGCTCAACACTCGGAGTGGTCCCAAGTGAGAAATTACTTGATCGGAATCGACAAAAAGACTGCGGAAGTCAAACTTGTATATATGACATGATGTGAAATACTTTTATTACATCAATACCACTTTGTTCCTAAGTATAGAAACGCCGGAGCAAATCTGCGTTCCAGGCTCGTGGCTCGTCAATCTGCTTCTTGAGGTTGTACATGTCATAAGCTCCGTTGTTCAACACCTTGGTGATGACAAAGGGACCCTCCCACGCAGGAGCGAGCTTGTGGGGTCACTGTTGATCCACTCGGAGCACCAAATCCCCCTCATGAAACGACCGTCTCTTAACATTTTTCGCATGGAAGTGTCGCAGATCTTGCTGATAAGTTGTGGTCCGGATCAGAGCCGTCTCTCGCTCTTCCTCCAGGAGGTCTACGCCATAGTGTGTTGCTTGTTCAGCTTCAGCTTCAGAGTAAAGTTCCACCCGGGGAGAGTTATGAAACAAATCATTCGGTAGGACAGCTTCGAATCCATAGACCAGGAAAAAAGGAGTCCGTCCAGTCGACTGATTAGGTGTTGTTCTCAGGCCCCATAAAACGGATGGCAACTCCGACACCCAGACCCCGACATCATGATCCAAGTCACACATGAGACGAGGCTTCAGACCTTGCAGGATGAGGCCGTTGGCTCACTCAACTTGACCATTGGTTTGGGGGTGTGCAACGGAAGCATAATTCACCCGAGTGCCCTGGGAGGTGCAGAAGTGTCTGAATTCTTCTGAGTCAAAGTTGGTGCCATTATCCATGATGATGCTGTGGGGAACCCCATACCGGAAGATTATTTCCCTCATGAATGTGACCGTCGTACGAGATTTCAATTTCTTTATCGGCTTGGCCTCAACCCACTTTGTAAATTTGTCGACTACAACGAGCAAATGAGTGAATCCGCCTTTTCCAGTCCGAAAGGGACCAACCATGTCTAGACCCCAGACAGCAAACGGCCAGGCAATGGGGATTGTCTTCAGAGCAGACACACGCTTGTGAGATAAGTTTGCATAGAACTGGCTCCCTTCACAATGATCGACAATGTCTTTGGCCATCTCATTGGCACGTGGCCAGAAGAAACCAGCTCGGTACGCTTTAGCGACGATTGTTCGTGAGGACGTATGATGGCTGCAAGTTCCTGAGTGGATTTCATCCAGGACCACTCGACCTTCTCAGGGGAAATGCATCGCCGCGTCATGCCGGTTGCGCTTTCTCTGAACAGCTGATCCCCGATCACAGTAAAAGCTTTTGACCTGCGCACGATCTATCGTGCTTCTGTCTCATCTTCAGGGAGTTCTTGTCTAAGGATATATGCAATATAGGGCATCGTCCAATTGGGAATGATGACCAGAACCTCCATGACTAAATCAATAACTGCAGGGACATCGACTTCAGTCGGATCGGTGGAGCTCATAGCTTGTGGGGGCTCTTGGGTGAAAGGATCTTCCTATACCGAAGGAGTGTGGAGGTGTTCTAAAAATACATTGCTCGGGACATGTCGTCGAGTGGATCCAATCTTTGCTAGCTCATCAGCCGCTTGATTCTTCACTCGGGGAACATGATGAAGTTCCAGACCTTCAAATTTCTTCTCGAGCTTTCTAACAACACTGCAGTATCCAGTCCTAGTGGTGTTTCAAACGTCCCACTCTTTCATCACTTGATTGACCACCAAATCTGAGTCACCATAAACCATCAGGCGCTTGATGTCGAGTGATATAGCCATGTGCAACCCATATAAAAGTGCTCCATATTTTGCTTCATTGTTGGAGGAATCGAAGTGGATCTACAAGACATAACTGATTTTGTCGCCTTTCGAAGAAACCAAGACAACGCCGCCACCGGACCCATTCAACATTTTAGAGCCATCAAAGAACATGGTCTAGTGTGCCGAGTGAACCTGGATTGGTTGTTGCTGTTCAATCCACTCGGCCATAAAATCTGCAAGTGCCTGAGACTTGATTGCTTCTTGGCTTCAAACTTAATGTCAAAGTATAGGAGCTCGATTGCCCACTTAGCCACTTGACTAGTTGCGTCCCGATTGTTGAGCATCTCGGATAACGGAGCATCACTAATGACTGAAATCGAGTGGTCCTGAAAATAGTGTGCCACCTTCTTTGCTGACAGGTAAATACCATAAACCAGCTTCTCGTAGTGTGGATATCTTTGCTTCGAGGGAGTCAAAACTTCAGAAACATAATATACTGGACATTGGACTTTGTAAGCCTTGCCCGCCTCTTCCAGCGCGACAGTTAGCACTGTACTGACGACCTGATTAGTGGTCGCAATGTACAGGAGCAAGGGCTCTTTGCTGCAAGGAGAAGCAAGCACCAGCTAGGTGGAGAGCAGGGCTTTGAGCTCGACAAACTCTGCTTCGGCCTCTGGAGTCCACTCGAATGTGTCAGACTTCTTCATCGGTTGGTACAAAGGCAATGGCTTCTCACCGAGACGAGAAATGAATCGACTCAATGCTGCCAAGCAACCTGTGAGCTTCTGAACATCGTGCACTTGTACGGGAGTGTTCATTAGGGTAATGGCACTGATTTTCTCAGGGTTGACGTCGATCCCTCGTTCAAAAACAAGAAAACCGAGTAACTTGCCGCTAGGGACGCCGAAAGTACACTTGGCCGAATTCAGCTTTATATCGTATCTCCTTAGATTGGCGAAAGTTTTGGCCAAGTGAGCCAGCAGGTCGGAACCTTTGTGGGACTTGACAACTATATCGTCCATGTACGCTTCGACATTCCGAGGGATTTGGTCGAGTAAACACTTTTGAATCATGTGCATGAAAGTAGCTTCGGCATTTTTCAAACCGAATGGCATGGTGATGTAGCAAAAACACCCGAATGGGGTGATGAAAGACGGGCCAAACAGATGGATCTGATGGTACCCGGAGTAAGCATCTAGAAACAATAAACGCTCACATCCCGTAGTCGAGTCAACAATCTGATCTGTGCGGGAAGCGGAAAATGATCTTTCGGGCAGGCCTGAATGATATGCTTGAAGTCAATACACATGCGTAGCGACTTGTCCTTCTTGGGAACCATGACAACATTCGAGAGCCACTCGGAGTGGTAAATCTCCCGAATGAACTTGGATTCCAAGAGAGGAGCCACCTCTTTGCTGATTACTTTACGCTTCTCTGCCGCCGATCGATGCAAATGCTCCTTAACTGGCTTGGCCTTCGGGTCAACTCTTAGTTGGTGCTTAGCCAGCTTCCTAGGAACCCCGACATGTCAGCAGGCTTCCATGCGAAGATGTCCTAGTTCTCATGGAGGAACTGGATGAGCTCGACTTCCTATTTGCTGTCGAGTGTTGACGATATATTGGTTGGCGCGGCAGTTGAATCTGTTGGGTGAATGTGTACTTTCTTCACTTCCCCTGCCGACTGAAATGCTGACTCGGAAGTAGGCTTCTTAGCGCGCAGCAAATCAGTAGGGTCAACATTCTTCTTGTATTCTTCTAGCTCCACCATAGCCATTTTGTGATCGGCGATTTTGGAGCCTTGCTGGAGGCACTCCTCAGCCTGCTGGCGATTGCTGGTGACCGTGATCACACCTTTGGGCCCTGACATCTTCAACTTGAGATACACGTAACATGGACATGCCATGAAACGAGCATATACGGGCAGACCCAAAATGGCATGATAAGCGCTCTAGAAATCCACGACTTCAAACGTCAACTTTTCCTTTCGAAAATTTCTATCTGTTCCGAATGTCACATCCAATGCGATCTGGTCGAGTGACTTGGCCTTCTTCCCTGGGATGACTCCGTGAAATTGCATGTTTCTCTCACTGAGTCGGGACATCGGAATGCCCATCCCTTTAAGGGTATCTGCGTAAAGGATGTTCAAGACGCTGCCACCATTCACGAGGACCTTATGGAGTCGAGTGCCTCCCACAACCGGATCAACTACCAAAGCCTGTCGACCGGGAGTGGCCACGTGAGCAGGATGATTTGACTGATCAAACGTGATGGCAGTCTGAGACCACTTGAGGTAGGTGGGGGTTGTAGGTACGGCCATTTTAACCTTCCTGTTGATGACCTTCAACCGACTCTTTCTTTCAACATCAGCAAAAATCATCAATGTAGCGGTGACATCAGGAAACTTTTCTTTGTCTTCATCATCCTTCTCAGGAGTTTTCTCACTCGACGGAGTCTCTTTGAACTGCTGAATGAGCAGTCGACACTGCCGAGTGGTATGTTTGGGTAATATCAAGTTGCCTTCTTCGTCTTTCCTCGTGTGGATTACGCATGGTAGATCCATCACATCAGTCCCTGACTGATTCTTTCCTTTCTTGGGGTTAAACTATCCCTTGGACTTGCCCTTTTTATTTCCTTGGGATGCCAGAGCGGCTGCCTCTGCTTGGACAGGGCCATCAGCCTTCCGCTTCTGCTTCCGACTAGAATTGCCGCTGGCATCATTGTCGACTGCTTTTCCTTTGCCACTGCGGAGGCAGTCTTCTTCTTCGCCATTAGCGTACCGAGTGGCTATTTCCATCATTTTGCTCAGCGAGATGTCACCCGTACGCCCAAACTTTAGACAAATCTCTCAGTATTTCACTCCAGCCTTGAAAGCACAAACAACCTGATGCTCGGAAACATTTTCCACAGTATGATGCAGAGTGGACTAGCGCTGAATGTAATCTCTCAAAGTTTCATTGGGCTTCTGAACACAATGTTGTAGATCAATCAGCCCGGCGGGATGCTTGCAAGTGCCCTCAAACATTCTGATGAACACTTGGGCGAGATCCTCCCAGCAGTGAATGCTAGAAGGGGCTAAACGATTCAGCCATGCACAAGCCAAGCCATACAACATCAAGGACAAATGCTTCATTGCAATGCTATCGTTACCACCGACAATTTTAACTACCACTCGGTAATCATCCAACCATGTCTCTGGCTTCGACTCGACAGAAAACTTGCCAATCCCAGCTGCCAACCTAAAGTTGGGGGGAATTTCTATGGAACGAATAGCCCTGCTAAAACACTCTAGACCAAAAATAACAGCAGTGCTTCCACTCGGAACATCCCTGTCATGCCCATCCCTGTGGGCCGTGCTTCTGTCGACCCGCCTCTGAGTGAGGGGGTCTCGAGCATCAAACCCTGTGTTTTGCTCATTACCGAATGAGCGCCTTTCGTCCTGGTGCCGGGGCACGAAAGGACCACCCCGTGGAGGAGTGGGCACTCAATGGTGGTCATCACGATGAAACTGATCTCTGTGCTAATCTTCACAAAAACCTCCGCCTCTTCGACGCAAGGGCGATCCAGGACTATGTGCCGGCTGATCAGTCTCTGCTCTTGGAGAATTACTGTGAATCCTATTGCTCGACTACGAGACAACATAATTTTGACGTTGTGTTGCATCCAACAATGCTCTAATCTGCATCAATCCTCTACTAGCCTTTGACCCTGACGGCTGAATGAAATCTGCTATCCTAGCTGCAGCTACAACGTTTAACATAGGAGTACGGTATACCTCAACATTGTTGTGCGATCTAGTCGGAAACAGCTATCACTGACGTAGACTGGAAACTGGTGGGCGCTAGCGAGCGCGCTCGTCGAGTTCTCTCTGGAGCTCTTCAAGCCATATGCGTGTGGCCTCCAAGGCCTGGGCCTCAGCGGTCGCACCAACGACGGGAGTATGAAGGACCTCCTCATCGCGGCGCGGCTATTCACTCAATGGTCCGCCAGCTTCCCACTTGCCATGACCGAAGCCTCGCGGCAGGCTTTGATGGGAACCAGCCATAAGGACCTCCGCTGTAGGATCACAACTCTTGCACTCGGAAGGAACGTCAAATTGATCGGAGTCCGACTCGAACACGCCGTGAAAGGACTCAGCGGGCGGCGTCTCCGCAATATGCGGAGATGAATTTTGACGGGCCGCTGCATGCCTGACCCAGCGCTGGAGTCGTGAGCGACCGGATCGCTGGCGACGACGAACAGTGGGGAAAGCCGATGAGTATGGAGTCGATAGCTGCCGCAGAAGCACGCCACAGGAACTCGCACGGAAGTGCGCAGACCCACGAACTAGGAGCGCCTCGACGTCAAGAGGCACTTCTTGGAGCCATGCCGAATCATCGGTGATGAAGGTGAGTGCTCCGAAATGGATCTCGTGGCCCAGAGCAAAAACACCATCGAAAGACATGACGAAGAGAGAAAAATGCAACCTCGCCGGAAGTCGCTTAGATGCATGCCCCACGGTGGGTGCCAATTATCGTGGGAACGAGCCTGACAGTAGAAGGTAGGGGTATGAAAGGAGAGGGCAGAGTCCTAGCTACGGCGAGGATGTACACACACATGTATGAGTTCAGGCCCCTCTCGTGGAGGTAACAACCCTACATCTCAGTGCTCTGGAGCTTTGTCATGTGGAGAATGTGTGTTACAAAGGTTGCGAACCCTTGTGCCAGAGGGGAGGAGCAGCTTATATAGAGTTTGCTGCCCCTCCTAATTGCGAGGCATTCAAGGGTCCGATCGTGGGTATAAAGACTAGCGTTACTGGTAACGTACACCATAATTTCTATTAATGACGACTGGCCTAACGCCTGCCTGTTGGCCTCTAAAGGACGGCTTCTGGTCTTCTGGCGTCGATTGGAAACGAGGTCTTCCCGAGTGACAAGTGGCTATCGAGTGGAGGAAGGAGCCACGGAATGGATTGACTATTGAGTAACTTGAGTGCCATGGTGAATCTAGTCGGAATCTTTCTTGTGGTCCTTAAGACTTCCAATGCAATGTCCTTAGGTAGGGTATATAGGTCAGGCCTATGACCCTACCCTAGGTACATATCCTCGTCACCATCCTTGTTTTTCTTGATTTCCATCGCAAGATGGTAGGCTGACTTACAGTAAAGACGCCTCGTTTAGTATGGTTCCATGCTGGGTAATCATCACGTCCACACCTCTAATTGGGACAGCTAGATGTCACGTACATCACTAGGACAAAAGTCCATCTGCGGTGTTGGCACATCCCACGAATGTCCATAATAATCAACCAAATCAACAACTTTAGAGATGCCCTGCCTATCCAATGCACCTAGCGACCTACGTGAGCCTGCCCTGGGGATCCATCCATCCGCCCACTGGCCCACACATCGATTGTACTACCGTCTCCTATCCGCCATATAAGTCCAGCCTGCAGCAACTCCCTCCCATGTAGTATACTTTTCCAGGTAAATGAAGCACTTTTGGGGGAGTTCGCCGTAAGGAATTATGTGTCCCGGTAGTATGTTGCCTTCAGCACTCGAGCACAAAGAGAGTTCAGATTGGTAAGAAGTTGCCACGCCTATTTAGCAAGTAATGCCTGGTTGAACGCTTCAAAGTCTGGAAACCCATACCTCCAGAGCTCTTGCTACGACACATCCTATGCCACCCTATCCAGTGAACTTTGCATTTATCGTGCCCTGCATGTTTTTTTGGCAAACTAGAAGCAGCTCATGGAAAACGTAGGGGTGGGTTGAAGAACAAATTTCACCAACACTTCCTTGTCCGCCTTCGAGAGCTCTTGTCCTCCTTTCCAACCACAAGTTTTTGCTGCAGACCTCTCCGTCACATATTTGGACACACCGTCCTTTGGACGACGAACCAGTGTTGGAAGACCAAGATAACGCTCTTCGAGAGCTTCATGAATCATGATCAATCCCAATAGCCTGTTTGAGCACAATCTTACTCGCCTCCTCCTCACACCTTTTGCCAAAGAAAATTGAGGACTTTTGGCAATTTACCTTCTGCCCCGATGCCACCTCATACATATTTAAGATGTTATCACTAGTAGAAAACATGCCATTAGTTCCGGTTGGGAAGGGCCTTTAGTCATGGTTCCCCAACCGGGACTAAAGTATAGAGACTAAATGGTCTAAGGCTTTAGTCCCAGTTGGCTGTGAACCGGGACTAAACCCTGGCCACATGGGCGGCAGAGCGCCCCAGGGCATGGGCACCTTTGGTCTCAGTTGGTAACACTTACTGGGACTAAAGGTTAAGGCTTCATTGTTTACTTTTTCTTTGATTTTGTGTTTTCCATTTAATTTTTCCCCTAATTCAACATGATCACTTGCATCCATCCACTTTAATCAAATATATGTCATATAACTCATCATCATCTTACTCATCTAACAACTCATCATCATCATCTTAATCATACCAAGTTAAAATCTCATAAAACAAAAAAAGATCATAATACTAATCATCCTAATCGATCATGCAAGTTAATATAAACCAGAAAAACTTCTCTTTCATAAGACCTAGTCCTCCCTCCTAGGTAAAATGACATAAAACAGAATAACACCTATGTCTCCATGATGAGGCAAAGAGATTCAACGGTCTCCAACCTGTGGCTTGTGATCCTTCTTTATTTGTCCCCATGCTTCAATTTGGAGCCGTCTTGGTGGTTTGCGCTCAGTCGAGTATGCAAAAGAGAACTCGGGCTGGAAGAGGCTTTTAATTGTCATATTACCTTTAGGTTGCATCAACGGAGGCACAACTTCATTTGGCAGTTTCTGTTGAAGAACACAATAGTAGCCTAGTTAGAAATGTAATCAATACCATTTACGCAACAGTACTAGTGTACTTAATTAGCAACTCTTACCAAGATATTTCAGCGAATGTCATCCACCCTCAACATATGCACTAGTGTCCTGTACAATGTATAATTTGGGTCAGTTCCCAAATTATGCATGAAGATCTCCCTACCAACTAGGACACCAATGACAAAGTTGTGATCCACTAAGATCATCTTTCTCCTTCCAAGTTAGATGTGATCCATAAGTGTAGTGTGTCGTGTCGATTATGTTCTGTGTTTCACTCGAAGAAACGAAATAAGTTGTAAATTAGAAATTAACAAATTTAGTATGGATGTACACCAATTATTTTTAAATATAGAATGCAAATTACTTGACAAATATGCATGGTTGACAAAATCACATGGAGGTAAAATGGGAAGCATATCAACATCCAGCCAAATGTCGATGTTACCTTCAATGTGATCTTCAAGACGAAGATCGAAGGTTATTTACATATCCTCCTGAAATACATATGCCTTGCAAAGAGGTTCCTAATTTGAGCACCCTAATTCTATGTTATTTAGTGCATTCATTACTTTCACCACAAATGTGTGACCATGTTTAGTCCTCAGGTTGGCTGTCCTCGCCTCGAAACTCTCGTGTTCTTCGAAACCGAGCCTCTCCAAGAAATACCGACTTGCATGATAGGGGATGAACTAGTCGAATTGTATAAAACATAAATTATGCATTGAAGGAAAGAAACAGAATCCATGCTTAATTACGAAAAAACAGTTGTCATCATTGCGTACTGTAGAAATACCAAAGTCCTTGTAAAGCTTCATGGTGAAGAACCTGTCGTCTCGTAGCCCAGGCTAGTCGCAAAGACCCTTATATTCACCGCAAAATTCACACGCTTGGATCCTATCATCGTCTGATGACGATGACATTAATTCAAGAATTACGGCATGCTTGGATCCTAATGTGTGTGTGACTTTCGGTCCGTCAAGGCTTTCCTTAAATAACCCCCATATCTCATGGTGTGTTGGTGCGTACTCTTTCACACTGATATGGTGGTGTATATATGTTGGTGGACACTCTCTCACAATAACAGTTCGACTGTCGGTGATGGACGCCCCCTCTTCTCTTCTTGCGCATTATACCGTCGAATATATCGCAAGGAAAAGAAGAAGAGGAGGCGCCCCCCACGACAACATTCGGGATTCATCCATCAAGAACAGACATGAAAGTCACACAAGGAGCACCGACGAACTGGAAGTCACACACGCATTATACCGATAAAATATCACTAATACATTTATAATGAACTCAAATATAATATCACTAATACATCATATCGAATAATCCAGTTAATGCATCATCAAATATTAACTAATACATCTCGAATATTATCATATAAGATCACTAATACAGATCGAATACTATCCAATAATCTAAGTCACTAGCGGTTTCTGAGTCGCGGGTGCTGGACACCCAAAGATAAGGAATGATCACGAGATCATTACTCAGGTGAGATCCCTAAAGAATGTGTCAGGTATTGTTGAACGTGGCATCCAAGGCCACCACGTAGCGACGAACGTGCTCGTCCTCCTCCCTGACACGGCGATGTACCCCCTTCGCGGGGGCCGCTCCCTCTGCACCAAAAGTGGCCCATGTGGCCGCCACAAAAGAAGCTCCGAGTCGACGTCAAGACCAGGATTCCTCACTGATGACCCACAAGGGTAGGGGATCTATCATAGTCCTTTTGATAAGTAAGAGTGTCGAACCCAATGAGGAGCAGAAGAAAATGACAAGTAGTTTCTAGTAAGGTATTCTCTGCAAGCACTGAAATTATCGGTGACAGATAGTTTTGTGATAAGATAATTCGTAACGAGTAACAATTAACAAGTGTAGCAAAGGTACATCAAGGTAGCCCAATCCTTTTTATAGCAAAAGACAGGCATGGACAAACTCTTATATAAAGCAAAGCGCTCCCGAGGACACATGGGCATTTCTGTCAAGCTAGTTTTCATCATGCTCATTTGATTCCCGTTTGTTACTTTGATAATTTGATATATGGGTGGACCGGTGCTTGGGTGCTACCCTTACTTGGACAAACCTCCCACTTATGATTAACCCCTATCGCAAGCATCCGCAACTACGAAAGAAGAATTAAGGTAAACCTAACCATAGCATGAAACATATGGATCCAAATCAGCCCCTTACAAAGCAACGCATAAACTAGGTTTTAAGCTTCTGTCACTCTAGCAACACATCATCTACTTATTACTTCCATAGGACCAAATAATGGTGAAGTGTTATGTAGTCGAAGTTCACATAACACCACTAGAGGAGAGACAACATACATATCATCAAAATATCGAACGAATACCAAATTCAAATGATTACTTATAACAAGACTTATCCCATGTCCTCAGGAACAAACGTAACTACTCACAAAACATGTTCATGTTCAAGATCAAAGGGGTATTAATTATGATAAAGGATCTCAACATATGATCTTCCACCAAGTAAACCAACTAGCATCAACTACAAGGAGTAATCAACAGTACTAGCAACCCACAGGTACCAATCTGAGGTGTTGAGACAAAGATCGAATACAAGAGATGAACTAGGATTTGGAGAGGAGATGGTGTTGATGAAGATGTTGATGGAGATTGACCCCCTCTCGATGATAGGATCGTTGGTGATGACGATGACTTCGATTTCCCCCTCCGGGAGGGAAGTTTCCCCGGCAGGACCGCCCTGCCGGAGCTCTAGATTGGTTCTGCCCAAGTTTCGCCTCGAGATAGCGGCGCTTCATCTCAAAAGCTCTCTTTGGATTTTTTCCAGGTCAAAACGCTTCATATAGGAGAAGATGGGCGTCGGAGGAGCCACATGGGCCCCACAAGCCTGCTAGGTGCGACCAGGGGGGTGGCCACGCCTAGAAGGCTTGTGGCCTACTGGTGGCCCCCCTCTGGCTGATTCTTGCGCCAATATTTTTTATTAATTCCAAAAATATTCTCTGTACATTTTCAGGACTTTTTGAGTTGTGCAGAATAGGTATCTCAGATTTGCTCCTTTTCTAGTCCAGAATTCTAGCTGCCGACATTCTCCCTCTTCATGTAAACCTTGTAAAATAAGGGAGAAAATGCATAAGTATTGTACCATAATGTGTAATAACAACCCATAATACAATAAATATCAATATAAAAGCATGATTCAAAATGGACGTATCAAATCCCCCAAGCTTAGACTTCGCTTGCCCTCAAGCGAAAGCCAAGATTGATGAATAGAGGTGTCGATAAAATAAAATACGAACATGGAGGCATCATTATCAACTTTAGAACAACAATACTCATTGTATGAGATTCTTTATACTAGATTAACAATTCATTCACAAGATAAAGTCTAAACCAAGAAATCCATTGACAACTAACAAACTATGATCTCAGTCATTGAAGCAATTGACAATTTATCATAACATCGGAAAAAGTCAATATAAGAGCTCGTAAAGCAAATCCACATACTCAATCATCTTTTAGTCTTTCACAATTGCTAGCACTCACGAGGTACCCATGAGGTCAAAGCTTCAATCGAACACAGAGAAAGATAGGGGCTTATAATTTTGCCTCCCAACTATTCAACTCAAGGGTGATGTCAACAATAATAACTCATGATCACCCACATCCGAGTGGATATATAAGTCTAGATCATTCCCCAACACATAATGCTTGCCAAGAGAGACGGAATATAGGAAGTGGTGAAGACCATCATGACTCTTGCATAAAGGAAAATACAAGAAAGTAAAAGTAAAGTAACAGATAGGCCCTTCGTAAAGGGAAGCAAAGGTTGTCATGCGCTTTTTATTTTTGGATGCACAAACTCTTAGTGCAGAGGAACGCCGCGTTGTATTGCCCTTTGTGATAGCAACCTTTATTATGCAGTCTGTCGCTTTTATTTCTTCACTATCCCAAGTTCGTACAACGCTTATTTCCCTTACAATAAAAGATCACACATAATTAGGAGCAATTTTTATTGCCTATTTGCACCGATGACAACTTACTTGAAGGATTTTATTCAATCCATAGGTAGGTATGGTGGACTCTCATGACAAAACTGGGTTGAGGTGTTTGGATGCACAAGTAGTATCTCTACTTGGTGCGGAAGTTTGGCTAATATGAGGTGGAAGCAAGCATGACATGTTGGGGGATCTAAAACCATATAACTTCTATACGGGTCAAGCAAACATAACCTATTATGTTGTCTTCCTTGTCCAACATCAACTTCTTGGCATGTAATTTTAATGAGTGGTCACAATCATAAAAGATGTCCAAGATAATATATTTATATGTGAATCTTTCTTTCTTTATCACTTCCTTTCAATTGCACCAATGACCAATTACTATGTTTGTTAACTCCCAAAAAATTTCAATCACCCTACTTTTTATATGTGAAGTCATTACTCCCCAAAAGATCACCATGTATTCTATATGATTTTGTTCTATTATACTTTATTGCTTTCAAGAGCATAGTAATCTAGCAGAGCCCTCTCATCAAAACTACTTTTTATTATATAACTCTCGGACTTGCTTACATAAGGGGAGAAAAAGCAAAAGCTAAAAGGGGTAGATCATAGTAAAAACTTTTATTCTACTAGATCAAAGCAAAAACTAAAAGGATCGAACTAGGGAAGATAAAAACTAAAAGGAAAAAGGAAAAAGGTGTGATGTGATACCGGGGCACCTCCCCCAAGCTTAGCACAAGCCAAGGGGAGTGCCCATATCCATGTGCTCAGGTGTCCTTCTTTGGGGGTTATGGTGCGATATTCTTGGCGATGATACCCTTTAGAATGCGATTCTCCTCCTCAAGCTTATTGTTTTGCCTCCTGAGATCCATTACTTCCTTGTGCAGTTTTCCATTGACGGACATAGATCCCTTCACCCAGGGATGTCTCATTGTTGTGGGTGAAAAGAAAACACTCTTTTTCAAGTTTTCATAAGTAAGTAATTTAGCATTGGGAGGGATGACCGAATTCAGGATTGCTGCGCTCAGAAGTTCCTCCAACATGGCCCCAGGTTGTGGCTGGGAGTTAACTTCTTGGTCTTCCTCCATGTCGTCCACTCTTTTTAATCCAGCCTCCATATTCTCCTTCGTGGTTCGCCCAAAGTGGTTAGCTTCAATGTATGCCTCGGGCTCCTGTGCCGGGTGAGAAACACTACTCTCCTCGGTCGACTCTTGGGACGACATCTTGCTCTAAATCTGTTGCAGAAACAACTCAAAACGAAAACAAGAGGTATTGTCATGATACGAATGTCGAAACCTTCAGAAGATTATATAATGATTTTTTGCCGACCCGAAGGGATGTTCCACAAGAAAACAGAGTCCGGGGGGCATATGGGGTGGTGACAAGCCCCTAGGCGCGACCAGGGGGTGGCCGCACCTATCAGGCTTGTCGCCTCCCCGTGTGTCATTCGGACTGCTTTTTATTTTCCTAATTTTTTAAGTATTCCAAAACAGAACAAAATTGCTACTGGAAAACTTTTGGAGTTGGTTTACTTACCGTACCACGTACCTATTCCTTTTTAGAGTCTGAAACGTTCTGGTAAGTCTACCTAATATGCTCTTCAGGAGTTATGGTGTTGATAACACTGTGTTTAACATTAATGGGAGTACTTGAAATATAGTGTTTGATTCTTTGCCCGTTTACCACCTTTGGATTTGTGCCTTCGGCGTTGTTGATCTTGATGGCACCGGAGCGATATACCTCCTCCATGATGTAAGGCCCTTCCCGTTTGGAGAGGAGTTTACCTGCAAAAAATCTTAACCGAGAATTTTATAGCAAGACATGATCGCCTACATGAAATTCACGCTTTTGTATCCTTTTATCATGCCATCTCTTAACTTTTCCTTTAAACAACTTGTCATTCTTATAGTCCTGGGTTCTCCATTCATCAAGTGAGCTAATGTCAAATAACCTCTTCTGACCAGCAAGTTTGAAATCATAGTTGAGCTCTTTGATTGTCCAATAAGCTTTATGCTCTAGCTCTAGAGGTAAGTGACATGCTTTACCATAAACCACTTTATACGGAGACATACCCATAGGATTCGTGTAAGCAGTTCTATAAGCCCATAATTCATCGTCAAGTTTCTTAGACTAATTCATCCTAGATCTATTAACTCTCTTATGCAACATCAATTTAATTTCTCTATTTCTTAATTCTACTTGACCACTAAACCGAGGATGATAAGGACATGCAATTATATGATTAACATCATATTTAGAAAGCAATTTACGAAAAGCACCATGAATAAAATGTGAACCACCACTAGTCATTAAATATCTGGGGACTCCAAATCTAGGGAAAATAACTTCTTTAACCATCTTAATAGAGGTGTTATGATCAGCACTACTAGTTGGAATAGCTTCTACCCACTTAGTAACATAATCAACAACAACTAATATATGAGTATACCCGTTGGACGTTGGATAAGGTCCCATATAATCAAAACCCCAAACATCAAATGGTTCAATAATAAGAGAGTAATTCATAGGCATTTCCTAACATATACTAATGTTGTAAATTCTTTGATATCCATCACATGACAAGACAAACCTACAAGAATCCTTGAAGAGAGTAGGCCAATAAAAACCATACTGTAATACCTTATGTGCAGTTCTATCTCCAGCATGGTGTCCTCCGTAGGCCTCGGAATGACACTTCTGTAGGATCTGTTCTTGTTCATGCTCAGGTACACAATGTCTAATAACACCATCTACTCCTTCTTTATAAAGGTGTGGGTCATCCCAGAAGTAATGTCTTAAATCATAGAAAACCTTTTTCTTTTGTTGGTATGTGAAACTAGGCGGTATAAATTTAGCAACAATGTAATTAGCATAATCAGCATACCAAGGAGCATTATGAGAGGGATTTATGACAGCTAATTGTTCATCAGGAAAGCTATCATCAATAGGTAGTGGGTCATCAAGAACATTCTCTAACCTAGACAAGTTATCTGCTACGGGGTTATCACCACCCTTTCTACCAACAATATGCAAATAAAATTCTTGTAGCAAAAGAACCCATCTGATAACTCTAGGTTTAGCATCTTTCTTTTCCATGAGATATTTGATAGAAGCATGATCAGTGTGAACAGTTACTTTAGAATCAACAATATAGGGTCTAAACTTATCACAAGTGAACACAACTGCTAAAAATTCCTTTTCAGTGGTAGCATAGTTTCTTTGAGCACTGTCTAGAGTTTTTCTAGCATAATGAATATCATTTAATTTCTTATCAATTCTTTGTCCTACAACGGCACCTATGACATAGTCACTAGCAGCACACATAATTTCAAAGGGTAAGTTCCAATCAGGTGGTTGAACAACAGGTGCAGAAATCAAAGCATTCTTGAGAATTTCAAAAGCTTCCACACAATCATCATAAAAAATGAATGGAACATATTTTTGCAAAAGATTAGTGAGAGGCCTAGAAATCTTAGAGAAATCTTTAATAAATCTCCTATAGAAACCAGCATTACCAAGGAAACTTCTTATACCTCTGATATCCGTAGGACATGGCATTTCTTCAATAGCATCAACTTTAGCCTTGTCAACTTCAATACCTCTTTCGGAAATTTTATGTCCCAGGAAAATGCCTTCATTCACCATAAAGTGGCACTTCTCCCAATTCAAGACAAGATTAGTTTCTTCACATCTCTGCCAAACTCGATCAGGTTTGCTCAAACAATCATCAAAAGAAGTACCGTAAATGGAGAAATCATCCATGAAAACCTCAACAATCCTTTCACAAAAATCATAGAATATAGCAGTCATGCATCTCTGAAAGGTAGCAGGTGCATTGCATAAACCAAAAGGCATATGTCTATAAGCAAAGGTACCAAAAGGGCAGGTAAAGGTGGTCTTCTCTTGGTCCTCTTTTGACACAAGTATCTGAGAGAAACTAGAATAACCATCTAGAAAGCAGAAATGTGTGTGTTTGGATAATATTTCTAGCATTTGATCAATGAATGGTAGAGGGTAATGATCTTTTATAGTAGCTTTATTCAATTTTCTAAAATCAATTACCATTCTATACCCTGTAACAATTCTCTGCGGGATCAATTCATTTTTATCATTAGGTACTACGGTAATACCTCCTTTCTTAGGGACACAATGAACGGGACTAACCCATCTACTATCAGCAATAGGGTAAATGATACCTGCCCCCAGAAGCTTTAATATTTCATTTCTTACCACTTCCTTCATTTTAGGATTCAACCGTCGTTGGTGATCAACAACTGGTTTAGCACCAGGCTCCATTTAAATTTTATGCTGACATAGAGTGGGACTAATACCCTTAAGATCATCAAGCGTATATCCACTAGCAGCATGGTGCTTCTTCAGAGTTTTCAATAATCTCTATTCTTCATGCTCTGAAAGGTTAGCACTAATAATAACAGGATATATATTTTTTTCATCAAGATAAGCATATTTCAAAGTATCTCGTAATTGTTTAAGCTCAAACACGGGATCAGCCTTGGGTGGAGGAGGATCCCCAAGTTTTTCAACAGGCAAATTGTGTTCCAGGATAGGATGCTGATCAAAGAAAATTCTATCTATTTCATTCCTTTCATTCATATGCATATCATTTTCATGGTCTAGCAAATATTGCTCTAAAGGATTAGTAGGAGGCACCGCAATAGAGGCAAGACCAATAATTTCATCCTTACTAGGCAATCCCTTATCATGGGGTTGTCTATGAAATTTAGAGAACTTAAACTCATGAGACGTATCCCCAAAACTTATGGTAATCGTTTCCTTCTCACAATCTATCCTGGCATTAACGGTATTCAAGAAGGGTCTACAAAATATAATGAGACAAAAATTATCTTGTGGGGAACCAAGAACAAGAAAATTAGTAGGATATTTTATTGTCCCACACAAGACTTCAACATCTCTAATAATCCCAACTTGTGATATAGTGTCTCTATTAGCAAGCTTAGTTGTAACATCAATTTCCTCCAACTCAGCTAGTGCAATATCATTCATAATATCTTTATATAAGGAAAAGGGAACTGCACTCACACTAGCACCCATATCACATAAGCCATGATAACAATGATCTCCTATTTTAACAGAAACAACAAGCGTGCCAGCAATGGGTCTATGTTTATCTTTAGCATCAGGTTTAGCAATTCTAGCACCTTCATCACAAAATCGAATAACATGCCCATCAATATTATCAACCAAGAGATCCTTAACATAACAATACTAGGCTCAACTTTAATTTTCTCACGGGGTGTAGGTGTTCTAGCACAGCTCTTACGAACCACATTTGAAGCTTTAGCATGATCCTTTATTCTAAGAGGGAAAGGTAGTTTCTCAATATAAGCAGTGGGAATAACAGGATCCACATTATAAGTAATAGTTTTCTCTTCAACTTTAATAGATTCAACTACTTTCACTTCAATGGGAGGATGATATTTAAACCACTTCTCCTTGGGGAGATCAACATGAGCAGCAAAAGATTCACAAAAAGAAGCTACTATCTCAGAGTCAAGTCCATATTTAGTGCTAAATTCATGAAAAGCGTCAGTGTCCACGAAAGATTTAACACAATCAAACTTAAGGTTCATACCTGACTCCTTACCTTCGTCGAGTTCCCAACTTCAGAGTTGCCTTTAATTCTTTCCAATAAATCCGATTTGAAATCAATATCCTTCTTCATATAGGAACCAACACAATAAGTATCGAGCATGGATTGATCATTACGAGAAAGCCGAGCATAAAAATTCTGAATAATAATTTCTCTCGAGAGCTCATGATTGGGGCATGAATATAACATTGACTTAAGCCTCCCCAAGCTTGAGCGATTCTTCCTCCTTCACGAGTCCACAAATTATAAATATAATTCTGATCATGATGAACTAGATGCACAGGGTAGAACTTCTGATGAAATTCCATCTTCAATCGGTTGTAGCTCCATAATCCAATATCATCACATAGCCTATACCATGTCAATGCCTTTTCCTTCAAAGATAAAGTAAAAACCTTCTTCTTCACATGATCCTCGGGCAGACCTGCAAGTTTAAATAATCCACAAAACTTCATCCACAAAGATTAGATGTAAATCAGCATGTAGTGTTCCATCTCCTGCATAAGGATTAGCCAGCAGTTTCTCTATCATACCTGAAGGAGTTTCATAATAAATATTTTCAGTAGGTTCAATAGGTTGAGGGACAACTCTTTGTGTTTCCAGTCAAGTTGAAGATACCCCGAACAAGCCCCTCAAAGGATTACTTTCCATAGTGACAAGTGACAGCACATTTCAGCACACTATAAAATTTCCTTACCAAATTCCACTTGCCAAAGGCGCTTCACTCCCCGGCAACGGCACCAGAAAAGAGTCTTGATGAACCACAAGTATAGGGGATCTATTGTAATCCGTTTGATAACTAAGAATTTCAAACCCAACGAGGACCAGAAGGAAATGACATGCAGTTTCTAGTAAGGTATTCTCTGCAAGCGCTGAAATTATCATGACAGATAGTTTTGTGATAAGATAATTCGTAATGAGTAACAAGTAACAAGTGTAGCAAAGATGCAGCAAGGTAGCCCAATCCTTTTTATAGCAAAGGACAGGCCTGGACAAACTCTTGTATAAAGCAAGGTGCTCCCTAGGACAGATGGGAATTTCTGTCAAGCTACTTTTCATCATGCTCATTTGATTCACGTTCGTTACTTTGATAATTTGATATGTGGGTGGACCGATGCTTGGGTGATGCCCTTACTTGGACAAACCTCCCACTTGTGATTAACCCCTATCGCAAGCATCCACAACTACGAAAGAAGAATTAAGGTAAACCTAACCATAGCATGAAACATATGGATCCAAATCAGCCCCTTACGAAGCAACTCACAAACTAGCGTTTAAGCTTCTGTCACTCTAGTAACCCATCATCTACTTATTACTTCCCAATTCCTTACCCTAGGTCCAAATAATGGTGAAGTGTTATGTAGTCGACATTCACATAACACCAGTAGAGGAGAGACAACATACATCTCATCAAACTATCGAACGAATACCAAATTCACATGATTACTTATAACAAGACTTATCCCATGTCCTCAGGAACAAACATAACTACTCCCAAAACATGTTCATGTTAAAGATCAGAGGGGTATTAATTATCATAAAGGATCTGAATATATGATCTTCCACCAAGTAAACCAACTAGCATCAACTACAAGGAGTAATCAACAGTATTAGCAACCCACAGGTACCAATCTGAGGTGTTGAGACAAAGATCGGATACAAGAGATGAACTAGAGTTTGGAGAGGAGATGGTGCTGATGAAGATGTTCATGGAGATTGATCCCCTCTCGATGAGAGGATCATTGGTGATGACGATGGCTTCGATTTCCCCCTTCGAGAGGGAAGTTTCCCCAGTAGGACCACCCTACCGGAGCTCTAGATTGGTTCTGCCCAAGTTCCGCCTCGAGACAACGACGCTTCATCCCGAAAGCTCTCTTCTGATTTTTCCAGGTCAAAATGCTTCATATAGGAGAAGATGGGTATCGGAGGAACCACAGGGGCCCCACAAGCCTGCTAGGCATGACCAGGGTGGTGGTCGCGCCTAGCAGGCTTGGGGATGCTAATACGTCTCCAACGTATCTATACTTTTTTATTGTTCCATGCTATTATATTATCTGTTTTGGATGTTTTATATGCATTAATATGCTCTTTTATATTATTTTTGGGACTAACCTATTAATCTAGAGCCTAGTGATTGTTTCTGTTTTTTCCTTGTTTTTGAGAATTGCAGATAAGGAATATTAAACGGAGTCCAAACGGAATAAAATCTTTGGAATAATTTTGCTTGGACCAGAAGCAAACTAGGAGACCTGGAGATGAAGTCGGGAGAGCCACCGTAGGGCCACAAGCCCTAGGGGCGCGCCCAGGGGGGTAGGGCACGCCCCCAGGTTTGTGGGCCCACGACAGCTCTCCTAACCCTATTTCTCGGCCTGTACGTTCCCAAATATTCCTTGTATACCAGAATGATCCACGAAAACACTTTTCCATTGCCAGAAGCCTCAGTTCCCGAGAGATCCAATCTTGGAGAATTTTCCAGTAATCTGCTGGATGGGGATTCGATTGCGGAGGGCATCTACATCAACTCCATTGCCCCTTCGATGATGCACGAGTAGTTCACTACAGACCTTCGTGTCCATAGCTAGTAGCTAGATGGCTTCTTCTCTCTCTTTGCTCTTCAATACCATGTTCTTCATGATCTTCATGGAGATCTATCCGGTGTAACACTCTTTTGCGGTGTGTTTGTCGAGATCCGATGAATTGTGGGTTTATGTTCAGATTATCTATGAATATTATTTGAGTCTTTTCTGAATTATTATTTGCATGATTTCATATCTTTGCAAGTCGCTTTGAGTTATTGGTTTGGTTTGGCCAACTAGATTGGTAATTCTTACAATAGGAGAAGTGCTTAGTTTTGGGTTCAATCTTGCGGTGTCCTCACCCAGTGACAAAGTAGGGGTAGTGAGGCATGTATTGTATTGTTGCCATCAAGGATAAAAAGATGGGGTATTCATCATATTGCTTGAGTTTTTTCCCTCAACATCAGGTCATCTGACCAAATGCGTTACTCTGTTCTTCAGGAACTTAATACTCTAGATGCAGGCAGGAGTCGGTCGATGTGTGGAGTAATAGTAGTAGATGCAGAATCGTTTTTGTCTACTTGACATTGACGTGATGCCTATATGCATAATAATTGCCTTGGATATCTTCATAATTATTCGCTTTTCTATGAATTGCTCGACAGTAATTTGTTCACCCACCGTAATACTTGCCATCATGAGAGAAGCCTCTAGTGAAACCTATGCCCCCCGGGTCTACTTTCCATCTTATACTTTCAGATCTATAAACCAAAAATACCAAAAATACTTTGTTGCAATTCATTTACCTTTTACTTTCCGTTCTCGTTTAAATCTATCTCTATCAGATCTAATGCTTTCATGTAACCGTGAAGGGATTGACAATCCCTTTATAGCGTTGGGTGCAAGAGTTTGATTCTTTGTGTAGGCACATCTATTGGGGACTTGCTTGCATCTCCTACTGGATTGATACCTTGGTTCTCAACAACTGAGGGAAATACTTATCTACTTTGCTGCATCAATCGTTCCTCTTCACCGAAACCAACGCATGCTCGAGAAGTAGCAAGAAGGATTTCTGGCGCCGTTGCCGGGGAGATACATAGCAAGTCAGGATCAAGCCTACCAAGTACCCATCACAAACTCATCTCTTGCATTTACATTATTTGCCATTTGCCTCTCATTTTCCTCTCCTCCACTTCTAAAACAATTTTCAGAAAATACCAAAAAGATTTTCCTTTTTATTCGCCACTTTTTCGTTCGTTTTTTCGTTTGCTTTTTGCTTGCTTGTGTGTTAGAATGCTCAAACTCATGGCTAGCCTTGCTACTATCGCTATTACTCCCGAGAATGAAGTTCTTAATTTTAAGCAAAGGGAGGGAGAAAACTTAAAGGATGCTTGGTATAGAATTTGCAAGGCTCAAAATAGATCTATTCATAAGCAATGTACTACTGTTCTCCTTCGCAACTTTTATGTGGGTGTGTCCCCTTAGAATAGATATGTTTTGGATACCATTACGGGAGGGAATTTCTTGGGAAGCACTACCTTTGATTATTAATGCTATGATAAATTTGGTAGGTTCACCCCCTCTCATGGTTAATGAAACACCCTTAACTTTGGAACATTAGTGCAGAATAGGTATCTCAGATTTGCTCCTTTTCTAGTCCAGAATTCCAGCTGTCGGCATTCTCCCTCTTCATGTAAACCTTGTAAAATAAGAGATAAAAGGTATAAGTATTGTACCATAGCATGTAATAACAGCCCATAATGCAATAAATATCAATATAAAAGCATCATGAAAAATGGACGTATCACTCACCAAGCTCCGAGCCCGGGAAGGTAGCACCTCCGAGTGCCAGCCCGGCGGAGCCCATTCCCGTACATTGCGCCTCTCAAGGATGTAGATGCCTACTCGACGCCGACGAGGATGCGGGCCAGGCATCATCGACGTTGAGACAAATTCCTATGATAACATTTTCTTATCGTTTAATCACTATTTTTTTCAAAACCCATGAATTTTTCTCTAAACTAACTAATATTTTCCACTACCCAAGAACTTTTCCTAATATTTCCTAACCCCCCTAATATTTCCTAATATTTCAAAACCCAAGGTTTTTTTCCACTAAACTAACCTTTTCCACTAAACTAACTTTTTGACTCGACGGCTACGCTATGCAATCGATTCGACGGTTAGGAAAGATGCTTTATATGCAATATGTCAATTAGCAAATCAGCAACATCTAAACATTTAAAACATACATATTATTCTAGTATTATCATTTTTTCTAACATACACATACACACATCAATATATCTAACATACAAATACTATACACATACACGTACTAACTTTATCTAACATACACATACTAACTTTATCTAACATGTCAATTAGCAAATCAGCAACATACAAATATAGAATGCAAATTTTATACACATACACACATATATATACATGCATACAAATACAAATACACATACACATACACATACACATATATACACATCAATTTGGAGGGCGGAGGACGGAACGGTCTTACTGCGTGGAGGAGGAGAGCGATGCCGGCGGAGCTGACGACGACGGCATGGAGGAGGAGAGCGCGCGGAAGCGGAGTCAGCGGAGCTGACAGCGACGACATGGAGGAGCAGCGCCGGCGGAGCAGCGTGACGGTGTGGAGAAAGAGAGTGGCGGCAGCGTGTGGACGAGCGGCGGCGACGTGACGGCGTGGAGGAAAAGTTCTCTAGCAGTGGCATCGAGCGGGTGGAAGATGGAGTGATTTGGGGAGGAAGAAGGAGGTATTAAATAGGCCCGGGACCTTTAGTCCCGGCCTGGGACCTTTAATCCCGGTTGGTGGCACCAACCAGGACTAAAGGGTCCTTTTCGGTGGCCCAAATTCGCGCGCGAAAGGACCTTTAGTCCCGGTTTGTTATACCAACTGGTCCTAAAGGGTCCTTTTCTGCGGCCCAAATTCGCGTGGGAAGGGACCTTTAGTCCCGGTTAGTGGACCCGACCGTGACTAAAGGTTTATTTTCTCTTTTTTGTTTTTTTGTTTTTATATTTGGAATAACTGTTTTTATATTTGCAATAACTTTTCGAATATTATAGTTTTTTAATGAATCTTTTTGCTTTAGGTCTAAACAATCACAAACTTTCTGTTAGTGCCAGTAGTTTTCACATTTAAATAGTTTAAATTTGAATTCTTTTGAAATTTTTGTGAATCACTAGTTTGTGAATAACTTTAGTTTAAAAATAGATTTTTAAGTGATTGTTTTTGTTGTTGTTCAATATTAGTATGTTTTATCATTATGTTAAATTTTGGAATTTTTATGATATTTTAAATAGGTGAATCAAAACCAGATTTTGTTTAACTCTGTTTAGTTTTATACCTTCATTTGTTTTATTCAAAAAGCAGTATTAATGAACTCTGAAAAGGTTGAAACTTGGCATGGTATCATCATTTCACCTACATAGCGTGTGGTAAAAATTTGAGAGGGTTACGGAAAAAAATGGATGCACTTCGTGCACAAACCGGACCATCTCCTTTGAAGTATGAGGGTTACAGGCGAAAACTCACATGTTACAAAGGCATTTCATTTTTTTAACTTATTTCAACTCCAGACTTTTTGTGCACTCAATATGAACCGTTCTAAGCCACATCCTCAAATTTCAACCCTTTCTAACTTCATTTGCTATTTTTCATCCATTTAATGAATTGTTTTGAGCTAAATGACCCTGAAATTAAATAGCACCACAAATGAACTCTAAAAAGGTTGAAACTTGGCATGGTATCATAATTTCACCCACATAGCAAGTGGTAAAAAGTTGAAAGGGTTACGACAAAAACAGGATGCACTTCGTGTACAAACTGGACCATCTTCGTCGAAGTATGAGGGCTTCGCACGAAAACTCATATGTTACAAAGGGAATTAAATTTTGTAAACATATTTCAACTCCAGATTTTTTTTGCATTCAATATGAATCATTTTACGCCACATCCTATAATTTCAACCCTTTCTAACTCCATTTGCTATTTTTCATCCTTTAATGAATTGTTTTGAGCTAAATGACCCTGAAATTAAAAAGCACCACAAATGAACTCTGAAAAGGTTGAAACTTGACAGGGTACCATCATTTCACCCACATAGCAAGTGGTAAAAAGTTGAGAGGGTTACAACAAAAACAAGATGCACTTCATGTACAAACTGAACCATCCCGGCTACTCACTAGAGAAGAAAAGTGATGACGGTGTAGCCAGTCACATCCCAGAGTGGGATCTTGGGGTATAAAACTTTTTCTTAGCGCGTGTCCCTTGATTATTGCATTGTCACCATGGACAATCTTCATAATTTAACATGATGCTTGGGTTAGTCTTCACTGCTAAGGGAGGAATTTCATCAAACTTTTCATAATCTCTTAACATGTCTGTCTTGTCCTCCACTCCCACGATGTTTCTTTTCCCAGAAAGAACTATGTGGAGATTTGGCTCATCGTATGATGTATCCACTTTCATATCTTTCCTTTTTCTTGGTTTGGTAGACATATCCTTCACATAGAAAACTTGCGCCACATCATTGGCTAGAACGAATGGTTTGTCTGTGTGCCCAAGATTATTGAGATCCACTATTGTCATTCCTGACTGCGGGTCTACCATTACCCCTCCTCCAGTCAGATTGGCCCATTTGCACCGAAACAAAGGGACCTTCAAATCACCTCCATAGTCAAGTTCTCATATCTCCTCTATGTAACCATAATATGTGTCCTTCTCCTTGGTGTTTGCCGCATCGTCAAAGCGAACACCACTATTTTGGTTGGTGCTCTTTTTATCTTGGGCAATCGTGTAAAATGTATTCCCATTTATCTTGTACCATTGGAAAGTCAATATAGTCGAAGATCGTCTCTTGGCCAACAAGTACAAGTCATCTTCAACATTGTCCTCATTCATGAGATGTGTTCGCAACCAACCGCCGAAAGCGTCAGTGTGTGTATGTTGAATCCAGGTGTCAGACTTCTCCGGGTTCTTCAAGCGTATAATATCCATGTGTTCCTTGATATATGGGGTGACCAAAGGTATAATTATATAGAATTGTGTAGTGTGCTTGCGCCCAACAATGCCCGTTCGTACATATTATTGATTTTGGTCCAAGTGTGCCTTTTCCACGCAGTCTCCCCTCATGCCGCGATTGAGGTACACCGGCTTAATGTTAGGAATAAAGTCAACACAAAAGTCAATAACCTCCTCTGTTTCATGGCCCTTGGAAATGCTTCCTTCTGTCCTAGCACGGTTATGAACATATTTCTTCAAGACTCCCATGAACCTCTCAAAGGGGAACATATTGTGTAGAAATACAGGACCGAGAATGGCAATCTCTTCGACTAGGTGAATAAGGACGTGCATCATAATATTAAAGAAGGATGGTGGGAGCTCCAACTCGAAACTAACAAGACATTGGACCAAATCATTCTGTAAGCTTGGTAGGATTTCCGGATCGATTACCTTCTAAGAAATTGCACCGAGGAATGAACATAGCTTCACAATGGCTAATCAAACAAATTTCTGGTAGAAGCCCCCTCAACGCAACCGGAAGCAATTGTGTCATGATCACGTGGCCATCATGAGACTTCAGGTTCTGAAATTTTTTTCTTCGCCATATTCATTATTCCCTTTATATTCGACGAGAAGCCAGATGGGACCTTCATACTGAGTAGGCATTTGTTGCATGGCAATCCCTACTCACTCACATTGATATCTGTCGATGGGCATCTCCATAGCCCGTTGATACGCCTAGTTGATGTGAGACTATCTTCTCCCTTTTTCCTTTCACCTCCTCCATATTCTATTCCACCTACAGTGCTATATCCATGGATCACACTCAGTATTATGTGTGATTTGAAAAGGTTGGAGAACACCAAAAGTGTGAAACAATTGCTTGACTTGTTCATCGGGGTTGTGCATGATTTAGATACTTTATGTGGGGAAGATCGAGCATAGCCGAAACATATGATTTTCTAGGGATAACTTTCTAAGGCCATGTCATTTCGAAAGGACACGACTGCCTTGTTGGTGTGCTCGAAGTATTACTGTTTTTTTTCAATATTAGACTATTGTTTTGAATCTTACGGATCTGAATATCCATGCCACAATAAAGAATATTACATGGATAAATATGTTAGGTAGGATTCCACATCAAAAATTATGTTTTTATCATTTACCTACTCGAGGACGAGCAGGAATTAAGCTTGGGGATGCTCATACGTCTCCAATGTATCTATAATTTTTGATTGTTCCATGCTATTATATTATCTATTTTGTATGTTTTATATGCATTAATATGCTATTTTATATTATTGTTGTGACTAACCTATTAATCTAGAGCATAGTGCCAGTTTCTGTTTTTTCCTTCTTTTTGAAAATTGCAGATAAGGAATATTAAACAGAGCCCAAACGGAATAAAATCTTAGGAATAATTTTTCGTGGACCAGAAGCAAACCAGGAAACTTGGAGATGAAGTCAAGAAAGCCACTGTGGGGCCACAAGCCCTAGGGGCACGCCCAGGAGGCGCGCCCCCAGGCTTGTGGGCCCACGGCAGCTCTCCTAACCCTATTTTTCGGCCTATAAATTCCCAAATATTCCCTGTATACCAGAACAAGCCACAAAAAAAATTCCGCTTCTAGAAGCCTCCGTTCCCAAGAGACCCAATCTTGGAGCCTTTTCGGTAATCTGTCGGAGGGGGATTCGATCATCGAGGGCATCTACATCAACACCATTGCCCCTCCGCTCATGCATGAGTAGTTCACCATAGACCTTCGGGTCCATAGCTAGTAGCTAGATGGCTCCTTCTCTCTCTTTTCTCTTCAATACCATGTTCTTCATGATCTTCATGGAAATCTATCCGATGTAATACTCTGTTGCGGTGTGTTTGTCGAGATCCAATGTATTGTGGGTTTATGTTCAGATTATCTAAGAATATTATTTGAGTCTTTTCTGAATTCTTATATGCATGATTTCATATCTTTGCAAGTCTCTTCGAGTTATTGGTTTGGTTTGGCCAACTAGATTGGTAATTCTTGGAATAGGAGAAGTGCTTAGTTTTGGGTTCAATCTTGCGGTGTCCTCATGTAGTGACAAAGTAGGGATAGCGTGGCATGTTGTATTGTTGCAATCAAGGATAAAAAGATGGGGTTTTCATCATATTGCTTGAGTTGATCCCTCTACATCATGTCATCTTACCTAATGCGTTACTCTGTTCTTCATGAACTTAATACTCTAGATGTAGGCAGGAGTCAGTCGATGTGGGGAGTAATAGTAGTAGATGCAGAATCGTTTCGGTCTACTTGACACGTACGTGATGCCTATATGCATAATCGTTGCCTTAGATATCTTCATAATTATTCCCTTTTCTATCAATTGCTCGACAGCAATTTGTTTACCCACCGTAATACTTTCCATCATGAGAGAAGCCTCTAGTGAAACTTATGGCCCCCAGGTCTATTTTCCATCTTATACTTTCAGATCTATAAACCAAAAATACTTTGCTGCAATTTATTTACCTTTTAATTTCCGTTCTCGTTTACATCTATCTCTATCAGATCTAATCCTTGCAAGTAACCATGAAGGGATTGACAACCCCTTTATAGCATTGGGTGCAAGAGTTTGATTCTTTGTGTGGGTACATCTATTGGGGACTTGCTTCTATCTCCTACTGGATTGATACCTTGGTTCTCAACAACTGAGGGAAATACTTATCTAGTTTGCTGCATCAACCGTTCCTCTTCACGTAAACGAACGCATGCTCGAGAAGTAGCAAGAAGGATTTCTAGCGCTGTTGTCGGGGAGATATAACAAGTCAGGATCAAGCCTACCAAGTACCCATCACAAACTCATCTCTTGCATTTACATTATTTGCCATTTTCCTCTCGTTTTCCTCTCCCCCACTTCTAAAATGATTTTCCAAAAAGATTTGCCTTTTTATTCGCCCTTTTTCGTTTGTCTTTTCATTTGTTTTTTGCTTGTTTGTGTGCTAGATTGCTTGCTTCGTTACGATGACTCAAGAGAATACCAAGTTGTGTGACTTTTCCAATACTAATAATAATGATTTTATTAGTACTACAATTGCTCCCGCCACTAGTACGGAATCTTATGAAATTAATGCCGCTTTGCTCAATCTTGTTATGAAAGAACAATTTTCCGGCCTTCCTAATGAAGATGTCGCATACCATCTAAATACTTCTGTTGAGTTGTGTGATATGCAAAAGAAGAAAGATGTGGATAATGATATTGTTAAATTGAAGCTATTCCCGTTCTCACTATGAGGTCGTGCTAAAACTTGGTTTTCATCTTTGCCTAAAAATAGTATTGATTCATGGAATAAGTGTAAAGATGCTTTTATTTCCAAGTACTTTCCGCCCGCTAAGATCATCTCCCTTAGGAATGATATAATGAATTTTAAGCAACTTGATCATGAGCATGTTGCACAATCTTGGGAGATGATGAAACTTATGATTAGGCATTGCCACGCGCATGGTTTGAGTTTATGGATGATTATACAAATTTTCTATGCTAGATTGAATTTTGCTTCTAGGAATCTCTTAGATTCCACCGTGGGTGGTACTTTTATGGAAATCACATTAGGATAAGCTACTAAACTCCTAGATAATATTATGGCAAATTCCTCTCAATGGCACACCAAAAGATCTCCTACTAGTAAAAAGGTGCATGCTATTGAAGAAATTAATACTTTGAGTGAAAAGATGGATGAATTGATGAAATTATTTGCTAGTAAGAGTGTTCTATTGATCCTAATGATATGCCTTTGTCTTCTTTGATTGGAAATAATAATGAATCTATGGATGTGAATTTTGTTGGTAGGAACAATTTTGGTAATAACGCTTATAGAGGTAATTTCAATGCTAGGCCGTTTCCTAGTAATTACTCTAATAAGTATGGTAATTCCTACAGCAATTCTTATGGAAATTATAATGAAATGCCCTATGATCTTGAGAGTAATATTAAATAATTCATTAGTACGCAAAAAGGCTCCAATGCTATGATCGAAGAAAAATTGCTAAAGATTGATGGTTTGGCTAGGAACGTTGATAGAATTTCTCTTGATATTGATTCTTTAAAAATTAGATCTATTCCACCCAAGCATGATATTAATGAGTCTTTAAAAGCTATGAGAATTTCTATTGATGAGTGTAAGGAAAGAACCGCTAGAATACGTGCTAAGCGTGAAAGGCTTGAAAAGGTGTGTTCTCGTGATAATATTGATGAAGATCTTAAAGTGATTGATGTGACTACTATTGAATCTTTGTTTTCCAATGTTAATATTGATAAAGATGGGACTGTATATGAGTCAACTTTAGTTAAAAGGCGTCCCAATGATTCGGAGTTTATAGATCTTAATGCTAAGATCGATAAAAGTGGGATTGAAAAGGTCAAAACTTTAAATAGCAATGAACCTACTCTTTTGGATTTCAAGGATTTTAATTATGATATCTGCTATTTGATTTATTGTATTTCCTTCTTGCAATCCATATTGAATTCTCCTCATGCTTATAATCAAAACAAAGCTTTTACTAAATATATTGTTGATGCTATGATAAAATCTTTTGAAGAAAAACTTGAGTTGGAGGTTTCTATACCTAGAAAGCTATATGATGAGTGGGAACCTACTATTAAGATTAAGATTAATATTATGAGTGCCATTCTTTGTGTGATTTGGGTGCTAGCGTTTCCACGATTCCAAAAACTTTATGTGATGTGCTAGGTTTCCGTGAATTTGATGATTGTTCCTTAAATTTGCATCTTGCGAATTCCACTATAAAGAAACCTATGGGAAGGATTAATGATGTTCTTATTGTTTCAAATAGGAATTATGTGCCTGTAGATCTCATCGTTCTTGATATAGATTGCAATCCTACATGTCCTATTATTCTTGGTAGACCTTTCCTTAGAACGATTGGTGCAATTATTGATATGAAGGAAGGGAATATTATATTCCAATTTCCATTAAGGAAAGGCATGGAACACTTTCCTAGAAATAAAATAAAATTACCTTATGAATCTATCATGAGAGATACTTATGGATTGCATACCAAAGATGACAATACGTAGATCTATTGCGTTTGAGCTAGCTAGGGGCGTTAAAGAATAGCGCTTGTTGGGAGGCAACCCAATTTTATTTTTGTGTTCTGTTTTTGCTTCTGTTTTGGTGTGTTTTGCAAATTATTACTTCTTTAGTAATTGTGTTTTGGCCTTTTAATTAGTTTTGAGCCAAGTAAAACCTTTGGGGTGATCTATGGTAGTTGTTGATTTGATCTTGCTGAAAAACAGAAACTTCTAAGCTCAGTCCAAGAATTTTATAATTTTTTAAAAGAGTCGAATTGATCTGAATTTTTTACAACAGATTTACATAAAAATTTCTTTGATTTTACTAATTTTTCATAATTTTTAGAGTTTCATAAGTATTCGAAGTCTACAGATTGCTACAGACTGTTTTGTTTTTGATAGATTCTGTTTTCTTTGTGTTGCTTGTTTATTTTGATGTATCTATGGTCGTATCGGGGGGTATGAACCATGGAGAAGTTAGTATTAAACAAATATAAATAAAGAATGAGTTCAAAACAGTATCTAAAGTGGTGATTAATTTTTCTTATACTAACGGATCTCATGAGTTTTCTGTTGAGTTTTGTGTTGTGAAGTTTTCAAGTTTTGGGTGAAGATTTGATGGACTATGGAATCAAGAGTGGCAAGATCCTAAGCTTGGGGATGCCCAAGTAACCCCAAGACATATTCAAGGATAACAAAAAGTCTAATCTTGGGGATGCCCCGGAAGGCATCCCCTCTTTCGTCTTCAATCTATCGGTAAATTTACTTGAGGCTATATTTCTATTCACCACATGATCTGTGTTTTGCTTGTAGCGTCTTGTATGATATGAGTCTTTGTTTTTAGTTTACCACAATCATCCTTGCTGCACACATCTTTTGAGAGAGACACGCTTAATCGTGAATTTATTAGAATACTCTATGTGCTTCACTTATATCTTTTGAGCTAGACAGTGTTGCTCTAGTGCTTCACTTATATCTTTTTAGAGCATGGTGGTGTTATATTTTATAAAAATTATTGAACTCTCGTACCTCACTTATATTACTTTGAGAGTTTCTTAAAACAGCATGGTAATTTGCTTAGGTTATGAATTTAGTCCTAATATAATGGGCATCCAAGAGGGATATAGTAAAAAAATTCATATTAAGTGCATTAAATACTATGAGAAGTTTGATTCCTTGCATATAGTTTTGAGATAATAGAGATGGTAATATGAGAGTCATGCTAGTGAGTAGTTTTTAATTGGAAGATATACTTGTGTTAAATTTTGTGATTCCCGTAGCATGCACGTATGGTGAACCGTTATGTAACGAAGTCAAAGCATGATTTGTTTAATGATTGTCAACCTTTGTGTGAGGGTTGGGAGCGCACGATGGTTAATTCCTACCAACCTCTCCCCTAGGAGCATGTGTCTAATGCTTTGTTTAATAACTAATAGACTTTTGCAATAAGTATGTGAGTTCTTTATGACTAATGTTGAGTCCATGGACTATACGCACTCTCACCCTTCCACCTATGCTAGCCTCTCTAGTACCGCGCAACTTTCGCCGGTACGTCAAACCCACCTTCCTCAAAACAGCCACCATATATTTTCCTCAAAACAGCCACCATACCTACCTATTATGGCATTTCCATAGCCATTCCGAGATATATTGCCATGCAGTTTCCACCATTTAGTTTTTCATGACATGCACCATCACTTCATCTTGCATATAGAGTCATACTTTGTTCTAGGTATCGAGTTGTAATTTTCTTTTTGAGTTATAAGTAAATAAAAGTGTGATGATTTTCATCAATATAGCATTGTCTCGTGAGAGAAAAGGATGATGGAAGCCATGACTCACTCACAAGTTGGGATGAGTATCCGGACTTTACAAAAAATAAACGAGGCCAGTGAAGCCCAAAAAAAAAATTAAAAGAGGCCAAACATACCCACAAAAATAATATATATATATATATAATAAAAATAAAAAAATGAGAGAAACAAAGAAGGTACAATTGCTACTCTCTTTTTCCACACTTGTGCTTCAAAGTAGCACCATGATCTTCATGATAGAGAGTCTCCTATTTTGTCACTTTCATATAACTACTGGATATTCATCTTGCATGACCACTTAGTTTTCTTCTTGAGCTTTCATACACTTATAGCTCTAAGTGCATTTTTTGCATGGAAATCCCTACTCACTAACATTGATATCTATCGATGGGCATCTCCATAGCCCGTTGATACGCCTAGTTGATGTGAGACTATCTTCTCCCTTTTTCCTTGCACCTCCTCCATATTCTATTCCACCTATAGTGCCATATCCATGGCTCATGCTCATGTATGATGTGAGAGTTGAAAAGGTTTGAGAACACCAAAAATGTGAAACAATTGCTTGACTTGTTCATCGGGGTTGTGCATGATTTAAATAATTTGTGTGGGGAAGATGGAGCATAGCCAGACCATATGATTTTATAGGCATAACTTTCAAAGGCCATGTTATTTCGCAAGGACAAGACTGCCTTGTTAGTGTGCTCGAAGTATTACTATTTTTATGTCAATATTAGACTATTGTTTTGAATCTTCCCGATCTGAATATCCATGCCACAATAAAGAATATTACATGGATAAGTATGTTAGGTAGAATTCCACATCAAAAATTATGTTTTTATCATTTACCTACTCGAGGACGAGCAGGAACTAAGCTTGGGTATGCTCATACGTCTCCAACGTATCTATAATTTTTGATTGTTCCATCCTATTATATTATCTGTTTTGGATATTTTATATGCATTTATATGCTATTTTATATTATTTTTGGGACTAACCTATTAATCTAGAGCCTAGTGCCAGTTTCTGTTTTTTCCCTGTTTTTGAGAATTGCAGATAAGGAATATTAAACGGAGTCCAAACGAAATAAAATCTTCGGAATAATTTTTCTTGGACCAAAAGCAAACTAGGAGACTTGGAGATGAAGTCGGGAGAGCCACCGTGGGGCCACAAACCCTAGGGGCGCGCCCAAGGGGGTAGGGCGTGCCCCCCAGGCTTGTGGGCCCAAGACAGCTCTCGTAACCCTATTTCTCGACCTATAAATTCCCGAATATTCCCTGTATACTAGAACAAGCCACGAAAACACTTTTTCGCCGCCACAAGCCTCCGTTTTCGAGAGATCCAATCTTGGAGCCTTCTCCGGTAATCTGCCGGAGGGGAATTCAATCACGGAGGGCATCTACATCAACTCCATTGCCCCTCCGATGATGCGTGAGTACTTCACCAAAGACCTTTGGGTCCATAGCTAGTACCTAGATGGCTTATTCTCTCTCTTTTCTCTTCAATACCATGTTCTTCATGATCTTCATGGAGATCTATCCGATGTAATACTCTTTTGTGGTGTGTTTGCCGAGATCTGATGAATTGTGGGTTTATCTTCAGATTATCTATGAATATTATTTGAGTCTTTTATGAATTCTTATATGCATGATTTCATATCTTTGCAAGTCTCTTCGAGTTATTGGTTTGGTTTGGCCAACTAGATTGGTAATTCTTGCAATAGGAGAAGTGCTTAGTTTTGGGTTCAATTTTGCGGTGTCCTCACGCAGTGACAAAGTAGGGGTAGCGAGGCACGTATTGTATTGTTGCCATCAAGGATAAAAAGATGGGGTTTTCATCATATTGCTTGAGTTTATCCCTCTACATCATGTCATCCTATCTAATGCTTTACTCTGTTCTTCATGAACTTAATACTCTAGATGCAGGCAGGAGTCGGTTGATGTGTGGAGTAATAGTAGTAGATGCAGAATCGTTTTGGTATACTTGACACGGACATGCTGCCTATATATAATCATTGCCTTAGATATCTTCATAATTATTCGCTTTTCTATGAATTGCTCGACAGTAATTTGTTTACCCACCGTAATACTTCCCATCATGAGAGAAGCCTCTAGTGAAACCTATGGCCCCTGGGTTTATTTCCATCTTATACTTTCATATCTATAAACCAAAAATACTTTGCTGCAATTTATTTACCTTTTACTTTCTGTTCTCGTCTACATCTATCTCTATCAGATCTAATCCTTGCAAGTAACCATGAAGGGATTGACAACCCCTTTATAGCGTTGGGTGCAAGAGTTTGATTCTTTTTGTAGGTACATCTATTGGTGACTTGCTTGTATCTTCTACTAGATTGTACCTTGATTGTCAACAACTGAGGGAAATACTTATCTACTTTGTTGCATCAACCGTTCCTCTTCACGGAAACCAACGCATGCTTGAGAAGTAGCAAGGTCCTACTTCACGGGATCTCTGATCACATAGGTTGGGTTACTACCACGACAACTCATGTGGGTCTCATACCCATGTCCCTCGATGCATTGTCTAACACAACACGTGATAGCCCTTTAGTAAAGGGGTCTGTCAGATTCTTAGCCGTATGGATGTAATCCAACACTATCACTCCGAAGCTTCTCAAATGTCTGACAGCTTTTAGTCTCATTCTTATATGTTTGTTGGACTTCATGTTGTCCTTTGAACTCTTCACTTTGGCAATAACTGTCTGATTATCACAGTTCATAAGGATATGCGGAACCGGCTTCTCAACCACTAGCAAGTCCATCAAAAGATCACAAAGAAATTGGGTTCGACAAAAGATGTGTCTAATGTTGTTAATTCTGCTTCCATTGTCGATCTTGTTAACATCGTTTTCTTGCAAGACTTCTAGGAAACAACACCACCTCCAAGGGTAAACATATACCCACTAGTGGCCTTCATCTCATCAGCATTAGAGATCCAATTCGCATCACTATGCCCTTCAAGTACTGATGGGTATCCAGTATAGTGAAGTCCGTGGTTCACAGTACCTTTCAGATAGTGCATAACTCTTTCAACAGCATGCCAATGAACATCACAGCAAACACGATGTCAGGCCTCATTGCGCTAGCTAGATACATAAGTGAACCAATGATTTGAGAGTATCTCAATTGATCTTTAGATGTGCCTCTGTTCTTGCGAACCAGCACACTAGGATCATATGGTGTTTGAGAAATTTTGCAGTCCGAATATCCAAAACGACTCAGAATCTTCTCAACATAATGGGGTTGCAGAAGTGCAATCCCACCATCATCATCTCTCAATAGCTTGATGTTCAAGATAACATCAACCACTCCAAGGTCCTTCATCTCAAAGTTTTGAGACAGAAAAGACTTAACCTCCTCAATCACTTTGAGATTGGTTCCAAATATCAGTATGTCATCAACATACAAGCACATTATAACTCCTTCGCTCCCACCATGGCGATAGTATACACATTTGTCAGCTTCATTAAAAATGAAGCCAACAGATGTTAGAGCTGTATTAAACTTCTCGTGCCATTGCTTAGGTGCTTGTCTCAGGCCATATAGACATTTCAGCAACTTACTCACCTTTCCTTCCTGACCATCTATCACAAAGCCATCTGGCTATTGCATATAGATTTCCTCGTCTAACTCTCCGTTCAGGAAAGCCGTGTTGACATCCATTTGATGGACGAGAAGACCATGTGAGGCCGCCAACAAGATTAGTACTCGAATGGTGGTCAGTCTGGCCATAGGTGAATAAGTATCGAAGTAATCTTCTTCGTTTTTCTGGGCATAGCTCTTGGCCACAAGCCTAGCCTTATACTTTTCAATTGTACCATCGGGCCTAAGCTTCCTTTTGAACACCCACTTACATCCCAATAGTTTGCAACCATAGGGATGCTCAGTAATTTCCCATGTACCATTAGCCATGATGGAATCCATCTCGCTACGGACCACATCTTTCCAGTAGTCAACATCAGGAGATGCATAGGCTTCCGAAATAGAAGTGGGATTATCATCCACGAGGTACACAAGGAAGTCATCACCAAAGGTCTTTGCAGTCCTTTGTCTCTGGCCCCTACCAAGGGTTTCCTCGTCATCCTCCTCGGGATTTTCATCATGTGTTTGTTCATAATATTCCATAGGAATGGCAGGCTCAGGAGTGTCCTCTGATTCCTGTCTAGAAGTGCTTTGCATATCTCTCATGGGGAATATATCCTCAAAGAATGTAGCATCCTTAGACTCCATAATTGTACTTACCTTCATGTTAGGTACCTCAGACTTCACTACTAGAAATCTATAGCCAACACTATTCTTAGAGTAGCCCAAATTAATGCAGTCCACGGTCTTTGGTCCAAGCTTACGCTTTTTGGGGATCGGCACATCGACTTTCGCCAAATAGCCCCAAGTACGTAAGTATGAGAGCGTCGTCCTTCTCTTCGACCACTTCCCATATGGAGTGACCTCATTATCTTTTGTCGGAACCTTATTCAGGATATGACACATAGTCAATATAGCCTCCCCCCACCATGCCTTGGATAAACCTAATGTATCTAACATGGCGTTAACCAAATCAGTTAGAGTACGGTTTTTCCGCTCGGCAACCCCATTTGACTAGGGTGAATAGGGAGGCGTCCTCTCATGAATAATACTGTATTCCACACAGAAAGAATCAAACTCATTAGAGAAGTACTCTCCACCACGATCAGACCGAACTTGTTTAATCTTCTTTTCAAGTTGATTCTCAACTTCTGCCTTATAGATTTTAAAGTAGTGTAGAGCCTCATCTTTAGTATTTAACAGATACACATAGCAATATCTAGTGGCATCATCTATCAATGTCATGAAGTATTTCTTTCCACCTTTATCCAAGACACCATTCATCTCACATAGATCAGAATGTATGAGTTCTACCGGCGCCAAGTGTCTCTCCTCCGCAGCCTTGTGAGACTTGCGAGGTTACTTTCCTTGCACACACGAATGGCACTTAGAACCTTTGGCTAAAGTGAAACTCAGGATTAAATTCAGTTTTGCTAGCCCCAACATAACATCAAAACTAATGTGAAAAAGACATGAATGCCAAACTTCAGATTCATTAACACTCGAATGAATATTGTTCATGACTTTATTACAAAAATCTGCAAGAGAAAGGTGGAACAGACCTCCGCATTCATAACCTTTTCCAACGAAAAGTCCATATTTCGTAACAACTACTTTATTAGACTAGAAGACCAACTTAAACCCTTATCTACACAGAAGGGAGCCGCTAACGAGGTTCTTCTTGATGGTGGGGACATGCTGCACGTTCTTCAGTTGCACGATCCTTCCCGAAGTAAACTTCAGATCGACCGTGCCAACACCAAGAACAGAAGCACTCGCACTATTCCCCATCAATACGGACCCGTGCCCTATGACATGATAAGAAGAGAACAATGGGATGTCAGCACACACATGAATATTTGCACCCGTGTCCACCCACCAATTGGTGGACTGACAAACTAGAAATGTCGTAAATAAATTACCATACCCAGATGCATCGTTTTCATTGTTGCCCACAATCATATTGGTAGACTTGGAGTCCTACGATGGCTTCTTGTACTTGTTTGGGCACTTGTTGGCTCAATGTTCCTCTGAACCACAAGTGAAGCAGCCATCATCCTTCTTATTCTTCTTGAAGGTCTTCTTTCCCTTCTTCTTGAAGTCGGTATTCTGTTGGACAAAATTCTTTCCCTTGGGTTTGTGGGAATTGAAGTTCCTCTAATGTACCATATTGGCAACAGAAGTGCTTTCAACCGCTTTCCCATGTGGGTCCTTTGCTCTCAAGTTCTGCTCAACACTCAGATGGTCGATGATATCCTCTATTGAGAATTCATGCCTCTGATGTTTCAGAGTGGTAGCAAAGTTCCTCCAGGAATTAGGAAGCTTAGCGATTATGCACCCCGTGACAAACTTGCCCGGTAAATCGCACTTAAGAACCTCAAGTTCTTTAGCAATGCATATTATCTCATGAGCTTGTTCCAACACGGAATGGTTCTCAACCATTTTGTAATCATGAAAGTGCTCCATAACCTAAATCTCGCTCCCAGCATCGATGGCCCCGAATTTAGATTCGAGCGCCTCCCACAAATCCTTGGCGACCCCCACATGTAAGTATGCGTCAACCAGCTTATCTCTGATCACGCTAAGAACTGCTCCGATAAAATAGACGGTGGCCTCATTGAACGCCTTCTCCTTTTCAAGAGTGATCGATCCTGTGGGAGTGACACCGGCTACCCAGAACACATTCATAGTCGTGAGCCATAAGGTGGTTTTGGTCTGCCAACGCTTAAAGTATTTACCAGTAAACTTGTTCGGTTTCAGTGCAGCAGCAAAACCATTACTCAAAAAATTCCTACACATATTAGGTTTTTGGATTGTTGAGTAAATAGGCAATTTCCCGATCAGTTTAATCCACAAAATAATAACTAGCATGGCATTGACAGATACGCAAACATGCTGATATTCGATCATGCAGGCACATACTACGTTAACAGTAGATCCATCTACGCATAACGCTAGTAGTGCTACAACAAAAATAAACAGGAGCGGGATAAACAGTTTATACCCTCCAATAGGCCAGTTGGTCGTAGCAGCAGTGTTGGTGGCGGCCGCGTCCTCGGCCGCCTTCCTGTCGGCTTTGAGCTCAGGGGCAGCAGCACGGTCGGCATCGGTTGACATGGTTATAACGACGAAGACAACACGGACATAGATGAAGTAGTAGGAAGGGACGGCAGCGAGCAGTCGTGTAGTCACTTCGCAAAAACCTAATCGCCCCTCTCCCCGTACAAGACCCGGAGAGGCATGGTTTCGGAGGCCCGCTCTCCCGTCAACCGTGTACGCGGGGAACAGGACGAAGTCGTCGGTGGGAGCAGCAACAAAAGGAACGGCATGGCGGTGTGCACGTGGAGGCAAATGTGATCTGTTTTTCGTGGCGGCTAGGGTTGGTCGAAGCCCTGTTTATGTAGGCGGCGTCCGGGTGGAGAGACGTGGGCTGGACCCACGTCCGAGTCGGTAGCCCACGATCCAACGTGTCAGATCATGGTGTTACGTATTCTCCGTTCCTGACCGGCAAAAATAAGCGCGTAGGTATGAGCTCGGCTCGGCTCGGCTCAATCCCGCAACCCGCGACGCGGCGCGGTGAGACGTGGCGAGGCGGGCGACGGAGGAGGAGTGCGCGAGGGCCTCTTCTCATCTCATGCTCCAATAGCATGTAGAAGAGACAACCTTGTAAAGAGGTCCAACTCTCTCTCCACTAGCAAGGTGGTACTAAACTTTCCACCCCCCTTGTCATTGCCACCTACATGGACCCTTAGAGATTTTTCTAAAATTGTCTCATGGGCCTAAAGCCCATCTCAGATTTCAACATTCTTGAGCTTTCTTCAACAGGGTTGGTAAGGGGACAGAGGGCTGCCCTGTCGCAGCCCTCTAGTTGGGGTAAAAAAAATCCGAAGTGTCCCCATTCAGATGGACTGAGAATTTAACTAACTTAAAACAACACATAATGATTTGAATCCAGCTCTCTGGAAAGCCCAACTGGCCCATCATCTTCTCCAGAAAAATCCACTCAATTCTATCATACCCTTCATCATATCCAGTTTCACTCTGCAAAGCGCCTTCATCCTCTTCGAATAGCATGCATGCACTCATATGCAATTAGCACATTATCTATGATCAAGCGCCTCGGGAACAAAGGCGCTCGAAGACACGAGCTCTTAACGGGCTCAAACAGAGCGTGGGTCCTTAATCGTCGAAAACCATTACTTGTTCTAGATGGGCCAGAAGCACCACAGTTCAAGGGCCAAGATATACAAGTGACCACATCTGGGCCAAAAGACATCACAGATCACACATGTGCCCAAAGTATCAACTGGCTGGAACCATATTGGATGCCCCCATCCCCTACTAGGCTGAATTCAGACAAGTCCTAACGGGTCGTGCACACAGGTTGCAGCAAGCCTATAATGGGTCAGCCCGCCAACTTTTTACGAAGTCAAGTGGGCCTTAAGCAGGCCTTTGACTGGGTTGGCTTTTTTAACTAAACATGCCACTATTAGATCATGCCATGTGTCGACGTTTTGTAGGCGCATATCATTCATTCGATGGGCGACATCTCTCACAAGGTAGAGCTGACGCGTGGCTTTGCTAGCAAATGAGAAGGTGACACGTGGAAAATCATCATTGGTCGGTGTTGTTCATGAGTATTGGATCTGAAACCCACACTTGATAGCTTAATGGCTACCGTTACGATGGTTGCCACGTGTCGATTACCCTTAATGAATACACTTCCATAGCACGTCATTGATCATCATGAAAATGGACACTTCCGTGATGAAAAAGTGATTATTGTCATGGAACACATCCCCGACAACGCATATATGACTATAATGATTCTGCCATAAGACCGCCACGGATGTATATGGGTGATAGAAAATATTATCTTCCGTAACAAAACACGTATCATCACATGTGTATTTTTTTTAGTGACTGGTTGAGAAAATAATTGGCTATTCATTCTTATAGCAACAAAATCTGTCTCCCTCTCATATGAACCTACCTCCATGAGTTCAATGTCAAATTGAAACTGCTTTCCATATAATTATACAGAGTTAGTCGTAACCAGTCCGGCTCCACAATCTGGCCTACAAAACGGTGTGTGTTGCTACTGTCACCAAGGCAATCCTCTCCACAATTTTTAGGGTCGAGAGGTTCCTGGAGTGTCCCGAGGTGCCCAGGAAGGTCCCGGAAAGGCCCTTGAAGGTTTGGAAGGTTCCAGGATATTCTGGGAGGTGCTAGAAGACCAGTGGTTGCCCCCTTGGTTGGCCCAAGTGGTGGCAGCCACATGGGTTATATGGCCCCAAAGTGGTGCTCACCCCACATGTACCGGGACCTACAGGGACGTCTCCTCTGCACCGGCCTGGACCAAGTCAAAGGCTTCAATATTTAAATTTATATGCAATTTACTTAACATTGTAAACACTATATAAATAAGTAACGATATGTAATGATAAATCTTACACTAGATAAACACTGCACTGGAAACAAAAAGAATTACACAGCTGTTAGAAAGTCTTTTCAAACTTCATCGTTCAACAACAGAACCGTAAGACACAAAACAACGGAACCCTAAGAGCATCTCCAACAGAGACACTAAAAGTAGCCCGTGCTGGAAAAAACGCTAATTTAGTGCGCGAAGCATCTCCAACAGACGATGCAAAAGCAAACGCGCTGTAAATTCCATCCAGCGCGCCCCGAATTCCTGCATCGCAGGCGTGATATTTGGTGCGCAGGGTACAACGCGTTGGACAATCCAGAGCAAAGACCAACTGCTCCGCTCCCTCTGCTTGTCCCGCCTCAAGCTCGCCGCTGCAGCCATTCCCTGCAACTCACCGCCGCCGGCCACCACCACTCCTTTGCATGCTTGTCTCGGCACGGGGCCGAGCCGTCGCTGCCCTTCCGCTCGCCGCCTCGAGCTCACCGCCCGGGAGCACGTGCCGACCGGGAGCCATTGTTGCCCTTCTGCTTGCCGCCTCCCCTGCAGCTCGCCGCCTCGAGCTCGCCGGCCGAGAGCCACTGCTGCCCTTTTGCTCGCCGCCTCCCCTGGAGCTCGCCGCCTTGAGCTCGCCGACCGGGAGTGCGTGCTGACGGGGAGCCACTCTTGTCCTTTTGCTTGCCGCCTCGAGCTCACCACCTCCCTGCAGCGCCTCAAGCTTGCCGGCCGGGAGCACGTGCGATGTAGACATATTTGTGGCGCTCTATTTTTTAGTGCGTCTACGGGACTGCTACACGTTGTTCGCTGCTCGTTATATTTTGATACGTCTGCTGGACTGAATCGGCCACGACGCGCTAAGATTATTAAAATGACGCTGTAAAATTATTTTAGGACATCGTTTTTTTGGACGCACACAAAACAACAGACCGTGACACAAAACACCAGATCCAATTACAGGTGCGTATTAAAAAATCAATCCATATAGACAAGATGAGTACATAAGCATGGTTAAAACGGTGGTTTTGGCATAGACATTAACCAAATTTAAAAATATAGAGTAAATAAGAGGGGTCAAAGGTGCAGCTGTAGCTTTTTCAGATTCAATTATCCCCATTTGGATTACAGAAGAAATATAAAACCTTCTCTAGTTTAATTTTTTTTACTCCCTTCGTTCCATAATATAAGAGCATTTTTTGACATTAATGTAGTAAACTTGACCTATTTTTGGACGGTTGATGAGCAAAAAACAGATAACATCTTTTGCATACATCACCTACGAGATGGTTTGCATCAATCAAATAAGCAGTACGTATGCTTTGCTTATAAATCAACAAATGTTGTGGCAAAAAAGAAAATGAATGAAGTATCAGACCTGGAAAAACTAATCAAATGCGCACATAGTAAAAAGTACTTTCACTGATCTAAGGCAAGGGTTTTAGACAGTAGAAAAGGGCGAAGGCAGGGCACTAGTATCAGTGGTTCCTAGTATCATCCTAATTTAACAGGTAAGGTTATTGCCCCATGTTTCAGAAAAGGAGTCTGCTGGTTTACTGACCATCTCATCTCTAAACCTGAATACCTTAGCGGCACATCAGTTAGTCTTGATATACAAAGATTAAATAAGAATAAAGCTAACCCCATATATCCCACAGCAGCAAGGTAAACACGATGGTCATCTTCACCAAAATCAGAAGCACAATGGACAACGCCAGTTCCACTATCATCCGTGATAAATCTATCGGCAAGTATTCTAAAGGTTGTCTCTTGAAGTTCCATAAAAAAAGCCCAGTGGTAAGAATGAAAAGGCTTCAAACACATGCTCCAGTTATTCTTCGGTACCACTAGAATTTGATATTCTCAAACAATATTCAGTAATTAAGACTCAATAGTGGCGTTGCTTGGTAAAAGAATATACTTCAAAACTTACAGTAGACTATGGAGTGGGATGTTGCTCAAGTAAACTACTCCCTCCGTCCCAAAATTCTTATCTTAAATTTATCTAGATGTGAATGTATCTAGTCACATTCTAGTATTTAGATACATCCATCTCTAGACAAACCTAAGACAAGAATTTTGGAACGGAACGGAGGGAGTAGCTACCAATGCAAGATATCCACATGCAGAAAAATTATAAAACTACAGTTAAACATCCATATCCAAAACTACATTGACAAAAAGGTGGTTAACAAAGGATAACAATAATCTGTTCAAATGAAGAGCTTTCCATTCCAGCCAGAACTCGAGTAAATAGCATTGGGAATTCCAGTTCACAAGTTCTACTAAACACTTACTGAAGGAACATGGTGTCAACATATACATTAGCTGTCATCATCTGAGTACAAAAACACGCATCTTTACCAATCAGAAGTTCTCACAAACAAGAAATCATCTCAAAAAGGTTGTTCACCAGACATACAATGTATAAACGAGTGGCGACTGGACAAATCTTATTGAGCAATAATACCTACAAGACAAGATAGAAATAATATGAATTGCAAACTTAACATTAGCAGGCAGCAATGACTATTAGAAAGCCAGCATGTGTACAGATAGAATTAATGCAGTCTTACCCCAAGCAATTGCAGTGTTCCTCAGTTCGCGAAGACCAACGAAATAGGAAAATGCCTTGTTTCCTCCATGCAGTATCCCAAGGACATGACCAGCACTGTTCAACAGTGGGGCCCCCGAACAGCCACCCCTCTGAAGTGATGTCCACCTCAGAAAGCCGTGTTGTGAATCCAAATGAATTGTCTTCACCCAGGTCATCAATCCTTCGTTCTTGTTGTGACGATGTTCCAAGTGCACTAGCCCAGCGCCTTCCAACTCCTGGCCAGGAGATCAACTCCATCTTCTTTAGGGTAGTTGGGAAGAATATTCTTGGTAAAGAAAACGGTACATGTGGTATGCACCCAAGCATGTCTTTCAGCAAGTCTGTACGAGCGCATGCGGTATTTTCTCCTCCCTGTTAACTTGGGAAACGTGAAGCAAATGCCATTATACTAACCTGCACACTACGAACACCTAAACATGATACAAAATCGCAAATGTCCAGGACACTGTTTTGCCCCTCTTTATCCGTCAATCGTTGAAAAAAAAGTTAGTGACAACAGAAAAGTTGCGATATAATAACCTATAAAAGAGTTGAGCACACTGCAAATACATACCACCGGCTCTGTTCATGCAATCGAGCTATTGCTAATTTGCATACAGTAATTACCGGAAGGCACGCTCTTTGTTAGGAATGAGCAACACACATTCACTGGGGTCAAAGGCCAGTACATATACATCTGGGGATAAACAGAAAAAGGACTAACTATACATATCTAACACATCTAACACCCCCCCCCCCCCTCAAATTCATGGTGGGTCAACAACACTGAGTTTGGAGAGAAAGAACTCATACTGCGCTCGAGTCTGTGCCTTCGTGAAGAAGTCCACCAGCTGTAACTCAGAGGGCACATAGTGAAAAGCGAGAACCTCATCCTGCACAGCAGCATGTACAAAGTGGGCATCCACACCGATGTGCTTGGTGAGCTCATGCTTCATCGGGTCACGCGCAATACTGATAGCACCGGTACTGTCTGACAGTAAGGGAGTCGAGATGGTAGCAGACACACCAAAATCCTCAAGTAACCACCGTAACCAGATCACCTCAGTCGCCAACATAGCCATGGCTCGTAACTCAGCCTCTGTACTCGAGCGGGAAACAGCAGTCTGCTTCTTTGTCTTCCACGCAATAAGAGAGCCACCAAGAAAGACACAGTAAGCAGACAGCAAGCGTCGATCAGAGGGATCACTAGCCCAGGTAGCATCAGAGTAGGCCTAGAGCTCAAGAGAGCTGGAGCGGGGAAAGAAAAGACGCTGAGAGATCGTGCCACAAAGATATCGTAGAACACGGAAGGGGTGACTATAGTGGACAGAGGTGGGGGCTGAAACAAACTGACTCGGGATGTGGACAGGATAGGAGATGTCAGGACGCGTAACAGCAAGATAGACAAGACTGCCAACGAGGCGACGATAGCGAGTGGGATTAGGAAGAGGGTCACCATCAGAGGCACGAAGCTGAACGTTGAGCTCCATAGGAGTCACAACAGTGCGCTCATCACCGAGAGCAGCGCGAGAAAGAAGATCTTGAATATATTTTTCTTGGGAGATGTAGAAGCCATCAGAGGTCGAGCAGATCTCAATCCCAAGAAAGTAGCGAAGTGGACCAAGATCAGTCATGAGGAACTGGTCGCGAAGGCGAGCCTTAACAAAGGCAATGTAGTCAGAGTCGTCACCAGTGATGATCATGTCATCAACATAGAGAAGGAGAAGAGTCCGACCACGAGGAGACGTGTGAACGAACAAAGCAGGATCATGATCACTGGGCGAGAAGCCCGCGGCAGTCACGACAGAGGCGAACCGCTCGAACCAGGCACGAGGGGCCTGTTTAAGACCATAGAGAGAGCGGTGAAGGCGGCAGACCATACCATCAGGAACAGAGTATCCTGGGGGTGGCTGCATATAAACCTCCTCATGCAACTCACCATTGAGAAAGGCATTCTGAACGTCAAGCTGAGAGACAGACCAATGACGAACAGAAGCGATAGCAAGGAGAGTGCGGACAGTGGTCATGTGGGCCATAGGAGCGAATGTCTCATCATAATCGCGTCCCTGTTCCTGCTGAAAACCACAAGTCACAAGACGAGCTTTGTAGCGCTCGAGAGAACCATCAGAGCGAGTCTTGATCTTATAGACCCACTTGTAGGTGATGGGACGAACACCAGAAGGAAGGGAAACAAGATCCCATGTGCCAGAACGCTCAAGGGCAGCAAGCTCATGGGCCATCGCAAGCTGCCATTCAGGCTGAGTCAGGGCAGCCTGATACGAAGTCGGCTCAGCAACAACAGAGAGGCCGTACTTGGCAGGAGAGTAGCGATCTAGAGGGGGGCGAGGTCAAGCACGGAGATGATGAACTGGTGAAGGCGTGGGAGGAGGAACATCGGAAGTGGAAGATGTGTCAGGAGAATCATCCTCAACATGAGGGCGGCGAGTGTAGTAGAGAGGAAAAGGAGAGAGGACGACGGATCGGAGAGGATGGTGGAGAGGTGGATGGAGGGGATTGTGGTGTCGGTGGCATGTGAGGAAGAGTGAGACGGATCGGAGGAAGGGGACAGACCTGAGGCACAGAGGAGGATGTATCAGGAAGGAGAAGGAAAGAAATATCGTCCACAGAGAAACTCGAGGAGGAAGGGCGGGGGTAGTAAGAGCGAGACTCATCAAAGGTCACATCACGCGAGATGCACAAGCGACGACCAACAGGGTCCCAACAGCGATAGCCCTTGTGCTCATCACTGTAGCCAAGGAAAACACACTCAACCGGCTGAGCAGTCAGTTTGGTGCGTTCTCGCGGGGCAAGCAGGACATAGCACACACATCCAAACATACGAAGAGCTGAGTAGTCAGGAGATCGACCAGTGAGACACTCCATAGGAATACCACCCTGCAGAGCAGTCGAGGGCTGAATGTTGATGAGATAGGTGGATGCAGAAACAGCCTCAACCCAAAAGTGGGGTGGAAGAGAAGCGACAATCATCAGCGCACGAGCCGTCTCAAGCAGATGACGATGCTTACGTTCAGCAACGCCATTCTGAGCATGAGCACCAGGACATGAGAACTGAGCAAGAGTACCCTATTCCGCAAGAAAACCACGCAACGGTTGAGAGATATACTCTCCAGTGGAGTCAGCACGAAAAATATGAATGGGCGTGGAAAACTGGGTGTGAACCATGGCAACAAATCGTTTGTATATAGAGAGAACCTCGCTACGAGATTTCATGAAGTAGAGCCAAGTATAGCGAGAGAAATCATCAATAAACAAAACATAGTAGCGATGACCACCTTTCGAATCAAAGGGAGCAGGACCCCAGACATCAGAATGAACTAAGTCAAAAGGATGCTGAGATACAGACTCACTGGTAGGATAAGGTAACTGGGTCTGTTTGCCAAGTCTGCAACCATTAGAATGTAAGGAGACATCTCCAAATACAGACCCTAAGAGGCCCTGACGAACTAAAAAAGACAAGCGAGAACCATATATGTGACCAAGGCGATGATGCCACTGCTGGAAGGACGCAGACGAAGAGGCAGCAAGAGCATGAGAGCTGGCAGAAGTGGTGGCAGTGGAAGGAACACAAAGCCAGTCAACCTCCCAAAGGCCCTCTAACTCACGGCGCTGGGGGCCAGCACCAACCAAAGCCTTGGTGCGACGATCCTGAATGGAGCAAGAGTTGGTATCAAGAATGACACGACAACCAGAATCAGTAAGTTGGGCAGCGGAAAAAAGATTCATGGTAAGACGAGGAACATGAGAAACACTAGGAACAGGAAAAGATGGAGTAGAAAGAATGCCACGACTAGCAACAGGAAGAGATGTGCCATCGGCAGTGAGAACATTAAGAGGAAAATCAAGAGGTCGAAGGGAAGATAAAGCAGAAGAATCAGAGGACATATGAAAGGAAGCTCTAGAATCCAGAACCCACGAGGATGTACCTGACTGAGTAGGCTCCGATGGGGGCGGAGTGGTGGTGGCAGCCACAGCAGCAGCAGAACCCGTCGAGGAAGAACTAGAGGAAGCCAGCATGCGCTTGAGTCGCATAATATCCTGGTCAGTGAGTGACGGAGTCGAGGGAGACGTATGAGTCCCATTGGAAGAAGAGCGCCTCTGGTCTCTCTGTTTCTGGTGGCAATCAGACTCTGGGTGACCTTGCTTGGAGCAGTAGCCACAGAAAGTGTCACGGCGTGACCGACCCTTCTCAGCATAAGGAGGGCGACCCACCCCCCTGAAGGTGTGGGCAGAAGCGGTTGAGCGGTGAGACGAGCAGACGACATAGGAGCTCGAGCAGCCAACACAGAGGAAACCGCAAGCAACCTAGCAGAACGGAGGCGGGTCTCCTCAGCACGAAGCTCAGCAAGCACCTCCGAGATAGGAACACGACCACGAGCAAGCAAGTGATAGCGCCGAGGCTCAAACTCGGAACGGAGGCGAGATAAGAACTCATGGACACGTTGAAACTCCAAGTCGGACCTCATAGTCTGGCAGCAACGGCAAGTTCCACAAACAACTGTCCGAAGTGAGTCAAGCTGGTGCCAGATGGCAGAACTCTGTGTGTAGAACTCATCAACGGAAGAGTCACCCTGCTGAAGAGCGTGCTCCTGACGCACTACAGATAAGTAGAGCGCATCACCAGAGGGCTGATAGCGCTGACAGAGGTAAGACCACATCGCTGCAACAGTACCGAGGCTCATGAACTCCGAAGCAAACTGAGGGAGGACACTCGTAGTGAGAACAACAACAGCTCGGGCATCATCATTGCACCACTGAGTGTAAGCAGACAGACCATCCCGGTAGAAAGAAAGAGCATCGGAATAGGCTGATATCTACTGATCATAAGCATCCACCGCAGCAGCATCGAGAGCCTTGGCTGCATCCCGATGAGCCGGGGAAGCACCAGCAGCAAGAACAGGCGGCACCGGTGGGGCAGGAGCCACGAGAGCGACAGGGCAGGGCGGACAGGGGACCTCGCCAGAAAGAACGCCCCACAGAAGAAGGCCGCGCATGTGGATCCGCATGAAGCCCGCAAACTCAGCATAGTTGGTGCCATCGAAGATCACCGAGCACCGAGGAACAGCAACGTAGCCTGAAGAGGACATCAGGAGCTCTCTCTCTCTCTCTTTTTTGGTCAACTGCTATAGGAGACCCCAATCGGGATCGGGATCGGGCGCGGCCCTGGTCGCAACGCCGGGCGGGGCAGAGCAGCGCGGGCCGGGCAAGGCAGGCGACGGTAGCCGGCGGAAGCAGGCGGCGGTAGGCGACGGCGGCAGGCGGCGACGACAGGTGGAGGCAGGAGGAGGGCCGGCCAGGGACGAGCGCAGCGCCGGGCGGGGCACGGCCGGGGCGCGGGCTGGGCGCGGCCGGGCCTCAGGCTGGGCAGCGCGGCGTGCGGCGGTAGAGCAGCTCGGGTCGGGCGCAAGGAGGCGCGAATGACCAGCGGCTGCCGTGGAGGAGGCGGCCGGCAACGGGGGAGGAGGTGTCCGACGACGAGGGAGAGGGTGGCCGGCGACGGGGGAGCGAGGCATGGAGCTACGAGCGTGTGGGAGCGGGAGCGGAAGAGCAAACCTAAGCATCTGATACCATGTTAGGAATGAGCAACAGACATTCACTGGGGCCAAAGGCTAGTACATATACATCTGGGGATAAACAAAAAAGGGACTAACTATACACATCTAACACATCTAACACTCTTAACATCCAAATTTGAAAAGGAAGATCAGAAATTCGTCATAATTGCTAAGAAACTAAGGACTTTTTAGGGTCACAGAATTCTAAAACCATAGGAATAGAAAAACACAAGAATATGATAGGAATGCAAGCACAACAATTTTGTTAACTTGGGTGTTTGGTTCATAGGAAAAAAACATGAATCCTAAAAACACGGTTAAATCTAAGTCAAACCACATGAAAATGCATGATTAGAATGTTATGATGCCACTAAGAATCTTAGCCTTATTCTAAGTGCATGAGAATTTGAAAAGGAGTCTCTCTAAAAAAAAAGAATTTGAAAAGGAGGTTCAGCTGGATGTAAGAATTCCTACGTTTAACCTTTGAAACTAAAATCGAAGAAAAAATCCTCATTTTCCTTTTGCCCCATTCCTTTGAGCCAAATGGATGAATAGTGTCACATAGGAAAATTTCCTATGCCTACGTCTTTTCATCGACTTCTCGTTTGAAACAAAGAGGCCCCAATGCCATGAACTAAAATCTAGATGTCTGACTTCTTGTTGCCGTAGCCCAACAGACGCTAACTAGTATTGTATCTCTTGGCGCAAGGAACCAATCACAATGGAATACTCTGGTTCTATCACGATTGTATGAAGAGAGCTTAGCAATCTCATCCAGCAAGAAAATAATTAATCATGCACTTTGCTCTCGATTTAATATGCTCTCAGACATCAAATAGATCATCTCCATGGCTTCTAATCGAAACTGAAAGAAAATTGTACGTAGCAGATTGAAAAGAGTGGTCGTTTCTTAAAAGAGACGTCTCTTCCAAATGTTAGCCAATGATTCATTATCTATTCTGCATGGTCAGCTATGACTAATGACCTATTTAGTCTACATTGCAGTGCCTTACAATCAAGCATAGAAGTACATTGTCTACATGAGACTGGATGATTACCAACATGAGTCAAATGGCAAAAACAGTTTATTATGCCAAAATATGGCAAATTGGCCTAGCAAACGTAAATTGCTAGCATCAAAATGCTCGGGGCTGCAGCCTGTAGGCTTCCGTATGGCCTTTTCCTAACTGAAGATGTACCTGAACAGGCAAAATCAGCAGACATCTGAAAAAAGGGCAGACACACCCACCAGCAGTCAAATAGTTTAATGTTTGACTAAGTATATAGGAAAAATATCTACAATTACAATACTACTCGGATATGTACTAGTTGTTGATAATTTTTTGTATTAACTTTGTCAAGCGTTACACCATTTGACTTCAACCAAAAATTTGAGTAATATTTTCAAGCACGGAGGAAGTACATAATATTTGATACATCGCCACTGCCATTCTTCATAATTAGGCTCTAGCAAGATATCATTGATAACTAAAAATGTATATTGTATGGATGTATCAGTTGTAGATTAAGAGCTGGGTACCAGCTAGTATTGCCTGGTGCTAGTGTGATCATGCATCGCGTATTGTTTTGCACTGTTGGTGGTCCTGCTAATTGTAAGCCATGGGGTGTGTGTTTTTTAATTATTATTTTTCGTTGTGAATTTCTGTTGGGTGTTTGTTTTATCAAAGTCTCTATGAAATAAGTCACCTGCATGTCGTAGAGAGACAGTTGCAATCAAAAGATTCATGTCTCCGTGAATGGCATTTTCTTGAAGGGCAGGGTTCATCCCTGGGCCTGGAGTGCTTTGTTTTTGTTCTAGCCTTTTAACTGAAAAAAGAATAAATAAACAGTGCAACGTACCTTCCTTGAGCACAAGGCTGTCGGAATTCTACTGGCAAAGCGAGAAGGGACAAGTCTCTGTGCTGATCCAGAAAAACATATAGGTGCATGGCAAAGATGATGACCATGTATTTCCCGACAAGAATGGGAACGACATCTACATGAAGAGCAAAAGAACACAAGGTGATAACAACTCAAGTAATACAGTATTTCTGAAAATCATTAAAAACAAAACATGCACCCGGAGTGGATAATTTAACCTCCTGCGTATCCGGTAACAAAATTCAAGAGACAAGCGACCAAATTGGAGGCCGAAATTCCCTCATTCAGAACGTGATAGGAATTAGCACAAGGGATTCAACAGATGGTTATTCTCTAGTGTATTTAAGTGGGTGGGTATGGAGGGGTGAAAATACTTGTTGATAACTACTAACTTTGTTCGCATGGTAGGATAACCATTGATATAAAAAAAATCGTTGAGATAGCATTATTTTTTTACAAAAGTAAGAATATCCATCTCATCCACGCATATGCCCAGTATAGAAAGAGAAGGGTAAAGGATGGCCTCTGATTTTCCTCTTTGCGCTCATCCTGCTGAAATTATCATTGTAACTACACCAATCAACGTGGGTTATCCAAAGCTTCCTTCTTCGGTAGTAGTATAAGACACGGTGATCCAGTTAGCCTTGTGGCCACGTTTGATGCCTCTCGAGTCTGCACCATTGACATGCAAAAACTGGCCTTGTCATTTGGAATCGGAAGGTGCCCTTTGGTGCATCTCTCTTAATCGAATCGGCAAAAACAAGCATCAGGTTAAGACTAATTAACAACTACAATGAAATTAAACAAAAAAAGGACGACGGAGGCGCTAGCTAGCACCTGAATACCTAGCCCCTGTTAGGCTCCTCTCCGCTCCGCAACCACAAGAGGGAGTGGCAGCACAATTTCAAGGAGTCGCTCGCACGGAGCCGAATTTCACGATTGGAGAGCTTCCGAACATACTCCTAATGTGCGCTAGGTAGCTCTGCTCAGTGCTCGCTCAGAGGTTGGATTGGATTGGAGTTGGATCGTCCAAAGTCTAGTTGAATTTTCAAATCATCTTCCTCCCACAGTGGTGGCAGGCAGGGAGCAAAATAGTGGGAGCACGGCTAGCTGCATGCAAATGCAGTACATCGGCGGCGTGCACGTATTACTCCCACTCCATCAGACATTATGAGATGACCGTGCGGTAGGGTGATGCTAAAATTTAAAGAGGAAACACATGGTAGAGGCTCTACTCAAATTCAGATCTACGTCTTCTGAAAAAGCTGCTAGGGCTTTTATACGGGATGAGGAGTACGGACGGATCCGGATCTCAGGGATAGGTCGCGACCGGATCGTGACTTATCAACGTTGGTAGGGTGTATGTATGCGAACAAACAACTTAATTAGCTTCATGAACGTAGTAATAACTTACCTTAGAGATAACGGGGATCGAAGGGCTGACATCGCCTCCCTCTCCAGCGATTCATCCATGATTGTATATATATAATAATATATAAAAGCAGCACACCGATTTCAACTCGAGTTGTTGACGTTTGAGGCTTGAGACGGAACATCATATACAGTAGTATAGGTAGAAACGTATGAGATCCGGATCCGGTGGCGATGAATGCTGCCAGGGAGGAGTTATCGCGTGAACATACACATGCTCAAACCCGGGACGCACGCGCATGACGTCCGGCTGGGCTCCTCCGATGCAACATGATTGTCGAGCACCCACCGAACCGGCGGCCGGTTGCACCTCCACCGCGTAGGTCCGTCCATCCGCGGGATGTATGTGCATGGACAGACAAAACTGCGGCCGGTGAAGGAGCAACTCGATCGGCCATGGAGATATGGAGAGGGGAGGTTGTCGTCGAGAGAGACAGATAGAGGAGGGTCTGGCCTTGCGTTTGGGGAAGAGGAATGGAAGACGGACGGATAACCACCGTAATAAATAAACAAGATGTTGTCCTAAGGCTGACGGCGCAGCTACCTTTCCTGTCAGTAACACACAAACAATTAACGTGGCATGATTGCTTGTCATCCTGTTTCGTTTGGACCCAATTTCTTTTTCGGTGCATATAAATAATGGTGGACCCATGCTAGGCTAGACATGGCCAAAGTGGACGCCTTTTCATTCTTTGTCCGCACCGAACACGAGTACACAAGACACGAGACAATCAATTGGTTGTCCTAAGGCTGACGGCGCAGCTCGCTAACGTCGTTAGATTAACGACCCTTTCCCGCCAGTAACACACAAGCAATAAAAGTGACGTGATTGCTTGTCACCCTGTTCCGTTCGGACCCAACTTCTTTTTCTATGCATATAAATAATGGTGGCCCCATGCTGGGCTAGACGTGGCCAAAATGGATGCCTTTTCATTCTTTGTCCGCACCGAGCACGAGTACACGAGTCACGAGACAATCAATCGGCTGTCCTAAGGCTAGCGGCGCAGCTCGCTAACGTCGTTAGATTAACGACCCTTCCCCGCCAGTAACACACAAGCAATTAACGTGGCGTGATTGCTTGCCATCCTGTTCCGTTCGGACCCAACTTTTTTTCCGTGCATATAAATAATGGTGGCCCCATGCTGGGCTAGACGTGGCCAAAGTGGACGCCTTTTCATTCTTTGTCCGCCCCGAGCACGAGTACACGAGTTACGAGACAATCAATCGGCTGTCCTAAGGCTGGCAGCGCAGCTCGCTAACGTCGTTAGATTAACGATCCTTCCCCGCCAGTAACACACAAGCAATTAACGTGGCGTGATTGCTTGCTACCCTGTTTCATTCGGACCCAACTTTTTTTCCGTGCATATAAATAATGGTGGCCCCATGTTGGGCTAGACGTGGCCAAAGTGGATGCCTTTTCATTCTTTGTTCGCACCGAGCACGAGTACACGAGTCACGAGACAATCAATCGGCTGTCCTAAGGCTGACGACGCAGCTCGCTAACATCGTTAGATTAACGACCCTTTCCTGCCAGTAACACACAAGCAATTAACGTGGCGTGATTGCTTGCCACCCTGTCCGTTCGGATCCAACTTCTTTTTTTATGCATATAAAGAATGGTGGCCCGGGCTAGACGTGGCTAAAGTGGACGCCTTTTCATTCTTTGTCTGCATCGAGCACGAGTCACGAGACAATCAATCCCCCCACCACCATCACCCACACGAAAAAAAGGTCACGAGACAATGGCATGCATCCATCACTGCTTCTGTACCACGCGACGCAGACGGCAGACCTAAACCATTATCGTTCTTCCTGGATGTACTCCTCGATTCATAAATACTCCCACTGTTTCTAAATACTTTTAAGAAATACGGACTACATATGGATATATCTAAACATATTTTACAGTATAAATTTATCCAATTTACTTTGTATGTAATAGTTCATACTATAAAATATTTAAAAAGACTTATATTTAAGAACGAAGGAAGTACACGGCCTTCTATATAAAGATTCTAATATAAACTGCGTACAAAGGAAAATAAATGTATACATCTACCTAGATGATAACGCCCATCCGTATGGTACAAGGCAACATGGTCCACACGTCTTTATAACTATTCATGTTGTCACATCAAAAATATGACATCAGCGAAATCTTTTTATGTTTTTAGACTTAAATTTTGTATCTCTTAAATAAAAGATTCAATTAAAAATACGTTATCACCATTAAATCCGTCTCAACAAGATCTTTATAACTAGATTCAATATTGATATGTTTCGACGACTTTTTTGATAGACTACAAGTTGCCACATGTTTACACTCAAGTTGCTATAGGGTTTATAATAAAATTGTTGTGACATGTTTCATCTAGTTTTTCCTTCTAGATTTAAAGCTACCATTGTATTTCAACTACTTTTCACATCATTTTTTATTAATTGGCCATGGCAAATTTTAGTAATTAACCACGACAAATTTAATTCATGGATCGTGGTAACTTCTGGTAATTCATCATGCAAATTAAGTTTATAGATCATGACAATTTTGGTATTTTGACCATGACAATTCTAGTATTTTGAACATGAAAAGCATTTTTTGTATGAACCATGGCAAATTTAAGTAATTCACCATGGCAAATTTAAGTAATTCACCATGGCAATTTTAGTTTATGGTTCATGACAAATTTGAGCGAGTGACCATGCATTTTAAAAATAACTCACGACATATTTATTTTTTACTCATGAACTATGTCAAAATTATTTCATGGATCATGGCAAATTATAGTAATTCATCATGGCAAGTTTAGTTTGTTAATTTCCTTTTTTATAACATGTCAAAGTTTGTTTTAAATGTAGAAGAAAAAGTAGTTGAAATATATCATGGCAATTTCAGTGTAATCATGATGGCATTTCATGTGCAATAGACATGACAACATTTAACCCCAAAAAGTCATCAAAACATATCAATATGAGATCTAGTTTCGAAGATCTCGTCGCGACAGATTTATTGGTGAAAACGGTTTTCAAGCGGATTTTTTATTTAAGAGATAAAACATTTTAAAAACTAAAAAGACAAAAGATTCATGTTGACATCATCAGTTTCTTCACTTTTGCATGCATGCGGTGACGTGATGCAACCTGTGATCATTGAGCGTGTGGGCTGTTGTTGCTCCTACCACACGTGTGGGCGTTATCGCGACCCTACATCTATATATATTCTTAGAGCATCTACATTCGTATTTCTCATATTGACCGACGGACATAGGGGACATGAGAGGGGGAAATAGATGATCCAATCGGACCCCTCATAGCCTCTTTAAATGCCCGGGCTGTCTGACACTCCTCATATTACCTTCGTATATAGGATGAGTACTGTTGGATATATGACCAAGTTACCATATGATTTTATTTCTAGAAATACTAGATAACTCATGACTATCAAAGCAGTTATAAGACAAGTCATGCAAACATACGGAGAGTATGCAAATAGCATTCGAAATGGTGAGTATGAACGGAACATATCTATAACATAAACTAGAACAACAAACTGTGGCAAGAACTCAAACAAAAGGAACACGAACACGTATTGAGTTGCATCTACAGCATCAGTGGGATTGGCGTTGACGTCGTCATCGGCCATGTTGTTGAAGAGGTTGTTGACGTCGGGGAAGAAGTCGGCATCGGCGTCCATGATGAAGCCAGTAGTCGCGCAGAGCGCTCCCCCAAAACCTTATGACCCTTCTCCCATACATGACTCAAAGTGGCGGGGTTTCAAAGGCTTACTGTCCCGACCTGCGGTGCACGCTGCAAGCCGAGATGGGGAAGAACCTAGCAGCATCTCAGAGATTGGAGCTCGATGGCGTGAGAAAGATGATGTTCTGGTGTCTCTCTGGAGAGGAGCGACCTCTCTTTTATAGGCACACGAGAAGGAGGCGAGTAGGCAGTGACGGGAGCTAGCAACCGAAGGGTGCAGCATTCGTATTTAGTCTCCACTACAGCAAAGCATTTCAGCCGACATCGACTCGGCTCATTCCCGCAACCCGTGTCGCGACAATGCATGCATGGTGTGGCGAGGCGGGCGGAGGAGGAGGAGCGCGCGTGTATGTCTCTCTTGTTCTCATGCTCATACATGTAGGGAAACATCCTCCCTTATAAGGAAGTCCAACTCCTACCAAACTAGCAATGTGGGACTAAACTTTAGTCCCACCTCTTGCCTTGCACCAATAGGCTTAGTGGGCCTCTAGGATTTATTAAGAATTATGAAAATGATTATTGGGCTAGGCCATATATGGATCAAATTCCAGCAATCCCCCACCAGATCTGAGAGGCACACAAAATTTGCCTTTGGCTCCAAAACACTGTTTATATACCGGTACTGCAGTGGAGACTATTAAGTTGAATTTCCACCTAGAACTATATGCTACACTAGTAAGCAACTTGAAAACAGTGGACTATGCCTTTAACTGCAAGATTTCTAAGAATCTAGCTTCACACAAAGCCTTGACCGATACTAGGCTACCATGAGACTTCCCCGAAGGTGGAGCTTACGCTTCATACTCCGAGGCCTTTCATGAGTTTACAATCAGACTCATATATGTGTGCTCTTCAAAAGATGTTCTGTAGGACAACATCTCTACTTAAATAAGCCACTTGGAGCACATTAAGATATATATCAACCTGCCATGCATATTAGAAAAGTATTGCATCTTCATGGAGTGGTATTTTTAATAGTAAGGATACTCTCCTTTCTGTCGATCAACAACTTGTCTTCCACATCTAATTCACGGGATCTCCGATCACATAGAATAGGTTACCACTGTGAACAACTCATATTGTGGGTCTCATACCCTTCTCCTTCGATGCGTTATCTATCACATTACGTGATAGACCCTTAGTAAAAGGATCTGCCAGATTTTTAGATGTTTGGATATAATCCAATGCAATAACTATGGAGTTCCTGATTTTCTTGACAGACTTTATCCTTCTCTGAACATGTCTTGATGACTTCATGATATCCTTTGAACTACTCACTTTGGCGATCATAGTTTGATTGTCGCAGTTCATAAGAACACCTGGTATATGTTTCTCAACAATTGGTAAGTCATTCAAGAGACAAAGAAGCCAATCAGCTTCGACCGTAGTTGTATCTTGTGCTATGAGTTCTGCTTCCATTGTTGACCTCTTTAAGATGGTCTGCTTGCAAGACTTCCAAGAAACAACGCTACCACCATGACTGAATGCATATCTACTCGTGGCCTTTATCTCATCAGCATCAGAGGTCCAGTTTGAGTCACTATATCGTTCAAGTACCTTTGGGTACCCAGTGTAGTGAATTCCATAACTCAGAGTGCCCTTCAAATAGCGCATAACTCTTTCTAGGGCTTTCCAATGATCATCTCCTAGTTTTGAGACAAACCGGCTCAAGTTGCTAACAACAAAAGAGATGTCGAATCTCATAGCGCTGGCTAAATACATAAGCAAGCCAACTAGCTGGGAGTATTTCAATTGATATCTAGCAATTCTTCGATTCTTTCGAAGCAACGCACTAGCATCACAAGGTGCTAGAGAGGGCTTGCCGTCACTATAAACAAAGCGACTCAAGATCTTCTCCACATAGTGAGATTGAAGCAATGTAATCCCACCATCTTCATTTCTCAACAGCTTGATATTTAGAATAACATCAACTACTCCTAAATCCTTCATCTTGAAACAACGAGATAGGAAATCCTTGACCTCCTTAATAACATTCAGATTTGTTTCGAAAATCAAAATGTCATCAACATACAAGCAAAGGATAACTCCATCGTCCCCACCATGGCGATAGTACACGCATTTGTCAGCTTCGTTTACAACAAAGCCTGCACTTGTTAAAGTTCTTTCAAACTTCTCATACCACTTCTTAGGTGCTTGCTTAAGACCATACAAAGACTTCAACAATTTGCACACTTTTCCTTCCTGACCGTCCACTATAAACCCATCTGGTTGTTCCATATAAATTTCCTCGTCCAACTCTCCATTTGGGAAAGCAGTCTTAACATCCATTTGATGAGTGAGCAGACCATGTGAGGCAACTAGTGAAAGTAGTAATCGAATAGTGATCAGTCGAGCCACATGTGACTAAGTATCAAAGAAGTCTTCGCCTTCCTTTTGGGTATAGCCCTTGTCCATGAGCTACGCCTTGTACTTCTCAATATTACCATCATGCATAAGCTTCTTCTTGAATACCCATTTGCACCCTATAGGTTTGCACCCATAAGGATGATCAATTATCTTCCAAGTTTCATTTGCCAAGATGGAATCCTTCTCACTATGAACCGCTTATTTCCAGTAGTCAGCATCTTCAGATGCACAAGCCTTTGAAATAGAACTAGGAGTGTTATGTCTGAGATATACAAGAAAATCATCATCAAAGGACTTTGCAGTCATCTGTCTCTTGCTCCTTTTAGGAGTCTCATTATTATCCTCCATAGGACCTTCAAGATGTTGTGTTGCAATGGTAGGTTCACAAATTGCAACTACATCTTGACTAGATGAACTAGGCAACTCTGATTTGATGAGTTACACATATCCTTCATGGGAAAGATATCTTTGAAGAAAGTCGCATCATTCGACTACATGATTGTACCGACATGCATGTTAGATACCTCAGATTTTACAATCATGAATCTATAACCAATTCTATGAAAATCATAGCCCAGGAAAACACAATCTACGGTTTTTTGTCCAAGCTTTTGCTTCTTTGGAATTGGTATATTCACTTTTGCCAAGCAGCCCCAAGTTCGTAGGTAAGAGAGTTTAAACCTTTTATTTTCCCATTCCTCAGTTGGAGTTATCTCTTTATTCTTCATGGGAACTCGGTTTAGGACATGACATGCAGTCAATATCGCCTCCCCCCACCATGCCTTGGAGAGACCCGATGTGTCTCACATGGCGTTAACCAAATCAGTTAGAGCACGGTTCTTTATTTCGGCTACCCCATTTGACTGAGGTGAATAGGGAGGCGTCCTCTCATGAATTATACCATGTTTCGCACACAAAAAATCAAATTCATTGGAAAAATACTCTCCACCACGATCGGACCTAAGCCTCTTGATTTTCCGATCTAGTTTTCCACTTTAGCTTTATAGATCTTGAAGAAATTTAAAGCCTCATCTTTTAATTTTTAAATATACACATGGCAGTATCTAGTGGAGTCATCGATTAACGTCATAAAATATTTCTTTCCACCTTTCGTCAAAACACCATTTATTTCACAAAGATCTGAATGTATGAGTTCTAGTGGCACAAGATTTCTTGTTTCCGTAGTTGTATGAGACTTACGAGGTTGCTTAGCTTGCACACAAACTTGACACTTAGATCCCTTGACAATGGTGAAGTTGGGGATTAAGTTCAACTTGGGTAACCACATCATACAACCAAAATTAACATGACAGAGAAGTGAATGCCATACATTTGATTCACTATTGTCGCAAATATGATTAACAACTTTATTACAAACGTTTTACAAGGATAGTCTGAACAAGCCTCCTGATTCATAACCTTTACCAACAAAAGTTCTATACTTGGATATTACAAATTTATTGGAATCAAAGACAAGCTTGTAGCCATCTCTACATAGAAGAGATCCGCTAACAATATTTTTATGATGGAGGGGACATAATGCACGTTCTTCAACCGCATGATCTTCCCCAAAGTAAACTTCAGATCGACCGTGCCAACACCACGAACAGAAGCACTTGAACTATTGCCCATCAGCATGGAAGTAATCCTTGCGGCCTGATAATAATAAAACACAAAAATATCACCGCATACATACACTTTAGCACCTGTGTCAATCAACCAATCAGGGGAACGACATATTGAGAGAATAGTGGGAAGTATATTGTACCCAACATCCTTCATCTCAACATCACCAATGATAACATTGGCGATCTTCTCACCTTTCCCATGTTGATGCTTGTCATAACCGTTAGGGCAACTAGGTGCCCAATGATCAAGATCTCCACAGTCATGAAAAACACCTTTGTTCTCGTCAGTCTTATTCTTGAAGTTGGTGTGCTGCGAAGCCTTGTTCTTCCCATCAAACTTCTCCTTGCCATCAAACTTTCCCTTGTTCTTGAATTTGTGGGGATGGAAGTTTTTATTTTGTACCATATTGGCACTAGAACCTCCCTCAATACCTCGAGCACATATGTCTTTTGCTCTCGCCTTTTCTCCCACATCAAGAGTACCGATGAGATCTAGAACAGAAAACTCATGCCTCTTATGCTTCATAGAGGTAGCAAAGTTCCTCCATGAGGGAGGAAGCTTAGTGATGATACCTCCGGCAACAAACTTCTCTGGTAACATACAATTGAAGTCCTCAAGTTCTCTAGCAAATGACTGTATCTCGTGAGCTTGCTCAACCACGAAGCTCTCATTAGTCATCCTGTAATCATAGAATTTTTCCATGATATACAACTCAGTGCCGGCATCTAAGACCCCAAACTTGGCCTCAAGTGCATTCCACATATCTTTTCCATTTTCAATTGACGCGTAAGCATCAACCATGTTCTCACCAAGAACACTCAAGAGAGCAGCCTTAAACAAGGTATCAGTTTTCTGAAAAACTTGTTCCTGTTGAGGATCAAGAATTCCTTCAGGTTGCCAAGAGCGGCATCATAGCAGCTCATGGTTTGAAACCATAGAACGGCGCTCACATGCCACATCTTATAGTGCAACCCTCAAACATAGGAGGCCTCATGGAAGTAGAAAAACCAGTCGGGGTAAATTGCCTATAATAAAGTTTTTGGATTGTTGGGTATATGAGCAATTTACCATATGATTTTATTACTAGAAATAGTAGATAAGTCATGACTATCATAGCAGTTATAAGATAAGTCATGCAATCATCCAGAGAGTATGCAAATAGCATTTGAAGTGGTGACAATGAATGGAACATATCTAGAACAAAAACTACAACAACGTATTGTGGCAAGAACTCAAACAAAAGGAACACGAACACATACTGACTTGCAGTCGCAGCAGCAGCAGTGGGATAGGCATTGACGCCGTCACCGGCCACATCGTCGAAGAGGTTGTTGACGTCAGGGAAGAAATCTGTCATCTGGGAAGTGGTCGTCGGCGTCTGTGGTGTCCGCGATGAAGAAGCCGTTGCGGAACGTTGCATGGGAAACAAAAATTTCCTATGCACACGCAAGATCTATCCATGGTGATGAGTATCTATGAGAGGGAGAGTGGATCTACGTACCCTTGTAGATCGCTAAGCGGAAGCGTTAAGAAACGTAGTTGATGTAGTCGAACATCTTCACGATCCAATCACAAGTCGTCCCATGATCTCATCACAAGCCGTCCCACAATCCCATCATGTTCCTTACGATCTAGCACCGACCGGACGACACCTCCACATTTAACACACATGCAGCTTGATGACACCTTCACCTCCTCGATCCAGCGAGCGATGGTGAAGTAGTAGATGAGTTCCGGCAGCACAACGTCATGGTGACTATGGTGGTGAAGTACAATCTCCGCAGGGCTTCGCCAAGCACAACGGAAACTATGACGGAGGATAAACTAGAGGGACGGGGTTGCCGGCACACGGCTTGGGAAAACTTGATGTGTTCCGGGTGCTATCCCCGCCCCTTTATTTATATGTTGAGCCCTGGGGTCGCAACTTGGAGAAAAATCCTCCTCAAGGTCGGTTTGGCACGCAGGCAAGAGTCCTTCTTGGACTCCAGGATCAGACGCTAGGGTCCTCGGTGTCTGGACCCAGATGCCAGGGTACTTGGCGTCTGGCCCCTGGCCTCCGCAAAAATTCCTTTTGCACCTACCAAAAGCTTTGTGGACTTTACCCCTTGGCCCAAATAAAGTGTTCATGTACCCGAACATTTCGGGAAACATCTGAAACCCCTTCCCGTGAATTCTGGAACCCTTCCGAAGGCCAAACACCATTATCCCATATATCAATCTTTACCTCTGGACTATTTTGGAGCGACTCGTCATGTCCAGGATCTCATTCGGGACTCCGAACAACTTACGGTCACCAACATAACAACTCAATTATACTAATATCGTCACCAAACGTTAAGTGTGTAGACCCTGCGGGTTCGAGAACTATGCAGACATGACCAAGACACCTCTACGGTCAATAACCAATAGCGGGACCTAGATGCCCATGTTGGTTCCTACATATTCTACGAAGATCTTTATCGGTTGAACCTCTATGTCAAGGATTCAGTTAATCTCGTATGTTGTTCCCTTTGTTCTTCGATATGTTACTTGCTCGAGATGTAACAGCCCAAGTGCACCCCTTGACATTTTGGTCATGTATCTCTTGTGAACCTCTATGTTTGCCATGTGCCTTTAATGAATTATGTTTTTGCTTCATGTCAGTCATGCATCATGCATCATGATCATCATATTGCATCGTTGCTTTTGCCTTGTTGCTTGTGCTTGTGATTGTTGTGATGAGGTGGTATGTGGTTGAATGCATGTGTGCTTGGTGTGTGGCTCTACTTCCATTTCTTTGTCTAAAAACCCCCTCTTTCATTTCATCTCAAAACTCCCTTTTTGCTCCTATTTATTTTTGTGTCACAATCAACTTGTCCTATAAATATTTTGAAAATGTTCTGGTGCTTTGGTTAATTGATTAGAGTGGAGTAGGTGAGCTCTTCCATATGTTGCTGTTTTTGTCATTAATATCACTAATAAAATAGCAGGTTTATTTATTAAAGTAATTAACTTATTTTTTCTAAAAATGGCTAGTTCATTTTATTTAAATATTTTGCATTTATTTGTAGTACAAAGTATTTTTGGGTTTTCCAAAATCCTTATTTTCTGATGTAGGGCTTTATTGGCCTAGTGATGTTTTTATTTTAAAATAAAAACCTCTTGTTTGTTTTAATAAGAGAGAGCAGACCGCGTTGGGCCTTCCTCCTCGTAGGCGGCCCACCTAGCTCGAGTGCTCCCGTAGCCCAACCCAGCGCAGACGGCCACCTGCTCCGTCGTCGACCTCCGTCAGTTTAGAGTGAGAGGGCAATCTCCCGACGCCATGAAGTCCCTCATGGACGCCGAGGCCGGTGTCGTTTCTCCCCTCCTATAAAGCGAGCCGCTGGCCCCGCCTAGGTGTGACAACCTGGATTTTGGCTACAATGATCATTGTAATTAAGCTATAGTGATGGCCAAGATTATGCTAATGCTTTTGCTAATCCATGTGTGATCACTTTAGGAATCAAAGCTCAATTCAAATTACTTTGAAATTCCAATTCATTTGAAAGGTGGTTTTAAAAGTTTTGCAAACTTCAATCTAAAAATCATGCTAAGGGTGCAATAATTACCTAAGCTATTCTAAAAATGGAACCAAAATCTTATCGTGTGGTTTTGTGCCTCAAAACTATTTTAGCAGAGCCCAAAACAATTAATTAAATACCCTTTTGCTTTTTGAAAATACAAAATCAATCCAAAGGCCCCCCAAACTTTTTGTGTCAATACCTAATATTGCAATGCAAATATTAGGCCAAGTGCCATATTTTACTAACGTCGTCTAGCCCTAGAAATAAATAAATAACAGAAAGATTTTAAAAACAGAAAAGCAAAAATATAAAATAAAATGGAAAGGGCTAATTGCCCTGGTCACTTAGACCTGCCGGCCCAGTGACCAGGCCCAGCCCAACTCCCCCATCGTCTTCCCCAACTACTCATGGGGGGAGATGTGGACACGCTGATGAGCACTAGCGGCCGCGGCCGACGCTCTGGCACCCATCTAGAGGACTCACCTCCGCCTACAAGACACCCCACGGCGCCCCGAACCCTAGCCGCCACCCCTTTCGCCCCCTGCTAGATCTCCTCCTCCCCTCCCGATCCCGAGCACCACCGTCGACATGGCTCCGGCGTAGCCATGGCCCCCGAGCCCCATTCGCCTTGCCCCCTCGCCCAGAAGCTCTGTCATTGACCGGCAAATCCATCCCAACCACCCGCCCGAGCTCGTAGCCCCTGCACCGCCGACCCCGTGCCTTCTTCTTCCTCGGAGCATCGACGCGCTCCGACGATGATTCCAGCTTCCTCACGCCTCCCCCGCGCCCGCTTTGCTCATCTGTAGGACCGCTGTGAGCCACTGCTTCTTCCCCTCTCCCGCTCGTGCTAGCTCCGACACCGTAGCCCCCTTCCCCTCCATGCCCGACGGTCGGCTCCGCATGAGCTCGACGCCGGCAAACCTCCGGTGGCCTTTTGGTCATGAGCTCACCGCCATTCGTCTTTCCGCGTCACGCAGAGCCCTCCTGCCCTTTCTGTTTGCTCACTAGGTCACCGTAGCACCGTCCTCGTCGGGGCCCGAACAACGCCGCCGCCTCTGCTCGTCGCCGGCACCGTTCCGGCCTGCCTCTGCTTCCCCCGCTCGTCGGAGTGGAAGCGCACATGACCCCGTGTTCGAACGCGGGTCTCCACGCACAAAACGAGCCCCTGTGGCCATTTTCCGATTGGTGGCCGAGACGCGCCACTGCGTTTTGGTCTCGACGGCCAAACATCGGTCGGTGCTGACCTGGCCCGACTAGGGCCACCCCCGAATGACCCTGCCTATGTCCCTGGGGGCCCGGTTGACTAGTTGAAATTAATTTAGACTTATTAGACTATGACAGATGGGCCCCACCCATTTAATTAACCTGTTTATTTTATTTTATTTTTGTTTAGCCTCCTCTCTATGATAGGTGGGGTCCAGCTATCAGGTTTAACCTGAGACCGCTGGGTTGACTGCTGATGTTAGCATGACATCATGCTGATGTCCTAATTAAATATTCGAAATAAATTTAATCTGTTTAATTCCAGAATATCAATAAAACTTTAAAAATTAATATAATATAATCCGTAACTCGGATTAAAATAATTTATACATGAAAATTGATCAGAAAAATCCCATGAAACCGAATACGCAGTCCGTTCATCCGTCACATGATCCTAGCATGATGAACATGGACATTTAGACTTAGGATCATTTGTCCGGTAGTAGCCCGAGACCCGAAAAATGTCGTCAGATATTCTTCCGCTTTGTCCGTGACGTGTAGTACTGCGTTAGTGCATGCCTAGCCCTGCATATTGCTATGTCATGCATTGGGATCGCATATGTGCTTTATATTTATTGTTTCTTCCCCCCTCTTCTCTCCGGTAGACCTCGAGACTGACGCTGTTACCGGGTACGACTACACCGTTGATGATCAGGCCTTTGCCATAGAGCAGCAATGCAAGCAACCCCCCCCCCCTTGAGCATTCCGACATCGCCCATTCTTCCCTCTCATTCTTGCATTAGATTTTGCTACTGCATTAGTTAGCTCCTATAATGATGCATAGCCTATTTTTGATAAAATGCTACTATACATGCAATAATATCAACTGCTTAGTATAGGTTGATCAATGAATCCCCAGTGACCCCTTAGTCCCAGTTGCCCCTGCTTCTTCATCGATGACTCGACAACTCGAAGACCCGAAGACTCGGTCAACCGATCGACGAGCCATGCCCCTCACATCATCGCACACCCCTTTAGTATGGCATTGCAGAGCTACTACTGAGTGCCGAGGGTGATACCTCACTTAGCACTCACGGTGTTAATTCTGTAGCGTAGCTAATCGACCATGGGTATCGAGGGTGATTCCTCCTTCCCATTTATCGATAGCGACTCTTGTCATACACATACCTCGAGTGGGATCCATCGAGGGTGATTCCTCGGATATCCACTTGGTGTATAAGCACACTGTTACTTCAACTTGACCTTGCTTACATGTGAAAGACAGGACTGGAGGGACAGGCGGTACCACCCTGGTTGAGGTGGACCTGAGTTCCCGACAGTCATGAGAGGGGTCGGCCCCAAGGGTACCCGTGTGTGAGATGTGGTGGGATGCGTCGGTAAGGCATCCGGGTTATGTTGAGGCGTGGACTAGCGAGAGAGGCCTTTGCTGCACATCCTCGAGATGGGGTGACAGGACTGCACTTTATGGGTTGCGCTTGCCCTGCATTAACAAAATGCTAATGGGTTGGGTATTTGATCTGAGTTGGTCGTTTGACCTTTTTCACACTAAACCTTCATGTGGGAGAAGTTATGGGTACTCAACGTCGTTGTATCAGCCGAAGCTCTTAGGACGTCAGCAATGGAGCGGCGCGCGCCGGATTAGGCTGGAAGGTACAACTCCCGGACTGAGTGTACTAGGTCTGCTTCCGGCCACGTACGCATCGTGCAGGAGTGCAAGGGCAAGTGGGTCCACAAACCTGTGCGCTTAGGAGTTAGACCGGCGGGCTGGCCTCTTCGTTGAGCCTAGGTGGGGCGACGACATTTTGGATCCCGAGGCCGGGCATTACCCAGGAAAGCGTGTCCGGCCGGAGGTGATCAAGCGTGTCCCTGTAGGGATGAATTCATCTATTCAAATAGCCGTGTCCACGGTAACAGGACGACTTGGAGTTGTACGTTGACCTACTACAACTAAAATTGTGACTTTAATTGAAATGAATATTGGCTCCGGGATTGCTTCCTCATAGGGAGTCGAGGAAGAATCTATGGGCATGGTTTCTTAATGAAATTGCTACAATAATATGACTATATGTGAGTTACCCGTCTACTCTCTTCTAATGCTGCAAGATGCTGAAGATGCTAGTCTTCGATAGGACTAGGCCTTCCCCCTATTCTTGCTTTCTGCAGTCAGCCCAGATATAACTCCAACCCTTGATAATGATGCATACTTAGCATAGTTTTGATGTCAGTCTTGCGAGTACTTTGGCTAAGTACTCACTGCTGCTTTGCTTTCTCTTTCCCCCTCGATTCGATTGCTGCGTTCAAACGATGGAGCCCAGGAGATGGAGTACGCTGAAGACGACTACTACACCATAGCAGGAGCCTACTACTATGTGGAGGCGGGCCCTGACCAGCAGTAGGATAGGAGGTTCCCAGGTAGGAGGCCTTGTCTCTTTCGATCTGTTGTTATGTTTGTGCTAGACTTCTTAAGGCAAAACTTGTTTATCTTATGTCTATACTCATATATTATTTGCTTTCGCTGACTCGTGCTTGTTGAGCTTTGTATTCGAGCCCTCGAGGCCCCTGGCTTGTAATATGAAATTGTATGACTTTAATTTGTGTCTAGAGTTGTGCTGTGATATTGATTAGTGAGTCCCTAATCTTGATCGTACGCATTGCATGTATGTTTAGCGTACAGTCGAAATTGGGGGCGTCACAAGTTGGTATCAGGGCCAACTGCATGTACGTAGCCCCCTTTCCAACTCCTTGGCCGAAGTTGATTCTAGTACTTGAAAAACTTTTACTAACATTGTTGTGTGGTTTACGGGCCCACATCTCAATCGGGTGGTATTAGGATCTTTTATTCCTCGTCTATACTTTGGGTTCTAATCTCTCTTCTCTTTCGGGTTAATGATTTTACTAACTCTAACTCTAGGTTCTCGTAACTACTTGCCCTGGAGAGCCCCTCATTCCAGATGATGACTTGATTCACCAGAAGTCTCTGAAGATACCCTCCGATGATTTCCCGAGAACTTGTACTCATCGCTTTTGTGATTCCCTTCCGCCGTCAACCCCTATGGATGACTACATGCAATTGTCACTCAGAGTTTCATATCCAGTTGCTCTTGTTATTACAAGGTACATCAAATTATCTTACCGAGGATTCGTTCGTCCTCAGTTGTCATTGGTTTAAAAAGAAAATCCTTCGAATTGCTATTTGATCTTACGAAATCCTTAGTAACCTATTGCTCTTGACCTTTCTCACATGCTTGCATTATGGTTAATTCCATATGTCTAGCAATATTAAGAAAATCCTTTGTGATTGTCATTTTGATCTTATTAAATTAACCTGTGTGCGAATGCACGCAGTCATCAGTGGTTTCTCATAAAATTTTCCCTTCTAGCTTAGACGTCTTTCCAAATGTGAGTTGTTTCTCGGCAAGTCAACCTTGATTGATTGCCCATCTAAGTCCTTTCATCTTACTTGTATTTGATCAAAGCATCTGATTCTGATACACCAATTTGGAAATCCTAATTCCTTTGGTTACTTAGGCATCAAATTATTTGGATGTTATATAATGTGATGTTTTGCATTTGTTCTCCCTCTGATTGAGTACCGATACTCAAATCGGGTCCTTTGTGGATCGCCAAACCCATTGTTTGGTTATTATCCGACATCATCCTTCACCTTCAAAATCCTTGTGAGATCTTCCCTGAAACATGATGCCATTGGTAAATTGTGTCTTATCACTCTGATAAGTGGCATCCTATGCTTTTGTTAGCGATGCTCTGTTGTCAAGCATGTGTTAATTGCTCTTGAAATTTGTGGTATATGTTCCTAAGATGCCCCGATGGGTCGAACCTATGCCTTAATCCCTATGGACCCGACGGTTTTCACGAGTCATACTTTTCTGGTGTTTTGCCAGATAATCTTTCAAAACTATAATTTCACCAAAGGCGAGGTGTAAATGGAAGGTGATCCATTGATGAAGTGGGAGTCGACCTTGAACTTTTTGTTCATGCCCATGGAAACAATGTTGATCTTATCATAGAAGCTTCTCCTTTCATATAATCATTCATGGTATGATTTGATCTTGCATCTTTGATCTTGTCCTTTGCAAACGTTGGTTCCAACCATGTTGTTCTACTTTGATTTCATTATCAGACAAGTTACAGTGCTTGTCCTCTATAGATCAATAAGCTGGCCTAACCTCCATGCTGATCTACCTTCGTGTATTATCCCTGGTATCCTGACGAATATCATGGAGCTTCATAGCTTCTTATAAGCTCCTCATTAGCTATGTTTTCCTTCACTGATTCCAGTTCCCTCGTGATCTAAATTGTTGGACACTCAAGGACATAGATAATTGAATCGATTCCGCATTACTATTCAACAAATCTAAGTACCCTCCTTTGCTTATGAGTTGGTACTCGATCATGGATTTCCAAGTTGTTAGGCTGCATCATCGTCATGCTAGGGCTTGACCATACTATCTATGTCCTTCATCCCTGAAGCAACATTCCAATAGTGCATTAAGTTTACATCGAGCTTTGAACGTCATGTTGGTTGTCTTGAAAGGCAATTTTGATTCTTAGCTAGCACTCTAACATTTGGTTCGACAACCATTCGCGTCACCATTTTTTTGCTTGATGTCGTCACTGATTGATTACATCTTCAAGAGACTTCTCGACAATTGTGTCGTGGTCATCATCAACATTTTGAACTCTCCTAGGATATCAATTAAATTCATGATGGGAAGTAGCATCCTTGCCTTCCTTTCAAACGCAAGCTTGTCTTGTTTTGGTTGAACCTTAAGTTCCCTGTTAGCCGTCTTGTGATATGTTCTATCTTGGAGTATTGCCATCTTTTCCAAGAATTACGTGAAATTTACACACGTCATAAAAATTCTTGATATAGTGATACTTCTTGCCATCACCTTTCATTTCGTAATTTCTGTGTTGTTTCTAACCGTAATACCGACAAATGGATTGTGATGTGTAAATTCAACACTTATGGCATAGCAACTCTATTACCTTGGAGTTAATGAACAATAAGCCCATTCTTAGTGTGTTGGCTGTTGAATCAACATTCTATCATTGGTCGTGCTACTTTGTCCGGATTTTGGGTGCACCTTTCGATTAAAATTTAATTGTGGATGTTTTCCCTCAGGCATACCTCAATATATCATCTCGTTTGACCAATGCTACCACCTTGTTCACCCTATCGTGGGAATCCATTTTTGTGGAATTCTCGACGGGTTGTTGCTGAGCCCATCAGCCCCTCCTCCTCTTCTTCGTGGTTCATGATGAAAATTTAAGCTAGTGTTGGAAACCATGAAAGCATTATCTTTGTGCCTAGCTCATGAAGGATATGTTTGATAAAAGAAGTGTTTTTCTCTAAGTTCACGTGCACCTTGTCGTCGTGATTATGAGAAAATTTTGTTTTGCTTCCTTCGGAATCGTTCCAATTCATTCATGCATGTGCGAAATATTTTGTGGTTTGATAGGTTTGCAACCTTCACTCCATATATATTTCCTAACATGTCAAGCCACCGATTGATTTGATCTAGGAAAATAAGTTCTACGTAAGATCTAGCCCAGACTTACACATGGAACTTTCATATCTACTCTGGTGATTCCCAACCAGAACTTGTTTACCTTCCATTCTAAAAACTTCCACGTGGGCACAAATGTCTTGACATTGTGTTCATATGTCTTGCAATACGACTCATGATTCAAGGCCTACTTCCGTCGTTCATTCCGAGATTCTGGCAACACCATCTCGTAGGTCTGTGTTGCCACCTTTTCTTCTCAGGACGGCTAAGTCTGAAGTATCCTAACACTAACCAGATCTAAACCTCAGCGGATATGATGGTTGGAACTCTTCCCAAGAATTATAACGTTGGTCTCTATGTTACTCGATAGGTGATGTGGCTAACACACCTGCCTGGAAGACCTATTGTTATAGCATCTTGTTCAGCAAGATTCGTCTTTTCACCCATGAGGAAATTGTAAGACTTATTTTATAAGTTGTTCCTACTGGATCCTTTGTGTATCCTAACTGAATCCTTTACTCGAAACACCATATCATTGGTATCCCGAAGCATGGATGTGGTATATCGATCATCAAAAGGAATATTGTAAGCTCGATGCTAATTGTTTCTTGATTCATTATCCAAACATCATTGTAGGGGAATCTCATGAATTTCCTCGCCCCTTTACCTAAATGGTTATCTACTTGCTATCCCATCATGTATGTCATGCTCTGTTTTTCCTTGGGAAAGGTATACTCCTAAAACTTGAGTATAAACACATTTTCCTTTCCATTGGTCTATTTAATGTTATGAACACATTTTCCTTTCCATTGGTCTGTTTAATGTGATGAACACATTTTCCTTTCCATTGATCTGTTTAATGTGATGAACACATTTTCCTTTCCATTGGTCTGTTTAACCTTTCTTATAGTCTAAATTATCTAAATAGTGGTAATTCCCTGTTTAGGTAAACACCTCGGTGATCAATTCTGTTAGTAAGGCCATGTTACTATTATTGATAACATTCCGAAACCGCCGGTGGACGAGAACTTTGCCTATTGGCCCGCCTCGTTTCAACGAGCGGGAAAATGGTTCTATTTGTCCCCCGCCCTTAGTACCGACATTGTTGCTAACTTAACTGACAAGCTTTCCTCTGACAGGTCTTGCCATCATGACTGTGCAAGATGTCACCGCTTTTCCTGCTCCTGTCCCACATGGTGGTCCCATAAACCACAGTTCCATAGGATCGAAACCTGACTCTCCTGTACGCCTTTAAATCCAAAGTTTTTGTTGCACTTGGCTTCGTATGTAAATCCTGGGCCACCATCCAAGGTAATGATGTTATTCTTGTCTTCATTGACCGATTGTGCAAAGTTGCACATCTCTGACTGTCAAGGAAACGATCACTGCTAGTCAGCTGGTGATTAGTTCAGACCATGGCAGATTATTGACTTTGAGATTTTGGGAAAGTTTCCAAGAAGCTATGGGAACTCATTTGTCATTCAGCATCGCTTTCCACCCTCAATCCCAAGGACAAGGACAAGTTGAAATAGTCAATCAGATTCTCAAAAACACGCTTCGAGTTTGTGCCATTTCTTTCAACTAGAAATGGGAGGAATCTCTCCTGTATGCTGAGTTCTCCTACAACAATAGCTATCAAGCTAGTCTGAAGATGGCTCCCTTTGAAGTGTTACATGGACATAAGTGTCGAACTCCTCTGAATTGGTCAGAAACTGGGGAATGTACACTTATCGGTCCGGATATTACCCAACACGCCGAAGATCAAGTCCGCATTATTCATGCAATTCTGAAGGCTGCTCAGTCTTGTCAGAACAGTCAGTATGACCGTCATCACAAAGATATGGTCTATCAATCTGGCGAAAAGGCTTATCTTCGAGTCACGCCAATGAGAGGTACACACCATTTTTGGATCAAGGGCAAGCTGGCTCCTCGATATATTGGTCCTTTCACTGTTCTCGAAAGACGTGGTAAAGTGGCATATCAACTGGAACTGCCACCAAACCTTTCTCAGGTTCACGATTTGTTCCATGTGTCATAGCTTTGTTGCTACTTCGAGGACCCTATTCGAGTAGTGGATCATGATATGCTTGAGCTGCAACAAGACCTTTCTTACAAAGAGCAACCAGTCCGCATTCTCGATGGAACTAAACTTCGGACTCGTCAGAAGATTACCAAGTTCTTCAAGGTGCAATGGGCAAATCATTCTGAAGATGAAGCCACTTGGGAACGCGAAGATCATCTTCGTACCGAATACCCTGGACTCTTTCCTTCTACTTCTTAATTCTCGGGACGAGAATTCTTTTTAGTAGGGGAGAATTGTGACACCCTGTATTTTGGCTACAGTGATCATTGTAATTGAGCTATAGTGATGGCCAAGATTATGCTAATGCTTTTGCTAATCCATGTGTGATCACTTTAGGAATCAAAGCTCAATTTAAATTCCTTTGCAATTCCAATTCATTTGAAAGGTGGTTTTAAAAGTTTTGCAAACTTCAATCTAAAAATGATGCTGAGGGTGCAATAATTACCTAAGCTATTCTAAAAATGGAACCAAAATTGCATCATGTGGTTTTGTGCCTCAAAACTATTTTAGCAGAGCCCAAAACAATTAATTAAATGCCTTTTTGCTTTTTGAAAATACAAAATCAATCCAAAGGCCCCCCAAAATTTTTGTGTCAATACCTAATATTGCAATGCAAATATTAGGCCAAGTGCCATATTTTACTAAAGTCATATAGCCTTAGAAATAAATAAATAACAGAAAGATTTTAAAAATAGAAAAGCAAAAAAAATAAAATAAAATGGAAAGGGCTAATTGCCCTAGTCACTTAGGCCTGTCGGCCCAGTGACCAGGCCCAGCCTAACTCCCCCATCGTCTTCCCCAACTACTCACAGGGGGAGACGTGGACACGCCGATGAGTGCCAGCGGCTGCGGCCGATGCTCTAGCACCCATCCAGCGGCCTCCCCGTCGCCTACAAGACAACCCGCTGTGCCCTGAACCCTAGCCGCCACCCCTTTTGCCCCTGCTAGATCTCCTCCTCCCCTCCCGATCCCGAGCGCCACGGTCGCCATGGCACCGGCGTAGCCGCGGCCCCCCAGCCCCATTCGCCTCACCCCTCGCCCAGAAGCTCTGTCGTCGACCGACGAATCCATCTTGACCACTAGCCCGAGACCGGATCCCCTGCACCGCTGACCCCATTCCTTCTTCTTCCTCGGAGCATCAACGCGCTCTGGCGACAATTCCGGCTTCCTCAGGCCTCCCCCGTGCCCGCTTTGCTCACCTGCAGGACCGCTGTGAGCCACTGCTTCTTCCTCTCTCCCTCTCGCGCTAGCTCCGGCCCCGTAGCCCCCTTCCTCTCCATGACCGACGATCGGCTCCGCCCGAGCTCGACGCCGGCGAACCTCCGGTGGCCTTTTGGTCATGAGCTCGCCGCCATTCGTCTTTCCGCGTCATGTAGAGCCCCCTGCCCTTTCCGTTTGCTTGCTAGGTCACCGTAGCACCGTCCCCGTCGGGGCCCGAACAACGTCGCCGCCTTTGCTCGTCGCCGGCGCCGTTTTGGCCCGCCTCTCCTTCCCCTCTTGCCAGAGTGGAAGCGCATGTGTCCCCGCATTCGAACGCGGGTCTCCGCACGCAAAATGAGCCCCTGTGGCCGTTTTCCGATCGGTGGCTGAGACGCGCCGCCACGTTTTGGTCGTCGGCGGCCAATCGCCGACCGGTGCGGACCTGGCCCAACTAGGGCCACCCCCCAGTGACCCTACCTATGTCCCCTGGGGCCCGGTTGACCAGTTACCCAAGTCAACAGGCTGATTGGGCACAACCCAGTGACTGCCAGGTGGGGCCGACCTCCCCCATGGGTATGACATGTGGGCCCAGCCCCTTTTTAATTAATTTAGACTAATTAGACTATGACAGATGGGGCCCACCCATTTAATTAACATGTTTAGTTTATTTTAATTTTTGTTTAGCCCACTCTCCATGATAGGTGGGGCCGAGCTGTCAGGTTTGACCTGAGACCGCTGGGTTGACTGCTGATGTTAGCATGACATCATGTTGATGTCCTAATTCAATATTCGAAATAAATTTAATCTGTTTAATTCCATAATATCAATAAAAATTTAAAACTTAATATAAAATAATCTATAACTCGGATGAAAATAATTTATACATGAAAGTTGATCAGAAAAATCCCATGAAACCAAATACGCTGTCCGTTCATATGTCACATGCTCCTAGCATGATGAACATGGACATTTTGCCTTAGGATCATCTGTCCGGTAGTAGCCCAAGACCTGGAAAATGTCGTCAGATATTCTTCCGCTCCGTCCGCGACGTGTAGTACTGCATTAGTGCATGCCTAGCCCTGCATATTGCATTGTGATCGCATTTGTGCTTTATATTTATTGTTTATTCCCCCCTCTTCTCTCTGGTAGACCCCGAGACTGACGCTGCTGTCGGGTACGACTACACCGTTGATGATCAGGCCTTTACCGCAGAGCAGCAAGGCAAGCAACCCCCCTTGAGCATTCTGACATCGCCCATTCTTCCCTCTCATTCTTGCATTAGATTTTGCTACTGCATTAGTTAGCTCATATTCTGATGCATAGCCTGTTTTTGATAAACTGTTACTATACCTGCAATAATATCAACTGCTTAGTATAGGTTGATTAATGAATCCCCGGTGACCCCTTAGTACCAGTTGCCCCTGCTTCTTCATCGACGACTCGAAGACCCGAAGACTCGGTCGACCGAGCGACGAGCCATGCCCCTCACAACACCGCACACCCCTTTAGTATGGCACTGCAGAGCTACTACTGAGTGTCAAGGGTGATACCTCACTTATCACTCCCAGTGTTAATTTTGTAGCGTAGCTAATCGACCATGGGTATCGAGGGTGATTCCTCCTTCCCATTTATCGATAGCGACTCTTGTCATACACATATCTCGAGTGGGATCCATCGAGGGTGATTCCTCGGATATCCACTTGGTTTATAAACACATAGTTACTTCAACTTGACCTTGCTTACATGTGAAAGAGGGGACTGGAGGGACCGGCGGTACCACCCTAGTTGAGGTGGACCTGAGTTCCCGACAGTCTTGAGACGGGTTGGCCCCAAGGGTACCCGTGTGTGAGATGTGGTGAGATGCGTCGGTAAGGCATCCGAGTTATGTTGAGGCGTGGACTGGCGAGAGAGGCCTTTGCCACACATCCTCGAGACGGGGTGAGGGACCGCACTTTATGGGTTGCGCCTGCCCCGCAATAATAAAATGCTAATGGGTTGGGTGTTTGATCTGAGTTGGTCGTTTGACCTTTTTCGCACTAAACCTTCACGTGGGAGAAGTTATGGGTGCTCAGCGTCGTTGTATCAGCCGAAGCTCTTCGGCCGTCAGCAATGGAGCGGCGCGCGTCGGATTGGGATGGAAGGTGCAGCTCCCGGACTGAGTTTACTAGGTCTGCTTCCGGCTGCGTATGCATCGTGCAGGAATGCAAGGGCAAGTGGGCCCACAAACATGCGCGCTTAGGAGTTAGACCGGCGGACTGGCCTCTTCGTTGAGCCTAGGTGGGCGACGACATTTTGGATCCCGAGGCCAGGCATTACCCAGGAAAGTGTGTTCGGTCGGAGGTGATCAAGCGTGTTGGAAATGTGGTGCACCCCTGCAGGGATGAATTCATCTATTCGAATAGCCGTGTCCACGGTAACAGGACGACTTGGAGTTGTACCTTGACCTACTACAACTAAAATTGTGACTTTAATTGAAATGAATGTTGCCTCCAGGATTGCTTCCTCGGAGGGAGTCGAGGAAGAATCTCCGGGCGTGGTTTCTTAATAAAATTGCTACAATAATATGACTGTATGTGAGTTACCAGTATACTCTCTTCTAATGTTGCAAGATGCTGAAGATGCTAGTCTTCGATAGGACTAGGCCTTCCCCCTATTCTTCCTTTCTGCAGTCAGCCCAGATATAACTCCACCCCTTGATAATAATGCATACTTAGCATTGTTCTGATGTCAGTCTTGTGAGTACTTTGGATGAGTACTCACCGCTGCTTTGCTTTCTCTTTCCCCCTCGATTCGATTGCTGCGTTCGGACAATGGATCCCAGGAGATGGAGTACGCCGGAAACGACTACTACACCACCGCAAGAGCCTACTACTACGTGGAGGCGGCCCCCGACCAGCAGTAGAATAGGAGGTTCCTAGGCAGGAGGCCTCGCCTCTTTTGATCCGCTGCTTATGTTTGCGCTAGCCTTCTTAAGGTAAAACTTGTTTAACTTATGTCTGTACTTAGATATTATTTGCTTCCGCCGACTCATGGTTGTTGATCTTTGTATTCGAGCCCTCGAGGCCCCTGGCTTGTAATATGAAGTTGTATGACTTTAATTTGTGTCTAGAGTTGTGTTGTGATATTGATTAGTGAGTCTCTAATCTTTGTCGTACGCATTGCGTGTATGTTTAGCGTACGATCGAAATTGGGGGCGTCACACTAGGGTTCCCCGCTCTCCCCTCTGCTGCCGCCATCTCCCTCTCTTCCTCCTTCTCCTCTCTTTTTCTTCCCTTTAGTGAGATCTGAGAGCTCTGCTAGGTAAGGTTCAGAGAGGGTCGGTCGTCTCCATTGTCACCTCCCTTGATGGTGGTCTCCCTCCCTCCGGCCGTGGTGTTCGGGGCATCTCCGTCATCGTCCTCGTCCCGTTCCTGTCGCTAGGAGGAGGAGAGAGCCTCCACGCCGTCAGCCTCATCGACGTCTTCATCGCGCTCCGGGAGTCCCTTCAGCGGCGCTCTTGCTCTGCTCCGACCTCCTCCGCGCGTCCCAGACGTCTTCTTCGTCCTCCCTTGTCTTCCCCGCACGCTCTAGGTGAGCACCGCATCCCTGCAGCCCTCTTTAGATCATTGTCGTAGAGTAGCTCGCCGTCACGTAGTACCTCGCCGTTGCCGCCATGCAGATCAAGGCGTGGCCTTGAGGGACTCGCCTCCGTCCCCCCTCGTCGCAAGATGGGTAGGGGAACGGGTTCTCCTAGGTCCCCGCATCCCCCGCAGGTGGTTCGCCTTGTCGAAGAGCTCCATTGTTGCCGGAATCGCTGCCACCGTCCCACTGTCATGTGCGTGTATGTTTGTTCAGTTTCGTCAGTTAGCCGTGGCAGATTAGTATTAGAAGCGTAGAACCCCCCCCCCTCTTGTTCAGTAGCGCGTGTGTAGCATAGTGGTCGAGCGACTGCTACGGGTGCAGGAGGTCGCGGGTTTGATCCCCCGGTGCGCCCCTTTGTTTTTTGTTTTTAGCGTGTGTGTGGTAGCCGCAGGATCCGGTGTGCCCGTCGGATCCAGTGTGAGTGTGCGTTGTGTTGTTTGTGCCAGCGTGTGTGTGTGTGTGTTGACAGGATCCCCTATGGCAGGGAGATCCAGTGTGCTCCTATGTGTGAGTGTGTGTGTGTGTAAGGGCATGAGAGTGGGCCCATGGCCCACTTGTCATCCTAAGAGGGGTCTGGTGCCAATGCCTGGTGGGTCCCCTCCTTTTGTTTTTTTCTTTTGTTTTTCTTTTTTGTTAGTTTTTGTTTGTTCGTAGATTATTTCCTTTTTTAGTATTTTCCCATTTCTGTTCATAGACATTTTTGGCATGAGCATATATGGTAACTTTCGACTTATAAGTGATGGAGATTTTGATGCTAGTTGCAAATTTATATTTGTGGGCATTTCTTCTGCTGCAATACATGAGTGTGATATATGAAACTGGGGTAGACTTTCCCAAGGAATTCATTGGTGCAATTGGTTTTTTCATTTGAGAAAGTTTTACAAAATGTCATTTTGTTCCAATATGCCATTTTGTCATTTTAGTTAGAATTAATCCATGCATGCTATGATAATTGTGTCAACATGGAAGTGGTAGTGTTTCATGAGTATTATGCCTTGGTATTTTCTTTTGACATGATAAACTTGCATATAAGTGGGAATCTTGCTCCAAAGTAGCTAAAAAATGTTGTTGTTTTCCACATGCTAAATATTTTTAAGTTTGAGAATCTGGTAATATTTTTATGCCATGTTGAGTGGATGCTACCAAGTGATATGTTGAGTTTTAGCTCAAGCTCAGTGCCAGTGTTTTGTAGTAGATATTGTCCTCTACCATCCTGTTAATTTTCATGCCATGAGGTGGTCTCTAGCACCATTACTTTCTGCTGTCAACTTGCTACCAGCTTAACTCAGATTCCAGAAAACTGTGATTTTCACCAAGTCCCTAGAATATGTTTCATCATGTCATCTTGTGAGCTTCATGCTTAGTGTGAGCTTCATGCTTAGTGATTTATGCTTCCTTTCCACTTGGTGTAGTTATATGATTTGATAAGCATGTTATGAAGTTTCTATACATACTTTGGTTGTGGTTGGAAACATCCTGTAGCTCTAGATAATTGCTGTGGAAGTTGTTATGTTCCTGTTTTGGGCAGATTGTGTGTGGTAGTGTTTTGTGACTTGTGGGAGCTATGCTCCATGGTTTTACTTGATATTTGGCCCTATTGTGATTCGTTTTTCATTTCCTAACCAGTGGCTACCTTGGAATACCAAGGAATAGCCCATGGCCTTCCTTATCTCATATTTTGCCTTCGTACCTTGCCGTGAGCGTAGCGTGAGAATCGTTACTCCGTTTCCTATGTTTTACATATGCATTTGCATCGAATTTGCATGAAGCATCCATATTTTCCATGATCATGCATGTTCAAACAACTTAACATGAGGTTATGCACAGAATTGTAAATAACCTAACTATTGCATGAGAAACTTAACTAGCTTAGGATTGCCATGTTAAATACTTCAAATGAATCATGCATCATCTTGTTTGTGCATTGCACCATGGTTGTTTGTTTATTGTTGCTATTTCTCTTGGGTAGACGCGAGTGTTGAACCTGAGTACGAGGATCCAGGAGAGTACCACTACGAGGACCCAGCTCTTTGTCCCTCTGAAGAACCTACAGGCAAGATGATCGTACCCGAATCCCGACACTATTTTTCCTTTGCTAGATGTCTTGCTCTTATCGTTACATTTGCATTACCTACCACTTGAATGTCAAGCCTCCTACATTGCCATGATAACCTCTAACCCCTCCACTACCTAGCAAACCTTGCTTGACTAAGTTATCGCTGCTCAGCCCCTCTTATAGCATTCTTAGATGCAGGTGCAGGTTGTTTCCATGTGATAACATGGATATCTGGAGATATCACAGTATTTACTGCCATTTAATTTAATGCACATATATATCTTGGTATGGTGGAAGGCTTGGCCTTTTGCTCGGTGTTTTGTTCCACTTTTACCACTATAGTTACTTGTTACCGGTGTTATGTCTCCATATATTACGCTCCTAACATGCTCGGGGTTGTTATGGGGACCCCCTTGATTATCCGATTGAGATTAAAGCTTGTTTGGCAAGACCCAACATTGGTACTATTTGCTTAAACAACTTAATAAAATTGCATAGGTTTTTGCAACCCCGTGGATAATTAATCAACAACCCGGGCCAGTGCTCCTCATGAGTGTTGGCCCAATCCGCGCGATGTCCGGCGCCCCCTGGTCACCTGGGGTTTCAGCCAACCCGACGTCTTGCCCATCTGGTAGGGCGCTGAGACAGAGATACGCGCGGATCCTATTGGGATCTGGCCTGTCGGGCGGTCTTGCTGGACTTGTTTTACCTTTCTCGAATGCCTTGCATGAGGAACTCTGATCTTCTTCGGGCTATCTCGATGTGTCGGTTTTCCTTTGGAATTACCTAGGATGATCACGAGATCCATGGTTGAGGTTATTCCCGCGGAGTGTGGTTAATCCGTGATGGATTAGTTGGATCACCCCTGCAGGGTTAAATCTTTCGGAAAGCCGTGCCCGCGGTTATGTGGCAACTTGGATATTTTGTTTAACACCCGGTTATAGTTAACTTGAAGTAAACTCCTATAAAATACACCAACTGTGTGCGTAACCGTGATTGTCTCTGCTCGTGAACATGAACCGAGAGAGAACACGGTGGGGTTATGTTTGACGTAAGTAGGTGTTCAAGATCACTTAGTGATCATGGTAGTACTCGATCGCCTTTCGTAGTCCACTATATTTACATTCATGTTCTCGTAAGTTAGCCACCAAATAATGCTTAGTGTTGCTGCAAACTCAACACTTACCCCCATCCAACCCAATAAGCTTACATAGTTTCGATACCTGGGTTACAAGATTGTTGAGTCCTTGTGGCTCACAGATTAATACAACAAATACATGTGCAGGTGTAGATGAGACCGTGCCAGATGATGTGACCCAGCTCCAGTGGGAGTATGACAAAGAACGTGGCAGAATGTACGTCACATATCCATACGAGTAGAGAGGCCTTGGTCATGATCTTCGGGGCTAGCAAAGTAGTTTCATTGCTTGTTTTCTTCGTTTGTTTTTGTCCATAGCCAGACCCTGTCTTTTTCATGATGCTTGAATAATTGGTGTGAACTTGTAATTTAGCTTGTGGCGAGAGTAAGCCAAGTCATATACTCATCTCTCCATACATGTTTGCGATGATACTATACTTGCAAAACAACTAGATGCGCATCTATCCATGTCACGGCCCCGTGCCTAAATAAGGATAGACGCGCATCTTGGAGTTTACAAGTTGGTATCAGAGCCGACCCTTGCGGTTACACGGATGTTTGCCGACAGGTGCACGATCATATTGTTCACGAAGTTGGTGACCCGTCGCGGCACACGGAATGACACATGTATCAGACTTGAAGCACATACATTTGTGCCAAGAGGGAACGTTCCTGTGACCCGACGAGGACGTCGGTTCCTCTGAGTGGTGGCGTATGTGATGGCCTAGCACATTAGGGATGATAGACTACTCATATAAATAAGGAATTCCTTCTTTTCCGCGAGCCTATTCAAATAGAACTCCCAAGTTAAGCGTGTTTGGCTTGGAGTAGTTCTAGGATGGGTGACCGACCGAGAAGTTGGTCCCGAGTGCGCACAAGTGAGGGCAAAGTGCGCAAAAAGACTAGTATTGATCCGTGAAGCCAGTCTAGATCCCGCCAGGAGTAACGACCACCGGCGGGTGTGCCTGGGGCGTTACACGAGATTCGATTGTCGGTATCTCTATACCTAATTCAATCTCGTTACCAGCAAGTCTCTTTACTCGTTCCGTAATACAAGATCCCGTGACTAACACTTAGTCACATTGCTTGCAAGGCTTGTTGTCATGTTGTATTACTGAGTGGGCCCTGAGATACCTCTCCGTCACACGGAGTAACAAATCCCAGTGTTGATTCATGTCAACTCAATAGACAACCTTGAAGATACCTGTAGATCACTTTTATAGTCACCCAGTTATGTTGCGACATTTGATACACACAAGGTACTCCTCTGGTGTCAGTGAGTTGCATGATCTCATCGTCATAGGGACATATACTTGACATGCAGAAAATTGTAGCAATAAACCGACACGATCATATGCTATGTTTATAGTTTGGGTCTTGTCCATCACATAATTCTCCAAATGATGTGAGCCCGTTATCAAATAACATCTCATGTCCATGGCTAGGAAACCTTAACCATCTTTGATCAACGAGCTAGTCTATTAGAGGCATACTAGGGACATGGTGTTGTCTATGTATCCACACATGTATCTGAGTTTCCGATCAATAAAATTCTAGCATGGATAATAAACGATTATCATGAACAAGGAAATATGATAATAACTAATTTATTATTGCCTCTAGGGCGTCGGCGGACGGGCCGGCCGCGTCGGCGGGAAGGGCTGGGGTGCGGCCGCGGACGGCGGGCAGGGGGGGAAGCGAGGGCTCAGGCGCCCGGGGCGGCCTGGGGCTGAAGCGGCGGCGCGGAGGGGGGGGGGGCTCGGGGAGGTGCCGATGGGGAGGGGCTGAGGTGATCATGCCCATAATTCAAAGTGCAATTTTAGACAGCGTCACAAAAGAGATTGGGGGCAATTGAAACTACTCTGGGAATTTATATAATTTGAAAGGCATTTAATAATTGTTTTGGCATATGTTAAAATAGTTTTGAGGCACAAAACCATACCATAAAATGTTGGTTCCAATTTTAGAATAGCTTAGGGAATAATTGCAACCTAAGCATGATTTTTAATTTGAGGTTTTTCAAAACTTTTAATTCCACTTCTCAAATAATTTTGATTTGCATTGGGATTTGATAGAGAGATTGATTTCAAGAGCGTTCACACATGGATTAGCAAAATATATTAGCATAATCCTTAGATTACTGTAGCTTGATTACAAAGTTTATTGTAGTAGCAAATCCAGGGCGTCACAGTGCATGACCATTGAAGATATTATTCATGTAAATAGAATAACCATTATTCTCTAACTTAAATGAATAACCATGTTGCAATAAACATGATCTAATCATGTTCATGCTTAACACAAACACCAAATAACATTTATTTAGGTTCGCACTAATCCGAAGGTAGAGAGAGCGTGCGATGTTGATCACATCAACCTTGGAGACATTTCCAAGACACATCGTCACCTCACCCTTAACTAGTCTCCGTTTATTCCGTAGCTTTTATTTCGAGTTACTAAAATTTAGCAATCGAACTGGGATCCAATACCCAGGTGCTACTGGGAGTACTAGCAAGGTACACATCAATAACACATATATCAAATATACTTCTGTCGACGTTGCCAGCCTTCTTATCTACCAAGTATCTAAGGTTGTTCCGCTTCAGCGACCATTCCCCTCATAATAGAAGCATTTAGTCTCGGTTTTGGGTTCAACTTTGGGTTTCTTCACTGGAGCAGCAACTGACTTGCCATCCATGAAGTTTCCCTCCTAGCACTTGCCCTTCGCGAAACTAGTGGTTTCACCAACCATCAACACTTGATGCTCCTTCTTGATTTCTACCTTCACGGTGTCAAATATCGCAAACAGCTCAGGGATCATTATTTCCATCCTTGTCATTTTATAGTTCATCACGAAGCTCTAGTAGCTTAGTGACAGTGACTTGGAGAACTATATCAATCACTATCTTATCTAGAAGATCAACTCCCACTCGATTCAAGCGATTGTAGTACCCAGACAATCTGAGCACATGCTCAATGATTGAGCTATTCTCCTTCATCTTGCAGGCAAAGAATCTTGTTGGAGATCTCATATCTCACAACACGGGCACGAGCCTGAGATCCCAATTTCAGCTCTTAGAACATCTCATATGTTCCGTGACGTCCAAAACGTTTTGGAGCCTCAATTCAGAGCCGTAATGCATGATGCACTGAACTATCAAGTAGTCATCGGAACGTGCCTGTCAGATATTCACAACATCTACAAACGATGCTAGAGGGGGTGGCGCACCGAGCGGTGCATTAATGACATAAGCCTTCTGTGCAGCAATGAGGACAATCCTTAGATCACGGGCCCAGTCTGCAATATTGCTACCATTATCTTTCAACTGTATTTCTCTAGGAACATATAAAAATGCAAGGGACCTACAGCGTGAGCTAGTAATATACAACATAATTTGCAAAGACACTACTGACTATGTTCATGATAATGAGTTCAATTAATCATATTACCTAAGAACTCCCACTCAAATTGACATCCCTCCGGTCATTCGAGTGATACATGATCCAAATTCACAAACTCAAGTCCGATCATCACATGAGTTGTTGTGGATTTGTCACGGCAGATGTCCGGGTGAACGGACTTAGGTTTGGGGTGATCGCTACTATGTGGCGGCTTTAGAGGGGTTGGTCGGAATCGAGAGATGCGAGTTTTACCCAGGTTCGGCCCCTCTAGATGAGGTAAAAGTCTACGTCCTGCTTGTCTTGTATTAATGATGAGGAAGATCTCTCGGTTACAAGGGCATTGTCTTGCTACCTCTAATCTCGAGAGCCTCTAATCTGTCTATCTCTAATGACTTGTGTCTGTCTTAACTTGTGAACTTGTCAACCTGTCCTTCTAGGGGTTCTCTACCCCTCCTTATATAAGTGGAGAGGGTAGGTTTACAAATAGAGTCCTATTGGGAGTAGGATTAGGACTAGTCTCTTGAATCCTAATCCGGGTCTTGTTTCCTTTGGGAGGGAGTCTTTTTCTCTTTGGGCCTTCTCTTGTGAGCCGCCTGGCACCGGCTTACACGCCGGGCCTTAGGCCTTGTCGCTTGTCTGACCCGCCCGTCGGGTTACCAATGAATCTTAGTGTTCAGCCAGAGCTCCAGTGAGTCGCCAAGTCCTGGGCGGGTCATACTTCCGGCCGGGTCATACCGCGAGGTATATCCCTGACATGAGTTGAGTTGGTTTCAATGGTGAACATCATCATGTTGATCATATCTACTATATGACTCATGTTCGACCTTTTGGTCTCTTGTGTTTCGAGGCCATGTCTGTACATGCTTGGCTCGTCAAGTTTAACCTGAGTGTTCCGCATGTGCAATACTGTCTTGCACCCGTTGTATGTGAACGTAGAGTCTATCACACCTGATCATCAGTGGTATCTCGACACGACGAACTTTCACAACGATGCACTCTCGGGGAGAACACAATTTACCTAGAAATTTTAGTGAGGGATCACCTTATAATGCTACCGTTGTCCTAGGCAAAACAAGGTGCATAAAAGGATTAACATCACATGCAAATCATAAGTGACATGATATGGCCATGAACTGGTGCTTTTGATCTCCATCCTTAAAGCACCGACATGATCTCCATCGTCACCGGCATGACACCATGATGTCCATCATCTTGATCTCCATCAACGTGTCGCCATCGAGGTTGTCGCGCCCACCATGCTTCTACTACTATTTCTACCGCTTAGCGATAAAGTAAAGCATTACATAGCGCTTAATGATTGACACGCAGGTCATACAATAATTAAAGACAACACTATGGCTCCTGCCAGTTGCCGTACTCATCGACATGCAAGTCGTGATATTTTATGCAATACATGATCATCTCATACATCACATATATCTCATCATGTAATTGGCCATATCACATGACAACATACCCTGCAAAAACAAGTTAGACGTCCTCTAATTGTTGTTGCAAGTTTTACGTGGCTGCTACAAGTATCTAGCAAGAACAATTCTCACCTACGCAAAAACCACAACGGTGATGCATAAGTTGCTTTTCAACCTTCTCAAGGACCGCCTTTGTCGAATTCGATCCAACTAAAGTAGGAGAAACAAACACCCGCTAGCCATTTGTGCAATGAAGTTACACGTCAGTCGATGGAACCGGTCTCTCATAAGCAGACGAGTAAGGTTGGTTCGGGCCGCTTCATCCCACAATACCGCTGAACCAAAACATGACCATAGGAGTACGCAATCTAATTATCAACGCCCACAAACTCCTTTGTGTTCTACTCGAGATCTCATCTACACATAAACCTAGCTCTGATACCACTGTTGGGGAACGTTGCATGGGAAACAAAAAATTTCCTATGCATACGCAAGATCTATCCATGGTGATGAGCATCTACGAGAGGGAGAGTGGATCTGCATACCCTTGTAGATCGCTAAGCGGGAAGCATCAAGAAACGCGGTTGATGTAGTCGAACGTCTTCACGATCCAAATCGCCAAGCGTCCCGCGATCCCATCAAGATCCATCTCGTGATCCAATCACGATCCGTCCCGTGATCCCATCATGATCCGTCCCGCGATCAAATCACGAATCGTCTCGCGACCTTGATCACGGTCCTTCCGATCTAGCGCCGAACGGACGACACCTCCACGTTCAGCACACGTACAACTCGATGACGATCTCCACCTTCTTCATCCAGCAAAGGGAGCGGAGAGGTAGATGAGTTATCCGGCAGCACGATGGCGTGGCGGCGATGGTGGTGGAACAATTCCAGCAGGGCTTCGCCTAAACACTGCTGAAACGATATAGAGGAGAAACTACGATCTAGAGGAGAGGTAGCACATGGCTGATTTTTGTTGCTCAAAACCCTCAAAACCTCTAGTATATATAGGAGGATGGAGGGAGGAGTCTTGGTGCCCAAGGGGCCAGCCCTTGGCCTTGGCGCAAGGAGGAGAGGAGGAGTCCTCCTCCAATCCTAGTAGGATTAGGACTCCTCCTTCCCACTTGGAACTCTTTCCACCTTGGGTTTTTTCCTTCTCAAACCACTCCAGTCGCATGGGTCCTTAGGGGAGGCTTCGGACAGCCCACCAGGGGCTGGTTTACCTCCTCCCTCAGCCCATGTAGCCTCTTGGGTCAAGACACCCCTCCCGATGGTCCCCGGTACCCCTCCCGACGCTCCCGGTACACTATCGATGAGCCCGAAACTTTTCAGGTGACCAAAACGGGACTTCCTATATATTAATATTTACCTCCGGACCATTCCGGAGCTCCTCGTGATGTCCGGGATATCATCTGGGACTCCAAACAACCTTCCGTCAACACCATACATAACTCTATACTACCGAAACGTCACCGAACCTTAAGTGTGCAGACCCTGCGGGTTCGAGAACTATGTAGACATGACCGAGACACCTCTACGGTCAATAACCAACAGCGGAACCTGGATGCCCATATTGGTTTCTACATATTCTACGAAGATCTTTATCAGTTGAACCTCTATGTCAAGGATTCAGTTAATCCCGTATGTAGTTCTATTTATTCTTCGGTATGTTACTTACCCGAGATTCGATCATCGGTATCACTATACCTAGTTCAAACTCGTTACCAGCAAGTCTCTTTACTTGTTCCGTAATACAAGATCCCGTGACTAACACTTAGTCACATTGCTTGCAAGGCTTGTTGTGATGTTGTATTACCGAGTGGCCCTGAGATACCTCTTCGTCACACGGAGTAACAAATCCTAGTCTTGATCCATGCCAATTCAATAGACACCCTCGGAGATACCTGTAGAGCACCTTTATAGTCACCCAGTTACGTTGCGACGTTTGATACACACAAGGTACTCCTCTGGTGTCAGTGAGTTGCATGATCTCATGGTCATAGGAACAGATACTTGACATGCAGAAAACTGTAGCAATAAACTGACACGATCATATGCTACGTATATAGTTTGGGTCTTGTCCATCACAATCATTCTCCTAATGATGTGATCCCGTTATCAAATGACATCTCATGTCCAGGCTAGGAAACCTTAACCATCTTTGATCAACGAGCTAGTCTATTAGAGGCATACTAGGGACATGGTGTTGTCTATGTATTCACACATGTATCTGAGTTTCCGATCAATACCATTCAAGCATGGATAATAAACGATTATCATGAACGAGGAAATATGATAATAACTAATTTATTATTACCTCTAGGGCATATTTCCAACAAGTACTCCCTCCGTTTCAAAATAAGTGACTCAACTTTGTACTAACTTTAATACAAAGTTAGTATAAAGTCGAGTCACTTATTTCGGGACGGAAAGAGTATTACTTTTCTACCACACGATCCACCATACACTCTCACATAGCTTTTTGGAACATGTGCTACAGCCGGCTGTAAATCTACAATCCCCTTCTCTTTTTTCTCACCTTCTCTCTCATCCAACTCGATAAAAATATAATATTTAAAGTCTTACATCTCGTCTACATCACCTTATTATACTTGGTCTAAGGCATAGGGAGGGGCGTTTTGGCTCTAGGGTCCAGATGGACCCTAAATCTCAGCCCCACAGTTATGCATCGGGATCTGTGTCACAAGTCACTGTCACTGGAATACGGTGATATATAATGTAGTATACCCTGTCCTCGCAGCGTGTACGTACAGGCAGGGGGAGACGGGAGAGTGGACGGACGTCTGCTAGTTAACTGCCCTGACGCACCTGTACTCTGGACGCATGGTACAGGTGTTTGCATTTCACGGCCACGACCGTCTGTCATGGCCCCCTGTATGGTGGGAGGGGGAGCGTTGGGAGCGAGCTGACGGGCGTGTTGGTGTGACAAGTGTGTCCCATTCATTTTGAATTTCGAAATTTTAAGAAAGCCCCAAGTCTTTATAATGGGCAGAGGCTTCATTGGGGATATTTGGAAACTAGCGTTGTAGCATGGAGTGGGCGTCCCTCCATCAGTTAGCAATGTTCAGAATCAAGGGCGAGGCAGGAGTGAAGATGGTGCCCTCCAGCAGCTGGCCCAGCTTAGGCGCCCTCACCTCCGGCTTGGCCTGGCAAGTTGACAACAAGTTCTTCTTGCATGTATGTGCAGAAAACTCTGAAACTTTTCGAAAAGTCGGTCGATTTAGGTGTGTTGGCGTTTGGAAGATACATATACTGTGTGCAAACAGTTGGGACCCGCACAGCAGGATCCCCAATATCCACACACCGATGCAATGGCTCCATGTGCCCAATGGGCAGTCTCCATCTCTCTCAATTTTATTTTGGAAACATCTACTGGAAAACCCTACGATCAACAGCATCACAGGAATGTTCTCACCCCTGGTTCCACGACATGCTCCAAGAGAAACACTACACCTACAGCACCATGGGAAAAACAAACAACTCTGACTAACAAAAAATTCCCTTACAAGACTGAACCATCAAAGTTAACAAGGCACAGTCTGAAGCTTAACTGCCGCTGCATTTGTGCAAGTATTCATCCTGTGAATGGCGACACCACAATTGTTGCATTTAGCCTCGTTCCTTGGTTTCTTCGGCAAGTCACTCTTCGGACAGGGTTTTTTCTCATGGCTGTTCGTCGGATGCCCTGCCTTCCTTCTCTTTTCAAGTGCTTCCAGCACAGCCAGAGTATCTACATGCATTTCTTGTCCGCCATCGCAGCAGCGGGCACAACTTCATTGCATTTTGCCGCTGCAGTGCATGCTAGTGCAGGCTTGTCTTCCGCTCTAAAACATCTCTCTGATCTTCATATTCAGCGAGAGCAGTGATCCCATCCCTAATTATTTTCATCCATTTCTCATAAGCTTGTGCAGATGCATCACCGAGACGGACCAACTCCATGGCGTGCACATACAGAGTAGCGTGCCGATGTGTCATTGTCTTGCTACTAGCATGGTCTCACTGATATATTTTGCAGATGAGTCGACAGAACATCCCTCGCATCCCTTGTCCACATCTTCAGGATCAAATTATGTGGGATCTCTATGTACCGAAGAACATCCATAACCTCAGCATATCATATGGAATCATATTAGATACCGTATTGGTGAAAACATACAGTTTAGTTATAACCTCAGCATATGGCAGCATGGCATGCCCATGTGCTCAAAGAGGCCACATTCATACTCGAACAAGGCACCATCGTCCAGTATCTTCAATTCGTATATAATCCGTGTTCACTTCTCACATCTCTCTGCCTGGGTGTGTGTCATTCTATACAACTTACCCCTATCCAGCTCTTCAATTCCATACGCGTGAGCTTGGTACAGCAGCTCACCAAGCTGCTCGAACATTGCACATATGTAAATCTTGCTTGTGTGTCTCTCTGTCGACATATTAGACTTCACCACAACGCCGGCCTGCAACGGGAATAACCCAATTCCATGTTAGACTGGTTCTGTCTCATGAATTGAAGAGCTAAATGCAAAGTCAAGAATTGGGCACTTGCAGTTTTGTTGTGCTTTTCTTCATAACTCTCATCTGCATCCCTTGCAAATTGGAGGCGCATGTAATGCCTCACAAACATGTGCATTGGACACCCCGGGGGGGCATAAGACCTTAACATACTGTTAGCGCTCTCACTCCAGTGGGTGCTTGTCATCTTTGCACAGAAAACACCATTAAAATAAGGTACACGAAGTGCACATGCCATTTGCACCAGCGATGGGTTGTCGATGGCGGTATATTCTTGATCACAACTTCCATGGCCCTACACTGACCTGGACATACATGGCAGCAGAAGTGAACAAGCACTTATCACCATATAAACAATGAAATGAAAGCAGTAAAAAAATCACAGCAAGAATTATGGATTACCCATCAGAATTGTCATACAAGGTTTGCCTCCCATCATTCTAACAAACTCTGGAAGAACCCACTCGAAACTCTTGACCTGCTCATCGCAGATCCATCCCCACGGTGGCAGAGGATTCAGTGTTCAGTGTGATTGAGCATTTGCACCCTGTCCTCCGCAGAACGCCCCTCCCTTCTATGATATGGCATTAGATTCACTGTTTACTGTGGCAGGAGGTGCCATCGGTAACCCCTGCTCCCCAGCCTTGAGCTCTGTAAGTTCTTTGTCGTCGGTGACTTCTGCATCTTGGTTAGCAAGTAGGTACATCTTAATATGCGATTTTCAAAATAGGGGAATCCAAATGAAACCCTTTTTTTGCTCGGTCTATCTCGAATGCTACCCCTCCTTCCACCATAGAACTAGCATCTTCCGGTCTGGATAAAAAATTGCAAAAATGACAGTCACTATGAGCAAATGTCAATGTATTATGAAGAATAAGAAGCTGGTCGAGGGGAGGAAGAACTGACATCTTTTAGGCAGCACTTGTAGTACCAATGCCCAGGCTTGGATCCACACGGGCCGCATACGGCGGTGATGATTTTTGCGTGGCAGAAGGGGCAGAGGATGAGTGGTAGGGGCGGCGGCGTCGGCCGGCGTTTGATGGCAGAGGAGGAGGACTCCATTGCCGCAGAGATGGGAGAGGCGGAGGAATAAGGGTCAACGGTGGATGAACTGAATCTTGTCGAGGAAGGAGACGTTGTGGGGGCTCGGAGGGGGAATCGAGTCCTGTGAGGTGGGGGGAGAAATATCTGTCCTGTGAGGGGGAATCGAGTCCTGTTAGGGGCGGCCGGCGTTTGGTCAAGTTCTGTCGGGAGGGTGGCCCAGGTCCGTCTGGTGGCATCTGTACACTAGCGGCGTCAGCCCGCCGTCACTGGGCCGCACAACTCTCAGGTGGGCCAGTAAACGTATTTTTAAATTGAAAAACGAGATTGAATACCGGGCCGTGGGGGAATCGCGACGCAGGCTTGTGGTCCAGATGCCGAGAGCCGAAACGTATTTCCGCTAAGGCATGCCCATATACACCCATTTGAAAGAATACTACTAAGATCATTTCAAGTATCTACGAACCATTGATACAAAAGAATGTGGAGTATCCTTTTTCTTTGACCGACGTTAGGCGCCGGCCAACCGGACATGAGCCAAATCAGTCACTTCAGCATCATCGGTAAATCTTTCATGTGCGTTTGATTTCCTCATGCCCCAATCTACGTTATCTTTTCATAATCTCATTGTCTCGCTTGAGCCAATCGCTCACCAAACAAGGACGCCCATCGCCATGTCCCTCCCTCACGCACCAAACGAAGACGCGTAGTGGCAAAATTTTGTGTTTGACTTTTTTGCGAAAGTTTAGCCAGATTTGGTCCTGTTCGGAAATATTATGGGGTCTGATCATTTCCTACCATCGGGGTTCATGATGGTAGGGTATAATAACCTATTGTCGAGCCCCTTGATGATAGGATGCACGTCTTACAGTAAAAAATTCTAAATATACGACACAATGCTTGTACCCACCTATCGCCAGGCACCTCGGTGGTTGGATTGTACAGGCTATCGCCAGCCTGTTTGCCAGTAAGGGTGTGTCACGGTGACGTGGATAAGTTTCCTATCACTAGGGACTTCGACGGTAGGCTGGTATACCCTACCGCCATGGACCCCGGCGGTAGGAAAAGGGTCAGATCCCCATTTTTTCAAACCAGGGTCAGATTTGGCTAAATTTCTAGAAAAAGGTCAAAACACGAAATTTTGCCACGCCTGGTTCCTTCATGGCGAGGCGTAGGAGCGAACATTGTCGATTACAATGTCGGGCAGGCCGTTGGAGGCCCTGAGTTGTCCATCGTAGCAGCACGACTCTTGTTAGTCATAGCAGCAGCATTCTCGGTTCCAGCATCGTCGTCATGGCTGACGGAATTGGGGCTCCAGGGACCCAAGAAAAGGTTCGAACTCTGGGGTGTGCCTGCTCTCCAACCTTGCTCTCTCTTGGTAACCTATGGCGATTCTCCGACGTGCTTGAGCTTGGGGAAGAACAAAGGACACAGTGGTTTACCCAGGTTTGGGCCACCTCTTGATGTAAAACTTTACTCCTACGTGTTTGGATTTCTTTCGAATCAGAGTGAATACAATGGTCGGGGGTCCCTTCTACCGTTTCTACTCTTCTTCTGTTACACCGGCTTTGGTCCTCTTCCCGCGAAAATATCAAGCGGGAAGGGTTGCCACAAGTGCCCGTTTGAAAGGGGACAAGACTGCAGCTTATCCTGGCTAAAGTAGTCTTCACTTGCAAAAGCCTCCCTTCATGATGAGCTAATGGGCTCGGGGATGACCTCCGTCCTTGTGAGCCCCCGGCTCTAGTATTCTTTCACCAAATAGGAAACCTTTGAGGATCGCTTCAGGAACCGGCGAGCTGGCCTTGCTCCTTAAGCACCAAAGGGCAAAATCTCTCCATCCGCTCCCGCTGGCACCGCTTCTGGCGTCGCCTGGCGCGACACACATCACCCACGTGAAGGTGTAGGGCTGGGCGGCTCCACCGTACCTCCCTTGACTGGTCTACCCTGCATAGGCCCCGGCGATTGCCTTGGGAGGCAACCTCGCGAGGAGGGGTTCCGCAAGGCCCCTGGTGGTGCCTACAACCGTGTGCCTCGTGAGGGCCTTGCTCGTGAAGTCCCGGGGCGGGCCACCATGGACCCACAATGCATGACGCGTCTTGGGACGTAGGTAGACGGGCCTAGGTACCCCCAGCCCCAGGACCCTGACAATGGGCTTCATCAGTGTAGCGGCGACAATCATCGGTTCCAGCACTAGATGGTTGCGGGACTCAAACTAGCCACCTAGGGCGTGTTTGGTCGCCCCGAGTGAATAGTGCTTGTATTTTCAGCCACATCTCGAGCCAGCCTGGTTGAGTAAGAATAAGAAACAAACCAGCATCTGCATGTTGTTTGATTGCCTGCATTGCATCAATGGTCACTTTAGGACTTGCTGTTTGGTTGCCCGCATTTCTGCTCAAGGGGTGAGCAGATGCAAACCACAACTATTTGGTTGCATACACGTTTGTGTTCTGCTCACCTTATTCAAATATTGTGGCCGGCCTTACCACCATATTAGGCACAACAGTAGGCATAGCAGTAACAATAGATAAACTAGCAAGTAAACAACAACTAAGAACAACTAACAGCACACAAACAAGCAACTAAACAACCATACTGCTAACATGTACAAGTTTTAAGACAGCAGGGGCATCCCATGCCACCTATTTCACCCACAAGATGTTGAACCCTAGACAAAATATTAATAGTTTGACAGCAAGTTCTCTCCATCACCACAACAAACTAACTAGAAGTTCATCCTAACAAAGTTCAGAGGGAGAAAGCTAGATCATCGATGCAGTTGTGCGTGCTGCAGCATACCCTGCATCCGATGGAGCTATCATGGTTCTAGATTTGGACCTTGAGGCCTAGGCCGGAGATGCACAACACGACGAGGTCGTCGGGGATGATCATGTGGCGAGGAGAGAAGTACTGCCACCATCGGCCAAGCACCATCTGCCCATGAACCCAGAACTCACACCAATTGTTCACCAAGAGCCTGAAGACGTACGGGAGCTTCATCGTCATCCACTCCTTCATCACCTCCATGAACTTGGGAGGCATGCCGAGCATGGCGAGATCCTCCTCGTCCTTGATTTGCACGTAAAAGCCAAGTGGCTCTCGGGAACCCTCCTTGTGGTTGGTCCTAGGAGCTCGTCCCCTTGAATGTGGTGATACGTCTTCGTCGTATCTATAATCTTTGATTGTTTCACACCAATATTATACAACTTTCACATATTTTTGGCAACATTTTATATTATTTATTGGACTAACATATTGATCCAGTGCCAGTTTCTGTTTTTTGTATGTTTTTTGTCCCGCGGAAATTCCATATCAAACGAAGTCCAAACGCGATAAAAATTTACGGAGAATTATTTTGGAATATTTGTGAATTTTGGGAGGTGGAATCAATGAAAAAGGAGGTCCACAACCACCACAATAAACCAGGGCACGCCACAGGGCACGGACGCGTGGTGGTGTCTTGTGCCCTCCTCTAAATCGGTTGGAGCTCTACTTCGGGCGCAAGGAAGCTTATATCCAGAAAAAAATCGTGTTAAAATCTCAGCGCAATTGGAGTTACGAATCCCTTGGAATATAAGACATGGTTTTCGGCAATAAAACAGGAATGCAGAACAGAAGAGAACAGAGAGGGAGATCCAATCTCGGAGGTATTCCTGCCCCTTCGCCGCCATGGAGGCCATGGACCAGAGTGAAACTCCCCTCCCATCGATGAGGAGTCCAAGGAAGAAGAATAATGAGGGGGCCTCTCCCCCTCTCTCCCGGTGGCGCCGGAACGCCGTCGGGGCAATCATCGTGACGCCAATCTACACCAACAACTTCGTCGCCGTCAACACCAACTCTCTCTCCCTCTATGCAGCGGTGTAACACTTCTCTTCCTCGCTGTAATCTCTACTTAAACATGGTGCTCAACTCCATCTATTATTTCCCAATGATATTTGGATACCCTATGATATTTGAGTAGATTTCTTTTGTCCAACGGGTTAATTGTGGTATGATGTTATTGATATGAGTATATGTTGATATGGTGTTGTCCTATGGTGCCCTCCGTGTTGCACAAACGTGAAGGATCCCCGATGTAGGATGTTGCAATATGTTCATGATTTTCCTATGGTGGGTTACGTGAGTGACAGAAACACAAACCCGAGTATGTGAATTGTTACGTATGGGAGTAAAGAGGACTTGACACTTAACGCTATGGTTGGGTTTTTACCTTAATGAACTTTAGTAGCTGCGGATGCTTACTAGAGTTCCAATCATAAGTGTATATGATCCAAGTACGTAAAGTGTGTTAGTGTATTCCTCTCCCCCATTGCATATAATAAGTATCTATCATATTATATTCAATTGCCTATGGACAATCTTTCTCTTGCGTTACACAAAAAGCTTGCTACTAAACTATTTACTTTTATTTTTATTTTATTAAAACAGCAACTAACTTTTATTTTCTTGTTATTTATTATCTTGCAAAACTATCTATCACACCTACTAAGTACTTCTAGTTTCTTTCCCGCAAAATAGTTTCATACTTGTTCTAGGTAAAGCAAACGTTAAAGTGTACGTAGAGTTGTATCGATGGCCGATAGTACTTGAGCGAATACTTGTTATACCTTTAGCTCCTCATTGTGTTCGACACTCTTATTTATCGAAAAAGTCTACAAACGACCCCCTACACTTGTGGGTTATCAAGACCTTTTTCTGGCGCCGTTGCTAGGGAGCAATAGCGTGGGGTGAATATTCTCGTGTGTGCTTGTTTGCTTTATCACTAAGTAATTTTTCAGATTTCGGTTGTTTTATTTTCTGTTATTAGTTGTTTTCTATCTTTAAATATGGGTAAGAAATGCAAAATACCAAAAAAATAGATGTACTTGCTGGTTGTTGCTCCAAAAGTTGAGGAACCAATAGTGTTCCCTACTATCGAAGCTTATTACTTGGATCATCTTCGATCCCTTTGTGCTTGTGCTGAAACCCCAACTAGCTTAGTTGAGGCAAAATCATTAAATGAGCATGCTCATTATGTGCACACCGCTTATCTCAAAAAGGGAAACTCTTGTGGCATCAAATTAATAGTTTGTGTTGCTATGCTTTGAATTTATGCGAAATATATGACTTTACTTGTTGTTCTGAAGAAACTAAAAAACACCTTCCCTACCAATGTGTGTTTAATGATATTGAAATACGGTCTTCTTATGCCAAGGAAGCCTATTGTTATTATGATGTTGAACAACTTGAAGAATTTTTGCTTTTAAAGGTACCTATGAAATTTCTTCTTTGATTTAAATACTGCTATGAAAACTATGCTTCTAATGCTTATGTTAAAGAATTATTGAAAGAATGACCGCTGCCTTGGAAGAGAATAACATTTTGCAGGAATCTATGGAAGAAGAAATTGCTGAAACTGTGAGCTCAGTAGATGAAAAAGATGAGGGGGAGAGTGAAGAACAAAAGGAGGAAGAGTGGATTAGATACCTATGCCCACCTTCTAATGAAAGTAACTCTTCAACTCATACATTGTTTACTTTCCCTTCGCACATGCTGAAGGATGAATGCTATGATGATTGCCATGATTCCTTGGATTCTTTTGGAATATCCCATTTTGATGAAATTGATGCTTGCTTTGCTTGTGGCCATGATGCCAATATGAATTATGCTTATGTATATGAACTTGCTATAGTTCCTTATGTTAAGAATGAAATTGTTGCTATTGCACCCACACATGATAGTCCTATTATCTTTTTGAATTCTCCCAACTACACTATATCGGAGAAGTTTGCTCTTATTAAGGATTGTATTGATGGGTTGTGTTTTGCTACTACACATGATGATTTTGATGAATATAATATGCATGTGCTTGCGGCTGCTACTTGCAATTATTATGAGAGGGGAACTACATCTCCACCTTTTTATCTTTTCAATATGATAAAATTGCAAGAAACTGTTTATACTATGCAGTGGACTTTACTTGATGTGCATGAATTGTTATTTTATGACATGTCGATGCATAGGAAGAGATTTGGACTTCGTCATTGCATGATATATGTTGCTTTGTGCTCACTACTAAATAATAAATCATTTTTAATTAAAATTGGCTTTGATATACCTTGGGATCCGGGTGGATCAATTACTTGAGCACCATATGCCTAGCTTAATAGCTTTAAAGAAAGCGCTGCCAGGGAGACAACCTGGAAGGTTTAGAGAGTCGTTTTATTCTGTTGAGTGATTTTATAAAGTTTAAAACAAAAATGATATATAGAGGGGAACCTAAAACTTAACAAAAAGAAAAATGAAAGTGAGAGAGACGAACATCGTGGAAGTGGGGGACGTCCTTGAAGTTTTGTTCATGCCCATGGAAACTTTGTGAATCTTAATTACATAAACTTTTCAACAAAAATAATTATCCCCTTATACAAATCTATTGTATTATAAAAATAATGCGCAAAGATTTGCCTTTAGGATGATTAGATTGCTTGTTGGTATGTGCGGTGTAAAAACAAAAAATTTGGCTGTAGTGCGTGAATTTACATTTTTATACTGGAATGTCGAAAGTTTCTGAAAATTTTACATAGTATTTCTATACAAAATGTTTATCTCTTCCTCATTTGTCAAAATCTTTGGAGTTACAGAAGTATGGCCAAAGTTCATATTACTACAGACTGTCCTATTTCAGACATATTCTATTTTTGATGCATTGTTTTGCTTGTTTTGATGAAACTATCGATTTTATTGGTAGTATAGCCATAAAGAAGTTATAATATAGCAGGGATAATGCAAATATAAAATATGAATGGGTTTTCAATAGTACTTAAAGTAGAAATTAGCTTTATTATACTAACGGATCTCACCAGTTTTCTGTTAAGTTTTGTGTGGATGAAGTGTTCAAAGATCGATGAGGTCTCGATATGAGAAGAAGGAGGAGAGGCAAGAGTTCAAGCTTGGGCATGACCAAGTGTAACGCCCAAGATGCGGTCCTATCCTTATTTTGGCACGGGTTTACTTCAAGTTTACTATGACCGGGTGTTAAACAAAGTTTCCAAGTTGCCACATAACCTCAGGCATGGATTTCCGAAAGATTTAACCCTACAGGAGTGCTCCAGCTCATCCATCACAAATTAACCATGCGCCGCGTTGGAATTCCTCAACCGCTGAATCACCCGTAGTATTTGCGAAATCTCGATGGAAAATCTCAACTTCGAGATAGACGAAGTGTTGCCGAAATCCCAAGCACAAGACATTCGAGAAAGGTAAAACAAATCCAGCCAAGGCAGCCCGACGTGTCGACAATCCGATAGGAGCCACGTATCTCGTTCTCAATCCATGGCGGATAAGCTACGCATATGGAGGCCTGATAGAAATCACCCGAGTTGCCCCAGGGTGGCCTCGCATAGTGCTCTGTTTTGGACCAGCACGAGCAACATTGCCCCCCCCCCTGTATTATGTTAAATTAATCCATGAGGGGGCGACCCTCTATGCTTTAATAAGGTGACCAGTATTATTATGTTGGGCAAATGAAGTACTAAAGTTGGGCCTTGCCAGACAAGTTCTATCCTAAAACAAAAATCAAGGGGGTCCCTATAACAACCCCGAGCATGTTAGGAGCGCTCAATTATGGAACATAACACCGGTTCACAAGTAACTAGGGTTTCAAGTGTGGAACAAAACACCGAGAAAAAGGCCAAGCCTTCCACCCTTTACCAAGTATATATGTGCATTAAATTAAATAGCAATAACATTGCAATACAAAAGAATATCCATGTTGACACATGGAAGCAATTGCATCTGCAGCTAAAACGCCATAAGAAGGGCTGAGCAAGTGGTAACATAGCCAAACAAGGGTTTGCTGGGATGTGAAGGGGTTAGAGGCTTATCATGGCAATGTTGGGAGTCTTGACAAACAAGTGGTAGGTAGCAAGACATAACGATGGAGGCGAGACAACTAGCGTAGCAAAGATGGTAGTGGTATCCAAGGAAATGTGTCATCTTGCCTGAGATCCCACTTGGAAGAAAAACGAGTCCATGAAGAAGACGATCCGTGAAGTAGACGAACATGACGTAGTCGAACAAATCCTCACACTCCGAACGCTTTCGGAAGTCTATCGGGAAAAAGCAATCCAGAACAAACAATCAACACATGATACATGACAACATATGCATGACATGATGTGCAAACCAATATGATGCATGTCCATTTAATTATGCAAGGCATGGAAAAGCATATCAATCGACTCCTACACATTAAGTGAAGCTCAATAGGCAACAAGTTGCATATTGATGAAACTCCACATTTGAATTACTTAGTTCATTCCCGTTAGGTACACGACAATATTAAATGTTGGTATACATGGCAAAAGGTGAAGCATAAATAAACTATCTATCTAGGCATCTTAAATGAGGCCGGAAACAACTTATAGTATTTCCGAAACGACCCCATATGCAAATTATGAATTTAGTCCAGATCCATATTAAACATATTTTAGAGTTGATAAACAGGATTACACATTTTCCTGGTCAAGTTACATATATGGAACATTTTTATCGGAGCAACGGTTAATTGGTTATGAAATAAATCATTTTAGCATGGCAATAATGCAAAATAATGCAAACAACAAGTTTAGATATCTTTATCGTGGATGAAAGTTGGAAATTGTGAAACTACACGAAATTCTAATCATTTTACATATGTGAAACATTTTGATCTGATGCATGATTAATTATCTATGAACAATGCAAATTTACTGAAATTATTAGAGTTATGGAAATAACTAATCCTCGGGCAGGAAATAAAAACCTACATTGGGCCAGAAGCATCTCAGTGCAACGTCCCAAGGCTAGAATCGTCCTAAGTGGTCATGTGTGTGTGGGTGAAAAACGAAAAAGAAAGCATAGCAAAAAATATTGGAGCGCTTAGGTATCGAACACAAGACCTCCTGTTGTGGGTTAGCTGGGATGACCAGCTACGCTAGCCGTGTGGAACAACAGCATGGCCTAACTACATATGAACAAGAACGAACCTAGGAGTCAAACTGAAGCCTTTCGGCCATGGCTGGGCTGCTTACAACGGCAAACAAGAGGCCGACGGGAGGGACTACAGAGTGGCGACGGAAGTCCACAGGGTTGGGGACGGGCACCACGACCGGATCCGGGGGCTTCCGCTCCATTCTTGGCCACGGAACTGGTCGAGGCCGACCATGGCAACGGCGACAGAGCTCCATCGGCTAGCGATGGCAGCGCTGCATCGGGAGAAAATAGAGAGGTTAGGGAAGAGGGAGATATAAGAGAGAGGGAAGGAGAAAAGGGGAGATGGGGCGCGACGAGCCTGCGGTGCCGATGCTCGAGCGGCGAGGTCCTTGGGCGCCATAGCGCTGCTGTTTCCTGAAGAAAGAAAGGTGCAGACACAATTCGGAGAAGAAATAGGGGAAATAAAAGAAAGAGAGAGAGGGACTAGTGAGGGACAGGGGAGAAAGGGGGGCTCCGACCTGGTCCGGGGGACGCACTCGTCTTTGGCGAGCTGGCAACGGGGAGGAGCTGGGGTGGGTGCTGCCCTCGCTGCCACTCGGCGGCACAGCTCCTACGGCGCGAGGTTGTGTCCACTCGGGTAGAGGAGAGGAGGGCGGACGCGTCAAGGAGAGCAGAGGCAAGGAGCACAGGAGGCTACGGCGATGCAGGTTGCTGTTGGTCGGGCGCGGAGATCAAGGAAGGAGTGCGCGAGTGGGTTGGCCAAGATGGATCCCGAGATGGAAGAGACAAGGGCGGCGGCGGTGAAGGGACAAACCTCCTAGGTTTTAGGGTTTGGTCTGGTTTTAGATTAGGTGACCTATATATAGGGAAAGGGGCTATGGTTTTGACCCTCCAATTAAAATCGGATGGTCGGGAAGGATAGGTTAGGGAATCCAATGGAAACACCAATGGTGGTTTGGGGGTATAACGGGGTTGATCTGGATCCAACGGTCATGACTCGACGATTCGGGGAGAACCGGCAACTATGAACGGATGCAAGTTTTCGAAAACGAGTGACGATGCTATGCAGATGATGCAAATGATGCAATGATGAACGCGACAATCAAACGAATCACACGTCAAGAATGGAAATAAAAGGGGAATCTTTTGGAGCGTCGGTCCCAGGCTGTTACAACTCTCCTCCACTCACAAGAGATCTCGTTGCGAGATCTTAGAATGATAAGGGGAAGAGACAGAACAAGAGCAAGAGGTAAAACTTAGTTGCTTCTTTGACCAACGAGTGAAACCACATGAACTTGAAGGATTGCAAGAGAAGAAGAATGATATGAAAAACAAGCAAGAATTCAAAAGAAATTTTGGCAGCACTTCTGTAGGATACAGAGGCAAAATTCGATAAGATAGAAGAAACTTGAAAAGAGGACACAACACTCCGGTTAAATGGACAAGCAAGGAAAGAACAAGATCTTGAGAAAACAAGATTATAGATTGAAGAGAGCAACAACATAAAGCCTCCGGAGCAGAAGACTAGAAGCTAGATTATTTGAGAGAAGAGAACGGAGAAGAAACTAGCAATTTGCACCACCATTGGATTGAAAAGCATAGATTGAACAGAGTTGTTGAAAACCCAACAACGAGAAGAATAAGCTTGTTGTGGACTTGTGAAACTCATCTCAAAATTATGAGGTGATAACCAGCCACTGACAAAACAAGACTGCTTGGGAGCAAAAGAGATGAAAAACTTCTTTCACGAAGAAGAGGAGGAGAAAACTTGAATCATTTATGACACCATGATAACAACAATCCTTAGGAAATGCTTTAGGTGAAATCCAACCCAAGATAACTCTGAGAAGACAATGGATTTACTTATCTTATTCTTGACAATTTTCCTTTGAGACTCCTCATAATCAAGAATTTAATAACACCATCTCAAAAGCCAATGAAGAAGGAACTGAACTTAGAAATGCGAGAAAAGAATGCTTGAGCACCTCCAACAAGAATCGTCAAGGACAATTCGAGAGGAATTACATCCTTAACAAACCACCATGAAGAAGCATCGGGATGAACTCCGGAATGAAAGGATGATAGAAAAGAATTGAAGGTTGCGAAACAAGAAGATTGAGGCCTTCCAATGATTTAGATGATGCTTCGGGACAAGATACTTGAGAAAAAATAGGGACTCCGGAAAAGAAAGATGCCCACTTGGGATAATGAATTTGATATCAACAACTCCGGAAAAAGGATTGAAATCACCTTGATGAAACTAGAATAAGAATTACGTTATGCTTATCCTTCATCAAGTTAAATTGATGACAAGCAACGGATTTGGCATACCACTTATTCCTCTTGAAGAAGATTGAAGAGAGGATATCATGAACATGAAGAGCTGTTGAGCGAACCACCGGTAAGAATTTGAAATGGATGAGGATACCATGAATGAATGAAGATACATGAGAATGAAAGATCACGATCCGCCTAGAGAAATATAAGCACCGGAATAATGAGATACGAACAAAGAAAACAATTGAGAAGAATTTGAGAACGAAAGCTGAAAGCTAAGAACGAAGAAATCTTTGGAAGTGATGACCTTTGGAGAATCAAGAAATGAAAACAACTCTAAAAAGCTCCGGATAGATATGGAACGAATTACTCATGATCAAAAAGAATTTGAGAAGATAGCAACAAGATCAACCATGAACCTCTAGGAGAATGGAATAAGATTTAAGAGGAACACTTCTTCGGACTTCAATGATGAGAATGATGACAAGAATTACTGAGACACTCCGGAAGAATGAATAGGAAAGGTCAAGCCAACGATGAAAAATATTTAGAAGCGATCTTGGAGAAGAAATATGACCAATGAATATCATTCTTACGTCACATTTAAAAGAACTTGAGATCTCCGGAAAGATTAGAAGAGCCAGGTAAGATCCTGGGTAAAACCTGTGGGTTATTGGCCCACTGAAAGGAAACCACTGTTGAAACAATTGCTTAGAAAGAGAGATTGCACCAGTACAAGCTGAAACTTGATGAGGTGAGAACCTCGAAATAATTGAAAATATTTTTGAATAGAAACATGAATCTTCTGAGATATCTTCAGCACTCCAGATAGAATACAGAGAGACGACAACCAAGAGATACTTGGACAAGAATTACCAATAAGGAAAACTTTTAGAGAATGAAAAGGATAAGATGAACACTAATAGCTTGACTTGAATTCACCGGAGAAGAAAATATAGACGAAGAAATGATGAACTTGAAGCTCCTGAGCATCTTCACATGAATCACCAAAACATTATGAGAAAAGAGATAGTGGAAGCATTGACGAAAAGAAAGGAACTTGGATGAGAATTTAACCGATGAAGAGAAAGGGCGGGAGGGTGGGGAAAACAAAGACAACTTGGAACAGATGAGACGAACTCCGGAAAGAAATATGAGGATTGATCTTGCAATTATTGAAGAGGATAGAATTATCTTCAAGAGAAGCACACCGGATGAAAAGAATTGATAAGACAACTTGACTGAGCAAAAGAATTAGCATCCTCATAGAAATATGAGAACACCACTTAGGAAAGATATGAAATCACCACTTGACATCGAAGCACCACGAATTACCATACTTCAACAAAACAAAGGATGAGGCTTACAAAATAAGCCAGAAACAAATTCATAACAGAGATTTTGTCCGATATTTTCGTGGTAAAATTCGCACAGGCTCGATCGTACATTGGATTGTCATATTAAAATGACGCTCGAATATGTTCTCTAGGCGTAGCGAACTAGAAGGCTTGACGAAGCATACCGAGACTGTCCTTTGTAAAAAAGACCATGAACAAACAAACCACTAGATGTCGAACCCCAACCTCACATCATGATCTGTTGGAAGATAGCCTACATAGCTACTTGAATTTCCACCTAAGAACTCACGAAACCTTTCGGTTATGCAATTGGGTCCACGGATACAAGGAGATCTTAATCCACCACTCAACTCCTAGCAGTAATACTACTCTCCAATGTAACACATCCGTCAACACATAACCTGAGGCTTCGGAACTCCATCTATCTCGGACCCTCGAAAACACAACGATACCAAACATGGCAGTACCCCGGACGCCTCCCCAGTACTGGGTGACTCTAGCCTTATCTCGCCACGAAAAGTATTGAAGTAATTTCGAACATCCTCCGTCCTGAGATACTAAGGAAACTGAATGATAACGATGTGCAAAATCCCTCAGAGCTCTACTCCTCGATAATAGGAGGCACCAAGTACAAAACTCTGTCACATCGGCATGATATAGATTCCAAAATATCCGCGTGATCCAAAAAAATTTGAGTGAGAAGAGGGTAGAATCAAAATTCCTAAGTCGTAATTCCTCACCAGAGTATAGACGGGGAGTAAAAGAAACCTACTCTCCGGTATATAACTAGACTCAAAGTAGTTTTTCACTAGACTCTACTCGGCCAAGTTCGATCAATCAAGGGGGGTCCTAGGTCGGTACAGGCTATGATACCAACTTGTAACGCCCAAGATGCGTTCCTATCCTTATTTTGGCACGAGGGACTCAACATGGATAGAAGTGCATCTCTTCATTTTGCAAGAATGGATATCATAACAAGTACATGTACAGAAGAGATGAGTATATGGAATTGGCTTACAGTCACTACAAGATACATCAAGATCACATCAGTACAACAACATATTCAAACATCATACAGAAGAGCATGGTCCGACTACGGACGAAAACAAACGATAAAATGACATTCATCCTTGCTATCCCAGGTTGCTGCCTGGAACCCATCCTAGATCGATGAAGAAGAAGAAGAAGAATCCCAAATCAAGCAAGCATCGCGCTCATGTCAAAGCACCGCATTACCTGTACCTACAACTGTTGTTGTAGTAATCCGTGAGTCACTGGGACTCAGCAATCTCATTTCCAAGGGTATCAAGAATAGCAAAGCTTAATGGGTGAGGTATGGTTAAGTGGTGAGGCTGCAATAAGCAACTAAGCATTTATTTGAGTGGCTAACTTACGAATACAGAAAGTAAAGTATGGTGGTGGTGGTCTACGCATAACGGACGTGAACTAGTAATGATCACTAAGTGATCCTGAACACCTATTTACGTCAAACATAACCCCACCGTGTTCTCTCTCGGATAAGGACTCACGAGAAGAGACAGTCACGGTTACGCACACAGCTGGTGTATTTTATTTGAGTTTACTTCAAGTTTACTGTGACCGGGTGTTAAACAAAGTTTCCAAGTTGTCACATAACGGCAGGCACGACTTTTCGAAAGATTTAACGGTGCAGGGGTGCTCCAACTCATCCATCACAAATTAACCATGCTCCGTGTTGGAATTCCTGAACCGCGGAATCACCCGTAGTATTTGCAGAATCCCGATGGAAAATCTCAACTTCGAGATAGCTGAAGTGTCGTCGAAATCCCACGCACAAGACGTTCGAGAAAGGTAAAACAAATCCAGCAAGGCTACCCAACGTGCCGATAATCCCGATAGGAGTCGCGTATCTCGTTCTCAGGCCACGGTGGATAAGCTACGTGTACGGAGGCCAGATAGAAATCCACCGAGTTGCCCCGGGATGGCCCCGCACATGTTGGAAATATGCCCTAGAGGCAATAATAAATTAGTTATTATCATATTTCCTTGTTCATGATAATCGTTTATTATCCATGCTATAATTGTATTGATTGGAAACACAGATACATGTGTGGATACATAGACAACACCATGTCCCTAGTATGCCTCTAATAGACTACCTTGTTGATCAAATATGGCTATGGTTTCCTAGTCATGGACATGAGATGTCATTTGATAATGGGATCACGTCATCAGGAGAATGATGTGATGGACAAGACCCAAACTACAAACGTAGCATATGATCGTGTCAGTTTATTGCTACTGTTTTCTGCATGTCAAGTATCCGTTCCTATGACCATGAGATCATGCAACTCACTGACACCAGAGGACTGTCTTGTGTGTATCAAACGTCACAACGTAACTGGATGACTATAAAGGTACTCTACAGGTATCTCCGACGGTTTCTGTTGGGTTGGCATGGATCAAGACTGGGATTTGTTACTCCGTGTGACGGAGAGGTATCTCAGGGCCCACTCGGTAATACAACATCAAAACAAGCCTTGCAAGCAACATGACTAAGTGTTAGTCACGGGATCTTGTGTTACGGAACGAGTAAAGAGACTTGTCGGTAATGAGGCTGAACTAGGTATGGAGATACCGACGATCGAATCTCGGGCAAGTAACATACCAAAGAACATACAGAACATCATACGGGATTAACTGAATCCTTGACATAGAGGTTCGACCGATAAAGATCTTCGTAAAATATGTAGGAGCCAATATGGGCATCCAGGTCCCGCTATTGGTTATTGACCGTAGAGGTGTCTAGGTCATGTCTACATAGTTCTCGAACCCGCGGGGTCTGCACACTTAAGGTTTGGTGACATTTCGGTAGTATAGAGTTATGCATGGTGGTGACCGAAGGTTGTTCAGAGTCCCGGATGAGATCACGGACATCACGAGGAGTTCCGGAATGGTCCGGAGGTAAAGATTGATATATAGGAAGTCCTATTTTGGTCGCCGAAAAAGTTTCGGCCTCATCGGTAGTGTATCGGGAGTGTCGGTAGTGTACCGGGGGACCATCGGGAGAGGTATTTCGACCCAATAGGCTACATGGGCTGTGGGAGGAGGTAAACCAGCCCCTGGTGGGCTGGCCGAAGCCTCCTCTAAGGGCCCATGCGGCTGGAGTGGTTTGAGAAGGAAAAAATCCAAAGGTGGAGAGGTGGAAAGAGTTTCCAAGTGGAAAGGAGGAATCCTACTCCTAATAGGATTGGAGTAGGACTTCTCCACCTCCAATTTTGACCAAACCTTGAGGGTTTGAGGCTGCCTCCTCCCCTCCCTCCCTCCTATATATACTAGAGGATTTAGAGGAAAAAGCTAACCCTAATAGCCACGTGCTACCTCTCCTCTAGTGCATAGTTTCTCCTCTAGATCGGTTTTCTGAAGTGCTTAGGCGAAGCCCTGTCGGAATAGCTCCACCACCATCGCCGCTACGCCGTCGTGCTACCGGAGAACTCTTCTACCTCTCCGCTCTCTTTTGTTGGATCAAGAAGGCGGAGATCGTCATTGAGCCGTACGTGTGCTGAACGCGGAGGTGTCGTCCGTTCGGCACTAGATCGGAAGGACCGTGATCAAGATCGCGAGACAGATCGTTATGATTTCGCGGGACAGATCGTGATTGGATCGTGGGATGGATCGTGATGAGATCGCGAGATGCTCGGCAATTTGGATTGCGAAGACGTTCGACTACACCAACCGCGTTTCTTAACGCTTCCCGCTTAGCGATCTACAAGGGTATGTTGATCCACTCTCCCTCTCGTAGATGCTCATCACCATGGATAGATCTTGCGTGTGCATAGGAAATTTTTTGTTTCCCATGCAACGTTCCCAAACAACACAGTGCTCTATTTTGGACCAGCACCAGTAGCACTGGCCCCCTGTATTATGTTAAATTAATCCATGTGGGGGCGACCCTCTATGATTTAATAAGGTGATCATTATTATTATGTTGGGCAAATGTAGTACCAAAGTTGGGCCTTGCCAGACAAGTTCTATCCTAAAACGAAAATAAATGGGTCCCCATAACAACCCCGAGCATGTTAGAAGCGCTCAACTATGGAACACAACACCGGTTCACAAGTAACTAGGGCGGCAAGAGTGGAACAAAACACCGAGCAAAAGGCCAAGCCTTCCACCCTTTACCAAGTATATATGTGCATTAAATTAGATAGAAATAATACTGCGATACAAAAGAATGTCCATGTTAACACATGGAAGCAATTGCACCTGCAGCTAGAAATGCTATAAGAAGGGCTGAGCAAGCGATAACATAGCCAAACATTGCCGGGATGTGAAGGGTTAGAGGCTTATCATGGCAATGTTGGGAGGCTTGAAAAACAAGTGGTAGGTAGCGAGACATAACGATGGAAGCGAAACAACTAGCATAGCAATGATAGTACTGGTATCCAGGGAAATGTGTCATCTTGCCTAAGATCCCACTTGGAAGAACGAGTCCATGAAGAAGATGATCCGTGAAGTAGACGAATGTGACGTAGTCGAACGAATCCTCATACTCCGAACACTTTCGGAACACTATCAGGAAGAAGCAATCCGGAACAAACAATCAACACATGATACATGACAACATATGCATGACATGATGCGCAAACCAATATGATGCATGTCCATTTAATTACGCAAGGCAACACCATGTCCCTAGTATGCCTCTAATAGACTAGCTCGTTGATTAAAGATGGCTATGGTTTCCTAGTCATGGACATGAGATGTCATTCGATAATGGAATAACATCATCAGGAGAATGATGTGATGGACAAGACCCAAACTACAAATGTAGCATATGATCGTGTCAGTTTATTGCTACTGTTTTCTACATGTCAAGTATATGTTCCTATGACCATGAGATCATGCAACTCACTGACACCGGAGGAGTGCCTTCTGTGTATCAAATGTCACAACGTAACTGGGTGACTATAAAGGTACTCTAAAGGTATCTCCGAGGGTGTCTGTTGGGTTGGCATGGATCAAGACTGGGATTTGTTACTCCGTGTGACGGAGAGGTATCTCAGGACCCACTCGGTAATACAACATCACAACAGGCCTTGCAAGCAATATGACTAAGTGTTAGTCACGGGATCTTGTGTTACGGAACGAGTAAAGAGACTTGCCGATAATGAGGTTGAACTAGGTATGGAGATACCGACGATCGAATCTCGGGCAAGTAACATACCAAAGAACAAGGGGAACATCATACGGGATTAACTGAATCCTTGACATAGAGGTTCGACCGATAAAGATCTTCGTAGAATATGTAGGAGCCAATATGGGCATCTAGGTACCGCTATTGGTTATTGACCGTAGAGGTGTCTCGGTCATGTCTAAATAGTTCTCGAACCCGCAGGGTCTGCACACTTAAGGTTTGGTGACGTTTCGGTAGTATAGAGTTATGCATGGTGGTGACCGAAGGTTGTTTGGAGTCCCGGATGAGATCCCGGACGTCGCGAGGAGCTCCTGAATGGTTTGGAGGTAAAGATTAATATATAAAAAGTCCTGTTTTGGTCGCCGGAATAGTTTCGGGCTCATCGATAGTGTATCGGGAGTGCCGGTAGTGTACCGGGGGACCATCGGGAGAGGTATTTCGACCCAAGAGGCTACATGGGCTGGGAGGAGGTAAACCAGCCCCTGGTGTTCTGGCCGAAGCCTCCTCTAAGGGCCCATGCGGGTGGAGTGGTTTGAGAAGGAAAAAATCCAAAGGTGGAGAGGTGGAAAGAGTTTCCAAGTGGAAAGGAGGAATCCTACTCCTAATAGGATTGGAGTAGGACTCCTCCACCTCCAATTTCGACCAAACCTTGAGGGTTTGAGGCTACCTCCTCCCCTCCCTCCCTCCTATATATACTAGAGGATTTAGAGGAAAAAGCTAACCCTAATAGCCACGTGTCATCTCTCCTCTAGTGTATAGTTTCTCCTCTAGATCGGTTTTCTACAGTGCTTAGGCGAAGCCCTGTCGGAATAGCTCCACCACCATCGCCACAACGCCGTCGCGCTGCCAGAGAACTCTTCTATATCTCCGCTCTCTCTTGATAGATCAAGAAGGCGGAGATCGTCATTGAACCGTACGTCTGCTGAACGCGGAGGTGTCGTCCGTTCGGCGCTAGATCGGAAGGACCGTGATCAAGATCGCGAGACGGATCGTTATGAGTTCGCGAGACAGATCGTGACTGGATCGCGGGACGGATCGTGATGAGATCGTGGGTTGCTAGGCGATTTGGATCGCGAAGACGTTCGACTACACCAACCGAGTTTCTTAACGCTTCCCGCTTAGCGATATACAAGGGTATGTTGATCCACTCTCCCTCTCATAGATGCTCATCACCATGGATAGATCTTGCGTGTGCGTAGGAAAATTTTTGTTTCCCATGCAACGTTCCCCAACAGTGGCATCATGAGCTAGGTCTATGTGTAGATGAGATCTCGAGTAGAACACAAAGAGTTTGTGGGCGTTGATGCTTAGATTGCTTCCTCCCTTGGTTGTGTTTTGGTTCAGCAGTATTGTGGATGAAGTGTCCCGGACCAACCTTACTCGTACGCTTACGAGAGACCGGTTCCATCGATTGACATGTAACCTCGTTGCACAAAGATGGCTGGCGGGTGTCTGTTTCTCCTACATTAGTTGGATCAGATTCGACAAAGGCGGTCCTTGAGAAGGTTGAAAAGCAACTTATGTATCACTGTTGTGGTTTTTGCATTGGTCAGAATTGTTCTTGCTAGATACCTGTAGCAGCCACGTAAAACATGCAACAACAATTAGAGGACGTCTAACTTGTTTTTGCAGGGTATGTTGTGATGTGATATGGCCAATTACATGATGAGATATATGTGATGTATGAGATGATCATGTGTTTTATAGAATATCACGACTTGCATGTCGATGAGTACGGTAACCGGTAGGAGCCATAGGGTTGTCTTTAATTATTGTATGACCTGCGTGTCAATCATTAAGCGCTGTGTGATGCTTACTTTATCGCTAAATGGTAGCAATAGTGGTAGAAACATGGTGGGTGCGACAACCCCGATGGCGACACGTTGATGGATATCAAGATGATGGAGATCATGGTGTCATGCCGGTGACGATGGAGATCATGCCAGTGCTTTCAAGATGGAGATCAAAAGCACAAGTTCATGGTCATATCATGTCACTTATGATTTGCATGTGATGTTAATCCTTTTATGCATCTTGTTTTGCTTAGGACGACGGTAGCATTATAAGGTGATCCCTCACTTAATTTCAAGATAAATTGTGTTCTCCCCGAGTGTGCACCGTTGCAAAAGTTCATCGTGTCGAGACACCACGTGATGATCAGGTGTGATAGACTCTATGTTCACATACAACGGGTGCAAGCCAGTGTTGCACATGCAGAGCACTCGGGTTAAACTTGACGAGCCTAGCATGTACAGACATGACCTCGGAACACAAGAGACCGAAAGGTCGAACATGAGTCATATAGTAGATATGATCAACATCATGATGTTCACCATTGAAACCACCTCAACTCACGTGATGATCGGACTTGAGTTGGTGAATTTGGATCATGTATCACTCGAATGACCGGAGGGATGTCAATTTGAGTGGGAGTTCTTCAGTAATATGATTAATTGAACTCATTATCATGAACATAGTCAGTAGTGTCTTTGCAAATTATGTTGTAGATTACTTGCTCACGCTGTAGCGCCCTTGAATTTTTATATGTTCCTAGAGAAATAGAGTTGAAAGATGATGGTAGCAATATTGCGGACTGGGTCCGTGATCTAAGGATTGTCCTCATTGCTGCACAGAAGGCTTATGTTCTTAATGCACCGCTCGGTGCGCCAACCCCTCTAGCATCGTCTGTAGATGTTGTCAACATCTGACAAGCACGTTCTGATGACTACTTGATAGTTTAGTGCATCATGCATTACGTCTTAGAATTGAGGCTCCGAAACGTTTTGAACGTCACGGAACATATGAGATGTTCTAAGAGCTGAAATTAGGATCTCAGGCTCATACCCATGTTACGAGATATGAGATCTCCAACAAGATTCTTTGCCTGCAAGATGAAGGAGAATAGCTCAATCGTTGAGCATGTGCTCAGATTGTCTGGGTGCTACAATCGCTTGAATCGAGCGGGAGTTGATCTTCCAGATAAGATAGTGATTGATATAGTTCTCCAAGTCACTGTCACTAAGCTACTAGAACTTGGTGATGAACTATAAAATGCCAGGGATAGAAATGATGATCCTTGAGCTGTTCGCGATGTTTGACACCGCGAAGGTAGAAATCAAGAAGGAACGTCAAGTGTTGATGGTTAGTCAAACCACTAGTTTCGAGAAGGGCAGGAGCAAGGAGGGAAACTTCATGGGTAGCAAGTCAGTTGTTACTCCAGTGAAGCAGCCCAAAGTTGAACCCAAACCCGAGACTAAGTGCTTCGATTATGAGGAGAGCTTTCGCTGAAGCAGAACAACCCTAGATACTTGGTAGATAAGAAGGCTGGCAACATCGACAGAAGTATATTTGATATACGTGTTATTGATGTGTACCTTGCTAGTACTCCTAGTAGCACCTGGGTATTGGTTACCGGTTCGGTTGCTAAATGTTAGTAATTCGAAATAAAAGCTACGGAATAAACAAAGAACTAGCTAAGGGTGAGGTGACGATGTGTGTTGGAAATGTTTCCAAAGTTAATGTGATCAACATCGCACGCTCTCTCTACCTTCGGGATTAGTGACGAACCTAAATAAATGTTATTTGGTGTTTTGCGTTGAGCATGAACGTGATTAGATCATGTTTATTGCAACATGGTTATTCATTTAAGTTAGAGAATACTGGTTATTATGTTTACATGAATAATACCTTCAACGGTCATGCACCCAGTGAGAATGGTTTGTTGAATCTTGATCGTAGTAATACACATGTCCATAACATTGATGCCAAAAGATACAAAGTTAATAATAATAGTACCACATACTTGTGGCACTGCCGCTAAAGGTCATATTGGTATAAAACGCATGAAGAAACTCCATGCTGATGGGTCTTTGGACTCATTCGATTTCGAATCGGTTGAGACATGTGAACCATGCCTCTTGGTCAAGATGACTAAGGATCCCGTTTTCTGGTTTGATGGAGCAGGCAAGTGATTTATTGGAAATGATACATGTTGATGTATGCAATCCAATGAGTCTTATAGCGTGTCGTGGATATCGTTATTTTCTTACCTTCACTGATGATTTGAGTAGATATAGTGTATATTTACTTAATGAAACACAAGTCTGAATCGTTTGAAAGGTTCAAGCAAATTCAGAGTGAAGTTTAAGATCATCGTGATAAGAAGAAATGTCCGCGATATGATCGTAGAGGTGAATATCTGAGTTACGAGTTTGGCATACAACTTTAGACAATGTGAAAGTTGTTTCACAACACACGCCACCTGGAACACCATAGCGTGATGGTGTGTCCGAACGTCATAGTCGTGCTCTATTGGATATGGTGCGTGCTATCATGTCTCTTATCGTTTTGCTACTATAATTTTGGGGTAATGCATTAGAGACAACTACATTCACTTTAAATAGGGCACCATCTAAATCCGTTGAGATGACACCGTGTGAATTATGGTTTGATAGAAACCTAATATGTCATTTCTTAATGTTTGGGGCTGCAACGCTTGTGTGGAAAAATGTTTTCACCTAATGAGCTCGAACCCAAAGCGGACAAATGCATCTTCATAGATTACCCTAAGAACAGTTGGGTGAACCTTCTATCTCAGATCCAAGCATAAAGTGTTTGTTGCTAAAACGGGTCCTTTCCCGAGAAAAAGTTTCTCTCGAAAGAATTGAGTGGGAGAAAGATAGAACTTGACGAGGTTGTTGAACCTTTGTTTCAACCAGAGAGTAGCGCAGCGCAGAAAGATGTTTGTGTGGAACCTACGTCAGTTGAAGAGGAAGTAAATGATGATGATCATGAAGCTTCAGATCAAGTTACAATCGAACCTCGTAGGTCGACAAGGATGTGTATTGCTCCTGAGCGGTACGATAACCCTGTCTTGGAGGTCATGTTGTTGGACAACGATGAACCTACGAGCTTTGGAGAAGCGATGATGGGCCCGGATTCTGACAAATGGTTAGAGGCCATGAAATCCGAGAAAGGATCCATGTATGAAAACCAAGTATAGACTTTGGTAGACTTGCTCGTTGGACGGCAGGTCGTTGAGTACAAATGGACCTTTAAGATGAAGACAGACGCTGATGGTGAATGTCACCATTTATAAAGCTCGACTTGTCACAAAGAAGTTTCCGCCAAGTTCAAGGAGTTGACTGCGATGAGACTTTCTCACTCGTAGCGATGCTAAAGTCTGTTGGAATTATGCTAGCAGTTGCTGCATTTTTGAATTATGAAATCTGGCAGATGGATGCCAAAACATCATTTCCTTCCTTAAGGAAAGGTTGTATGAGATACAACTAGAAGGTTTTGTCAGTCCTAAGGATGCTAAAAGGTGTGCAAGCTTTAGTGATCCTTCTATGAACTGAAGCAAGCATCTCGGAGTTGGAATATACACTTTGATTAGGTGATCAAAGTTTTTGAGTCTATACAAAGTTTATGAGAAACTTGTATTTACAATAAAGTGAGTGGGAGCACTATAGAGTTTCTGGTAAGCATATGTGGTTGACATCTTGTTGATCGGAAATGATGTAGAATTTCTGGAAAGCATAAACAGTTGTTTGAAAAGAGTTTTTCAAAGGAAGACCTGGATAAAGCTACCTAATTGTTGAGCATCAAGATCTATAGAGATTGATCGAGATGCTTGATGAGACTTTCAATGAGTACATACCTTGACAAGATTTTGAAAGAGTTCAAAATGGATCAGTCAGAGAAAGAGTTCTCGCCTGATTTGTAAGGTGTGAAGTTGAGTGAGACTCAAAGCTCGACAACGGTAGAAGAAAGAGAAAGGACGAACGTCGTCCCCTATGCCTTAGCCATAGACTCTATATTATGCCATGCTATGTACCGCACCTGGTGTGTGCCTTGCCATGAGTTTGTCAAGGGGTACAAAAGTGATCCAGGAGTGGATCACTGGACAGCAGTCAAGATTATCCTTAGTAACTAAAAGACTAAGGAGATGTTTCTCGATTATGGAGGTGATAAAGGGTTCGTCGTAAAGAGTTACGTCAATGCAAGCTATAACACTAATCCGGATGACTCTTAGTAGCAATCCGGATACGTATAGTGGAGCAGCCATTTGGAATAGTACCAAGTGGAGTGTGGTAGCGGTGTTTACAATTTGACATAGAGATTTGCAAAGTACACACGGATCGGAATGTCGCAAACCCGTTGACTATAAGACCTCTCTCACATGCAAAGCATGATCGAGCCCTAGAACTCATTGGGTGTTAGATTCATAACAATGTGAATCACATGGTGATGTGAACTAGATTATTGACTCTAGTGCAAGTCGGAGACTATTGGAAATATGCCCTAGAGGCAATAATAAATTAGTTATTATCATATTTCCTTGTTCATGATAATCGTTTATTATCCATGCTATAATTGTATTGATCGGAAACTCAGATACATGTGTGGATACATAGACAACACCATGTCCCTAGTATGCCTCTAATAGACTAGCTCGTTGATCAAAGATGGCTATGGTTTCCTAGTCATGGACATGAGATGTCATTTGATAATGGAATAACATCATCAGGAGAATGATGTGATGGACAAGACCCAAACTACAAATGTAGCATATGATCGTGTCAGTTTATTGCTACTGTTTTCTACATGTCAAGTATCTGTTCCTATGACCATGAGATCATGCAACTCATTGACACCGGAGGAGTGCCTTCTGTGTATCAAACGTCACAACGTAACTGGGTGACTATAAAGGTACTCTACAGGTATCTCCGAGGGTGTCTGTTGGGTTGGCATGGATCAAGACTGGGATTTGTTACTCCGTGTGACGGAGAGGTATCTCAGGGCCCACTCGGTAATACAACATCACAACAAGCCTTGCAAGCAACATGACTAAGTGTTAGTCACGGGATCTTGTGTTACGGAACGAGTAAAGAGACTTGTCGGTAATGAGGCTGAACTAGGTATGGAGATACCGACGATCGAATCTCGGGCAAGTAACATACCAAAGAACAAGGGGAACATCATACGGGATTAACTGAATCCTTGACATAGAGGTTCGACCGATAAAGATCTTCGTAGAATATGTAGGAGCCAATATGGGCATCCAGGTCCCGCTATTGGTTATTGACCGTAGAGGTGTCTAGGTCATGTCTACATAGTTCTCGAACCCGCGGGGTCTGCACACTTAAGGTTTGCTGACGTTTTGGTAGTATAGAGTTATGCATGGTGGTGACCGAAGGTTGTTCAGAGTCCCGGATGAGATCACGGACATCACGAGGATTTCCGGAATGGTCCGGAGGTAAAGATTGATATATAGGAAGTCCTGTTTTGGTTGCCGAAAAAGTTTCAGGCTCATCGGTAGTGTATCGGGAGTGTCGGTAGTGTACCGGGGGACCATCGGGAGAGGTATTTCGACCCAAGAGGCTACATGGGCTGTGGGAGGAGGTAAACCAGCCCCTGGTGGGCTGGCCGAAGCCTCCTCTAAGGGCCCATGCGGCTGGAGTGGTTTGAGAAGGAAAAAATCCAAAGGTGGAGAGGTGGAAAGAGTTTCCAAGTGGAAAGGAGGAATCCTACTCCTAATAGGATTGGAGTAGGACTTCTCCACCTCCAATTTTGACCAAACCTTGAGGGTTTGAGGCTGCCTCCTCCCCTCCCTCCCTCCTATATATACTAGAGGATTTAGAGGAAAAAGCTAACCCTAATAGCCACATGCTACCTCTCCTCTAGTGCATAGTTTCTCCTCTAGATCGGTTTTCTGAAGTGCTTAGGCGAAGCCCTGTGGGAATAGCTCCACCACCATCGCCGCTACGCCATCGCGCTGCCGGAGAACTCTTCTACCTCTCCGCTCTCTTTTGTTGGATCAAGAAGGCAGAGATCGTCATTGAGCCGTACGTGTGCTGAACGCGGAGGTGTCATCCGTTCGGCGCTAGATCGGAAGGACCGTGATCAAGATCGCGAGACAGATCGTTATGATTTCGCGGGACAGATCGTGATTGGATCGCAGGATGGATCGTGATGAGATCGCGAGATGCTCGGCAATATGGATCGCAAAGACGTTCGACTACACCAACCGCGTTTCTTAACGCTTCCCGCTTAGCGATCTACAAGGGTATGTTGATCCACTCTCCCTCTCGTAGATGCTCATCACCATGGATAGATCTTGCGTGTGCATAGGAAATTTTTTGTTTCCCATGCAACGTTCCCAAACAACACAGTGCTCTATTTTGGACCAGCACCAGCAGCACTGGCCCCCTGTATTATGTTAAATTAATCCATGTGGGGGCGACCCTCTATGATTTAATAATGTGATCATTATTATTATGTTGGGCAAATGTAGTACCAAAGTTGGGCCTTGCCAGACAAGTTCTATCCTAAAACGAAAATAAATGGGTCCCCATAACAACCCCGAGCATGTTAGAAGCGCTCAACTATGGAACACAACACCGGTTCACAAGTAACTAGGGTGGCAAGAGTGGAACAAAACACCGAGCAAAAGGCCAAGCCTTCCACCCTTTACCAAGTATATATGTGCATTAAATTAGATAGAAATAATACTGCGATACAAAAGAATGTCCATGTTGACACATGGAAGCAATTGCACCTGCAGCTAGAAATGCTATAAGAAGGGCTGAGCAAGCGATAACATAGCCAAACATTGCCGGGATGTGAAGGGTTAGAGGCTTATCATGGCAATGTTGGGAGGCTTGACAAACAAGTGGTAGGTAGCGAGACATAACGATGGAAGCGAAACAACTAGCATAGCAATGATAGTACTGGTATCCAAGGAAATGTGTCATCTTGCCTGAGATCCCACTTGGAAGAAGAACGAGTCCATGAAGAAGATGATCCGTGAAGTAGACGAATGTGACGTAGTCGAACGAATCCTCATACTCCGAACACTTTCGGAACACTATCAGGAAGAAGCAATCCGGAACAAACAATCAACACATGATACATGACAACATATGCATGACATGATGCGCAAACCAATATGATGCATGTCCATTTAATTACGCAAGGCATTGCAAAACACATCAATCAACTCCTACACATTAAGTGAAGCTCAATATGCAACGAGTTGCATATTGATGAAACTCCATATTTGAATTACTTAGTTCATTCCCGTTAGGTACACGACAATATTAAATGTTTGTACACAAGGCAAAAGGTGAAGCATAAATAAACTATCTATCTAGGCATCTTAAATGAGGCCGGAAACAACTTATAGTATTTTCGAAACGACCCCATATGCAAATTATGAATTTAGTCCAGATCAATATTAAACATATTTTAGAGTTTATAAACAGAAAAATAAAGTGCACCACATTATTCTACACATTTTTCTGGTCAAGTTACATATATGAAACATTTTTATCGGAGGTACGGTTAATTGGTTATGAAATAAATCATTTTAGCATGGCAATAATGCAAAATAATGCAAACAACAAGTTTAAATATATTTATCATGCATGAAAGTTGGAAATTATGAAACTACACAAAATTCTAATCCTTTTACATATGTGAAACATTTTGATCCGATGCATGGTTAATTATCTATGAGCAATGCAAATTTACTGAAGAGTTATGGAAATAACTAATCCTCGGGCAGAAAATAAAAACATACATTGGGCCCGAAGCATCTCAGTGCAACGGCCTAGGGCTGGAATCGGCCTAAGTGGTCATATGCATGTGGGTGAAAAACGAAAAAGAAAGCATGGCAAAAAATATTGAAGCGCCTAGGTATCGAACAGAGGACCTCCTGTTGTGGGTTTGCTGGGATGGCCAGCCAGGCTAGCCGTGGGACATTTATGCAGCATGGATATTTGACTAAGATGTATAATACCCTCGCCCTGAACTGACACAATTGAATGGCAAAACAGAGTGTCCGACAGGTTTACAGAAATAGCACAAAACAAAACCAAAACGGGGTGCCTGGGATTCAAACCACAGACCTAACGGATTACTGCCCGCGAGAATGACCAGCTCGGCTGGCACTCTATTTGTGAACGGGAACAACAGCATGGCCTAACTACATATGAACAAGAACGGACCTAGGAGTCAAACCGAAGCCTTTCGACCATGGCTGGGCTGCCTACAGCGGCAAAGAAGAGGCCGGCGGGAGGGACTACAGAGTGGCGACGGAAGTCCACGGGGTCAGGGACGGGCACCACGACCAGATCCGGGGGCTTCCGCTCCATTCCTGGCCGCGGAACCGGTCGAGGCCTACCATGGCAACAGCGACAGAGCTCCATCGGTTGGCCATGGCGACACTGTATCGGGAGAAAACAGAGAGGTTAGGGAAGAGGGAGAGATAAGAGAGAGGGAAGGAGGACAGGAGAGATGGGGCGCGACGAGCCTGCGGAGCCGATGCTCGAGCGGCGATGTCCTTGGGCGCCATAGCGCTGCTGTTGCCTGAAGAAAGAAAGGTGCAGACACAATTCAGAGAAGAAACAGGGGAAAGAAAAGAAAGAGAGAGAGGGACTTGTGAGGGAGAGGGGAGAAAGTGGGGCTCCGGCCTGGTCCAGGGGACGCGCTCGTCTTCGGCGAGCTGGCAACGGAGAGGAGCTGGGGTGGGCGCTGCCCTCGCTGCCACTCGGCGACGCGGCTCCTACGACGCGAGGATGCGTCCACTCGGACAGAGGAGAGGAGGCCGGACGCGTCAAGGAGAGCAGAGGCCAGGAGCATAGGAGGCTACGGCGCTGCAGCTTGCTGTTGGTCGGGCACGGAGATCAAGGAAGGAGTGCGTGCATGGGTTGGCCAGGATGGATCCCGGGATGGAAGAGACAAGGGCAGCGGCGGTGGAGGGACAAACCTTCTAGGTTTTAGGGTTTGGTCTGATTTTATATTAAGTGGCCTATATATAGGGAAAGAGGCTATGGTTTTGACCCTCCGATTAAAATCGGATGGTCGGGAAGGATAGGTTAGGGAATCCAATAGAAACACCGTTGATGGTTTGGGGGTAATAACGGGGTTGATCCGGATCCAACGGTCACGACTCGACGATTCAGAGAGAATCGGCAACTATGAACGGATGCAAGTTTTCAAAAACGAGTGACGATGCTATGCAGATGATGCGAATGATGTAATGATGAATGCGACAACCAAACGAATCACACGACGAGAATGAAAATAAAAAAGGGAATCTTCTGGAGCGTCGGTCTCGGGCTGTTACACCAAGGCACCCTAAGTAAATATCCAAGGATACTCAAGCGTCTAAGCTTGGGGATGCCCCGGAAGGCATCCGATCTTTCTTCAACAAGTATCGATATGTTTTTGTTTTCGTTTCGTTCATGTGATATGTGTAAATCTTGGAGCGTCTTTTGTGTTTAGTTTTCACTTTTGTTTTATGCACCATGCGGGTATGAGATAGTCCATGGTTGGTTTATAGAATGCTCATTGCACTTCACTTATATCTTTTGAGTATGGCTTTATAGAATGCTTCATTTGCTTCACTTATATCATTTGAAGTTTGGTTGCCTGTTTCTCTTCACATAGAAAACCATTATTTGTAGAATGCTCTTTTGCTTCACTTTTATTTATTAGAGCATGGTCTTTTGTAAAAATAATTAAACTCTCTTGCTTCACTTATATCTATTTAGAGAATCAACAGGAATTGGTCATTTGCATGGTTAGTCATAAAATCCCACATAAAACTTATGGATCACTGAATATGATATGTTTGATTCCTTGCGATAGTTTTGCAATATAGAGATGATAATATGTGGGAGGTACTAGTGGATGATCGTGTTTAGTTAGATATCGGTGTTAAGGTTTGTGATTCCCAAAACATGCACATATAGTATCCCGTTATACTAGGAAGTTGGAGCACAATTTATCCTTGTTTGTCTATCTTCGTGTGAAGGTCGGGGCGCGCGATGGTTAACCCCTACCAACCTCCCCCTAGGGGCATGCGTAGTAGTAATTTTCTTTGAGGCTAATAAACTTTTGCAATAAGTATGTGAGTTCTTTATGACTAATGTGAGTCCATGGATTATACACACTCTTACCTTTCCGCAATTTGCTAGCCTCTACGGTACCGTGCATTGCCCTTTCTCGCCTTGGGAGTCGATGCAACCAAACCCCGTGATATGATACGCTCTATCACACATAAGCCTTATTATATCTTCCTCAAAACATCCACCATACCTACCTATTATGGCATTTCCATAGCCATTTCGAGATATATTGCCATGCAACTTCCACCGCTTCTGTCTTGATGACTTGAGCATTCATTGTCATATTGCTTTACATGATCGTAAGAGAGCTAGCATGATGTTTCAATGGCTTGCCCATTTTTTGATATCTTTGCTATGCTATATAATTGCACATCCTGGTACACTATCAGAGGCATTCATATAGTCATACTTTGTTCTACTATCGAGTTGTAATATTGAGTTGTAAGTAAATAGAAGTGTGATGATCATCATTATTCATTATTAGAGCATGTCCCAGTGAGGAAAGGATTATGGAAACTATGATTCCCCGTCAAGTCAGGATGAGGCTCTGGACAAAAGAAAAAAAGAAAAAAGAAAAAAAAGGAAAAAAAGGAAAAAATACGAGAGACAAAGAGAGAAGGGGCATGCTAATTCCACACTTGTGCTTCAAAGTAGCACCATGTTTTTCATATAGAGAGTCACCTATGTTATCACTTCCATATATACTAGTGGGAATTTTTCATTATAGAGTTAGATGCATACCCACTTAGTTTTCATATTGAGCTTTCATACACTTATAGCTCCTAGTGCATCCATTGCATGGCAATCCCTACTCCTCACATTGATATCAATTGATGGGCATCTCCATAGCCCATTGATTAGCCTCTTCAATGTGAGACTAACTTCCTTTTTTGTCTTCTCTATATTTACCCCTATCATCATACTCTATTCCAACCATAGTGCTATATCCATGGCATGCGCTCATGTATTGTGTGAGAGTTGATAATGCTGACGTGCGTTAAAAAGTATGAACCAATTGTCTGGCTAACACCAGGGTAGTACATGATTTACACTTTGTGTTAAGAAGACAGAGCATGACAAGGCTATATGATTTTGTAGGGATAGTGTTCTTTAGCCTTGATATTTTGAAAGACATGATTATTTGTTGGTATGCCTAAGTATTAATATCTTTATGTCAAATAATAGACTATTGCTTTGAATCAGTCATGCCTTAATATTCATGCCATGATTAGATATATGATCAAGATTATGCTAGGTAGCATTCCACATCAAAAATCATTTTTTTTACCATTTACCTAGTCGAGGACGAGTAGGAATTAAGCTTGGGGATGATGATAAGTATACATTGTATCTATAATTTTGGATTGCTTCATGCCAATATCATACAACTTTCACATATTTTGGCAACATTTTATATGATTTATTGGACTAACATATTGATCCAGTTCCGAGTGCGAGTTCCTATTTTTTTTTTGTGTTTTGCTCCGCAGAAATTCCATATCAAACAAAGTCCAAACGCAATAAAAATTTACGAAGAATTATTTTGCAATATTTGTGAATTTTGGGAGGTGGAATCAATGAAAAAGGTGGTCCATAGCCACCATGATACACCAGGGCACGCTAGAGGGCCCATGCACATGGTGGTGTCTTGTGCCCTCCTCGTAAGTCGGTTGGAGCTCTACTTCTAGTGCAAGGAAGCTTATATCCGGAAAAAATCATGTTAAAATCTTAGCGCAATCAGAGTTATGGATCTCCAGGAATATAAGAAATGGTTTTCGGCCAGAAAACAGGAACGCGAAACAGAAGAGAACAGAGAGGGAGATCCAATCTCGGAGGGGCTCCTGCCCCTCCGCCACCATAGAGGCCATGAAGCAGAGGGGAAACTCTCCTCCAATCTAGGTTGGGAGTTAAAGGAAGAATAAGAAGGAGGGGGGATCTCTTCCCCTCTCTCCCGGTGACGCCGAAACGCCGCTAGGCAATCATCGTCACGACGATCTACACCAACAACTTCACCGCCGTCAATACCAACTCTCTCTCCCTCTATGCAGTGTTGTAACACCTATCTTCCCCGTTGTAATCTCTACTTAAACATGGTGCTCAACTCCATATATTATTTCCCAATGATATTTGGCTATCCTATGATGTTTGAGTAGATTTGTTTTGTCCAACGACTTAATTGTGGTATGATGTTATTGATATGAGTGTATGTTGATATGGTGATGTCCTATGGTGCCCTCTATGTCGCGCAAACGTGAGGAATCCCCGTAGGGTTGCAATATGTTCATGATTTTCCTATGGTGGGTTGCGTGAGTGACAGAAGCACACACCCGAGTAGGTGGGTTGTTGCGTATGGGAGTAAAGAGGACTTGACACTTAATGCTATGGTTGGGTTTTACCTTAATGAACTTTGATGGTTGCGGATGCTTGCTAGAGCTCCAATCATAAGTGCATATGATCCAAGTACTGAAAGTGTGTTAGCGTATGCCTCTCCCTCATTGCATATACCAAGTATCTATCATATTATATTCAATTGCCTATGGACAATATTTCTCTTGCGTTACACAAAAAGATTCCTACTAAACCACTTTGTGTTCCTCTATCTAATACGATACTCCTCGAAACTTCATGCAGACATACGATCCTAGTCATATATATCTTGGCTAACTTAGCACCGGTATAGGTGGATCTCACGGGAATGAAGTGAGCTACCTTGGTCAAGCGGTCAACCACTACCCAGATGGATCATAACCTAAACGAGTCCTGGGTAATCCGATGATAAAATCCATCCCAAGTTTTGCCCATTTCCACTCAGATATCGACAAAGGTTGAAGTAACCCATCTGGATTCTGAGGTTCTGGCTTCACTCGCTAACAAACATCGCATACCGCTACATGCTCAGCAATATCCTTCTTCATGTCTGTCCACCAGAAGCTTTCCTTCAAGTCTAGATACATCTTGGCGTTGCCTAGGTATATCGAGTATGGTGAATAGTGTGCCTCCTAGAGTATTAACTTCCTGAGCTCTGGATCATTGGGCACATAGATCGATCCTCATGAAAACCTTTGCCTTTTCCGTTATTCATTATTTCCTTTATATCAACAATTTCCTTGTCCGACTTCTGGGCTTCACGGATTTTTTCGGTCAAAGTGGATTGAATCTCCAGTGTGCCAACATATCCTCTTGGAACTATCTCCAATTTGAGGTCTCTGAGATCATCGGCTAACTCCTGGGTAATCCTCCCGCTATGAGGGTGTTCACATAGCTCTTACGGCTCAAGGCTTCCGCTACAACATTTGCCTTGCATGTTTGATAATGCATCTCATATCATAATTCTTGATCAACTCTAGCTATCTCCTCTGTCTGAGGTTCAGTTCCTTCCGCGTGAAGATATACTTCAGGATCTTATGATCCGTGCAAATATCACAACTATTTCCGATAAGGAAATGTCTCCAGGTCTTGAGTGCATGCACTACGGCTGATAACTCCAAATCATCTGTGGCATAGTTCAATTCATGAGGTCGTAGTTGTCTGGATGCATAGGCTACAACTTTTACCTCTTGCACGAGCACTCATCCAAGTCCTTGACATGAAGCATCACAATATACCTGAAAGTCCTTCTGGATGTTCGGCAACATCAGCACCGGGGTTATAATTCTTCAACTCGTGAAAACTGGCTTCACATTCCCAAGTCCAAATGTACTTGGTCTCTTTCTTCAACAACTCTGTCATGGGCTTGGAAATCTTCGAGAAGTTTTCATAAACCTCCGGTAATATCTTGCGAGTCCGTGAAAACTACGGATCTCCTTAACTGAGGTGGGTGCCTTCCATTATGTGACTGCTGCAACCTTGGAAGGATACACTGACATTCCTTTTCCAGAAATAATGTGTCCGAGAAATCCGACGTCCTTCAACCAAAATTCACATTTGCTGAACTTGGCATACAATTGATGTTCTCGGAGCTTCTCCAGAACTAAACACAAGTGTTCCTTGTGTTCTTCCTCGCTCTTGGAGAATATCAATATATCATGATGAACACCATGACAAACTTGTCCAGATATTCCATAAATACCTTGTTCATCATACTCATAAAATATGGAGGACCATTTGGCTTGACATGACTCTATATTCATATAGACCATACCTTGTGGCGAAAGTTGTTTTGGGTATATCTTGTTCACAAATTTTCAACTGATGCTACCCTGATCAAAGATCGATCTTGGAGAATACTCTGGCTCCAACTAGCTGATCAAACAAATCATCATCAATAGAGGGTACTTGTTCTTGATAGTCACCTTGGTCAGTGCACGATAATCAACTACCATCCTCAAGGTTTTATCCTTCTTCTCTACTAAGAGAATTGGGGCTCCCTAAGGTGACGAACTGGGGCGAATATATCCTTTGTTAAATAACTCCTTAATCTGCTTGTTGATCTCCTCCAGATCATTAGCGGGCATCCGATAGGGTCTCTTGGATATTGGGGTTGTCCATGGCAATAACTCAATCAGGAACTCGATTTCTCTATCTGGTGGCATGCCTGGAAATTCCTCCGGGAATACATCGGGAAAATCTTGTAGAACCGGCACTTCCTCCTGAACAACTCTCATTAGGGAATTAACCCGAGTACTCTTTGTTGTGTGCCTGGATACATACTTAATTCTATTCTGCTCTGGGGTGGTGTGAAAAATTGACTTACGGACACAATCGATGTTTCCTTCATAGTTGGTCAACCAATACATGCCTAGGATTACATCTAATCCCTGTGACTCTAATCACTGTTCAAGAATTCATCTGATTAACTAGTTAACTTGCTAGTTAATCGCTAATCATAGGGTGGCCGAATCGAATAGCACCTATTCATCGCGTTAACTTGTCAGGCCGACTAATTGGCCAGTTAGACTGATTAATCAATTGTGAGACCGATTAATCGCTACTGGCCCGTTAACTAGTGGGCAAACGAATCCCAAAATTTTGCCAGATAACCCCTCCCACCCCCTCTTGCTACTAAATACCTAGGGTTTGGCCCTCCTCTCGCCCCCCTCATGATCCTTTCATCCCCTCCTAACCTGGCGGGTGGCTAGCCAGGTCCTCACCGATGCCAGTCACCACACTACACCTCCAAGATCCAGGTGCTTCATCATTCTGGTCGCCTGCCTGGACCCCACCCCCCTTGGCCACTCCCCATCCTCTCCCATGGGATGCCCCCCAATCCCTTCCTCTCTGGCGTCACCAGCAGGCAAGGTACTACCATCTTACCCATATCTTAGTGAAGAATCCAACATTCATATATTAGTAGATTATAAATTACAATTTTGTAGATTAGTGGATGGAAATGTTGGTTTTGGTTGTTATCAATAGTATATTGTGTGATGTGTGCTATCAAGTATATGGATAAGTTTAAATGTTGAATTGGTAATTTGAATTTTGAGATTTTGTAGATTTGGATGTATAACGATTATTAATTTTACCTATTGCATAAATTTTTATATGCCTACAATAGAATATTTTGGTATATTACATAGCTAGGTGCATGGAATCATGGTACAATACATAAAAAATCTAGATATATGTTGGAAAGTTTCTATTTAATCTACCGATTAATGGTTAACCGATTAATCCAGTTAACATGCTGATTTACCGATTAATCGCTACTCCCAAGCTGACCGAGCAGCTACCAGTTACCGATTTCCTGAACATTGACTCTAATATGATGAGGTCGATGGGAATTTTTCATGGTGTCCAATATTGAGGTTCATCATGTGACATCCTATCCCTGCTGTCATCTCGGCTCCTAGGGAACTGACTTGAAGGGGTCTACTAAGGGTTCTAGTAGGCAAATCATACTTTTCCACAACTACCCTTGATATGAATGAATGTGTTGCCCCATAATCAAAAAGGACCAGTACTGGACGTGAATTTAACAAAAACTTACCAACCACAGTCTCGGGCTGATCATAAATCTCCTCCACATAAATGTGGTTCACCTGAGCACGGGGAAAAGGGTTGGGATTCTTCGTTGTTGAGTTGCCATTGCCGTTTCCATTTCCCTGCTTGGCCTAGGGACAATCGATGGCATAATGTCTCGTCTTCTGGCACTTGAAATAGGTGATATGACTCGCATCTTTCTGAGCATGAGCGGGACAATGTTGACTGCCATTGCCTCCATTGCCATTCTTGAAGTTGCTATTGTTGTTGTGACGATTGTTCCCATTTCCTACATGGTTATGACCTCCATGGTAATATACTGCATGGTTATGGTGAGTGTGTCCTCCAAACTTACCGTATCCTGATCCGGTGTTCCCTGAGTAATTTTTCTGTAATTCCCCTATCCATACTTCTGCTTGTGGTTCTCGATCTGCTGCTGCTTTCCTTCCAGAATAAGGGCCTTGTCTAGCAGCTCCTGGTAGTTGTTTAAGGTATTCATAGCCAGCTGAATGCTTACTTCATCATTGAGTTCTTCCATGAACTTCTCCTGCTTGGCTGCATCATCAGCCACATCTCCTGGTGCATACCTGGCCAACATGTTGAATTCATCCACATATTGAGCCACAAAACAGTTCCCCTGGCGCAAGTTGTGAAACTCACTCTTCTTCAAGCTCATGGCTCTAGCTGAGACATGTGCGGTGCGGAAGGCCTGCTTGAACTGACACCAAGTCACACCGGCTATGGGATACGTGGTGGTATAACTCTCCCACCAAGAAGCTGCTGGTCCTTCCAGTTGGTGTGCGGCAAAACACACCTTCTCTGCTTTAGTGCAATCAGATGTAATCAGCTCTCTTTCCATCTTGCGGAGCCAATCATCTATCACAATGGGCTCAGTGCTGCTGGAAAAGGTAGGTGGATTTAGAAATGATTGAGCTTGTCGGCCTGGGGTGAAGGGTTGTTGTTGTTGTTGGCCTGGTTCTGGATCAGCAATTTCATCAGTGCATTATGTTACTGGATCAGTTGAGTGAGCTCCGGTGGGAAGTTGTAACCAGGATCACATCTCGGAGGCATCTGATGTTTTAGAGTGATGAGAATTAGAATAGAGCAAGGGTCTAACACTACCCATATGCATGAAACGATAATTAGCACACCAAACATTCATTCATTTATTCAACTGAACAAGGTTCAAACTCGAGACACAAGTCTTACGAGAAAACAAAGCATCGACCTAAAGGATCAACGAGAAAATAAAAGATAACATGGCGATCATGACTAAATGTCCTCCTAGGAAATCCATGGTGGTGCGTCTTCCCGTCGTGCTCTCCTCATAATTGTCATCGTTGCTCACGAAGGGGCCGGTGTCGCCATCTGGGTGAAGGTTTTCACCTTGGTCCGGTTTCTCCTATAAGGATGCAACTTAAATCAAGTTCTTGATCCTCTCTAGGAATTCCTTGACTTCATCTTCATGCTCGTAGTGAGCTTCACGCGTTGCATCATCTAGTTAAAGTTCACGGAACATTAGTTGTCTGATCATCTTCGTGCTTCTGCTCAGCTGGACCTCCAAAGTCCTGATGTGAGCCTCCAACTCTTGGACGAAGGAAAGGATGGAGTCGTCATTCACAATGTGTATGATCTCTCCATCTGCACCCCTGCGGGAGATCATGGTGAGGTTTGATCCGATGGGATCGCCTTTGTACTCCTCCCTAGTACGTCCGAGTGCACAATGAACTACCATGTTCCTCCCAAGAATCCAGGTGGGAGAAACAAATTTGAAATTGATGGGCTCCGTGTGATGTCCAAAGGTCCTCCCGGGTATGTGCACCTCAATCCTATATCATGGGTTTGTCGAAAGAGCCTTGATAGGAGTCCCAGTGATAGTAGGCAGAGCAATCCTCAACTTCTTGACGATCCGCACCAGCTCCTTGCCGAAAGGCATCGTCTTGTCAGGCTGGCAAAACTCCGTGATCAGGACTGGGGTGAACGTGGCCATCTAAAATATTGGAAACCAGAGAAGAGCCAGAAATGAACGGATGAGAATATAGGAATTTTAAAACATAAGTAAAAATGATTTCTTCCTAAGGCTTTTCCAATCCTAGTGGTTACGTTCTGCAATCACCGTGTGCTCTGATACCATATATATAGCGACCAGACCTAAAACGGTCAAGTCTTTATGTATCTGTACCATCCCAAGATCATGCTGGCACACATAGTACATCAATGTATATACCAAAGTTCAATCACACCTTTTTTACATCGAAATCTCATATAGAGTCTTTATTACAAAATAAATTTGGCCGAAGGCCAACTCGCGAGATAAAGCTACAACAGAAGATGTAGACGGAACCGAGTCCATCCGACTCCAAGGGAATACCACCGAGCGTAGAACATGTCCTCACTCATGGTCGAAATAATACTCTACAACATGAGACGTTGCAGCTGTGTAGGTTAGCATTTTGAATATGCCGGCAAGTCACAAGACAGAACTGGTAAAATCATCATCTACACCATATGCATAATTGGCAGGTGGGGCTATAGGTTTAAGTTTAACAAAAAGTTGATTTTTCCTACAACAAATGGGGCAAAAAGCAAAAGATTACTACAAAGTTGGTAGTTAATGAGAAGGTTCCGCCAACCAATTCTCATACCCAAAATTATTAATACACCCACTTCATTATCATTATTTGTGTTGAGGGTTCCTGATAGTTTCAGTTCCAAATGCTCAACTTCTCCGTAATCGAGGACACGGCTAATCGATTAGATTTGGTACTCTGTAGAGTCTTGCACACTTTCCCCACAAGATTTGACCGCCTTCGTTGAATTCCTCGCAATGCATGCTGTTTGAGAACCGGATGGCCGAAACATGAACTTCCAAAGAGTTTCAGTGGGCCACTGTCGGTGCCCATCCAATCATATCGTTCTTCTACATCTCGTAGCACCGTCCGGCCAGAGTCACTAAGATGTCCAACCAAGCTAGAGCCCATAATGGCTTGTGGCTGTGTAGGTAAGCCTCGAGTCTTGAAGTATCCATCCGTCTCTTTGTGCCTAGGTGGAACTTTTCGCATGAATACTGGCACTTCTCCAGCAACACCTAGGCTAATCACTGGTTTCTCTAGGGCATCGTTCATCCGATTTCCACCGAGAGGTACATTGTATCATGAAGTCTTGAAGTCTTGATTCTTAAGTACTTGCTCATAATTTAATTCTCACAACTCTCATGAAAATACTCAACCAACCCTGTCTACTAGAGTGTAGCAACTGTTTTTTTATCACAAATCACAGGCATTGGTATCAAGGGGTGAGGTTATTCCTACCACGTGATACTACTTGCAAGATCAACATGTCAATGTAACCTCCTAGCATGCATGGTGGAAAGAGGTAACTAATGCCAAAAAAACATAGGCAAAACAATGATCAAAGTTACTTGCCTTGCTGCAGATCTTCAAACTCAAGTGACTCTAAATAGCAAGCTCCGCACTCGGGGTGATCTAACGAGACAAACAATTCACACAGTAAGCAAACATATACACAAACAATAAATAACATCAAGTAAAACTAATATTGAAACAATCAAGGAAAACATAAAGAAAACATAAAGGCAAAACCAAAAGACTCAACAAAACTCGATGGAAAAGTTTTACTATTGGAGAAACAAACTATAAATAATTTTTTGCTACTAATAAACTTTTAACATAAAAAAACTAAAGTTTATTAGAATAACAGAAATGATTTTACTTAAAGTTTTCTATACAAAAAGAATCAACCTAAAAGCTATTATAAAACTCTACGTATGAAGAAAACAAGGTTTCTTAGAAAACAAAGAAACAAGAAATAATAAAATTTATTTTTTTAGAAAAAATAAAATTCCTACTGTTTACTAACAAAAACTAATTAGAACTTGTCAACAATGGCAAAACAAAACAATTTAAAACAATTAAAACAAAAAGAAATAGAGCTAAACCTAAAAGGAACTAAAACATTACTGTTTTGTTTAAAACCTAAATTTAAATTATCCTAAAAATGTCCAAATGAAACCTACTGATAAAACAATATGATACAAAACAGCAGCAAAAATAATCACTCAAATATCTATTTTAAACTCAAGATATTCACAATATAGTGATTCAAACAAATTTCATTGAATTCAAGTTTAAACTACTCAAACTTGAAAATTGCTGGATATAACATAAACTTTATAATTTTTTTGATTGAATGCAAAAAGAATCAAATTAAAATACTAAAAATCCTAATTGATATTAATTTTATAAAACAGCAACTATTTTGTTTTTAAAACATAAACAGAAAGAAAAAAGAAAAACTAAAGATCGATGATGGCTACGTGGCATGCTGCTATTGGACTAGGAGTGCGCTATGGGTGCGAACTAGCGGACATCCGATTTGTAAGGAATCGCATCGGCTAACTATAAATAAAAGAAAAGATAGCCGGTTCAATTGAAATAAACCAAAGCGGTATGCACGTCTAATCTACGCCGTAGAAAGAAAATTGGACTGTGGGGGAATTTCCCCAGTGGCTTACAACGGATGGGGAACTCCGGAGATGGCGCGACGGCTACGACAATTCGTGTGGTGGTGTGGGCAAGGTCTCCGGTGGTCGTCGACGGCAACGAAGATGTCCAGGCAATGACGACAAAGCTCCAACATCAATTGATGGCGACGACGACAAAGGTGATCAGAGGCGAGCGGGGCGAGATCAATGGCAACGATGGTGGCTCCAAGCTCCGACAAGGAGGGAGGGGTTTTAGGGGCGGAACAGAATGTGGGAGGCCGAGCATTTATAGGGGTGGCGTCAGGTGTGGCTCAAACAGCAAGGGATTGAGAGAGAGAGAGAGAGAACGCCGCGCGATCGGGTACCCGATTCGGTCTAGATTCAGATCGGGCGAGAGAATCTGGGCCGGCCTGTTAGCTCGCTGCGCTGCAGGCCTGGATTTTCCTTTTTCGAATACTTTTGAAAAGAGGAACCAACCCTCAAATTAAAAATACAAGATGTGAAAATCTCTACACAACATGTTATAACCCATCTAGTTGTGTTTGTGATAACCCGATCGTTTCCACCAGTTGGACCAGACAATTTGCTATGGTACTTCCCAACATTACATAGGACGATGGGATATTTGACAAAATGGTTCAATATCAGCCCAAGTATCCTTCAGAAAAATAATTCACATGGAGCTAAATCTTTCAACGAGGATATAGCACCATACTTGTGTAGTCTTCTTTCTGAAGATGATGTTTGTTAATCCAGAAACACGAAACAAAAAAATATATTTCTAGAGTACAATGGCGAAAAAAATCGCAGCCATATTTTATCACTTGACCTTGAAATTTTTCCTTACAGAGCTAACCGTAAATTAATTATTAAGAGAAAAAAAAAAGCTCAGGCAGCGGCTTAATATGGTTGATAGGCTGGCCATCACAGCATTTCAAGTGAGAAAATATGTGTGCTCAAACTCCGTGCTATCACCGCATAACAAAACTACGCTGATACCTCATTGATATGTTGGTTGAGGCTCTTTCCAGGTGGTATGAAGATTAAGTCATCCCAACCAGAATTTCTGTCGTTAATCTGTAAAATCAAGAGTTTTAGGATGTTAGTAGTCAAGTAAGGTACAAGCAGTCCTGAGTGTATCTTATCTTTCTGTCTCCATCCTACCTCCATTTTCTTCAAGACATCCTCCAAACTACCAACCTGAAGAAATCAGAAGGGCCAAGTTTTCATGAGAGCTTAGGACAACAATAAGAAACATATAAAATCACATACCATAATTTGCTTAGATAAGGCTGATCCTTTCGAAGATTTAGACGCCTTTCTAAGCTCTCTTTCTATGTCCTCCTGAACCAGGAAGGAAGTTGTGAAGACTTAACCAGACTGGGTAATGTAGGTGAAAGAAAATGGAGCCTGACAAACCTTTTGAAAGTATACTGGACAATACCGCTTCTTCTGTTTCTTAACGACCAATAGATCTGACTGCATGCAAATCAGGTATTTTCATCATAGCAAAGGACAGTTCATCCAATGCGTGTCGCTCCAAAGAAAGTTTGGACTTAGGATACAGAGCTATAAGTATCAAGACCAGGTAACAAACAAATATGCACACAATCTTTTTTTAATCTTTCAGTTTTGTCTGAGCACCGACAATTTAAGACGTGCAGCATTACAAGATGAGGCACCCTGGTGATACTGGGAGGTCATGAAAGGACCAGTATGGGCAAGTAACTAATGGGGGCAGGACAGGTAAACAGCTTCAGCTTTCGCAATGTGTTCAAGCCCACCTCAGCCATATAACTCATGGAAATAAACTACTCCCTCCAATCCGAATTAAATGATGCGGCCTCTATACAATGTCCATTTTAAATTGTATAGAAGCTGCGTCAATTAATTCGGATCGGAGGGAGTATGTTTTTCTGTCAGAAGTTAACATATGAATCAACAAATCAACCAGTCCATATGCTAACAGATCCATTGCCGTTATTGATCAACAGATCTATAAAATTTGTTATTTGTAAACTGCAGAGGTATAAGTTCACTCTTACCAGGAGTGTTATTGATCAACTGATGTAGGGTTCCAAACAGTGTTACTTTTTTTTTCTGAATTCCTGATCTTGTGCAAAGATAGAAGTGACATTTTACAGTTGGTCTGTCGCGGGATTTTTTTTTCTCCTCTCGTCTTACCTAAACATTGTTGCTTAGTTTTTTTTAAATATATTCAGGTGGAGGGAGTCTCCCCCCCCCCCCCCCCCCCCCCCCCGCACGACAGTTACAAAAGGAGACATTTTACCATTGACATGGTAGTGATAATTAATAAGAGAGTTTTAGAAACCAAAACTGGCCCAAAAGAGCAAGGAGCTGTTTGTGGAAACCTGGTTAGAAATGCACGTAACTGAGCTTAACGCATTGAAAGAGATCCCATTATGTCCAACTGTAAATGAGCATCTAAAATCTAACTACTTTTGATAAGAATATATTTCTTAGTAGAGCAATGCAACCATGAATTACCTGAAAAACGGGGACACCATCAAAACCAGTTAAGCCAGATTTCAACTGAAAAGCCAAAGAGAAATAGTCATCATTAGGCTGAAAAAAATTCATTCGTATTGGTTACATTAGATGCAGAAGACTACAGTAATCCGGATATACTATTGTTTAAGACATCAAATTTTATATAGTCATCAGCAACAAAGTACAGACCAACAGGCAAGAGTACACAAAGAAAAGCTTTACCCTCATCGAGAATCACTTTATTTGAACCAATCCAGTCCATAAAAAAACGAAAATATTGGCATAGACTACATTGAAAATAACACCAACCATATAAAGTCAGGGGGTGTTCCAACCGTATAGGGCTAAGTGGTATATCTCTAAAAATCAATTCATGTGCAACTGCAATAGGCCTCTAACTTTTCCTTGCTCAAATTAAGTGTCCCTTGGAACATATGTTGTCTTTGAAGATGGAAAGTACGTATATGTTATCTGACAAATACAAATAATGAAGATGCATTGTAAGGATTCAGACACACATCTTGATAATACACTGGACTGATCGGTGCTATCTAACCCTTATACCCCTGATGCAGAAGAAGTAAATATTGGGCAATATGCTACCCCTAGGTCATATGGATGTTTTTGGTGAAAAGTCAAAACCATGGTGACAGATTAAGTTGGTACAAATGGCAGCCCAGTGGAATCTTGTAAGTTGTAACATGTACTTGCTGCATTACTGCTTTGAAGAAAAATTTAGTTACATAATAAATTTGACTATACTTATTCGTAAGAGACAGAAAAGGGTGGGGGTGCTTAAAATGGTACACATTTAGATAAGATAATAGAATAATGAGAAACAGTTTCATCAAGAATCAAACCTGCAGTGCATTCTTTATTTGAAGTGGGTCAGGTAAGAAGCGGAATGCAATACCTTCGGCCTTCAACATATAAACCTGTGTTCGAAGGGCAGCATAAAATTTATTAACATTCTAAAACATCAAACAATATCAGTATGGTTCAAGATATACAATTACACACATCCGCTAAATTAGAAGCTCATTTTCTGCACAAATAACTTGCACTTGTGGTAAGGCACAAAAAAGTATGCTCATCCATTTAACTAGTGGTTCACTTGCACATTGTCTTTAGTCCTTCCAATTGTGGCAACTGGCAAAGTAGGGTTGGTGTGGGTTCGCAGACCCACGCAACTTGCATCCGTAATAGCGGTGCATGGAGTAGAATGAGAAATTGTAACAGGGCTAGCCTAATGAGACAAACCTAAGCTACACTAGATACATTGGCATCAGTGTGAGATATGAGAAACGATTCCTTTCCTCACAGTACCTCCTAAGGAATTTACTCCCTCCGTGTCCAAACAATATAAGAACATTTTTCGTGTTAACATAGTTTGAAAAACGTTCTTATATTGTGGGACGGAGGGAGTAGTTCATATTGCCAGTGGTTGAGATGTCATTTGAGTTCCTAATTTTGTATTGTATCACTTTCGTACTTCTGCCACAGCATAAACTCACTAAAGTCTGCATAAACCTCATTTCACCATAAACTCTCTTGCAGGATTGCACCAAAGATCGTGACTCGGAAAAAAGGATTGCTCCTGGCGCGATCTATCACATGAGAAAACAATTTAAGCTCACCTGATCTAGCGTAATCGGCACCACTTTGGCCCCCTTCCCTAAGACCGGCTGCCGCGTCCTCACCTGCACCACGCAACCTCCAGAACCATCAGTAGACGCATAAAAACACGAATCGAAACCAGCAGGTGTCGAGAGAAGGGCGGGGAGGGGGTACATGGGAGAGGAGGGCGTCGGCGTCCTCGGAGCGGAAGCAGAGGAGGCCGAGGGAGCGGAGGCCGGTGGCGGGGTCGGAGACGAGCACGAACTCGTTACTGGAGTTGCAGACGGTGAAGACGGGCGTGCCGGTGAGCGCGCGCGCGACCTCGTCGGGGCCGAGGGCGAGGGACTGGGCGGCGCCGTGGGGCCCCGGCGGGCGCGCCGCGGCGAGCGCGGGGCGCGGGGCGGCGAAGCGCGAGGCGAGGCTGGAGAGGTGGTGCTGGAGGAAGGAGGAGGCGGCGGCGATGGGGTTGGGGGGCGGGGAGGGGGAGGGGGCGGCCGCGAGCGGGAGGGAGGAGTTGGGCGGCGGCATCGGGTTCGGCTGGCCGCTCTCGGTCGCGTCGGCTTCCGTTTAGTTTACGGGCGCTCTGTCTGGTCTTGTGGTGGCGTGCAGCGCGAGGTTGCCCGACCCGAGCCCGCGTTGCGGTGCGGCCTTGGTCCGGAGTCTGTCTCTGGTCAGTTTTCGTGGTAAGAACGTCTCTAGACCAAATGTAATGTTTCGACTCGTAAAATAATCGTTAAAATACAGGTTCATATGAAAAAATATGTTCAATCAGATTTCATATCGGGCCGCAGCCTGTAAAAAAAATTAGGCTGCGGCAAAAGCTCGCACTTAACCTCTAGATTCACGGGGTGGAAGGCCGACCCGAACTCGACCCATATCCGCAGCGAGATTTGGCGGGAGGAAAATTTCCACGCGGTCGTTGCCCCTTAGCTGCCTTCGCCCCGTCTTCGCCCGCTCCGGTCCATCTTTTTTGGCCATTCTTTGCCGCCATGGAAGCCTCCCACCCGTCCCCCGTCATCGTGGAAGTCGTGCCAGCGCGAGCACCTCCGACAGATCTCGTCGCCGGCCAAGTTGCCCATGTCGTCGCTCCCGGCACCACCGCGCCTGTTCGCAAGCAGCAGGGCAACGTTGTCGTGAGGGCTGGAATCCGGCGGCCCCCGCCGGGAAGCCGCGCGCGGCCAGCCTTACCGCCGAGCGATCTACCCGGCCGCCACCGAAGAAGAAGGGCAAGGTTTCGAGCGTGAAGTGGAAGAAGGCTCCTACGAAAAGGCCGGCGACTTCGTTCTCTCCCTCTGCCCCGGCAAGAGGTAACATGACGATGCCCATCAACGGCGCCGGTTCCACCGCAAAGCGACGTAAGCAAATCATTTGTAGCATTTGAAGTGATTGCATCATTTTGATATTGTTTTAATTGTGTAGGAAAAAATTGCCCCACACAGATACAAAGACATGGAAGCTTCCGAAGGCAAATTCTTTAAACTAGAGCATTGTTGGGAATTGCTGAAAACTGTGAAAAGTGGGAGTTGATTGAAAAAGAGTCCCCACCAAAGAGAGGTTCACTGGCAAACATGGACAATGATGAAGATGACGATGGCCCACGAAATTTGAACAAGCCCGATGGAGACAAGAAGACAAGGGAGAAGTTCAAGAGGGAACACGAGGCATCGAGCTTGCGGGACAAGATAGATGCCATGGTGCAATCAAATGAGACAATGTTGAAGAAGACATTGAAGGCAAGGAAAGAGTTGGCGGACAAGAGGGAACTGGAGAAGCAAGAGAAATGGGAACTGCTCAAGATCAAGGTGTTGCGCAAGGGGTCCATTGAAGAGAGAAGAGTCTTTGCCGATGAGACCAAAGCCATGGCAAAGCTTCATGCTGAGGAGAATAGGATCATGACAATGAACCGTGATGACATGGACGACATCGGCAGAGAATGGCATGATATGGCTAGGAGAGAAATCTTGAAGAGGAGTATGCTAGCGACAACCGGTGGGTGCTTCGCTGTCAGTGATGTTTTTCCATCAGGAGTTGGAACCAGTGTCGCTGATGCTTTCGTTGACTGAGTTGGAACAAATGTCGGCGATGGCGTCATGAATGGAGGTGATGCGGAGTGAAGATCATGACCACGGGGGAAAACCAACCAAGATGATGATGGACGTGGTAGTTGCTTTGCATGAAGTCCTTTTGTGTTTGACATACAAAAATATGCTTTTATTCGCGCGCAAACTATGTTTTATTATTCGAATTTGAACTTCAATCATCGGAATCGCTGTCAAAATTGGGGTTTTCGGTTCACGGGGTTGACGCAGGCTGCGACTGAGCAGAGCCCGCAAATCGGGCCGTAGAAAAGGATGTTTGTCCGCAAACCAGTTTTTCCGCGAACTGTAAACGAGTTTTGTGGGTCGGCATTATACGGGTCTGCTAGAGATGCTCTAAGGGCATCCTCACGGCGACCCTCAAACCCCCGCTTAATATCACGTTGTTTGGACTGTGAAAGTCATTCAACATGAATATGTATCAATTTACAGGGCGATCTAAACTTACTTTCTCCCATAAATGAAAGACAAATATGGGGGACTTTGTGAGTGTTCGGACTTCATCCAAGTCCGCGTCTGACCGCCAAGGCCTGCAAAAACACACTCCCTAGTCCGCATGCGCTTCTTGTCCAAAAGAGTCAGCGTTGCTCCAGTGCGTCAGTGTCGCATTCATGCCCGTCCAGAGTGGGCACGACCTCTAACTGGCATTGGGATTGAAGCTACACACTGGCCAAGAGAGCACGGTCTATGCCGCTTCCCGATCAGGCAACTGCTCCGCGTTCAAACGACACAACGGTCGCCTATCCGTCTATCTGCCGCCCATATTAATGCCACGCAGTTGCTGATACGTCTCCATCGTATCTATAATTTTTTATGATGGCATGCTATTATATTATCTGTTTTGGATGTTTTATATGCATTAATATGCTATTTTATATTATTTTTGGGACTAACCTATTAATCTAGAGCCTAGTGTCAGTTTCTGTTTTTTCCTTGTTTTTGAGTTTTGCAGATATGGAATGTTAAACGGAGTCCAAACGGAATAAAATCTTCGGAATGATTTTTTCTGCAAGGAAACAAATCCATCAGGCTTGGAGTGCACGCCAGGGAATCTACCAGGAGATCACAAGCCTGGTAGGCGCGGCCACCCCCCTGGTCGCACCTGGTAGGCTTGGCGTCTCCTGGCAGGTCTCCTAACCCTATTCTTCATCCTATAAATACCCAAATATCCCCCCAACACCAAAGGGAGCCACGCAAATACTTTTCCGTCGTCAGAAGCCTCCATTACCGAGAGATCCAATCTTGGAGCCTTTTCCGGTAATCTTTCGGAGGGGGATTCGATCATGGAGGGCATCTACATCAACTCCATTGCCCCTCTGATGATGCGTGAGTAGTCCACCACAGACCTACGGGTCCATAGCTAGTATCTAGATGGCTTCTTCTCTCTCTTTGATCTTCAATACCATGTTCTTCATGATCTTCATGGAGATTTATCTGATGTAATACTCTTTTGTGGTGTGTTTGTCAAGATCCGATGAATTGTTGGTTTATGTTTAGATTATCCATGAATCTTATTTGAGTCTTCTTTGAATTCTTATATGCATGATTTCATATCCTTATAAGTCTGTTCGAGTTATTGGTTTGGTTTGGCCAACTAGATTGGTAATTCTTGCAATGGGAGAAGTGCTTGGTTTTGGGTTCAATCTTGCGGTGTCCTCACCCAGTGACATAGTAGGGGTAGCGAGGCACGTATTATATTGTTGACATCAAGGGTAACAAGATGGGGTTTTCATCATATTGCTTGAGTTTATCCCTCTACATCATGTCACCTTACTTAATGCGCTACTCCGTTCTTCATGAACTTAATACTCAAGATGCAGGCAGGAGTCGGTCGATGTGTGGAGTAATAGTAGTAGATGCAGAATCGTTTCAGTCTACTTGACACGGACGTGATGCCTATATGCATGATCATTGCCTTGGATAACTACATGATTATTCGCTTTTCTATCAATTGCTTCACAGTAATTTTTTTACCCACCATGATATTTTCCTTCAAGAGAGAAGCCTCTAGTGAAACCTATGGTCCCCAGGTCTACTTTCCATAATATATTTTCAGATCTATAACCCCCAAAAAAAACAATAATACTTTGCTGCAATTTATTTATCTTTTACTTTCCGTTCTCGTTTACATCTATCTCTATCGGATATAATCCTTGCAAATAACCGTGAAGGGGTTGACAACCCCTTTATAGCGTTGGGTGCAAGAGTTTGATTGTTTATGTAGGTGCATCCATTGGTGACTTGCTTGTTTCTCCTACTGGATTGATACCTTGGTTCTCATCAACTGAGGGGAATACTTATATACTTCGCTGCATCACCCTTTCCTCTTCAAGGGAAAACCAACGCAAGCTCAAGAGGTAGCAAGAAGGATTTCTGGCGCCGTTGTCGGGGAGGATACATAGCAAGTCAAGATCAAGCCTACCAAGTACCCATCACAAACTCATCTCTTTCATTTACATTATTTGCCATTTGCCTCTCGTTTTCCTCTCCCCCACTTCTAAAACGATTTTCAGAAAATACCAACAAGATTTGCCTTTTTATTCGCCCTTCTTTCGTTCGCCTTTTCGTTGCTATGTTTGCTTGTGTTGCCATGTGCCTTCTATCTGTTGCATATTCGCTTGCTTAAAATCTATTGATATGGATCCTCATCCACTTGCTAATCTTTTCAAAAGACCAAGTTATGATGAACCAATTGCTAGTGAGTTGAGTGCACTTGATTATCTCTATGAAGTTTTGTTTGAAAATCATGAATCTGGAAATTTTGATGAAGTATTGAAAGAAGAAATTTATAAGGAGATTCATGATAGTTCCTTGAATGAAAATCATGATTTGCATGTTGTTAGTATGAATTGTCTGAATATCCATGATGCTAATGATATGCAAAACCACAAGCTTGGGGATGTTATGCTTGATGAAGATGATATTTTTTGTTCCCCAAGTTTTGGTGATGACACGTATGCTATAATTGACCATGAAAAGAATCCTTTATGTGATAGTTATATTGTGAGATTTCATCATGATGCTACTAAAAATTATTATGAGGGCAGAACATATGCTTGTAGGAATTGCAATAATATCAAGTTTCCTCTCTATGTGTTCAAATTTTGAAGTTATGCTTGTTTTTCCTTCCTATGCTAAGTGATTCTTGTTCCCATAAATTTTTTGCTCACAAAATCCCTATTGAAAGCACATTTGCTCCCTTGGTGGTTTTGGTAATTAATAACAACATATATGTCATTGAACCAATGTTTCCATTAAGTATGTTTCTAGAAAAATTCAATGATGGGTTGGCAAAAGGATTGTGGAATACCCCAGGATGCAAGGGAATAGATTGGAAAGATTCAAGCAAAGGACTCTACATTTTACATTTGTGAGAAATCACATTGAGTCCATAGGAAAACCAATACTATTAAAAAGGGGTAAGGTTTTGTTGGTGAACAAAATGCTCATACATGCACAAGTGATAGTCACCACATACACCCACAAGCTCTTCCACAAAAGTCAGTCCAAAGCCAAAAACTCAAAATCGGTGTAACCAACACATTCCACTCGGTGCCACCGATTCCAAACCCTAGACAGACTCAGCCAAACCCTAGCTTTTCGATGCAACCGATTCTGCATTCGGTGCCATCGAGTTAGCCTGGCAACTTTCTGTTACGCAAGTTCACAGTTTTGGTCCCTCCGAGATTGTTGAATTGGCATCACCGAGATTGGACATTCTGACCGTTGGTCACCTTATCGGTGCAACCGAGATTCCTATATCAGTCTCACCGAGATTCAAAAGTTGCCACCTTTTGTTCACTTCGGTACCACCGATATTAACACATCGGTGTCACCGAGTTGGTCATTTTGTATGTAACGGTTGGATTTTTGGAGATGCCTATATATACCCCTCCACCACCACTCACTCGAAAGTGAAGCACTCAGAACTGTTCCTCACTCATACCTACTGATTTTCTGAGAGAGAGCCACCTACTCATGCGTTGAGATCATGCCATTCCATTCCTACCATATGAAGCTTGATCTCTAGCCTCCCCAAGTTGCTTTCCACCCAATCAATCTCTTCTACCAAGCCAAATATGTGAGAGAGTGATTGTGTGTTGAGGAGTCTATCATCTTGAAGCACGAGAGTAAGGAGTTCTTCGACACAATTGAGCCTATTACCTTTTGGAGGGTGGTGCCTCCTAGATTGGTTAGGTGTCGCTTGGGAGCCTCCTACTTCGTGTTGTGGAGTGAACCAAGAAGTTTGTAAGGGCAAGGAGATTGCCTACTTTGTGAAGAGCTACCCCGAGTTCGGCGAGTCCTCCGTGGACGTAGGCCGTCATGGTATAGTCAAGGTTGCTTCTTCGTGGAACCCTTCATGGGTAGAGCCCTCCAAGGACTCTCGCGACCGTTACCCTCTGTGGGTTGAAGACTCCATGAACGTGGATGTACGATAGCGCCTCCTATCGAAACCACGGAAAAAATCATCATGTCACCAATTGCATTTGAACTTCCTGCACTCTCTTTACTTACATGCTTGTCTTTACTTTCCGCTGCTATACTCTTAGACATGCATGTGTAGGGTGTACTTGACATGCTATGAATGCTAAAATCCGCCAAGAATTAAAATTGGAAAAAGTAGATTTTTATTTGGTCAAGTAGTCTAATCACCCCCCTTTAGCACTACTTTCGATCCTACAAGTGGTATTAGAGCTTTGGTTTCCATTGCATTGGTTTCACAACCTAGGAGAGTATGGCATCTAGTGAGGGTAATTATCACCGTAGAGGCCCGTACTTTGATGGCACAAAATTTGCTAGTTGGAAGCACAAAATGAAAATGCATTTGCTTGGTCATAACCCTGCCATTTGGGCTGTTGTTCGTGTTGGTATGCAAGTTGAATTCTTTGTGGAAGGAAGGGAACCCGATCGTGAAGCGACTGCGGATGAATTGAAGATATTGCAACTCAATGCTCAAGCATGTAACATTCTCTTCAACTGCCTATGCCCCGAAGAATTCAACAAAATCAGTCGTCTTGAGAATGCAAAAGAGATTTGGGATACTTTGATTGATATGCATGAAGGAAAAAAATTGTGAGAGAATCCAAGTTGGATGTTCTTCAAAGTCTACTTGACAAGTTCAAGATGAAGGATGGTGAAGGAGTTGCTGAGATGTACTCTAGGCTAGCTCTCATCACAAATGAGATTGCCGGCTTAGGAAGCGAAGAAATGACCGACAAATTCATCATCAAGAAGATACTTAGAGCTTTGGATGATCGATATGACGCCATTTGCACATTGATCCAAATGATGCCCAACTACAAAGATCTCAAGCCAACATAAGTGATTGGAAGAATTGTTGCTCATGAGATGACACTCAAAGACAAGGAAGAGCTTCACCACAAGTCTAGCAGTGCTTACAAAGCCCCAAGTGATGCTCCCGCTACCTCTAGTGACAACCTTGTAACAAATGAAGAGATAAGCCCCATGGTCAAGAAATTCAACAAGTTCTACAAGAATAGAAGCAAAGATCGAAGCCCCAACTCAAGATATGAAGATAATTGTTCATCAAGTTGTGACCGAAACTGCTACAATTGTGGGAATCCCGGACACTACTCCAATGAGTGCACGGCTCCTTACAAAAGGAAAGAAGAGTCACCAAGAAGACGAAGCTCAAGAGATGAGTCACCTTGAAGAGAGAGAGAAGGAGTAGAGATGATCGTTACGAACGAAGACACTCAAGGAGAAGTAGGGACCCGGAGAATACGGACAAGTATACCAAGAGCTACTCAAGAAGGAAACATCAAGCTCATGTTGGTGAATGGGTTTCTGACTCCGAATCCGACAACCACTTTGAGGGAAGCTATCACTCCAACTCCGACTATAGTCAAGATGAAGGTGTTACCGGACTTGCACTAGTGACAACCGACTCCTACGACATATTTGATTCACCAAATGAAGGGAGTGGACGTTGCTTCATGGCTAAAGGCCCCAAGGTATCACACCCCGAGTATCTTGATTTCAATAGTGATGAAGATGACTTGTTAATTCAAGATGACTTTCTATTTGACAAATCTAGTAATGTTAGTCAAAATGAACTTGCTAGTACTCACTCTAGTGTAGATAAGTCATGTGATGATGATAAGTTGGAAATAAAATGACTAACTCAAGAACTAAAAACTCTTAAGTTAGCTCATGAGTCAACTCTAGAAGATCATAGAGAGCTTGTAAGGACACATGAGAAGCTACGCTTCGAGAAGCTCAATTTAGAGCAAGAGCATGAGTTCCTTAAATCTATCAATGACGATCTTTGAAAGAAGACTTCCTCTTATCTAGCCAAGCGACTTCTCTTATCTACATTCATGCCACAAGTTAAGTCTAAGCAAGCTAGTAAGAAAGGTTCTTCAACTAGTAGCAATAAAAATTGATAAATCCAATGATATTGCTTCTAGTAGTTCTCTTGATCCCACTAACTCTTCTCTTAGCCAAGTTACACTTGAGCAAGAAAATTAACTCTTGAAAGGGATTATAGAGAAAGGTATCTACAAGAGTCTTGAAGGGTGCAAACAATTTGAGGAGATTGTACGCAAGCACGGAGGATACCGAAAGAATCGTGGTGTTGGCTACTTCAGCGCTAATGGAGTTGAATGGGAAGAAGATCAATACCCTAATCCCAAGTTTGTTCCTCAAAAGGAGAAGTGTGAAAATATTCTCCCCAAGGGAACAAAAGGTCAAGATGACCTTCCACCACAAGATCCCAAGCTCAAGGACAAGAACAAGCTTCAAGAGGACGTTGACTCATATGAAGATGAATCCCAAGCTTTGGTGAAGTGGGGTTCCCAAGGCTACTACAAGCTCAACTTCTACAAGTGCTCCTTCAACACCAAGGATCCCCATCAACTTGATGTGGGTCCCCAAGAAGAAGAACTAGAGAGGTTCTTGAGGGGTGACTTCGCCAACAAAATTCACTCACATTTATTATTGACAAGAACTATTTGCTATCAACATCAATTTTATGCAATAGTTCAAGGAGTCACACGTTCCCTAAAAGGTAAGCAAGGGACAAAGTAATCAACAAATCAATGGACATCATAACACATGCTTTGCACTCCATGTCCATATATATCCTTGTATTTGTCTCTTGTGTGTTGGGACTAACCCATGTAGGTGAGAAGAGTAAGGAACCAACAAGGATGCTCCCAACTCTTGGTGATCTTCATCAACCTTGAGCATCCACAACTACCTCACCAACATGAAGTCTTTATCGACAAAACCCAAGGTTAGTTTTTCCCTCTTTTGGGGGGATGTCACTGTTGGGGAACGTCGCATGGGAAACAAAAATTTTCCTACGCACACGCAAACCTATCCATGGTGATGAGCATCTACGAGAGGGAGAGTGGATCTACGTACCCTTGTAGATCGCTAAGCGGGAAGCGTTAAGAAACGCGGTTGGTGTAGTCGAACATCTTCGCGATCCAAATCGCCAAGCGTCCCGCGATCTCATCACGATTCGTCCCACGATCCAATCACGATCCGTCCCGTGAACTCATCACGATCCGTCCCGCGATCTCATCACGATCCGTCTCACGATCTTGATCACAATCTGTCCCGCGAACTCATCACGATCCGTTCCGCGATCCAATCACGAACCGTCTCGCGATCTCGATCACGGTCCTTCCGATCTAGCGCCGAACGGACGGCACCTCCGCGTTCAGCACACGTGCAGCTTGATGACGATCTCCACCGTCTTGATCCAGCAAGAGGAGGTGGAGAGGAGAGAGAGTTCACCGGCAGTGTGACGGCGTTCCGGTGATGGTGGTGGAGTGATTCCGGCAGGGCTTCGCCTAAGCGCTGCGGAAAACCGATCTAGAGGAGAAACTGTGCACCGGTGAAACGGGTAGCACGTGGCCGGGAATTCTGTCCAAAAACCACCCAATCCACTAGTATATATAGGAGGAGAGGAGTGGAGAGGCAGCCAAGGCCTTTGGGTCGGCCGAAATAGGAGGTGGGAGCAATCCTACTTCACCTCCAATCCTAGTTGGAGTAGGATTGCCTCCTATTGGCTGATTTTCCACTTTTTGCTTTAGGACTTTCTCTCCTGCGCCATGGGCCTTTGTGGCTGTTTTCCCAGCCCACTAAGGGCTGGTTATTATTCTCCCACAGCCCATGGACCTCTTGGGGTCGAAATACCCCTCCCGGAGGTCCTCCGATACACTACCGGCACTCCCGGTACAATACCGATACTCTCGGTACACTACCGATGAGCCCGAAACTTTTCCGGAAACCAAACTGGGACTTCCTATATATGAATCTTTACCTCCGGACCATTCCGGAGCTCCTCGTGACGTCCGGGATCTCATCCGGGACTCCGAACAACCTTCGGTCACCACCATACATAACTCTACACTACCGAAACGTCACCGAACCTTAAGTGTGCAGACCCTGCGGGTTCGAGAACTATGTAGACATGACCGAGACACCTCTACGGTCAATAACCAATGGCGGGACCTGGACGTCCACATTGGTTCCTACATATTCTATGAAGATCTTTATCGGTCGAACCTCTATGTCAAGGATTCGGTTAATCCCGTATATCGTTCCCTTTGTTCTTCGGTATGTTACTTGCCCGAGATTCGATCGTCGGTATCTCCATACCTAGTTCAACCTCGTTACCGGCAAGTCTCTTTACTCGTTCTGTAATACAAGATACCGTAACTAACAATTAGTCACATTTCTTGCAAGGCTTATTGTGATGTTGCATTACCGAGTGGGCCCCGAGAAACCTCTCCGTTACACGGAGTAACAAATCCCAGTCTCGATCCATGCCAACTCAACAGACACCATCGGAGATACCTGTAGAGCACCTTTATAGTCACCCAGTTACGTTGCGACGTTTGATACACACAAGGCACTCCTCCGATATCCGTGAGTTGCATGATCTCATGGTCATAGGAACATATACTTGACATGCAGAAAACAGTAGCAATAAACTGACACGATCATATGCTATGTTTGTAGTTTGGGTCTTATCCATCACATCATTCTCCTAATGATGTGATCCCGTTATCAAATGACATCTCATGTCCATGGCTAGGAAACCTTAACCATCCTTTGATCAACGAGCTAGTCCATTAGAGGCATACTAGGGACATGGTTTTGTCTATGTATCCACACATGCATTTAAGTCTCCGATCAATCCAATTATAGCATGGATAATAAACGATTATCATGAACAAGGAAATATGATAATAGCTAATTTATTATTGCCTCTAGGGCATATTTCCAACAGTCTCCCACTTGCACTAGAGTCAATAATCTAGTTCAGATCACCATGTGATTCGCATTGTTATGAATCTAACACCCAATGAGTTCTGGGGCTCGATCATGCTTTGCATGTGAGAGAGGTCTTATAGTCAACGGGTCTGCGATATTCAGATCCGTGTGTACTTTGCATATCTCTATGTCAAACCGTAAACACTGCTACCACACTCCACTTGGTACTATTTCCAAATGGCTGCTCCACTATACGTATCCAGATTGCTACTACTAGTCATCCGGATAGGTGTTAAAGCTTGCATCGACGTAACTCTTTATCACCTCCATAATCAAGAAACATTTCCTTAGTCCTCTGGTTACTAAGGATAATTCTGACCGCTGTCCAGTGATCCACTCCTGGACCACTCTTGTACCCCTTGACAGACTCATGGCAAGGCACACATAGGTGTGGTACACAGCATGACATAATATAGAGCCTGTGGCTCAGGCATAGGGGACGACGTTCGTCCTTTCTCTTTCTTCTGCCGTTGTCGAGCTTTGAGTCTCACTCAACTTCACACCTTACAAATCAGACGAGAACTATTTCTCTGGCTGATCCATTTTGAACTCTTTCAAAATCTTGTGAAGGTATGCACTCATTGAAAGTCTCATCAAGCATCTTGATCTATCTCTATAGATTTTGATGCTCAACAATTAGGTAGCTTTATCCAGGTCTTCCTTTGAAAATCACTTTCCAAATAACCGTTTTATGCTTTCCAGAAACTCTACATTATTTCTGAACAACAATATGTCATCCACATATACTTATCAGAAATTCTATAGTGCTCCCACTCACTTTATTGCAAATACAAGTTTCTCATAAAATTTGTATAAACATCAAAATTTGATCACCTCATCAAAGCGTATATTCCAACTCCGAGATGCTTGCTTCAGTCCATGGAAGGATCATCGAAGCTTGCACACCTTTTAGCATCCTTAGGCCTGACAAAACCTTCTGGTTGTATCACATACAACCTTTCCTCAAGTAAACCATTAAGGAAACGATGTTTTGACATCCATCTGCCAGATTTCGTAATTGAAAACACAGCAACTGCTAACATAATTCCAATAGACTTTTAGCATCGCTACGAGTGAGAAAGTCTCATCGTAGTCAACTCCTTGAACTTATCACAAACATCTTTGCAACAAGTCGAGCTTTACAAATAGTGACATTCACCATCAGTGTATGTCTTCATTTTAAAGATCCATTTGTACTCAATGACCTGCCGTCCAACGAGCAAGTCTACCAAAGTCTACACTTGGTTTTAATACATGGATCCTATCTCGGATTTCATGGCCTCCAACCATTTGTCGGAATCCGGGCCCATCATCGCTTCTCCATAGCTCGTAGGTTCATCGTTGTCCAACAACATGACCTCCAAGACAGAGTTGTCGTACCGCTCAGGAGCAGTACACATCCTTGTTGACCTACGAAGTTCGATAGTAACTTGATCCTGAAGCTTCATGATCATCATCATTAACTTCCTCTTCAACTAACGTAGGCTTCACAGAAACATCTTTCTGCGCTGCACTACTCTCTGGTTGAACAAAGGTTTAACAACCTCATCAAGTTCTATCTTCCTCCCACTCAATTCTTTCGAGAGAAACTTTTTCTCGAGAAAGGACCCAGTTCTAGCAACAAACACTTTGCACTCGGATCTGAGATAGAAGGCATACCCATCTATTCTTAGGGTATTCTATGAAGATACATTTGTCCGCTTTGGGTTCTAGCTTATTATGTGAAAACATTTTCCACACAAGCATCGCAGCCCCAAACATTAAGAAATGACAGCTTAGGTTTCTATCAAACCATAATTCACACGGTGTCATCTCAACGGATTTAGATGATGCCCTATTTAAAGTGAATGTAGTTGTCTCTAATGCATAACCCCAAAAATTATAGTAGTAAAACGATAAGAGACATCACAGTATGCACTATATCAATAGAGCATGACTATGATGTTCGGACACACCATCACGCCATGGTGTTCCAGGTGGCGTTAGCTGTGAAACAAATTTCACGTTGTCTTAAGTTGTATGCCAAACTCGTAACTCAGATATTCACCTCCACGATCATATCACGGTCATTTTTATCTTCTTGTCACGATGATCTTTAAACTTCACTCTGAATTTGCTTGAACCTTTCAAACGATTCAGACTTGTGTTTCATTAAGTAAATATACACTATATCTACTCAAATCATCAGTGAAGGTAAGAAAATAACGATATCCAATTCACGCTACAAGACTCACTAGATTGCATACATCAACATGTATCATTTCCAATGAATCACTTGCCTGCTCCATCCAACGGGGTCCTTTAGTCATCTTGCCCAAGAGGCATGGTTCGCATGTCTCAACCGATTCGAAATCGAATGAGTCCAAATATCCATTAGCATGGAGTTTCTACATGCGCTTTATACCAATATGACATTTAGCGGCAGTGCCACAAGTATGTGGTACTATCATTATTAACTTTGTATCTTTTGACATCAATGTTATGAACATGTGTAATACTACGATCAAGATTTCAACAAACCATTCTCACTGGGTGCATGACCATTGAAGGTATTATTCATGTAAACAGAATAACCATTATTCTCTAACTTAAATGAATAACCGTATTGCAATAAACATGATCTAATCATGTTCATGCTCAACGCAAAACACCAAATAACATTTATTTAGGTTCGTCACTAATCCTGAAGGTAGAGAGAGCGTGTGATGTTGATCACATCAACCTTGGAAACACTTCCAACACATATCGTCACCTCACCCTTAGCTAGTTATCCGTTTATTCCGTAGCTTTTATTTCGAGTTACTAACATTTAGCAACCGAACCGGTAACCAATACCCAGGTGCTACTAAGAGTACTAGCAAGGTACACATCAATAACTCGTATATCAAATATACTTCTGTCGATGTTGCCAGCCTTCTTATCTACCAAGTATCTAGGGTTGTTCCGCTTCAGCGACCTCTCATCTCATAATAGAAGCACTTAGTCTCGGGTTTGAGTTCAACTTTGGATTGCTTCACTGGAGCAACAACTGACTTGCTATCCATGAAGTTTCCCTCCTTGCTCTTGCCCTTTTCGAAACTAGTGGTTTGATTAACCATCAAGACTTGACGCTCCTTCTTGATTTCTACCTTCGCAGTGTCAAACATCGCGAACAGCTCAGGGACCAATACTTCTATCCCTGGTGTATTATAGTTCATCACTAAGTTCTAGTAGCTTTAGTGACAGTGACTTGGAGAACTATATCAATCACTATCTTATCTGGAAGATCAACTCCCACTTGATTCAAGCGATTGTAGTACCCAGACAATCTGAGTACATGCTCAACGATTGAGCTATTCTCCTTCATCTTACAGGCAAAGAATCTTGTTGGAGATCTCATATCTCGCAACACAGGCACGAGCCTGAGATCACAATCTCTGCTCCTAGAACATCTCATATGTTCCGTGACGTTCAAAACGTTTCCGAGCCTCAATTCTAAGCCGTAATGCATGACGCACTAAACTATCAAGTAGTCATCGAAACGTGCCTGTCAGATGTTCACAACATCTATAGACGACGCTAGAGGGGGTGGCGCACCGAGCGGTGCATTAAGGACATAAGCCTTCTGTGCAGCAATGAGGACAATCCTCAGATCACGGACCCAGTCCGCAATATTGCTACCAACATCTTTCAACTCTATTTCTCTAGGAACATATAAAAATACAAGGGAGCTACAACGCGAGCTAGTAATCTACAACATAATTTGCAAAGACACTTTGACTATGTTCATGATAATGAGTTCAATTAATCATATTACTTAAGAACTCCCACTCAAATTGACATCCCTCCGATCATTCGAGTGATACATGATCCAAATTCACCAACTCAAGTCCGATCATCACGTGAGTTGAGGTGGCTGCAATGGTGAACATCATTATGTTGATCATATCTACTATATGACTCATGTTCGACCTTTCGGTCTCTCGTGTTCCGAGGCCATGTTTGTACATGCTAGGCTCGTCAAGTTTAACCCGAGTGTTCTGCGCGTGCAAATCTGGCTTGCACCCGTTGTATGTGAACGTAGAGTCTATCACACCCGATCATCACGTGGTGTCTCAACACGACGAACTTTCGCAACGGTGCACACTCGGGGAGAACACAGTTCATCTTGAAATTCAAGTGAGGGATCACCTTATAATGCTACCGCCGTACTAAGCAAAACAAGGTGCATAAAAGGATTAACATCTCATGCAATTCATAAGTGACATGATATGGCCATGAACTTGTGTTTAAGATCTCCATCTTCGAAACACCGGCATGATCTCCATCGTCACCGGCACAACACCATGATCTCCATCATCTTGATCTCCATCAATGTGTTGCCATTGGGGTTGTCACGCCCTGCATGCTTCTACTACTATTGCTACCGTAGCGATAAAGTAAAGCATTACATAGCGCTTAATGATTGACACGCGGGTCATACAATAATTAAAGACAACCCTATGGCTCCTGCCGGTTGCCGTACTCATCGACATGCAAGTCGTGATAATCTATACATCACATGATCATCTCATACATCACATATATCTCATCATGTAATTGGCCATATCACATCACAACATACCCTGCAAAAACAAGTTAGACGTCCTCTAATTGTTGTTGCATATTTTACGTGGCTGCTATGGGTATCTAGCAAGAACGATTCTCACCTATGCATAACCACAACGGTGATACACTAGTTTGCTTTTCAACCTTCTCAAGGACCGCCTTTGTCGTATCCGATCCAACTAAAGTGAGAGAAACTGTCACCCGCAAGCCATCTAGGCAACAAGTTGCGTCGAGGGAACCGGTCTCTCGTAAGCGTACGAGTAATGTTGGTCCGGGCCGCTTCATCTCACAATCCCGCTGAACCAAAATACGACCAAGGGAGGAAGCAATCTAAGCATCAACGCCCACAAACCTTTTGTGTTCTACTCGAGATCTCATCGAACCATCAACCTAGCTCTGATACCACTGTTGGGGAACGTCGCATGGGAAACAAAAATTTTCCTACGCACACGCAAACCTATCCATGGTGATGAGCATCTACGAGAGGGAGAGTGGATCTACGTACCCTTGTAGATCGCTAAGCGGGAAGCGTTAAGAAATGCGGTTGGTGTAGTCGAACATCTTCGCGATCCAAATCGCCGAGCGTCCCGCGATCTCATCACGATCCGTCCCACGATCCAATCACGATCCGTCCCGTGAACTCATCACGATCCGTCCCGCGATCTCATCACAATCCGTCTCACGATCTTGATCACGACCTGTCCCGCGAACTCATCACGATCCGTTCCGCGATCCAATCACGAACCGTCTCGCGATCTCGATCACGGTCCTTCCGATCTAGCGCCGAACGGACGGCACCTCCGCGTTCAGCACACGTGCAGCTTGATGACGATCTCCACCGTCTTGATCCAGCAAGAGGAGGTGGAGAGGAGAGAGAGTTCACTGGCAGCGTGACGGCGCTCCGGTGATGGTGGTGGAGTGATTCCGGCAGGGCTTCGCCTAAGCGCTGCGGAAAACCGATCTAGAGGAGAAACTGTGCACCGGTGAAACGGGTAGCACGTGGCCGGGAATTCTGTCCAAAAACCACCCAATACACTAGTATATATAGGAGGAGAGGAGAGGAGAGGCATCCAAGGCCTTTGGGTCGGCCGAAATAGGAGGTGGGAGCAATCCTACTTCACCTCCAATCCTAGTTGGAGTAGGATTGCCTCCTATTGGCTGATTTTCCACTTTTTGCTTTAGGACTTACTCTCCTGCGCCATGGGCCTTTGTGGCTGTTTTCCCAGCCCACTAAGGGCTGGTTATTATTCTCCCACATCCCATGGACCTCTTGGTGTCGAAATACCCCTCCCGGAGGTCCTCCGGTACACTACCGGCACTCCCGGTACAATACCGATACTCTCGGTACACTACCGATGAGCCCGAAACTTTTCCGGAAACCAAACTGGGACTTCCTATATATGAATCTTTACCTCCGGACCATTCCGGAGCTCCTCGTGACGTCCGGGATCTCATCCGGGACTCCGAACAACCTCCGGTCACCACCATACATAACTCTACACTACCGAAACGTCATCGAACCTTAAGTGTGCAGACCCTGCGGGTTCGAGAACTATGTAGACATGACCGAGACACCTCTACGGTCAATAACCAATGGCGGGACCTGGACGTCCACATTGGTTCCTACATATTCTACTAAGATCTTTATCGGTCGAACCTCTATGTCAAGGATTCAGTTAATCCCGTATATCGTTCCCTTTGTTCTTCGGTATGTTACTTGCCCGAGATTCGGTCGTCGGTATCTCCATACCTAGTTCAACCTCGTTACCGGCAAGTCTCTTTACTCGTTCTGTAATACAAGATCCCGTAAATAACAATTAGTCACATTGCTTGCAAGGCTTATTGTGATGTTGCATTACCGAGTGGGCCCCGAGAAACCTCTCCGTTACACGGAGTAACAAATCCCAGTCTCGATCCATGCCAACTCAACAGACACCATCGGAGATACCTGTAGAGCACCTTTATAGTCACCCAGTTATGTTGCGACGTTTGATACACACAAGGCACTCCTCCGATATCCGTGAGTTGCATGATCTCATGGTCATAGGAACATATACTTGACATGCAGAAAACAGTAGCAATAAACTGACACGATCATATGCTATGTTTGTAGTTTGGGTCTTATCCATCACATCATTCTCCTAATGATGTGATCCCGTTATCAAATGACATCTCATGTCCATGGCTAGGAAACCTTAACCATCCTTTGATCAACGAGCTAGTCCATTAGAGGCATACTAGGGACATGGTTTTGTCTATGTATCCACACATGCATTTAAGTCTCCGATCAATACAATTATAGCATGGATAATAAACGATTATCATGAACAAGGAAATATGATAATAACTAATTTATTATTGCCTCTAGGGCATATTTCCAACAGTCACATCAAGGGGGAGCTTTATTCTAAGACTTGAGTCAAAGCATCTCTTAGTATGTGACAACATTAAATGCTTTATGTAAAAGTGGTAACCCCACTTGTGCTTAAATGATGAGTATGACCTATGATCAAGTATTCTTAATTGGCTCCTAAGTCAATATACTCATATATAGATGACCCCGTCATCGCCAAAGTGCTTGTTAGATGCTATTGTGTTTGTGCATGTTTGCCATGATTTCATTTGACATCTTATTGTGTGAGCATGTTGGTCTGCATTTATTTTCTCATTTGAGGACATCCAATTGTTGCTATTTGGCCTTTGATTTATCTTTTGCCACTTGGATGGACAAGAATGCCTAGGACCACTCCTTTAGCTATCTATGCTTTCTCACCTCATACTCTATTCATGCCGCATTACAAAATTTGAACAAGTACTTTTCGATCTCTCTATGTGAGGAGCACTCGGAGTTACGTATTGTCAAGGACCAACCATTAAAACCTCCCAAGTGCATCTCGATGGAACCAACCCACAATTCTCGGTCTCACCGAATTCCTAGGGTTGATATGGTTTTCCAATCTCGGTACTGCCGATTTCATATTCTCGGTTACACCGAGTTTCCCTGTCAGCTGACAGTTGTGAAACTCGGTGACACCGAAACTATCAAATCGGTGCCACCGACAACGATGGGTATATATTTGGTGGACCCTGACGATGTGAATTTCATTCGTCAAACATCGCGCCTCCACAACCCTATCTGCCACCCGAAGACCCCGGTCATCGCCTTTACTTCCTGGAGCACCTCCGCCGTTGGGAATCGCCGCCGTCGACGTTTTCTTCACCAACATCACCGTCGTAGCGGATCCATCGCCACATTAGGGTATGGATTCGGCCCCCTCTTGCGCTCCTCTATCCAAATCTTGCGCATTAGGGATTATTTCCCATCTATCCACAATTTGAAAGCTTTCCATCCCCAAGAAAATCCCGTAGAGTAGCGAATGATCGATTTTTAGGGTTTTGCCGTCTGCCAACTGAATGTCGGTAGAACCGATGCAAAGAAATCGGTGACACCGATTTGCTTTTCTGCCACACTGAGAATACCTCGGTGGAACCGAGTTCTCATTTTCGGTGCAACTGAAAATGGAGCCAAGTTCCTGGAAAGGTACGTGTCTGTCTCGGTGTGACCGAAATGTTTGCCTCGGCTGTATCGAAATACAATTGACAGAATGCAAAACTTGGAAAATCTTTTGTTCAAACTTTCATAAACATCTGCATTTTGTGATGACCTAACCTATTCTACTCTTCTATACTCTATTCACAGGGTCAGCATGTCAGGCTCAGATAGTCAGAATTTGCTAGAGCAGAACATTGAGATGAGTTTAGGCACGAGTCCTGAGTCCAGTTCTTCCTTAGATCCAGGCACTCCCAGTTCTCATGGGTTGCCTAAGGCTGACACTAGGAAAAGAAGAGACTCAACTCAGAGGAAGAGGATTCTGATTTTGTCCTAGGTGAAGTTCTTCCCAAGAAGCAAGAGAAGGCTGGAAGGAAGGATGCCAATGAGTCCACCTCATCTGGGAAGGTGGTCAGCAAAATTTATGCACTTGTAGAGACCTTCCAAGCACATGAGAGTTCTAGGTCAACCATGTATGTTGAGGTTCCAAGGAAATCATTGCCTAAGAAGGCAAGAGATAAGAAGACAACTAGGAAGAGGATCATCCGTGTGATGGGAAGGCCTACCTCAATGTATGAGGATCTAGAGGAGGCTGCTGCTGCTGGTGTTGCTGCTGATGAGGAGGAAGAGGAGGAACCTGCTACTCAGGCCCCTCCTAAGAAGAAGGCCAAGAAACTTTTGACTGATGCTATGCCCAAGCCAGGCCCCTCCAAGAGCACCAAGGCTGCATCCAAGAAAGCTGCTGCATAGAAGTCCAAGAGGACTACCAGAGATATCCCTGCTGCTGAGAAGAATAAGAAGTCCACTTTCAGAGAAGCAGATGATGATGATGATGATGATGATGCTATGACTGTTCTGATGAAGCTCAGACCTCACCTTCCAGCTCATGATACCAGCCATCCTACAGCTGAGGATATGAAGAAGAGGAAAGATTCAAGTCTGAGGGCATGGAGAGCAATTAATCCATATGCCCAGAGGAGGAAAACTGTTTTTGATTATAGATTTTACACCAAAGAGCAACAAGACTTTTATGAGACAGTTTTGCTTGACAAGAGTCCATCTGTAAGTGATATGAGATATGTGGACTGGAAGTACATCAAAGATAACAAAGATTACTTTCCATGTGTCCAAGAAAATTTCCACTGCATTGGCATTGATAAATTTGTTGGAAATGAGTTCACAACTTGGAACGATGAGATGATCATGCAGTTCTATTCCACTCCTTATTTTTACGGAGATGGCATAATTGTTTGGATGATTGAAGGAGCAAGATATGAGTCTACTATTGATGAATGGGCTACCATCTTAGGAGTCCTAGAGGTTCAGGATGGAGATTTGGATGTCTACTCAGAATCCAAGGAGAACCACAACTCTATGAAGGATATGTATAATCCTATTCCAGGTGCCAACAGGCAATCTCACAAGCTTGGTTCTATCTACTTTCTCCATCCAGGGCTCCATACCGTGAACACCATCCTGAGGCATACCTTGATGCCCAAGTCTGGATGATTCGATTGTCACACCATCAACATGCTCATCCATCTTGATTGTCACACCAGGATTCGATTGATGGATTTGATAGAAGAGACAATGAAGAGGGTTGCTGCTGATCAGAAGCGCTCATGCTGCTATGCACCCTACATTCAGATGCTTATCAATTCTAAGCTTGAGAAGCACATCTTTTCTCCGGATAGACCCCACTTGCCACTTCAGCCAGATCTCAAGGACAATGTTGTGGTGATGGACCCAAATCATCCCACATCATCTGCAGCTCGGGCACAAGCAGAGGCAGAAGCAGAGGCAGCTCGAGCCACTAGTGCTCATGTTCCCAGGTCCAGGAACGAGCAGATGGATCTTGTGATCACCACTGTCATGGAGATGAAGAAGGACATCAAGACCATCATGGACACTCAGGAGAGCCTTGCAAACATTATTGATGATAGAGTGAAAACTCTAAATGACAAGGTTGATGGGCTGACTAAGACAGTCAATGAACTCAAGAAGGAGGTTGATGAAGCCCCAATCCATCGCACCTCTTCAGGGTCTGATTCTTATGATGATGATGATGAGGATAGTGCACCTGTCAGGACGACTGCACAGTTCACAACTAAGGCCAGGACTCCTACAGCACCAGCTCCAGAGACGCGACCTTCATCTTCTGCTCCAGCCACAATATCTTCAGCTCCATCAGCTCCAGTGCCTCCAGTATCTACTCCAGCTCCATCCAGGACTTCAACGGAAGTCTTCACCGACGCAGTTCTCTCGACTCCGACATCGACGACCGGAGGAGATCAGCCGCAGAACGATTAGCAATATCTCTTTGAACTTTTTGGTAACTTGTTTCCAAAGTAGGAGAAGTTGTATATAGATCTTAGGATTCGAGCGCGAGAGCGTATGTTTTTATTTGCTGGTTTTACAAAACATTTGATCGTTTGGTTTGATGTGAGATACTTTTGTGTTTGTGTTTGATCATACACTATTATGTGTGTTGCTACTATTTCCTATCATTTGATGGTTATGTGATGATCATTCACTTTGCTTGATGTGTTGTGCTATGTTGTTAACTATTATTACTCTCGCACACCACCAAGATGTATGTGACATGGAAGAAGTGCCCCATGTACCTAATCGATTGTGCATTTGCAAAAACGCAAATTTAAAATAATACACAAATTTAGGGGGAGCTCTTTCTTATCACGTACTTCTCAAAGCGACGATTATGTTCATTGATTATATCATATGTCGAAGCTTTGGTCTATATGTTGTCATCAATTACCAAAAAGGGGGAGACTGAAAGCACATTTCCTCCCTTGGTGGTTTTGGTAATTAATAACAACATATATGTCATTGAACTAATGTTTCCACTAAGTATGTTTCAGGAAAAGTTCAACGATGGGTTGGCAAAGGATTGTGGAATACCCCAAGATGCAAGGGAATAGATTGGCAAAGCTTCAAGCAAAGGACTCTACATTTTACATTTGTGAGAAATCACTTTGAGTCCATAGGAAAGCCAATACTATTAAAAGGGGGTAACATTTTGTTAGTGAACAAAATGCTCATACGTGCACAAGTGATAGTCACCACATACACCCACAAGCTCTTCCACAAAAGTCTGTCCAAAGCCAAAAACACAAAAATGGTGCAACCAACACATTCCACTCGGTGCCACCGATTCCATACCCTAGATAGACTCAGCCAAACCCTAGCTTTTCGGTGCAACCGATTCTGCATTCGGTGCCATCGAGTTAGCCTGCCAACTTTCTATTACGCAAGTTCATAGTTTCGGTCCCTCCAGATTTTTGAATCGGCGTCACCGAGATTGGACATTCTGACTGTTAGTCACCTTATCGGTGCAACCGAGATTCCTATATCGGTCTCACCGAGATTCAAAAGTTGTCACCTTTTGCTCACTTCGGTACCACCGAGAGTAACACATCGGTGTCACCGAGTTGGTCATTTTGTATGTAACGGTTGGATTTTTGGAGATTCCTATATATACCCCTCCACCACCACTCACTCGAAAGTGAAGCACTCGGAAATGTTCCCCACTCATACCTACTGATTTTCTGAGAGAGAGTCACCTACTCATGTGTTGAGATCATGCCATTTCATTCCCACCATATGAAGCTTGATCCCTAGCCTCCCCAAGTTGCTTTCCACCCAATCAATCTCTTCTACCAAGCTGAATATGTGAGAGAGTGATTGTGTGTTGAGGAGTCTATCATCTTGAAGCACGAGAGTAAGGAGTTCATCGACACAATTGAGCCTATTACCTTTTGGAGGGCGGTGCCTCCTAGATTGGTTAGGTGTCGCTTGGGAGCCTCCTACTTCGTGTTGTGGAGTGAACCAAGCAGTTTGTAAGGGTAAGGAGATTGCCTACTTCGTGAAGATCTACCCCGAGTTAGGATAGTCCTCCATGGACATAGGCCTTCATGGTATAGTCAAGGTTGCTTCTTCGTGGAACCCTCCGTGGGTAGAGCCCACCGTGGACACTCACGACCGTTACCCTCCATGGGTTGAAGACTCCATGAACATGGATGTACGATAGCGCCACCTATCGGAACCATGGGAAAAATCATCGTGTCACCAATTGCGTTTGAACTTCCTTCCCTCTCTTTACTTACATGCTTGTCTTTACTTTCCGCTGCTATACTCTTAGACATGCATGTGTAGGGTATACTAGACATACTATGAATGCTAAAATCTGCCAAGAATTAAAATTGGGAAATAGTAGATTTTTATTTTGTCAAGTAGTCTAATCACCCCCCTCTAGCACTACTTTCGATCCTACACCTAAGAATAGGAAGTGGGTTAGACTTAAAAGTGCTTGCATGAGATTCATGATACTTTATTGCATATTTCAGTTACAACTTTTTTGTGAGCGTCATTGAAATCATTATGCCTAGCTAGGGGCGTTAAACAATAGCGCTTGTTGGGAGGCAACCCAATTTTAATTTTATGTTCTTTCTTTTGCTTCTGTTTTTGAGTGTTTTCCACATTATTACTTCTGTAGTAATTGTGTTTTGGTGTTTTAGTTAGTGCTTGAGCCAAGTAAAGCCTTTGTGGTGATCTATGGTAGTTGTTGATTTGATCTTGCTGAAAAACAGAAACTTTTGCGTTCAGTCCAGGAATTATCTAAATTTTCAGAGTGTCGAATGAGTCTAAAATGTTTACACAAGATTGATATATAAATTTCCCAGGTTTTACTAATTTTTCATAATTGTTTGTGTTACAGAAGTATACGAAGTTTTCAGATTGCTACAGACTATTCTGTTTTTGACAGATTTTGTTTTTTTGAGTTGTTTACCTGTTTTGATGAATCTATGGGTTGTATCATGGGGTATGAACCATGTAGAAGTTAGAATACAGTAGGTATAACACCAATATAAATAAAGAATGAGTTCACAACAGTACCTAAAGTGGTGATTTATTTTCTTATACTAACGGATCTCACGAGTTTTCTATTAAGTTGTGTGTTGTGAAGTTTTCAAGTTTTGGGTAAAGATTTGATGGACTATGGAATAAGGAGTGGCAAGAGCCTAATATAGGGGATGCCCAAGGCACCCCAAGTCATATTCAAGGATGGCAAAGAGCCTAAGCTTGGGGATGCCCTAGAAGGCATCCCCTCTTTCGTCTTCAATCCATCGGTAAATTTACTTGAGGCTATATTTTTACAGACCACATGATATGTGTTTTGCTTGGAGCGTCTTGTATGATATGAGTCTTTGCTTATTAGTTTTCCACAATCATCCTTGCTGCACACATATTTTGAGAGAGACACGCTGAATCATGAATTTATTAGAATACTCTGTGTGCTTCACTTATATCTTTTGAGATAGGCAATTTTGCTCTATGTGCTTCACTTATATTTTTTAGAGCACGGCGGTGTTTGTGTTTTATAGAAATAATTGAACACTTGTACCTCACTTATATTATTTTGAGAGTCTCTAAAAAACATGGTAATTAATCTAGTCTATGAATTTAGTCCTAATATGATAGGCATCCAAGAGGGATATAATAAAAACTTCCATATTAAGTGCATTGAATACCATGAGAAGTTTAATTCCTTGCATAAAGTTTTGAGATATAAAGATGGTAATGTTAAGAGTCATATTAGGAAGTAATTGTGATTTGGTAAAAATACTTGTGTAAAGGTTTGTGATTCCCATAGCATGCATGTATTGTGAACCGTGTTGTAAGGAAGTCGGAGCTTGATTTGTGTATAGATTGTCGACCTTTGTGTGAGGGTCGGGAGCGCGCGATGGTTTACTCCTACCAACCTCTCCCCTAGGAGCATGCGTTTAATACTTTTCTTCAATGACTAGTTTACTTTTTCAATAAGTATGTGAGTTCTTTATGACTAATGTTGAGTCCATGGATTATACGCATTCTCACCCTTCCACCTTTGCTAGCCTCTCTAGTATCGCGCAACTTTCGCCGGTACACCAAATCCACCTTCCTCAAAACAGCCACCATATACCTTCCTCAAAACAGCCACCATACCTACCTATTATGGCATTTCCATAGCCATTCCGGGATATATTGCTATGCAACTTCCACCGTTTCCTTTTATGACATGCACCTTCACTTCCATATTGCAAATAGAGTCATATTTTGTCATAGGTATCAAGTTGTAACTTTCTTTTGAGTTGTAAGTAAATAAAAGTGTGATGATTATCATTATTAGCGCATGTCCCATGTGAGGAAAGGATGATGGAAGCTATGATTCCCTCACAAGTGGGGATGGGATTCCGGACATTATGAAAAATAAAAGAGGCCAACGAAGCCCAAATAAAAAAAAGTAAAAAAGAGGCCTTAGATGCCCACCAAAAAAAGAGAAAAAATAAGAAAACAATTGAGAGAAAAGAGAGAAGGGACATTGCTACTATCTTTTTCCACACTTGTGCTTCAAAGTAGCACCATGATCTTCATGATAGAGAGTCTCCTATTTTGTCACTTTCATATACTTGTGGGAATTTTTCTTTATATAACTTGGCTTGTATATTCCAATAATGGGCTTCCTCAAATTTCCCTAGGTCTTCATGAGCAAGAAAGTTGGATGCACACCCACTTAGTTTCCTCTTGAGCTTTCATACACTTATAGCTCTAGTGCATTCATTGCATGGTAATCCCTACTCACTCACATTGATATCTATTGATGGGCATCTGCATAGCCCGTTGATACGCCTATTTGATGTGAGACTATCTTCTCCCTTTCCTTGACAACCTCCACCATATTCTATTCCACCTATAGCACTATATCCATGGTTCACACTCATGTATTGTGTGAGAGTTGAAAAAGTTTGAGAAAATAAAAGTGTGAAAACAATTGCTTGACTTGTCATCGGGGTTGTGCATGATATAAATACTTTGTGTGGGAAAGATGGAGCATAGCCAGACCATATGATATTGTAGGGGTAACTTTCTTTTGCCACTATATTTTGAAGAGATACAATTGCTTTGCTAGTATGCTTGAAATGTTATTGTTTTTATATCAATATTAAGCTTTTGTTTTTGAGTCTTATGGATCTGAATATTCATGCCACAGTAGAGAATATTACATGGATAAATATGTTAGGTAGCACTCCACATCAAAAAAATTGTTTTTATCATTTACCTACTCGAGGAAGAGCAGGAATTAAGCTTGGGGATGCTGATACGTCTCCTACGTATCTATAATTTTTGATGATGGCATGCTATTATACTATCTGTTTTGGATGTTTTATATGCATTAATATGTTATTTTATATTATTTTTGGGACTACCTATTAATCTAGAGCCTATTGCCAGTTTCTGTTTTTTCCTTGTTTTTGAGTTTTGCAGATATGGAATATTAAACAGAGTCCAAACTGAATAAAATCTTCAGAATGCTTTTTTCTGGAAGGAAACAAATCCACCAGGCTTGGAGTGCAAGCTGTCGGTGTCAAAACCGGCGGATCTCGGGTAGGGGGTCCCGAACTGTGAGACTAGAATCAATGGTAATAGGAGACGAAGGGGACACAAATTTACCTAGGTTCAGGCTCTCCTATGGAGGTAATACCCTACGTCGTGCTTGGTTGTATTGACGATATGGGGGGTTATAGAGTCGATCTTCCTCGAGATCGAATAGCTAACCCTAGATGAGTTGTCCTCTCTATACCCCTAAACCCTCTGGCTTATATAGACACCGAGGGTGCCCTGGGTTTACACATGGTCGGTTACATGCCGAAGAGATAAACATTCCTCCTCAAATCTTCCATCTAGCGTAGGTGGTATTTGATCGTCCGATGCTCGCTTTGCAGCCCATACAGTCTGGCCCATAAAAATAGGTCGGCTATCCGAGGACCCCCTAATCCAGGACTCCCTCAGTAGCCACCGAACTAGCCTTCAACGCTGATATATATATCCGGTCGATCTCCTCATGTCGTCGTCTTTGGCTTGCTAGGTGAGTCCCTCATCCCACTTTGTTCGGCAACTGACCAGTCTTCGATAAGATCCCAAGCGTCACAGACGCAGGTCCATTATAATAATTGCGCGTGTTCCTCGATTTTCGCGCGTCGTAGGGATGCGAGTGGTGAGTGATTTTTACAATCTTACCCCTCGGTAGCGGAAGCAACACCCATTTAATCAAACAAAACCGTGGCTCATACCATATCCTCTTATTCCCCATCGAAAGAAACTCCTAGAGGAAGCTCGATGGAGAACATGGCTAACGCCCCCAGCTCCTCCGCACGTCCCTAAGGCTGACGCCCAGGGGACTGGTCCAACTGTTCTGTTACACTCCTGCGGCTCCGCAATATGGAGACCCAGGGGTATCTCCCTTCTTCAGATCTGGCGGCGACCCGTGCAGATCTGCTTTCTTATGGTGACGAAGTTTTCATCGAGCGTTTCCCTAATCCTAACAAGGGGGAACGCGTATGCTTCGCCCCCTTTCTCCTCCGGGGTCTTGGGTTTCCAATCCATCCGTTCCTGAGGGGGTTGCTGGAGTTCTACAGGATCCAACTCCACCACCTTACTCCAGGGTCCATTTTACACATCTCGGGCTTCGTTCCTCTCTGCAAGATGTTCTTGGAGTGCGAAGTGCACTTTGATTTGTGGAGAAAATACTTTTGTCTCGTCCCCCGAACTCGTGACAAGAAAATTTTGGAGGTCGGCGGAGCTGAAGTGTGCCGCATAGCGGGGACGAGGTATCCGGCGGGCACACCGAAGAAATTCGAAGAATGGACTTTGGAATGGTTTTATATTGAAGACGTCCCCCTGTCCAAGCCACCTCAGACAGGTCTTCTTGAATACTCTGACGCCCTCCCGAAGAAGAGATATAACTGAAGGCCGAGTAGCTCATCCCAGGAGGAAAGCTTTGAAGTGCGGCACCTAGCCGCTCAGGTGCGGATGGTCACCCATCACCAATTGACCATGATCGACGTCATGGCCGTCGCCATCTCTTGATGTGTGCAGCCCCTTCAACAGAGGGTACACCCCTTGTGGCAATACAATGGGACGAGCGACACCACGCACTCCCGAAAGCAAGGGCCTGCCAATCCAACGACGTTGGCGCTACACTTGCCGACCTATACAAAGAAGAGCAAGAGGACTTTGTTCGGTGGGCAACCAAGGAAGGATATTTGGCCCACAATCCTGTCGAATGGGTAAGCCTCTCTCTCTCTCTCTAACATGAACATAGTTCGGGGTTTCCGTTCCGCACTTTATTTGACCGAAGCCTTGCGTGAGCAGGAATGGAGGAGTTTCATCGAGAAAGTCAACTGTCCGGCTCCTCAGCCCGAGAACCATTCACGCGACAACGATCCGGGTTTCAACGAGGACCCGGATCTTCTACTTGACTTCGAAGACGGAGTCTATCTCTAGGATAGCATTGACCAATTCCCGGTGGCTATCATAGTTGATTACCCCGGGTCATTCTCCATCCCTGCAACGAGCAGGAAGAAAAGCTCGTCCCGTAAGAGGCTAGCTACCAAGAGCGCCCCACACGCGCCGATCTCTAGCTTCGATGTTTCTTTAGAGGTGCAACACTAGATCTGCGGTGCACCTCTGAGGACTCAAGGGCCCAAGAGGCCAGCTACAACGACGACTCAGAGGTACAGTAAAAGCTTCAGCTGGCCTATCAGTTTCTTTAGGCACAACACTAGAGGTTGTCCTGCTATGTTCTTCAGTGGGCCAACTTTCTTTAGCCATGCTGGCATTTTCTTCAGTAGGCTGAGCAGATTCATCAACCTGAGGAATTTGTGCTTGCGAATGAGATGCAACTCTTGAGTTGTGATCAATGATGACTTTGTCAGCTATGTTGACAAAGCGAACCTTGGCGCCTTGCAAATCAACATAGTATGCATTGAATTCCTCACCGAGGTCTTTGATCTTAGACCGCATCTTCACAAGTTCCTCAGATGACAAATTCAGAACATTTTTCTTCAAGAAATGCTCTTTCTTGTACTGAGCCTTCTTGGTTTGTCTGGCCTTCTCATACTTACATTTGTCTTCAGCGATGAAAGCGGTGAGGACATGATCAGGACCAGGAGGCAGCTTCAAGTCATCAATTGGCGTTTTGGGATCCTTGTGCCAGATATCAATGAAGTTCAGCACCTGTTTGGGATCAAGCATAAGAGGAAATTGAGTTCCCTTTGCTTGAGCCACACGTTCTTGCTTGTTTTTGATGATTGCCTCAAGTTCCTCATCATCAGCTTCATCTGAGGAATCTGATGGTATTGTGAAAGCTACCTTCTTGGTTTGAGGACTGGGTCGCATTCCTCGACCAGCAGTTGCTTTCATTTTCCTCAGGGAAGGATTGCTTGAGGAATGTGCTTGGGCTGAAGAACTTGCTGATGCCCTAGAAGCAATTGAGAATCCCTCAGTCCTTTGGCATGATGCAAGATGCACGAGAGTTGAGGACTTTGCAGCAGCAGCTGAGGGTTGAGCAGCAACCGTACCAGCGACTGAAGCCTTTGAAGGCTAAGGATTTTGAGCTTGAGGAATCTGCTGTGATGATTTTGAATACGAAGAATTTTTCTTCACAACAGATTTCTTCATCATCATTTTCTTTGGAGCACTTGTAGAGGCTCCGGCAGCAGCAGCAGCTGTAGCAGAGTCTTCATTGAATTTCTTCACAACCTCTTTTTCTTTCTTCGCCAACTTGACTTGTTGTTTTGCCCATTCATGAGGAAAGTCGTTGCCAGTTTTGAGACTTGTGGGATCAGCAATCTGATTAGGAGCCAAAGGTGGCCTGCTGCATGGTGGCTTGACTGCGAATTTCATCATATATTTAGGAGTGACATAGTGGTATTCTTTCCACTCCTTTGCCCATCTCCGCTCTATTTTCTGCAGACGAATCTTTCTATGCTTAGTTGTCTCTTTGCCATGAATTTATTCATCAAGCGTGCAATATTCCTCATATAGGTCATTTGGAATCTCAAAAACAGTGTGCACATCAGGCTTGTTTCCACCTTTCTGTGGCTTCTTTCCATATGCCATTTTCTTCAGTTGAGGAATCTGAACTCTTGAAGATTCTAAAGAGGTGCACATTTTTTCTTCAAGAACCGCTGCAAATGATTTAAGTTGATGAGAACCTAGTGATTCATCAGCATACATGTTTGTACATGTGAACAAAGTATAGGTGCGAGGAATTTGAAGAGGTCATATGCGTTCTCAGAAATTTTTCAATAAAACCAAGAATGAGGAATTTGACCATGGGTGTCTTGAGGAATTTCACTAAGTGTTCTTTGTCTTAGTTTCCAGAGTTGTGCAAATTTTGAGGATTCACACAATTCAGGAATCTTGAAGAAAATCGTGACTTAGGGAAAAACATCAAGTGTATGAACATGTAAGGTGCTTTAGAATGAGATTCTTAAAGAATAAACACCTTTGAGGAATTTGAGGAAAACTTGAAGATCAAACACGGGCAGTAAAAATAAATTTGATTTACCCTGATGAAGAACACGACGAACTATGAGATGAGATTGAGGAAGTTCATCAGTCCAGATTTCCCACGCCCTAGCTTGGCAGAGGGAGATAGCTACAACGGCGGCGGGTTGAAGACTTCTGCGACCGATGCGAGTACGATGACGGCAAGGTTGAGGCAGTGAAGCTCTTCCACACCAGTGGTGATGAGTTTAGCAATGGCGCTAGGTCGGAGCTCGGGAGAGAATAGGAGCTCGGAGTAACCGAGCACAATGAAAGAGGAGGGGGTAATTATACTGAAGGTGAAAACCGATCAGTCCGATGATTTTGGACAGGATTGCCCCTGACCCTTGCTCTCCACGTGACATGTGTCACCCATGTTCTGAGTAGTGGCGATAGTGGGGGATCGTGGGTTATCCAATCGTGGGAGTCGGAACCGTTTGAGCGGGAAACGCCGAAAATTTTGATAGTGAAAATTTTAAAGTTTCCGTTCGCAAATTCTTCAGCAGTCAAGGACACAGTGAAGACTTTGAACGAGTTTCAAAGTAGAACGCATATGAAGAATTTGTGAACGGACTGGGTTGAGTTTAACACAGAGGGGGAAAGGGTCCGATCACATTCACTTAGATGAAAATCAACTTGAAGAATTAGCAATAAGTGAATGTTGTTGAGGACATTGAAAACTCAAATATATAAGTATATAGTCAATGAAGAATATGAGTGTCATAGTTTGAAGAATTTGAAAAGTTGAGGAATTCAAAAAGTTGAGGAATTTGCAAACTTGAGGAATTTGAAAATTTTAAGAATTTGCAAAATGACAAAAAACTCAACTTTGAAGAATGTCAACTATTGTTGGTGGCATGACCCACCACATAAGAATGATGACTTCAGACACCGCGTACAATTGTCGTAGGGTTCTGAGAATCAAATTCTTCATTAACTTCTTCACACTTAGAGGGTTATTCTTCATTGATTGAAGAAAAACGTTACTTCGTGAGTTGCACATCTAAGTCATCAATTTTGCATAAATGTTAGGATGTGTGTCCTTTTTCAAAGAACATTCCAAGATTCTAAGATATTTAGCTCACACGCAACTTGCAAAATCTCTTTTCATCCAAGGGCTTTGTGAAGATATCGGCCAGTCGTTCTTCAGTGGGGATGTGGTCGATGGAGATGTCACCCTTGAGTACATGATCTCGAAGAAAATGATGACGAATCTGAATGTGCCTGGTCTTGGAGTGCTGAACTGGGTTGTGAGCAATCTTGATGGTGCTCTCATTGTCACAGTAGAGAGGCACATTCTTCAACTTGATGCCGTAGTCCTTGAGGGTTTTGCTTCATCCACAGCAACTGAGCGCAACATGAACCAGCAGCAATGTACTCAGCTTCAGCAGTAGATAGTGACATACAGTTCTGCTTCTTCGAGGACCAATAGACTAAGGATTGTCCAAGGAAATGACATGTGCCCGAGGTTGACTTGCGATCCACGCGATCTCTAGCATAGTCAGCATGAGAGTATCCGACGAGGTGAAGATTTGAGCCCTTGGGATACCATAATCAAAGCATTGGTGTGTGAGCTAAGTATCGAAGAATATGTTTCACAGCCTTATGGTGTGATTCCTTCTTTGTTGCTTGGAATCGGGCACACATGCAAACTCTCAGCATAATATCAGGCCTAGATGCACATAGATACAATAATGAGCCAATCATGGAGTGGTATACCTTTTGATCGAAATCTTTACCATTTTTGTTAGTGCAGAGGTGGCCTTTTGAAGGCATTGGAGTTTTGACGCCTTTGCATTCTTGCATGTTGAATTTCCTCAGAACATCCTTGAGGTATTTCTCTTGTGAGATGAAGATGCCATTGTTTTTCTGGCGAATTTGAAGACCTAAGAAGAATTTCAACTCTCCCATCATAGACATTTGATATTCTTCACTCATCATATTGGAAAATTCATCACTGTAACGTTTGTCAGTACAACCAAAGATAATATCATCTACATATATTTGGCATATGAACAGTTCATTGTCATAGGACTTTGTGAAAAGAGTTGGGTCGAGTGAACTGGGTTTGAAGCCTTTCTTCATGAGGAATTCCTTTAGAGTGTCGTACCACGCCCGAGGGGCCTGCTTGAGGCCATAGAGGGCCTTGTTGAGTCTGAAGACTTTGTCAGGATGCTTAGGGTCTTCAAAACCTAGGGGTTGAGCAACATATACATCTTCCTCAAGCTTACCATTGAGGAATGCACTTTTCACATCCATTTGATATAATATGATATCATGATGGTTAGCATAAGCAAGCAATATGTGAATAGCTTCAAGTCTAGCAACATGTGCAAAGGTTTCATCAAAGTCAATTACTTTAACCTGTGTGTAGCCTTGACCTACAAGATGTGCCTTATTCCTCACCACAAGGCCATTTTCATCTTGCTTGTTGCGATAGATCCACTTGGTACCTATGATTATGCTTGCGGGGATCTGGCTGCTTGACAAGTTCCCACACGTTGTTGAGCATGAATTGATGCAATTCCTCTTGCATAGCTTGAATCCACTCAGGCTCCTTGAATGCTTCATCAATTTTGGTGGGCTCTATGATAGAGACAAAAGCAAAGTGCCCACAAAAGTTAGTCAAATGTGAAGCTTTTGAGCAAGTGAGAGGACCTGGTGCATTGATGTCATCGATGATTTTGTCAATCTGCACTTCATTTGCAACTCTTGGATGAGCAGGTTGACGTGGTTGAGGATGTTCATCAGCACCATTTTCTTCATGTGTATCAACATGAATGTATTCATTGGTTGGAATGAATTCATCAGTAGGTTGAGGATTTTCTTCAGTGGGTATGACGTCTTCAGTCGCCTTCAGCCCGATGGATTCCTCAGGAGACTTTTCACCTATCATAGAAGGCAGGTGCTGTCTTTGCGAGCCATTAGTTTTATCGAACCGCACATCTATAGTTTCAACAACCTTTTGGTGGTGGGTGTTGAAGACTCTGTAGGTGTGCGAGTACTTTCCATAACCAAACATACAACCTTCATGTGCCTTTGGTGCAAATTTTGAACTATGGCGAGGATCTCTAATCCAGCATTTTGCACCGAAGACTTTGAGATAACTTACATTGGGTTTGTTGCCAGTCATGAGTTCATATGAAGTTTTCTTGAAGAATTTGTGAAGATATACCCTGTTGATGATATGACAAGCTGTATCAATTGCCTGAGGCCAGAAGTGAAGAGAAGTCTTGTATTCATCAAACATGGTGCGAGCCATCTCAACAAGAGTCCTGTTCTTGCGCTCCACGATGCCGTTCTGCCGAGGAGTGTAAGGGGCAGATAACTCATGAGTAATACCAAGTTCATCAAGATATTCGTCAAGATTCGTGTTCTTGAACTTAGTCCCATTATCACTCCTGATATGCTTGATCTTGACGTCGAAGTTTGTGGAGGCCCTTGAAGCAAATCGTCTGAAGACATCCCGCACTTTAGTCTTGTACAGAATAATATGCACCCAAGTGTAGCGAGAGTAATCATCAACAATGACAAAGCCATACAAACTTGAAGAATTTGTTAGTGTGGAGTAATGAGTGGGGCCAAAGTGATCCATGTGAAGCAATTCAAAGGGTCGAGTCATGGTCATGATTGTCTTCGAGGGATGCTTGGATCTGGTCATCTTCCCAAACTCACATGCACCACAAAGGTGGTCCTTGAGGAATTTGACACCTTCAATGCCAATGACATGCTTTTTCTTCACAAGCGTGTGCAAGTTCCTCATACCAGCATGTCCAAGTCGTCGATGCCATAGCCAGCCTTCCGAGGATTTTGCAAGAAGACATGTGGCAGGCCGAGGACCTATAGAGAAATCAACAATGTACAAGTCTCCTTTCCTAAAGTCTTCGAAGACTTTGGATTTGTCAGATTCCATGATGACAACACAATGATATTTTCCAAAGATGACAATCATATCAAGATCACAAAGCATTGAGATAGACGTAAGGTTGAACCCGAGGGATTCGACTAACATCACCTTATCCATGGTTCGGTCCTTTGAGATTGCAACCTTACCCAGTCCCAATACCTTGCTTTCTTCCTTTGTCTGCGTAGGTGATATGCTTCAGATGAGATGGAGCAAGTGGCAAATTCATCAATAGATTTTTGTCACCAGTCAGGTGGTTTGTACATCCACTGTCGAGGACCCACTCACTAGCTTTTGGAGTTTCATCCTACAGATGAATTAGTACAACTTACGAACTCATATGCTTCCGAGTGAACAATATGACATCAATTTCATCAGACAAATTTTCATCACACATGATAGTAAGCAAGTAGTGTGAGGACGTGAGAAATGAGGAATTCATTTCTCCATGGTTAGCTTGCGTCCTTTCAAGCATTTCCTCAGGTCTCCAGCAAATTCATCAGATGTTCAAGTTCATATGGAGACCTGACCCTGCATAAGAGATTAGTTCAATTTCTTCACCACCCACATATGGAGGGGTGACAAAGAGTTCATCATTCTACGAGCAGCATATGAGAAGGGAGGCATTGAAGCAAGTGCACTTTGTTTCATAGAACGAGGGTCAGAGTACTCATATGAATAAGCAGAGAAATTCTTCGAGGACTTATGAACATAATGATTTGAAGAATAATGCACATATTTAGAGCTCTTAGATTTTCCCTGCGAAACAGATGCATTAGCACGAGAATGATATTTTTGACCATTTGAGGAATTTGGTCCAAGTGAAGACTTTGGTCCATATGAGGAATTTGATCTGGGGTTCTTGTTCTTCATGAGTGGTGTCGAGAGGACATTCAGTTGAAGATTTTGTAGATAGCTCTTGGGAACCCATATTTTCTTCATAGGTGAACCGTTCCTGTAGTTAGTTCCAACAAACCTAGAAAATACTTCACCTTTCTGATTTTTGAAGAATTTGTAGTTGGAGTCAAGTGACTCGTCAGAGGAATATGAAGTAGTACAAGTAAAGCCAGATAAAGTGGATGGATCTACAGGAGGTCCTTTTGCAGCAACCAATGAGGTTTTGGGGTACTTCTTAGGTGTCCAGTAGGATCCATCAGCATTAAGTTTCCTTTCAAAGGCAATACCCTCTTTCCTAGGGTTCCTGTGAAGAATCTGCTTTTTGAGGACATCACAAAGGGTTTGATGCCCTTTGAGACTTTTGTACATGCCTGTCACATACAATTCATTCAACCCTGCATTTTCGTCAGTGATACATGTGGTATCCTCAGATGAGGAATTTGTGACCACTGGCATAGTTGAAGAATTTGTAGCAATAAAAGCATTTGAGCATTCATGTGAAGAATTAGCAGTTTCACGTTCGATGCATTTTAAACAAGGTGGAACAAACTCTTCCTGAGCGGTACTGATCTGTTGAGCCAGTAAGGAATCGTTTTCCCTTTGGAGATCCTCATGAGACACTCTTAGATTCTCAAGATCTTGCTTTCTTTGAAGAAATTCATAAGAAAGCTTCTCATGATCGGCTAGGAGAGCATTATGATGACTCTGAAGGTTCTCATACTTTGTCTGAAGACTTTTGAGATCATCAGACAGAGATTGAGTCTGATCCACTTCCTCATTCAAGAGATCATCGCTTTTGTCTAGTTTTTCTGAAGGCTTTCAAGTGCACTTTGTTGCCTAGTGGCAATTTTAGCAAGTGTGGCATAGCTAGGTTTTACATATTCATCAGATTCACCAGCACTTGATTCAGAGGAGGAGTGATGCTTGTGTACCTTGGAGCCTTTAGCCATGGAGCAATAGGTGGGAACGTAATCATCATTGCTGACGTCAGAGTCGTTGGAGTAGTCATTTTCTTCAACGTTGAAGATGGACTTGCTGACGAAAGAAGTAGCGAGAGCAAGGCTAGCGACACCAGATTCAAATTCCACCTCACATTCTTCCTCTTCTTCATATTCTTCAGATTTTTCTTCTGAGTCCATTTCCTTGTCAATGAAAGCACGAGCCTTACTGGAACCATTCTTCTTGTGCGTTGAGGACTTTGAAGATGATGACTTTGCAGATGAGGACTTTGAAAATTTCTTCTTTTTCTTTGAGTCATCAGAACTATCATCCTTGTATTTCTTCTTCTTCTTTGAGTCCTTTTTTCCCAGAGAGGACAGTCAGAGATGAAGTGACCAGGTTTCTTGCAACGATGACAGGTTCTTTTCTTGTAGTCATCTGAGGAATCTGATTTCCTCAAACCACTCTTTGATGACTTTCCAAATCCTCCTTTCCTTGAGAACTTCTAGAATTTCCTCACAAGCATTGCTAGGTCCTGACTTAGTTCTTTAGGATCACCAAGGCTACAATCATAATCTTTGTCTTCGGATGAGGAAATTGCTTTTGCCTTCAGAGCACGAGATCTTCCATAGCTTGACCCATAGAGGTCTCTCTTCTGAGCTTTTTGGAATTCATGAGTATTGAGTCTCTCAAGAATATCAGCAGGATCAAGTGACTTGTAGTCTCCACGTTCTTGAATCATCAAAGCCAGAGTATCGAATGAGGAATCAAGAGATCTTAGCAGTTTCTTCACCACTTCATGGTCGGTGATATCAGTGGCACCCAATTCTTGAAGCTCATTGGAGATATCAGTAAGACGATCAAAAGTTTGCTAAACATTTTCATTGTCAAGTCTCTTGAAGCGGTTGAAGAGATTGCAAAGAACATCAACATGAGAGTCACGTTGAGTGGAAACACCTTCATTGAGTTTGGACAGCCTATCCCAGATAAGCTTAGCAGACTCCAAAGCACCCACTCTACCATACTGGCCTTTGCTCAGATGGCCATAGATGATATTGTTCGCTTGAGAATCGAGTTGCTTGAATCTCTTCACATCAGCAGTGTTGATTGTGCGAGTAACAGGGGGAACACCATTTTCCACAACATACCAGAGATCGTTGTTAATAGCTTCAAGATGCATGCGCATCTTGTTCTTCCAGTAGGGGTAGCCCGTCCCATCAAAGGTAGAACATCCCGTGGAAACCTTGATCATACCTGCAGTCGACATAACTAGAACTCCAGGTGGTTAAACCAAAATCACACAGAACAAGGGAGTACCTTGCTCTGAAACCAATTGAAAGTGCGTTATATCGACTAGAGGGGGGGGTGAATAGGCGATTTTTTACAAATTCATCACTTGAGGAATTTCAACTTGAGGAATTTGAAATGTGATGAATAACCAGCAGCGGATAAAGTACTCAATTGCATGAGAAACATAGCGACAACATTGTCATCATGATGAAATGAAACATGCACAGATTACAAGTAGCGTGATACTGGGTAAGCAGGTGAGGAACAAGGTAACTTGAAGAATTTGAGGTGAGGAAATTGTGAAAGTCTTCAGTCAAATTCTTCAGACAATAACGATCAATTTCATCAACAAGTATACGAGGAATAGAGGGGTTGAGGAAATAGAACCAGGTAGCTCGATGAAGACAATGGTTTGATGACCCAGTTCCAACTACTGTGACAGTCGTACGTCTGGTTTGGAGCGGCCTGGTATTTAAACCAGAGGACACCTAGTCCCAGGACACACAGTCCTTACTATATTCTCCTTGAGCTAAGGACACACAATCCTCGCCCAACACTCGTGGTAAGTCTTCAGGGTAGACTTCCAAAACCCTCACAAACTGGTCACCCGACGATCCACAATTTACCGCTGGATGCTCTAGACCAAGGTCACTTCGTGATCCCCAATTGACTGCAGGATACACTAGACCATGACGCCTAACCGTCTGGAGGATACACAGTCCTCAAAGGTAACAAGCGTCGGTTTCATGTAGGAATTTCTTCAGTGATGCTCAATCACTTTGGGTTTGGAGGTTTGGTTGTGGGTTTTTCCTCGCTGATGATTTTCTGTTAAAGTCCTCGGAGGATGGGTTGCTCTCAAATGACAAGTGTCAGTTCTTCTCGGAGCAGCCAACCAACTAGTGGTTGAGGGGGTGGCTATTTATTGCCAGGGTGCAACCTAACATGATAAGACATAAATGCCCCCAATGATATGACCGTTATGTGGATAAGATGATTGGGGACAGCTGGCGCTAAGCACAACAATGGTTGGAATTTCGAACTATGAAAGTCCTTAGGCTTATCATGTTCCTCACTAATAGGCAATTCGCACTAGCAAAATCCTAACTCCTTAGTTAGATCAATTTCCTCAGAGACCAGAAGAACATCGTCTCTGTGATTCAAGAACTTGACTGGACTGCAAGAGATTTCCAAAGGCTTCACTCGAAGGATTGGTTAGGTTGAGGATTTTGGAGTTGGGCATCAGTTGGAAATTTTCCTTAGTATTACCTCGGCCCCCTTTAACAGTACGGTGTTTCCTATGACTCAAATAAAGGAAATGAAACTACGAAAACAAAAGTCTTCACACTTCATAGTCCTCGTTCATATCTTCAAGGTCACACCAACTTCTTCATTTTCAAAGTATTCAGGGAATACCGAAGTCTTCAGCAAAGTCTTCACAAAGTCTTCACCAAAGTCTTCAGTTGAAGAGATACATTTTTAGGGGTCGGTAATCTCCGAATAGATCAAACTCCTCATCAACTTATAGAGCCTGTGTACACTCACAAACACATTAGCTCCTTAACCTATAAGTCTTCAATACACAGAAATCACAAAGGGCCACTAGATGCACTAACACGTATTTGATCAAAATATTATTTATTCACCGATTCAAATAGTTCTTTCTCATAAACAATTAATTCAATGGGATAACACAAAGTTGTTGATATTGCAATTGTTTAATCACATGGCAAAGTCAAATCATCATCACACTTCTAGAAAATAGGTAGTGTGATCAAAGTAGTGGGTAGCTCATTACATGGCACATTTAAATTTACAATACATTGATCATACTCATGTGGAAGTGGAAGGTCAATACCTTTGTCATTACCTCTTATGGTTAACTCACATGATGGAGGCACTGTCGGGGGTGACATGTCACATGATTGAGGTGATCTAGTCCTCATAGCAACGGAAGTGGTTGTCATAGTACGCCTAGTAGTCGCAGGAACAGCCGTATCAACTCTTGGAATGTCCACCTTGCACTTGTTCTCCTTGCAAGCAACACATCGTTTTGTTGGGGAACGTTGCATGGCAAACAAAAAAATTCCTATGCTTCAACAAGATCAATCTAGGAGATGAGCATCTACGAGAGGAGAGATCGGATCCACATACCCTTGTAGATCGCTAAGCGGAAGTGTTAAGAAATGCGGTTGATGTAGTCGAACGTCTTCACGATCCAAATCTCAAGCCGTCCCACGAACTCCCAATCTAGAGAAGGAGAACGAGCTTTGATGGAGGGAGAAGCTGCGTCGTGGCTTCAGGTGTCAGCAGCCCTCCCACCCCTCACATATATATAGGGGAAAGGATGAGGGGGCCGGCGCCCTAGGGTTCCCACCCCCAGGGGCGGTGGCCAACATGGGTGCGGCGGCCGAGGGGAGTGCCTTGGCCCTCAAGGCAAGTGGTGCGGTCCCCCTCCCTTGCGCCATCCCTAGCCCAACCGCATGGGCCTTGGGTGGGAGGTGCGGCCAGCCCACCAGGGGCTGGTGCCACCCCTCTCATAGCCCATGGGGCCCTCCAAGGCAGGTAGACCTCCCTGATGGACTCCCGTAACCCTTTCGACATTTCTGTCACAAAATCGGCAAGTCCCGAAACCTTTCCGAACTTTGATTCTCTCCATCCTATATATAATTCTTCACCTCTGGACCATTTCGGAATTCCTCGTCACATCTGGGATCCCATCTGAGACTCCGAACAACCATCAATCACCAACATAAAACTCGACTATACTTATATCGTCATCAAGCGTTAAGTGTGGAGACCTTGCGGGTTCGAGAACTATGCAGACATGACCGAGACACTTCTACGGTCAATAACCAATAGCGGGACCTGGATGCCCATATTGGTTCCTACATATTCTACGAGGATCTTTATGGGTTGAACCTCTATGTCAAGGATTCAGTTAATCCCGTATGCTATTCCCTTTGTTCTTTGGTATGTTACTTGCCCGTGATTCGATCGTCGGTATCTCTATACCTAGTTCAATCCCGTTACCAGCAAGTCTCTTTACTCATTCTTTAATACAAGATCCTATGGCTAACACTTTAGTCACATTGCTGGCAAGGCTTGTTGTGATATTGTATTACCGAGTGGGCCTTGAGATACCTCTCCATCACACGGAATAACAAATCCTAGTCTTGATCCATGCCAACCCAACAAACACCCTCGTAGATACTTGTAGATCACCTTTATAGTCACCCAGCTACATTGCAACGTTTGATACACACAAGGTACTCCTCCGGTGCCAGTGGGTTGCATGATCTGATGGTCATAGGAACAGATACTTGACATGCAGAAAACTATAGCAATAAACTGACACGATCATATGCTATGTTTATAGTTTGGGTCTTATCCATCACATCATTCTCTTAATGATGTGATATCATTATCAAATGGCATCTCATGTCCATGGATAAGAAACCTTGACCATCTTTGATCAACGAGCTAGTCTATTAGAGGCATACTAGGTACATGGTGTTGTCTATGTATCCACACATGTATCTGAGTTTCCGATCAATACAATTCTAGCATGGATATAAACAATTATCATGAACAAGGAAATATGGTAATAACTAATTTATTATTGCCTCTAGGGCATATTTCCAACAGTCTCCCACTTGCACTAGAGTCAATAATCTAGCTCACATTGCTATGTGATTTGTTATGAATCTCAGACCCAATGAGTTCTGGGGTTCGATCATGTTTTGCATGTGAAAGAGGTTTTAGTCAACGAGTCTATGACATTCAGATCCGTGTGTACTTTGAAAATCTCTATGTCATACTGTAGACACTACTACCACGCTCCACTTGGAGATATTCCAAATGGCTACTCCACTATATGTATCCGGATTGCTACTAAGAGTCATCTGGATTGGTGTTAAAGCTTGCATCAACGTAACCCTTTACGACGAACTCTTTATCACATCCATAATTGAGAAATATTTCCTTAGTCCTCTAGTTACTAAGGATAATTTTGACTGTTGTCCAGTGATCCACTCTTGGATCACCCTTGTACCCCTTGACAGACTCATGGCAAGGCACACACAAGTGCGGTACATAGCATGGCATACTATATAGAGCCTATAGATAAAGCATAAGGGACGACCTTCGTCCTTTCTCTTTCTTCTATCGTGGTCGAGCTTTGAGTCTCACTCAACTCCACACCTTACAAATCAGGCAAGAACTCCTTCTTCGACTGATCCATGTTGAACTCTTTCAAAATCTTTTCTAGGTATGTAATCATTGAAAGTCTCATCAAGCATCTTGATCTATCTTTATAGATCTTGCTGCCCAACAATTAGGTAGCTTTATCTAGGTCTTCCTTTGAAAAACTCTTTTCAAACAACCGTTTATGCTTTCCAGAAATTCTATATCGTTTCCGATCGATAGTATGTTAATCACATATACTTATCATAAATTCTATAATGCTCCCACTCACTTTGTATAAACTTTGTATAAACCCAAAAACTTTGATAACCTCATCAAAGCATATATTCCAACTCCGAGATGCTTGCTCCAACCCATAGATGGATTGCTGGAGCTTGCACACCTTTTAGCATCCTTAGGACTGAAAAAACCTTATGGTTGTATCACATACAACCTTTCCTTAAGTAAACCGTTAAGGAAATGATGTTTTGATATCCATCTGCCAGATTTCATAAAAAATTGTAGCAACTGCTAACATAACCAACAGACTTTAGCATCGCTAACGGTGAGAAAGTCTCATCATAGTCAATTCCTTGAATTTGGCGGAAACTTCTTTGCGACAACTCGAGCTTTATAAATGGTGACATTCACCATCGGCGTTTGTCTTCATCTTAAAGGTCCATTTGTACTCACCGACTTGTCGTTCAACGGGCAAGTATAGAAAGTCCATACTTGGTTTTCATACATGGATCCTTTCTCGGATTTCATGGCCTATAACCATTTGTTGGAATTCAGGCCCATTGTCGCTTCTTCATAGTTTGTAGGTTCATCGTTGTCCAACAACATGACCTCTAAGATAGGGTTGTCATACCACTCAGAAGTAGTACGTGTCCTTGTCGACCTAGGAGGTTCGATAGTAACTTGATCTGAGGCTTCATGATCATAATCATTAACTTCCTCCTCAACTGACGTAGGCTCAGTAGAAACATCTTTCTGCGCTGCGCTACTCTCTGGTTGAAACAAATGTTCGACAACCTCATCAAGTTCTATCTTCCTCCCACTCAATTCTTTCAAGCGAAACTCTTTCTCGAGGAATGACCCGTTTTAGCGACAAAACATTTTGCCTCCGGATCTGAGATAGTAGGTTCACCCAACCGTCTCCATTGGGTATCCTATGAAGATGCACCTTTCCGCTTTGGGTTCGAGCTCATCAGACATAAGTGTCGCTCTCCCAAACTCTCAGAAATGACAGCTTAGGTTTCTGCCAAACCATAATTCATACGGAGTCTCAACGGATTTAGATGGTGCTCTATTTTAAGTGAATGTAGTTGTCTCTAATGCATAACCCAAAACGATAGTGGAAAAACGATAAGAGACATCATAGTACGCCCCATATCCAATAGAGCATGACTACGACGTTTGGACACACCATCATACTATGGTGTTCTAGGTGGTGTGAGTTGTGTAACAACTTCCACATTATCTTAAGTTGTATGCCAAACTCGTAACTAAGATATTCTCCTCCACGATCATATCGTAGACATTTTATCTTCTTGTCACGATGATCTCAAGCTTCACTCTGAATTTGCTTGAACTTTTCAAATGACTTGGAGTTGTGTTTCATTAAGTAAATATACCCATATCTACTCAAATCATCCCTTAAGGTAAGAAAACAACGATATCCACTGCACGCTACAACACTCATTAAATCGCATATATCAACATGTATCATTTCCAATAAGTCACTTGCCCGCTGCATCATACCGAAAAATGGGGTCCTTAGTCATCTGGCCCAAGAGGCGTGGTCCGCATGTATCAACCGATTCAAAATTGAATGAGTCCGAAAATCCATCAGCATGGAGTTTCTTCATGCTCTTAACACCAATATGACATTTAGCGGTAGTGCCACAAGTATGTGGTACTATCATTATTAACTTCGTATCCTTTTGGCATCAATATTATGAACATGTGTATCACTACGATCAAGATTCAATAAACCATTCTCATTGGGTGCATTACCATTGAAGGTATTATTCATGCAAACAGAATAACCATTATTCTCTAACTTAAATGAATAACAGTATTGCAATAAACATGATCTAATCACGTTCATGCTCAACGCAAACACCAAATAACATTTATTTAGGTTTATCACTAATCCTGAAGGTAGAGAGAGCGTGCGATGGTGATCACATCAACCTTGGAAACACTTCCAACACACATCATCACCTCACTCTCAGCTAGTCTCCGTTTATTCCATAGCTTTTACTTCTAGTTTACTAATATTTAGCAATCGAACTGGTTTCTAATTCCCAGGTGCTACTAGGAGTACTAGAGGGTACACATCAATAATATGTATATCAAATGTAATTTTATCGTTTGTCAGCCTTCTTATCTACCAAGTATCTAGGGTTGTTCTGTTTCAGCGACCGCTCTCCTCATAATAGAAGTGCTTAGTCTCGGGTTTGGGTTCAACCTTGGGTTTCTTCACTGGAGCAGCAACTAACTTGCCATCCATGAAGTTTCCCTTCTTGCCCTTTCCCTTTACGAAACTAGTGGTCTTACTAACCATCAACACTTGATGCTCCTTCTTGATTTCTACCTTCGCGGTGTCAAGCATCGCGAATAGCTCAGGGATCATCTTTTCCATCTTGGCATGTTTATAGTTCATCACGAAGCTCTAGTAGCTTTGTCGCAGTGACTTGGAGAACTATATCAATCACTATCTGTAAGGGCATATTTCTCCTTAAGTGGTTTTGGTGATTGATGACAATGCCTTTGTGAACTAATCGTGTGCATTGAGCATTTCAGATATCTCATGTCTAGGGACAAGACGATTCGGTGCCCCTCGGAGCTTATTGAAGACAGTTGTTCTCTACATTTCCTTTCGGTGGATTTGAGTCATAGGAAAGCCGTACTATTAAGAGGGGGTCCACTTCGGAAAGGTTTGGGAGGAATCAACGCGGACACATTTATCATGTTTGCACCACCTTTCCTTTACTTCAATGGAGCACTAGCTGTTTTCCTCTTCTGTGCAAAGTGTAGCCTACGGGGTACTTGTGTTCAGTGGCCAGCAGTAGTACCGCCCTAGGGAGAAGTAGTACCGCAGGAGCCCACGGTAGTACCGCTCAGGGGAGCGGTAGTACCGTTGACCCCTGCCCTAATACGTACGCCTGCGGTACTAGGCGCGGATGTAATTTTTTATATCCACCCTAGTACGGTAGTACCGCGATGCAGTTCCGGTACTACCGCTAGTCATTTGAAAAGGGAGGTCTTCTTCCTCAAGAAGATTACCTCTTCCTTTCCCAAACTCCATTGTTGCTCAAAGCTCCATTTTAGCCCGATCTCTCTCCCCAGCCAATCAAACTTGTTGATTTTCTAGGGATTAGTTGAGAAGGCCTCGATCTACACTTCTACCAAGAGAAATTTGATTCCTCCCACTAATCCCTTGTGGATCTTGTTACTCTTGGGTGTTTGAGCACCCTAGACGGTTGAGGTCACCTCAGAGCCACATTGCATTGTGGTGAAGCTTCGTGGTGTCATTGGGAGCCTCCAATTTAGTTGTGGAGACTGCCCCAACCTTGTTTGTAAAGGTTCGGTCATTGCCTTCAAGGGCACCAATAGTGGAATCACGGCATCTTGCATTGTGTGAGGGCATGAGGAGAATACGGTGTCCCTAGTGGCTTCTTGGGGAGCATTGTGCCTCCACACCGCTCCAATGGCGACATACTTCCTCACAAGGGAAGGAACTCCGGTAACACATCCTCGTCTCCACCGGCTCCACTTTTTGTTATCTCGTACCTTTACTTCTTGCAAGCTATTATTGTGTTGTTTCCCTTGCTTGCTTGTGTACTTGTTGTGTTTAGCATCATATAGGTTATTCATCTAGTTGCACATCTAGCCAACTTATTTGATGCTAAGCCTAAATTGTTAAGGAAAAGTTAAAAAGTGTTAGTTTCCTATTCACCCCCCCTCTAGTCAACCATATAGATCCTTTCAATTGGTATAAGATCCATGTCTCTTTATTAAGGGTTTCACCATCCGAAGAGTATGGCTGGCGAAGAGGAATGTGTGGGAGAACTTCCCAAGGCCGTGGGAGTGAACACGGTCTCACGCGAGGATTTGAATGAGGCCTTGTCCTTACTCAAATCCTCCATGGCGATCGAGGTTCAATCCATGTTCAAATATTTCCTTAATACTCTTAAAGTGTCTACCGATGCGATGCAAGTGTTCAACCCCACTAACTCGACATCGGATGTCAACTCCGGTAAGGAGGGGGCTAGTGCTGACAAGGATAATCATTCTCGAGGAGTTAATGGGTCGGGGAGATTTGCCTTAGTCCCCCCTCCCGTGGTCTATGGAGGATCGGTGCACCCACCTCATATAGTTAATCTTAGTCCTCCTCCTAAACTTGTTAGGAATGATTTTGCTAACTGGGTTTTCAGTATCAAGTCTCATTTAGATCACAGCTCAATTCATCTCATGAGAGTCATTGAAGAAGGATACTATCCTCATGATCCATGCAATCTTACTCCAAGAGAACAAGCGGATAAACAACTAAATTCTTACGCCTTGTTCATACTCCAAGATGCTATTCCTACTAAAGACCTACCTCACCCGCGACCCTTCATTGTTGCTAAAGAGTGTTGGGAACACATCATATCCATGTACAAGGTCAGTTCAAGCATTCAACGGTCAAACTATGAAGTTGTCCTTGATCAGTCAGATGAGTTTGTGATGATAGAGGATGAGGAACCGCATGAGCTCTATAGAAGAGTGACCGTCTCGCTGTTTTCCTCAAGGATCATGGCAGCAAGGATGTGGATGATACCTGGATCAAGCACAAGTTTCTGAAGGCCATCATTCCCTACAACAAGGCCATGTCCACTGTCATCCCTCAAAGGCAGGACTTTCACACCTTGTCTTCTGGTGATTTGTTGGATGAATTTATTGCAATGAACATCCTGAACACGACAACTGACAATGCTCTCGGTCGCTTTCAACGGTCAAAGAAATCCTCTCCCAATCTTGCTTTGAAGGCCAAGGTCAGTCAAGAGGAAGAAGAAGAAGAAGAAGAAGAGGGTTGCCTCGAGGACACCAAATATTCTTATCATGAGCACATGGCTCTTGCGTCCAGACAATTTTGGGGCAACAAGAGAAACACAAGGCCCAACTTCTCCATGAACAACTCAAATGGTTCAAAGGGCAAGCAACGTGTGAGAACATGCTACAACTGTGGTAATGTGAGTCACTTTGTGGTGGATTTCCCATATGAGAAGAGGAAAGACAATGGTGGCAAGCTCATTCGCAAAGATAAGGCCAAGTCCTTCCCCAACAAAACCAACTTCAACAAGAAGGCTCCTCACAAAGTATTGGTGGCTCAAGAAGAGTATGCCTCGGATGATGATCTTGATGACGAAGACACAAGCGGTGAAGGAATGGCAATGGCATCCGTGGCAATTGTTTCCTCTACCCCAACAAAGGTGTCACTCTTCGACGCACCCAATGAGAACATCATCGCGAGGTGCCTCATGGCTAAAGGTATCACCAAGGTAACCTCCAACGCCAAAACCTAAAACATTAAGAATGCTATTTCTTCCACTTAGTCTCTAGAATGTGTGGATGAACATGAGGAGGCGAAAGAGGATAAAAATGAGTTTGACAAATTCATGTGTAAACTCAAGGGAGAGTCCAAGAAGCACTCCGTTGCTCTCTTGGAACAACTTGGTGAGGCCCATCACACTATTGAGTCTCAAGAAGAATTTCTTGAGGAATTGAGAGGCCATAGTCGTGATTATGCCGACAAGATAGCGGATCTATCTATTGCTCTTGAGGAAGAGTGAGGTCTTCGTATGACTCTTGAGGATTCACAGAATGATGACCTTGCTAAATTACGTAAAGATTATGATCATGCTATTGTTCTTAACCGTGTGCTCAAGTCTGAAAAGGTTGCACTTGGGGTTGACCATGATCGACTCAAGGATGAGCTTGACACACTTGACAATGCTCACAAGGTGTTGAAGTGTGCTCATGCCTCTCTTAAGGAGTCGCATGATCAACTCCAAGTGAAACTCACTAAGGAGATTGCCACATGTCCTCCTTTTGTTCTAATTGATAATGCATCTGCTAGTAACCCATGTTGTGAGCATGCACATCTTGTGGAGGAAAATGCTAAGCTAAAAGAGCATCTTGAAAAGGGCTTGGTGACGTGTATACAAGGTGAGAAGACGCTCAATGACCTTCGGAGTAATAAGAAGGAAGTTGTGGCAAAAGAAGGAGTGGGGTTTGCACCCAAAAATAATAATAAGAAGAAGGTGAACACCAAGGAAGTTCCACCGCTCAAGCAAACCTTTGTAAGAGCAGGAGAAGGTCCCCATGAGAATAAGAAAGACAAAGTTATGTTTGGGAATGCCAAGAAGGGCCAGAACAAGAACACCCACCTCAACAAGACCGGCGAATTTAACCCCTCTTATGTTTTGTGCCGTGCTAGTGATGGGCATGTTTATGCCAAATATGTTGGTTCTTATTATGAGTACATTTAATGGTGTATTTGGGTTCCTAAGACCCTTGTTGCTAACATGAAAGGACCCATTAAAGAATGGGTACCGAAAACCAAACATTGATCTCTTGTAGGGGTTTGCTTCCGGAGGAACGTCATGGTTGCTCGATAGTGGAGCGACAAATCATATGACCGAAAGCAAGGACTTGGTGGTGGACGTTCATCCTGACACATCCGTGGACACCAAGTCTCATTTGGTGATGATGCAATTTCAAAGGTATTGGGTCTTGGCAAGGTGATAATCTCTCCGGAACTCTCCATAGAGAACGTTATGCTTGTTGAGACCCTCGCATACATTTACTTTGTGTTCATCAACTCGCAATCATGGGTTTTAGTACCTTCTTTGGTATTGACTTTGTGTCTCTTTTGTGGAGCAAGACTCTTAAAGTAGCTTTTCTTGGGCATGTCAAGAACGGTCTCTATGTGGTGAACTTCTCGGAGCGACCCACTAAGACCGTGACTTGCTTAATGGCTAAAGTTGATGTGGGATGGCTCTAGCATCGCTGGCTAGCCCATGTCAATATGAGATCTTTGCAAAGCCTCCTCAAAGGAGATCACATTCTCGGACTAAAAAACGTGAGTTTTGCCAAAGATCATGCTTGTAGTGCTTGTATCGAAGGAAAGTTACATGAAAAGGCTCATCGTCCAACTACTACAATCTACTCAAAGAGGACCTTAGAGCTCCTTCACATGCATCTCTTCGGGCCTCAATCTTTTGACAGTCTTGGTGGAAGAATATATTGCTTGGTGATTGTGGATGATTACTCGGGATATACTTGGGTATATTTCTTAAAGAGGAAGAGTGAGACCCAACATACCATCATGGACTTTGCAAATGAAGTCCAACGTCACCATGATGCAAAGATTCTAATGATTAGAAGTGACAATGGCACTAAGTTCAAGAACTACACCCTAAATGAGTTTCTCATTGATGAAGGGATAAAGCACCAATGTTCCACACCTTACACCCCTCAACAAAACGGTGTTGTAGAGAGGAAGAACCAGACGTTGATGGATGCGGCAAGAACTATGATGGCGGAGTTTAAATCTCTGTACAACTTTTGGGCCGAAGCCATCAACACAGCGTGTCATGCATCAAATCGGCTCTATCTATGCAAAGGCTTGAACAAGACTCCTTATGAGATTCTTACCGGGAACAAGCCCAACCTCAAATACTTCCGGGTGTTCGGTTGTAAGTGTTTCATTCTCAAGAAAGGTGCTCGTTTGTCAAAATTTGAATCTAGAGCCCATGAGGGCATATTTGTTGGTTATGCTGCAAACTCTCATGCTTACCGTGTCCTCAACAAGTCCATGGGACTCATTGAGGAGACGAGTAACCTAGAGTTTGATTAAAATAATGTCTCCCAAGTGGAGCAAAGTGGTGTTTGTGATGTAGGTGATGAAATTCGTCGCCAAGCCATAAGAAGAATGGGTGTGGGATACTTCCTACCCGTTGAGGAACCCCTTGTGGCCGAAGGAGAAAGTCAATGTTCCACTCAAGTGGAACCATCACCGACGCAAGACCCACACGCTTTCGAAGAACAAAACGAAGGTCCTCCACCACATGGACAAGATCAAGGGCAAGATCAATCTACTGAAAATGTTGTTTCACCAAGTGATGCCCAGGATCAAGTTCCCATCTCCGAGCAAGCTCAAGATCAAGATCTTATTCAAGATCAAGAGCAAGCTCACGAAGGCGCTCAAGATCAGCAAGATTATGACTCTCAGAATGTTGTCCCTCAACCTTCCATGGAGGAAATCTTAGAGAGACGAGACGCCAAGAATGCTGCCAAGCTCAAAGTTAGACAACATTTGTTGGAGAACGTCTACGGTGACTTGCAAAAAGGGGTAACCCCTCGTAAACAATAAACAAACTTTTGTGCACATCATGCGTTTGTTTATTGCATTGAGCCCCTTAAGGTTCAAGATGCGCTCGAGGGTATGGAGTGGGTTGAATCTATGCACGATGAACTCAACAACTTCGAGCGCAACCAAGTGTGGCGGTTGGTGCCAAGACCTAAGGAGAACCACAATGTTATTGGAACTAAATGGATCTTCACAAACAAGCAAGATGCGAACGGTATCGTCATTTGCAACAAGGCAATATTGGTGGCACAAGGATACTCCCAAGTGGAGGGTATCGACTACGGTGAAACTTTTGCTCCTGTTGCTCGCCTTGAATCTATTCGCATGTTGCTTGCATCTTCCTCTCATCATAACTTTAAATAATATCAAATGGATGTCAAGAGTGCTTTTCTTAATGGTCCTCTTAAGGAGTTGGTATATGTCAAGCAACCCTCAGGGTTGGAGGATCTCAAGTTCCCCAATCATGTATACGTTCTCGATAAGGCTCTCTATGGCCTTAAACAAGCCCCACGCGCATGGTATGAGCACCTTACCGAGATGTTGCAAGACCATGGGTTTGAAATTGGGAAAATCGATCCCAATCTTTTTACAAAGAGGGTCAACGGGAACTTGTTCATATGCCAACTATATGTTGATGATATTATTTTTGGTTCTCCTAACAAAGTTTTCAATGAAGGATTTGCCACTTTGATGACAAAGAAGTTTGAGATGTCTATGATGGGAGAGTTGAAGTTCTTCCTTGGTTTCGAAGTCAAGCAACGAAGTCAAGGTACCTTCATTAATCAAGCTAAATACACTCAAGACATGCTCAAGAGGTTCAAGATGGATGAGCTCAATCCTCCCAAGGCCAACACTCCCATGCCACTCAAATGACATCTTGACAGTGATCCCAATGGTAAAGCGGTGGATCAAAAGGTATATCGCTCCATGATTGGATCCTTGCTTTACCTTTGTGCATCTAGACTAGATATCATGTTAAGTGTGGGTATTTGTGCACGATTTCAATCCGGACCTAAGGAGAGTCACCATGTGGTTGTCAAGCGAATCTTTCAATATTTGGCTCATACCCCAAACTTTGGCTTATGGTATCCCAAGGGGGCTTCGTTTGATCTCGTTGGATATACCGACTCGGATTGGGCGGGAGACCGTGTGGATAGAAAGTCCACTTTCAGAGGCTGCCAATTTCTTGGTCGGTCTTTGGTAAGTTGGTCTTCAAAGAAACAAAATTGTGTTTCTCTCTCGTTCACTGAGGCCGAGTATGTAGCTACTGCCAGTTGCTGTGCGCAGATTCTTTGGATGAGGCAAACTTTAAAGGATTATGGTGTCAATTGTGACAAAGTTCCTCTTTACTGTGATAATGAAAGTGCCATTATGATCTCCAACTACCTAGTTCAACATTGCAAGACGAAGCATATTGATATTCGTCATCACTTCCTTCGGGAACACGTCAAGCGAGGAGACACAAATCTTATCCATCTGAGCACTAATGAACAACTTGCTGATATATTTACGAAGCCATTGGATGAAGCAAGATTTCGCGAGTTAAGGCATGAGCTAAATATCATTGATTTGAGAAATGTGGATTGACTTAGTTCACACCTTACCACACTCATCATTATGTCTTGTCTATGTGTAGGCATGGATTCATGGGGAGTCTAGTTCACTCAATGAACTATCCCTCCTCCTATTATGCATAAATTAATCAAAGTCTTTCACATTCGCCATTTTTGATGGTTACTGTGCTTCAAAAGACGAGTCTTGGTCATGGGCCCAAGGATAATTCTTCGTGGTGCCATACCATTTGACTCAAACATAGGTGGCTCTAGGGCCACCACCCTCTCTTCATGCGAAGTATTAGCTCACTGTTTGGTCCTATTTTATCTGTCTACTCCGTTGGACCATGCTCTTGTTGTGACTTGCATATTTGTCTCATCGTGTTTCTTGTTTTTGTGCGAATAGAAAAGCTTTCTTTCTCTTCTTCTCTTTTCTCTCTGAAAACTTGCACTTTGTGGGCAGCACGGTAATACAGCGGCAATCCACGGTACTACCGCTGGAGTTGGACTGCCCCTATGTTGGAAATATGCCCTAGAGGCAATAAATAAAGTGTTTATTATAATATTTCCTTGTTCATGATAATTGTTTATTATCCATGCTATAATTGTATTGATTGGAAACACATTGCATGTGTGGATATATAGACAACACTTTGTCCCTGGTGTGCCTCTAGTAGACTAGCTCGTTGATCAAAGATGGTCAAGGTTTCCTAGCCTTTGACATGATATGTCATTTGATAACAGGATCACATCATTAGGACAATGATGGGATGGACAAGACCCAAACTATAAACGTAGCATATGATCGTGTCAGTTTATTGCTACAATTTTCTGCATGTCAAGTATATGTTCCTATGACCATGAGATCATGCAACTCATAGACACTGGAGGAGTGCCTTGTGTGTATCAAATGTCACAACGTGACTGGGTGACTATAAAGGTGCTCTATAGGTAACTCCGAGGGTGCCTATTGGATTGGCATGGATCAACACTGGGATTTGTTATTCCGTGTGACGGAGAGGTATCTCAAGGCCCACTCGGTAATACAACTATCACAATAAGCCTTGCAAACAATGTGGCTAGGTGTTAGCCATGGGATCTTGTATTACGGAAACGAGTAAAGAGACTTGCTGGTAACGAGGTTGAACTAGGTATGAAGATACCGACGATCGAATCTCGGGTAAGTAACATACCGAAGAACAAAGGGAACATCATACGGGATTAACTGAATCCTTGACATAGAAGTTCAACCGATAAAGATCTTCATAGAATATGTAGGAATCAATATGGGCATCCAGGTTTCGCTATTGGTTATTGACTGTAGAGGTGTTCGGTCATGTCTACATAGTTCTCGAACCCACAGGGTCTGCACACTTAAGGTTTGGTGACATTTTGGTAGTATAGAGTTATGCATGGTGGTGACCGAAGGTGGCTTGGAGTCCCGGATGAGATCCCAGACGTCACGAGGATCTTCGAAATGGTCCAGAGGTAAATATTGATATATAGGAATTCATGTTTTGGTCACCAGAAAAGTTCCCGGCTAATCGGTAGTGTATCGGGAGTGCCGGGAGGGTACCGGGGACCATTGGGAGGGGTATTTAGACCCAAGAGGCTACATGGACTGTGGGAGAAGGAATACCAGCCCTTAGTGGGCTGGCCGAAGGCCCACAGGAAGGCCATGCGGCTAGGAAGAAAACCCAAGGTGGAAAGAAAGGCAAAAGTGGGAAATAAGGAAGGAGTCCTAATCCTAATAGGAGTAGAGGAGGAGGACTCCTCCCGCCACTTCGGCTGAAGTGGATTTGGCTCCCTTGGGAGCCAAGTCTCCTCCCTCCCCTCCTCCTATATATACTAGAGGTTTTGAGGGTTTTTGACATAGAATTTTTGTTGGAAATATGCCCTTGAGGCAATAAATAAAGTGTTTATTATTATATTTCCTTGTTCATGATAATTTTTTATTATCCTTGCTATAATTGTATTGATTGGAAACACATTGCATGTGTGGATATATAGACAACACTTTGTCCCTAGTATGCCTCTACTAGACTAGCTCGTTGATCAAAGAGGGTCCAGGTTTCGTAGCCATTGACATGAGATGTCATTTGATAACGGGATCACATCATTAGGAGAATGATGGGATGGACAAGACCCAAACTACAAACGTAGCATATGATCGTGTCAGTTTATTGCTACAGTTTTCTGCATGTCAAGTATATGTTCCTATGACCATGCGATCATGCAACTCACGGACACCGAAGGAGTGCCTTGTGTGTATCAAACGTCACAACGTAACTGGGTGACTATAAAGGTGCTCTACAGGTATCTTCGAGGGTGTCTGTTGGGTTGGCATGGTTCAACACTGTGATTTGTTACTCCGTGTGACAGAGAGGAATCTCAGGGCCCACTCGGTAATACAACATCACAATAAGCCTTGAAAGCAATGTGACTAAGTGTTAGTCACGGGATCTTGTATTACGGAAATGAGTAAAGAGACTTGCCGGTAACGAGGTTGAACTAGGTATGAGGATACCAACGATCGAATCTCGGGCAAGTAACATACCAAAGAACAAAGGGAACATCATACGAGATTAACTGAATCCTTGACACAGAGGTTCGACCAATAAAGATCTTCATAGAATATGTAGGAATCAATATGGGCATCTAGGTCCCGCTATTGGTTATTGACCGTAGAGGTGTCTCGGCCATGTCTACATAGTTCTCGAACCCGTAGGGTCTGCACACTTAAGGTTTGGTGATGTTTTGGTAGTATAGAGTTATGCATGGTGGTTACCGAAGGTTGTTTGGAGTCCTGGATGTGATCCCGAACGTCACGAGGATCTCCGAAATGGTCCAGAGGTAAAGATTGATATATAGGAAGTCCTGTTTTGGTCACCAAAAAAGTTCCGAGTTCATCGGTAGTGTATCGGGAGTGCCGGGAGGGTACCGGGGACCATCGGGAGGGGTATTTAGACCCAAGAGGCTACATGGGTTGTGGGAGAAGGAATACTAGCCCTTAGTAGGCTGGCCGAAGGCCCACAGGAAGCCCATGCGGCTAGGAAGAAAACCCAAGGTGGAAAGAAAGGAAAAAGTGGGAAATAAGGAAGGAGTCCTAATCCTACTAGGAATAGAGGAGGAGGACTCCTCCCTCCACTTTGGGCAAAGTGGATTTGGCTCCCTTGCGAGCCAAGTCTCCTCCCGCCCCTCCTCCTATATATACTAGAGGTTTTGAGGGTTTTTTACACAGAATTTTTGTTGGAAATATGCCCTAGAGGCAACAAATAATGTGTTTATTATTATATTTCCTTGTTCATGATAATTGTTTATTATCCATGCTATAATTGTATTGATTAGAAACACATTGCATGTGTAGATATATAAAGAACACTTTGTCCCTAGTGTGCCTCTAGTAGACTAGCTCGTTGATCAAAGATGGTCAAGGTTTCGTAGCCATTGACATGAGATGTCATTTGATAACGGGATCACATCATTAGGAGAATGATGGGATGGAGAAGACCGAAACTATAAATGTAGCATATGATCGTGTTAGTTTATTGCTACAGTTTTCTGCATGTCAAGTATATGTTCCTATGACCATGAAATCATGCAACTCACGGACACCGGAGGAGTGCCTTGTTGGGGAACGTCGCATGGGAAACAAAAATTTTCCTACGCACACGCAAACCTATCCATGGTGATGAGCATCTACGAGAGGGAGAGTGGATCTACATACCCTTGTAGATCGCTAAGCGGGAAGCGTTAAGAAACGCGGTTGGTGTAGTCGAACTTCTTCGCGATCCAAATCGTCGAGCGTCCCGTGATCTAATCACAAACCGTCCCGCGATCTCGTCACGATCCGTCCCGCGATCCGATCACGAACGTCCCGTGGCCTTGATCACGATCCTTCCGATCTAGTACCGAACGGACGGCACCTCCGCGTTCAGCACACGTGCAGCTTGATGACAATCTCCACATTCTTGATCCAGCAAGAGAAGGTGGAGAGGAGATAGAGTTCACCGGTAGCGTGACGGCGCTGCGGTGATGGTGGTGGAGCAATTCCGGCAGGGCTTCACCTAAGCACTGCGGAACTACGATCTAGGGGAGAAACTATGCACGGGTGGAACGGGTAGCACGTGGCCAGAAATTCTGTCCAAAAACCACCCAATCCACTAGTATATATAGGAGGGGACGAGAGGAGAGGCAGCCAAGGCATTTGGGTCGGCCGATGTAACATCCCAAACTTTGGAATGTTATAATAATTATTAGAATGATTGATTGTTTGCTTGAGTGATTGAAATTGAGTGAAAATTTGAATTTTTTTGAAACTTTTGGAAGTTTAATGAGAGGAAATGAAATGACTTTCCCAAACTTTCACTTTGCATTTTTCTCACCAAGAATTCAAATTCATTACATCACAAAACCCTAGAGTGAAGATGACATGACTTCTTCCATTTAAAGAAATGAAAAGGGATTTGAAAAGAATTTGAATTTCGTTTGAAAAATATTTCAAATTCAGAAAACTTTAAGCAACTCAATGATTTTCATGATAGAAGATAAAATGACTTCTTCAAATTATATGAAATATGAGTTGGAAGTTTAAAATAAATCTTTGAATAGTGAATGTGAAAATCTCTGGATTTTCTTTTGGAATCATTTCATATTTGGTTCCTATTCCAATTTTCAAATTATTCAAACCCCTGACAAAAATTTGAGAGGAGTAACATGACACTCCACACCAGGGACTTCTTGGTGATTTATTTGAATAATAAAAACCAGGGGTTATTCTGAAAAATATTTGCAAAGGGATTTAAAAGCAAAAGGGCAATTTCTGAAAATAATATTTTTTCCAAAGTATTCAAATGCCAGAATAAAAATGTCCATTAAATGGCATTGATTATTCTGTTAATTTTGATATACTATTTGACTATATTTGGAATTTATTAGGATGCATTGAACAAGTTTTATGGCTCTGGTAAAATCATAAATAGAAAACGGTAACGGTTTATAATAAAACCGGCCGCCCCCAGCCTTTAAAGCCGAAATCCCTCTGTAACGGTCGCCCGATAACCGCGCCCCTCCCTCTCTCCCACTGACACCCTGGCCCCACCGTCCGACAGCGCCAATCCCTCGCTCATCTCCCTCCTCTCGCTCGCTCTCTCTCCCCCGAGCATCTCGCCGGAGCCATCATTGCATCCATTGATTTCCCCCTTCCCCGAGCACCTGACCCCTCCTATAAATATCCCTCACTCCCCTCTTCCCATTCCCCCTCGTTGCCCCCAACCCCGACGTCTCTCCTCGCCGGAATCGCTCGCCGGAGCAGCCGGTAGCCGCCGCGCTCTTGCTCCCCTGCCACCCCACCTCACCATCCCCGAGCCCTCTGAGGCCGCAGACGACCTCCCCGCACCCGTGCTCCACACCCACGGGAACTATCTCCCCGACGACCACCGAAGGACGGCTCCGCCTCCGAGCTCACCACCGTCGACTCCGTCACCCCCTCGCCCCACTGAAGCCACCTATCTCATCGCCGTCTTCGCCCGCATCGAGTGGTGCCTTCGCCATCGCCGGAGGGTCACTAGAGCGCCGTCCCCGACGACCTCGACATTTCGGACTCGCCGGAGAAGCCCCCGCCGGCGACCATCTCATTGTGAGCACCGCACCCATCTTCCCATCCGTTCGATCTAAATCCCACGGCCCCGATTAGATCTGTTTATTTGCTCAAACCGGTACGCGTTATAGTTCGGTCGTCCGCCCAAATCACACTAGCCCGCACACACCTGGACCAACCAGAGAACGCCACGTGTACCCCCTGACCGTTAGTTTAGTTTTCTCTTTTTCTATTTTGTTTTAGAAAACAGAGAAAGTTCTGATTTTATTTTCTTTATATCTTTTAAACTACTTAATGTTTTTAATTGATTTCTTTTGCATTAGATCAAAATTTTCATCTAGTTTCTGTGAATACCAAATTTGACCATGTTTGAACATTTAAATTTGAATTTGAACATATTTGATTTAAATTTTGTTTACTGAATATCATAAGTTCTAAAATGAATTTTTGAATGATTCTTTTTCCTACTTGTCACTAGTGACCATAGCTATCATTTGGTAGAGTTTGAGAATTTTTATAATAGTTTTAAATAGTATTTTCAAACCAAACAGAATCTGTTTAGTTTCATATTAGTTTATTTATATTGATTTACTTTGTTTTATTTTGAAAATCTGAATATGATTTATATTAAGTTTCAGATTTCATTTAGTTTTGTTGTTCCAAACCTTAGTTATTTACTTGCTGTTAACAAAAGTTAATTTGTTTAGTTTATAAATTTTGTTGTAGGGATCTATACCTCTTTCAAATAGGTATAGTTGTTTTAAAAAGCAAATTTGTTAGTAACAATTCTTTTACTAAAGTTTTAAGTATTTAGATTCTGTTTTCAAATAAAGTTTTTACTAATTCTTTTCTGTAAACAAATGTTTTAAACAAAAATAGTTTAGTTTTACCCTATTATTATAGGAAACTATATTTTTTCATTAGGTAATGTGTTATAAAACAGTTTAATTTAATAGAAACTCTTTTCACAAAACTTTTTGATGATCTAATTATGTTTTGTAATAAAGGTTTTTATAAATTATTTTCTGTTAACTTAGTTATTTTACAAAATGTTTTCTTTTAGTTTATAGTTGTGCTTGTAGTTAAATTCATTATGCAAACACTCATGTTGTTAGAATGTTGTTTTCATAGTTTTAGTTGTCTTTCAAAAGTAATTCTTTTGCTAGTAAAATATTTACTAAAAACCTTTTGTTGTATTTTACTTTGTTATTGTTTGTTACTATTTGGAAATAATTGTTTTAGGGGAAAACTACTTTAGTTGCTTTTATGAAAACTTTCTTGATTTTAACTTTTGTCTTAAGTATTGCCTTCATCAACCTTGTTGCTTTTGTTCTTGTGTTACATTGTGATTGTCAGTTTTGATTGCTAGAAGTGTTTGCTTATGAATGCAATGTTTGTTATATAGATTTCTCATCGGAGAGTGACGAATAGTCTATCAAGTTATTTCTGAGAGCGATCTTTATCTTCATCAACAGTACAGGCAAGTTCACCTTGACCATCTATTTCATACCTATGTTTTTATTGCATGTAGTGACATCATTCAACATATCCCTCCCGTAGTGTTATTGAAATTCTTGTAGTTGAGTAGAATGCATGTGGTAGGAACCCACCACTGGTTACTAAAGCCCCGGGAACGTTAGTTACTTTCATGCTATGCTAAAGTAGACGGGGATTGGTATGAGTGTTCGTGAGTGGTGTGAAGAAGGACTCCACGTCAAAACGACGACTTCATGAAGACATCTTCAAGTCCTACATCTTCAAGACTTCAAGACTTCAAGACTCGAGAAGACAAGTTTTCAATACACACTACTGGGTGAAGGATGGTTGATTGGGCATCCCTGGAGAAACCAGTGGATGGCCGGGATGCATGGAGAAGCGCCATGACATCTTGCGGAAAGCTTCACCCAGACTCAAAGAGAAGGATGAATACTTCATGCCCGGAAGCTTACCTGTGTAGCCACAAGTCATTATGGGCTCTGGCTTGGTTGATCTTTGTTGTGACTCTGCTGGGCAGTGCTACGAGATGTAGTCGACGTTAGGATTGGGATGGGCACTGTCGGACAGTCAGGGAAGCACTCTGAAAGACCATGTTTCTTTCATCCTGTTCTCAAACACCAGGCAGTGCAAGGACTTACCAGGAGGGAAAGAATCTTGTGGGTAAAGTACACAACACTCTGCAGAGTTAAACCTAATCGATTAGCCGTGTCCCCGGTTACGGACAATTTGAGCTTCTAGACTTGGATCTATCTCTGAACTCTCAACACTGGACTGATAACTAATTGTGGGCAACTTAATGATACCTATGGGCATTGAGACATTGGTTGGCGGAACCATGTCATGATAGGTAACTCCATAGTGAAATTCCTGATATTCCTTTGTTGTAGGAAAATAAAATCAGCTTTTACGCAAAAACTCAGACACAGAGCCACAAAGCCTTTGCATATAGAATAATCTTTATTTTTCTGTTCTACTATGGTGATCTTGCCAGTACATTCAATGTACTGACCTACACGGCTGCAACGTCTTATGTTGCAGATACTCTTCTACGACGGGTAAGAGTACGATTCAGGGTTAGTATGGTCCGCACTCAACTTGCCGTTGGTGTTATTGGGACTCCACTCCCGTTGACTGTATCCGCTGCTATTTTAAGGTATATATCAGTTTTACGTTATTTACATGTGATTGCACTTTGATATATACATTGATGTACTGTGTGTGCCAGCATACTGATCCAGGGATGGCACAGAACACACAGAGGCTTGACTCGTTTTGAGTCGGGTCGCTACAGCCGAAATAGGAGGTGGGAAGCAATCCTACTTCACCTCCAATCCTAGTTGGAGTAGGATTGCCTCCTATTGGCTGATTTTCCACTTTTTGCTTTAGGACTTTCTCTCCTGCGCCATGGGCCTTTGTGGCTGTTTTCCCAGCCCACTAAGGGCTGGTTAATACTCTCCCACAGCCCATGGACCTCTTGGGGTCGAAGTACCCCTCCCGGAGGTCTACCGGTACACTACCGGCACTCCCGGTACACTACCGATGAGCCCGAAACTTTTCCGGAAACCAAACTGGGACTTCCTATATATGAATCTTTATCTCCGGACCATTCCGGAGCTCCTTGTGACGTCTGGGATCTCATCCGGGACTCCAAACAAACTTCGGTCACCACCATACATAACTCTACACTACCGAAACGTCACCGAACCTTAAGTGTGCAGACCCTGCGGGTTCGAGAACTATGTAGACATGACCGAGACACCTCTACGGTCAATAACCAATGGCGGGACCTGGACGTCCACATTGGTTCCTACATATTCTACAAAGATCTTTATCGGTCGAACCTCTATGTCAAGGATTCAGTTAATCCTGTATAACGTTCCCTTTGTTCTTCGGTATGTTACTTGCCCGAGATTCGATCGTCGGTATCTCCATACCTAGTTCAACCTCGTTACTGGCAAGTCTCTTTACTTGTTCCGTAATACAAGATCCCGTAACTAACAATTAGTCACATTGCTTGCAAGGCTTATTGTGATGTTGCATTACCGAGTGGGCCCCGAGATACCTCTCTGTTACACGGAGTAACAAATCCCAGTCTCGATCCATGCCAACTCAACAGACACCATCGGAGATACCTGTAGAGCACCTTTATAGTCACCCAGTTACGTTGTGACGTTTGATACACACAAGGCACTCCTCCGATATCCGTGAGTTGCATGATCTCATGGTCATAGGAACATATACATTGACATGCACAAAACAGTAGCAATAAACTGACACGATCATATGCTACGTTTGTAGTTTGGGTCTTGTCCATCACATCATTCTCCCAATGATGTGATCCCATTATCAAATGACATCTCATGTCCATGGCTAGGAAACCTTAACCATCCTTTGATCAACGAGCTAGTTCACTATAGGCATACTAGGGACATTGTGTTGTCTATTTACCCACACATGCAATGTGTTTCCATTCAATACAATTATAGCATGGATAATAAACGATTATCATGAACAAGGAAATATAATAATAAACACTTTATTTATTGCCTCTAGGGCATATTTCCAACAGTCTCCCACTTGCACTAGAGTCAATAATCTAGTTCACATCACTATGTGATTTTCATGGTAATGAATCGAACACCCATACAGTTCTGGTGTTGATCATGTTTAGCCCTTGGAAGAGGTTTAGTCAACGGGTTTGCAACATTCAGATCCGTGTGCACTTTGCAAATATTTATGTCCTTCTCCTCGATGTAGAACCGGATGGAGTTGAAGCGTCGCTTTATGTGTCTGGTCCTCTTGTGAAACCTTGGTTCCTTGGCTAGAGCAATGGCACCAGTGTTGTCACAGAATAGGTTTATTGGATTCAGTGCACTTGGCACTACTCCAAGATCTGTCATGAACTGCTTCATCTAGACACCTTCCTTCGCTGCCTCCAAGGCTGCGATGTACTCTGCTTCGCACGTAGAATCAGCTACCACGCTTTGCTTGGAACTGCACCAGCTTACCGCTCCCCCGTTAAGAATAAATACGTATCCGGTTTGCGATTTAGAATCGTCTGGATCAGTGTCAAATCTTGCATCGATGTAACCCTTTACGACGAGCTCTTCATCACCTCCATAAACGACAAACATGTCCTTAGTCCTGTTAAGGTACTTAAGGATATTCTTGACCGCTTGCCAGTGCTCCATTCCAGGATCACTTTGAAACCTTCCGGCCATACTTATGGCAAGGCTGACATCGGGTCTTGTGCACAGCATTGCATACATGATAGAGCCTATGGTTGAAGCATAGGGGATGACGCTCATCTTTTCTTGATCTTCTGCAGTCACTGGGCATTGAGTCTTACTCAACTTCACACCTTGTAACACAGGCAAGAACCCCTTCTTGGACTGCTCCATTTTGAACTTCTTCAAAACTTTATCAAGGTATGTGCTCTGTGAAAGTGCTATTAAGCGTCTCGACCTATCTCTATAGATCTTAATGCCTAATATGAAAGCAGCTTCTCCTAGGTCCTTCATTAAAAAACTTTTATTCAAATATTCCTTCACGCTTTCCAGCATTTCTATATCATTTCCAATCAGCAATATGTCATCCACATATAACACTAGAAACGCTACAGAGCTCCCACTCACTTTCTTGTAAATACAAGCTTCTCCATAAACTTGTATAAACCCAAACGCTTTGATCACCTCATCAAAACGCTTATTCCAACTTCGAGATGCTTGCACCAGTCCATAAATGGATCGTTGGAGTTTGCAAACTTTGTCAGCATTCTCTGGATCGACAAAACCTTCGGGTTGCATCATATACAACTCTTCCTCAAGGAAACCGTTGAGGAACGCCGTTTTGACATCCATCTGCCAAATTTCATAGTCGAAATAAGTAGCTATTGCCAACATGATTCTAACAGACTTAAGCATCGCTACTGGTGAGAAAGTCTCATCGTAGTCAACTCCTTGAACTTGTGAAAAACCCTTTGCCACAAGTCGAGCTTTATAGATGGTGACATTACCGTCTGCGTCCGTCTTCTTCTTAAAAATCCATTTGTTCTGAATGGCCTTTCGCCCTTCAGGTAGTACTTCCAAAGTCCATACTTTGTTTTCATACATGGACCCCATCTCGGATTTCATGGCCTCTAACCATTTCTCGGAATCCGGGCCCATCACCGCTCCTTCATAGCTCGTAGGTTCATTGTTGTCCAACAACATGACCTCTAAGACAGGATTGCCGTACCACTCAGGAGTAGCACGCGTTCTTGTCGACCTACGAGGTTCATTAGTAACTTGATCCAAAGCTTCATGATCATCATCATTAACTTCTTCTTCAACCGTCATAGGCTCCACAGAAACATCTTTTTGTGCTGCGCTACTTTCTGGTAGAAGCAAAGGTTCAACAACCTCATCAAGCTCTATTTTCCTCCCACTCAATTCTTTCGAGAGAAACTCTTTCTCAAGAAATGTTCCGTTCTTAGCAACAAACACTTTGCCGTTGGATCTGAGATAGAAGGTATACACGACTGTCTCTTTCAGGTATCCTATGAAGACGCATTTCTCTGCTTTGGGTTCCAGCTTTTCAGGCTGAAGCTTTTTGACATAAGCATCACATCCCCAAACTTTAAGAAACGACAGCTTCGGCTTTTTGCCAAACCACAGTTCATATGGCGTCGTCTCAACGGATTTTGATGGTGCCCTATTTAAAGTGAATGCAACTGTCTCTAATGCATAACCCCAAAACGGTAGTGGCAAATCGGCAAGAGACATCATAGAACACACCATATCTAATAAGGTCCGATTACGACGTTCAGACACACCATTACGTTGTGGTGTTCCGGGCGGTGTCAACTGTGAAACAGTTCCACATTGTCTTAAGTGACTGCCAAACTCATAACTCAGATATTCACCTCCTCGATCAGATCGCAGAAATTTAATCTTCTTGTTACGATGATTCTCAACTTCACTCTGAAATTGCTTGAACTTTTCAAACATTTCAGACTTGTGTTTCATCAAGTAAATATATCCATATCTACTCAAGTCATCAGTGAAGGTGAGAAATTAACGATAACCACCGCGCGCTTCGACATTCATTGGACCGCACACATCTGTATGTATGATTTCCAACAAGTCACTTGCCCGTTCCATTGTTCCAGAGAACGGCGTTTTAGTCATCTTGCCCATGAGGCATGGTTCACATCTGTCAAGTGATTCAAAATCAAGTGACTCCAAAAGTCCATCAGCATGGAGCTTCCTCATGCGTTTTACACCAATATGACCTAAACGGCAGTGCCACAAGAAAGTGGTACTATCATTATCAACTCTACATCTTTTGGCATCAATGTTATGAACATGTGTCTCATCACTATCAAGATTCAATATGAATAAACCCCTAACATTGGGTGCATGACCATAAAAGATATTACTCATATAAATAGAACAACCTTTATTCTTTGATTTAAATGAGTAACCGTCTCGCAATAACCAAGATCCAGATATAATGTTCATGCTTAACGCAGGCACTAAATAACAATTATTCAGGTTCATCACTAATCCCGATGGTAATCGAAGAGAGAGCGTGCCGACGGCGATCACATCAACCTTGGAACCATTTCCCACGCGCATCGTCACTTCGTCCTTTGCCAGTCTTCGTTTATTCCGTAGTTCCTGCTTTGAGTTGCAAATGTGAGCAACCGAACCGGTATCAAATACCCAGGCACTACTACGAGAACTAGTAAGGTACACATCAATAACATGTATATCATATATACCTTGTTTGTCGTTGGCCGCCTTCTTGCCAGCCAGGTACTTGGGGCAGTTCCGCTTCCAGTGACCAGTTCCTTTGCAATGAAAGCACTCAGTTTCTGGCTTAGATCCATGCTTAGGCTTCTTTGTAGGAGTAGCAACTGCTTTGCCATCCTTCTTGGTTTTACCCTTCTTGCCTTTGCCTTTGCCGTTTTTCTTGAAACTAGTGGTTTTATTGACCATCAATACTTGATATTCTTTCTGGATTTCAGACTCAGCGACTTTCAGCATCGCAAACAGCTCGGCGATTGACTTGTTCATCCCATGCATGTTATAGTTCATCACAAAGCTCTTGTAACTAGGTGGCAGCGATTGAAGAACTCTATTAGTGATCGCCTCCGGTGGAAGGCTAATTCCCAACTCCTCTAGACGGTTCGAGTACCCAGACATTCTGAGTATGTGCTCACTAATAGACCCGTTCTCCTCCATCTTGCAAGCATAGAATTTATCGGAGGTCTCATACCTCTCGATCCGGGCATTCTTCTGAAAGATAAACTTCAACTCCTGGAACATCTCATATGCTCCATGACGTTCAAAACGTCTTTGAAGTCCCGGTTCTAAGCCATACAATATTGCACATTGAACTATTGAGTAATCTCCAGCACGAGCCTCCCAAGCGTTCTTAACGTCTTCGGAGGTCATGTCTTCTGGCTGGTCACCAAGCGGTGCATCAAGGACATATGACTTCTGGGAAGCCGTGAGGATAATCCTCAGATTACGGGCCCAGTCAACAAAGTTACTTCCATCATCTTTCAATTTAGCTTTCTCTAGGAACGCATTAAAATTCAGGGGTGCTACTGCGCGAGCCATTGATCTACAACATAAATATGCAAAGGTTACTTAGACTATTGTTCAAGATAATGAGTTTAGTTAATCAAATTACTAAAGCTCCCACTCAAATTGACATCCCTCAGGTCATCTGAGTGTCACATGATCCAAATTCACCAACTCAAGTCCGATCATCACGTGAGTTAAGGTGGCTTCAATGGTGAACATCATTATGTTGATCATATCTACTATATGACTCATGTTCGACCTTTCGGTCTCTTGTGTTCCGAGGCCATGTCTGTACATGCTAGGCTCGTCAAGTTTAACCCGAGTGTTCTGCGCGTGCAAATCTGGCTTGCACCCGTTGTATGTGAACGTAGAATCTATCACACCCGATCATCACGTGGTGTCTCAACACGACGAACTTTTGCAACGGTGCACACTTGGGGAGAACACAATTTTTCTTCAAATTTAAGTGAGGGATCACCTTATAATGCTACCGTCGTACTAAGCAAAACAAGGTGCATAAAAGGATTAACATCTCATGCAATTCATAAGTGACATGATATGGCCATGAACTTGTGTTTAAGATCTCCATCTTCAAAACATCGGCATGATCTCCATCGTCACCGGCACGACACCATGATCTCCATCATCTTGATCTCCATCAACGTGTCGCCATCAGGGTTGTCACGCCCTGTAATATTCTACTACTATTGCTATCGTAGCGATAAAGTAAAGCATTACATAGCACTTAATGATTGACACACAGGTCATACAATAATTAAAGACAACCCTATGGCTCCTACTGGTTGCCGTACTCATCAACATGCAAGTCGTGAAATTCTATACATCACATGATCATCTCATACATCACATATATCTCATCATGTAATTGGCCATATCATATCACAACATACCCTGCAAAAACAAGTTAGACGTCCTCTAGTTGTTGTTGCAAGTTTTACGTGGCTGCTACGGGTATCTAGGAAGAACGATTCTCACCTACGCAAAGCCACAACGGTGATACGTAGTTTGCTTTTCAACCTTCTCAAGGACCACCTTTGTCGGATCCGATCCAACTAAAGTAAGAGAAACTGTCACCCGCAAGCCATCTAAGCAACAAGTTGCGTCGAGGGAACCGGTATCTCGTAAGCGTACGAGTAATGTTGGTCCGGGCCGCTTCATCTCACAATCCCGCTGAAACAAAATCCGACCAAGGGAGGAAGCAATCTAAGCATCAACGCGCACAAACCTTTTGTGTTCTACTCGAGATCTCATCGAACCATCAACCTAGCTCATGATGCCACTGTTGGGGAACGTCGCATGGGAAACAAAATTTTTCCTACGCACACGCAAACCTATCCATGGTGATGAGCATCTACGAGAGGGAGAGTGGATCTACATACCCTTGTAGATCGCTAAGCGGGAAGCGTTAAGAAACGCGGTTGGTGTAGTCGAACTTCTTCACGATCCAAATCACCGAGCGTCCCGCGATCTAATCACGAACCGTCCCGCGATCTCGTCACGATCCATCCCGCGATCCGATCACGAACGTCCCGTGGCCTTGATCACGATCCTTCCGATCTAGTACCGAACGGACGGCACCTCCGCGTTCAGCACACATGCAGCTTGATGACGATCTCCACATTCTTGATCCAGCAAGAGAAGGTGGAGAGGAGATAGAGTTCACCGGCAGCGTAACGGCGCTCCGGTGATGGTGGTGGAGCAATTCCGGCAAGGCTTCGCCTAAGCACTGCGGAACTACGATCTAGAGGAGAAACTATGCACCGGTGGAACGGGTAGCACGTGGCCGGAAATTCTGTCCAAAAACCACCCAATCCACTAGTATATATAGGAGGAGAGGAGAGGATAGGCAGCCAAGGCCTTTGGGTCGGCCGAAATAGGAGGTGGGAAGCAATCCTACTTCACCTCCAATCCTAGTTGGAGTAGGATTGCCTCCTATTGGCTGATTTTCCACTTTTTGCTTTAGGACTTTCTCTCCTGCGCCATGGGCCTTTGTGGCTGTTTTCCCAGCCCACTAAGGGCTGGTTAATACTCTCCCACAGCCCATGGACCTCTTGGGGTCGAAGTACCCCTCCCGAAGGTCTACCGGTACACTATCGGCACTCCCGGTACACTATCGATGAGCCCGAAACTTTTCCGGAAACCAAACTGGGACTTCCTATATATGAATCTTTACCTCCGGACCATTCCGGAGCTCCTCGTGATGTCCGAGATCTCATCCGGGACTCCGAACAAACTTCGGTCACCACCATACATAACTCTACACTACCGAAACGTCACCGAACCTTAAGTGTGCAGACCCTGCGGGTTCGAGAACTATGTAGACATGACCGAGACACCTCTACGGTAAATAACCAATGGCGGGACCTGGACGTCCACATTGGTTACTACATATTCTACGAAGATCTTTATCAGTCGAACCTCTATGTCAAGGATTCAGTTAATCCCGTATAACGTTCCCTTTGTTCTTCGGTATGTTACTTGCCCGAGATTCGATCGTCGGTATCTCCATACCTAGTTCAACCTCGTTACCGTCAAGTCTCTTTAATCGTTCCGTAATACAAGATCTCGTAACTAACAATTAGTCACATTGCTTGCAAGGCTTATTGTGATGTTGCATTACCGAGAGGGCCCCGAGATACCTCTCCGTTACAGGGAGTAACAAATCCCAGTCTCGATCCATGCCAACTCAACAGACACCATCGGAGATACCTGTAGAGCACCTTTATAGTCACCCAGTTACGTTGTGAAGTTTGATACACACAAGGCACTCGTCCGATATCCGTGAGTTGCATGATCTCATGGTCATAGGAACATATACATTGACATGCAGAAAACAGTAGCAATAAACTGACACGATCATATGCTACGTTTGTAGTTTGGGTCTTGTCCATCACATCATTCTCCCAATGATGTGATCCCATTATCAAATGACATCTCATGTCCATGGCTAGGAAACCTTAACCATCCTTTGATCAACGAGCTTGTTCACTAGAGGCATACTAGGGACATTGTGTTGTCTATTTACCCACACATGCAATGTGTTTCCATTCAATACAATTATAGCATGGATAATAAATGATTATCATGAACAAGGAAATATAATAATGAACACTTTATTTATTGCCTCTAGGGCATATTTCCAACATGCCTTGTGTGTATCAAACGTCACAACGTAACTGGGTGACTATAAAGGTGGTCTACAGGTATCTCCGAGGGTGTCTATTGGGTTAGCATGGATCAACACAGGGATTTGTTACTCCGTGTGACAAAGAGGTATCTCAGGGCCCACTCGGTAATAAAACATCACAATAAGCCTTGCACGAAATGTGAGTAAGTGTTAGCCACGGGATCTTATATTATGGAAATGAGTAAAGAGACTTGCCGGTAACGAGGTTGAACTAGGTATGAGGATACGGACGATCGAATCTCGGGCAAGTAACATACCGAAGAACAAAGGGAACATCATACGGGATTAACTGAATCCTTGACATAGAGATTCGACCGATAAAGATCTTCGTAGAATATGTAGGAATCAATATGGGCATCTATGTCCCGCTCTTAGTTATTGACCATAGAGGTGTCTCAGTCATGTCTACATAGTTCTCGAACCCGCAGGGTCTGCACACTTAAGGTTTGGTGATGTTTTGGTAGTATAGAGTTGTGCATGGTGGTGACCTAAGGTTGTTCAGAGTCCCATATGAGATCCTTGACGTCACGAGGAGCTCCGAAATGGTCCGGAGGTAAAGAATTGATATATAGGAAGTCCTGTTTTGGTCACCGGAAAAGTTCTGGGCTCATCGGTAGCGTACCGGGAAGTGCCGGGAGGGTACCGGGGGACCATCGGGAGGGGTATTTCGACTCAAGAGGTTACATGGGATGTGGGAGAAGAAATAACAGCCCTTAGTGGGCTGGACGAAGGAACACAGGAAGCCCATGCGGCTAGGGAAGAATCCCAAAGTGGAAAGAAAGGCAAAAGGGAAAAAAGGAGTCCTAATCCTACTAGGAGTGGAGGATGAGGACTCCTCCCTCCACTTCGGCCGAAGTGGATTTGGCTCCCTTGGGATCCAAGTCTCCTCCCTCCCCTCCTCCTATTTATACTAGAGGTTTTGAGGGGTTTTGCTATAGAATTTTAGCCACATGCTGCCCTCTCCTCTAGTCTGTAGTTTCTCCTCTAGATCGATTTCAGCAGTGCTTAGGCGAAGCCCTGCTGGAATTACTCCACCACCATCGCCGCAACGTCGTCGCATTGCTAGAGAACTGGTCTACCTCTCCGCTCCCTCTTGCTGGATCAAGAAAGCAGAGATCGTCATCAAGCCGTACGTGTGCTGAACGTGGAGGTGTCGTCCGTTCGGTGCTAGATCGGGACGGGTCATGATTGGATCGCGGGACGCTCGGCGATTTGGATCGCAAAGACGTTCGACTTCATCAACCGCATTTCTTAACGATTCCCGCTTAGCGATCTACAAGGGTATGTAGATCCACTATCCCCTCTCGTAGATGCTCATCTCCTAGATTGATCTTGGTGAAGCGCAGGAAATTTTTTGTTTCCCATGCAACGTTCCCCATCAGTTGCATCATGATCTAGGTCTACGTGTAGATGCGATCAAGAGTAGAACACAATGAGTTTCTGGGCGTTGATGCTTAGATTGCTTCCTCCCTTGGTCGTATTTAGGTTCGGCGTTATGGTGGGATGAAGCGGCCCGGACTAACCTTACTCGTACGCTTATGAAAGACTAATTCCATCGACTAACGTGTAACTTCGTTGCACAGAGATGGTTTGCGGGTGTTTGTTTCTCCTACTACAGTTGGATCGGATTCGACAAAGGCAGTCCTTGAGAAGGTTGAAAAGCAACTTATGTATCACCGTTGTGGTTTTGCGTATGTGAGAATTGTTCTTGCTAGATACCCGTAGCAGCCACGTAAAACATGCAACAACAATTAGAGGACGTCTAACTTATTTTTGCAGGGTATGTTGTGATGTGAAATGGCCAATTACATGATGAGATATATGTGATGTTGTTGTAAATATGCCCTAGAGGCAATAATAAAATAGTTATTACTATATTTCCTTGTTCATGATGATCGTTTATTATCCATGCTATAATTGTATTGATTGGAAACACGTTGCATGTGTGGAGACATAGACACAACTATGTCCCTAGTATGCCTCTAGTAGACTAGCTCATTGATCAAAGATGGTCAAGGTTTCCTATCCATTGACATGATATGTCATTTGATAATGGGATCACATCATTAGGAGAATGATGAGATGGACAAGACCCAAGCTATAAACGTAGCATATGATCGTGTTAGTTTATTGCTAGAGTTTTCTGCATGTCAAGTATATGTTCCTATGACCATGAGATCATGCAACTCACGGACACCGAGGAGTGCCTTGTGTGTATCAAATGTCACAACGTAATTGGGTGACTATAAAGGTACTCTACAGGTATCTCCGAGGGTGTTTACTGGGTTGGCATGGATCAACACTGTGATTTGTTACTCCGTGTGACAGAGAGGAATCTCAGGGCCCACTCGGTAATACAACATCACAATAAGCCTTGAAAGCAATGTGACTAAGTGTTAGTCACGGGATCTTGTATTACGGAAATGAGTAAAGAGACTTGCCGGTAACGAGGTTGAACTAGGTATGAGGATACCGACGATCGAATCTCGGGCAAGTAACATACCAAAGAACAAAGGGAACATCATACGAGATTAACATATCACGACTTGCATGTCGATGAGTACAACAACCGACAGGAGCCATAGGGTTCTCTTTAATTATTGTATGACCTGCGTGTCAATTATTAAGCGCTATGTAATGCCTTACTTTATCGCTAAACGGTAGCTATAGTAGTATGAGCATGACAGGCGCGACAACCCCGATGGCGACATGTTGATGAAGATCAAGATGATGGAGATCATTGTGTCATGCCGGTGACGATGGAGATCATGCCGGTGCTTTCAAGATGGAGATCTAAAGCACAAGTTCATGGTCATATCATGTCACTTATGATTTGCATGTGATGTTAATCCTATTATGCACCTTGTTTTGCTTAGGACGATGGTAGCATTATAAGGCGATCCCTCACTTAAATTTCAAGACAAATTGTGTTCTCCCCAAGTGTGCATCATTGCGAAAGTTCGTCGTGTTGAGACACCACGTGATGATCGGGTGTGATAGACTCTATGTTCACATACAACGAGTGCAAGACAGTGTTGCATGTGCATAACACTCGGGTTAAACTTCACGAGCCTAGCATGTATAGACATGGCCTCGTAACACAAGAGACCAAAAGGTCGAACATGAGTCATATAGTAGATATGATAAACATGATGATGTTCACCATTGAAATCACCTCAACTCACGTGATGATCGGGCTTGAGTTGGTGAATTTGGATCATGTATCACTTGAATGACTGGAGGGATGTCAGTTTGAGTGGGAGCTTTAGTAATTTTATTAACTAAACTCATTATATTGAACAGTAGTCTAAGTAACCTTTGAATATTTATGTTGTAGATCAACGGCTCGCGCAGCAGCACCCCTGAATTTTAATGTGTTCCTAGAGAAAGCTAACTTGAAAGATGATGGAAGTAACTTTGTGGACTAGGCCCGTAATCTGAGGATTATCCTCATGGCTTCCCAGAAGTCATATGTCCTTGATGCACCACTTGGTGACCAACCCGAATACATGTCATCCGAAGACGTTAAGAACGCTTGGGAGGCACGTTCTGGAGATTACTCAATAGTTCAGTGTGCAATATTGTATGGTTTAGAACCGGGACTTAAAACACATTTTGAACGTCATGGAGAATATGAGATGTTCCAGGGGTTTGAGTTTATCTTTAAGAAGAATGCCCGAATCGAGAGGTATGAGACCTCCGATAAGTTCTATGCTTGCAAAATGGAGGAGAACGGGTCTATCAGTGAACATATACTCAGAATGTCTGGGAATTCGACTCGTTTGGTAGAGTTGGGAATGCCCCTTCCGCCAGAGGCAATCATTGATAGAGTTCTTCAATCACTGCCACCTAGCTACAAGAGCTTTGTGATGAACTATAACATGCACGGGATGAACAAGTCTGTCGCCGAGCTGTATGCGATGCTGAAAGTCGCTGAGTCTGAAATCCAAAAAGAACATCAAGTGTTGATGGTCAATAAAACCACTAGTTTCAAGAAGAATGCCAAGGGCAAGAAGGGTAACTCCAAGAAGAGTAGCAAAACAGTTGCCCCTCCCATGAAGAAACTCAAGGCTGGACCCAAGCCAGAAACTGAGTGCTTTCATTGCAAGGGAACTGGTCACTGGAAGCGAACTACCCCAAGTATCTGGCTGACAAGAAGGCGGCCAACAACAAACAAGGTATATATGATATACATGTTATTGATGTGTACCTTACTAGCTCTTGTTGTAGTGTTGGGTATTTGATACCGGTTCCGTTGCTCACATTTGCAACTCAAAACAGGAACTATGGAATAGACGAAGGCTGGCGAAGGACAAAGTGACGATGTGCGTGGGAAATGGTTCCAAGGTTGATGTGATCGCCGTCGGCATGCTTTCTCTTTGATTACCATCGGGATTAGTGATGAACCTGAATAATTGTTATTTAGTGTCTGTGTTAAGCATGAACATTATATGTGGATCTTGTTTATTGTGAGATGGTTACTCATTTAAATAAGAGAATAATGGTTGTTCTATTTATATGAGTGATATATTTTATGGTCATGCACCCAATGTGAGGGGTTTATTCATATTGAAACTTGATAGTGATGATACACATGTTCATCACATTGATGCCAAAAGATATAGAGTTGATAGTGATAGTACCACTTTCTTGTGGCACTGCCGTTTGGGTCATATTGGTGTAAAACGTATGAGGAAGCTCCATGCTGATGGACTTTTGGAGTCACTTGATTTTGAATCACTTGACACATGTGAACCATGCTTCATGGGCAAGATGACTAAAATGCCATTCTCTGCAACAATGGAACGGGCAAGGACTTGTTGGAAATCATACATACTGATGTGTGCGGTCCGATGAGTGTTGAGGCGCGCGATGGATATCGTTATTTTCTCACCTTCACTGATGACTTAAGTAGATGTGGGTATATTTACTTAATGAAATACAAGTCTGAAACATTTGAAAAGTTCAAGCAATTTCAGAGTGAAGTTGAGAATCATCGTAACAAGAAGATTAAATTCCTACAATCTGATCGAGGAGGTGAATATCTGAGTTATGAGTTTGGTAGTCACTTAAGACAGTGTGGAATTGTTTCACAATTGACACTGCCTGGAACACCACAGTGTAATGGTGTGTCCGAACATCGTAATCAAACCATATTAGATATGGTGTGTTCTATGATGTCTCCTACCAATCTGCCACTATCGTTTTGGGGTTATGCATTAGAGACAGCCGCATTCACTTTAAATAGGGCACCATCAAGATCCGTTGAGACGACGCCATATGAACTGTGCTTTGGCAAGAAGCCAAAGTTGTCGTTTCTTAAAGTTTGGGGATGTGATGCTTATGTCAAAAAGCTTCAGCCTGAAAAGCTGGAACCCAAAGCGAAGATATGCGTCTTCATAGGATACCCAAAAGAGACAGTTGGGTATACCTTCTATCTCAGATCCGAAGGCAAAGTGTTTGTTGCAAAGAACGGAACATTTCTTGAGAAATAGTTTCTCTCGAAAGAATGCTTAAGTCCCTTAGAATCTTGTTAGCAATAGCTGCTTATTTCGACTATGAAATTTGGCAGATGGATGTCAAAACAGCATTCCTCAATGGTTTCCTTGAGGAAGAGTTGTATATGATGCAACCAGAAGGTTTTGTCGATCCAAAGAATGCTGAAAAAGCTTGCAAACTCCAGTGATCCATTTATGGACTGGTGCAAGCATCTCGGAGTAGGAATAATCGCTTTATGAGGTGATCAAAGCGCTTGGGTTATACAAGTTTATGGAGAAGCTTGTATTTACAAGAAAGTGAGTGGGAGCTCTATAGTGTTTCTAATATTATATGTAGATGACATATTGCTGATTGGAAACAATATAGAAATGCTAGAATGCGTGAAGGAATATTTGAACAAGAGTTTTTCAATGAAGAACCTAGGAGAAGCTGCTTTCATATTAGGCATTAAGATCTATAGAGATAGATCGAGATGCTTGATAGCACTTTCACAAAGTACATACCTTGATAAAGTTTTGAAGAAGTTCAAAATGGATCAGTCCAAGAAGGGGTTCTTGCGTGTGTTACAAGGTGTGAAGTTGAGTAAGACTCAATGCCTAGTGACTGAAGAAGGTAGAGGGAAGATGAGTGTCATCCCCTATGCTTTAGCCATAGGCTCTATCATGTATGCAATGGTGTGCACAAGACCCGATGTCAGCCTTGCCATAAGTATGGCCGGGAGGTTTCAAAGTGATCCTGGTATGGAGCACTTGAAGGCGGTCAAGAATATCCTTAAGTACCTAAAAAGGACTAAGGAAATGTTTCTCATTTATGGAGGTGATCAAGAGCTCGTCGTAAAGGGTTATGTCGATGCAAGCTTTGACACTGATCCGGATGAATCTAAGTCGCAAACCGGATACGTATTTACTCTCAATAGGGGAGTGGTAAGCTGGTGCAGTTCCAAGCAAAGCGTGGTAGCTGATTCTACATGCGAAGCAGAGTACATCGCAACCTTGGAGGCAGCGAAGGAAGTTGTCTAGATGAAGCGGTTCATCACAGAACTTGGAGTAGTGCCCACTGCACTGAATCCAATGACTCTATTCTGTGACAACACTGGTGCCATTGCTCTGGCCAAGGAACCAAGGTTTCACAAGAGGACCAGACACATAAAGCGACGCTTCAATTCCATCCACGATTACATCAAGGAGAAGGACATAAATATTTGCAAAGTGCACACAGATTTGAATATTGCATACCCGTTGACTAAATCTCTTGCAAGGGCTAAACATGATCAACACCAGAACTGCATGGGTGTTCGATTCATTACAATGTAAATCACATAGTCATGTGAACTAGATTACTGACTATAGTGCAAGTGGGAGATTGTTGGAAATATTCCCTAGAGGCAATAAATAAAGTGTTTATTATTATATTTCCTTGTTCATGATAATTTTTTATTATCCATGCTATAATTTTATTGATTGGAAACACATTGCATGTGTGGATATATAGACAACACTTTGTCCCTAGTGTGCCTCTAATAGACTAGCTCGTTGATCAAAGATGGTCAAGGTTTCCTAGCCATTGACATGAGATGTCATTTGATAACAGGATCATATCATTAGGAGAATGATGGGATGGACAAGACCCAAACTATAAATGTAGCATATGATCGTGTCAGTTTATTGCTACAGTTTTCTTCATGTCAAGTATATGTTCCTATGACCATGAGATCATGCAACTCACGGACACCGGAGGAGTGCCTTGTGTGTATCAAACGTCGCAACGTAACTGGGTAACTGTAAAGGTGCTCTACAGGTATCTCCGAGGGTGTCTATTGGGTTGGCATGGATCAACACTGAGATTTGTTACTCCGTGTGACAAAGAGGTATCTTTAGGCCCACTCGGTAATACAACATCACAATAAGCCTTGCAAGCAATGTGGATAAGTGTTAGCCACGAGATCTTGTATTATGGAAACGAGTAAAGAGACTCGCCGGTAACGAGGTAGAACTAGGTAGGGAGATACCGACCATCGAATCTCGGGTAAATAACATACCGAAGAACAAAGGGAACATCATACGGGATTAATTGAATCCTTGACATAGAGGTTCGACCGATAAAGATCTTCATAGAATATGTAGGAATCAATATGGGCATCCAGGTCCCGCTATTGGTTATTGACCGTAGAGGTGTCTTGGTCATGTCTACATAGTTCTAGAACCCACAGGGTCTGCACACTTAAGGTTTGATGACGTTTCGGTAGTATAGAGTTATGCATGGTGGTGACCGAAGGTTGTTCGGAGTCCTAGATGAGATCCCGGACGTCACTAGGAGCTCCGGAATGGTCTGGAGGTAAAGACTGATATATAGGAAGTCCTGTTTTGGTCACCGGAAAAGTTCCGGGCTCATCGGTAGTGTACCGGGAGTGCCGGGAGGGTACCCGGGACCATCGGGAGGGGTATTTCGACCCAAGAGGCTACATGGGCTGTGGGATAAGGCCCACAGGAAGCCCATGCGGCTAGTAAGAAAACCCAAGGTGGAAATAAAGGCAAAAGTGGGAAATAAGGAAGGAGTCCTAATGCTACTAAGAGTACAGCAGGACTCGTCCCTCCACTTCGGTCGAAGTGGATTTGGCTCCCTTGGGAGCCAAGTCTCCTCCCTCCCCTCCTCCTAGATATACTAGAGGTTTTGAGGGTTTTTGACACCGAATGTTAGCCACGTGCTGCCCTCTCCTCTTGTCTGTACTTTCTCCTCTAGATCGATTTCAGCAGTGCTTAGGCGAAGCCCTGCTGGAATTACTCCACCACCATCGCCGCAACGCCGTCACGCTGCTAGAGAACTCATTTATCTCTCCGCTCCCTCTTGCTGGATCAAGAAGGCGGAGATCATAATCAAGCCGTACGTGTGCTGAACACGGAGGTGTCGTCCGTTCGGCGCTAGATCGGGACAGATCGTGATTGGATCGTGGGATGCTCGGCGATTTGGATCGCGAAGACGTTCGACTACACCAACCGTGTTTCTTAATGCTTCCCGCTTAGCGATCTACAAGAGCATGTAGATCCACTCTCCCCTCTCGTAGATGCTCATCTCCTAGATTGATCTTGGTGAAGCATAGGAAATTTTTTGTTTCCCATGCAACGTTCCCCACCACCCTGTACTTGCATAGGTGTGCTCCCAGCACGGTACTACCGCACCAAAATATGGAAGTAAAAAATTACTTCCGCTCCTGAAGCGGTCCTACCACTTATCGTGCGGAAGTAAAAAATTACTTCCGCTCGTTGAGCGGTACTACCACGATGACCGCGGTACTATCGTGTCGTCGAGTGGGCATGGGGTTTAAGAGCTGGCAGGGGGGTTTCAACCTCCCCCATACCCATTATCTCTTCCCCTCACGTTTCTCTCTCTCCTCCTCACAACCGGCGCCAGAGCACCTCGCCGGATCTCCATCTCTTGCCACCCTCCTCTCATTCCCTCCGGTGGGATCGTTCCCCACCTTGTCCTCTTGCCATGGACCTCGGTATTTCCCTGAACTCTTCTCATTTTGCTTCTCTATTTTTGAATCTAGGTTTAGGGGAAATATGAGTTGGTCTAGTTTTCATTGATCTAATCTGTGCATGAGGGAATGGTTTGAGTGTGTTAGTGCAGTAGAAGTGCGTATTGATAGGATACAACGGGATAACTTTCAATCTACGGTAGTACCGATCTAATCTTTGATCTGTGTTCATGTGAAATCCGCCCCGTGCGGTACTACCGCACCTGGTGCGGCACTACTGCCTGTCGGGCAGAAGTGAAATTTACTTCCTCTCATTCCACGATACTACCGCTCACCATAGTACTACCGTGTCCGGAGCGGTAGTAATTTTTTACTTCTGCTCGTTGGGCGGCAGTAAAATTTTACTTCTGCTCCTGCCACAGTACTACCGCTCGCCGCGGTACTACCACGTCCGGAGCGGTAGTAATTTTTTACTTCCACTCGTTGGGCGGCAGTAAAATTTTACTTCCGCTCCTTCCACAGAACTACCGCTCGCCGCGGTACTACCGCGTCCGGAGTGGTAGAATTTTTTTACTTCTGCATGAACCACCGGTACTACCGTTCCATCAGAAGCTACCTCATTTTGTCCTGTTCATTCTCACCTCTACATGGTTTTCATGTCTGCTTTCGTCTTTGCCGTACCTTTTTCGTTTGTCTCTAGTGTTTGCATTGCGTGACATAGGTGGTAGCTCTGGTTCCGGTATTTTTTTCAAAACTATTACGAAATTTGTATCAAATTTGAAAACAGGTGGTGCAGTTGAAAAAATGCCAAAAATAGGACCCTGTGGGCCTTAGTTGGGCCAACCGGCCACCCGTCGGCTTAGTGACGGCCGAAAAGGGCCCATCGGCTTCCGCCAGGCCGAAGTGCCGGGCCGTCAGCCCATGCCAGGCCGAAGAGCACCCATCGGCCGCCAGGAAGCCGAAGAGCCCCTAGATAAGGCTGATGTGGCCAGCTCCTCTTCTTCCTCCAGCTTCCTCTGTTCTTCGTGTTTCTTGGCCGAAATACCCCCTTGATCTCCCTTTCCCTCCACCCATTTTCCGTTTCAATCCGATGAATCAATAGATTGTCTTCGTCTCCCCCTCCCTACGGTTTTATTTTTTGAAACGTGGTAGTGATTTGTTCATGGGGAGGAGAAATGGTGTGGTGGTGGATGTGTGAATGGTGAGAAGGTGGAGTGGTGGAGAGGAAGAAGAAGGTGGAGAGGAAGAAGAAGGGCACTCACGCGTCAAAGGTATAAAATTTTTCTGTTAGTTTAGATTAGTTTTTTGTTAGTTTTTTGAATGTACGTAAAATTAGTTTAGGTTATTTTTAGTAGTGTAGTTATTTTAGGTTACTTTTATTAGTGTAGTTATTTTTATTAGTGTAGTTATTTTTATTAGTGTAGTGATTTTAGTGTATGTTTTCCGAGCGTAGGTTTAGTTAGTGTAGTCATATTAGTGCCGGTTTATTTTTGTGAAGTTCATTTTAGTGTAGGTTTATTTAGAATAAGAATATGTGGGTATATTTTAGTGTACGTTTTATTTTAGTGTCAATTTATTCATTGCGAATAATGAGAAGCTGGCAATGTCTGACAGGTTAAAATGTCTGAATCCGTAAATTTGATTGTGTTTTATAGCCCTGGTAATGTTTGATATAATGAGTTGGGGGCTGATCTTAGCGAGTTTAAAAGAGGCGAGATGACACTTTCAGACCTGGACAGACTGGACATTAGGAAGTTGAAGCACTGGTTGACAACTAGTTTTGGCCTGGATCCTGAAGTTTGTTCCATTAGTATTCATGCCGTGTGGACCAAATCATGTAAAAATGTGAAGTGGGATTTGATTCCGATAGATAGGAGCCGGCACTGGCTGTCTCTGTTAAGTCGTTGCAGAGACCGAAGAATCCATCCGTCTGTCCTAGTGCAACCAGTGGCGAAGGAGGAGAATATCATACCACCCACCATGGGGTATGAACCAGGCCAGAGTAGTCAAGTGGCTAACGAGATTTATGTATCCGGGTCACAGCCACCGGATGTGAATGCTAGCCAAGCCGAGAAAGAGTCAGATTATGTGCCACACAATGTTAGTGGTCATGCTGCTGGTCAGAGTATTCAGTCGATAGTATTAGCTGCCTCTGGTGTTGCTAATGGGGATGAGGAAGGCGATGAAATGTAGAGGGTGATGGAGGAATAGGACAAGGATGGGATTGCACAGGAACTTGATTCTGAAAATTCTGAGGATGAGGAAGAGGTACCAATTCCTGCTGCATGGGAGAAGGACATATCCGCATGCTTTACTGTCAACGATGGCCATGAGACTCCATGGCAATATAATCTGAACCAAGTCCAGATCGTGGCTATGTTTGACACGAAGAAGAAACTGAAGTATGCGGTGATAAAGTGGGCTATGTCTACCCAGAGGGTTTTCCGGACACACATATCCAGTCCAACGAAATATACCGTGAAGTGTGTTGAATCAGGTTGTCCTGCGAAGGTGCACGCCCACGTGCCAAAGTATAACATCCACTGGGTTGTGACAAATGTTGTCTCGCATAATTTTGTTAGGAAAAACATGTTGGTTCGTCATCCAAACTTTACTTCAACTCTCATAGTGCAAGTCATGTATACTAAGATAGTGACGAAGAAAGATATGGAAGCAAAACACATCCAGACAGCAGTGAAGGTCAGATGGAAGTATGACATTCCATATGGGAAGGCTTGGAGGGCTAAGCAGAAGGCTATGGAGGAGAGGTTTGGGACGTTCTTCGACTCCTATGATAATGTTGTCCGTCTCCTTGACGTATTGAAGGAGAGAAATCCTGGCACTTATGTTAACATTCAGCACACGAGGTTGGATAGTATACCAGATTACAAGGTGTTGAAACGAGTATTATTCTCTTTCGGTATGTGCATTGAAGCTTTCATGCATTGTCCTCCTGTGATGTTTGTGGATGGTACATTCCTGACTGGTTAGTACAAAGGGCAAATCCTGACTGCTATTGGTGTGGACGGGAACAACCAAATCATCCCACTATCCATGGCATTTGTGGAGGGTGAGAACTTTCCGAGCTGGGTATGGTTCTTCCGGCAAGTTAAAATTGCGATCGTGAAGGACTGACCAAATGTGTGTCTCATTCATGACAGACATCCCGGTATATTGAAGGTCGTAAAGACACTGAGTAATCCAACTGCTGACGAGCCAACACCTTGGAAGGACTTGCAAAGTCGGTGGTGCATGCGCCATCTGGGTGCTAATTTTTTCTCATAGTTCAAGAACAAACGATTGATGAACTTGTTCAAGAAGTTATGCAAGCAGAACCAGCGGCGCAAATATGATTTTATTTGGTCAAAACTTGATGAGTTCACTAAGAAGCAGGTCCTTGCTAGGAAGAAAATGGAGAAAGACCAGGTTAAATTAACAGCACTCATTGTGGAGCTTGAGGAGCCAGTTGGTCTTTGTGACTTGCCAGCAATTGACCCTCCTAATACGAAGAGAAAGAAGGGCAGGGCAATAAAGAATTTTTTTGAGTAGATAGAGAAAGAGCCTCCAGTGAATTGGTCTTTGCTGCATGACACCCATGGAGCTAGGTATGGCCACATGACAACCAATCTTGCAGAGATCTATAACTTTGTACTCAGAGGGAATAGAGCATTGCCACTGACAGCTATTGTGGAGGGTGTATTCCATGGCACTGTGAGATATTTCAGAGAAAGGCACGAGTTAGCAAAGAAGCATATTGCAGATAATCATAACACTCCTTATTGTAGCCGTGACATGGAGTACATGGCTGAGAAGATAAAGAAAGCAAAAAAGCACACTATCACACTCACAGGTAATCAAGAAAGGAGGTATGAGATTCAGCTACCTACTGATGGTTTTGGTTCTGCAAATGAGGTGAAGACACATGAGGTTACAATTGGAGCAGAATTTTATCTGATGCTTAATGGCAATATTGATAGAGGTCACCGAGGCGCGCCTACGAAATCGGGCACGAACTTAGACGTGTTGATCACTCGCACCCCAAAGTCTAACTGGATGATACACCCTTCATGGGTGGATAGGTATGTGTCGGTATAATCACTTACTATGTTTGACATCGCTTTGATAGAAGCTAATTGTAATCTACATTCTGTTTATTTTGTAGGTTGAACTGGGCTGGACTATTACCCCTGGCACGACTGGTTGAGGGTACATTGGATGAGTGGGTTGATCACCCGGACTTGGATGACGCAGGTGAACCAATGCAGTTGCACAAGAGGCCAATATCACGCTTCTCTTACGGCAGGTCACTCCTTAGCTGCTTGGTAGATAGATGGAGACCAGAGACACATACGTTTCACTTTCCCTGGGGAGAGATGGCTCCTACTTTACAGGATGTGTCCTACTTGTTGGGATTACCTTTGGCCGGTGCTGCCATAGGTCCTTTAGCGGTAGAAACTGATTGGCTAGCATCTATGTATTCCCGTTTTCTGGCTGCGGTGCCAACTACCAAGACACTAGACAACGATCGGCACGGGCCTCTTTTCAGGTGGTTGAGCCAGTTTCAGATTGTCGCCTTAGGATATCCCACTTTTCAATTGTCAGAGGCACAGATTGACCGGTCCCTAGAGGCAATAATTATGTGGTTGTTTGGCAAGACGATGTTCACAAAGAACCACGTGACCACTGTAGATGCACGACTGATCAGTGTTGCACGAGAGATAGCTGATGCACGTTCCCCAGAGGACATTGTGCAGAGGAGTTTCGGTTCTGCTGTGTTAGCAGCTACGTATAGAGGCCTGTGCAAAGCTTGCTAGTTGAGGTCAAGGAAATTTGGTCTTCTCGGATGTCCACTATTGTTCCAGCTTTGGTCATATGAGATATTCCCTATTGGTCGACCCTACGTCAGCATTGACAAACCTTTTGGTAATGAGGACATGGCTGGACATTACGTGCCTTCTATCGGCGACTTGCCTACTATGGGATCTATTTGGGCATGGAGAGAGGTATTTTCATTATTAACAATATGAATTAGTAATGTTTATTTCTAGTTATTCAATATTATGTACTAATGTTTGTTGTCATGCACAGAGACAGTTTACGCCTGGCCAGGTGAGGGGCTGCTACCCCTCCTTCACGGCACAGTTTGATAGTCTGCATGAGGATCAGGTTATATGGGAACCATACACCCGTAATGCTATTTCAGAAAGGTACCCAGGTGGGATTTCTGGATTCTGCACTAGAGATCACCATTATTGGATGACCAAGGCCAAGTTGGTGTTTGACGTGATGATTGAGGAGATGGCTATTAATAGGGTGATGAGATAGTTCGGTCTGTGCCAAGAGCCTAACATTCCGGTTATTTCACAATTACCAGATCACGTGCACAAGTAAGTAATACTACTTTGGTTCTCAGCTCTACATTAATAGGTTGTTGAGTCAGTTCAGTCTACTTATAGATATTCATGTTATGTGCATTTCAATCTCAGGTACAGTCGCGTAGGAGGAAACAAGTTCCAGGATTCTTGGTTTCACGACATCAATCCTTACCTCAAGGAATGGACTACTGCCCGAAAATATCTAGGATGAAGTTCGTGTCTTTGACTGGGACAAGTTCGGGTTGTATCTGAAGTGTTATAGACAGAGCACGAGGATCTACTTGGTTCTATCATCTGCTCCGGATCAGATCCCAGTTCCTCTCGCCAGCGATTTGTTCCCAACTTCCTCAGTTGTGGGAACCAGACACCACGCGGTATGTCCTCAGTTTTTCTCACATGCTACGTTTTCCCTATACATGAACATGTACAATTGGTTAACTTTCTATGTACAGGGTGAATTGTCAACTCAGGCACTAGAGGAGGTTACCGCTTTGGTGGACCGCGATGACGGAGGAGAATATATCCCGGAGCGAGAGCAAGCAACAAGGTTGAAGAGTCTTCAAGCGAAGATACGCGGGATCGTCGCAACTGTTACATGTAGATGATCTTTCGATGTTGTTCACACTCGTGCAGCACATCGTCCACCACGCCCCTCTCTGCAGCGTTTAGAACCTCGACCTTCATAGCCAGGGAGCTCCTCCTGGTAGCAGGCACCTCCTTCGCAGCCAGGGAGCTCCTCCTGGCAGCAAGCAACTCCTTCATAGCCAGGGAGCTCCTCTTGGCAGCAGGCACCTCCGTCACAGCCCGGGAGCTCCTCCTGGCAGCAGGCACCTCCTTCGCAACCCGGGGGTTATTTCTACCAACAGCCACCTCCTTCACAGCCCGGGGGCTATTTCTACTAGCAGCCACCTCCTTCACAGCCCGGGGACTCTTCCTGGCTTCAGCAGATGGACCTAGGTAACTTAACTTTGTACATTCTTTTACAAAATTTAGCCTCATAAGTCATTCTTTGCATGTTTTAATTTACCAGCAGGCAGCAGCCAGTCGCAACTGTTCATGACTTTAGTTTAGTCACATGTGTTTACTGGTCCTGATTCGTACATGGCTGGCAACGGCGAGGACGATGACGGTGGTGCATATACCTATGGTATCTCGGAGACAATTCTTGCCACTCCACCACCACCATCGATGCAGGAGACTCAGACACCGACGGACGGGATGTTCTATGGTCGTGGTCATTGTGACACTCGTCCACCGCCTCGGCGCTTATCGCCTTCCGGTCCACGTCCAAGGAAGCCCAAGATTCGTCGCAAGCCCCAGCAGTGATATGGTCATCTACGTATGAGACATGACTATCTATTTATGTATGAGACATATGTAGCCTTTATGTATCGGACATATTCATGTATTTGACTATCTATTTATGGGACATATTCATCTATTTATGTAGACTTATTTGGTTTGGAGAGAGAACAAAAGTAATGCAAACCAAATTAAAATGCACTACATAGAACACCACTACAGAAAATAGTACTACATGAAAATTGTATTACATGAATGCATCAGCATCATCCTCCGTCGATGCAGATCTCTTCCCCTTTGTCACTGCAGAACTATTGCCCTTCGATGATGCGGTCGTCTTCACCTTGGTACTCGGCATGAAGACGTCGTCTTCATCCTTCGTCGATGCAAAACTCTTCCCCTTCGTCGATGTAGAACTCTTGCCCTTCGATGCAGAACTCTTCACCTTGCTGCTCGGCATGAAAAGGTTATCCTCGTCCTCACTTTTTGCTGACCATAAACCTGAATTATTCACAGCAATCCTAAGATAAGCATCACCCTTGTGCAGTTGCTTTTGCCATCTGGCGTGCAACCTCAAAAGTTCTTTCCGTATCTCCTCAAAAGTCCTGGGAGGCCACCCACTCCTAGCTAATTGGTGAGCCAACTCATTCATTATGAAGTCACTACTAATGAGTTCCTCCCATGGAACTACTCTATCATTCATCTTGAAATTGGCAGCTAGACGAAGAAGACAGTCAGACATACCCTTGTGAAAACTACGATCAAAAGGATAGTGAGGATGAGGAGGACGAGACATCTCCACAAAAGGATGGCGAGAGCGAGAGTAGAAGGACGGCAGAGCGAAAGGGAAAGGAAGGGCATGCTCACTCTCCTTGCTGCGAATGTGGTAATATAGGCGGGAGAGAATGGCGGGAAAGACAATGGTGGGAATGAATGGAGGGAGAGAAAGTGGCGGGAGAGAAAGTGGCAGGAAAGAAACTGGCGGGAGATAAAGTGGCGGAAGAGAACCAATGCAGTTGCACAAGAGGCAAGTATCACGCTTCTCACTGAAATTAAGATACAATTTGCTGAAATTAAGATACAACTTGCTGAAATTATGATACCACTTGCTGAAATTAAGATACAACTTGCTGAAATTAAGATACAACTTGCTGAAATTGAGTTACAAGAATATAAATCTACTGAGTCCAACGTGGATATTTTCCTTTTCCATCTACAGCTTCTTCTGCTGCCTGGGCTGCACGAGCCCTTTCTTTCTTTCTCTGCCTCTCAGCCTCACAGGCCTCCTCTCGTTGCCGGTAGACCTCCGCCAGTCGAAGTTGGTTTTCTTGTTTTTTCTTCTTCATCTCAGCAAGAAAAGCCCTCTGCTCCACACAGTACTCTTGCCAAGCTCTCTCCTGTTGTGCTTTCTCCTCTGCTGCCACCTTCTCGCAGCGCTCCTCCAAGTCCAAACTTGCCCATGCACGACGACTTCTTTCACGTATCTCAGTCACTGCCCAGTCCGGCTTTTTCGTGTCTATCCAACGATAGTACTGGCACAGGGGCGGAGGAGACTACAAAAGAAACATAAATATAATAATCAAATCAACAAAAATATTAACAACGTGTTTTTTATGGGTGACTTAAACATACCGGAGGCGTGATGTACGGTGAAGGACCAACAGGTGGATCTTCCTCATAATTAGCGCACATGAAAAACTTCATACCCAACCAATCTGAAAAATCCGTCACCACCTTCACCTTGCGGAGATCCCCACACCAGCAACGAACTGCTTCCATCCCCTGAGGCAACTTCGCACTCTTCCATTTGCTAGGCCTAATGCTTTGATCCGAACAAGGCAAACTCATAATGAATACTACGCTGGTTTTTTCGAGTGTTGGTGGCCGATGAAGGCAGATACAATGCCTCCTTTTATAGGCAGATGATAACAGCAATGGCGGGAAATCGGGCGGGGAAATTTGGCAGGAATACTTGGCGGGAGAAAATGGCGGGAGAGATAATGGCAGGAGAGACAATGGCGGGAAAGACAATGGCGGAAGAGAACGGCGGGAGAGAAAGGGTTTAGGGTTTAGGCGAGAGAGAAAGGGTTTAGGCGGCAGAAAATAATAAGGGGAATAGTACGAAGATACAACTTGCTGCAATTAAGATACAACTTGCTGGAATTAAGATACAACTTGCTGAAATTAAGACACAACGTGGATATTTTCTTCTGCCTGGGCTGCAAGAGCCCTTTCTTTCTTTCTCACTGTGGCAGATAGCTGAAAACAACAGCTAGCTCCTGTTCATGTTGTTTGAATGTTACGAGCACCAAATTATTGACTTCAATAGACGATGCCAGCAGAAAATTACCGAAACCTTCCTTCTTCAACACCATTCGATCACCCAAGCCAATGAAGTAGGAACAAGGAATGCTCACAAATATATCATCATCTTCTGAATCCAAAGTAATTTCAAGAGTTAAAGAACCAGTCCTACGAATAGCCACAAATTCCATCAAACTCCTCACAACCATGGTAGGAATAACCTGACAAAAATAAGCAAGTTATATGATCCGTCCTATGAACCAGCAAAGAACAAAGAAATAAAAAAACCTGAAACCAAAGCATACCATGTGTTGAGAAATAACATTCATGCGATCCATCCTATGAAAGAGAGGAGTACACAGTATGTAGTTGTCATTAAAGAGCTGCCGCGACATGACATACATTTGATGATAATTCAGAGTGACACCACGACTATAAAAACAGTTGTCAACAAGTTCCCTCTGAGTTTCACTCAGATCCTTAAGAGCTACAAAAATATAATTTCACTAACTGAGATGAACAACAAAACATATAAGATGAAACAAATCTGAAAATCAGTCAAACAAATATTTTACCAACATGGGGCAAAGGAAACAACATAACACCATCCCGATGAAATTTGACTCTAATATAAGTTCCATAGTGCTCAAGCATAACAGTCATCATGTCACTATGGCAAAGACCATAATCATTCACAAGTTCCTCCCATGAAGGACCATGGAATTTACTGCTCATCCTACCATGTGTAAATATAACATGGTATAAGTTACCCTCACTGTTGTGCAGAGTAAGATCAATATCTGTGTCACCTCTCCAAATAGCTAAAGCTCTGCACTCCTCAATGTACCGAGGAAGATGTGATCTAAGACTGCATGGAACATACTACAACAAGAATGGAAGCAAACATCATAATCATATAAACAAAGGCATTCGAATATGCCACAGTCAGATAATCAAGACATAGAATGTTACAACACGCCTTGAACATCGATGATCCAGCAGCACAGTAAATACATACGCATCGGAATCAATAGAAACACAAGGGCCACCTAGAGCTCGGCAAAATTGGCAAGCCATTTACCTGCAGACGGACGGTGACCAATAAGAACTAAATCCACTACCGATTTCATAGTTCTCATTCGATTGAGTTCGAAGCCAAAAAATATCGTAGGCTGGTAGAGAGCGCTCTGATCTATTGTTTACGCAGGTACGATAACAACATGGGTGGTCAAGCAAAGAGATCGACGAGGCGGTGGAAGCACCGGAGAGCAACGGGAGTGAGAGGTGGAGAGGGGCAGGCTACTAGATGGGGGAGGGTGAAACGAGTGGTCGGAGGAGGACGAAAAGAAGCCATGGGTCTTATCCAGGGGCCCATCGGCCTCCCTCTTGCCTACAGGTGGCCCATCAGCCTCCCTCTGGCCGACAGGTGCCTCTTCGGCCGCCCTCTGGCCGACAGGGGGCTCTTTGGCCGGGTGCTGGCCGACAGGCACCACTTCGGCCTGGTGCTGGCCGATGGGCCCCTGTTCGGCCTACTGCTGGCCGACAGGGTACTAATTTCGAAAAAAAATCAACTCCTACGACTGTTTTTTGAAAAAAAAATCCTGGTTCCGGCTCCGTTCCAAGACGCTCGAATCCCTCTCCTGACACTAGCTCAAAGCGTCTTCGCAATCCAGATGCTCCTGAGGGATCCAATGCCCCGCCACGCCATTTCAAGAGGACCGCATCCAAGCTCAAGGAGCCAGTTGACAACTATGAGGACATGCCTCAAGCTGAGTTTTTGTCTCGACGGTTGATCGACCCCTATGCCAAACCAAGGGAGCATTCTAGAGCCAATGAGTTGTTTTGGACCAAGCAACAGTTTCTCATCCACATTGATGTGATCAAGGGCAAGAAGAATCTATATGTTCCTGTCCAATGGATTGAGATGACTCATATGAGGAAGCACCCGACATACTTTGGTGAGGCTCTGAGTTTGGTGGAGCAGTTTGCTATCGAGGACATCATCTCATTCCACCTTGACTTTGATCCCGAGCTTGTGGGTCAGTTCTTTGCCTCTGTCCACTTCCACACTGATGAGCAGCGGGCCATGACTTGGATGACCAATGGAGAGAGGTTGTTTGCCACCTGGAAGGACTTCATGGATCTGTTGCATATTCCTGATGCGGGGCTTGATGTGCCAGTTGGACTGCACCCTCATGGCAACCCTCACCCAGCACGTAAGGAGCAGCTCGTTCCATACGATATTCTGAAGACTTTACCCTCTGGTGAGCGAGTTTCTATGCTCAACCCATTTCTTGATGTCATGCACCAGATCTTCCGCAACACTCTGTTTCCTCGCATGGGAGACAAGGACAAGGTGCACTCCTATCTGGTGGATATGTTGCTACTATGTGAGAAAGGAAGAACTGAAGAACTTGAACCCCTTGATGTGTCTCACATTATGTGGACTGAGCTTCGCACTGCTGTGTTTCATCGTAAGGTCCCCATTTATGGGCCCTACCTATTCCTCCTGATTCATACTACTTGGGAGAAGACCTTTCCGGATGAGGACTTTCAGGAGCACTTGTTTCTTCATGAGCCCATTCGTCTGCGTATGAAGGACAAGTGGGCCAACACCACCACTAAGCCAGCTCCTGCTCGTATGGAGGTTGATGAGGATGAGATCGAAGAGGAGGAAGATGATAGTTCTGAGTCAGATGTGCCACCGTCTTCTGAGCTCTCTCACAAGACGAAGACCTTGTGCTGCATGCAGGCCAAGGGACAGTATCAGGCTCACGCTGCTCAGAAGGAGAGTCGCCAGCGTGACAAGCGGATTCTAAGGAAGCTTGGCGAGGCCATCTCGAGTGGGTCTGAAAAGGACATCACTCCTGAGGCTACTTGGATGGCGAAGCAGCAGTTCCAGTGGGCTGATTCAGATGTGGAGTCCATCCCAAACGCATCAGAGGAGGAGCCAGATGACTGATTAGGTGTCCTCTCTGCCTTTTTGGCATTTCGATGCCAAAGGGGAGAGAGAGAGTAGGATTTGCGAGTATTTGCGGTGTTTTTTTGTCGTCTCTTTGCTTTCGTTGAACTTTGGTTTATGTCGTTTATGTGTGAGACCAGGAAACTTCCTTTATCATATGGTGTGAGACATATGCTAGCACTCCTATCTTATTATTGTCCAGTATGATTTGTAGCTTGTGAGTCTATCTCATATGTACCCTTATCTTCATGCTCACATTCTATGCCTTGTTTCTTTACTTATTGATATTCATTCCGTTACAAGGATTGCATTGTTTATAAAATATAGGGGGAGTGTTGATCCTAGTGTGTGTGCCTTGCAGTCCAAAGCATATCTATAGAATGCACACATCTAGGGGGAGCCTAGCTATATTTTATATATCTTGGGTTTGCATATGCTCATTTTATATCTTTTTGTGCAAATCCCGTATTGCAATCAATCCACCAAAAGGGGGAGATTGTAAGAGCATATTTCTCCTTAAGTGGTTTTGGTGATTGATGACAATGCCTTTGCGGACTAATCGTGTGCATTGAGCATTTCAGATATCTCATGTCTAGGCACAAGACGATTCGGTGCCCCTCGGAGCTTATTGAAGATGGTTGTTCTCTATATTTCCTTTCGGTGGATTTGAGTTGTAGGAAAGTTGTACTATTAAGAGGGGGTCCGCTTCGGAAAAGTTTGGGAGGACTCAACACGTACACATCTATCATGTTTGCACCACCTTTCCTTTACTTCGATGGAGCACTAGTTGTTTTCCTCTTCTGTGCAAAGTGTAGCCTGCGGGGTACTTGTGTTTAGTGGCCAGCAGTAGTACCGCTCTAGGGAGCGATAGTACTGCAGGAGCCCGCGGTAGTACCGCTCAGGGGAGCGGTAGTACCGTTGACCCCTGCCCTAATACGTATGCCTGCAGTACTAGGTGCGGATGTAATTTTTTACATCCGCACTAGTACGGTAGTACCGTGATGTAGTTCCGGTACTACCGTGCCGGACTTTTTTGCAGTTTCATCCTCAGTGGAGGTAGGCACGGAAGTAATTTTTTACTTCCGTGCACCTCCAAGTGCCGGTCTCTACCGACCGTGTGGTAGTACCGCATGGGCTCGCGGTAGTACCACTCCGGTGGTTCTACCGCTAGCTGACTAGTGCATTCGGCCTGATATTGATACTCCCGTGCGAGCGGTAGTACCACAAGCCCTTGTGGTAGTACCGTGATCTGCTACGGTAGTACCGCGTCGCGCGGGGCTGAGGGTGGGGATAACAGTTGGATCCTTTCCCCCACTATAAAAGGGAGGTCTTCTTCCTCAAGAATATTACCTCTTCCTTTCCCAAACTCCACTGTTTCTCAAAGCTCCATTTTAGCCCAATCTCTCTCCCTAGCCAATCAAACTTGTTGATTTTATAGAGATTGGTTGAGAAGGCCTCGATCTACACTTCCACCAAGAGAAATATGATTCCCCCACTAATCCCTTGCGGATCTTGTTACTCTTGGGTGTTTCAGCACCCTAGACGGTTGAGGTCACCTCGGAGCCACATTCCATTGTGGTGAAGCTTCATGGTGTCGTTGGGAGCCTCCAATTCAGTTGTGGAGATTGCCCCAACCTTGTTTGTAAAGGTTCGGTCGCCGCCTTCAAGGGCATCAATAGTGGAATCACGGCATCTGGCATTGTGTGAGGGCGTGAGGAGAATACGGTGGCCCTAGTGGCTTCTTGGGAAGCATTGTGCCTCCACACCGCTCCAACAGAGACGAACTTCCTCACAAGGGAAGGAACTCCGGTAACACATCCTCGTCTCCACCGGCTCCACTTTTGGTTATCTCATACCTTTCCTTCTATTATTGTGTTGTTTCCCTTGCTTGATTGTGTACTTGTTGTGTTTAGCATCATATAGGTTATTAATCTAGTTACACATCTAGCCAACTTATTTGATGCTAAGCCTAAATTGTTAAGGAAAAGTTAAATAGTGTTAGTTGCCTATTCACCCCCCTCTAGTCAACCATATCGATCCTTTCACTATCTTATCTGGAAGATCAACTCCCACTCGATTCAAGTGATTGTAGCACCAGACAATCTGAGCACATGCTCACTGATTGAGCTATTCTCCTTCATCTTGTAGGCAAAGAATCTTTTTGGAGGTCTCATACTTCTCAACACGGGCATGATCCTGAAATCAAATTTCAGCTCTTGCAACATAACATATGCTCCGTGACATTCAAAACGTATTTGGATCCTGAAAATTCTAAGCCTAATGCAAGGCGCACTGAACTATCAAGTAGTCATCAGAATGTGAGTGTTAGCTATTCACAGCAACTAAGGACAATCCTCTGATCACGGACCTAGTCCGCATAATTGCTACCATTATCTTTCAACTCTATTTCCACTAGGAACATATTAAAAACACATGGGAGCTACAACGCGAGCTATTGGTCTACAACATAACTTTGCAAAGACAACTTTAGACTATGTTCATTACAAATGAGTTCAATTAATCATATTACTTAAGAACTCCCACTCAAATTGACATCCCTCCGGTCATTCGAGTGATACATGATCCAAATTCACCAACTCAAGTCCAATCATCTCGTGAGTTGAGGTGGTTTCAATGGTGAACATCATCATGTTGGTCATATCTACTATATGACTCATGTTCGACCTTTCGGTCTCTTGTGTTCTGAGGCCATGTCTATACATGCCAGGCTCGTCAAGTTTAACCTGAGTGTTTTGCACGTGCAACACTAACTTGCACCTCTTGTATGTGAACGTAGAGTCTATCACATCCGATCATCACGTGGTGTCTCAACTCGTCAAACTTTCACAACGGTACACACTCGGGGAGAACACAATTTTATCTTGAAATTTTAATGAGAGATCAACTTATAATTCTACCGTCCTCCTAAGCAAAACAAGGTGCATAAAAGAATTAACATCACATGCAAATCATAAGTGACATGATATGGCCATGAACTTGTGCTTTTGATCTCCATCTGCAAAGCATTGGCATGATCTCCATCGTCACCGGCATGACACCATGATCTCCATCATCTTGAGCTCCATCAATGTGTCACCACCGGGGTTTTCGAGCCCACCATGCTTCTACTACTATTGCTACCGCTTAGCGATAAAGTAAAGCATTACATAGTGCTTAATGATTGACACGCAGGTCATACAATAATTAAAGACAACCCTATGACTCTTTCCGGTTGCCGTACTCATCGACATGCAAGTCGTGATATTCTATAAAAAACATGATCATCTCATACATCACATATATCTCATCATATAATTGGCCATATCATATCACAACATACCCGGCAAAAACAAGTTTGACATCCTCTAATTGTTGTTGAATGTTTTACGTGGCTGCTATGGGTATCTAGCAACAACAATTCTCACCTACGCAAAAACTATAACGGTGATACACAAATTGCTATCCAACCTTCTCAAGGACCACCTTTGTCGAATCCGATCCAACTAGATTAGGAGAGACAGACACCCGCCAGCCATCTTTATGCAACAAAGTCACATGTGAGTCGATGGAACCGGTCTCTCGTAAGCGTACGAGTAAGGTGGTCCGGGACGCTTCATCCCACCATACCGCTGAATAAAAAAAATGATCAAGGGAGGAAGCAATCTGAGCATCAACGCCCACAAAATCCTTTGTGTTCTACTCGTGATCTCATCTACACATAGACCTAGCTCTAACACCACTGTTGGGGAACGTTGCATGGGAAACAAAAAAATTCCTACGCTTCACCAAGATCAATCTAGGAGATGAGCATCTACGAGAGGAGAGATCGGATCCACATACCCTTGTAGATCGCTAAGAGGAAGCATTCAGAAACGCGGTTGATGTAGTCAAACGTCTTCGCGATCCAAATCGCAAGCCGGTCCACGAACTCCCGATCAAGTGTCAAACGGACGGCACCTCCGCATTCAACACACGTGCAGGTTGATGACGCCTTCACCTCCTCGATCCAGCGAGTGATGGTGAAGTAGTAGCTTGAGTCCTTCCGACAACATGACGGCATGGTGGCGGTGGTGGAGGGACTGATCCGATAGGGCTTCACCGTGCATAGCCGAATCAATCTAGAGAAGAAGAATGAGCTTTGAGGGAGGGAGAGGCTACGTCGTGGCTTCAGGTGTCAGCATCCCTCCCTCCCCTCACATATGTATAGGGGGAGAGGACGAGGGGGCGGGTGCCCTAGGGTTCCCACCCCTAGGGGCAGCGGCCAAGATGGGTGCGGTAGCCGAGGGGGATGCCTTGCCCCCCAAGGCAAGTGGTGCGGCCCCCCTCCCTTGCGCCAGCCCTAGCCCAGCCGCATGGGCCTTGGGTGAGAGGTGCGGCCAGCCCACCAGGGGATGGTGCCACCCCTCTCATAGCCCATGGGGCCCTCTGGGGCAGGTGGATCTCCCAGGTGGACTCCTGGAACCCTTCCGGCATTTCTGTCACAAAATCGGCAAGTCCTGACACCTTTTCGGACTCCGATTCTCTCCATACTATATACCATTCTTCACCTCTGGACCATTTCGGAGTCCTCGTCATGTTTGGGATCCCATCCGAGACTCCGAACAACCTTCAGTCACCAACATAAAACTCGAATATACTTATATCATCATCAAGCGTTAAGTGTGTAGACCTTGCGGGTTCCAGAACTATGCAGACATGACCGAAACACTTCTACGGTCAATAACCAATAGCGGGACCTGGATGCCCATATTGGTTCCTACATATTCAACATAGATCTTTATCAGTTGAACCTCTATGTCAAGGATTTAGTTAATCTCGTATGTTGTTCCCTTTGTTCTTCGGTATGTTATTTGCATGAGATTCGATCGTCGGTATCTCTATACCTAGTTCAATCTCGTTACCGGCAAGTCTCTTTACCCGTTCTGTAATACAAGTTCACGTGGTTAACACTTTAGTCACATTGCTTACAAGGCTTGTTGTGATGTTGTATTACCGAGTGGGCCGTGAGATACCACTCTGTCACACGGAGTAACAAATCCAAGTCTTGATCCATGCCAACCCAACAGACACCCTCGAAGATACCTATAGAGCACATTTATAGTCACCCAGTTATGTTGCGACATTTGATACACACAAGGTACTCCTCAGGAGTCAGTGGGTTGCATGATCTCATGGTCATAGGAACAGATACTTGACATGCAGAAAACTATAGCAATAAACTGACACGATCATATGCTATGTTTATAGTTTGGGTCTTGTCCATCACATCATTCTCCTAATGATGTGATCTCGTTATCAAATGACATCTCATGTCCATGGCTAGGAAACCTTGACCATCTTTGATCAACGAGCTAGTCTATTAGAGACATACTAGGGACATGGTGTTGTCTATATATCCACACATGTATCTGAGTTTCCGATCAATACGATTCTAGCATGGATAACAAACAATTATCATGAACAAGGAAATATAATAATAACTAATTTATTATTGCCTCTAGGGCTTATTTCCAACACGTTTTATTTCCTGTTCAGCTTTGCTAGCAAGACGAAACAAATGGTCCATAGAATAACACTTTTCATAAATTAGTATCTCCTGAGTATCACGGTTTAATCCTCCCCAAAATCTATCTATAACATCTTCTTCACTTTCTTCTAATGAGGAATGCAACAAGGTCGTTTGTAAATCATCATAATATTTCATTATGGTGTCACTACCTTTTTTTAAATGTTGCAAAATTTTAATCATGTCACGAGCATAATAAGCAGGAACGAATGTGTGTCTCATGGTAAGTTTCAAATCATCCCAATTAGAAGGTATATAATCAAGGTGTAATCGACAATATGCGCTCCACCAAACTGAACCATAACAAGTGAAAGAACCAACTGCGACCTTAACTCTCTTATATTGAGCAAAATTATGGAAAGAAAATATATCAATTATTTAAAACTCCCATTCAATATATAAAGCATGTCGAAAACGACCATTGAATGGTGGTATAGAAACATTAACCCGATCATGTGCATTTGGATCTCTTTGCAGCTCTCGTAGCGGTTGTTGTGGTGGCACGTCTCCCACGATCGAAGAAGCCTATCAGCTGACAACCCTGGATCCTGTCATGACTAGTAGAAAAAAGAAACAAAGATCCAAGAATATTGTTCCAATGATCTATTGGGATGTGGTGGTAAAACGCTCACAGTAAAACAAATATCAATGTCTTACAAATTCTTACCATGCAGCAGGTGGCGACCGGCAACTGACAGTGTCAATATCTCCGAAGACTGAGTAAAGCTATTACGAGATGAACGTATGCATACATGGTGTACAAATATATGGAGCTTGGAAGGCTTAATATATGGTAAAAAAATATTAGCAATAATCAATTCAGAGATGCAATGTTGAATAAACGTTCAACGACGATACCATGCTGGTCCTAGGCTAGACCGTACAGGAGACGCGGTACCAGAAGACTAATGGAGTCAAGACATAGCACAAATAGCAGCAAAAGATGAGATTAAGTAGCTCCGGATAGTAAGATATAAGTGAAGATCACAATGGCAATAAAGACGATGGTGAGAAATAACAGCCAAGATGGATATAACAAAATCTTTCTACAACTTTCCTATCAAAAATATTATGTGCTTTTTTCATATTTTTTCTCAAGATTTCTACTGACTCAAACTTTCCAATGCAAAAAGAACCACTCAATTCCGAGATCGTATGAGGAGCCAAAAAATTCGGAAACGAACCTGAAAAATATTGACAAACTGTGTTCGCGGCCTTCGGAGGGCAAAAAGTCCTATTTGGAAGCTGATTTGGAGGCGACAATAATGAACTAGCTTGATGAACTATTCAGATGCGACTCGTCAGTAGCTCGAATTTGAGTACTCGTAGAGCCAAAATGGACTTCGTATGAGGAAGATACACCTGTTTTACTGAACACTGCGCAAAACAGATTTCAATCCGAATTCAGATACGAGATTGAATCTATGTAGATCCGAAATTTCTTTTTTTCTCTTCTATCTATTTTTTCCTCGCTTTTTCTGTATTTTTTTTATTCCCTCTATTTTTCTCTCACTTTTTTGTTCCTTTTTCTCTTTCTTTTTTTCTCTTTCTTTTTTTCCTCTCATTTTTTTCTCCAACAGACAAGATGCAGATTGGATCAAGCGTAGATGTGAAGGACCTCGAGTATGACTATGACAATGAACGATGGGGAGCACGTGATGGAAATTGATGGATGATGGTGGGTGACAACAGAGGGACGATGATGCGGCAATGGCATGATAACTTGTGAATAGTACTTGAATCTCTAAAAGACTAGACACTAAGATCAGCAACTCGACACGACGATTCAACTGCAAATTCAACAAAGCAAAACACCAAATAGAAAATTGTAAAAAGGCTAAGATTGGTTCGGATATGGGATGAATGGATCTAACTTTTTTGTGGCTTTTTCTTGGGTAGTAGGTAAGAAAAATAAATCTAATCTAGGGATAATTGGAAATTCTCATTGAGCAACCTAAAAACTGATACCACTTGATAGAGGAGAGGGTCTTGATCTTTCAGGGAGATGATAACGATCGATTTGGTGGAGATGACTTTGAAGATCCGACTACGAAAATGCACGACGTTGCGCCTTAACAATCGCTAAACCAATCTCTAAGAGGTTATTGACCACGCTGAAGCATGACCAACCTGACCACGAAGGTCTATTCCCGCAAGCAATTGAAAAACAAGCAAGAATGTGATAATGCAATCCGAATATTGCAAATATAGATGAAGTATTGACAAGGCTGGGGTTCCGAAAGCGGTCTTGGTCTGGTCATTGGACACAAACGAAGTACACGAAGTTGCAATGGCTAACTTTAAACTAAACAAAACCCAAAGAAAAAGCTACTAGATTGATCTACTTATATAGGGGCAAGGGGTGAGGGGCAAGGAGGTGGGAGAACGTCCCAAGACACCCTAAAACCAACCCTAGATCGTGCAAGGCCCATGGGCCCAAGTGGAGGTGATGCAACACCTTTGGACTTGTAGTTTGACTCGGATTCTACTATAACGTCAGATTGTATCTCCATGCCCCGGATGAATTTTCAGGTGATTTCAATTGGGCTGGAACGCATATGAAATCTACTTTCCAACAAAAAAAAGGCTCAATTCGGAGTCCGGATGAAAAAGTTATTGGTGTTTTGAGACAGGTGTGTTTATGTAGTCCGAATCTGAGTCCAGAACGTGAGAGACTTGGACTCTATCTTCTCTTGGGCTAAAAATGATGTGAGATAACTTCTTGAACAACACCTAATTATTTATTTTGACGTGAGAGGACCTCTTGAATAGCACCCAACCATTTCCTCTTCCTTTGTCATCACATGTGGTTCATACAAGTGTTCGGCCATTCTGCATTTAGGCATAAAATAAAAAATAGGTGAAGTACTTTTGTTCCGAATAACATAAATAAATTATTGCATAATTCTTATAAGAAATCACCTCACAAATATGCACGTATGCAATATTTTTGGTCGTATCCAATGTAGTCATGTCCTTATCACCAATGCAACAAACAATGAAAGCACATCGATGGGCAGGGAGGAAGTTGCACATCAATTACTAGACAGTTGACCTGAGCAACGGACGAAGTTGCACATCTCACTAGAAGGGGGTAGTTAGGGGTGGAGGTGACATATGCAAAAACTGCACGTCCACGGGGTAGACGGGAAGTTGCACATCCACTGTCAGCTAGTTGCACATCGACTCTTAGGTAGTGCACAAAACGAGGTACTAAATTGCAAAAAAACACCGAAAGATACCCCGGATCTAGTTTCGAAGAGCACGTCACGAAGGTTCCAGCAATGAAAACAAATCTAAATTTCACTGTTGTCAGGGGGATTACCCCCGGGTAGGCTCAAGGAGATGACTCAACATTTTAAAACTTTGGGGGACCCACCCCGGTATGCGAAGCCCCACGAATCGACAAGACAGACGAAGAAGTGAGCTGACAACACTGTAGCTGACGACACTGTAGATGTCTGGCTCGGCAGCCTCCACCCGTCCGGCTCGGCAGCCTTCACCCGTTCGCCTCGGCAGCCTCCATCCGTCCGGCTCGGCAACCTCCACCCGTCCGGCTCCTCCATGTCCGGCTTTCCTTGTCCGGCTCCTCCCGTCCGGCTCCTCCATTCCGGCTCCTCCTGTCCGGCTCCACCCGTCCGGGTCAGCCCGAAGTCCCATCGGGCACACGCGGACCAGACGGACATATCTCATGGCGATGCGCTATTGACGAGCAGGAGCACACTGTATGTGCATCATGTAGTACTCTCTACAGTATAACCTGCCCCCTGGACACTGATTTATAAAGTGCACCAGGGGACAGACATAGCTTAGTCCACAAGCTACATGTGGCTTAAGATGTAAGCTACCCATGGTAGCTTACACCTCAAGCTTCTTGGGATGTAAGCTACCCACTATGACTTACATCCCAAGCTACCCATCCATGCCTATATAAAGGCCCCCTCTCATCTCTCTCAAGGGGGCTAGCTTCCCTCACAGCCTCTCATCCCCACTCTCACACTCACGTATGAGGCAAGAAGCCTCATGGCTCTCCTCACCAAACAGCTCCAGGAACAACCATGTACCAATATACCTCAGTTATACAAATATGCAGGAGTAGGGGTATTATCTCTCCGGAGAACCCCGAACCTGGGTAAACCACTGCCTGTTATTCGCATACCCGTCCCGGATCATCCACGACAGCCTTGCCCTCACCTCGATAAGCCACCCCATGGCATCTGCCGTCTCGCGTGACCTCCCGTGAGAAAACGACGACAGTTGGCGCCCATCGTGGGGCCAGCTGCCGCTGGAACCGCGGTCCGGGCGGGACCCCTTTTCGTCATCATCACCGCGGTGTCGCTGTCGTCTCTCCGGTAGTGCTCGGGGGCTCGACACCGACGCGCCCTCGGTGCGATCGCGTGGGGCGGCACGCCCTCGTCGTCGGCCTCACCATCTTCATCGCCTCCACCGTTGTGTCATGCCGTCTCTCCGGTAGCGCTCGGTGGCTTGACGTCGACCCGCCCTCAGAGTGATCGTGCGAGCCGGCGCATCCTCGTCGTTGGCCTCGGCCTCTTCGTCACAACCGTTGCGACGCCGGTCGCCCGTCCACGCCCGCGCTGCGCAGCCTCGCTTCGGTCGGCCACTTCACTTCATCCGCTCCCCTCCACGCCGCATCTCGCTCCGGCCGGAGCACACGACGACTCCTCTATACGCTAGCCAGCAAGCCAAACACTATCCAATAGCCACTACAACACGAGTATGCGAATCTGGCAAGCAAACAAACACCCTGGCAGCTTGATTGATTCTGTAGCTAGCTAGCTCTACGTACGTACATACGTGCTATCTCACTTCTGCGTCGCCGGCTGCGTGGTCTCCACGCGTGTGCGCCGCCCGGCCCCTGCTTCGCCCAGCGCTCGCCTCGCCGTTATTGCTCTCTCTCCCAGCACCTCACGCGCAACCCTCGCACGCGGCCGTGCTCTGCTCCACCACCGCGTCGAGCTGCGCGTAACTCTCCGGCCTGCCTCCAAGCCACCCCAGCACTTCGCCCCGCGTGCCTTCGTGTCGCCGCTCCAGCCTGCTTCTGCTCCGGGCCGGCTCCCGACCCGCGTGCCTGGCCGCTACGGCCGGCAACCGCGCCACCTCCTATGGCCCCCACGCGCCCATCGGTCGTCCGGCCCTCGCCCAGCCGGCTCTGGCCTTCCGTGGCTCCGCCCCTCCATGCCAGAGGCTGCCGCTGGCTCGCCTCGCGCTGGCTCCGAGTCGCCCGGCTGCCCATCTCACGCGTGCGCCGCCGCACTCGCACGCTCCGCCCGTCGCCGCGCCCTGCCGCCGGCTCCGCCCACAACGTCGGGGACTGGTGGCGCCCGGCTCCTCCGTCGCGCCGCTCCGACCTCCGCTGGCTCCGGCCCCCGCGCTCCGCCTCCCGGCCGGCCTCCACACTCTGGTTGCCCGCGTCGGCTCGCCACCATCGTGCGCACCGGCTCCGCCTGCCGCCTCCTCCACCCCTCGGCCGTCGGCCGACACCGGGGCTCCCCATCATCTGCGACCCGGCCGGCCACGTACCGGCTCCAGTGCCCCGCCCGGGCCCTCGCTCCATGCGTCTGCCGGACGACTCGCCGCCCACCGGTTCAATAGCCGCGTCATCGGCTCCGGCTGCCCGGCCTCCGTCCTCCCGCGTGGGTGCTCACATCCGCGTCGGCCCTGGCCTGGCGACACCGGGCCGGCTCCGCACACTGCCGGCTACGGCCTGGCCCTTGCCCCGGCTCGCGCCTCCTCGCAACCCTGACCAGCCGACCGCCTCGCCCGACCCGGCCCGCCACCACCGGGTGCGCCCTCGGTTGGGTGCGCCTCTGACCACGGACCGGCTGCGGGGGAAAAGATGGGGCAGAGGTGGTCCGGTTGGAGAAAAAGCAAAGGCTGGTTGCGCCAAAAAAAAGAGAGCGTCCGGCTGCCCACAGCCGGCCAAAGAGAAGAGGAGAAAAAACGTCTGCCTGCTTCACCACTCGGATGGCCAGACGCGACCCGGCCTGCGGTCCGTTTAACACCGGGCCGGCTGGAGGGCCCGTCCGATTGTCGTCCGCCTCCATGCCTAATCGGTCGGGTCTGACCAGTCGGGGACCCCTTCGAGCACCTGGAGGCTCGAAGGCTACACCCGGCGGGTGTGCCGGCGTGTTCCGCGAGCGCCAATCCGCGTCGGATATCGTCAACAACAATTGTCTCGCCTACGTGAAAATCAACGAACCTCTGCGCCTAGAGGCGCAGAGGCTACTTCCGGCAACGCCTCGCGCCCATCAGCCGACGGACCCCGCGTCCGCCCTCGACAGCGCATCGCGCATAACAGCCGGCGGACCCCGCATCTGCCCTCGGCAGCGTCTCACGCATAACAACCGGCGGACCCCGCGTCCGTCCTTGGCAGCGCCTCGTGCACACCAGCCGGCGAACCCCGCGTCCACCTTCGGCAGCACCTCATGCTTATCAGCCGGCAGACCCCGCGTCCGTCCTCGGTAGAGATCCGCGCCCATCAGCCGGCGGACTCCGCGTCCGTGTCCGGCAGCACCTCGCGCTCATCGGCCGGTGGACCCCGCGTCTGCCCTCGGCAGCGCCTCGCATACAACAACTGGCGAACTCCGCGTCCATGCCCGACAGCGCCTCGCGCTCATCATCCGGCGAACCCTGCGTCCACGCCCGGCAGCTCCTCGCGCTCGACAGCCGGTGGACCCCGCGTCCACCTTCGGCAGGGCTCCACGCCCGTTAGCCGGCGGACCCCGCGTCCACGCCTGGCAGCGCCTCGCGCTCGACAGCCGACGGACCCCGCGTCCGTGCCCGGCAGCGCCTCGCGCCCATCAGCCGGCGGACCCCAAGTCCACGCCCGGCAGCGCCTCGCGCGTGTCAGCAGGACCACGTTGGCTACGAACCGCGTTGGCCAACATCGACAAAACCGCCTTGCCGACACACAAAAGCAATGTGAGATCTCCACGTGCATACCCTTGCACCGTACACACAAAACAAATAACCCCGAGCGGCACTCGGGGGCCATCTCCGCATTTATTCTGCTGCCTCACTGCTCACCCGGCGCCAGCTAGTCTCGGCCCAGGGCTGGCCGCTTGGACCGATACGTTCGTTCCCATGGGACGGCTTAGTAGCGTGCACGGGACTGAAGGCCCACTCTTTGTCTCAGCTACAGACCGCACCGCGGCTGTCTGGCTAGCGAGAGCAAAAGCTGGAGGTCACCACACGCGAAAAGCGTCCAAGGAGAAAACGGCTTGGGCAACCCGGCCATTTCATTTATGAGTATCTGCTCGGTCGAGTCTACTTCCAGAGTTCGAGTACTGTACGCTCCATTCCGTGGCCCACTCTTCGTCTCAGCTACAGACCGGCTTCCGGCTGTCTGGTTAGCAAGCGCAAAAGCCAAAGAGCGGAGGGAACATGAAAAAAGACTTAGGGGGGCTCGGATGAAACCGAGTCGGCACCCTCTGCTCCAACTTGCACTACAAAAATAAAATATTTGATATATCTGTGCCGACCTAACCTTGTCTTTTGCACGATCATTTCCATGAGGAACCTCCTCGCCTGGAGGCTCGGGGGCTACTCCTGGCAGGGCACCGCGCTCGACAGCCGGCAGACCCCACGTCTGTCTACGGCAGGGCTCCACGCCCATCAGCCGGCGGACCCTCCGTCCGCGTCCGGCAACGCCTCGCGCTCGACAGCCAACGGACCACGCATCCGCCTTCGACAAGGCTCCACGCCCATCAGCCGACGGACCCTCCGTCCGCGCCTGGTAGCACCTCACGCTCGACAGCCGATGGACCCTGCGTCCGCCTTTGGCAGGGCTCCACGCCCACCAACCGGCGGAGCCCCCATCCGCGCCCGGCAGCGCCTCGCGCCTGACAGTCGACGGACCCCGCGTCCGCCTTCGGCAGGGCTCCACGCCCATTAGTCGACGAACCCCACGTCCGGCTTCGGCAGGGCTCCACGACCATCGACCGGCGGCCCTGCGTCCACGCCCGGCAGCGCCTCGCGCTCGACAGTCGGCGGACCCTGCGTCCGCCTTCGGCAGGGCTCCATGCCCACAAGCCAGCGGACCCTCTGGCAGCGCCCGGTAGCGCCTCGTGCTCGACAGTCGGCGAACCCCGCGTCCGCCTTCGGCAGGGCTCCACACCCACAAGCCGGCGGACCCTCCGTCCGCGCCCGGCAGCGCCTCGCACTCGACAGCTGGCAGACCCTGTGTCCATGCCTGGCAGCGCCTCACACTCGATAGCCGACGGACCCCACGTCCGCCTTCGGCATGGCTCCACGCCCACAAGCCGGCGGACCCTCCGTCCGCGCCTCACGCTCGACAGCCATCGGACCTCGCGTCCACCCTCGGCAGGGCTCCGCACCCATCAGTCGGCGGACCCCGTGTCCGCCTTTGGCAGCGCCTCGCGCCCTTCAGTCGATGGACCCTGCGTCTACGCACGACATCTTCGACACCACCGCCTACTTCAGCAACAGCAAAGACCCTCCGCCCGACTCCTCGAGTCGCCCGGAGGCTCGGAGGCTACACCCAGCGGGTGCGCTGGCGTGCCCCCGCTGGAAACCGCCAGCCGGTTGACTCCGCATTCGTCCTTGCAATGCCTCACGCCCTTCGACCGACGGACTCCGCGTCCACACCTAGCATCCTCGACGCCACCGTCTACTTCCGCAATAACAAAGACCCTCCGCCCGACTCTTCGAGTCGCCCGGAGGCTCGGAGGCTACACCCAACGGGTGCGCTGGTGCGCCCCCGTTGGAAGCAAGTCGCGTCGTCCCCAACTTGCGATCCACCGTCATCAATGACTTCTGCAACAAACAACTCTACCGGCATAAACCCTCCGCCCGATTTTCCTAGTCGCCCGGAGGCTCGAAGGCTACTGTCGGGGGGATTACCCCCGGGTAGGCTCAAGAAGACGACTCAACATTTTAAAACTTCGGGGGACCCACCCCCGGTATGCGAAGCCCCGCGAATCGACAAGACAGACGAAGAAGTGAGCTGACGACACTATAGATGTCCGGCTCGGCAGCCTCCACCCGTCCGGCTCCCCTTGTCCGGCTCCTCCCATCCAGCTCCTCCAGTCCGCTCCTCCTGTCCGGCTCCGCCCGTCCGGCTCCTCTTGTCCGGCTGCGGCCTGACAAAGTCAGCTCCCGACGTCCCATCGGGCACACGCGGACCAGACGGCCATATCTCATGGTGGTGCGCTATTGGCGAGCGGGAGCATATTGTATGCACGTCATGTATTACTCTCTACAGTGTAACCTGCCCCCTGGACACTGATTTATAAAATGCACCAGGTGACAGACATAGCTTAGTCCACAAGCTACATGTGGCTTAAGATGTAAGCTACCCATGATAGCTTACACCTCAAGCTGCTTGGGATGTAAGCTACCCACTATGGCTTACATCCCAAGCTACCTAGCTTCCCTCACATCCCTCTCAAGGGGGCTAGCTTCCCTCACATCCTCTCATCCCCACTCTCACACTCACGTATGAGGCAAGAAGCCTCATGGTTCTCCTTCCAAACAGCTCCAGGAGCAACCATGTACCAAATATACCTCAGTTATACAGATATGCAGGAGTATGGATATTATCTTTTCGGAGAACCCCGAACCTGGGTAAACCACTACGTGCTATTCGCATACCCGTCCCGAATCATCCACGACAGCCTTGCCCTCACCTCGATAAGCCATCCCATGGCATCTACCGTCTCGCGTGACCCCCGTGAGAAAACGACGACAACCGTGTGATTTGAAAATATGTTTGTTTTTTAAATTTGTGAATCATGAATTAAATGGTAGAAAGCCATCCATGTCCATGCAGTCAAAGATTGCACAAACAGTTGCATGCAGACCATTTAATATGTATGTTTGTGAGCTATTTTCTGTTAAACTAATTTGGACCAGAGGAAGCTTTCCTAATCAAGACAAAGGGACAAACACTTTTCAAAAATTACCGGCTGTCACGAAGCGCTAGCTAGCAAGCCAACAGCTGCTCGCTAGACGCGTCTATTTAATTTCCGATGCATCTTCTTAGCTAAACATATGGACATGACTAGTTTTATTGGAGTATACATGTGGACAATGCCAGATTTGGAGGGTTCTTTTGAACGTTTTCATCGTTGAACCCCTTTTGTTTTTGGTCCTTGATAAATCCATCACGCATCTTAATTACTTGGGGGCCTCCATCATGCTTCAAGATCCATATAATACTCATCTTCATCTCCAATCCTACAAGTTTACATGGCCGCCCCATCTTTCCCATCTTTCACTTGAACAGGGAGAACAGGGTACTCGGAGTCTGGTAAACAAAAAAGGAAGAACATACATACAAAGCTCAAACACCCTCCTATTTACACTGGATATCTTTAAGAACATTGATAAAAGTGAATATAAAAATGAATACAAACGTATTAAAATACGTTAATCATACGGTTTTTAGCTAACTGGTAGATAGATACTACTTCAGTGACTAGGTTTGGCTTGGAAACGCTCAAAGATTTTGAGAGAAATGCTCTACTTTAGTATTACAATATTTACCTTTTTTGACATGAGTAATTAAAATGCAGGAGTAAACAACATAAAAGTTTAAGATAAAGCTAGTTTTTTTTTTGACTCGCAAAATAGTTCCTACCACGGACAAATCTAAAGATTATTCCAGTGTAAACAGTAATTGAACTACCCCGCAAAAAAAACAGCAATTGAACTAACATAACATGTAATTACCGATAAAAACATGCAGTTGTTTACCCGGTACTCCTTAGGTAACTTATTTAATTAGCACCCAATCTTGAATTAACTCGTTTGCCTACGTATTATTCCATTTGGAACCGTACAGTGTAACCAAACTGAAGGCGGTACACGTGGCTGTCCCACTTTGGCATTTTTCTTGTCTGAAACAAGCCATTGGTGGTATATAAAAAAAATTCTGCCAGTGATTAGTCAAAGAGAAAAGGAAATAACTACAACAGGCAAATACAACTACTAGCTGAATCCATTATAAATTATTTTTATAAATCTTTACACAGTATAAAATTCAACAGACAAAAATGAAGGTCTGCAATATTTAAATTTTTACAGTAATCAGTGAAGAAATATGTACATCAGTTAAATCAAAATACATGAAAAAATAATAATCGTGGTGCATCTTTGTTCAAACAGATAGTAACTGAGACAACACTGCGCGTACTGTATATATATCACACACTATCTTCTTCAGGCTTATCTGAGGGCCTGATCAGAGGAGCTACCCTCTCAGAAATGATGGCCTTACCATTCTCATCCCGTTTGGCAGGGTACAACACATAGTGTTGAATTATGAAGAGAACATCGAAGAAAACAGTTTCCTACAAATTCAGGCACATGAGATTTAGGATTATTTATACTGTGAGAACGACATGTCAGAAAGGTAATAGGTGACCAAAAACGTGTAAAAGATTAGAAGTCATGCTCACCAACGAAAGAAGAGTCTTGCCGATATTTCCGTAGAAATTCACTAAAGTGTCTGCAGTGCAATTTTTATAGTTAGGAAAAGAATCCAAAAATATATACTCCCTCCGTCTCAAATTCTTGTCTTAGCTTTGTCTAGAGATGGATGTATCTAAATACTAAAATGTGGCTAGATACATTCATATTTACACAAATCTAAGACAAGAATTTTGGGACGGAGGGAGTATAACATAGAGGATGGCAGAAATTGCAATCGAAGGAAGAATGCAGCTTACGCTGATCAATAGCTTGCACACCCATCTGACCAAAGTTAAGCACCCCTCCTGTAAGATCAAGTAAAATATTGCCAATACTCCAACCAACTGTACTCTTCCGCTTGAAGTTCATCACAGCCTAAGGCAAATAGGTAACATAATAATGGTTAGAAATGACTCTAACATCAGCGCACCATTTATATTTATGAACTAAATTATATTTGCTATAGTCCAAGGGGAGCCTTGGCGCAGTGGTAAAGCTGCTGCCTTGTGACCATGAGGTCACGGGTTCAAGTCCTGGAAACAGCCTCTTGCAGAAATGCAGGGAAAGGCTGCGTACTATAGACCCAAAGTGGTCGGACCCTTCCCCGGACCCTGCGCAAGCGGGAGCTACATGCACCGGGCTGCCCCCCCATAGTCCAGAAATATCCAAGTGAGAATTAGTTTAGAACAACAAGAGAACTTCGCTCAAATGAAATATAAGAAACAATGGCAACTTGACATATTGGGGGTGGCTATGCAATTGACTGCTGATTATTGGATGCAGATACATCATGCTGAATTTCAGTATTAGTTTGCCCCATATTTTGTGCTCCCTCCGTCCGGAAATACTTGTCCTAAAAATGAGTAAAATGAATGTATCTATAACTAAAATAGGTCTAGATACATTCATCTCTAAGACAAGTATTTCCGGACAGAGGGAGTACTACATATATGATATCACTAGTTCGGTATTCACATCAGTAGACAGTCATTTGGTTGTACTATGTATCTTACGTAATGATAACAAGTAGCAATACCTGAGGAATGTACTTGACTGTTGTCATCCCAACCTGTATTGAACTGAAATTTACAAAGATAGGAGGAAAATCAGCCCCACTTTTACTAACAGAAGCAGGATACAGTATCAATTAAAATTTAAAAACATTTAGCTGATCTAGCAGACAACAAAAAGCTCCGACAACAGTGAACGTAGAAAAAACTTACTTGAATACATCAATAAGCCATAGCCAGTTACTTTTTGGCCATGCTACAATTAGGCAAACGATAGCAGCTGACCAGACAACAGCAGTGATTGATATGCACACTTTGGAGACTTTCTGGTGTCCACGCTGTATATTTCAAGTTCAAACATTCAACATTAAGTTTCACAATGAGAGATTTAGAAGATCAGCAGTCCCCTGAGGACAAGTAAACTAACCTCATAAATAAATACTTGGTAAAGGGTAAAAGATGTCAAGGCCACTGCATGTAGAGAGAAAGCAACATCATTTGCAGCAACAGGAATCATCTGCATCAAACGATACACTAAGTTAATGTTAATTTTAGGCCTGGGTAAATATAATCTTGATACCCCCACAAATATTTTGTAGTTATATTAGCAAAACATATTAAAAATATGATATCAGAGTATCTGTGACAGCAAATAAACACAAAAAGATTATTATGTGGCAGATCTATATGTTTTAATGTTCGAGATTTCAGAACATTGACTACAAACTTCCGAATACAGCATCTACTCAAGATCTATGGGAGTAGTCCATTTCAATAAGAATGACCTACTCCCTTTGATCCAAATTAATTGTCGCTGTAATTAATTTGGATAGGAGGGAGTAGCATATTTTGTTTCACAAGTACTCCCTCCGTCCGGAAATACTTGTCCTACAAATGAATAAAATGGACGTATCTATAACTAAAGTAAGTCTAGATACATCCATTTGTAGGACAAGTATTTCCGGACGGAGGGAGTACAACATAACGAAGGACACGGAATGACTTCTTTTACTGTGGAAGTACTGACATATTATAATATAAATGCTAATAACAAAAATATCAAATCATATGTACATCTAGACTTTCTTTGGAATTATCAAACTTGCTAGACATACTAATATATTGAAACTATTTGTATCCAATATTTGCCCTGAACAAATAAAAGCAGCCATAAAGGAGAACTATAGATGACAATTACAAAATTCAGTTACACAGGAATGATGTGAAATTTGTCAGCTAAAACTGAGTCAAGAATGGCTTTTAACCAGTTGGTGATTGGTCACAAAATAGTCCTAATAGACATCAACAAATTGTACTGGCTATAATAATGGCTCTCGTGGTGAGTGACAAACCTAATCCTAGCTAATAAAGTTAAAAAAGTGCAGATGTAAAAATCACAGTAACATTAAAATCATACAAACACAAACCAAAACAGGGACCTTTTGTTCCAGGGCACCTGTTATGTTAATTGTGTTCTTAACAAGCGTAGAGATTATTTAAGAATAAGAACAATTGGTAACTGACTAAACATGATGCTAGATTGCAAATATGCTATGATACTGACAAAATATGTTGCCCCTAAAACTATTTCCACCACGAACTATCCGTATAAATAAGGCAGCGATGCCTAACCTCTTTATCACCAAACTTGTCATGATACTGTTTCTGGATGAAGGGGCTGAAGAATAGAGCAGCATTGTATATGAGGTAGGAAGAGTGCTTTGTGAAATTCAGCACCAGAAAATCGAAGTTCAGACCCACGACACTGCAATTTATGAAAACGGGTAAACCACAGAACAAGGAACTTATATGATAACATAGATATTTTCTGAGCTACTGAACAGAAAACCACGATGGGCCTACATATTTTCTTGCGTCAGAGTACTGTTTTTAAAATAAAAGATGTGAATTTGCATGTTGAACATAAATACTGAACAGATGTAAAGGTCGAAACGAAAACAACTGAGTTAACAAACTGCCACAATTGTGAAAGGTACATCTAAGGCGAGGAAAAGGAAATGCTGATTAAATACTACACAAACTTATACTTCGCCCGGTTGAGTAGAATTGAAACATTACAAAACTATAATTCAAAGTTCAGACTAAAATCTAGCCATAACTGCTAGAATCGTTTTATAACAATCATGATAGATGGACAATAGAGCATAAATTAGATACGAGTAGTTTATAAGCACGACAAGAAACTATGGTGGGTATATACACCGCATGTCCTACTACGTGCCAAAGGTTCATTCTACTCGATACAAACTGCCTTTTGTTTTGTTTCTTTCCCTATACTTTGCACACGTGTCGCCCCCTCCTGTAAGCAGGGCCATTGTCTTGCCATAGGAGCAAAGCAATCGAGACAATTCGTCGAATTTCTAGCAGCCAAAGACACGGCTCGTCATCAGCTCAAGCAAAGCTGCATTTTCTAAGCATTTGACACGTTCTACCACCGTTTCCATCTTACACAGGTACCGGACAAATTCCTCAGGGCCGTCCATCGATAGGACGAATCTTTTGCAAAATCAAGACACATACTTCCTCCATCTGAAATTAGTTGACGCTCAAACGGATGTATTTGACACTGAAATATGTCCAGATACATCCGTTGCAGGACCAGGCGAACCGCTGGTAAAACAGATCTAGCCCAAGAACGCTCTAGCAAAGGGATAAAGAGAAGAGGGAGAAGGAGGGAGCACCTCTTGCGCCTGTAGTTGAGGACGACCTGCGGGTAGAAGCTGAAGGACCAGGCGAAGAAGGCGACCCACCCGATGACCTGGTAGAGCACCTCCAGCCCCACCGAGTTCCACGACGACGACATAGCCGGCGGCGGCGGCGGCGTCCGATCGAAAAAACCCGCCTTTGCTTCTGTCGCCCCCCCCCCCCCCCCCCCCCCTCCTCTCCCGTTGAGTTTGAGTGCAGGGCCTTCTGACAGCGATTTCTACTACCCGGATTCTGGCCGCTCGCCGGATTTTTATAGTGCGGGAAAAGGAGAGCCGGAATCCGCAGGAGATGGAATCGATTAATATCTCCCCGATTCCCCGTGCAGCGTCGCCATCGTCAACGCAATTACTCCCATGCTTGCTGGGGGAAAACAGCCCAGGTCTGGCCTCAGGACGGATCGGGACGGGTCCTTTGGACAGGTGCGGATTTGCGGTTTCCTTTCGGTCGTGAAAGGTTGGTTTGCAGTTATTGCCAGTTTGCCACTCACGGGCTGAATCTTTTTAAACTTTACCAGTTAAAAATTTCAGTTTTTTTTTGGGGGGGGGGGGGGGGGTATATTTGGGATTGGGGAACACTCGAATGTTACGCAATTTTTTTTAAGAGCTTTGGGCTTGGCCCATTTACCAGTTTCTACAATTAATCTCAAATTTCCATGTAAAGCAAGAAATTTCTTTTATAGAAAAATGTAAGGCAGGAGATGAAGGTGCTATCTTTAGTCTCACCTTGGTGGTGGAGGTGAAGTTTGATGACCTACTTGTAAGTGTCTCCATCACATAAACAGTTGCTTCTATCATTTCTCTCTTATTGAGTGTTGGACCTTCTGATCGGGATTTCTATCTCTCCGCAAACTATGGCCGCCCTCCGGATTTTAATATGGCAAAAAAGGGGAAGTCGAAATCCGTAGGACATGGAATCATTAATTTTTTTCCCTGCAGTGTTACTATCGTCAACACAATTGCTAGTCGATGCTTGTTGGGGAAAAACTAATGGTGCCCTTTACAGTTCATCTCATGCCTGGTTTTTGAACGGGTCGTGACATATATACGATCATGTATAGACTAAGGTTATCAGAATCGCGATTCTGTTATACGATTCTACGACTTTACGATCCAAATTAACCCCTTACTTCATAAACTCTACGTTTCTACGATCCTGATAGTGAAGATTCTATGATTTGCGATCCTACCATCGGAGTTCCGATTCGATTCAGAATCGCGATTCTGACAGCCTTGGTATAGACTGCTATATTCCCGAGGTTTGCAGGTATTGCCATGCATGAGGTGAATCATTTTCTGCGGGCACTAGCGTCAACTGACCGATTCCAAACGTGGTGTATCAGTCACCTCACACGTCATCCAATTGGCATGTCTCTGTCCATTGGATCCAGTAGAACCCCTCTCGCCTCCATCATCGACCCTTTTGTAGTGTTGCGCCCAATCTTTACAAAATTCACCTCCATTCTTCTAGCATCGCTACCTTTTGTAGTAGTGACAGCATGCAACGAGACAACCTTTGCAGCATCAGCCCTCAACCCTCGTCCCTTGCGATGCGTAAATTCGTGTCTTGTAGCTTGCAACCAGGGGCGGAGCTAGGCTAATGCAAGGGTATGCAATGCATACCCAATGCTGTTTGCAAAAAAAATTCAATATATAAGCTCCTATATGCATGTATCTAACGTATGGCAGCCTAGTTATATGTACATGACATGAAAAACGAAGAAAAGAACGATTCAACACCACTTGGGCCTTTATTGGGCTGCGACGTTGCTGCTAGGCCTTATGTTGAGGCTTAACGCTAGCCGGATTGATCAAAGTCGAGGAGGCAGCTCGACCAGGAGCCACCGAGCCTACGATTTCACTGAAACTGGGGCACAATTCAACCATCTTCTGATTCTTCTTTTTGAGTGTTTAATCTTGATTTTGTCTTTAATATATTGTAGTCAATTGTGAGCCCGATTTGCATTGGCTCGCTATAAAACTTGGGAAGAACCGCAAAGAAAACAAGGTGAAGTTTATGCATCTAAATTTCTGAATTATGAACATTCAAATTTGTAAAACTTTCCACCATGCCACCTTCACTATCAATATGTATTATTTTCTTGTATAGGTGTCAACTTGCCTAGACTGGTGAGAACCGCGGTTGCAGCAACCCATCTCCCCATGTGGTGAGGTAATCATATATCTGACGTGTGTACAATGCATCAGCTTTGCAGCAACGTCTTGCGGGATTGGAGGGTGTGCATGACTTAGTTGCTTGTGAGATGATAGAGTGAGTGAGAGAGAGAGTGGAACATGGATGTCTCGATGAAGAAGATGAGTAGCTAGTAAGGCGTGTAGAGATAAGAGGTAGGGAGAGAAAAATGAAATATTGTCTCAAGGCTTGGTGAGAGAGCCTCACAGACATGTGACTGTCCCATGAGGCATCTTACGCCTTGCATCCTTCTCGGTTTAAGTCATTTACATCATTGTTAAAAAAGCGCACCTAATCTCGTGCATATTCTGTTGGGAAACGTTGCATGGGAAATAAAAAAAATCTACAAACACCCAAGATATATCTATGAAGATCAACAACTATGAGAGGGAGAGTGGATCTACATACCCTTGTAGATCGCTAAGTGGGAAGCGTTAAGAAACGCGGTTGATGTAGTCGAACGTCTTTGCGATCCAAATCGCAATCCGTCCCGCGATCCAATCACGATCCGTCCCGATCTAGCGTCGAACGGACGACACCTCCGCGTTCAGCATACGTACAACTCGATGACGTCTCCGCCTCCTCGATACAGCGAGCGAGGTCGGAGTAGTAGATGAGTTCTCCGGCAACACGACGGCATGATGGTGGTGGTGGTGCTATCTTGACAGGGCTACGCCTAGCGCTACCGAAACAGCGAATGAAGGAGAAAATGATGTAGGGAGAGAGAGGGGCACCAAGGGCTTCGTGTGTGCTCTTGGGGCGCCCCTCCCCTCTATATATAGGTGGAGGGGCATGGAGATCACCCCCTCCAAACCCTAGGGCGCAGCCAAGGGGGAGGAGTTGAACTCCTAGTCCAATTCCCCCCCCCCCCTTTCCATAAACAGGTGGACTTTCCACCTCTCTCAAGCCACATGGGCCTTGAGGGACTTGTGCACCTGGCCCAATAAGGTCTCCCCTCAAGCCATGCAAACCCTTGGGACGTGGTGCAACCCTTGATGGACTTCTGGACTCCTTCGGAAGTTTCCGGAACCTTCTAGAAGCTTCCCGATACAATACCGGAAAAACCCGAAAATTTTCCGGTAGCCAAAATATGACTTCCCATGTATAAATCTTTACCTCCGGACCATTCCGGAACTCCTCGTTACGTCCGGGATCTCATTCGGGACTCCGAACAACCTTCAGTCACCAACATACATAACTCAACAATACCAAATCATCACCCAACGTTAAGTGTGCAGACCCTACGGGTTCGAGAACTATGTAGACATGACCGAGACAACTCTACAGTCAATAACCAATAGCGGGACCTGGATGTCCATATTGGTTCCTACATATTCAATGAGGATCTTTATCGGTTGAACCACGATGTCAAGGATTCAAACAATCCCGTATGCAGTTCCCTTTGTCCATCGGTATGTTACTTGCCCGAGATTCGATCGTCGGTATCTCCATACCTAGTTCAATATCGTTACCGACAAGTCTCTTTACTCGTTTCGTAGCACAAGATCGCGTGACTAACTCCTTAGTCACATTGCTTGCAAGCTTCTTGTGATGATGTGTTACCAAGTGGGCCTAGAGATACCTCTCTGTCATACGGAGTGACGAATCCCAGTCTTGATCCACGCCAACCCAATAGACACCCTTGGAGATTCCTGTAGAGCACCTTTATAGTCACCTAGTTACGTTGTGACGTTTGATACTGATATGTCTCCAATGTATCTATAATTCTTGATGATGACATGCCATTATAATATCTGTTTTGGATGTTTTATATGCATTAATATGCTATTTTATATTATTTTTGGGAGTAACCAATTAATCTAGAGCCTAGTGCCAGTTTCTGTTTTTTCCTTGTTTTTGAGTTTTGCAGATATGGAATATTAAATGGAGTCCAAACGGAATAAAACCTTCGGAAGGAATTTTTTTGGAAGGAAACAAATCAATCAAGCTTGGAGTGCACGGCAGGGGAGGTGCCAGAGAGACACAAGCCTGCTAGGCGCGACCCCCTGGCCGCGCCTAGCAGGCTTGTCGCCTCCCAGCAGGTCTCCTAACCCTAATTCTTGCCCTATAAATTCCCAAATATTCCCCCAACACCAGAAAGAGCCACGCAAATACTTTTCCGCCGCCGGAAGCCTCCATTCCCAAGAGATCCAATTTTGGAGCCTTTTCCGGTAATCTGCCGAAGGGGTTTCGATGACGGAGGGCATCTACATCAACTCCATTGCCCCTCCAATGATGCGTGAGTAGTCCACCACAGACCTACGGGTCCATATCTAGTAGCTAGATGGATTCTTCTCTCTCTTTGATCTTCAATACCATGTTCTCCATGATCTTCATGGATATCTATCCGATGTAATCCTCTTTTGTGGTGTGTTTGTCAAGATCCGATGAATTGTGAGTTTATGTTCAGATTATCCATGAATCTTATTTGAATCTCCTCTGAATTCTTATTTGCATGATTTCATATCCTTGCAAGTCTCTTCAAGTTATTGGTTTGGTTTGGCCAACTAGATTGGTAATTCTTGCAATGGGAGAAGTGCTTGGTTTTGGGTTCAATTTTGCGGTGTCCTCACCCAATGACATAGTAGGGGTAGCGAGGCACGTATTGTATTGTTGCCATCAAGGGTAACAAGATGGGGTTTTCATCATATTGCTTGAGTTTATCCCTCTACATCATGTCATCTTTCTTAATGCATTACTGTGTTCTTCATGAACTTAACACTCTAGATGCAGGCAGGAGTCGGTCGATGTGTGGAGTAATAATAGTAGATGTGGAATCGTTCTATCTACTTGACACAGACGTGATGCTTATATGCATGATCATTTCCTTGGATAACTACATGATTATTCGCTTTTCTATCAATTGCTTGACAGTAATTTGTTTACCCACCATGATATTTGCCTTCAAGAGAGAAGCCTGTAGTGAAACCTATGGCCCTTGGGTCTACTTTCCATAATATACTTTCAGATCTATAAACCAAAAATACTTTGCTGCAATTTTTTTACCTTTTACTTTCCGTTCTTGTTTACATCTATATCTATCGGATCTAATCCTTGCAAATAACCGTGAAGGGATTGACAACCCCTTTATAGCGTTGGGTGCAAGAATTTGATTGTTTGTTTAGGTGCAACCATTTGTGACTTGCTTGTTGCTCCTACTGGATTGATACCTTGGTTCTCAACAACTGAGGGAAATACTTATATAGTTCGTTGCATTACCCTTTCCTCTTCAAGGGAAAACCAACGCACGCTCAAGAGGTAGCAAGAAGGATTTCTGGCGCCGTTGCCGAGGAGGATACACATCAAGCCTACCAAGTACCCATCATAAACTCATCTCTTGCATTTACATTATTTTCCATTTGCCTCTCGTTTTCCTCTCCCCCACTTCTAAAACGATTTTCAGAAAACACCAAAAAAGATTTGCCTTTTTGTTCGCCCTTCTTTCATTCGCCTTTCGTTTGCTTCTGTGTTTGATTGCTTGCCTTGTCACGATGTCTGAGAATACCAAGTTGTGTGACTTTTCCAATACTAATAATAATGATTTTATTAGTACTTCGATTACTCCCGCCACTAGTGTGGAATCTTATGAAATCAATGTTGCCTTGCTTAATCTTGTTATGAAAGAACAATTTTCTAGCCTTCCTAGTGAAGATGCCCCATGCCGTCTAAATACTTCCATTGAGTTGTGTGATATGCAAAAAAAGAAAGATGTGGATAATGATATTATGAAATTTAAGCTATTTCCGTTCTCACTACGAGATCATGCTAAAACTTGGTTTTCATCTTTGCCTAAAAATAGTATTGATTCTTGGAATAAGTGTAAAGATGCTTTTATCTCCAAGTACTTTCCACCCGCTAAGATCATCTCCCTTAGGAATGATATAATGAATTTTAAGCAACTTGATCATGGGCATTTTGCACAATCATGGGAGAGGATGAATTTAATGATTAGGAATTGTCCCGCACATGGTTTGAGTTTATGGATGATTATACAATTTTTTTATGCGGGATTGAACTTTGCTTCTAGAAATCTTTTAGATTCGGCCGCGGGTGGTACTTTTATGGAAATCACTTTAGGAGAAGCTACTAAACTCCTAGATAATATTATGTCAAACTAATCCCAATGGCACACCGAAAGATCTCCTATTGGTAAAAAGGTGCATCATATTGAAGAAATACATACTTTGAGTGAAAAGATATATGAATTGATGAAATTGTTGTTCAGGAACGTTGCATGGGAAACAAAAAAATTCCTATGCTTCACCAAGATCAATCTAGCAGATGAGCATCTACGAGAGGGGAGAGTGGATCTACATACCCATATAGATCGCTAAGCGGGAAGCATTAAGAAACGCAGTTGATGTAGTCGAACGTCTTCGCGATCCAAATTGCCGAGCATCCGCGATCCAATCACGATCCGTCCCGATCTAGCACCGAACGGACGACACCTGCGCGTTCAGCACACGTACGGCTTGATGACGATCTCCACCTTCTTGATCCAGCAAGATGGAGCGGAGAGGTGGACGAGTTCTCCGGCAGCGCGACGACATTGCAGTGATGGTGGTGGAGCTATTCCGGCAGGGCTTCGCCTAAGCACTGTAGAAAACCGATCTAGAGGAGAAACTATGCACCAGAGGAGAGGGTAGCACGTGGCTGAAAAACTAGTGCAAAACCCCTAAAAACCTCTAGTATATATAAGAGGAAGAGAGGAGGAGGCTGGCGCACAAGGGCCAGCCCTCTTTCCTCTTGCACAAGGAGGAGAGGAGGAATCCTTCTCCAATCCTAGTAGGACTAGGATTCCTCCTTTCCTACTTGGAAACTCTTTCCACCTTGGTTTTTTTCCTTCTCCCTCAATTCCAGCCGCATGGGCCTCTTGTGGGACTTACACCAGCCCACTAAGGGCTAGTATTCACCCTACCACAGCCCATGTAGCCTATTGGGTCGAAATACTCCTCCCGATGGTCCCCCGATACACTACCGGCACTCCCGATACACTACCGATGAGCCCGGAACTTTTTCGGTGACCAAAATAGGACTTCCTATATATCAATCTTTACCTCCGGACCATTCCGGAGCTCCTTGTGACGTCCGGGATCTCATACGGGACTCCGAAAAACCTTCGGTCACCACCATGCATAACTCTATACTACCAAAACGTCACCAAACCTTAAGTGTGCAGACCCTGCGGGATCGAGAACTATGTAGACATGACCAAGACACCTCTACGGTCAATAACCAATAGCGGGACCTGGATGCCCATATTGGTTCCTACACATTCTACGAAGATCTTTACCGGTCGAACCTCTATGTCAAGGATTCAGTTAATCTCGTATGATGTTCCCTTTGTTCTTCGGTATGTTACTTGCGCGAGATTCGATCGTCAGTATCTCCATACCTAGTTCAACCTCGTTACCGGCAAGTATATTTACTCATTCCGTAATACAAGATCCCATGACTAACACTTAGTCACATTGCTTGCAAGGCTTATTGTGATGTTGTATTACCGAGTGGGCCCTAAGATACCTCTCCGTCACACGGAGTAACAAATCCCAGTGTTGATCCATGCCAACCCAGCAGACACCCTCGGAGATACCTGTAGAGTACCTTTATAGTCACCCAGTTACATTGTGACGTTTGATACGCACAAAGCACTCCTCCGGTGTCCGTGAGTTGCATGATCTCATGGTCATAGGAACATATACTTGACATGTAGAAAACTGTAGCAATAAACTGACACGATCATATACTACGTTTATAGTTTGGGTCTCATCCATCACATCATTCTCCTAATGATGTGACCCATTATCAAATGACATGTCATGTCCATGGCTAGGAAACCTTAACCATCTTTGATCAACGAGCTAGTCTACTAGAGGCATACTAGGGACAGAGTTGTGTCTATGTATCCACACATGCAACGTGTTTCCAATCAATACAATTATAGCATGGATAATAAACGATTATCATGAATAAGGAAATATAATAATAACTATTTTATTATTGCCTCTGGGGCATATTTCCAACAGTCTCCCACTTGCACTAGAGTCAATAATCTAGCTCACATCACTATGTGATTTACATTGTAATGAATCGAACACCCATACAGTTCTGGTGTTGATCATTTTTAGCCCTTGGAAGAGGTTTAGTCAACGGGTCTGCAACATTCAGATTCGTGTGCACTTTGCAAATACTTATGTCCTCCTCCTTGATGTACTCGCAGACGGAATTGAAGCGTGGCTTTATGTGTCTGGTCCTCTTGTGAAACCTTGGTTCCTTGGCTAGTGCAATGGCACCAGTGTTATCACAAAACAGATCCACTAGGTTTAGTGCACTAGGCACTACTCCAAGATCTGTCATGAACTCCATCATCTAGACACCTTCCTTTGCTACCTCCGAGGCTGCGATGTACTCCGCTTCGCATGTAGAATCGGCTACCACGCTCTGCTTGGAACTGCACCAGCTTACCGCTCCCCCATTAAGAAAAAATACGTATCCGGTTTGCGACTTAGAGTCATCCGGATCAGTGTCAAAGCTTGCATCGACGTAACCCTTTACAACGAGCTCTTGATCACCTCCATACACGAGAAACATTTCCTTAGTCCTTTTCAGGTACTTAAGGATATTCTTGACCGCTGTCCAGTGCTCCATTCCAGGATTACTTTGAAACCTTCTGGCCATACTTATGGCAAGGCTGACATCTGGTCTTGTGCACAGCATTGCATACATAATAGAGCCTATGGCCGAAGCATAGGGGATGAAACTCATTGTCTCTCTATCTTCTGTAGTCACTTGGCATTGAGTCTTACTCAACTTCACACCTCGTAACACAGGCAAGAACCCCTTCTTGGACTGATCCATTTTGAACTTCTTCAAAACTTTGTCAAGGTATGTGCTATGTGAAAGTCCTATTAAGCGTCTTGATCTATCTCTATAGATCTTAATGCCTAATATGAAAGCAGCTTCTCCTAGGTCCTTCATTGAAAAACTCTTGTTCAAATATTCCTTCACGCTTTCGAGCATTTCTATATTGTTTCCAATCAGCAATATGTCATCCACATATAATATTAGAAACACTATAGAGATCCCACTCACTTTCTTGTAAATACAAGCTTCTTCGTAAACTTGTATAAACCTGAACGCTTTGATCACCTCATCAAAACGCAGATTCCAACTCCGAGATGCTTGCACCAGTCCATAAATGGATCACTAGAGTTTGCAAACTTTGTTAGCATTCTTTGGATCGACAAAACCTTCTGGATGTATCATATATAACTCTTCCTTAAGAAAATCGTTAAGGAATGCTGTTTTGACATTCATCTGCCAAATTTCATAGTCGAAATATGCAGCTATTGCTAAAATGATTCTGACGGACTTAAGCATCGCTACGGGTGAAAAGGTCTCATCGTAGTCAACTCCTTGAACTTGTGAAAAACCCTTTGCCACAAGTCGAGCTTTATAGATGGTGACATTACCGTCCGCGTCCGTCTTCCTCTTAAAGATCCATTTGTTCTGAATGGCCTTTCACCCTTCAGGTAATACTTCCAAAGTCCATACTTTGTTTTCATACATGGATCCTATCTCGGATTTCATGGCCTCTAACCATTTCTCAGAATCCGGGCCCATCATCGCTTCTCCATAACTCGTAGGTTCATCATTGTCTAACAACATGACCTCCAAGACAGGGTTGCCGTACCACTCAGGAGCAATACGCGCCCTTGTCGACCTACGAGGTTCAATAGTAACTTGACCCAAAATTTCATGATTATCATCATTAACTTCCTCCTCAACTATCGTAGGCTCCATAGAAACATCTTTCTGCGTTGCGCTACTCTCAGGCTGAAGTAAAGGTTCAATAACCTCATCAAGTTCTATTTTCCTCCCACTCAATTCTTTCGAGAGAAACTCTTTCTCCAGAAATGCTCCGTTCTTTGCGACAAACACTTTGTCTTCAGATCTGAGATAGAAGGTATACCCAACTGTCTCTTTTGGGTATCCTATGAAGACGCATTTCTCCGCTTTGGTTTCCAGCTTTTCAGGCTGAAGCTTTTTGACATAAGCATCACATCCCCAAACTTTAAGAAACGGCAACTTTGGCTTCTTGCCAAACCACAATTCATATGGTGTCGTCTCAATGGATTTCGATGGTGCCCTATTTAAAGTGAATGCGGCTGTCTCTAATGCATAACCCCAAAATGATAGTGGCAGATCGGTAAGAGACATCATAGAATGCACCATATCCGATAAGGTTCGATTACGATGTTCGGACACACCATTACGCTGTGGTGTTCTAGGCGGTGTCAACTATGAAACAATTCCACACCGTCTTAAGTGACTGCCAAACTCATAACTCAGATATTCACCTCCTCGATCAGATTGCAGGAATTTAATCTTCTTGTTACGATGATTCTCAACTTCACTCTGAAATTGCTTGAACTTTTCAAACGTTTCATACTTGTGCTTCATTAAGTAAATATACCCATATCTACTTAAATCATCAATGAAGGTGAGAAAATAACGATATCCACCGCGCGCTTCAACGCTCATCAGACCGCACACATCAGTATGTATGATTTCCAATAAGTCACTCGCCCGTTCCATTGTTCCAAAGAACGGCGTTTTAGTCATCTTGCCCATGAGGCATGGTTCACATGTGTCAAGTCATTCAAAGTCAAGTGACTCTAAAAGTCCATTAGCATGGAGCTTCCTCATGCGTTTTACACCAATATGACCCAAACGGCAGTGCCACAAGAAAGTGGTACTATCACTATCAACTCTACATCTTTTGGCGTCAATGTTATGAACATGTGTATCATTAAGATTCAACATGAATAAACCCCTCACATTGGGTGCATGACCATAAAAGATATCACTCATATAAATAGAACAACCATTATTCTCAGATTTAAATGAGTAACTGTCTCGCAATAAACAAGATCCAGATATAATGTTCATGCTTAACGCAGGCACTAAATAACAATTATTCAGGTTCATCGCTAATCCCGATGGTAATCAAAGAGAGAGCGTGCCGACGGCGATCACATCAACCTTGGAACCATTTCCCACACGCATCGTCACTTCGTCCTTTGCCAGCCTTCTTCTATTCCGCAGTTCCTGCTTTGAGTTGCAAATGTGAGCAACCGAACCAGTATCAAATGCCCAGGCACTACAACGAGAGTTGGTAATGTACACATCAATAACATGTATATCATATATAGCTTGTTTGTTGTTGGCTGCCTTCTTGTCAGCCAGATACTTGGGGCAGTTCCGCTTCCAGTGACCAGTTCCCTTGCAATGAAAGCACTCGGTTTCTAGCTTAGGTCCAGCCTTGGGTTTCTTCACTGGAGTAGCAACCGCTTTGCCACCCTTCTTGGATTTACCCTTCTTGCCCTTGCCATTCTTCTTGAAACTATTGGTTTTATTGACCATCAACACTTGATGTTCTTTCTGGATTTCAGACTCAGCGACTTTCAGCATCGCAAACAACTCGGCGACTGACTTGTTCATCCCGTGCATGTTATTGTTCATCACAAAGCTCTTGTAGCTAGGTGGCAATGATTGAAGAACTCTATCATTGATCGCCTCCGGTGGAAGGGGCATCCCTAATTCCACCAGACGGGTCGAATACCCAGACATTTTGAGTATATGTTCACTGACAGACCCGTTCTCCTCCATTTTGCAAGCATAGAATTTATCGAAGGTCTCATACCTCTCGATCCGGGCATTCTTCTTAAAGATAAACTCCCAACTCTTGGAACATCTCATATGCTCCATGACGTTCAAAACGTCTTTGAAGTCCCGGTTCTAAGCCATACAACATTGCACATTGAACTATTGAGTAATCTCCAAAACGTGTCCCCCAAGCGTTCTTAACGTCTTCGGATGACAAATCAGCGGGTCGGTCACCAAGCGGTGCATCAAGGACATATGCCTTCTGGGAAGCCATGAGGATAATCCTCAGATTATAGGCCCAGTCCGCAAAGTTACTTCCATCATCTTTCAACTTAGCTTTCTCTAGGAACACATTAAAATTCAGGGGTGCTACTGCGCGAGCCATTGATCTACAACATAAATATGCAAAGTTTACTTAGACTATTGTTCAAGATAATGAGTTTAGTTAATCAAATTACTAAAGCTCCCACTCAAATTGACATCCCTCAGGTCATGTGAGTGATACATGATCCAAATTCACCAACTCAAGTCCGATCATCACGTGAGTTGAGGTGGTTTCAATGGTGAACATCATCATGTTGATCATATCTACTATATGACTCATGTTTGACCTTTCGGTCTCTTGTGTTCTGAGGCCATGTCTATACATGCTAGGCTCGTCAAGTTTAACCCGAGTGTTCTGCATGTGCAACACTGGCTTGCACCCGTTGTATGTGAACGTAGAGTCTATCACGCCCGATCATCACGTGGTGTCTCGACCCGACGATCTTTCGCAACGGTGCACACTCGGGGAGAACACAATTTTATCTTGAAATTTAAGTGAGGGATCACCTTATAATGCTACCGTCGTCCTAAGCAAAACAAGGTGCATAAAAGGATTAACATCACATGCAAATCATAAGTGACATGATATGGCCATGAACTTGTGCTTTTGATCTCCATCTTGAAAGCACCGGCATGATCTCCATCGTCGCCAGCATGACACCATGATCTCCATCATCTTGATCTCCATCAATGTGTCGCCATCGGGGTTGTTGCGCGATAGTAGTAGAAGCATGTTGGGCGCGACACCCCCGATGGCGACACGTTGATGGAGATCAAGATGATGAAGATCATGGTGTCATGCCTGTGATGATGGAGATCATGCCGGTGCTTTCTAGATGGAGATCAAAAGCACAAGTTCATGGCCATATCATGTCACTTATGAATTGCATGTGATGTTAATCCTTTTATGCACCTTGGTTTGCTTAGGAAGACGGTAGCATTATAAGGTTATCCCTCACTTAAATTTCAAGATGAATTGTGTTCTCCCTGAGTGTGCACCATTGCGAAAGTTCGTCGTGTTGAGACACCACGCGATGATCGGGTGTGCTAGACTCTACGTTCACATACAATGGGTGCAAGCCAGTGTTGCACGTGCTGAACACTCGAGTTAAACTTGACGAGCCTAGCATGTACAGACATGGCCTCAAAACACAAGAGACCGAAAGGTCGAACATGAGTCATATAGTAGATATGATCAACATAATGATGTTCACCATTGAAGCCACCTCAACTCACGTGATGATCAGACTTGAGTTGGTGGATTTGGATCATGTGACACTCAGATGACCTGAGGGATGTCAATTTGAGTGGGAGCTTTACTAATTTGATTAACAAAACTCATTATCTTGAACAATAGTCTAAGTAAACTTTGCATATTTATGTTGTAGATCAATGGCTTGCGCAGTAGCACCCCTAAATTTTAATGCGTTCCTAGGGAAAGCTAAGTTGAAAGATGATGGAAGTAACTTTGTTGACTGGGCCCGTAATCTGAGGATTATCCTCACGGCTTCCCAGAAATCATATGTCCTTGATGCACCGCTTGGTGACCAACCAGAAGACATGACCTCCGAAGACGTTAAGAACGCTTGGGAGGCACGTACTGAAGATTACTCAATAGTTCAGTGTGCAGTATTGTATGGCTTAGAACCGGGACTTCAAAGACGTTTTGAACGTCATGGAGCATATGAGATGTTCCAGGAGTTGAAGTTTATCTTTCAGAAGAATGCCCGGATCGAGAGGTATGAAACCTACGATAAGTTCTATGCTTGCAAGATGGAGGAGAACGGGTCTATCAGTGAACATATACTCAGAATGTCTGGGTATTCAACTCGTTTAGCGGAGTTAGGAATTGCCCTTCCGCCAGAGGCGATCACTGACAGAGTTCTTCAATCACTGCCACCTAGTTACAAGAGCTTTGTGATGAACTATAACATGCATGGGATGAACAAGTCAGTCGCCGAGCTGTTTGCGATGCTAAAAGTCGCTGAGTCTGAAATCCAGAAAGAACATCAAGTATTGATGGTCAATAAAACCACTAGTTTCAAGAAAAATGGCAAGGTCAAGGGCAAGGGCAAGAAGGGTAAAACCAAGAAGGATGGCAAAACAGTTGCTACTCCTGTAAAGAAGCCAAAGCATGGAGCCAAGCCAGAAACTGAGTGCTTTCATTGCAAGGGAACTGGTCACTAGAAGCAGAGCTGCCCCAAGTACCTGGCTGACAAGAAGGCGGCCAACGACAAACAAGGTATATATGATATACATGTTATTGATGTGTACCTTACTAGCTCTCGTAGTAGTGCCTGGGTATTTGATACCGGTTCGGTTGCTCACATTTGCAACTCAAAACAGGAACTACGGAATAAACGAAGGCTGGCAAAGGACGAAGTGACGATGCGCGTGGGAAATGGTTCCAATGTTGATGTGATCGCCGTCGGCACGCTCTCTCTTCGATTACCATCAGGATTAGTGATGAACCTGAATAATTGTTATTTAGTGCATGCGTTAAGCATGAACATTATATCTGGATCTTGTTTATTGCGAGATGGTTACTCATTTAAATCAGAGAATAAAGGTTGTTCTATTTATATGAGTAACATCTTTTATGGTCATGCACCCAATGTGAGGGGTTATTCATATTGAATCTTGATAGTAATGACACACATGTTCATAACATTGATGCCAAAAGATGTAGAGTTGATAATGATAGTACCACTTTCTTGTGGCACTGCCGTTTAGGTCACATTGGTGTAAAACGCATGAGGAAGCTCCATGCCGATGGACTTTTGGAGTCACTTGATTTTGAATCACTTGACACACGTGAACCATGCCTCATGGGCAAGATGACTAAAACGCCATTCTCTGGTACAATGGAACGGGCAAGTGAATTATTGGAAATCATACATACTGATGTGTGTGGTCCAATGAATGTTACAACGCATGGTGGATATCGTTATTTTCTCACCTTCACTGATGACTTAAGTAGATATGGGTATATTTACTTGATGAAACACAAGTCTGAAACGTTTAAAAAGTTCAAGCAATTTCAAAGTGAAGTTGAGAATCATCGTAACAAGAAGATTAAATTCCCGCGATCTGATCGAGGAGGTGAATATCTGAGTTATGAGTTTGGCAGTCACTTAAGATAGTGTGGAATTGTTTCACAGTTGACACCGCCCGGAACACCACAGCGTAATGGTGTGTCTGAATGTCGTAATTGAACCTTATTAGATATGGTGCGTTCTATGATGTCTCTTGCTGATTTGCCACTATCGTTTTGGGGTTATGCATTAGAGACAGCTGCATTCACTTTAAATAGGGCACCATCGAAATCCGTTGAGACGATGCCATATGAATCGTGGTTTGGCAAGAGGCCAAAGTTGTCGTTTCTTAAAGTTTGGGGATGTGATGCTTATGTCAAAAAGCTTCAGCCTGAAAAGTTGGAACCCAAAGCGGAAAAATGCGTCTTCATAGGATACCCGAAAGAGATAGTCGGGTATACCTTCTATCTCAGATCCGAAGGCAAAGCGTTTGTCGCTAAGAACGGAACATTTCTTGAGAAAGAGTTTCTCTCGAAAGAATTGAGTGGGAGGAAAATAGAGCTCGATGAGGTTATTGAACCTTTACTTCAACCAGAAAGTAGCGAAGCGCAGAAAGTTGTTTCTGTGGAACCTACGATGGTAGAAGAGGAAGTTAATGATGATGATCATGAAGCTTCAGATCAAGCTACTATTGAACCTCGTAGGTCGACAAAGCCGCGTACTACTCCTGAGAGGTACGACAACCCTGTCTTGGAGGTCATGTTGTTGGACAACAATGAACCTACGAGCCATGGAAGAGCAGTGATGGGCCCGGATTCCGAGAAATGGTTAGATGCCATGAAATCGGAGATGGGATTCATGTATGAAAACAAAGTATGGACTTTGGAAGTATTACCTGAAGGGTGAAAGGCCATTCAGAACAAATCGATCTTTAAGAAGAAGACAGACGTGGACGGTAATGTCACCGTCTATAAAGCTCGACTTGTGGCAAAGGGTTTTTCACAAGTTCAAGGAGTTGACTACGATGAGACCTTCTCACCCGTAGCGATGCTTAAGTCTGTCAGAATCATGTTGGCAATAGCTGCTTATTTCGACTATGAAATTTGGCAGATGGATGTCACCGACTATAAATATTTTCAAAGTGCACATGGATCTGAATGTTGCAGACCCGTTGACTAAACCTCTTCCAAGGGCTAAAAATGATCAACACTAAAACTGCATGGATGTTCGATTCATTACAATGTCAATCACATAGTGATGTGAGCTAGATTATTGACTCTAGTGCAAGTGGGAGACTATTGGAAATATGCCCTAGAGGCAATAAATAAAGTGTTTATTATTATATTACCTTGTTCATGATAATCGTTTATTATCCATGCTATAATTGTATTAATTGGAAACACATTACATGTGTGGGTAAATAGACAACACTTTGTCCCTAGTATGCCTCTAGTGAACTAGCTCGTTGATCAAAGATGGTCAAGGTTTCCTAGCCATTGACATGTGATGTCATTTGATAACGGGATCACATCATTAGGAGAATGATGTGATGGACAAGACCCAAACTACAAACATAGCATACGATCATGTCAGTTTATTGCTACTGTTTTCTGCATGTCAAGTATATGCTCCTATGACCATGAGATCATGCAACTCACGGATACCGGAGGAGTGCCTTGTGTGTATCAAATGTCGCAACGTAACTGGATGATTATAAAGGTGCTCTATAGGTATCTCCGATGGTGTCTGTTGAGTTGGCATGGATCAAGACTGGGATTTGTTACTCCGTGTGACGGAGAGGTATCTCAGGGCCCACTCGGTAATAGAACATCACAATGAGCCTTGCAAGCAATGTGTCTAAGTGTTAGTCACGGGATCTTGTATTACGGAACGAGTAAAGAGACTTGCTGATAACGAGGTTGAACTAGGTATGGAGATACCGACGATCGAATCTCGGGCAAGTAACATACCGAAGAACAAAGGGAACATCATACGGGATTAACTGAATCCTTGACATAGAGGTTCCACCAATAAAGATCTTCATAGAATATGTAGGAACCAATATGGGCATTCAGGTCCCGCTATTGGTTATTGACTGTAGAGGTGTCTCGGTCATGTCTACATAGTTCTCGAACCCGTAGGGTCTGCACACTTAAGGTTCGGTGACATTTCGATAGTATAGAGTTGTGCATGGTGGTGACCGAAGGTTGTTAGGAGTCCCGGATGAGATCCCGGATGTCACGAGGAGCTCTGAAATGGTCCAGAGGTAAATATTGATATATAGGAAGTCCTGTTTTGGTCGCCGGAAAAGTTTCGGGCTAATCGGTAATGTACCGGAAGTGCCGGTAGTGTACCGGGAGACCACCGGGAGGGGTATTTCGACCCAAGAGGCTACATGGGATGAGGGAGAATAATAACAAGCCCTTAGTGGGCTGGTGGAAGTCCCACACAAGGCCCATGCAGCTAGGAAGAAAAACCCGAAAGGAAAAAGGTGGAAAAAGGCAAAAAAAAGGCAAAATAAGGAAGGAGTCCTAATCCTACTAGGAGTGGAGGAGGAGGACTCCTCCCTCCTAGTTCGGCCGAACCAGATTGGCTTGAAAGCCAAGGCTGCCTCCTCTCCTCCTCTCCTCCTATATATACTAGAGGGTTTTAGGGTTTTTGCACAAGATTTCCAGCCACGTGCAACCCTACCCTCTAGTGCATAGTTTCTCCTCTAGATCGGATTTCTGTAGTGCTTAGGCGAAGCCCTGCCGGAATAGCTCCACCACCATCGCCGGAGCGCCGTCACGCTACCGGAGAACTCTTCTTCCTCTCCGCTCCTTCTTGCTGGATCAAGACGGCGGAGATCGTCATCAAGCTATACGTGTGCTGAACGCGGAGGTGTCCTCCGTTTGATGCTAGATCGGAAGGATCGTGATCAAGTTCGTGGGACGGATCGTGATCAAGTTTGTGGGATGGATCGTGACTGGATCACGGGACAGATCATGATTGGATCGCGGGATGCTCGGCGATTTGGATCGCGAAGACGTTCGACTACACCAACCGCGTTTCTTAACGCTTCCCGCTTAGCGATCTACAAGGGTACGTAGATCCACTCTCCCTCTCGTAGATGCTCATCACCATGGATAGATCTGCGTATGCGTAGGAAATTTTTTGTTTCCCATGCAACGTTCCCCAATAGAAACGTCACCGAACCTTAAGTGTGCAGACCCTGCGGTTTCGAGGACTATGTAGACATGACCGAGACACCTCTACGGTCAATAACCAATAGCGGGACCTGGATGCCCATATTGGTTCCTACATATTCTACGAAGATCTTTATCGGTCGAACCTCTATGTCAAGGATTCAGTTAATCCCGTATGATGTTCCCATTGTTTATCGGTATGTTACTTGCCCGAGATTCGATCGTCGGTATCTCCATACCTAGTTCAACCTCGTCACCGGCAAGTCTCTTTACTCGTTCCGTAATACAAGATCCCATGGCTAACACTTAGTCACATTGCTTGCAAGGCTTGTTGTGATGTTGTATTACCGAGTGGGCCCTGAGATACCTCTCCGTCACACGGAGTAACAAATCCCAGTGTTGATCCAGGCCAACCCAGCAGACACCCTTGGAGATACCCGTAGAGTACCTTTATAGTCACCCAGTTACATTGCGATGTTTGATACACATAAAGCACTCCTCCGGTGTCCGTGAGTTGCATGATCTCATGGTCATAGGAACATATACTTGACATGCAGAAAACTGTAGCAATAAACTGACACGATCATATACTACGTTTATAGTTTGGGTCTCATCCATCACATCATTCTCCTAATGATGTGATCCCGTTATCAAATGACATCTCATGTCCATGGCTAGGAAACCTTAACCATCTTTGATCAACGAGCTAGTCTACTGGAGGCATACTAGGGACAGAGCTGTGTCTATGTATCCACACATGCAACGTATTTCCAATCAATACAATTATAGCATGGATAACAAACGATTATCATGAACAAGGAAATATAATAATAACTATTTTATTATTGCCTCTAGGGCATATTTCCAACAATTGTTTGCTAGTAAGAGTGCTCCTACTGATTCCAATGATATTCCTTTGTCTTATTTGATCGGGAATAATAATGAATCTATGGGCGTGAATTTTGTTGGTAGGAACAATTTTGGTAATAACGCTGATAAAGGTAATTTCAACCCTAGGGCGTTTCCTAGTAATTCCTCTAATAATTATGGTAATTCCTACAACAATTCCTGTGGAAATTATAATAAGATGCCATTTGATCTTGAGAATATTGTTAAAGAATTTATTGGTTTGCAAAAAGTTTTTAATGCTTCTATTGAAGAAAAATTGCTCAAGATTGATGATTTGGCTAGGAACGTTGATATAATTTCTCTTGAGATTGATTCTTTGAAATTTAGATCTACTTCACCCAAGCATGATATTAATGAGTCTTTAAAAGCTATGAGAATTTCTATTGATGAAAGTAAGGAAAGAACTGCTAGAATATGTGCTAAGCGTGAATGGCTTGAAAAAGTGTTTTCTCGCGATAATAATGATGAAGATCTTAAAGTGATTGGTGTGACTCCTACTGAATATTTGTTTTCCAATGAAAATCTTGATAATTATGGGACTGGAGATAAGTCAACTTTAAGTAAAAGGAGTCCTAATGATTCCGAGCCTATAGATCTTAACGCTAAGATTGATAAAAGTGGGATTGAAGAGGTCAAAACTTTAAATAGTAATGAACCCACTCTTTTGGATTTCAAGGACTTTAATTATGATAGTTGCTCTTCGATTGATTTTATTTCCTTGTTGCAATCCATGATGAATTCTCCTCATGCTTATAGTCGAAATAAGGCTTTTACTAAACATATAGTTGATGATATGATGAAATCTTTTGAAGAAAAACTTGAGTAGGAAGTTTCTATCACTAGAAAGCTTCATGATGAGTGGGAACCTACTATTAATATTAAAATCAAAGATTATGAGTGCCACGCTTTGTGTGATTTTGGTGCTAGTGTTTCACGATTCCAAAAACTTTATGTGATGTGCTAGGTTACCATGATCTTGATGTTTGCTCTCTAAATTTGCATCTTGCAGATTCCACTATCAAGAAACCTATGGGAAGCATTAATGATGTTCTTATTGTTTAAAATAGGAATTATGTGCCCGTATATTTCATTGTTCTTGATATATATTGCAATCCTACATGTCCTATTATTCTTGGTAGACCTTTCCTTAGAACGATTGGTGCAATTATTGACATGAAAGAAGGAAACATTAGATTCCAATTTCCATTAAGGAAAGGCATGGAACACTTTCCTAAAAAGAAAAAAATATTAACTTATGAATCTATTATGAGAGCTACTTTTGGATTTCATACCAAAGATGACAATACCTAGGTCTATCGCATTTTGCCTAGCTAGGGGTGTTAAAGAATAGCGCTTGTTGGGAGGCAACCCAATTTTATTTTTGTGTTATGTTTTTGAGTGTTTAACACATTATTACTTATGTAGTAATTGTGTTTTGGTTTTTTAATTAGTGTTTGAGCCAAGTAAAACCTTTGGGGTGATCTGTGGTAGATGTTGATATGATCTTGCTGAAAAACAGAAACTTTTGCGCTCGGTCCAGGAAATTTCTAATTTTTTAGAGCGTAGAATGAGTATGAAAGTTTTACACAAGATTGATATATAAATTTCCCAGGTTTTACTATTTTTTCCTAATTTTTTGAGTTACATAAGTATACAAAGTTTTCAGATTGCTACAGACTGTTCTGTTTTTGACAGATTCTGTTTTCCTTGAGTTGCTTGCCTATTTTGATGAATCTTTGGGTTGTATCATGCGGTATGAACCATGGAGAAGTTAGATTGCAGTAGGTATAACACCAATATAAATAAAGAATGAGTTCACAACAGTATCTAAAGTGGTGATTTATTTTCTTATACTAACGGATCTCATGAGTTTTCTGTTAAGTTTTGTGTTGTGAAGTTTTCAAGTTTTGGGTAAAGATTTGATGGACTATGCAATAAGGAGTGGCAATAGCCTAAGCTTGGGGATTCACAAGGCACCCCAAGTCATATTCAAGGATGCCAAAGAGCCTAAGCTTGGGGATGCCCCGGAAGGCATCCCCTCTTTCGTCTTCAATCCATCGGTAAATTTACTTGAGGCTATATTTTTATTCACCACATGATATGTGTTTTGCTTGGAGCGTCTTGTCTGATATGAGTCTTTGCTTGTTAGTTTGCCACAATCATCCTTGCTGCACAAGCCTTTTGAGAGAGACACGCTGAATCGTGAATTTGTTAGAATGCTCTATGTACTTCACTTATATCTTTTGAGTTGGGCAATTTTGCTCTATGTGCTTCACTTATATTTTTTCGACCACGGTGGTGTTTGCGTTTTATAGAAATAATTGAACTCTCATACATCAATTATATTATTTTGAGAGTTTGTAAAACAGAATGGTAATTGGTCTAGGTTATTAATTTAGTCCTAATATGATAGACATCCAAGAGGGATATAATAAAAGCTTCCATATTAAGTGCATTGGGTATTTATGAGAAGTTTGATCCCTTGCATAAAGTTTTGAGATATAAATATGGTAATATTAAGAGACAGTGTTAGGAAGTAATTGTGATTTGGTAAAAATACTTGTGTAAATGTTTGTGATTCCCGTAGCATGCACGTATGGTGAACCGTTATGTAAGGAAGTCGGAGCATGACTTGTTTATAGATTGTCAACCTTTGTGTGAGGGTCGGGAGCGTGCGATGGTTAACTCCTACCAACCTATCCCCTAGGAGCATGCGTTTAATACTTTGTTTCAATGACTAATAGATTTTTGCAATAAGTATGTGAGTTCTTTATGACTAATGTTGAGTCCATGGATTATACGCACTCTCACCCTTCCACCTTTGCTAGCCTCTCTAGTACCGCGCAACTTTCGCCAATACAACAGACACCTTCCTCAAAACAGCCACCATATACCTTCCTCAAAACAGCCACCATATATCCTTCCTCAAAACAGCCACCATACGTACCTATTATAGCATTTCCATAGCCATTCCGAGATATATTGCTATGCAACTTCCACCGTTTCCTTTTATGACTTGCACTATCACTTCCATATTGCATATAGAGTCATATTTTTTCATAGGTATCGAGTTGTAATTTTCTTTTGAGTTGTAAGTAAATAAAAGTGTGATGATTATCATTAATAGAGCATGTCCCATGTGAGGAAAGGATGATGAAAGCTATGATTCCCTCACAAGTGGGGATGATATTCTCGACTTTATGAAAAAAAAAGAGGCCAGCGAAGCCCAAATAAAAAAATGAATAAAAGAGGCCTTAGATGCCCAATAAAAAAATGAGAGAAAAGAGAGAAGGGACATTGCTACTACCCTTTTCCACACTCGTGCTTCAAAGTAGCACCATGATCTTCATGATAGAGAGTCTCCTATTTTGTCACTTTCATATAGCTAGTGGATTTTTTCTTCATGATGCACGTCCACTTAGTTTCTTTTTGAGCTTTCATACACTTATAGCTCTAGTGCATCCATTGTATGGCAATCCCTACTCACTCACATTGATATCTATTAATGGGCATCTCCATAGCCCGTTGATACGCCTAATTGATGTGAGACTATCTTCTCCCTTTCCTTGACAACCTTCACCATATTCTATTCCACCTATAGTGCTATATCCATGGCTCACACTTATGTATTGCGTGAGAGTTGAAAAAGTTTGAGAAAATAAAGGTGTGAAAACAATTGCTTGACTTTTCATTGGGGGTGTGCATGATATAAATACTTTGTGTGGGGAAGATGGAGCATAGCCAGACCATATAATATTGTAGGGATAACTTTATTTTGCCATTATATTTTGAAGAGATACAATTTCTTTGCTAGTATGCTTGAAACATTACTGTTTTTATATCAATATTAAGCTTTTGTTTTGAGTCTTATGGATCTGAATATTCATGCCACAATAAAGAATATTACATGGATAAATATGTTAGGTAGCACTCCACATCATTTTTTTAATCATTTACCTACTCAAGGACGAGCAGGAATTAAGCTTGGGGATGCTGATATGTCTCCAACGTATCTATAATTTTTTATGATGGCATGCTATTATATTATCCGTTTTGGATGTTTTATATGCATTAATATGCTATTTTGTATTATTTTTGGGACTAACCTATTAATCTAGAGCCTAGTGCCAGTTTCTGTTTTCTTGTTTTTGAGTTTTGCAGATATGGAATATTAAACGGAGTCCAAACGAAATAAAACCTTCGGAAGGAATTTTTTTGGAAGGAAAAAAACGATCAAGCTTGGAGTGCAAGGCAGGGGGGTGCTTGGGAGCCACAAGCCTGCTAGGCACGGCCCCCCTGGCCACGCCGAGCAGGCTTGTCGCCTCCCGGCAGGTCTCCTAACCCTAATTCTTGGCCTATAAATTCCCAAATATTCCCCCAACACCAGAAAGAGCCACACAAATACTTTTCCGCTTCCAGAAGCCTCCGTTCCCGAGAGATCCAACTTTGAACCTTTTCAGAGTTCATTTGTAGTGCTCTTCAATTTCATGGTCATTTAGCTCAAAAAAATCAGTAAATGCATGAAAAATAGCAAATGAAGTTAGAAAGGGTTGAAAATTGATGACGTGTCTTTGGATATAATATTTCTTCGCGTTTGAAATGCCAAAACACATAAGTACACTACTATTACAATGATTCCCTCCGGTTTGTTTGAAGTGGGACTTTCCAGATATATAAGTCCGGAAAGTAACTAGAGAAGCCGTCACATCCGAGAGTGGGATCTTTGGGTATAAAACTTTTTCTTCGCGTGTGTCCCTTTGCGCCGTAACCATGGACAATCTTAATCGTTTAACTTGATGCTCGGGTCAACATTCACTATGAAGGGAGCAATTTCATGAAACTTTTCATAATCTTCTGACATGTCTGTCTTGTCCTCCACTCCCACGATGTTTCTTTTCCCTGAAAGAACTATGTGGAGCTTTGGATCATTGTATGATGTACTCGCTTCCTTATCTTTTATTTTTCTTGGCTTGGTAGACATGTCCTTCACATAGAAAACCTACGCCACATCATTGGCTAGGACGAATGGTTCGTCTGTGTACCCAAGATTGTTGAGATCCATTTTGTCATTCTGTACTGCGGGTCTTCCTTTACCCCGCCTCCTGTTAGATTGACCCATTTGCACCCAAAAAAGGGACCTTCAAACCAAGTCCATAGTCAAGTTTCCATATCTCCTCTATGTAACCATAATATGTGTCCTTTGGCCTATCGGTGTTTACTGCATCAAAGCGGACACCACTGTTTTGGTTGGTGCTCTTTTTATCTTGGGCGGTCATGTAAAATGTATTCCCATTTATCTCGTACCCTTTGAAAGTCACTATAGTCAAAGATGGTAACTTAGACAGCAAGTACAGATCATCTATAACAGTGTCGTCATGCATGAGACGTGTCTGCAACCAACCAGCGAAAATCACCGTTTGTTCATGTGTAATCCGGTCGTCAGACTGCTCCGGGTGTTTGGAGCGTAGAATATTCTTGTCTTGCTCGATATACGGAGCCACCAAGGCCGAACTTTGTAGAACTGTGTAGTGTGCTTGCACCAAAGAATGCCCGTCCTGGCATATTACTGAATTCTTTCCTAGCGTGCCTTTTCCACCCTGTCTGCCCTCATGCCGCGATTCAGGAACACTAATCGACTTAATGCCATGAATAAAGTCAACACTAAACTCAATGACCTTCTCAGTTTCATGGCCCTTGGAGATGCTTCCTTCTGTCCTAGCACGATTCTGAAAATATTTCTTTAAGACTCCCATGAACCTCTCAAAGGGGAACGTATTGTGTAGAAATACAGGACCCAAAATAGCAATCTCCTCGACTAGGTGAACTAGGACGGGCGTCATGATATTGAAGAAGGATGGTGGGAACACCAACTCGAAACTGACAAGACATTGCACCAAATCATTCTCTAACCTTGGTAGGATTTCTGGATCGATTACCTTCTGAGAGATTGCATTGAGGAATGCACATAGCTTCACAATGGCTAATCGAACGTTTTCCGGTAGAGGCCCCCTCAATGCAACCGGAAGCAGTTGCGTCATAATCATGTGGCGGTCATGAGACTTTAAGTTTTAGAACTTTTTCTCTGCCATATTTATTATTCCCTTTATATTCGACGAGAAGCCAGACGAGACCTTCATACTGAGCAGGCATTCAAAAAAGATTTCCTTCTCTTCTTTGGTAAGAGCATAGCTGGCATGACCCTAAAACTGCTTTGGATCCATGTCGTCTTCTCCGTGCATACGTTGCTAGTCCTCCCATGCCTCCGGTGTATCTTTTGTCTTCCCATACACGCCTAAGAAGCCTAGCAGGTTCACGCAAAGATTCTTCATCACATGCATCACGTCGATTGCAGAGCGAACCTCTAGGTCTTTCCAATAAGGTAGGTCCCAAAATATAGTTTTCTTCTTCCACATGGGTGCACGTTTGTGAGCGTCATTTGGAATAGATTTTCCGTCAGGACCCTTTCCAAAGATTACTTTTAAATCCTTGACCATATCAAGTATATCATCACCAGTACGGTGGCGAGGCTTCTTTCGGTGATCTGCCTCACTTTTGAAATGCTTGCCTTTCTTTCTTACTGGATGCCTGCTCTGAAGAAATCGATGATGCCCCAGGTACACATTCTTCTTATATTTATCCAAATATATACTTTCGGTATCATCTAAACAGTGCGTGCATGCGTGGTATCCCTTGTTTGTCTGTCCTGAAAGGTTACTGAGAGTAGGACAATCATTGATGGTTACAAAAAACAACACATGTTGGTCAAATTCCTCCTGTTCTTTCACATCCCACGCACGTACACCTTTTCCATTCCATAGCTGTAAAAGTTTTTCAACTAATGGCCTTAGGTACACATCAATGTCGTTGCCGGGTTGCTTGGGGCCTTGGATAAGCACTGGCATCATAATGAACTTCCGCTTCATGCACAACCAAGGAGGAAGATTATAGATACATAGAGTCACATGCCATGTGCTATGATTTATTGTTCTGCTCCCCAAAATGATTAATGCCATCTGCACTTAAACCAAACCATACGTTCCTTGCGTCCTTTGCAAAGTCTTTCCACTTTCTCTCGATTTGTCTCCACTGCGATCCGTCAACGGGTACTCTCAACTGCCCATCTTTCTTACGGTCTTCGTTGTGCCATCGCATCAACTTGGCATGCTCTTGGTTTTGGAACAAACATTTCAATCATGGTATTACAGGAGCATACCACATCACCTTGGCAGGAATCTTATTCCTAGGGCGCTCGCCCTCAACATCACCAGGGTCATCGTGGTCGATCTTATAGCGCAATGCACAACATACCGGGCATGCATTCAAATCCTCGTACTCACCGCGGTAGAGGATGCAGTCACTAGGGCATGCATGTATCTTCTACACCTCTAATCCTAGAGGGCAGACAACCTCTTAACATTATCAACAACTTTTCAAATACCTTGTTAGATACATCATTCTGTGCCTTCCATTGCAGCAATTCCAGTGTGGTACCCAACTTTTTCTTGTCATCTTTGCAATTTGGGTACAACAATTTCTTGTGATACTCTAACATGCGCTGCAACTTCAGCTTCTACTTTTCACTTGCACAGTTTCTCTTTGCATCGGCAATGGCCCGACCAAGATCATCAACGGGCTCATCTGATGCCTCTTCTTCAAGTCCTTCTCGCATTGCCGGCTCAGCTTCTTCGCCCATTGTTGTACAATCGTATACATGAAACCCATGTCTAGGATAGTTGTCATCATCCCCTTCTTCTTCATTCTCTTCCATTAGGACCCCTCTTTCTTCGTGCTTGGTCCAACAGTTATAGCCGGACATGAAACCGGGCTCAAACAAGTGGACGTGAATGGTTCTTGACTTAGAGTAATTTCGATCATTCTTATAGCCAGCACATGGACAATACATAAAACTATCTGCCCGCTTGTTTGCCTCAGCCGCAACGAGAAAAATATGCACGCCATTATTGAATTGAGGAGAGCATTGGTCATCATACATCCAGCATAACCGCAAAAATCTTATACGGCCCTGAGGCAACGACCTAGTGGTGGACCCTATTCATTACCACACGATTTGATTAAGGTCAACTTGGGCAGCAGGAATTGATTTAGTTTGCCACGTATAAGTTTTTGGACAAGGTCCAGCGACGGGGTCGCTCACTGCTGGGTCGTATAGGATTTGTGTCCCCAGCATAGACCATCCCAAAGGTTTTACTTGACTCAAACACTAATTAAAACACCAAAACACAATCCCGTAACTCTTGTCGCGCTGGCAATTTTGCACAAATGCCCTCGGGAAATTCCCGACACAACCCGCACTTCCTGCGTCTCCCCCGGTCGTCTCCCTCGCGTCGGAGCTCCCCTGCTTGTCTCCCCTGCTCCGTAGCTCCCCCGCTCAGCTCCCTTGTGCAGCTCCCCCGCGCTCCCCTACTCAGCTCCCTCGCCGGACCTCCCCCACCCCACGCCTCCGCTGCTTCCCCTCCTTGTTCCCCTCCTCGTTCCCCATGGTAAACCACGACGAGGAGAAAACTTGCTTTTTTTGATCTGGCCAGTCCCATCCGACAGTGACCATGGCGACGTCTGAGGGTGGCGAGCCGAAGCTGGACCTGTCCTTCGTCGACCAAGTCCTCGCCAGCTGGCCGCCATCGACCACGAATCCGGTCCCCGCCTCGTCGCCTAGCAGCTACCACTGTCCACCTTGCTGCAAACCTCATCTAGCTCGCCGTCCACCTTGTCCACCACTGTCCATTAGAGTCGACAGAAGCTCTCCCCTGACGGCAGCAGCAACCATCCCCGCCTTCGTCGCCCATCTTGCTTTGGTAGGAGAGCTGCTGCCTCCTGCAACGACAGAGCAAAGGTGAGGATGCTTGACTGTCAAAACTGAAAATTTGAGATCTCCTTGTGAAAGTGAGAAACTGAGATCAGCTTGTAAATATAGTGTGAAGATCCTGGCTATTACTATGAAGTTCTTGAGGTGATCTGCTTCTAACCTGAGACTTTGCATTTCCAGGTAATTTTCAGAACTTGAGTTGTTCCATTGCTTTGTTTCGATGTTCACTAGCTGTGAAATTTAATTAATCAGACCTTCCACTGATTCATCATTTCGTGCAGTCCTCTGTTTCGGATTACACCACTGTCATAATTGTCAATTTGTAAAACTGAGAAGTGTTTTTTCCATTTGGCCAGGGCTGGCACGGGCGGCCACAATTACAAGGGCACCTCCGCGTCTTCCGTGCTGGCCCACCTGGCAGGCGGCAACAGCTGCCACCTCTCTGATCTATACGACCTCATCGTCGACCTCCAGGTTGTACAATCCCTGTCTCTGTTGGTGTTGTACAATTCCATCTGCTGCTGCTGGTGGTGTGTGTCTGTCTAATTGTCTTCATTCATGGATTATCATGCTGGTGGTGGTGGTGGTGTGTGTGCGTGTGTGTGATTTTGTCCTGAATTTATCATGTGTGAATAAAATTTATCATGTGTGAAGTTTCTTTCTTTCTGCTTGAATGAAGTGTAAATGAATGGATACTGCTTGATCTTGGAAAATCAGTGTAAATCTACTGTAAAAATTCAGTACTCCTAGGGTACGAAAGAGATTGAAATTGAATACTCCTAGGCCAAGAGAGAGATTATGTTAAAAAATCAGTTAAGCAGGCATGATACTCCTATTTTTGGAGTAAAAAATCAGCTAAAAAGTCACTTACAATTCAGTTTTAGAGCTTGGCTCCTGATCTGAACTTAAACTACAGAATTTGCAAGAAACTGTCAAAACTACTGAAAATTTGTAAGCCCAAGCTGTTGAATTTATAAGCCCAAGCTCATTATACCATGGCTTACAAATTCAGTGCCCAAACTCTGTTCATTCAGTGTAAACCTTGAGATTTTGCCATTTAAACTTTGATGGAAATAAGCTTGACACCAAATTTGTTGAATTTGTATTTTCTGAATGCAAATTGATGATTTTTGATTGATTCTTATTGCTGAACTTTGATGATTCTCTGGGCTTTGAACTTTGATGATTTTTTATTTCAAAGCACATTGAGTACTCCACAAATTTCAGTAAACTTTCCTACACCGGGCAGTATAAACTTCAGTTATCTTTTCAGTAGGAAATTTTTTGTAACAAATTTTAGAAGCTTGCATTTTCCTACTCTTGTTGGCAATAGTCATTAGAATTTTACTGTCCATTTTAGCATAGCCTTCAGTTATCTTTTCATCCATTTTTCTGTCCATTCAGTTATATTTTCAGCAGGAAAATCTCCGTAACAAATTACAATTTACTGTCCATCCTAATTTCAAGTACAGATCAGACTGTACTGTACTTTCACAACATTATGCATATGTACATCTGGAAAACATGTCCTAATTCTGTTTTTGAAATTTCACAATATTGGTCATCCTAACTGAAACATGTTACATGTTCAGTTTGCTCATGTTTTAAAACGTCATAAAATTGTTGTATCCAAAGAGTAGAGGCGCCGGGCAAGTTTGATCTTTGATCTTACTATAGATACTGCTGATACTGATCAATTGCTGCTACAGAAGATACTACTCCTACAGATACTACTTCTACAGATGATACTCCTCTGTATTGATCAATTGACCTGCTACTCATACTCTGCTTAACTAATCTCCACTTGTTCTACAGGTGAGAAGTAGAGGATGTGCTGCTGGGCGAGCAGTGAGGTGCTGGGCATGGAGGAGGAGCAGCGGCTGGGCTTGGAGGAGGAGCTGCGCTGGTCGTGGAGAGGAGGTACTGTGCGTGGAGGAGTAGACCAGGCGATAGCTCCAACGACAGCAGAGGAGGTGGGCAGCAGGGGAACTCTGATGACAGCTCGAGTAGGGGAGCAGCAGCACGAGCCTGGCGACACGGGAGAAGCAAGAGGACTAGCTTGACGTCCAGGGGCACGCGGAAGTTTGAGGAGGACGAGATCCACCGGATCTTGGCGGCACAGGTCCTGGGCTGCAGCGGCGAAGGGGATCGCGGCGGGAGTGGATCACGCAGCACAGGTCCTGGCCGGCGGCGACGCACGTTCTGTACGACAGAGGAGCAGGTACTGGGCGGTGGAGGAGCAGGCCCTGGGTAGCGCAGTCGACGAATTGGTCGACGGCGGCCTTTGCCCGACGCGTGGGAGCTGGATCGGGCGGAGGAAGACAGAATGACTTTTGTAAAAGATTAGAAGATACAAGGTTTTTTTTCGGAAAAATTACATTACACTATGCTTGCGACATGAATTTTGGGACGAAGGAAGTAATAATGTGTGAAACACTTAAAAATAGAAGCAAAAACAGAACATAAAAATAAAATTGGGTTGTCATAACGATTTCAATGATGCTCACATAAAAATGGTAATTAAGATATGCAAAAGAGCATCACGAATAGCATGAAAAACACTTTTAAATCTAACCCACTTTCAATGCATAGGGATTTTGTGAGCAAATAATTTATGAGAGAAGAATCAACTAGCATAGGAAAGCATAACTTCAAAACTTTGAACACATAGAGAGAAAACTTGATATTATTGCAATTCCTACAAGCATATGTTCCTCCCTTATAATAAATTTCAGTAGCATCATGAAGGAATCTCACAATATAACTATCACACAATGCATTCTTTTCATGATCAATTATAGAATAAGTGTCATCACCAAAACTTGGGGAACAAAAAATATCATCTTTATCAAGCATTTCATCCCCAAGCTTATGGTTTTGCATATCATTAGCATCATGGATATTCAGAGAATTTATACTAACAACATGGCAATCATGCTTTTCATTCAAGGAGATATCATGAATCACCTTATAATTTTCCTCTTTCAACACTTTATCAAAATTTTCATGATTTTCAAGCAAAACTTCATAGTGATAATCAAGTGCACTCAACTCATTAGCAATTGGTTCATCATAATTTGGTCTTTTAAAAAGATTAGCAAGTGGATGAGGATCCATATCAATAGATTTTTAGCAAGCGAAGATGCAAGCAAATAGAAGGCACATGGCATCACAAGCAAACATAACAAACGGGAAGACGAATGGAAGAAGGGCAAATAAAAAGGCAAATCTTTTTGGTGTTTTCTAAAAATCGTTTTGGAAGTGGGGGAGAGGAAAATGAGAGACAAATGACAAATAATGTAAATGCAAGAGATGAGTTTGTTATCGGTACTTGGTAGGCTTGATGTGTATCTTCCCCGGCAGCAGCGCCAGAAATTGGCAAGTCGACGGGAGAGTTCTTGTCTTGACTTGCTATGTATCCTCCCCGGAACGGTGCCAGAAATCCTTCTTGCTACCTCTTGAGCTTGCGTTGGTTTTCCCTTGAAGAGGAAAGGGTGATGCAGCAAAATAGATAAGTATTTCCCTCAGTTGATGAGAACCAAGGTATCAATCCAGTAGGAGGAACAAGCAAGTCACCAATGGATGCACCTACACAAACAATCAAACTCTTCCACCCAACGTATAATAAAGGGGTTGTCAATCCCTTCACGGTTATTTGCAAGGATTAGATCTGATAGAGATAGATGTAATAGATTGCGGAAAGTAAAAGGTAAATAAACTGCAACAAGGTATTTTTGGTATTTTTGATTTATAGATCTGAAAATTTATTATGGAAAGCAGACCCGGTGGCCACATGTTTCACTAGAGGCTTCTCTGTTGAAGGAAAGTATCACGGTGCGTGAATAAATTACTGTCGAGTAATTGATAGAAAAGCGAATAATTATGAAGATATCCAAGTCAATGATTATGCATATAGGCATCACGTCCGTGTCAAGTAGACCGAAACGATTCTGCATCTACTACTATTACTCCACACATCGACCGACTCCTGCTTGCATCTAGAGTATTAAATTCATGAAGAACAAAGTAATGCATTAGGTAAGATGACATGATGTAGAGGGATAAACTCAAGCAATATTATGAAAACCCCATCTTGTTACCCTTGATGTCAACAATACAATACGTGCCTCACTACCCCTACTTTTTCACTGGTTGAGGACACCGCAAGATTGAACCCGAAACTAAGCACTTCTCCCATTGCAAGACTTACCAATCTAGTTGGCCAAACCAAACCAATAACTCGAAGAGACTTGCAAAGATATGAAATCATGCATATAAGAATTCAGAAAACACTCAAATAATATTCATGGATAATCTAAACATAAACCCACAATTCACCATATCTCGAAACACACACCGCAAAAGAGTATTACATCGGATAGATCTCCATAGAGATCATGAAGAACATGTCATTGAAGCACACAGAGAGAGAAGAATCCATCTAGCTACTAGCTATGGACCCGTAGGTCTATGGTGGACTACTCACGCATCATCGGAGGGGCAATGGAGTTGATGTAGATGCCCTCCGTGATCGGATCCCCCTCCGACAGATTACCGGAAAAGGCTCCAAGATTGGATTTCTCGGGAACAGAGGCTTCTGGCGGCAAAAAAGTATTTTCATGGCTCTTTTTGGTATTGGGGGAATATTTGGGTATTTATAGGACGAAGATTAGGGTTAGGAGTCCTGCCAGGAGGCGACAAGCTTGCCAGGCGCAGCCAGGGGGGTGGCCGCGCCCCTGGCTTGTGACCTCCTGGCAAGGTCCTTGCCTTGCACTCCAGGCATACTAGGGACACTGTGTTGTATATGTACCCACACATGTATTTGAGTCTCCAATCAATACAATTATAGCATAGATAATAAACGATTATCATGAACAAGGAAATGTGATAATAAGTAATTTATTATTGCCTCTAGGGCATATTTCCAATAGTCTCCCACTTGCACTAGAGTCAGTAATCTAGTTCACACCACCATGTGATTTACACCCAATGAGTCGTGGGGTTTGATCATGTTTTGCTTGTGAGAGAGGTTTTAGTCAATGGGTCTGCAACATTCAGATCCGTGTGTACTTTGCAAATCTCTATGTCATACTGTAGATGCTGCTACCACGCTCCACTTGAAGATATTCCAAATGACTTCTCCACTATACGTATCCGGACTGCTACTTAGAGTCATCCGAATTGGTGTCAAAGCTTGCATCGACGTAACCCTTTATGACGAACTCTTTTTGACCTCCATAATCGAGAAACATTTACTTAGTCCTTGAGTTACTAAGGATAATTTTGACCGCTGTCCAGTGATCCACTCCTGGACCACTCTTGTACCCTTTGATAGACTCATGGCAAGGCACACACCAGGTGCGGTACACAACATGACATACTATATAGAGCCTATGGATAAGGCATAGGGGATGACCTTTGTCCTTTATCTCTCTTCTGTCGTGGTCGACCTTTGAGTCTCACTCAACTCCACACCTTATAAATCAGGCAAAAACTCTTTCTTTGACTGACTCATTTGAACTCTTTCAAAATCTTGTCAATGTATGTACTCATTGAAAGTCTTATCAGATGTCTTGATCTATCTCTATAGATCATGATGCCCAATATTTAAGTAGCTTCATTCCGGGTCTTCCTTTGAAAAACTCTTTTCAAACAACCCTTTATGCTCTCCAGAAATTCTATATCATTTCCGATCAACAATATGTCATCCACATATACTTATCAGAAATTCTATAGTGCTCCCACTAATTTACTTGTAAATACAAGGTTCTCAAAACTTTGTATAAACTCAAAAACTTTGATCACCTCATCGAAGTGTATATTCCAACTCCTAGATGCTTGCTCCAGCCCATAGAAGGATTGTTGGAGCTTGCACACCTTTTAGCATCCTTAGGAGTGACAAAAACTTCTGGTTGTATCACATACAACCTTTCCTCAAGGAAACCATTAAGGAAACGAAGTTTTGACATCCATCTACCAGATTTCATAATCGAAAAATGCAGCAACGGCTAACGTAATTCTAACAGACTCTTAGCATCGCTACGGGTGAGAAAGTATCATCGTAGTCAACTCCTTGAACTTGTCGGAAACTTCTTTGCGACAAGTCAAGCTTTATAAATGGCGACATTTACCATCAACGTCTGTCTTCTTCTTAAAGGTCCATTTGTACTCAATGGCCTGCCGTTCAACGGGTAATTCTACCAAAGTCCACACTCGGTTTTTCATAGATGGATCCTTTCTAGGATTTCATGGCTCCTAGCCATTTGTTGGAATCCGGGCCCACCATCGTTTCTTCATAGCTCGTAGGTTCACTGTTGTCTAACAACATGACCTCCAAGACATGATTGATGTACCAATCATGGGCTATACGAGTCCTTGTCGACCTACGAGGTTCGGTAGTAACTTGATCTGAAGCTTCATGATCATCATAATTTGCTTCCTCTTCACTCGGTGTAGGCGTCACAGAAACATCTTTCTGCGTTGTGCTACTATCCAACCGAAGTGACGGTTCAACAACCTCATCAAGTTCTACTTTCCTCCCACTCAATTCTTTCGAGAGAAAATCTTTCTCGAGAAAGGACCCATTTTTAGCAACAAACACTTTGCCCTTGGATCTGAGATAAAATGTATACCCAACTTTTTCCTTAGGGTATCCTATGAAGATGCACTTTTGCGCTTTGGGTTCGAGCTTATCAGACATAAGTGTCGCATTCCCAAACTCTATGAAATGATAGCTTAGGTTTCTGTCAAACCATAATCCATACGGTCTCATCTCAACGGATTTAGATGGTTCCCTATTTAAAGTGAATGTAGTTATCTCTAATGCATAACCCCAAAACGACAGTGCAAAATGATAAGAGACATCATAGTATGCACCATATCCAATAGAGCACGACTACGGCGTTCGGACACACCATCACACTATGGTGTGCCAAGTGGCGTGAGTTGTGAAACAACTTCCACATTGTCTTAAGTTGTATACCAAACTCGTAACTCAGATATTCACCTCCATGATCATATCGTAGAAATTTTATCTTGTTGTTACGATGATCTCAAACTTCACTCTAAATTTTCTTGAACTTTCCAAACGTTTCAGACTTGTGCTTCATTAAGTAAATTTAGCCATATCTACTCAAATCATCATTGAAGGTAAGAAAATAACGATATCCACCGCACGCTACAACACTCATTGGACCCCTTACATCAACATGTATCATTTCCAATAAGTCACTTGCCTGCTCCATCATACCGGAAAACGGGGTCTTAGTCATCTTGCCCATGAGGCATGGTCCGCATGTCTCAACTGATTCGAAATCAAGTGAGTCGAAAGATCCAACAACATGGAGTTTTATTCATGCATTTTACACCAATATGACCTTAGCGGCAGTGCCACAAGTATGTGGTACTATCATTATTAACTTCGTATATTTTTGGCATCAATATTATGAACATGTGTATCACTACGATCGAGATTCAATAAGCCATTCACATTGGGTGCAAGACCATTGAAGGTTTTATTCATGTAAACAGAATAACTATTATTCTTTGACTTAAATGAATAACCGTATTGCAATAAACACAATCTAATCATGTTCATGCTCAACACAAACACGAAATAACATTTATTTAGGTACTAATCCCGAAGGTAGAGGGAGCGTGCAATGGTGATCACATCAACCTTGGAAACACTTCCAACACACATCGTCACCTCACCCTTAACTAGTCTCCGTTTATTCCGTAGATTTCACTTCGAGTTACTAACATTAGCAACTAAACCGGTATCTAATACCCAGGTGTTACTAGGAGTACTAGTAAGGTACACATCAATAACACGAATATCAAATATACTTCTGTTGACGTTGCCAGCCTTCTTATCTACCAAATATCTAGAGTTGTTCTACTTCAGCGACCGTTGTCCTTATAATAGAAGCACTTAGTCTCGGGTTTGGGTTCAACATTGGGTTTCCTCACTAGAGTGGCAACTGGCTTGCCATTCATGAAGTTTCCCTTCTTGCCCTTGCCCTTATCGAAACTAGTGGTTTTACTAACCATCAACACTTGGGGCTCCCTCTTGATTTATACCTTCGCGGCGTCAAACATCACAAATAGCTTAGGGATCATCTTTTCCATCCGTGACACGTTTATAGTTCATCACGAAGCTCTAGTAGCTTGGTGGCAGTGACTTGGAGAACTATATCAATCACTATCTTATCTGGAAGATCAACTCCCACTCGATTCAAGCGATTGTAGCACCCAGACAATCTAAGCACATGCTCACCGATGGAGCTATTCTCCTTCATCTTGCAGGCAAATAATCTGGTTGGAGGTCTCATACCTCTCAACACGGGCACAAGCCTTAAATCCAATTTCAACTCTTGGAACATCACATATGCTCTGTGACGTTCAAAACGTATTTGGAGCCTGAATTCTAAGTCTTAATGCAAGACGCACTGAACTATCAAGTAGTCATCAGAATGTGCGTGTCAGATATTCACAACATCCACAGTTGCCGCTTGAGGGGGTGGCACACCGAACGGTTAAGGACATAAGCCTTCTGTGCAGCAATTGAGGACATTCCTATGATCACAGTCCTAGTCCATATAATTGCTACCATCATCTTTCAACTCTAATTTCTCTAGGAACGTATCAATAACACAGGGGAGCTACAACGCGAGCTATTGATCTACAACATAATTTTGCAAAGACAACTTAGACTATGTTCATGATAATGAGTTCGGTTAATCATATTACTAAAGAACTCCCACTCAAATCAACATCCCTCAGGTTGTCTCAATGTGACATGATCCAAATCTACCAACCCAAGTCCGATCATCACGTGAGATGAGGTGGTTTCAATGTTGAACATCTCCATGTTAATCATATCTACTATATGACTCATGTTCGACCTTTCGGTCTCTTGTGTTTTGAGGCGATGTCTGTACATGCTAGGCTCATCAAGTTTAACCCTAGTGTTCCGCATGTGCAACATTGGATTGCACCCATTGTATGCGAACGTAGAGTCTATCACACCCAATCATCACGTGGTGCTTTGAAATGACAAACTTTCGTAACGGTGCCCACTCGGGGAGAACACAATTTTATCTTGAAATTTTAGTGAGGGATCACCTTATAATGCTACCGTCGTCCTAAGAAAAATAAGATGCATAAAAGATTAATATCACATGCAAATCATAAGTGACATGATATGGCCATGAACTTGTGCTTTTGATCTCCAACTCCAAAGCACCGACATGATCTCCATCGTTATCGGCATGACACCATGATCTCCATCATTCTGTTGCCATCAGGGTTGTCGCGCCAACCATGCTTTTACTACTAGTGCTACCGTTTAGCGATAAAGTAAAGCATTACATAGCGCTTAATGATTGACACACATGTCATACAATAATCAAAGACAACCCGATGGCTCCCACCGGTTGCCATACTCATCGACATGCAAGTCGTGATAAATATTACAAAACATGATCATCTCATACATCAACATATATCAAATCACGCCTTGACCATATTACATCACAACATGCCTTGCAAAAACAAGTTAGACGTCCTTTACTTTGTTGTTGCAAGATTTACGTGTCTGCTATGGGCAACTAGTAAGATCCGTTCTTACCTACGCAAAGCCACAACGGTGATAATCAAGTTTCCTTTTAACCTTCTACAAGGACCGCCTCTATCGAATCCGATTCAACTAAAGTGGGAGAGACAGACACCCGCCAGCCATCTTTATGCAACAAGTTACATGTCAGTCGATGGAACCGGTCTCTCATACGTGGACGAGTAAGGTTGGTCCGAGCCGCTTCATCCCACAATACCGACGAATCAAGATAAGTATAAGGAGGTAAGCAATATGGACATAACCGCCCACAAACTCTTTTGTTTTCTACTCGTGCATGTTATCTACGCATAAACCTCTCTCTCATACCACTGTTGGGGAACGTTGCATGGGAAAGAATTTTTTTCCTATGAATACCCAAGATCTATCTATGGAGATCAACATCTACGAGAGGGAGAGTGGATCTACATAACCTTGTAGATCACTAAGCGGGAAGCATTAAGAAACACGGTTGATGTAGTCGAACGTCTTCACGATCCAAATCGCAATCTGTCCCGCGATCCAATCACGATCCGTCCCGATCTAGCGCTGAACGGACGACACCTCCGCGTTCAGCACACATACAACTCGATGACGTCTCTGCCTCCTCGATACAGCGAGCGAGATCGGAGTAGTAGATGAGTTCTCCGGCAAAACGACGGCGTGGTGGTGGTGCTATCCCGGCAGGGCTATGCCTAGCGCTATCGAAACAGCAAACGAAGGAGAAAGCGATCTAGGGAGAGAGAGGGGCGCCAAAGGCTTCGTGTGTTCTCTCGGGACGCCCCTCCCCTCCGGAAGTTTCTAGGACCTTCTATAAGCTTCCAGGTACAATACCGGAAAAACCCGAAACTTTTCCGGTATCCAAAATATGACTTCCCATATAAAAATATTTACCTCCGGACCATTTCGGAACTCCTCATGACATCCGGGATCTCATCCGGGACTCCGAACAACCTTCAGTCACCAACATACGTAACTCAACAATACCAAATCGTCAATGAACGTTAAGTGTGCAGACCCTGCGGGTTCAAGAACTATGTAGACATGACTGAGACAACTCTACAGTCAATAACCAATAGCGGGACCTGGATGCCCATATTGGTTCCTACATATTCTACGAAGATCTTTACCAGTGGAACCACGATGTCAAGGATTTAGACAATCCCGTATGCAGTTCCCTTTGTCCATCGGTATGTTACTTGCCCGAGATTCGATCGTTGGTATCTCCATACCTAGTTCAATCTCGTTACCGACAAGTCTCTTTACTCGTTCCGTAACACAAGATCCTATGACTAAATCCTTAGTCACATTCGTTGCAAAATTCTTGTGATGCTGTGTTACCGAGTGGGCCCAGAGATACCTCTCCATCATATGGAGTGACAAATCTGAGTCTTGATCCTTGCCAACCCAACATACACCCCTTGGAGATAACTGTAGAGAACCTTTATAGTCACCCAGTTACGTTGTGACGTTTGATACACACAAGGTACTCCTTCGGTGTCAGTGAGTTGCATGATCTCATGGTCATAGGAACAAATACTTGACATGCATAAAACAATATCAATAAACAGACACGATCATATGCTACATCCATAGTTTGGGTGTTGCCCATCACATCATTCTCCTAATGATGTGATCCCGTTATCAAATGACATCTCATGTCTATGGCTAGGAAACCTTGACCATCTTTGATCAACGAGCTAGTCTATTAGAGGCATACTAGGGACATTGTGTTGTCTATGTACCCACACATGTATTTTGAGTTTCCAATCAATACAATTATAGCATGTATAATAAATGATTATGATGAACAAGGAAATATGATAATAACTAATTTATTATTGTCTTGGGGCATATTTCCAACATATGCGTGCCTATGTGCAAGGCGCTGCTTCAATGCCTCGCTTTGCCCATATGCGCCATAAAATTGACTAGGCATTCCTGTAAAGTTGTAGTGCTGCTGTTGTCCTGGGAAAATGTTGTTGCTGTTATCCTGGGAAAAGTCCTTGTCATTGTTGTGGTGTTGCTATTTCTGTGTGATACTTTATATGTAGTGTGTACTATTGCTATAGTGCTGCTATTGATGCTCTATAGGTAGCTTGTACTACGGTTATAGTTCTATTTTGCTACTGTAGTAGTGTTGTTTTGCTAATGTTGTGTGAAGCTTTGCTATGCTAGTAGCTGATGTTACTGCTTTTACAATAGTGCTAAAAGATCCTGCTCCTTATTTATTGTTCTACTATATGTCCTAGCACTATTTTAGATAGCAAATTTCTCCCCATTGTCAAATTTCGTATGAAACACCTAATTTTACCTAATTATGCCTAATCACACCTAAGCTAGAAAAATGCAAGTAGGTGGCCAACCGCCCTAGCACTTTTTTGAACTTTGGTTTACGTCTTCTTTTAGTTTTGTAAAACTTTGAGTTTTAGGTGTGCTTGGTATGAGATATTCAAGAATTATGCAAAAGAAGGACGCCAACCACAAAATCGCCCAACATTAGGCCACTTAAATACATCGTATCATATGTGCCAGTATCGTAGTGCACGATACTATTTTGGTTACTACATTTACAGTGCATGCATTACTGTCTTACACTAGTACCATATTGTTACTTAATTTATTTGTTTTTATAATTTCATTATAAAGTTGTGGATATTATCTATTATTAACTTTTCTCGTTGATCTTATATGATATTGTATCATAACATGTAGCCCCTTCATTTCAAAGTAAGTGTCATAGTTTTAATTTAAATTTCAAAACTAAAACAATGACACCTATTTTGGAAACGAAGAGACTACTAGACTCTTCACTCTCACTCTTAACTGCAATGCGACATCACCTTCTTTTGTTTAGGTGACACTACATGATACACTTGCACAAGGAGAGGTCTTAAAATCCAGTTACATGGCTTCTTGCAATCAATTAAACAACCGAATCCAATGCTATGGTAAGTTGATCATGTTTCACCAGATTGATGATAGTTTTGCATAAAACCCCATGTGTTTTGATTCGGTAATTCCTTACGCAAGTTTTCCTATATATTATTTGGCATCTGCTACCATCACTAAATTTGTGATAGGTTATCTTGATAGATTTGTGAAAGGCGCCACTATCATAAATCAACTTTGAAAATGATCATTTTAATGGATTTTAATATAATCTAGCATGTACATGTACCAGAGAATGCATCCAAAACATAAGGTTGATGAAAAATGTGGGTTATGTGTTTACATGTCAACATATTTCCTCACGTGTGGCCCGCTTACAAAAGTCCAATGCACAGAGCAAACTTCACTCACTAGATCTTATGTGAGTATACCCAGTCACCAAATTCCACCCCATATATCTATCCATTATATTATTAAAATAAGAGAAAAGTAAGCTTATACGTTTCATTTACATAGTTTAAATAACTTGCGTCGTGGGAGACTTAATGAGAAATTGATGTCGAGTAAATGACACGATACATCCTATATATCTAAAAGAGTCATCCTCACTGACTTATTATCTTAACACGCAAGCATGCCACATCACCATACAATTATGGTTGAAATAAGACCCACCTCAACATGCAACCATGCGTAGAAAAAGATCCACAACCACAAGCGACCATGCATGGATTTTTTATTCTATTATTCTACTTATATTCAGAAAAATTACAACTGCACATAATTAAATATAACAAGTCATATGTATTTTGAAATTTGGTTCATGTAGTATTAATTTTAAATATTTATATTCCACACAATCAAATCTCACTGAAATATATTGCAACTAATTCTAGCAGTAACGCGCGGGGTATCATCTAGTATATCATATATCTAGCGCGAAGCTATAATTCATATTGTGTAACAGTTCGCGACCGATTCGTCATATGCATACCATATATTTCGTTATACTATTGTTAATTATTTGTTTGTTGCATTCATCATCGCATCATCTATATTGCATCCACACTCTGTTGCCATTGTTTTTGAAAACTTGCGTTCGTTTGTAGTTGCCGGTTTCCTTGTCGTCGTCGTTGACCGTTTCGAGACCAATCCCACTCGCATGCGCCCGCGGCTTCGTTATATATTTTTTTTTTACAAATGGGAATAAAACGTTCTGGGAATGGGTTGAAAGTTGGCATACGGTCTAAATATATTGCAGGTAGACCGCCTGCCAAATTTCGTCGCATTCAGGTGTCGTTTGATACCCCAGCAGTTAAACTATAGCGACACTATAGCCGGTTAAATTGTCAACGTTTTTCAGAAATAGAACTGTTATCAGACTGCCTGTTTCCCCTCTCATCTCACCCCAAGGCCTATCTACACAACCCACCTAGCGTACCCCTCGACCGGAGCCGTCCGATCGAGATCGGAGGGTCCGAAAACCCCGAAAACCATCAATCCTAGCCTCCCCTGCTATAATTGGACAACCATCCCTTCCAAGTCGGGCAAAACCTAATCCTTCCTTGTTTTCAGTGCGGGCCAAACCCAGTGCTGCCACTTTGCGGTTCCAAATCAGGCACCGTCGTGCCCCACCCAGACTCTAGCCGCCGCCACCCGTCAAGCCCATCACGGGCCCGTCGGGGCCCGAAGTCACCGTTACTCCACACGCATGGCGCCCATCACCCCTCCTTCGTGCCTCAGCCCCGCGCGCCACCATCCACCGGCGACCTCGCCGTAGATGCCCATAGGATCCTATGTTTTGGATGATGATTGATATGTATTGATGTAATGAGATATTCATGTTCTAGCTTGTGGCGAGTGTAAGCCTATATATTGTATTCTCTCCTTCTCAGTACATGTATTTATGATGATATCCACCTTGCTAAAGTGTCTTCGAAATGTGCTTCTATGCTTGGCGAGTTTTCCAAGTTTCGTGAGGATAGGACCCCATATTGGGCATTACAAGTTGGTACAGAGTAGTACCGACCGTAGGAACCCCCTTGCTTGATTGAAATTGGTTGTTAATGAGTCTAGAAGAAAAACTATTTTGTGTCTAGTTATATCAGATGGTAGAAATTCTTTTTTACTTCTCATCCCCATCGTTGCTCTGGTGAGGAAGTGTAAGGTGAGTGTTTTGATTCTACTCCTCTCCCCCTTCATTTTTAGGATCATGCATGTATTTTGGAATCTCTATGATATCAGTGTGGTGGAACTCTGTTCTTGGTGCCTCCTAGCACTTTGGGGTAGTGAAGTGTCCCGGGAGTTGATCTTCAAGGTGTTCCTGTCACATTTTCTATTGTTCAGTTCCTTAGTATCTAAGGATGAGGATTTTTGCAATCGCTTTAATACTATTCCGTGGGATAGAGGAGTTTGGCATCACCTAGTACTAGGAAGTGCGTCCAGATGTAACTGCCATCTCTAGTATCTGTTAAAAATATGAGCAATTTATTGAAAGATTTAAATGAAATAAGCAGCTGATAAAACAAGATCATAGTGAAAGAGGCAACACTAGTCATGCGACTTAGAGGAGAATATGCCACAATAAGAGGAACAAAACTTATGAGGGAAACTAAAGAATAGTAGGTGAATATTATGTGCACATGAGAACTAAACGGAGAGATAGGTAGAATAGAAACTAGACCAAGTATTTGTAGCAAAACCTCAAACATGGAAAACATGAATATGTACTAAGCGGCAACAGCAGGGTTGGCGTTGACGTCATCACCGGCCATGTTGTCGAAGAGGTTGTCAACGTCGAGGAAGAAGTTGTCATTTGGGAAGTGATCGACGGTGTCCGTGGCGTCCATGATGAAGAAGCCAGTAGTCGCGTAGAGCACTCCCCAAAAACCTTATCACCATTCTACCTTACAAGACTCAAAGTGGTGGGGGTTCGGAGGCCTACTATCCTAACCTGCGGTGCACGCCGCAAGCTGGGATGGGGAAGAACCTTGTAGCAACTCAGGGTTTGGAACTTGAGGACGTGAGGAAGAGGAAGTTTTGGTGTGTCTCTCTAGAGAGGAGCGACCTCCCTTTTATAGGCATAGGAGAAGGAGGCGAACATGCAGCGACGGGAGGCAAAGCAAAAGAGGGAGACGAAACGAAAAGGCAGCAGCCGAAGGGTGCATCGTCGTATTCAATGTCCACTACAACTAAGCCTTTCAACTCCCGAGTGACCTTTCATATACCAGTCGTGCGTGGAAAAAAATTTAGACATCGGCTCATTCCCACAACTCGTGACGAGGCGTGGCGTGGCGAGGCGGGCGACAGAGGAGGAGCACGCGTGTATGTCCTTCTTGTTCTTATGCACACACATGTGGAGAAACATCCTCCCTTATAAGGAGGTCCAACTCCTACTAAACTAGCAATGTGGGACTAAACTTTTGTCCCACCTCTTGCCTTGCATGAATGGGCTTAACGGGCCTCTAGGATTTATTAGGAATTCTGAAAATTGTTATTGGGCTGGCCCATTTTCAGAACAAATTCCAGCAATCCCCCACCAGATCCAAGAGGCACACAAATTTTGCCTTTGGGTCCAAAACACTGTTTAGATACCGGTATTGCAGTGGAGACTGTTAAGTTGAACTTCCACCTAGAACTCTATGCTACACTAGTAAGCAACTTGAACAGTGGACTATGCCTTGAACTACAAGTTTTCTGCGAATCTAGCTTCACACAAAGCCTTGACCAATACTAGACTGTCGTGGGACTTCCCCGCGGGTGGAGCTTATGCGTCATACTCCGAGGCCTTTCATGAGTTTACTAGAGAGCACCCTAATCTAATAGATTGCAACGTTAACAATCAGACTCATATAGGTGTGTTCTTCAAAAGATGTTTTGCAAGACTACATCTCTACTTAAATAAGCCACTTAGAACACACTAAGATATATATCAACCTGCATGCATATTAGGAAAGTATTGAATCTTCATGGAGTGGTATTATTAATAGTAAGGATACTTTCCTCTCAGTTGACCAACAACTTGTCTTCCACATCTAGTTCACGGGATCTCCGATCACATAGAATAGGTTACCAATGTGAACAACTCATGTTGTGGATCTCATACCCATCTCCTTTGATGCATTATCTATCACATTACGTGATAGACCCTTGGTAAAAGGATCTGCCAGATTTTTAGACGTTTGGATATAATCCAATGAAACAACTTCGGAGTTTCTCATTTTCCTGACAGATTTTAACCTTCTCTGAACATGTCTTGATGACTTCATGTTATCCTTTGAACTACTCACTTTGGCGATCACAGTTTGATTGCCGCAGTTCATAAGAACACCCGGTACATGTTTCTCCACAACCGGTAAGTCATTCAAGAGCCAACGAAGCCAATCTGCTTTGACCGTAGCTGTATCTAGTGGTGTGAGTTCTGCTTCCATTGTTGATGTGGTTAAGATGGTCTGCTTGCCAGACTTCCAAGAAACAGTGCCACCACCATGAGTGAATACATATCTGCTCGTGGCCTTTATCTCATCAACACCAGAGATCCAGTTTGAGTCACTATACCCTTCAAACACCTTTGGGTACCTAGTGTAGTGAATTCCATAGCTCGTAGTGCCCTTCAAATAGCACATAACTCTTTCTAGAGCTTTCCAAGGATCATCTCCCGGTTTTGAGACAAACCGACTCAGTTTGCTAACAGAAAAAGAGATGTCAGGTCTCGTGGCATTGGCTAAGTACATAAGTGAGCCAATAATTTGAGAATATTTCAATTGATCTCTAGCAATTCTTCGATTCTTTCGAAGTAACACGCTAGAATCATAAGGTGTTGGAGAGGGCTTGCAGTCACTATAACCAAAGAGACTCAAGATCTTTTCCACATAGTGAGATTGAAGCAATGTAATCCCAGCATCATCATCTCTCAGCAGCTTGATATTTAAAATGACATCAGCTACTCCTAAGTCCTTCATATCGAAACAATGAGATAGGAAATTCTTGACCTCCTCAATAACGTTCAGATTTGTTCCGAAAATCAGCATGTTATCAACATATAGGCAAAGGATAACTCCCTCGCCCCCACCATGGCGATAGTACACACATTTGTGAGCTTCGTTTACAACAAAGCCTGCACTTATTAAAGTTCTTTCAAACTTCTCATGCCACTGCTTAGCTGCTTGTTTGAGTCCATACAAAGACTTCAATAATCTGCACACTTTTCCTTCCTGATCGTCCACTATAAATTCATTAGGTTGTTCCATGTAAATTTCCTCATCCAACTCTCCATTCAGAAAAGCAGTCTTAACATCCATTTGATGAACGAGAAGACCATGTGAGGCAGCTAGTGAAAGTAACACTTCGAATAGTAGTCAGTCGAGCCACAGGTGAATAAGTAGCAAAGAAATCTTCACCTTCCTTTTGGGTATATCCCTTGGCCACGAGCCGTGCCTTATACTTCTCAATAGTACCACCAGGCCTAAGCTTTTTCTCGAATACCCATTTGCATCCTATAGGTTTGCACCCATAAGGTCGATCTGTTATCTCCCAAGTTTCATTTGCCAAGATGGAATCCATCTCACTATAGACCGCTTCCTTCCAGTAGTCAGCATCTTTAGATGCATAGGCCTCTGAAATAGAACTGGGAGTGTCGTCTATGAGATATACAAGAAAATCATCACCAAAGGACTTTGCAGTCCTTTGTCTCTTGCTCCTTTTAGGAGTCTCATCATTGTCCTCCGCGGGATCTTCAAGATGTTGTGTCGAAATGATAGGTTCAGAAATTTCAAGTACATATTGACTTGATGAACTAGGCAACTCTTGATTTGATGAGCTACCCATATCCTTCGTGGGGAAGATATCTTCAAAGAAAGTCACATCATTCGACTCCATGATTGTACTGACAATCATGTCCGATACCTCAGATTTTACAATCAAGAACCTATAACCAATGCTATGAAAAGCATAACCTAGGAAAACACAATCCACAGTTTTTGGTCCAAGCTTTCGCTTCTTTGGAATTGGTATATTCACTTTTGCAAAGCAACCCCAAGTACATAGGTAAGAGAGTTTTAACCTTTTCTTCTCCCATTCCTCGAATGGAGTTATCTCTTTTTTATTTGTGGGAACTCAGTTTAGGACATGACATGCAAGCAATATTGCCTCCCCCCACCATGCCTTAGAGAGACCCGATGTGTCTAACATGGCGTTAACTAAATCAGTTAGAGTATGGTTCTTTCTTTCGGCTACCCCCATTTGACTGAGGTGAATAAGGAGGCGTCCTCTCATGGATTATTCCGTGTTCTACACAAAAATAATTTAATTCATTGGAAAAATACTCTCCACCACGATCGGACCTAAGCCTCTTGATTTTCCGATCAAGTTAATTTTCCACTTCAGCTTTATAGTTCTTGAAAAAATTCAAAGCCTCATCTTTTGATTTCAAAAGATACACATGTAAATATCTAGTGGAGTCATCAATTAACATCATGAAATATTTCTTTCCACCTTTTGTAAAAACACCATTTATTTCACAAAGATCTGAATGTATGAGTTCTAGTGGCGCAAGATTTCTTGTTTCCATAGTTGTATGATATTTACGAGGTTGCTTAGCTTGCACACAAATTTGACACTTAGATCCCTTGACAACAGTGAAGTTGGGGATTAAGTTCAACTTGGCTAGCTCCGTCATACAACCGAAATTAACATGATAGAGACATGAATGCCAGACATTTGATTCACTATTGTTGCAAACATGATGAACAACTTTATTACAAACATCTGACAGAGATAGTCTAAACAAGCCTCCTGACTCATAACCTTTGCCAACAAAAGTTCCATACTTGGATATTACAAATTTATTGGACTCAAAGACAAGCTTGTAGCCATCTCTACATAGAAGAGATCTGCTAACAAGATTTTTATTGACGAAGGGGACATAATGCACGTTCTTCAGCCGCACGATATTCCCCAAAGTAAACTCAGATCGATCGTGACAACACCACGAACAGAAGCACTTGAACCATTGCCCATCAGCACGGAAGTAGTTCCTGTGGCCTGATAAGAAGAAAACATGTAAATATCACCGCATACATGCACATTAGCACCAGTGTCAATCAACCAATCAGGAGAAAGACATACTGAGAGAATAGTGGGAAGTATACCGTACCCAACATCCTTCATGTCAGCCTCACCAATGACAACATTTGCAATCTTGTCGCCTTTCTCATGTTGACGCTTGTCATAACGGTTAGGGCAGCTAGGGGCCCAATGATCATGATCTCCGCAGACATGACACCCACCTTTCTTCTTGTCAATCTTCTTCTTGAAGTTGGTGTGTTGCAAAGCCTTGTTCTTCCCATCAAACTTTCCCTTGCCATCAAACTTGCCCTTGTTCTTGAAATTGTGGGGCTGGAAGTTTTTCTTCTGTACCAAATTGGCACTAGAACCTCCCTCAATACCTCGAGCACGTATATCTTTTGCTCTCGCCTTTTCATCCACATCAAGAGTACCAATGAGATCCGGAACGGAAAACTCCTGTCTCTTATGCTTCAGAGAGGTAGCAAAGTTCCTCCACGAGGGAGGTGAGGGAGTCCTAGATTAGGGGGTCCTCGGATAGCCGACCATTATTCATTGGCCGGACTATATGGGCCGCAAGGCAGGCATCAAAGGATCGAGGACCATCTATGCCAGGATGGAAGGTTCACGGAGTCCAGACGTGTTCTCCAAGTTATTAGCTGTAGTTAGGCAAGTTATCTTTTCGGCATGTTACCAACCATATGTAAGCTAAGGGCACCCCTGGCATCTATATAAGCCAGAGAGTTTTAGGGTTTAGAGGAAGAACAACTCATCTAGGGTTAGACATACGATCTCGAGGTAGATCAACTCTGTAACCCCTTACACAATCAATATAATCAAGCAGGATGTATGGTATCACCTCCATAGGAGGGTCCGAACCTGGGTAAACTTGTGTCCCCTTCGTCCCCTGTTACCATCGATCCTAGTCTCATAGTTCGGGACCCCTACCCGAGATCCGCCGGTTTTTACACCAACATTTGTGCTTTCATTGAGAGTCCCACTATGAGCGCCAGAGGCATCGATGGCTCCTCTCGTCGCAGGCGACAAGATCTGCATTGAGGGGACTTTTGCCCCTGGTTAGAGTTTCACTGGCAACAATGCCTCACTGTATGCCAACCTGATCAGCCGTCATGGCCAGATCGGAAGGTTTCCCCCGAATCAGGGTATCAAGTTCGGAACCCCAGAGTTCGTGGCTGATTCACAATGGACACTCGTTCTAATGGAACCCTTAACCTTTGAAGAAAGATCTGTATGTACGGATGCCTTAACGTCCAAGTCATCAGGACTCGTGGGAGAATGGAAGGAAGATCCGCTTCGGCGTGACTCTAGAACCGCCACCCCACTTGACGAATCCACTCGTATCAGTGACACACACCGTGCCATCGCTTCGTTCTTAAACGAATTGTTCGATTGACTCGAAGCAATGCGTATACCGGATGACCAGGTTCTGATCTGTGATCAGCTCGGGACCTTGTCGCTACTGTCAAGTGCGCGATCGCCGATTCGTCCCGATAGCCGAAATTGAAAACAGTTTACACCCCGGTCTCTGGTCACCAAGACGAGATAGGCACCGGAGGCTGCCTTGAAGCCGGACCGTCATCGGTCCCAGATCTATGCCACAATTCGGAGTTTGCATCCCCGGATACTCAACTTGGCATAGAATCCAGTTTTTGCCCACCCACTGCCTAGGATGACAATCCCAAGTTTTTACCGAAGCCCGTATATCCGGACTTCCAAGACATAAAGCAACTGCGAGGAGAGTCAGTACACCACTTTTGGGCAAGACTGCTGCTTGCTAGGAGCAGAGTAAAAGGTCTCAGCGACCAAGATTTAACGGCAATTTTCACTCGCAATTGACACGACGAGGGTATTATTAATGCCCTAGCCCGCCGACGCATTAGCGATTTCTCGGAGCTATCCGAATTGGTATAGAAATACTGTGCCATGGAGAGTGTCTAGAAATCCGAGCGATTGTTCTCAAAACCAAAATCCCCTGAACACCCTAGAGGAGCTCGGAAAAAGAGGATACCTACTAATTGGTCAGCCAGATATGAACCTGTCGGGAAAAGAAACAAGCCCCTTTTGGGTGCCTGCACTGTCCTTGATGGGCTTTTGGATAAACCTTGTCACATACATTCTGTATTACTAAATGGGAACCCAACACACAGCCTTCGAGCTTGCTGGGTCGTCAAGCAAGTCGGTAAAAGCGGCAAAGCTATCCTCGACATACCTCTGTTGAGTAGACATTCTCCTTCGCTGCCCGAATTCGATGCCGAAGTCCTGACTGTCTACGAAATCTTGCCCTCGAGGAACAGACACAAGAGAGCTCTTAAAGAGAACGAGCAAGTCTATCACGTGGCAGCCACTAGCCCATGGGCAGACATACCGATTAGTTTTGAGGACACTGACCGGCCGCCCATTCTTTCCGAACATTCATCGGCCGCCCTACTCCTGAATCCCATCATCGATGGATACAGGCTACATAAATTGCTAATGGACGGTGACAGTGGTCTTAACCTCATTTACGAGGTCACGCTGGAAAAAATGCATTTCAACCAATCCTGCATCGAGCGTAGCAACACAACATCCCGGGGAATTATCCCAGGTAAGGAGGCACGATATTCCGGATGTATCATCCTGGACGTGGTGTTCGACACACTCAAAAACTATCAATCTGAAGAACTTCTCTTCCACATCGTCCCTTTCCCAAGTGTCTATCATGCCTTATTAGGATGTGACGCCTTCACAAAGTTCCAGGCTATACCCCATTACGGGTACATGAAACTAAAAATGCCAGGACCAAATGGAGAGATCACGATCACCAGCGATCCGAATATAGCCCTTCGGCCCAAAAACAAAACGACAGCGCTTGCCCTCGAGACACTAGCAGAAACTTTTGCCGCCGAAGAGTTGACCGCTTTACGGTCGACAGTCAATAGAGACGATGTGATCCTTAGCAAAAGACCCAAGTCTACGTCCTTCAAACCCATAGAGGAAATCATCAAATTTCAGGTGCATCCAACGGACCCCAATAAGACATCATCCATCGGAGCCCAGCTCGATCCCCTTATGGACGAGGCGTTGCGGCATTTCCACTGCGAGAACTGGGACATTTTTTGCCTGGCATACTTCCGATATGCCTGGAATTCCACGTGGGCTAGCTGAACATAGCCTAAACATTATTCCGGACTTCAAACCCATGAAACAAACTCTGCGTCGTTTTTCCGGACCCAAGCAGCAGGCCATGGGTGAAGAATTAGCCAAACTGCTCAAGGCCGGATTTATTCGGGATATTAAACACCCCAAGTGGCTAGCAAACCTGGTGATGGTACCTAAGAATGACAAATTCTAGAGGCTATGTGTCGATTTTAAAGACCTTATTAAAGCATGCCCCAAGGACACTTTTCCCTTACCGCGCATCGACCAGATCATCAATGCCACAACTAGACACAATCTGTTATGTTTCCTCGATGCTTACTCCGGATACCATAAAATTAAAATGAAGGAATCCGATCAAGCTGATACAACTTTCATCACCCCTGACGGGCCTTTCTGCTTCAACACGGTGCCTTTCGGGCTAAAAAACGCTGGGGCTACTTACCAGCGCATGATCCAAACCTGCCTCTCTACGTAGGTCGGCAAGACCGTCGAGGCATATGTGGACGATGTGGTAATCAAAACCAAACACGTCGACCTGTTGATTGACGACCTATGCCAAACTTTTGCTAATTTACGCGAATATGACATCCGGCTCAATCCGGAAAAATGTGTATTCGGAGTTCCCTCTGGTAAGCTGCTTGGATTCATCGTCTCCCATAGAGGAATAGAGGCAAATCCAGCTAAGATCCGCGCTCTATGAGAACATGCAATCCCCACGAAATTGAAGCATGTCCAGAGGCTATTCGGGTGCATAGCAGCATTAAGCCGCTTTATCTCCCGCCTCGGAGAAAAGGCTCTGCTGCTCTACAAATTGCTGAAACACACCAACAATTTCAAATGGACTGACAAAGGAGTGGCTCTGTTGGAAGAAATCAAAGCAGTACTGGCAACCAACCCCATACTCACGGCACCAGGCGCCGATGAGCCCATGTTGTTATACATATCGGCCACCAACAAAGTCGTCAGTGCAGTGAACGTTGTTGAATGAGATGAGGAGGGGCATAAATTTCGGACTCAGAAGCCGGTATACTATGTGTCAGAGGTGCTAACGAACTGCAAGTCCAAATATCCACACTATCAAAAAATTGCCTACACAATATTCATGGCATCGAGGAAACTCTAACACTACTTCTAGGAGTGCACGGTGACGATAGCATCGGAAATCCCCTTGAACGATATAATTGACAACAGGGACGCCACCAGCCACATTGCCAAGTGGGACATTGAGATCCTCCCCTTTGAAATAACCTACAAGCCACGCCGTGCCATCAAATCACAGGTGCTCGCGAACTTTTTGGCCAAATGGAGGGAGGCCGAACTCCCCAAGGAATATAGTGGATACTCCCATTGGACAATGTACTTTGATGGCTACAAAACCCAGGCCGGACTAGGGGCTGGAGTTATCCTCACATTCCCCACGGGCGACAATGTGCGATACGTGTTGCAAATCATGTATGCGGACTCCAACAATGTAGCCGAATACGAGGCCCTTCTTCATTGTCTCCGGATGGCTATATCAATGGGCATATGGCGGCAAGAGGTGCGGGGAGATTCCAACCTAGCCATCTCCCAAATCAACGACAAATTCGACGCTAAAAATCCGAAGATGGCGGCGTATAGAAACACCGTCCTCAAGATATCAACTCGGTTTGAGGGGCTGGAATTCCACCATGTCGCTCGTGACAACAACCAAGCCACCTACATATTGGCTCGTCTAGGAGCTAAGCGCGATCCTGTCTCAAAGAACACTTTTTTGGATCAACTGTTTAAGCCTTCCATCCTGTGGCAGGACGATGACAATAGCGCTGGTCCAGATACATCGGACGTGGTTGTCCCCCCTATCAATGAACCGGACAACCAAATAATTGGAGGCTCCATAATGAATGAAACCCCTTCGGCTCATGAGGTAATGGCAGTAATTGCACCTTGGACCGAGCCCTTCCTCGCCTACCTTCTTCGAAAGGAACTCCCTGACGACCAGACAGAGGCACGTCACATAGTTCGGCGCTCCAAAGCATACAAGATTCACAATGATGAGTTATACAAGAAAAGCACAACTGGTGTACTACAACGGTGCATATCCGAGGGAGAAGGGTGGTAACTTCTTGCCGAAGTACATGCGGGCATGGGCGGTCATCATGTCGCGGCGAGAGCCCTAGTTAGCAAGGCCTTCCGAGTGGGTTTCTTCTGGACCACAGCTCAGACGGATGCATAGTCACTTGTCAAGCACTGCGTGGGGTGTCAACTCTTCGCAAACCAAAGTCACATGCCTCCAACAGCTCTTCGGACTATTCCGATCACTTGACCTTTTGCGGTCTGGGGGCTTGACATGGTTGGACCCCTTAAAAGGGGGACCAAGAAAAAGAAATATTTGTTGGTCATGGTTGACAAATTCACCAAATGGATAGAGGCAAAGCCTGTTAAATTAGCCATGTCCGGACGAGTTATAGACTTCATATCCGGCGTAGTACACCATTACAGTATACCACATAGCATAATAATGGATAATGGATCTAATTTTACGGCCCAAGAGGTCAAGGACTGGTGCGCAAAAATGGGCATTAAGCTCGATTACGCATCAGTCTACCATCCACAGACCAATGGACATGTCGAATGCCCCAATGGTCTCATTATGAGCGGCATTAAGCCACGATTGGTCCAATCTCTTCACGAGTCCGACTATCATTGGGTTGAGGACCTCGACTCCATACTATGGGGCTTGCGTACCACCCCAAATAGATCAACGGGCTCCACACCGTTCTTCATGGTCTATGGGGCAGAGGCAGTCCTCCCCCGTGACATTATTCATGACACACCAAGAGTGCGCATGTAAGAGGGAAAGGAAGCCGAGTTGGATCGGCAGGACGACCTGGACGCCTTGGATGGAGAACACGACATAGGTTTGTCTCACTCTGTGCTTTATCAGCAGCAAGCGCGATGCTACCAGAGTAGGGAGGTCAGGGCACAAACATACAACATAGGGAACTCATCCTACGGCTTCCGGAGAAGCAGAAGCATCAAGTTAACCCCAAATGGGAGGGCCCCTTCATCATTCATGAAGTACTCGAGAGAGGATCCTATCATCTTCGGAACTCATCAGATAATCGCCTTGAACCAAACCCACGGAACGCGGCTCGTCTTCGGTGTTTCTATGGATAGACCGGTCCTATCCGAATTCGCGCACATTTTTCTTTTTTTCCTTTTCTTCTATTTTCATTCCTTTTTCTTTCCTTCCCACTTTGTTGTTTGATATGATCATTTTATCTTCTTCCTATGTTCGGTTAAACCGATCCTGTACTAAGGTTATCGGGGTACACCATAGAGTGTTACATCCGAAAACAGCACGTGGGGGCTTCTTCTAGTAGCCATCTTTTCTACTGCAATTATTTGCCTGCACCTGTCATGTGCGCACGTTTCTTTTGTCATGTTTTGGCCATCATATGCATCAATTCGAACTAAGATTTAGCCAAGCTGGGTTGCCTCGCTCCTGTGGTTACTCTCTACGTTCCCGCTCGTTCGGCTAGAGAGTAAAGGGAGCACCTCTGTGATTGTTACGACCGGGTCATCCGGACACGTACCTCAGACGGGTGAAGCCGAAAGCTAGCTATCTTACGTACACAATTGGTTGGCTCGGACGGAAACACCTTTACAGCCTTGGTTGCTATTTTTGTTATTTGGGACTCTTATTCCGAAAAAACACTTAGTCGCATACTGTGAGTATGCAGACCGCTATCTACGTTCTTCATAGAACCCTGGCGAAAGGTATCATTAGCGGTACTATTTTCATCGGAAGATGTTTGTTACGCTACGTCATAATATAACATACCTTTTTGTGTGCTTCCTGTCTATTTGCACCACATGTCCTGATTGCCAGGTTCCTCGAATACAAATTCGCTATTCGGCGAAGGAATAACAAGAAGGAACACTCCTAAGCTCTTCGCTCGGGAGGGAGAAGCCGATGGCCGTTTAAGACAAAGTTTACAATACGGATTGTTTTACACATGAATATGCAAATTACATATTCGGCTGTTGATCAAGATCATCAATTATTGTGGAGAGGGGCAGTCTTTCTGTGAGAGCCTGGCGACGGGCATCACCTAGTCATATACCAAGCGGAGTGGCAGTTCTTTTCCATCCGATCCCATAGGACCAACCCACGCCATATGCTCGGGGTTAAGTCTGGTGAAACGGGTCTTGATCATCGCCCATGCCTCTCGTGCTCCTTCGCGGTAGGCCAAACTCTTCCACATCTCGAACCTACACCGAGCCCCCCTAAATCGATCCACAAGTGCAGCCAGCCCTACGGGTGGCTGTTCGGTGGGCCATAATGCCTTCACCACCCCCTTCATCGCCTTTTGTACGCGTTTGTGGAGAGCGGTCAGCTCCTTCAGCAGGTCCCCTTGAAACGATTCGATCTCCTCTTCAGGATGCCCGGTCCACAAGACAACAAGCGCGATTACTATCATTTTATACATCGGACATACTTACTCATAGCGGAATTGTATTTACCGAATACGCCCCTCCAAAGATTCTGATTTTCTTCTTGAGCTTGGGCCAATTGAGTCTTCAAACTCTTTATTTCACCGGCTTGTTTTTGTATAACAAGACAACCGGCTTGCTGGTGGGATTCCGCATACCTTTGTGAATCTCGGGCTTCTTTGAGCTGCCTTTCCATATGTCCTATTGATTCGGCTGCTACACAGAATCTATATGTCAGGCATGGAATCCATATATTCTATTTACTAGCAGTAAATGCACACTTACCATGGGCCTCACGCATAAAGCTTTTGACTTGTGCTAGTTCGGCCTTCACGGAGTGCACCTCCACACGACTCTACTCGAGGGCCTTGGCGAGTTGTTCGGACTATTTCTTTGTGGCCTGTGTCAGCAGTTAAGCAGTTGTGAGATCCTTAGTTCGGTTTTTTCAAATTGAATTAAGCCTCGGGGCTACAAGGCTTATACAAGTATACGAACTCTACAAAATCCGACCACTTACCTGAATGCTGGTTGTTATCAGCTTCATAGCTTCACCGAATCCAGCTCGAGCGGCCCCGAGGTGTGCATCAGTTGAGCGTAGTGTGCCGAACTCCTGATCGGAGAAAACTGGGTGCCGCATGGCCTACCATCGGTGCCGGTGATGCATGGCACTCTCCACTTCCGATTTGGTGATGGATACTCTGTCGCCAGATTCGGTGGGCATCAGACCGACCATGGGGGCTTCCGTAGTGGAAGCCGCATGGACGGTTGCCCAGGAGCTTCGGGCGTCTCCTGACATCCGGGCGCCCCCCTCGGTAGGTGAAGATTGGGTGTTTCGCCTAGGAAAAATAAAAGCGTCTATAAGATTTTGCCAAGCACAACAAGAAAATGGATATCCGAGCAATGTACCTTTGGGATGCGTGGATGGGTGCATTCGTCCCCATGTTCGGCTCCTTTGCAGGGGCCCGGCCGGCCACTGACTCGTCTACGACCTTGGCTGCTGGTGCAAGACATGCTGATCGGCGACGCTTGGGGGTTGGGACCGGTGCGTGGACGAAATGGAGAATGACTCGGGGTAACCAACTATGATTGCTACCGGGGTCTAGACGACGTTGTCCTGATAGTAGACTCCATTTTTGAAGTCAAATTGGAGATCTGGGTCCTCGTTGAAGCCTGGATCATTATCACGTGAATGATTCTCAGGTTGAGGATCCAGACAGCTGACTGTCTCGACGAAGCTCCTCCATTCCTATTCACGCCAAGGCCTCGGTCAAATAGAGTGCGGAATGAACCCCTAAACTATTTCATGATTGAAAAGAAGGAAGGTTTACCTGTTTGATGGGATTGTGGGCCGAATACCCCTCCTTGGTTGACCGTCGAATGAAGTCTTCTTGCTCTCCTTTGTATAGGTCAGTAAGTGTGGCGGCCAGTGCTGTTGGATTGGCAGCGACTAACTTTCGAGAACGTGTGGCATCGCTTGTCTCGTTGTATCGCCATAAGGGGTGCACCCTTTGTTGGAGAGGGTGCATGCATCGGGAGATAGCAGCGGTCATAACGTCGATCATGGTCAGCCGGTGATGGGCAAGCATCTGCACTTGCGCGGCCAGGCGTTGCACTTCGGCGCGCTCCTCCTGAGAGCTCTTGGGTTGCCAGTTGTACCTCTTCTCCGGGAGGAGATCAGAGTATTCGGGCAGACCTGCCCGAGCTGGCTCGAACAGGGGGACGTGTTCAATAGAAAACCACTCCGAAGTCCATTCTTTGGATTTCTTCGATGTGCCGGCTGGATACCCCGTTCCTGCTATGCGGCATACTTCAGCTCCGCAGGCCTCTAAGATGGCCTTGTCCCGAGTTTGGGGGACAAGGCAGAAATATTTCCTCCATAGATGGAAGTGAGCTTTGAACCCTAAGAACATCTCACAAAGGGAAACGAAGCTCGAGATGTGCAGGATCGACCCCGGGGTGAGATGGTGGAGTTGAATTCCATAGAACTCTAGTAACCCCCCCAAAAATGGGTGGATTGGAAATCTCAGGCCTTGGAGGAGGAACGGAATGAAGCAAACATGCTCCCCTCTGTTTGGATTGGGGAAGCACTCGTTAAAGACCTCATCGCCATAAGCAACTAGGCCAGCGCGAGTTGTCACCAGATCTGATAATGGAAGGTATCCCTGGGTCTCCAGGTTGCGGAGCCTCAGAAGTGTGACAGAGCAGCTGGTCTAGTCGCCTGGGCGTTGGCCGTAAGGGCGCTTTGAGGAACTGGGAGTGTTAGCCATGTTTTGCATAGAGCTTCCGCTGGGAGTTTCTAACGATAGGGAGGAAGAAGATGTGGTTTGAATCACGATTTTGTTTGGTTAAATGGGTTGGTGCCTCCGTTATAGAGGGGAGGATTGTAAAAATTGCTGACCACTCACCTCCCCATTACGCACGAAAATCAAGGAGCTTGTGTAGTGATTATAATGACTCGCGCCCGCGATGGATGGGATCTTACCGAATACTGGTCGGATGCCGAACATCGGAGGATGAGGGACTCGCCTTGCAAGCCGAAGACAACGACGTAAAGGGATCGGCCGAATGTATATCGGTGTTGAAGGCCAGTCCGGGGGCTACTGAGGGAGTCCTGGATTAGGGTATGGGCGCAAGGCAGGCATCCGAGGATCGAGGACCATCTGTGCCAGGATGGAAGCTTCATGGAGTTCAGACGTGTTCTCCAAGTTATTGGCTATAGTTAGGCAAGTTATCTCTTCGACATGTTACCAACCATATGTAAGCTAAGGGCACCCCCGACATCTATATAAGCCGGAGGGTTTTAGGGTTTAGAGGAAGAACAACTCATCTAGGGTTAGACATACGATCTCGAGGTAGATCAACTCTGTAATCCCGTACACCATCAATACAATCAAGCAGGACGTAGGGTATTACATCCATAGGAGGTCCCGAACCTGGGTAAACTCGTGTCCCCTTCGTCCTTTGTTACCATCGATCCTAGTCTCATAGTTCAGGACCCCTTACCCGAGATCCGCCGGTTTCTACACCGACAGGAGGGAGCTTAGTAATGATACCTCCGGCAACAAACTTGTTCGATAACATACAATTGAAGTGCTCAAGTTCTCTCGCAAGCGACTGTATCTCATGAGCTTGCTCAACCACATAGCGCTCTTCAGTCATCCTGTAGTCATAGAATTGTTCCATGATATACAACTCAGTGCCGACATCGGAGACCCCAAACTTGGCCTCGAGTGCATCCCACATATCTTTTCCATTGTCAATTGACGCATAATCATCAACTATGTTTGCACCAATAACACTCAAAAGAGCAGACTTAAACAAGGTATCCTTTTTCTGAAAAACTTGTTCCTCTTGAGGATTAAGATCTCCTTCAGGTTTGCCAAGAGTGGCCTCATAGTAGCTCATTGTTTGAAACCATAGGACAGCCCTCACACGCCACCTCTTATAGTGCACACCCTCAAACAGAGGTGTCCTCATGGAAGCAACAAAACCACTTGGGGTAAATTGCCTATAATAAGGTTTTTGGATTGTTGGAAATATGATCAATTTACCAAAAGATTTAAGTGAAATAAGCAGCCGATAAAACAAGATCATAGTAAAAGAGGCAACACTAGTCATGCGACTTAGAGGAGAATATGCCACAATAAGAGGAGCGAAACTTAGGAGGGAAAATAAAGAATAGTAGGTGAATATTATGTGAACATGAGAACTATACGGAAACATAGGTAGAATAGAAACTAGACCAAGTATTTGTAGCAAAACCTCGAACATGGTAAACATGAATACGTACTGAGCGGCAGCAACAGCAGGGTTGGCGTTGACGTCATCACCGGCCATGTCGCCGAAGAGGTTGTCGACGTCGGGGAAGAAGTCGTCGTCTGGGAAGTGATCGTCTGTGTTCGTGGCGTCCATGATGAAGAAGCCAGTAGTCGCGCAGAGCGCTCCCCAAAAAACCTTATCACCCTTCTCCCATACAAGAATCAAAGTGGTGGGGTTTCGGAGGCCTACTATCCTGACCTACGATGCACGCCGCATGTCGGGATGGGAAAGAACCTTGTAGCAGCTCAGGGTTTGGAACTCGAGGACGTGAAGAAGCGAAAGTTTTGGTGTGTCTCTCTAGAGAGGAGCGACCTCCCTTTTATAGGCACAGGAGAAGGAGGCGAATAGGCAGTGACGGGAGGCAAAGCAAAAGAGGGAGATGAAATGAAAATACAGCAGCCGAAGGGTGCAGCGTTGTATTCAATCTCCACTACAGCTAAGCCTTTCAACTCCCGAGTGACCTTTCGTATACCAGTCGTGCATGGCAAAAATTTAGACATTGGATCATTCCCGCAACCCGTGGCGCATCATGACGAGGCGTGGTGTGGCGAGGCGGGCAGCAGAGGAGGAGCGCATGTGTATGCCCCTCTTGTTCTCATGCTCATACACGTGGAGAAACATCCTCCCTTATAAGGAGGTCCAACTCCTACTAAACTAGCAATGTGGGACTAAACTTTTGTCCCATCGCTTGCCTTGCACGAATGGGCTTAGTGGGCCTCTAGGATTTATTAGGAATTCTAAAAATTGTTATTGGGCTGGCCCATTTTTAGAAGAAATTCCAGTAGTATCATTATTGTTTCAAAAGTCTTAGGTAGACGAGTTTCGGGGGTCTCTGGTTATGTGTTGAATGATGTGATACGTTTGGAGCATAGTATCCTGTTAGGTGTTGTGTGAGGTTTTTGCTCCTTGTATCTGTTGGACCAAACTGCATAACACGAATTTTTGGAAGTTCTTAGGTGGGAGTTAAGTAGTTACCTAGGCTTATCTTTCCAACAAATGCATGATGGGGTATGTATTTGTCTCCAGCTTAATTTTCAAGCCCGATCCTTTGTTTTATTGGAGTTTGGTATTCCTGTTGCTTCGATGACAAGTGTTGATTCCATATCCTTTTCTAAATTATGTTCTCTATGGGAATGCTAATCATGTTGATCAACCGAAGTTGTCATCAAAATTATTTTTCCAATCAACATGCTTATCTTCAAGTTAATTCAATCCTTTTCAATATATGCAAGATCAATTGTGGTTTCCTCATCAAAGTTCATTCATCCGTCCTTAGTTTTATTTATTTTTCCCACCCTCCCACACCCTTTTCATCATGGAGTCGGAGATCTCAATTCAAGTATCCATTTTATTCATGTGTAGTCTCTTCATTCTTTTCCTTCCATGTTTCAGTCTGGTGATTCTTTTTAGAGATGCTCAGGAGCCTCAAGTTCATCATTCTTTATTATCGTTTTCTTATCTGATGAATTCAATTCAAGCTTTCGGTGTTCGTAAAATCCTTTTTAGCTGTCCAATGTTTTCCCATATTGGAAATTCTTAGCCAAGCCTCTCTTGTTTATTCCCCTCTCTGTATTCTTCTCCGGTGGGCCGTGGGCATAAGATTTATATTTCTGTTCAAGAGATGTTCTAGCTATTTCGAGGTTGTTACCTCATCAAGTTCCATGTGTACCAGTGATAACCCACAAGTATAGGGAATCACAACAATTTTCTAGGGTCGAGTATTCAACCCAAATTTATAGATTCGACACAAGGGGGGCCAAAGAATATTTGAGAGTATTAGCAGTTGAGTTGTCAAATCAACCACACCTGGAGATAAATATCTGCAGCAAGGTGATTAGAAACACAGTAATATGATAGGTTGATGATACGTCTCCAACATATCTATAATTTTTGATTGTTCCATGCTATTATATTATCTGTTTTGGATGTTTTATATGCATTAATATGCTATTTATATTATTTTTGGGACTAACCTATTAATCTAGAGCCTAGTGCCAGTTTCTGTTTTTCCTTGTTTTTGAGTTTCACAGATAAGGAATATTAAATGGAGTCCAAACAGAATAAAACATATGGAATGATTTTTTCTGGAATAAAAGAAAGCCACGAGACTTGAGAACCAAGGCAGAGGAGCTGCCACGGGGCCACAAGGTCGCTAGTCGCGGCCAGGGGGGCACTCGCACCGAGTAGGCTTGTGTCCCCCTCGCAACTTCCCTAACCCGAATCTTCGGCCTCTAAATTCCCAAATATTCCATCATTATCAAAAAGAGCCACAAAAACACTTTTCCGCCGCCAGAAGCCTTCGTTCCTGAGAGATCCAATCTTGGAACCTTTTCCGGTAATCTGCCGGAGGGGATTCGATCACGAAGGGCATCTACATCAACTCCATTGCCCCTCTGATGATGCGTGAGTAGTTCACCATAGACCTACGGGTCCATAGCTAGTAGCTAGATGGCTTCTTCTCTCTCTTTGGCTCTCAATACCATGTTCTTCATGATCTGCATGGAGATCTATCCGATGTAAATCTCTTTTGCGGTGTGTTTGTCGAGATCCGATGAATTTTGGGTTGATTTTTAGATTATCCATGAATATTATTTGAGTCTTTCCTGAATTCTTATATGCATGATTTCATATCTTTGCAAGTCTCTTCGAGTTATTGGTTCGGTTTGGCCAACTAGATTGATAATTCTTGCAATGCGAGAAGTGCTTAGTTTTGGGTTCAATCTTGCGGTGTCCTCACCCAGTGACAAAGTAGGGGTAGCGAGGCACGTATTGTATTGTTGCCATCAAGGCTAAAAAGATGGGGTTTTCATCATATTGCTTGAGTTTATCCCTCTACATCATGTCATCTTGCTTAATGCGTTACTCATTTCTTCATGAACTTAATACTCTAGATGCAGGCATGAGTCGGTTGATGTGTGGAGTAATAGTAGTAGATGCAGAATCGTTTCAGACTACTTGTCACGGACGTGATGCCTATAAGCATAATCATTTCCTTGGATATCTTCATAATTATTCGCTTTTCTATCAATTGCTTGACGGGAATTTGTTCATCCACCGTAATACTTGCCATCATGAGAGAAGCCATGTAGTGAAACCTATGGCCCCCGGGTCTATTTTCCATATTATACTTTCAGATCTAAAGCCAAAAATACCAAAAATACTTTCTGTTCAAGCAACCTATTATATCTATCTCTATTAGATCTCATCCTTGCAAGTAATCGTGAAGGGATTGACAACCCCTTTATAGCGTTGGGTGCAAGAGTTTGATTCTTTGTGCAGGTACATCTATTGGTGGCTCGCTTGTATCTCCTACTGGATTGATACCTTGGTTCTCAAAAACTGAGGGAAATACTTATCTACTTTGCTGCATCAAACCGTTCCTCTTCACGGGAAACCAACGCATGCTCGAGAAGTAGCAAGAATGATTTTTGGCGCCGTTGTCAGGGAGATACATAGCAAGTCAAGGATACCAAGTACCCATCACAAACTCATCTCTTGCATTTACATTATTTTACATTTTCTTCTTGTTTTCCTCTCCCCCACTTCTAAAACGATTTTCAGAAAAGACGAAAAAGATTTGCCTTTTTATTCACCCTTCTTCGTTTGTCTTACCATTTGCTCTTTGCTTGCTTGAGTGCTTGATTGCTTGCTTTGTCACAATGAATCAAGAGAATACCAAGTTGTGTGAGTTTTCCAATACTAATAATAATGATTTCATTAGTACTCCGATTGCTCATGCCACTAATGCGGAATCTTATGAAATTAATGCTGCCTTGCTCAATCTTGTTATGAAAGTACAATTTTCCAGCCTTGCTAATGAAGATGCCACATCCCATCTAAATACTTTCGTTGAGTTGTGTGACATGCAAAATAAGAAAGATGTGGATAATGATATTGTTAAATTGAAGCTATTTTGTTTCTCACTATGAGATCGTGCTAAAACTTGGTTTTCATCTTTGCCAAAAAAAGTATTGATTCATGGAATAAGTGTAAGGATGCTTTTATTTCCAAGTACTTTCCGCCTGCTAAGATCATCTCCCTTAGGACTGATATAATGAATTTTAAGCAACTTGATCATGAACATGTTGCACAATCTTGGGAGAGGATGAAACTTATGATTAGGAATTGCCCCGCACATGGTTTGAGTTTATGAATGATTATACAATTTTTTTATGCTGGATTGAATTTTGCTTCTAGGAATCTCTTAGATTCCGCCGTGGGTGGAACTTTTATGGAAATCACATTAGGAGAATCTACTAAACTCCTAGATAATATTATGGCAAATTACTGTCAATGGCACACCGAAAGATCTCCTACTAGTAAAAAAGTGCATGCTATTGAAGAGATTAATACTTTGAGTGAAAAGATGGATGAGTTGATGAAATTGTTTGCTAGTAAGAGTGCTCCTATTGATCCTAATTATATTCCTTTGTCTTATTTGATTGGAAATAATAATGAATCTATGGATGTGAATTTTGTTGGTAGGAACAATTTCGGTAATAACGCTTATAGAGATAATTTCAGTGCTAGGCCGTTTCCTAGTAATCCCTCTAATAATTATGGTAATTCCTATAGCAATTCTTATGGAAATTATAATAAAATAGACTCTGATTTTGAGATTAATATTAAAGAATTCATTACTACGCAAAAAGGTTCCAATGCTATGATTGAAGAAAAACTGCTCACGATTGATGATTTGACTAGGAACATTGATACAATTTCTCTTGAGATTGATTCTTGTAAAAAATAGATCTATTCCTACCATGCATAATTTTAATGAGTCTTTAAAAGCTACGAGAATTTCTATTGATGAGTGTAAGGAAAGAACCGCTAGAGTTCGTGCTAAGCGTGAATGGCTTGAAAAAGTATATTCTCGTGATAATATTGATGAAGCTCTGAAAGTGATTGATGTGACTCCTATTGAATCTTTGTTTTAAAAATATTAATATTGATAAGGATGGGACTAGAGACGAGTCAACTTTAGTTAAAAGGCATCCCAATGATTCAGAGTTTTTAGATCTTGATGCTAAGATTGATAAAAGTGGGATTGAAGAGGTCAAAACTTTAAATAGCAATGAACCCACTCTTTTGGATTTCAAGGACTTTAATCATGGTAGTTGCTCTTTGATTGATTGTATTTCATTGTTGCAATCCATGTTGAATTCTCATCATGCTTATAATCAAAACAAGGCTTTTACTAAACATATTGTTGATGTTATGATGAAGGCTTTTGAAGAAAAACTTGAGTTGGAAGTTTCTATACTTAGAAAGCTATATGATGAGTGGGAACCTACTATTAGGATTAAGATTAAACATTATGAGTGCCATGCTTTGTGTGATTTGGGTGCTAGTGTTTCCACGATTCCAAAAACTTTATGTGATGTGTTAGGTTTCCGTGAATTTGATGATTGTTACTTAAATTTGCATCTTGCGGATTCCACTATAAAGAAACCTATGGGAAGAATTAATGATGTTCTTATTTTTGCAAATAGGAATTATGTGCCCATAGATTTCATTATTCTTGATATAGATTGCAATCCTACATGTCCTATTATTCTTGGTAGACCTTTCCTTAGAACGATCGGTGCAATTATTGATATGAAGGAAGGGAATATTAGATTCCAATTTCCACTATGGAAAGGCATGGAACAGTTTCCTAGAAAATAAAATAAAATTACCTTATGAATCTATCATGAGAGCTACTTATGGATTGCATACCAAAGATAACAATATCTAGATCTATTGCGTTTTGCCTAGCTAGGGGCGTTAAACAATAGCGCATGTTGGGAGACAACCCAATTTGATTTTGCTTTCTGCATTTTGCTTATGTTTTGGTGTATTTGGCACATTATTAATTCTGTATTAATTGTGTTTTTGTGTGTTTGAGCCAAGTAAAACCTTTGGGGTGATCTATGGTAGTTGTTGATTTGATCTTGTTGGAAAACAGAAACTTTTGCGCTCAGTCCAAGAATTTTATGAATTTTTCAGAGCGTCAAATTGACCTGAAATTTTTAGATAGGATTTATATACAAATTTCCCTGATTTTACTAATGTTTCAGAATTTTTAGAGTTCCATAAGTGTTCGAAGTTTACAGATTTCTATAGACTGATCTGTTTTTGACAGATTCTGTTTTGTTTGTGTTGTTTGCTTATTTTGATGTATCTATGGCTTGTATGAGGGGGTATGAGTCATGGAAAAGTTAGAATACAGTAGGTATTACACAATATAAATAAATAATGATTTCACACCAGTACCTAAAGTGGTGTTTTATTTTCTTATACTAACGGATCTCGTGAGTTTTCTGTTGAGTTTTGTGTTGTGAAGTTTTCAAGTTTTGGGTGAAGATTTGGTGGACTATGGAATAAAGAGTGTCAAGAGCCTAAGATTGGGGATGCACAAGGCCCCAAAGTAATATTCAAGGATACCAAAAAGCCCAAGCTTGGGTATGCCCCGGAAGGCATCCCCTCTCTCATCTTAATCCATCGGTAAATTTACTTGAGGCTATATTTTTATTCACCACATGATATGTGTTTTGCTTGGAGCGTCTTGTATGATATGAGTCCTTGCTTGTTAGTTTGCCACAATCATCCTTGATGCACACATATTTTGAGAGAGACACGCTGAATAATGAATTTGTTAGAATATTCTATGTGCTTCACTTATATCTTTTGAGCTAGGCAATGTTGCTCTAGTGCTTCACTTATATCTTTATAGAGCATGGTGATGTTATATTTTATAGAAATTATTGAACTATCATTCCTAATTTATATTATGTTGAGAGTTTCCATAAACAGCATGGTAATTTGTTTAGGTTATGAATTTAGTCCTAATATAATGGGCATCCAAGAGGGATATAATAAAAACTTTCATATTAAGTGCATTAACAACTATGAGAAGTTGGATTCCTTGCATATAGTTTTGAGAAATAGGGATGGTAATATGAGAGTCATGCTAGTGAGTAGTTGTGAATTGAAGTGATATGTGTGTTAAATCTTGTGATTCCCGTAGCATGCACGTATGGTGAACCATTATGTAATGAAGTCGAAGCATGATTTGTTTAATGATTGTCGACCTTTGTGTGAGGGTCGGGAGCAGGCGATGGTTAACTCCTACCAACCTCTCCCCTAGGAGCATGCGTCTAATGCTTTGTTTGATGACTAATAAACTTTTGCAATAAGTATATGAGTTCTTTATGACTAATGTGAGTCCATGGATTATACACACTCTCACCCTGCCATCTTTGCTAGCCTCTCTAGTACCGCGCAACTTTTGCCGGTACACCAAACACTCCTTACTCAAAACAACCACCATGTATTCCTTAAAACAGCCACCATACCTACCTATTATGGCTTTTCCATAGCCATTTCGAGATGTATGGACATGCAACTTCCATCATGTAGTTTTTCTATGACTTGCATCATCAGTTCATATTGCATATGGAGTTATATCTTGTCATAGAAATCGAGTTGTAATTTATTTTTCTTTAAGTTATAAGTAAATAAAAGTGTGATGATTTTTCATTAATAGATCATTGTTCCATGAGAGAAAAGTATGATGGAGGCTATGACTCCCTCACAAGTTGGGACGAGTATCCGGACTTTACAAAAAAAATAAAAGGGGCCAGCGAAGCCCAAACAAAAAATAATAAAAGAGGCCAAAGAAGCCCACCACAAAAAAATGAGAGAAAGAGAGAAGGGAAAATTGCTATTATCTTTTTCCACACTTGTGCTTCAAAGTAGCACCATGATCTTCATGATAGAGGGTCTCCTATTTAGACACTTTCATATAACTAGTGGAAATTCAGCTTGCACGACCACTTAGTTTTCTTTTTGAGATTTCATACACTTATAGCTCTAAGTGCATTTGTTGCATGGAAATCCCTACTCACTCACATTGATATCTATTGACAAGCATCTCCATAGCCCATTGATACGCCTAGTTGATGTGAGACTATCTTCTCCTTTTTTCTTTGCACCTCCTCCATATTCTATTCCGCCTATAATGCTATATCCATGGCTAACGCTCATGTATTGCGTGAGAGTTGAAAAGGTTTTAGAACACCAAAAGTGTGAAACAATTGCTTGACTTGTTCATCGGGGTTGTGCATGATTTAGATACTTTGTGTGGGGAAGATGGGGCATAGCGAGACCATATGATTTTGTAGGGATAACTTTCTAAGGCCATGTTATTTCGAAAGGACATGACTACCTTGTTGGTGTGCTCGAAGTATTACTGTTTTTTTGTCATTATTAGACTATTGTTTTGAATCTAACAGATCTGAATATTCATGCCACAATAAAGAATATTACATGGATAAATATGTTGGGTAGCATTCCACATCAAAAATTCTGTTTTTATCATTTACCTACTTGAGGACGAGCATGAATTAGGCTTGGGATGCTGATACGTCTCCAACGTATCTATACTTTTTGATTGTTCCATGCTATTATATTATCCGTTTTGGATGTTTTGTATGCATTAATATGCTATTTTATATTATTTTTGGGACTAACCTATTAATCTAGAGCCTAGTGCCAGTTTCTGTTTTTTCCTTGTTTTTGAGTTTCACAGATAAGGAATATTAAATGGAGTCCAAACTGAATAAAACATACGGAATGATTTTTCCTGGAATAAAAGGATGCCACGAGACTTGAGAACCAAGGCAGAGGAGCTGCCACGGGGCCACAAGCTCGCTAGTCGCGGCCAGGGGGGCACTCGCACCGAGCAGGCTTGTGGCCCCCTGTCAACTTCCCTAACCCTAATCTTCGGCCTCTAAATTCCCAAATATTCCATCATTATCAAAAAGATCCACAAAAACACTTTTCCGCCGCCAGAAGCCTTCGTTCCCAAGAGATCCAATCTTGGAGCCTTTTCCGGTAATCCGCCGGAGGGGATTCGATCACGGAGGGCATCTACATCAACTCCATTGCCCCTCCGATGATGCGTGAGTAGTTCACCATAGACCTACAGGTCGATAGCTAGTAGCTAGATGGCTTCTTCTCTATCTTTGCTTCTCAAGACCATGTTCTTCATGATCTTCATGGAGATCTATCCGATGTAATACTCTTTTGTGGTGGGTTTGTCGAGATCCGATGAATTGTGGGTTTATGTTCAGATTATCCATGGATATTATTTGAATCTTTCCTGAATTCTTATATGCATGATTTCATATCTTTGCAAGTCTCTTCGAGTTATTGGTTTGGTTTGGCCAACTAGATTGGTAATTCTTGCAATGGGAGAAGTGCTTAGTTTTGGGTTCAATCTTGCGGTGTCCTCACCCAATGACAAAGTAGGGGTAGCGAGGCACGTATTGTAATGTTGCCATCAAGGGTGAAAAGATGGGGTTTTCATCATATTGCTTGAGTTTATCCCTCTACATTATGTCATCTTGCTTAATGCGTTACTCTGTTCTTCATGAACTTAATATTCTAGATGCAGGCAGGAGGCGGTCGATGTGTGGAGTAATAGTAGTAGATGCGGAATCGTTTTGGTCTACTTTTCATGGACGTGATGCCTATATGCATAATCATTGCCTTGGATATCTTCATAATTATTCTCTTTTCTATCAATTGCTCGACATAAATTTGTTCACCCACTGTAATACTTGTCATCACGAGAGAAGCCATCTAGTGAAACTTATGGCCCCGGGTCTATTTTCTATATTATACTTTCAAATCTAAAACAAAAAATACCAACAATACTTGCTGTCCTATTTTTACTTTTAGTTTTACTTTTCATTCAAGCAACCTATTATATCGATCTCTATTAGATCTCATCCTTGCAAGTAACCGTGAAGGGATTGACAACCCCTTTATAGCGTTGGGTGCAAGAGTTTGATTCTTTGTGCAGGTACATCTATTTGTGGATCGCTTGTATGTCCTACTAGATTGATACCTTGGTTCTCAAAAACTGAGGGAAATACTTCTCTACTTTGCTGCATCAAACCGTTCCTCTTCATGGGAAAGCAACGCATGCTTGAGAAGTATTAATTGATAGCAGTGGTAATAGTAATAGTAGCGGTAACAATATCAATTGTGATTTTGTAGCAAATGTAATAGTAGCAGTAACAGTAGTGACTTAGCAAGAACAATAAGTGGAAAACTCATAGGCACTGGATTGGTGTATTCGTTGGATGATATTCATCATATAACAATCATAACCTAGGGTGACACAGAACTAGCTCCAGTTCGTCAATGTAATGTAGGCATGTATTCCGTATATAGTCATACATTTATGGAAAAGAACTTACATGGCATCTTTTGTCCTACCCTCCCATGGCAGCGGGGTCCATAAGGAAACTAAGGGATATTAAGGCCTCCTTTTAAGAGAGAATCAGAACAAATCATTAACACTTAGTGAATACATGAACTCCTCAAACTGTGGTTATCACCGTGAGTATCCCAAATATTGTCACTATGGGGTTGACGGATGATAACACATAATAGGTGCATATCACTAGGCAGGATCGGATCAAGAACATAGATATAACGATGATACATAAACGGTTCAGATGTGAAATCATGGCACTCGGGCCATAGTGACAAGCATTAAGCATGGCAAAGTCATAGCAACATCAATCTTAGAACATAGTGTATACTAGGGGATCAAGCCCTAACAAAACTAACTCGATTACATGATGAATCTCATCCAAATCCTCACCGACCAGCAAGCCTACGAAGGAATTACTCACTCCCGGTGGGGAGCATCATGGAATTGTCAATGGAGAAGGGTTGATGATGACAAAGACCGAAGATTCCCCTCTTCGGAGCCCCAAACGTGCTCCGGATCTGCCCACGATGAAGAACAGGAGGTGGCGGCGGCTCCGTATCGTGAACGAGGTAAAACTTTCTCTCTGATTTTTTCCGGAGATTTGTGAATTTATAGCGTTGGAATTAGGGTCAGGGGCCCACGAGGTGGCCACCCTCCACCAGGCCGCGCTAGGGGGCCTGACGTGCCCTGGTAGAGGGTGGGCACCCTGGCCCCCCTCTCAGGTGGCTTTTGGCTCCATAATTCCTCAAATATTCCAAAATAAATCTCCAAAAAGTTTCGCTCTATTCCGAGAACTTTTATTTCTGCACAAAAACAACACGATGGTAGTTCTGCTGAAAACAACGTCAGTCCGGGTTAGTTTCATTCAAATCATGCAAATGAGAGTCCAAAAGAAGAGCAAAAGTGTTAGGAAAAGTAGATACATTGGAAATGTATCAACTCCCCCAAGCTTAAGCCCCTGCTTTTCCTCAAGCAATTCAGTTGACAAACTGAAAATGAGAAAGAAAACCTTTTATGAACTCTTTTGTTCCTGTTTACATATATATGCTTAAGTAGCACCCAGGTTTCCAGCAAAGATCACGACTAACCATGTCAACAATAACTCTTAAAGACTATATTAACTCATATCAATGATGCAAACAACTAGTGAGCAATAATAAGATATCTCAAGTGCAAACAATTTGTTAAAACAATCATGATATAATATGAAAATAGTGTTATCTTGCCAGCCCTTTGTGAGACCGCAAAACATATATGCAGAGCACCTCCAAAGTTCAAGTAGTGACTAAACTTTGTAATTCATGGTAGAAAAGATATAGTCATGATGCATCCAACATTCACTATACACAATGAATGAGGATGACGATAGTGCTCTCAGATTTGGTGCTTATTTTAGAAGGTGATGAGTCAACATTAAAATAAATAGATAGTCCCTTCACAGAGGGAAGCAGGGATTTGCAGAGGTGCCAGATCTCAAGGATTAAATAAGAGATAAGTTTTGAGAGGTACACCCTTCCTGTCAATGTTACGACCAAGAGCAATCAATATCTTCCATGTTAAACAAATTATTGTTGATTCCCAAGCGGTAAAAGTAAATTTTTACCCCCGTCCACCAACAAACACACTCCACGGCGGGCCGAATCCATGGGTACCGTCCAAACCAACAATATTTGTCGGTGTACGAAAGTATGGGCTTTTTAGTACCCCGTACTTGTGCACGGACAGTCGTAGCCATACAAGTGGCAAGGACTCCCAGGGAGCAACTAAGGAAAAAATAGAGAAACATCGAGAAGGCATTCAAGTCGACAGACCAAAGAGCGAAGGCTGGGACCCAGGCAAGATCTTGCCGGGAAGGCCTACGGAGCCTCGACAAGAAGTGCACCCGGCAAGGCCCCGCCATCCTGCTAGTGCAGAGGCGAAGTCCCAGCAAGGTGAAGCCCCGGCAAGCCCCCGCCAGCGTAGGGGCTAGGTGTCGCCTCGCCTGGGCACGTGTCGAGGCTAAGCGGTGTCGATGGGACGGGCTCCTGTCCCGTCCTGCAAACGATGAGGGACGCCTGACGGAGCATTAAATGCGTTTGTCTCGCATTGTCAGTGTTAGGTATGATAACACTGTACCACTATACACCCCGTGTACATATTGTATGCCACTGTTGGTGACCCCTTCGAGAGTATAGAAGGAGGCCCATGGCATTACAATAGAGGACTTTTCGACCTTTTCGGACTCCTAGTCTTTGGGAGCTTCTCTAGCCCATTCTGCATGAGTAGAAGCTATGTACTATAGTGCTCCCAGAACCAGAGCTAGAATCCATCCAATACAACCAAGCAGGAGTAGGGTTTTACGCATCTTTGCGGCCTGAACCAGGGTAAATTCCCGCATGCTGGCCATGTGATCTTCTCTTTGTGCTAGCCTTCTTCCTCGCAGAACCGTAAAGGGATCTCTCCGATCCCATAGGTGTTGTTTCCCCCAACATCTTTGGCGCGCCAAGTAGGGGGCGAGGTCGTGTGGACCTGATCTTGTGAGTAGCGGGTCAGTTCCTTAATTGTAATCGTCATCCCCATGGCTTCCAAGAAGAAAGGTTTCACGGCAGTGGAACCCTCCACGTTCGCTGCGCCCGTAGCTGCCCAGGAGGGTAATGGAGTGGGCATGGGTGGAGGGAGTAGGTACCCTGCGCCAACGCGGTGATCCAATGATCAAGGCCAATCAAGCAGCGATGCCCGCCATGGGGACGCTCACGACGGCAGAAATCCCCACATCGTTGGGTCTTAGGATCGAGTTGTACCTCCTGCGGGCGGTATGGTGAACTCCGGGTACGGAAGGGCACCTTCCAAGGCACCCATGCTGGCACGTACAACATGACCTCCCCAGGACACGTGCGAAGAGCAGCGCCGCAGGGTCGTTAGTTCCCAACTTCCCCGTAGAAAAGCTCCTGCACAGCGCCCCCAAGATGCGCGGGACCAACATGCTAGTGGGAGTGGCATGCAGTCATGGGACCGCGACGGAACTCCTTCTAACACGGTTAGGAGTCAGAGCACCTCACGTTCTTCACGCCGTTAGCTGCCGACCATGTGTAGCGACCCGACCCGAAAGGTCGAATCTCCGGTGTTTCTGTACCATCCCAAGATCATGCTGGTACACACACGGTACATCAATGTATATATCAAAGTGAAATCACACAGCTTTAATAATCGAAAAAATCTCATATCGAGTCCTTTATTACAATACGAATTACAATAAATTGGCTGAAGGCCAACTCATGAGAATAACTAATCTTGCGGAAGCTTCAAAGATAGTTGAGTCCATCTGACTCCAAGGGCATCTCACCGAGCGTAGAGCGTATCCTCACTCCTGGTCGGAAAAATACTCTGCAACATGATACGTTGCAGCCGTGTAGGTCAGCATATTGAATATGCCGACAATGTCACAAAAGAGGGGGTAAAGTAATCATCTAGTCTATATGCATATATGGCAGGTGGGGTAGTAAGTTTTTGCATAAAGCCAATTTTTTTCCTACAACAAGAGAGGGCAAAAGCATAATTACTACAATGTTGGTTGATTAATGAGATGGTTCCACCAACCAATTCTCATACCCAAGTTGACATTAATACCCACATCAATGTAATTAATTGTGTTGAGAGTTCCAGATAGTTTCAGTTCTTTGGCTCAAACTGTCCATGACCGTGGACACGGCTAATCGATTAGGTTTGGGTACTCTGCAGAGTTTTGCACACATTCCCCACAAGATTTGATCGCCTCCATTGGATTTCTCGCACTTCAGGGTGTTTGAGAAATGGATGACCAAAACATGGTCTTCTAAAGGGTTTCCCCGAGACTCTGTCGGTGCCCATCCTTTCCTACCGTTCTTCTACATCTCGTAGCACCACCTGTCCAGGGTCACCATGATATCCAACCAAGCCAAAGCCCATAATGGCTTGTGGCTGTGTAGGTAAGCCTTGGGTCTTGAAGCATCCATCCATCTCTTTGTGCCTGGGTGGACCTTTCCGCATGAATACTGGCACTTCTCCAGTAACATCTAGGCTAACCACTGGTTTCTCCAGGGCGCCGTTCAACCATCATCCACCCAGAGGTATGTTGAAAACTCGGAGTCTTGAAGACTTGATCATCTTGTAGGTCTTGAAATTATTAACTCACAACTCTCATGAATCACACAACCAACCCCATCTACTAATAGCATAGCAAAATTTAAATCAACGTTTCCCGGGGCCAATATGTCAAAGGGTTGAGGGGTGCCTACCACATGATACTACATCAAGTAACCAAGTTTCCAAATTACCTACTTTGCATGCAATTGGGGAGATGGTAGAACTAATGCAATAAAAACATAGGTATACATGGTCAAAGTGACTTGCCTTGCTGACGATCCTCGTATTCAAGTGACTCTAGATAACAAGCTTCACACTCCGGATGACTAACGAATCAAACAAAACACACAATAAGCATAAACACAATACAATTCATACAACAACAAGGTACTACTAAGACATAACAAGTCAAAAATTTGTTTTGAACATCTAGGCATTTAGATAACAGAGAAGTAAATACAAAATTTTATTAGAAAACAGAAAGTATTTCATTATAAAATTTTTTGTGCAAAAAGAGTTACTACAAAACTTTTTTATAAACAATACTAAAGATGAAAATAAGATGTATCTATTCAAACTAGAACACAAAACAAATTAAAAAAATATTTTTATTAACAGAAAATAATACACCTAATGTTGAAACAACAGAACCTAATGAAATAAAAAAACAAAAGTTAAACTAACTCAGATTCAAATTAAACAAAAATCAATTTAACTAAAATCTATTAAGAACTAAACCGATTCTGTTTTTGTTAAAAATATTAACCAAATTTATCCTAAAAATTCTCAAACTTTGTAGGATGATAGGTCTAACTAATACAAAACAGTAGCAAAAAGATTCACTCAAAAATATATTTTTAAAGTCTAGTTATACAGATTTTAGTAATTTAAGCAAATTTGGTTAGATTCAAATTTAAAAGTTCAAATTTGAAATCTAAGACTACAGGATGAAACTACATGAAATTTGTGACCTAATGCCAAAAGAATCAATTTAAAACACTAATTAGTTTAAAAGATACAACTAAAACAAAAATAGAAAACATTCTGTTTTCTAAAAGAGAAAAGAAAAGAAAAAAAATCTGATCGAACGGACAGGGTCTACGTGGCATGCTGCGATTGGTTGAGAGAGTGTGCATGCGGGATCTAGCGAGCGGATGACCGAAACTTAGTGCGTACCGATTCGTTTTATAAAACTTCTAATCTAGCGCGTTGGATCTAGATCGAACGGATACGGGTGGAGGTGGCGGCTTACAGAGGAGGGGTCGGGGTTCCGGCGAGGTTTGACGGCGGCCGGAGGTCGGAGGTGGTCGGAGATGACGGTACGGTGGTCGGGGGCGGCGTCCGAAGTGCTCAGGCGACGGCGGCGAAGCTCCGACGTCGATTGGTGGCGTCGGCCGGGGCTGGGGACGACGGAGGTGACAGCCTCGTGCTCGGGGAGATTTGGGTGGAGGTAGAACTCCGGCGAGGTGGCGTGGTGGCGTTCAGGCGAGGGTAGAGGGGGTTTCGTGGTGGAACGGAGAGCGGTGCGAGGGTAGAGGGAGAGCGGTGGGGTTCTTATAGGGGTGGTGCGGTGGTCGGGGAGGGAGAGAGGTGCGATATCTGAGGGGAGGGATCGCCGATGACGTCGGAGGCGCGGTGAAGGAGACGAGCGTGCTGTCGCCGCAGTCGAACGGTGGGTCCCACGCGTCAGTGAGGGTGGGACGCGGTGTCTGCACCTCGGTGGCCGACCCGGAGTGATTTCAGGGCTTAAAGGCTGTGGGCCGGCCCGTTTCTGTTTAATCTGTTTCCTTATTTATTTACAGAGCGTTTAAAACATCTTTAAGGCATTCAAATCATTTCCAAACATAGGAAATGTATATATCAAAATGATCAGAGGATTAAATGCTATTTAATGAACATTTTTTCTTTGTCATATTGAATATCTTTTTAAAATTTATTTTCAAAAAAAATGCCTAATTGATTTTAAATCCTTTTGAGATAAACTTTCAAATAACCCCTGGTTTTATAGCTCAAATATTTCACCAAGATGCCCCTGGTGTGGAGTGTCATGTTACTCCCCTCTTTCTTTGAACATTACCAAAGGTTTTCAAATAGGTGAAACAAATACATGGAAAAATTGAAATGGCCTTTCAGAAATTCAAAGGAAGCACTTCAATCATTTATTTCATTCAAACAAAGTGATGATGGTGCATAGCTATATTTCATAAATTCCAAAATGAAATTTTGGGATGTTACACCATGTCAGAAGAAGCAATGGCACGAGCACAGCTACTCCTGAACTTCCCTCCTACTGCGGAGAAACTCGACGAATGGAGAGCTACCATTCGGAGCCTCCTCAGCCTTGCTGACAAGTTTCAGTCCACTGAGCCGGCTCACGCCAATGGTGAGAAGGTCGGAGGTGTTGCGACCATGGTGCACTGTCCTCCACAGCAACAATGTCGATCACCGACTCGATGGATCGACGCTTACGATGGTTACTTGACGACATCGTTTGATCCACGGACTCGCCGCGATCAGCGTCAAGTTCTTCGGGGACGAAGCAAGGAAGACGCTCGAACTACAATCGAGCAACAGCGGGAAGCGCGCCATCAATCTGATAAGCGTGCGGGACCCATTGTAGACAAATCCGTGCCAGGGTATCCTGTCAGCCTACCTTACGAGGTCGGTTGTCCAGCGTTTACCCGTGAGTTGTGACAAGTCCAGTGGCCCAATTCCCGCACATTTAAACCAGAGGTCCCAGAGAAATACGATGACAAGACTCACCCGTTAGAGTTCTTGAGCATCTACACCATTGCGGTGTAGGCTGCCGGGGCTCGCAACGACAAGATACTCGCCAACTACTTCCCGTTGGTGCTTAAGCCCAACATAAGGTCATGGTTGATGCACTTGCCGGAAGGATCCATTTCCTCCTTGGCAGATCTGTGCCATGAGTTTGTTGGCACATTTACCGGAGGTCATCAAGCTCCTGGTTAAGAAAGTGATTTACATCTCATCCCCGAGAAGGAGGGCGAGACTTTGCGCAAGTACATCTAGAGGTTCAGCCGCATACACCACAAGATACCCGACGTTCATCCTGCCGCTGTTATCAGCGTGTTCCATCAGAACGTGCGCAACCACAAGATGCGGGAAGAGTTAGTGATGAACAAGGTCGGAGATGTTGCCGAGCACTATGCTCTGGTAGATAAATGTGCTCGAGATGAAGAAGGGAGGAGGCTCCCCGGCAAAGACGCTGGAGCAGGGGTCAACTCTGAGGATGAAGACATCGCCACACCAGCAAAGAAGGGCCGGCGGCATAACAAGAAGCACAAGGGCAAGGCCGTGCTTGCCATCGAGGGATCCGGCAACCCCGCCACCGTCAAGAAGGACAAGGCTGATGACCCTAGCGAGGATGTTGCCGGATGCGTTTCTTGTCAGGCGTTGGGGGCTGGCGACAAGCCGGAAGGCTTCGTCAAGCAGTATTGCAAGATCCATCGCACCAAAGGCCACAATCTCCAAGACTGCCGGCAAGTTGAGCAGCTTGCCGAGGAGCAAAATGCTGAGTACGAGAGGCGAGACAAGGAGAAGATCTAGGATGGTGCGGAGGGATCCGACAAGAAGCACGGTGGCCGAGGAGGTCCCCTCGCCAAGGACAAGCCATAGAAGGACCGGCCGGCCCGCGGCCGCGACAAGCAAGAAGAGGACGACGAGTCCAGCGAGCAAGAATTCTAGAGTGCTACAGATGCCATGTGCGTCGATGGAGGTGCCTCGTTGCATTCTTCCCATCGCCAACTTAAACAGTGGGTGCATGAGGTTAATGCGATTGAGCCATCTGTCGGCGTCCGTAAGCCTTTGAAATGGTCCAACACGCCTATCATTTTTGACGTTGAGGATCACCCTGATCGCGTAACTGCGGTCAGGTGTTTGTCGTTGTTGGTCTCACCAACGATTCGCAACCTCAAGGTGACGAAAATGTTAGTTGACGGTGCAGCCGGTTTGAACTTGATCTCACCCGAGGTAATCAAGAAATTGCAAATTCCTGATGGAGATCTCGAGGAAACGGGCTCGTTTCAGGGGGTCAATCCAGGAAGGAGCCAACCCAAGAGAAAGATCACGCTTCCGGTAACATTTGGCAGCGATCTGAACTTCAGGACGGAGAAGGTCATATTTGACGTCGCCCAAATACCGTTGCCATACAATGGGATCCTTGGCCGTCCAGCATTGGCCAAGTTCATGGCGGCGTTGCACTACGCCTACAATGTATTAAAGATGCCCGGGCCGATGGGCATCATAACTGTCAAGTCTGACAAGAAGACGCGCTTATCTGCACCGATCAACTCTACCAGGAGGTGGTTGTAGAATCTCCCGCCAAGGCACTTGCTCCTGCCATTGAAACTCCCGGGAGGAAGAAGCCCGACAAGACCTCTAGCGCACATTCCGGCAAGCGCACCTCCTCGGAGTGCTGCGCTCCCGTTGACGATGTTCCAGAGAGTTCCACTAGCAAGAGAAAGAAGTCCAAGGAAGCTCCACCAGAGACTAAGAAGGTGCCCTCCAAGGAGGATGGTACGGGAGGGACTTTCACCATAAGTTCCACCCTTGACGACAAATAGGAATGCACACTCATCGCCTTCCTGTGGGCGAATGTTGATGTGTTTGCATGGCAACAATGTGATATCCTTGGTGTTCCCAGGAAGGTGATTGAGCACCACCTTGCCATCTGTCCACATGCGCGGCCCGTCAAGCAGAAGGTCAGGAAGCAGGCTTTGGAGCGGCAACAGTTTATTGCCGAAGAAATCAAGAAATCAGAAGCGGTTGGCTTGATCAGAGGAGTACTTCATCCAACATGGTTGGCCAATCCAGTTGTAGTGCACAAGGCGAATGGGAAATGGAGGCTATATATTGACTTCACAGATGTTAATAAAGCTTGCCCCAAAGATCCTTTTCCCTTGTTGCGCATCGACGAGATTGTGGACTCCACCGCCAGCTGTGACTTGTTGTCTTTCCTTGACGGCTATTGAGGTTATCATAAGATTTTCATGGCCAAGGAAGAACGAAGAGAAGACCACATTTATCACCCCATGTGGTACATATTGCTTTTTGCGTATGCCTTCAGGTTGAAAAGTGTTGGTTCTACATTTGCAAGAGCGGTCCAGATTGGTTTTGAGCCCCAGCTACATAGAAATATGGTGGATTATATTGATGACATAGTGGTCAAAACCAAGGACCAGTCTATGCTCATATCAGACATAGAAGAAACATTTGCTAATCTAAGCAAGATCAACATGAAGCTCAATCCTGAGAAGTGTGTGTTTTGTGTCCCATCCGGCAAGCTTCTCGGGTTCTTTGTATTTCAACATGGAATTGAAGCGAATCCTGACAAGATCAAAGCAGTTGAGCAAATTGAAGCGCCAAGACGTGTCAAGGATGTGCGTCGTCTCGCCGACTGTGTTGCCGCTCTGAGTAGGTTCATTTCAAAATCTGCTAAGCGCACCATGCCCTTTTTCAAAATCTTGAAGAAGGCGGGTCCGACAAAATGGACTTCGGAAGCGGAGGCAGCGCTGCTGGTTTTGAAGAAGTAACTCTCCTCTCTGCCAGTCCTAGTCATGCCAAAACCAAAAGAGCCGTTGCTTCTATATCTAGCGGCAACAAATCAAGTGGTGAGTGCTGTGTTAGTGGCTTAAAGAGAAGTTGATGAAGAAGCAACGGCAGCGGTAGGACTGCCAAGCGATAAGCCAGAATTTTCCCTGGCAGAGTCTGGTGCCGACAAAGCAGGATCTGCGCAGTCGAATGAAACAATTCAGAAGAAGATGGTGCAGCACCCAGTCTATTTTGTCATCTCACTTTTGCAGGGGGCTATGTCAAGATATTCTGGCATGCAGAAGTTGCTCTTCGGTCTCCTTATGGCCTCGAGGAAGCTGCACCATTACTTCCAAGCACATGAGATCACCGTTATCACTCACTTCCCATTACAACAGATTTTGCGGAACCCTGACGCTACCGATAGGATTGTGGAGTGGGCTTTGGAACTGTCAAGCTTTGGTCTCTAGTTTGAGAGCACTTCGACCATCCAGAGCAGAGCCTTGGCGGAATTCATTGCGGAATGGACCCCAACTCCAGATGAAGAAGTTCCAGAGTCAACTCTCCCCGGCAAGGAGATGAACCAAGAGTGGATCATGTATTTTGATGGGGCTTTCTCGCTGCAAGGCGCCGGTGCCGGAGTGCTACTTGTCGCACCCACCGGAGAGCACCTCAAATATGTGGTTCAGATGCACTTTCCCTGGGAGAGGTCAACGAACAATACTGTAGAATACGAAGGGTTGCTTGCCGGTCTCAGGATCGCGACTGACCTTGGTATTAATAAACTTATTATCAGGGGTGATCCTTAGCTTGTTGTTAGGCAAGTGAACAAGGATTATCAGAGTGCATTGATGGAAGCTTATGTAGATGAAGTGAGAAAGTTGGAAGAACATTTTGACGGTCTGGAAATGGAGCACGTTCCGCGTGCAGAGAACAACGTTGCTGATGGCCTGTCAAAGTGTGTTGCCCTTATATTGCTTGTGGAACCAGGAACTTTTTCTCCGACTTACTCAACCATCCATGACACCATCAACTGGACAAGAGAAAAGAAGAAAGTTCATTTCCGGCAAGTATTTCCTGGCAGAGCTCCTAGAAGCCGCCGATGAGGAAGTTGCCGGGGACAACGCCAAGCTTGCCGGTGAGCATCGCGCTCTGGCAGAGCCTCGGGCTCTTGCCGTGGAAGCACGCGCTCTCGCCAGGCTTGTCGGGGGGCAACAGGCTCCGGCAGGAACTCGAGCCCTTTCGTTGAGACACATTCTTCCCTGGCAAAGAATATGCCTTTAGTCCTTGTTGTCGAGCCCCATGCTCCAGCATGGGCACATTACATCGTCCATTTCCTTCAAATAGGAGAACTCCCTAAGGAACGAGAAGAAGATGAGAAAGTAGCCCGATGGTATAATATGTACCAGTTCATGGACAACGCCCTGTAAAGAAAGAGGCTAAATGGTGTGAAACTCAAGTGCATTTCTCGGGAAGTAGGACTGGAGCTGTTGGCAGAGATACATGGAGGCATATGTGGCACCCACATAGGATCTAGAGCTCTTGACGGTAAGGCATTCCGGCAAGGTTTCTTTTGGCTCACTGCCCTCTAGGATGCAACGACGCTAGTAACCAAGTGTGAAGCATGCCAGTTTCATTCGAAGAAAATGCATCAACTAGCTCAAGCTCTTCAAACAATCCCTCTCTCCTGGCCATTTCCGGTCTGGGGGCTCGACATCTTGGGCCCCTTCCCCCGCGCTACCAGGGGCTTTGAGTACTTGTACATTGCAATCGACAAGTTCACAAAGTGGCCAGAAGTGGAAGCAGTGAGAAAGGTGATAGCATAGTCAGCTGTCAAGTTCTTCAAAGGACTAGTCTGCCACTTTGGTGTTCCCAACAGGATCATCACTGACAACGACACATAGTTCACGAGTCACACCTTCATCAATATGTCCATGACCTTGGCGACAAGATCTGTTTTGCTTTTGTTGCCCATCCAAGGAGCAACGGCTAGGTGGAAAGGGCTAATGCTGAAGTGCTGCGAGGCCTCAAGACAAGAACTTTTGACAAGCAGCGCAAGTGTGGAAGGCGCTGGATTGATGAGTTGCCGGTGGTTCTTTGGTCAATCAGAACGACTCCAAATCGAGCTACTGGCCAGACACCCTTCTCCTTAGTATATGGGGCGGAAGCATTTCTCCCCATGGAACTCACATACGGGTCACCTCGAGTGCTCGCTTATGATGAGCTTGAGCAAGAGAAGTTGCGGCAAGATGACGCGACGCTCCTTGAGGAAGATCGTCTTCAGGCTGCTGTGCGAACTGCGTGCTACCAGCAAGCTTTGCGCCACTATCATAGCTGCAAGGTTCATGCCCGAAGTGTTGAGGAAGGCGACCTTGTTCTTCGACGTGTTCAGTCCGCCAAGAATTCAAACAAGTTGACGCCAAAGTGGGAAGGCCCTTATCGGGTAGTGCGAGTCACTAGGCCTGGCGCTGTCCACCTGGAGACCAAAGATGGCATCGCAGTGAGCAATCCTGGAATATCGAACATCTTCATAAGTTCTACCCATAAGGCGCGGCTGCCGGGCCTCCCGGCAACCACCTTTTGTACAAAGTCTTGCCGTCAAAGCATGTAATCCTTTGTACAAAGCCAGGCGCAGACCGTGAGCGTAGTTGAGTAGAGCTACGTGTTCTACAAATCTTGTTGATTCTCATGTTTACTTATATACATGCTTGTGTGAGATATTTTATTGCGCTTACTCCCAGTAAGAGCTAACGGACCGCCAAGGTTCCATATCCCTATTTTCTCTTCTTTCTTTTTCTCAAAAGGACAGAAGGTTACCTCGCGTGAAGCTTTGCTCAGGGGGGGGGGGACGGTGGTATGGATACTGATGGGCGACATTCAAGGAAAACATCTTGTCGGAAGTAGCACGACAACAAAAAGCTAAGTTGCAAAACCCTAAGTGAACTCTTACCGTAAAGTTATTTTCCTTGGACGATTTCGACTCTTGTATGGAAAACCTACACGCGAAGGAACCTTGTTGCGATTGGTTGCACCCTTATTCTGTTTCGAGTCTGCTCAACAATCTAGGTGGCTGCACTGAAAACACCAAGGTCTCTTGCCAGCAACGGCCCCGCCAACAGGCAGCTAAAGTCCCGCACCTAGCGCTCGCAGCAAGTGTGTGCGCACCGTGAAGTCTACAATCAAGCATAGGGTGAATGCATACAAAAAGAAATTAAACAAGGAGAATAAGATAACATTTGTTCAAAGCATAGAAAGCTAAATTACATCAATCTTGCCGCGATTCTAACATAAGACAAACTATTCTTTGCATGGATGGCGGTGAGAAGTAAGGCAGCTAATCCCGGTCGTCGCCTTCAACCCGCTTGACTTGGCTTACCCTGTCGACGATGGGCGCGACAAGTTCCTCAAGAGCCTTGATGTCTATATCCCTCGGCAAGTGGTCGAGGACGTTGGAGAGGTTGATGCCGGGGTTCTTGTGCGCCACTTTGACAAGCACCTTGCAGAGGACGGCCTCGCAGAGTTTGCGTGATTCGCTGGCCAGACAGGATGTTCGGTTAGAGTGAAGCTGCTCTAGGGCTTCAAGCATGCGGTCGAAGAACATGGTCAGCTTGGTGCTCGTGGACATTCTGTCGTCAGAAGAGTACCTGAAACCTTCCAGGCCCATGGCGGATAGTTGGGCGGCAAGCTTCTTCGTGACGTCGATGAGGTTCTCAGTATAGACTTGTATGCCCTGTACATAGTTATTGTGGACGGTAGCGGCACTCTTGACTAGCTCCTTCTCATCGCGGAGATCCTTAACCAGAGCCTTCTCGCGGGTCTGGGCAATCTCAAAAGTCATGGTCAGTGTAGCCAGCTTCGTTTTTAGATCATCTATGTATTCACTGGCTAAAGAGAGCTGTTTGGTCTTGTCAGATATGATGAGCTGCATCTCCATCAGGCTGTGGAGGGCTTTGTCCCTTTCCATTTCAAATGACGAGATCTTCTTGTCGTGATCCTCAAGATCTGCTTCCAGCTCCTTCACCCTCTCCTCCAGCAAGTTCTTGGCGGACTCTGCAGCTTCGACAACATCGACAGCCTCCTTCAGCTTGCCGGCGTGATCTGTAGTTAGAGCCTCAAGCGTCTCTTTGTGTTTCTGCTCCAGCTCCCGGGTTCGCCGAGCGACAAGCCCTTCGATCTCCACTTCCTTGCCGTGAAGCTTGTCGGCAAGCGCCTTCTCACGAGAGACAAGATGTTCCTCATGGGCGTCAAGCCCAATACGACGCTCCGTCAAGCAAGCATCCTCTGCAGCAGCCCATTGCTTGGCCTCCTCTTGCGCCTGCTCGATGTCAGAATGCTGCAAGATGAGTTTGCTCCAGCCTTGGCCTAGTTGCTCTTGACTAGACTTCAGCTCCTGGGAAGCTTGGGCAAACCAGGCCTATGTTTCTTCGACGCGCTCCTGAAAGTTGGCCTCAGTCGTTTCCATAACTACTGCCCTAGAGTCCAGCTTCTCCTTTCGGGTGCGATGAAGCGCTTGAAGCTTTCGGAAGCTGTCGCCCATGGTTTGGAGGAGTTGCTCTTCTTAGGATTTGCTGCTGCTAACACTTGGTTCGTCAACAATCTCGAGCCCGGCAGCAGTAATGATCTCCTCGTCAAAAACTTCCCCTTCAGATGGTACCCCAGTGCTTGCCATGCCTGGGATGCTGACAAACAAATTATCGCCAACCCTGAGGTACCTGCTCAATGAAGGGGCTTCGGATGTGGGCGACTGGTCCTTGATGGCCACCTCCCTGACAGCTGGGGATTCCGTAGCCGGTGTAGCTCCTGGCGCTTCTGCTTCAGGAACGCCGTCAGTACAGTCACTGGCCTCCTCACCGGCCTCGTCGGCAGACTTCTTGACGGTCTCTTCTTGTGCAGCCTTGGCAGCCTCGGCGGCAGCATTCTCTGTGGCTTCAGCGGCTTCGTCAGGAGCGATGATGTCGGCCTCGGCGGCAGCATCCCTGGCGGTCTCCTCGATGACGATGTCAACATCCATGCTCACCATCGAGGGAATTTCTAGAGGCCAAGAAAACAAACCAAACGAGGTTGAGGTGGAAGTTCAAGAAGACAAAAAGAAGAACATGATAACGAGTACCTGCACCAACATCGGTTGCCGGCGAAGACCTCCCGGTGCCCGTGCTTGTCGGCTCTCCCTCGTTGCAATAAAGCGCACTAGAGGAAGTTCTTGCCAGGGATCCATCTCTGGGCAGCGTAGATGATGGAGGCGGCATATCAAGGAGAACCTCGAATGGTTCTCCTTGTCGCCGCTCTCCTCCTGCATGTTCGGTGATGTCAGCAGCAAAGATGCACACCCCGACACTTGCCAGCGGGAAGTGAGTAATGGGCTCACGCTGGGGGATGCACCGGGGGCTGAGTCGAGAACTGCATCGCGAGCTGGCCTCCGGGTTGACGGTGATTGTATCTGGCACACCTGAGGTGCTTGCCGGCAGCTCCTCACCAGTCGAGGTCTTCGCACTCTTTGCTACCCTTTGCGCCAGCATTTCCGCATCCCTGTGGACAAGCCAAAGCAAAGCAAATGAGTCAAGTAAAACCAAAAATTCGAAAGGCAAAAGATACAACAAGATCCTTACTCCTCATCTTCTTCTCCCGAGCTAAGGGCCGAGAGGTCGAAGGCGACTTCCGCCATGGTGCCCGTGGAGGGAGGTGGAGGGGTGCTCTTGGGTCGTATGGCCACGACAGGCGCAGGTTGCGGATGAGCTTCCCACCGCTGCATGACCTCGCCAGCCACCCCCTTGCCTGGGGCTGCGCTACTCGAAGAACCTTGGCGGACTAGAATCCAGAAGCGACGCTCCGGAGGACGCGCCTCCTCCTTGGCTCAAGAGTTAGGGCCTCCTCGAGCAGTTCCTCCTCGGATGTGTTTTCGGCAGGACAAACCCGACAGATGTGCCGCCCTGATCCTCAGTAGTCCCGTCCTGCCCGGCAAGATTCTCATCCAGCAACGTTTCCCCTCCGCCGGTTTCCTACCTCCATAGGAGGGCCCGAACCTGGGTAAACTCGTGTCCCCTTCGTCTCCTGTTACCGTTGATTCTAGTCTCACAGTTCGGGACCCCCTACCTGAGATCCGCCTGTTTTGAGACCGACAATCCCCAAGCTTAATTCCTGCTCATCCTCGAGTAGGTAAATGGTAAAAAAATTATAGATATGTTGGAGACGTATCAACCATCTTGGCAGTTTCCACCTCTGCATTGTACGCACGGTCCTCGCTCTTGAGGACATAGTATATTCCCTTGTTAAAATCAAAGAGAGCAGGAGCAAGCAATACAATAGGCACAATGGTACCATTATCAAACCTCAAGTTGTAAGTATAGTTATTAACAGTGCATGTAAGAAATCTATGGTGTTTCATGGCATCAAAGTCTAAGTACCGGTTAGTTAAGATAGGATCACTAGGCCAAGGGGACACTCCCAACCTCGTAGCGAGGGGAGAGGCTATCGGTGTACTAAAGTATGGGGTTTTTAGTACCCCGTACTTGTGCACGAATAGCTGTAAGCCATCCTAGCGGCAAGGCCTGCCAGGGAGCAACTGAGAACAAATACAGAAACACCAGGAAGGCATTCAAGTCAACAGACCGAAGACCAAAGGCTAGGACCCCGGCAAGATGTTGCCAGGATAGCCTACGGAGCCCCTGACAAGACCTTGCCAGGATGGCCTTCAAACTCCTAGCAAGGCGAAGCCCCGACAAGACCCCGCCAGCGCAGAGGCCAGGTGTCGCTCCAGCTAGGCACGTGTCGAGGCACCAACGATGGAGGGGCTAAGCGGTGCCGATGGGACAGGGTCCTGTCCCACCCCGCGAACGGTCAGAGGCACCAGACGAAGCATTACATGCGCCTGTCTTACACCCTCAGAGTTAGGTATGATAGCACTGTAGCTCTGTACACCTCGTGTACGCATTGTACGCCACTTTTGATGACCCCTTTGAGAGTATAAAAGGAGGCCCAAGGCATTATGGTAGGGGACTTTTTTTTGGACTTTTGGACTCTTGGATCTTTTCTGGCCGATTCTGCATGAGTAGCAGCTGTGTACTGTAGCGCTCCCAGAACCTGAGCTAGAAGTCATCCAATACAACCAAGCAGGAGTAGGGTTTTACGCATCTTTGTGGCCCAAACCTAGGTAATAATCCCCCGCGCTGCTCGTTCGTCCTGCTCTTCGTGCACGTCCATCTCCCTGTCGAACCAAAAGGGGTCCTCTCGATCCCATAGGTGTTGTTTCCCATGACAGAGGCGTAAATTCCTCCATATAAATTACCGTTAGAAGCATTGAGAGTCAGTCTCCGTACAACAATTGATCCTAAGTTGTAGCCTTTAATTCCAATTAATGCAGTGTATATAAGACTCAAATCATGATCAATTTACCATTAAAGAGTGCATTCAATCCTTCTTGCCTACAATGCAAGCCTACAATGCATTTACCATTAAAGAGTACAAGGTACTGAATAGACAAAAAATGGATGCTTTTTATTCTGTCTTGTGTCACTCCTGTAATTTCACCACAACAATGGTTTCTCAATAATGATTCATACTCAGGTTTTGTTGGTTCTTTTAGCAAACCTTAATATGGAATTTTACACACGTCGCAAAATAAATCTAAAGGCATGGTGAAAGCATTATAATACAGACTAAATGAAACTCTTGACTCACAAGGAAAATGTTTAAATTTCTTGGTAAATGTCTCCGTGAGAGTGAGCTCTTGAGTACACTTATCTTTGATGAAGGGAACCAGATCGATGTTGCGAACATACTCTTCAAATTCTTCCTTAATATCTGCACTTTCCATTAAAGATTTACACGACCAAATGCATGATTTAGTTTGAGCGTCCCATATCGAGCTTGCACTTGGCTCAACATAAGATTGTCATATGGAATTTTCACTTGATGATACCCCCGTGGATCTCCTTCTCGAAGAATTCCTAAAGAATTACATTGTATTTGTGAAAAATTCCAAGCATTCAAACTACTTAGAACTCTAAGAATTTTCAACATCCAAGCTCATCTATAGCAGCACCAAGAGTAGCTAATTATTCTGAAAATAAACCACTAAATAAAAAACTAATTGGAGCAATAGGGCAGTTACATACCGAGAAGCAATCCCCTAAAATAGTTTCATAAATAGAGCTTTGAGCAAAGAGATCAAAATCGATGGGTTCTTGGGCAAGAATAAGAGGGAGAGTGCAATGGTGGTTTTTTTCAGTAGGTAGGAGAAGACATGGGCTAAAGGGATAAGTGAGGGTACCCACCTGGGGCCCACCCTCTACTAGGGCATGCGAGGGGGGTCTGGCACGCCCAGGTGGAGGGTCCACCAGGTGCACCCTCTCTGGTGTTATTTATCCCATAAATTCACAAATAATTAGAAAAAAATCATGTTAAATTTTCAGGGCATTCTGAGAACTTTTATTTTTGGGTCATTTTTTATTGCACGAGAAAAACAGAATACATGATAAACATGGAATTTTATTTTATTTAACTAGGAAAAAAACTTAAAGTGGGTATAGAGAATTGTGTCTACTAAATTCATCAAATTCATACCTCTCAAAAATGATTCATTAATAAGGTTAATCAAGTCTTATTAACAACCACTTTCAATTAGCATGAAACCAAAGAACTTTCATAAAACACTAGGTTACCTCAACGGGGATAGGCATATCCCCAACCATAATAACATCATATCTCTTTTTGGCAGTAGGTAGAGGTAATCAAAAGCTTCCAATAATGAGTGTCGAAGAATTTTCAATAACATTAACACCATTCACTTGGAGTTGTTTCTTAGAAAAGTGGACCGTATGCTCATTACCACTGATATGAAAAGTGTCCTTGCTTTTGTTTCTATCAATAACAGCCCCTGCAGTATTCAAAAAGGGTCTACCAAGGATAATCGACATGTTTTCGTCCTCGGGCATCTCAAGAATAACCAAGTTCGTTAAGATAGTAACATTTGCAACAACAACGGGCACATCCTCACAAATACCATAGGTATGACAGTTGATTTGTCAGCCATTTTCAATGATATTTCAGTAGGTGTGAGTTTATTTAAATCAAGTCTTTTATATAAAGAGAAAGGCATAACACTAACGCTAACTCCTAAATCACACAAAGCAGTTTTGACATAATTTCTTTTAATGGAGCAAGGTATAGTTGGTATTCCAGGATCTCCAAGTTTTTTGGGTACTCCATCCTTAAAAGAATAATTAGCAAGCATCATGGAGATTTCTACTTCAGGTATCTTTCTTTTATTAGTGATGTTGTCTTTCATATACTTGGCATAATGAGGCATCTTTAAGATATCCGTTAAATGGGTACACAAAAAGACTGGCCTAATCATTTTAGCAAAGTGTTCAAATTCTTATCATCCTTTTCTTAGATGGTTTAGGTGGGAAAGGCATGGGGTTTTGAACCCATGGCTCTTTTTCTTTACCATGTTTTCTAGCCACAAAGTCCTTTTTATCATAACATTTATTTTTAGGTTGTGTCTTATCAAGATCAGCAACATGTTCTATTTCTACATCATTATATGGTTCTTTATCGTTACTAGGTTGGGTATCCTCATGAACATCATTACCCTTAACATTATCACTATGTAGATGTTCATTACTAGACTGAATTTCAGCATCAGAAATAGAAACATCATTATTATCATCAGGAGGTTTTTCTATCTCAGGTTCACTAGAAGCATGCAAAGTCCTATCATTTTTCTTTTTCTTCTTCTTCTTAGAAGGACTAGTTGTATCAGTATTAATTCCCCTAGAGTCTTGTTCAATTCTTTTATGATGACCTTGAGGATAAAGAGGTTCTTGGGTCATTCTACCCCCTCTAGTTACTACTCTAATAGCATGATCATTCATATTATTATTCATTTCATCAAGCAATTATCTTTGAGATTTAGCAACTTGTTCTTACTGAGTTTGAACCATAGAGGCATGTTTTCCTACACCTCTAACATCATTATTGATTCTAAATAACAAGTCACTCAAGCAAGCAATCATATTAGAATTATATTTCAAGTGTTTCAGAACATTTGCATTGAAGTGCTCTTGCTTCATAATGTAGTTATCAAACTCATATAAGCATTGACTAGGATGTTTATTGTAAGGGATATCCCTGAAAACACAACCAACACAACTATCTAGGAAGTCCCTACAAGCATCAGTTAGTCCATTATAGAAGATATCAAGTATTTCATTTTTCTAAGTGGATGATCAGGCAAAGCATTGAGCAATTGGAGAAGCCTCCCCCAGGCTTTTGGGAGACTTTCTTCTTCAATATGCACAAAGTTAAATATTTCCTATAAGGCAGCTTGTTTCTTATGAGCAGGAAAATATTTTTCAGAGAAGCTGTAAATCATATCCTGGGGACTACGCACACAACCAGGAGTAAGAGTATTGTACCATATCTTAGCATCACCCTTTAATGTGAACGGAAATAATTTGAGAATATAGTAGTAACGAATCTTCTCATCATGAGCAAATAGGGTGGCTATATTATTCAGCTTAGTAAGGTGTGCTACCATAGTTTCAGTTTCATAGCCATGAAAAGGATCGGACTAAACCACAATAATTAACAATGGGTCCATAGAGAATTCATAATCCTTATCGGTAACAAAGATAGGTGAAGTAGCAAACTTAGGATCACATTTCATTTTAGCATTCAAAGTTTTTTCCTTATACTTGCATAGTAGTTTCTTAACATCATTTCTATCCTTACAAGCAAGAATCTCTCTAGCTATTTCTCCATCCAAGGCATAACCTTTAGGTATCTTAGGCATTTCAAATCTAGGAGAGATAGGCCTATTAGGTGTTTCATAACCACCAGTTTCAAAGTTCTCATCGGTTTCAACAGATTCATCAGTTTCAATAATTTCATTCTCTTTCGCTCTAGCAGTTTGTTCATCGAGAAATTTACCTAGTGGCACATTATCATCAAGCATGGTACTAGCATCATCATAAGCATCATTCATAGCAGAAGTAGCATCATCAATATCAGGATTAATAGCATGTGGTGGTGTTGCAAGTTTACTCATAACAGAAGGTGAATCAAGTGCAGAGTGTGATGGCAGTTCCTTACCTCCCCTCATCTTAGAGGGTAAAATCTTGGTTTTGGTATCCTTCAAATTCTTCATAGTGATAATTTGATATAAATCTCAAGTGACTCAACAAATATAGCTATGATCCCCGGCTACGACGCCAGAAAAAGGGCTTGATAACCCACAAGTATAGGGGATCGCAACAGTTTTCAAGGTTAGAGTATTCAACCCAAATTTATAGATTCGACATAAGGGGTGCCAAAGAATATTTGAGAGTATTAGCAATTGAGTTGTAAATTCAACCAGACCTGGAGATAAACATCTGCAAAAAGGGGATTAGTAGCATAAGAATATGATAGGTTGATAGCAGTGGTAACAGTAATAGTAGCGGTAACAATAGCAAATGTAACAGTAGTAGCAACAATAGTAACTTCGCAAGAACAATAAGTGGAAAACTCGTAGGCATTGGATTGGTGTATTCGTTGGATGATATTCATCATATAACAGTCATAACCTAGGGCGACATGGAACTAGCTCCAGTTCGACAATGTAATGTAGGCATGTATTCCGTATATAGTCATACATGCTTACGGAAAAGACCTTGAATAACACCTTTTGTCCTACCCTCCCTTGGCAATGGGGTCCGTAAGGAAACTAAGGGATATTAAGGCCTCCTTTTAATAGATAGCCGGAACAAAACATTGACGTGGCTTGAGACTGCGTCGGTATTTCCCCAAAGAGCAAGGGATGATGCAGCACATCGATGGTAAGTATTTCCCTCATTAATGAAACCACGTTACCAATCCGTAGAGGAATATCACACACCCTCTTAAACAGAACCTGCACACAAATAACAAATACTTGTAACCCGACGCGAAAGAGAGGTTGTCACGCTCTCTACGGTAATAAGATAGATTAGGTAATGATAGTTTTGGCAAATAGATATCGCAAGTACACAAACTAAAATAAATAAACAAAAAGTGCAGCAAGGTATTTTTGGGTTTTTTGGATTAATATATCTGAAAACAAAAGTTTCAAATTGTAAATCGGAAAGCAATATGTTGGAAAAGTAAACCCAACGCCATAGGTTCAGTAGTGCCTTCTCTCATGAGTGTAGCACACGGTGGGTGAACAAATTACTGTTGGGCAATTGATAGAACATCAAATAATCATGATGATATCCAGGCAATGATCGTTATATTGCACCACGTCCAAGATAAGTAGACCGAAACTATTCAACATCTACTTATATAACTCCACACATCGACCGCTATCTAGTATGCATCTAGTGTATTAAGTTCATGAGAAAACAGAGTAACGCAATAAGAACGGTGACAAGATGTAGACAAGATCTATTCATGTAGGAATAGACCCAATCTTGTTATGCTTAATGGAAATGATACATGCATGTCTTGCTGCCCTTTCTACCATTGGGAAAGAACACCGCAAGATCGAACCCATCACAAAGCACCTCTTGCCATGGCAAGAAAAATCGATCTAGTTGGCCTAACTAAACCAAAGATTCAAAGAAGAAATACGAGGCTATAAGTAATCATGAAAATAAGAGATAAGAGAAGAGTCAAATCATATTCATGGATAGAAACTGATCATGAACTCAAAATTCATTGGATCCCAACAAACATACTGCAAAAGTCATTACATCAAATAGATCTCCAAGAGATCATTGTATTGAGAAACATAGAGAGAGAGAGAGAGAGGAAGCCATCTAGCTACTGCCTACGGACCCGTAGGTCTATGGTGGACTACTCACGCTTCATCGGAGAGGCACCTATGAAGAAGATGAACCCCTCTGTGATGGTGTTAGATTGGATCTCAAGGTTGTGGAACTTGTGGTGGCTGGAATTGTGTTTCATGGACTCCCCTAGGGTTTTTGGATTTTCAGAGAATTATATGCTTGATGGTTGGTTGAGGGGGTTCCCGAGGTGCCCACCCTCCACTAGGCCATGCTAGGGGCCTTTGGTGCACCCTGGTGGAGGGTGGCCACCCTGGGCTCCCTCTTCTGGTGTTGATTGGCCCATCTACTTCCATATGGTCCAGAATAAATCCACAAAAATCCCTGCAGCATTTGGGCTCTGTTTGGCACTGATTTTGTGTGAAGTAAAAAACTAGCAAAAATAACAACTCGCACTTTGGCACTATGTCACTAGTTACTCCCAAAAATTGATATAAAGTTGTTATAAAATGATTGTAAAACACCCAAAATTGATAATATAACAACATGGAACAAGCAAAAATTATAGATATGTTGGAGACGTATCAACATCCCCAAGCTTAATTCCTACTCGTCCTCGAGTAGGTAAATGATAAAAACAGAATTTTTGATGTGGAATGCTGCCTATAATGTTCATCAAATATTCTTTTCTTCATATCGTGGACATTTGGACTTTTCATATGGTTCAAAGCAATAGTCTAGTATTGACAAGAAAACTTTAATACTCAAGCATATCAACAAGCAACCATGTCTTTGAAAATATCAACGCTGAAGCAAGTTATCACTAGCCCATCATATGCTCAATCATTAATCCATTCACAATAGACACTCAAATATTAGCTACACCTAATGCTCAAGTACGATCATAGTGCCCCCTAGTTCGTGCTTTATAAGAGAAGATGGAGACTCAAATTGAAAAATAAAAATTGCATAAAGTAAATAGATAGGCCTTTCACAAAGGGAAGTGGGGATTTGTAGAGGTGCCAGATCTCAAGTGTTTAAATTGATAGGAAAAAATATTATGAGTGGCATGCCTTTCCTCTAAACAAAAACGACTGAGAGATTTTAATATCTTTCAACACTAGATGCATCATCGCCAGTTCCCAAACAGAAAGTAAAGTTTATTCCTTTTTCACCATACTTTCACTTTCCATGGCTAGCGGAATCCATGGTTGCCTTCCATACCAACACTTTCCAAGGAATTTATTATTTGACAACATAAAGTAATTTTCTTCTCTTATTCATTTTGGGATTGGGCATCCTTATTACTGCCATACTCGCGTGCAATGACAAGTGAATAAACACTCATCTTGAGAATAACACATCTAGCATAAAAAATATCAGTCACCCCTACCGTTACATGAGCGGTATGAGCACACAAAAAGGAAAATTTATTTTGAAAGTTTAGAGATGTCACATACAAATTTTCTTGGAATGACATGGAAATACCGTATATAGGTAGGTATGGTGGACTCATATGGCAAAACTTGGTTTATGGATTTTGGATGCACAACTAGTATTTCTACTTAGTACAAGTGAAGGCTAGCAAGAGATTGAGAAGCATCCAACCAAGAAATGAAAAATCACGTAAGCGAGAATTAAGCATAATTAACAGTGAATAATGCACCATAACTAGGATGTAATTTCACAGCACAACTATTGACTTTCGTGCTTGCATCGGGAATCACAAACCTTAACACCAATATTCTTACTATGCATAATTACTCATCAACATAACTCACATATCACTATTTTCATGTCTCAAGCATCAAGTTTAATTTGTCCAATGATCTTCATGAAAGTTTTTATTATATCCCTCTTGAGTATCTATCACTCTGGGACTAGTTTCATATGTTGCAATTGCTTTTGATATGATCAAATGGATATAAGGGAAGAACATGAGCATATAAGTTTCATCTCTCAAAATAATATAAGTGAAGCATGAGAATATTTCTTCAAACATGTAAAAGCATGTCGTGCTCAAAAGGATATAAGTGAAGCACTAGAGAAATTCCTTTGCTCAAAAGTAATAAGTGAAGCATAAAGAGCAATTCTAACAAATCATAGAATAATTTTGGCTCTCTCAAATAGGTGTGTTCAGAAATTATAAAAGAAAACAAAGCAAAGATACAAGACGCTCCAAGAAAAAATCATGATATTTAACGAATAAAAATATATTTCCAAGTAGTATACCAATGGTTGTTAGAAGAAAGAGGGGATGCCACTCGGGGCATCCCCAAGATTAGTTGATTCCTAATATTTGGATATTACCTTGGGGTGCTATATCATCCCCAAGCTTTGACTCTTCTAACTTCTTAATCCTTCATTCATCGTGATCTCACCCAAAACTTGAAACCTTCAATCACACAAAACTCGACAAAATTCTTGTGAGATCCATTAGTATAATAAAGCAAATTACCACTTTAGGTATTGTTGTAAACCCATTCATATTTTATTATTTCATTATACCTACTATATTCTAACTTTAACATGACTTTTACCCCACGATACAAACCATAGATTTATCAAAACAAGCACACAATGCAACGAAAACAGAATCTGTTTCAGCAAAGATAGCCCATAGTAATCTGTACTCTACCCATACTTCTGGAACTCTAAAAATTCTGAAACATTAGGAAGACGTAAATAATTTGTATAGAAATACCGTGTTAAAGTTTCATCTCAATATGACGTTGCAGTAAAAACTAACAGTTCATGCACTGGGAACAAAGTTTCGGTTTTAGATTCAACATTGTTTCTACTCATCTTATTGATCATCCTAAATGCATTACTTGGCACAAACACTAAATAAAACATAAAAACACAATCATAACATAATCATAATTGTGCAAAACACTAAAAAACATAAAGAAAAATATAAAATTAATTTATTCATTGGGTTGCCTCTCAACAAGCGCTATCTTTTTACGCCCCTAGCTAGGCATACCACATAGATTCAAGTATGTCATCCCTAGTTTGCACTCCATAGAAGGCCCTCATGATTGATTCATATATTGTCTTAATTATTTTTTTAGGGAAGTGTTCCATACCCTTTTTAAGGGGAAAATGAAACTTAATATTGCCTTCTTTCATATCAATCAAGGCACCTATAGTGCGTAAAAACGGTCTACCAAGTATGCTAGGACAAGACGGATTGCAATCAATATCAAGAACAATAAAATAAATGGGAACATAATTCCTCTTTTAAAAAATAATAAAATCATTAATTCTTCCCAAAGGCTTTTTAATAGTAGAATCTGCCAAGGGCAAATTAAGAGAACATTCTTCAATATTGGTAAGACCAAGCACATCACATAGACATTTCGGAATTGTGGGAACACTAGCACCGAAATCACACAAAGCAAAGCATTAATAATTTTTAATCTTGACTTTAATGGTAGGTTCCAACTCATCATGTAATTTTCTAGGAATTAAAATCTCTAGTTCCAACTTCTCTTCTAAGGATTTCATCATGGCATCAACGATATGTTTAGTAAAAGCTTTATTTTGTTCGTAAGCATGTGATGAATTTATCATAGCTTGCCGCAAAGAAATACAATCAACCAAGGATTAACTCTCATAATTAAAGTCTTTTTAATAAAAAATAGTGGTCACATCACTAGTTAAAGTTTTGACCACTCCAAACCCACTTTTATCAAAATTTTCACCCTCCAAATCATTGGGACGCCCTCAACCTAAAGTTGACTCTTCTTCAGTCCCTTTATCATCAATTTTAACATTACTAAACAAGGAATAAATAGAGCAAACATGAATCATTTTAAGATCTTTATCATTGTTATCCTCCGGGGAGATTTGGTTGGCAGCCATTTTATTTACTAAAGTGGCTTGTGCACCTGCTCCTAGCAAATTTTCAGCATGAGCATACTTAGTTTGGAGAGTAGCAACTTCTCTACTAATATCACCAAGTTGTTTTGTTATGGCCTCTAGTGTGGTAGAATGTTCTTTAAGCTCCTCGGTGAAATATTTATTATGCTCAATTTGCGTAGTCATATATTCCTTGGTACTTTTTTCAATCTCAAGCAAAATATTACGGTAAAGAACATCATAATATCTTCGTTGAGGCATCATGCCTACACAAACAAGATTGCAAGCAAACAAGAGATGTGATGAGAAAAAGGTAAACGAAGAAGAGAGGATGAATAAAATGGCAAATTTGTGAAGTGGGGGAGAGAAAAATGAGAGGCAAATGGCAACTAATGTTAATTGCAAGGAGATGAGATTTGTGATTAGGAACCTGGTAGATGAGATTGCTTCCTCCCCGACAACGATGCCACAAATTCCTTTGACATGGCTTGAGACTACGTCGGTATTTCCCCAAAGAGGAAGGGATGATGCAGCACAACAAAGGTAAGTATTTCCCCCAGTTATGAAACCAATGTATAAATCCATAGAGGAAGGTCATGCACCCATGTAAACAGAACCTGCACACAAACAACAAATACTTGCAATTCTATGTGAAAGAGAGGTTGTCACACTCTCTACAGTAATAAGATAGATTAGGTAATGATAGTTTTAGCAAATAGGTCTCGCAAGAACACAAAGAAAAAAAATAAACAAAAAGTGCAACATGGTATTTTTGTTTTTTGGTTTAATAGATCTAATAACAAAAGTTGCAAATAGTAGATCGGAAAGCAATATGTTGGAAAAGTAGACCCGGGGTCCGTAGGCTTCACTAGTGGTTTCTCTCATGAGTATAGCACACGGTGGGTGAACAAATTACTGTTGGGCAATTGATAGAATATCAAATAATCATGACGAAATCCAGGCAATGATCATTATATAGGCATCACGTCCAAGATAAGTAGACCGAAACGATTCTGCATCTACTTCTATTACTCCACACATCGACCGCTATCCAGCATGCAATATATTGTATTAAGTTCATGAGAAAATGGAGTAACGTAATAAGAATGGTGAGATGATGTAGACAATATCCATTCAAGTAGGAATAGACCCCATCTTGTTATCCTTAATGGCAACGATACATGCGTGTCTTGCTGCCCTTTCTATCACTGGGAAAGAACACCGCATGATCGAACCCATTGCTGCTTCTTGAGCTTGCATTGGTTTTCCCTTGAAGAGAAAGGGTGATGCAGCAAAGTAGATAAGTATTTCCCTTAGTTGTTGAGAACCAAGGTATCCATCTAGTAGGAGGAACAAGCAAGTCACCAATAGATGCACCTACACAAACAATCAAACTCTTGCACCCAATGGTATAAAGGGTTTGTCAATCCCTTCAGGGTTACTTGCAAGGATTAGATCTGATAGAGATATATTTAAAAGATTGCAGAAAGTGAAAATTAAATAAATTGCATCAAGGTATTTTTGGTGTTTTGGTATATAGATCTGAAAATATAATATGGATAATAGACCCAGGGGCCATAGGTTTCACTAGAGGCTTCTCTCTTGAAGGAAAATAACACAGTGGGTGAACAAATTACTGTCGAGCAATTGATAGAAAATTGCATAGTTATGACGATATCCAAGGCAATGATTATGCATATAGGCATCATGTCCGTGTCAAGTAGACCAAAATGATTCTGCATCTACTACTATTACTCCACACATCGAACGACTCGTGCCTGGATCTAGTATTAAGTTCATGAAGAACAGAGTAACACATTAAGTAAGATGACATGATGTAGAGGGATAAAATCAAGCAACATGATGAAAACCCCATCTTTTTACCCTTGATGGAAACAATACAATACGTGCCTTGCTACCCGTACTTTGTCACTAGGTGAGGACACCACAAGATTGAACCCAAAACTAAGCACTTCTCCCATTGCAAGAATTACCAATCTAGTTGGCCAAACCAAACCAATAACTCGAAGAGACTTGCAAAGATATGAAATCATGCACACAAGAATTCAGAGAAGAACCAAATAATTTTCATAGATAAACTGATCATAAACCCAAAATTCATCGGATCTCGGCAAACACACCGCAAAAGAGTATTACATTGGATAGATCCCCATGAAGATGAGGGAGAACATTGTATTGAAGAACAAAGAGAGAGAAGAAGCCATCTAGCTACTAGCTATGGACCCATAAGTCTGTGGTGGACTACTCACGGATCATCAGAGGGGCAATGGAGTTAATGTAGATGCCCTCCGTGATTGAAGCCCCCTTCGACAGATTACCGGAAAAGGCTCCAAGATTGGATCTCTCGGGAACGGAGGCTTCCGGCGGCGGAAAAGTATTATCGTTTCTCTCTCTTTTTTTGGGGGATTATTTGGGAATTCATAGGTCGAAGATTAGGGTTAGAGGACCTGCCGGGGGCCATCAGCCAGGGGGCGCGCCCCCCTTGCCGCACCAGGGTGGCTTATGACCTCCTAGCAGGTCTCGTGCCTTCCTCTCCAAGTCAGGCAGATGTCTTCTGGTCCTAGAAAAATCATCGTGAAGATTCATTTGGACTCATTTAATATTCCTAATCTACAATACTCAAAAATAAGGAAAAACAAAAACTGTCACTAGGCTCTAGGTTAATAGGTTAGTCCCCAAAATAATATAAAATAGCATATTAATGCATATAAAACATCCAAAACAGATAATATAATAGCATGGAACAATCAAAAATTATAGATACATTGGAGACGTATCAGCATCCCCAAGCTTAATTCCCGCTCGTCCTCCAGTAGGTAAATGATAAAAATAGATTTTTGGATGTGGAATGCTACCTAACATATTTATCCATCTAATATCCTTTATTGTGGCATGAATGTTCAGATCCATAAGACTCAAAACAAAATCTTAATGTTTCCATAAAAACAATAATATTTCAAGCATAATAACAAAGCAATTGTGTCTCTTGAAAATATAATGGCAAAAGAAAGTCATCCCTACAAAATCATATAGTCTGGCTATGTTCCATCTTCCCCACACAAAGTATTTATATCATGCACAACCCTGATGATAAGTCAAGCAATTGTTTCACACCTTTTATGTTCTCAAACCTTTTCAGCTCTCATGCAGTACATGAGCGTGAGCCATGGATATAGCACTATAGGTGGAATAGAATATGGTGGAGGTTGTGAACAAAAAGGAGAAGATAGTCTCACATCAACTAGGCGTATCAACGGGCTATGGAGATGCCCATTAATATATATCAATGTGAGTGAGTAGGGATTGCCATGTAACGGATGCACTAGAGCTATAAGTGTATGAAAGCTCAAAAAGAAACTAAGCGGGTGTGCATCCAACTTGCTTGCTCGTGAAGACCTAGGGAAATTTGAGGAAGCACATCATTGGAATATACAAGCCAAGTTATATAATGAAAAATTCCCACTAGTATATGAAAATGACAAAATAGGAGAGTCTCTATCATGAAGATCATGGTGCTACTTTGAAGTACAAGTGTGGAAAAAAAGATAGTAGCATTGTCCCTTCTCTATTTTCTCTCATTTTTTATTTTGGTGGCATCAATGGCCTCTTTTTTATTTGGGCTTCACTGGCCTCTTTTATTTTTCATAAAGTCCGGAGTCTCATCCCAACTTGTGAGGGAATCATAGCTTCCATCATCCTTTCCTCACATGGGACAATGCTCTAATAATGATGGTGATCACACTTTTATTTACTTACAACTCAGGAATTACAACTCGATATCTAGAACAAAATATGACTCTATATGAATGCCTACGACGGTGTACCGGGATGTGCAATGATCTAGCATAGCAAATGACATCAAAAAATGGACAAGACATGAAAACATTATCCTAGCTATCTTACGATCATGCAAAGCAATATGAAAATGATGGTGCGTATCATAATAAACGGAACGGTGGAAGTTGCATGGCTATATATCTCGGAATTGCTATGGAGATGCCATAATAGGTAGGTATGGTGGATGTTTTGAGGAAGGATATATGGTGGGTTTAATGCACTGGAGAAAGTTGCGCGATACTAGTGAGGCTAGCAAAAGTGGAAGGGTGAGAGTGCGTATAATCCATGGACTCACATTAGTCATAAAGAACACACATACTTATTGCAAAAGTCTACTAGTCATCAAAGAAAAGTATTAGACGCATGCTCCTAGGGGAGAAGTTGGTAGGAGTAAATCATCGCGTGCTCCTGACCCTCACACAAAGGTCGACAATCAATAAACAAATCATGCTCCGACTTCCTTACATAACGGTTCACCATACATGCATGCTACGGGAATCACAAACCTTTACACAAGTATTTTACCAATTCGCAATTACTTTCTAACATGACTCTAATATTACCATATTTATATCTCAAAACTTTATGCAAGGAATCAAATTTCTCATAATATTCAATGCACTTTATATGAAATTTTTCACTATATCCCTCTTGGATGCCTATTATATTAGGACTAAATTCATAACCTAAACCAATTACCATGCTGTTTAAAGACTCTAAAAATAATATAAGTGAGGTACGAGAGTTCAATTATTTCTATAAAACAAAGCACCACCGTGCTCTAAAAAGATATAAGTGAAGCACTGGAGCAAAATTGCCTAGCTCAAAAGATATAAGTGAAGCACATAGAGTATTCTAATAAATTCACGATTCATGCGTCTCTCTCTCAAAAGATGTGTTCATCAAGGATGATTATGGAAAACTAAAAAGCAAAGACTCATACCATACAAGACGCTCCAAGAAAAACACATATTATGTGGTGAATAAAAATATAGCCTCAAGTAAATTTACCGATGGATTGAAGACGAAAGAGGGGGATGCCTTCCGGGGCATCCCCAAGCTTAGGATTTTTGGCATCCTTGGTTACTTGGGGTGCCTTGGGCATCCAGAAGCTTAGGATCTTGCCACTCCTTATTCCATAGTCCATCAAATCTTACCCAAATCTTGAAAACTTCACAACACAAAACTAAACAGAAAACTCGTGAGATCCGTTAGTATAAGAAAATAAACCACCACTTTAGGTATTGTTCTGAACTCATGATTTATTTATATTTGTGTAATATATACTGTATTAAAACTTCTCCATGGTTCATACCCCCCGATACGACCCATAGATACATCAAAATAGGTAAACAACACAAACAAAAACAGAATCTATCAAAAACAGAACAGTCTGTAGCAATCTGGAAACTTCGTAATTTTCTGTAACTCCAAATGTTCTGAAAAATTAGTAAAATCTCGGAAATTTGGATATCAATCTTGTTTAAACATTTCAGACTCATTATAATCTCCAATAAATATATAAAATTCCCGGAATGGGCGTAAAAGTTTTTGTTTTTCATCAAGATCAAAACAACAATCACCATAGACCATCCCAAAGGTCTTACTTGGCTCAAACACTAATTGAAACACCAAAAAAGAATTACTACAGAGGTAATAATGTGTTAAACACTCAAAAACAGAATTAAAAAACAGAACATAAAAATAAAATTGGGTTGCCTCCCAACAAGCGCTATTGTTTAACGCCCCTAGCTAGGCATAACGCAATAGATCTAGGCATTGGCATCTTTGGTATGCAATCCGAAAGTAGCTCTCATACTAGATTCATAAGGCAATCTTACTTTCTTTCTAGGAAAGTGTTCCATGCCTTCCCTTAATGGAAATTGGAATCTAATGTTTCCTTCTTTCATGTCAATAATTGCACCAATCGTACTTAGGAAAGGTCTACCAAGAATAATAGGACATGTAGGATTGCAATCTATATCAAGAACAATGAAATCTACGGGCGCATAATTCCTATTTGCAACAATAATAACATCATTAATCCTTCCCATAGGTTTCTTAATAGTGGAATCTGCTAGATGCAAATTCAAAGAGCAATCATCAAGTTCATGGAAACCTAGCACATCACACAAAGTTTTCGGAATCGTGGAAACACTAGCACCCAAATCACACTAAGCATGGCACTAATAATCTTTAATTTTAATATTAATAGTAGGTTCGCGCTCAACATGAAGCTTTCTAGGGATAGAAACTTCCAACTCAAGTTTTTCTTCAGAAGATTTGATCATAGCATCAACGATATGTTTAGTAAAAGCCTTATTTTGTTTATAAGCACACGGAGAATTCAACATGGATTGAAACAAGGAAATAAAATCAATAAAAGAACAGCTTTCATCATTGAAGTCCTTGAAATCCAAAAGAGTGGGTTCATTGCTATTTAAAGTTTTGACCTCTTCAATTCCACTTTTATCAATTTTAGCATTAACATCTATAAACTCTGAATCATTGGGACGAATTTTAACTAAAGTTGACTTATCTCCAGTACCATATTTATCAAGATTTATATTGGAAAACAAAGATTCAATAGGAGTCACATCAATCACTTTGAGATCTTCATCATTATTATCACGAGAACACACTTTTTCAAGCCATTCGCACTTAGCACGTATTCTAGCGGTTCTTTCCTTACACTCATCAATAGAAATTCTCATAGATTTTAAAGACTCATTAGTATCATGCTTGGGTGGAGTAGATCTACTTTTCAAAGAATCAAACTCAAGCAAAATTCTATTAACGTTCATAGCCAAATCATCAATCTTGAGCAATTTTTCTTCAATCGAAGCATTGAAAACCTTTTGCGAACAAATAAATTCTTTAAAATTATTCTCAAGATCAGAGGGGACCTTATTATAATTTCCATTGGGATTGTTGTAGGAATTACCATAACTTTTAGAGTAATTACTAGGAAACGGCCTAGGGTTGAAATTACGTGTATACGTGTTATTACCAAAATTGTTCCTACCAACAAAATTCACATCCATAGATTCATTATTATTACCAATCAAAAAAGACAAAGTCATATCATTAGGATCAATAGGAGAAATATTACTAGCAAACAAATTCATTAGTTCATCCATCTTTTCACTCAAAGTATTTATTTCTTCAATAGCATGCACCTTTTTACTAGTAGGAGATCTTTCGGTATGCCATTGAGAGTAATTTACCATAATGTTATCTAGGAGTTTAGTAGCTTATCCTAATGTGATTTCCATTAAAGCACCACCACGGCGAAATCTAGAAGATTCCTAGATGCAAAATTCAATCCCGCATAAAAAATTATATAATCATCCATAAACTCAAACCATGCGCGGGGCAATTTCTAATCATTAATTTCATATTCTCCCAAGATTGTGCAACATGCTCAAGATCAAGGTGCTTAAAATTCATTATATCATTACTAAATGAGATGATCTTAGCGGGTGGACATTACTTGGAGATAAAAGCATCTTTACACTTATTCCAAGAATCAATACTATTTTTAGGCAAAGAAGAAAACCAAGTTTTAGCATGATCTCGTAGTGAGAATGGAAATAGCTTCAATTTAACAATATCATTATCCACATCTTTCTTCTTTTGCATATCACACAACTCAATGAAAGTGTTTAGATGGGATGCAGTATCTTCACTAGGAAGGCCAGAAAATTGTTCTTTCATAACAAGATCAAGCAAAGCGGCATTAATTTCATAAGATTCCGCACTAGTGGCAGGAGCAATCGGAGTACTAATAAAATAATTATTATTAGTATTGCAGAATTCACACAACTTGGTATTCTTAGACATCGTGACAAAGGCAAACGAAAGAAGGGCGAATAAAAAGGCAAATCTTTTTGGTTTTGTCTGAAAATTGTTTTAGAAGTGGGGGAGAGGAAAACGAGAGGCAAATGGAAAATAATGTAAATCCAAGATATGAGTTTGTGATGGGTACTTGCTGGTCTTGATGTGTATCCTCCCCGGCAACGACGCCAGAAATCCTTCTTGCTACTTCTTGAGCTTGCGTTGGTTTTCCCTTGAAGAGGAAAGGGTGATGCAGCAAAGTAGATAGGTATTTCCCTCAGTTTTTGAGAACCAAGGTATCAATCCAGTAGGAGGAACAAGCAAGTCACCAATAGATGCACCTACACAAACAATCAAACTCTTGCGTCCAACGCTATAAAGGGGTTTTCAATCCCTTCACGATTACTTGCAAAGATTAGATCTGATAGAGATAGATGTAAAAGATTGCGGAAAGTAAAAACTAAATAAATTGCAGCTAGGTATTTTTGGTATATAGATCTGAAAATATAATATGGAAAATAGACCAAGGGGGCATAGGTTTCACTAGAGGCTTGTCTCTTGCGAAAATAACACGATGGGTGAGCAAATTACTGTCGAGCAATTTATAGAATAGCGCATAGTTATGACGATATCCAAGGAAATGATTATGCATATAGGCATCACGTCCGTGTCAAGTAGCCCGAAACAATTTTGCATCTACTACTATTACTCCACACATCGTCCGACTCCTGCCTGCATCTAGAGTATTAAGTTCATGAAGAACAGAGTAACGCATTAAGTAAGATGACATGATGTAGAGGGATAAACTAAAGCAATATGATCAAAACCCCATCCTTTTACCCTTGATGGAAAAAATACAATACGTGCCTTACTACCCCTACTTTGTCATTGGGTGAGGACACCACAAGATTGAACCCAAAACTAAGCACTTCTCCCATTGCAAGAATTACCAATCTAGGTGGCCAAACCAAACCAATAACTCGAAGAGACTTGAAAAGATATGAAATCATGCATATAAGTTCAGAGAAGAACCTAATAACATTGATAGATAAGCTGATCATAAACCCACAATTCATCGGATCTCGACAAACACACCGCAAAAGAGTATTACATCGGATAGATCCCCATGAAGATCATGGAGAACATGGTATTGAAGCACAAAGAGAGAAGAATCCATCTAGCTACTAGCTATGTACCCGTAGGTCTGTGGTGGACTACTGGTGCATCATCAGAGAGGCAATGGAGTTGATGTAGATGCCCTTCGTGATCGAATCCCCCTCCGACAGATTACCGGAAAAGTATCCAAGATTGGATCTCTCGGGAACGTAGGCTTTCGGCGGCGGAAAAGTATTATTGTTTCTCTCTTTGGTATGGGGGGAATATTTGGGAATTTATAGGCAGAAGATTAGGGTTAGAGGACCTGCTGGGGGGGCACAAGCCAGGGGCGCCCCCCTGGCCATGCCAAGGTGGCTCGTGACCTCTTGGAAGGTCTCCTGCATTCCTCTCCAAGTCAGGTAGATGTCTTCTTGTCCAAGAAAAATCATCGCGAAGATTTTATTCCGTTTGGACTCCGTTTAATATTCCTTATCTAGAATACTCAAAAAGAAGGAAAAAACAGAAACAGGCTCTAGGCTAATAGGTTAGTCCCAAAAATAATATAAAATAGCATATTAATGGATATAAAACATCCAAAACAGATAATATAATAGCATGGAACAATCAAAAATTATAGATACGTTGGAGACATATCACCCATCACAAAGCACCTCTTCCCATGGCAAGAAAAATCAATCTAGTTGGCCTAACTAAACCAAAGATTCGAAGAAGAAATACGAGGTTATAATTAATCATGCAAATAAGAGATCAAAGAAGACTCAAATCATATTCATAGATAGAAACTGATCATGAACTCAAAATTCATCGAATCCCAACAAACACACCGCAAAAGTCATTACATCAAACAGATATCCAAGAGACCATTGTAGTGAGAAACATAGAGAGAGAGGAAGCCATCTAGCTACTGCCTACGGACCCGTAGGTCTATGGTGGACTACTCACGCATCAGCAAAGAGGCACCTATGAAGAAGATGAACCCCTCCATGATGGTGTTAGATTGGATCTCAAGGTTCTGGAACTTGCGGCGGCTGGAATTGTGTTTCGTCGACTCTCTAGGGTTTTGGATTTTCAGGGAATTTATTGGCTCGATAGTCGGCTGAGGGGGTGCCTGAGGTGCGCACCCTCCACCGGGCCGCGCGAGGTGCCTCTGGCGCCCTGGTGGAGCGTGTCTACCCCGGCCCCCTCTTCTGGTGTTGTTTGGCCCATATGATTCAATCTGGTCCAGAAAAAATCCACAAAAGTCCCTACTGCATTTGGGATCCGTTTGGTACTGATTTCCTGTGAAGTAAAAAAACAAGCAAAAACAACAACTAGATTTGGCACTATGTCAATAGGTTAGTCACAAAAATTGATATAAAGTTGCTATAAAATGATTGTAAAACATTCAAGATTGATAATATAAGAGCATGGAACAAGCAAAAATTATAGACACATTGGAGACGTATCAAGCATTAACACTTAGTGAATACACGAACTCCTCAAACTACATTCATCACCGTGAAGTATCTGAAATATTGTCACTATGGGGTTGACGGATCATAACACGTCATAGGTGCATATGACTAGGCAAGATCGGATCAAGAACATAGATATAATGATGATAACATAAACTGTTCAGATCTGAAATAATGCCACTCGGGCCCTAGTGACAAGCCTTAATCATGGCAAAGTCATAGGAACATCAATCTTGGAACATAGTGGATACTAGGGATCAAGCCATCGACCAGCAATTCCGATTACATGAAGAATCTCATCCAACTCCTCATCGACCAGCAAGCCTATGAAGGAATTACTCACTCCCGCTGGGGAGCATCATGGAATTGGCGATGGATAAGGGTTGATGATGATGAAGATCGAAGATTCCCATCTCCGGAGCCCCAAACAGGATCCAGGTCTAGCCTCCCGATGAAGAACAGGAGGTGGCGGCGGCTCCATATCCTGAAACGAGGTAAAACTTTCTCTCTGATTTTTTCTAGAGATTTGTGAATTTATAGCGTTGAAATTAGGGTCGGGGCCCCCATGAGGTGGCCACCCTCCACCTGGCCGCGCCAAGGTGGTCCTGGCGCGCCCTGGTAGAGGGTGGGCACCCTGGCCCCCCCTGTCAGGTGGCTTCTGGCTCCATAATTCCTCAAATATTCCAAAATAAATCTCCAAAAAGTTTCGTTCAATTCCGAGAACTTTTATTTCTACACAAAAACAACACTAGTCTGGGTTAGTTTCATTTAAATCATGCAAATTAGAGTCCAAAACAAGAGCAAAAGTGTTAGGAAAAGTAGATATGTTGGAGACTTATCAACCGGCGATATCTCTCTTTCTAAGAAATCGTTTTGACGGTGTTTTCTTTTGAGTGGGCCCATAACCCATAGGTTTTCTCTAGTATCTTACCTGGCCTTTAATCTTTCTCGAAGTTTTTATCAAGCTCTTTTCAAGTGTGATGTAAGAATGCATTCCATTAGTCATGTGCGTCCTCCAAGATAGGTTTATAATTATTTTTGTTTTTGGCTCAACCTTTGTTTTTTTATTATTCCAGAGTGCATCAATAATTGTTGGTGATGTTCCTCTTCAAGATCCGTGTTTCAAGCTTGATGCTATCCTCTCATATTGTTAATGTTTCTCAATCTTGGCCATCTTTTTAGAAGATTTCTTCGTTCTCAGCTCTCAACTTTTGTTCTATAATTCTTCTAAATTGATATCTATTAATTTATTCACCCTTTATTCATTCTTCTACAAATTCTCCTAGTGGCTTGTTTAAGCTTTCTCCTAGTCGGATCATGCTCTCTTCATTCTCATGTGTCCTCATTCATTTGAAAATCCTTACCGATGTTTCATTGAAGACTTATCAAATTGGCGATTGTTACTTGTAAACTATGTTGGGATTTCCCCCGAATAGGAGAGGAGATGCAGCACAGTTGTAGGTGTCAAAACTAGTGGATCTCGGGTCGGGGGTCCCGAATTGTGAGACTAGGATCGATGGTAACAGGAGACAAAGGGGACACAGATTTACCCAAGTTCGTGCCCTCCTATGGAGGTAATACCTTACGTCCTTCTTGGATGTATTGATGATGGGGCTTACAGAGTTGATCTACCTCGAGATCGAATAGCTAACCCTATATGAGTTGTTCTTTCTCTACACCCTAAAACCCTCCGGCTTATATAGATGCCGAGGATGCCTAGGGTTTACACATGGTCGGTTACATGCCGAGGAGATAAACATGCCTATTTGCTACATCAAACGTGGAGTACAAGCCGTGCTTCCTGAAGCTTCCATCTTGGATACTAGGCCTTCAAATATTCCTGTGAAATATTCCTGTGTTCGGTAAGTGTCCCGTATAGTTCGGCCCATAGAAATAGGTCGGCCTCCTGAGGACCCGTTATTCCGGGACTCCCTCAGTAGCCCCCAAACTTGCCTCCAACGCCAAGGGTCCCAGCTTCAAGTTCTTTACATGATCGGAGTCTTCGGCTTGCGAGGTGAGTTCTTCCCGCCGAAAATAGTTTGGCCTCCGATGATAAGTAGCTTTCCGCATTGTAGCACGTCCGAACACTGCAAATTGGTTGGCCTTGAAGGCCAAACGTTAAGGCGTAAATAATATTCCTCTAACGACCTCTCTGACGAAAGGTCACGACCCACCACAACCGCTAGGCCAGTTACACAAACACGATTCACGGTTCGAGGCCGTTTTAATCATCACGATCTATCACCATATTGATTGTGTCCCGTTTTATACGGGATATGTGTAATCACGCGCGCACAACGGTTTGCACGTCTCGGGAAGCGAAGGGATTCATGACGCAGCAAGGGGAGACCAAATCGATAAGCCTCATAAAAGGAGAAGAAAACCCCGAAGCCTATTCATGTCTCCCATTCTCTTCTCCGCCCTCCAGTCCTCTACGCCTCCAAAGCACAGATCTAGGTCTTTCGCCCCCACCTCCGAGCTCATCAATGGCGGGCTCCAACGGCCAGTGCGAGGTCTCCATGGTCACCGACTGGGACATTCTCGACCTCAAGAAGGCCGGCTACCTCTCCGCTAACATTCCTTATCGTGCATCGGAGGAGGGCCAAGTGATCCCCCCAGCCAGGCGAAAGGGTGGTCTTCCTCCCCCACTTCATCAGGGGGTTGAACTTCCCGCTTCACCCCTTCATCAGGGGGTTGATGTTCTTCTATGGTCTTGACTTCCAAGACCTCCCAACGAATTCCTTTATGCATATATTGGCTTCCATCCTCGTCTGCGAGGCGTTTCTTCGAGTCGAGACACACTTCGGGCTCTGCCTCAAAGTATCCAACGTCAAGCCGAAGTGCGTCGGCGGGAAGACCACAGACTGCGATGTGGGTGTCATCAGCAAGCTCACCCACGTCGTGTGGCCATCAGGTACCTTCATCGACACCATCAAGACGTGGATAATGAGTGGTTCCATATCACAGAACCATGAGAAGAAGGTCAGATCCCTCTTGCCGAATTCAGAGCTGGTCCCCCCACCAGACTAGCTTCATGGCTCAAAAAGGGCCTTAACTGGGGACCGTGCAAGGAGGTGGGCGACCTGCAGAAGCGCATCGACTCCCTAGTTGAGGAGGACATCAAGCTGACCAACGTGGTCCAGGTGATGCTCTGGAGGCGCATCCTCCCCTGCCAGCGTCAGGACAATCCCTTGTGGGCTCGGCAGCTTGACGATGCGCCCACAATCTGGCACCTCCCGCACTACGCGGGAGAAGTTATGGAAGATGCTAGTCAAGTCACAAGATAGCTAGCCATCAGAGGAGGAAGACAGAGGCCTGGAAGCCTCCAAACCCACCACCGAGGTACTGGTTACTTCTTCTTTATCGACTTTTACATTTCCCAAGGAGGATCCACAATGCTTTCTTCTGATCACTCTTTCGCAGAAATGGCTAATGAAAGTCGTTAACATTAGCAGTCCGACACCTCAACCCGACGATGCTAGGTCCGGGCTGTTGGCAAAAATACTCGTGGAGAAGCCTTACGAGGCTCCCACGAAGGAGAAGAAGAAGAAACCAGGCCGAAGCGGCCTTCGTATGCGGAACCAGTTAGAGATTGTGTCTGGGGAAACTCATGCCTCCTCGAATCAAGAGGAGCATGAGGAGGAGGAGGAGGAGGAGCAAGAGGAAGAGAAGGAGGACGAAGTCGGGGGGAAGGCAATTCCCCCCTCGCAAGAAAGAGGGTGGTGTCATCGGACGCCTCAAAGGAGGTTCCCCCTCCTGCCCCGAAGAGGACGCGCCGGGCATAGGTGATCCTGTCCAACGACAGCTCGAACTCAGATACTGAGTCCAATAACCTCGAGGTGGTTCCATGAAGGAACCTCAGGGTCAAGCCCCCGGCTCAAAGGTTAGGATTCGGAGACCCCTTGTTTGTTCTTATAACAAGTTTGGAGTTTACTAACACACAGGTGCTTATGGATTTCGTGGCCCCCTGCGCGTCCTCCCCACCGATCAAATATCGGATGGGGAGACCCTGCCCGCTGAACTAGCGAAGAGCGGGAATGCCTCGCGTCCTGCCACTTTGGGCGCCGCGAAGGACACCGCCGAGGTGTTATCCCAACATGCTCCTATGAAGCCAGGCACCAGCGGCGGGGGAGACAACACAATGGCCGAGTCTAACGCTTTGGTTACCGAAGACCGGGGGGAAGTACCCTGCCGGGACACTGAGGAGGTCAGACGAGCGGCCACTCAGTCCCCTCCAAGGGCATCTCCAGAGCATAGCACGCCTCTGGAGGTTCTGGTTCAAACCCTGGTTTGTGATCGGGTTATCTGATCACCTCTGGAGCCACCAGCCAATGGGTGGCCGGTCATGGAGGAGGCTCTATCGAGCACCTCCGTCTCCAAGGAGCACCGCATCCTCATGGGTGCAGAATTAAAGAGCATTCAGTACGTTGACAACAGACTGAAGGGGGCCTTCAAAGGTCTCCTAACGGGCTTTCAAGTAAGTCACCTGATACTCTTATTTGCAGAGTTTTTATTTATTTACATTATATACTTGGTGTCATGGGAACGAACAACTATGGGATCGGAGGGACCCCTTTCGATTCGGTAGGGGAGAAGGCTTGCACAAAGAACAGGTCTAATGAATAACACGTGGGGATTTTACCCAGGTTCGGGCCAGAAGGATGCATAAAACCCTACTCCTCCTTGGTTGTATTGAGAGTGTTCTTAGGGTTCTAGCTACAGGAGCATTATGAGCAGCTGCCACGCGCATGAGCTAGAAGGTCTCCAGACTAAAAGTCCAAAAGTCTCAAGATCCAAAAGTCCTCTACCATATCGCGCTGGGCCTCCTTTTATACTCTGAAGGGGATCCCAATAGTGGCATACAGTGCGTACACGGGGTGTACAGAGCTACAGTGCTATCATACCTGACACTGACGGAGTAGGACACGCGCATTTAATGTACCGTCACGCATCTCTTTCCGTCTGTGGGATGGGACAAGATCCCGTCCCATCGGCACTGCTTAGCCCCCTCCAGCGCCGACGCCGTGAGACGTATCCAGGCGGAACGACACCTGGCCCATGCGCTGGTGGGGCCTTGCCGGGGCTTCGCCTTGCCGGGTCTTGCCGGGGCTTTGTCTTTGCCCGTGGGTTCGATGGTCATCCCGGGAAGGTCTTGCCAGGGGTCTCGATCTTCTGCGCTGGTACCTGGCAAGTCCCTGCTGGGCCTCGTCATCAGGGTGGCTACCACTGCCCATGCACGAGTAAAGGGGCACTAGGAAGCCCAAAACTCTAGTGCACCAACAGGAGCCCCCGGGCCTGGGCCACACATGGTGCGAGGCGTTGTTGGGCTAGGCCCAACAAGTGAACGGGCACGTGTGGCAGGAGCTTGCGGTTGTGATCATTGAGCTTGCTGCGCCTACCCACGACGCCCATTGAATGCGGGACGTGGGATACGTGCGCAGCGCGATCGTCAAATTTTTAATTATCGCGTCACGTTGTTTCTCTCACGCGCGCCGCATGCATAGCGGTGAGCCTTCAACGGGCACCCGTGACTTAAAGTCCTTGGTAAAGGCAGTAACTGGAGTGCCATGGATTGGAGCAATCGGGCGGTTTCTGTTTGCCCCATGATCGAGGGCACCGTTATTGAAGGAGGTGGGTGGCGTCCCTTGGAGTGCGGGAGAGCCAGCCCCCGCGCTTCTCACTATAAATTGGGGGATAGCGAGGGTGATGCTCATCCATCCTTCCTCCCTTCTCCGAGTGAGAACCTCCATAGCTTGCCCTTCCACATCCTCCCGACCTTCGAGTGGCGCTCGCCCTTAGCCATGAACAGGGGGCGAGGGCAGCCACCATCCTCAATTCCAAGGAGGATCTCTCGTCGAGATCATGCCACTGCTTTAGCCATGGAGGCAGAGGGCGACCCGAGCGCGCATGGTGGAAGGGGCACGAGGTGTCGTGGTCGTCGTGGAGGCCGAGGTCGGGGGAGGCAGAGCGCTGCTCCACCTCCTCCTCCGACACCGAGCCTCTCCCTTGAGGAGACCCATGCCAAGGGGATGGCGCTAGAGTTCATCCTCGGTCTGGCCGGTCCCATCTGGAGTCATCTATGCCTCCCTCGCCCTTTCGCCAGGGCGATGGAGGCCGACGAGCCGCGCATCCTGTGGTTACGGGTGCATGGTACCCAGCATGTAATGGCGCGACGCGGGTGTACGTCGAGTACCCAGCAAGTCGCATCATGTTCCTCAGGTGCGGCTGGAAGACCTTTGCCCGCGCCCACAACCTCCAGGAAGGGCACGTCCTTCGTTTTAAATGATGGAGGCCAATCTGCTCTCCGTCAAGATTTATGGGCGCTCAAGCGTCTGTCTCAGCTTCTGCGAAGAGAGCTCGAGCAGTGCCGGAAGCTCCTCCTCGAGCGAGAGTGATGATGAGGACAACGGCGAAGACAATGACGATGAGCCCGGTCTTCGGGTGGTCAGTCGGAGCCCGACGACTCGAGCTCGGACTCACCGCAGGCCGCACCATCACAGCCAGCCTCACGCCTCTCCCCCTCTCGGCAGGACGACCTTGTCGGGGGCCTTTGTCCCGAGCGCTGCCTCATCTTCCATCTGGATCTTCCGGTAGGCCCACGGACTTTGGCTTCTGGGGTCCATCCCCCCTTTTCTCCCGCGCTGGCCCTCTCCTCCATGCAATGCTGGTCTAGGAGGGGCCTGGTTCTTGCCTGCCCATCTGGGAGCCCTACCCCTCCACGCAGTACTAGTCCAGAGGGGTCAGGCTGGGCTTCTGTCGGGAGCCTCTCGCCATCTTTTTCTTCTTGTAACCTTCCTCCCCTTTCCATCCTTTTCTTCTTGTAATCTCCCCTATGGGAGAAAGTCAAATAAAGATGTACTTAAGAAAAGGCGACATCTTATGTAAATTTCACCCTATTTTGAATAACTGTATGGTATCCTCCTTGTTAGACTGACTCTTTGCATGGAACTTATCTTTTCATTGTCATACTCCTCCCGGCAAGATTTTTTGGGACATCGCTCATAAGTATCCACACCACCATCCCCCTGGCAAAGCTGCACGCGAGGTAACGTTCTGTCCTTTGAGAAAAAGAAAGAAGAGAAAATATGGACATGGAACCTTGGCGGTCCGTTATCTCTTGCCGGGATTAAGTGTAATGCAATATCTCAGACAAACATGCACATAAGTAAACATGAGAATCAATCAAGATTTGCGGAACACTTATCTTTATTCAACTATGCACAGGGTCTGAGCCTGGTTTTGTACCAAGGATTACATGCTTCAACGGCAAGACTTGTACAAAGGTGGTTGCCGGGAGGCCCGACAACCGCGCCTCATGTGTAGAACTTGCGAAGATGTTTGATATTCCAGGAGTTGCTCACTGGGATGCCATCTTCGGTCTCCAGGCGGACTATGCTAGGCCTGGTGACTCGTACTACCCGATAAGGGCCTTCCCACTTTGGCGTCAACTTGTTGGATTTCTTGGCGGACTGAACTCGCCGGAGAACAAGGTCGCCTTGTTCAAGACTTCTGGCATTAACTTTGCGGCTATGGTAGCGGTCCAAAGCTTGCTGGTAGCATGCAGCTCTCACAGCAGCCTGAAGATGGTCTTCCTCAAGGAGCATCACGTCATCTTGCCACAACTGATCTTGCTCGAGCTCATCATAAGCGAGCACCCGAGGCGACCCTGTATATGAGTTCGGTGGGGAGAACTGCCTCCGCCCCATATACGAGGGAGAAGGGTGTCTGGCTGGTAGCTCGATTTGGTGTCGTCCTAATTGACCAAAGAACCACCAGAAACTCATCAATCCAGTGCCTTCCACACTTGCGCAGGTTGTCAAAAGTTCTTGACTTGAGGCCTCGCAGCACTTCAGCATTAGCCCTTTCGGCTTGGCCATTGCTCCTTGGGTGGGCAACGAAAGCAAAACAGATTCTGCTGCCAAGGCCTTGGATATATTGCATGAAGGTGCGGCTCGTGAACTATGTGCCCTTGTCAGTGATGATCCTGTTGGGAACACCAAAGCGGCAGACTAGTCCTTTGAAGAACTTGACGACTGACTTCACTGTCACCTTTCTCACTGCTTCCACTTCCGGCCACTTTGGGAACTTGTCTATCGCAGCGTACAAGTACTCAAAGCCCCCGGCAGTGCGGGGAAAGGGGCCCAAGATGTTGAGCCCCCAGACCGAAAATTGCCAGGAGAGAGGGATTGATTGAAGGGCTTGAGCTGGTTGATGTAATTTCTTTGAATGAAAATGGCATGCTTCACACTTGGTTACTAATGCAGTTGCTTCCTAGAGGGAAGTGGACCAAAAGAAACCATGCCAGAATGCCTTCCCGGCAAGTTCTCTTGATCCTATGTGGGAGCCACATATGCCTCCATGTATCTCCGCCAACAGCTCCAGTCCATCCTCCCGAGAAATGCATTTGAGTTTCATGCCATTCGATCTCTTCCTATACAGGATGTAGTCTACGAACTTGTACATAAGAGACTGGCGGGCTACTTTCTCTGCTTCCACTTGTTCCTGAGGGAGTTCTCCTGTTTGAAGGAAACGGACGATGTGATGTGCCCATGCTGGAGCCTGGGGATCGACAACAAGGACTAAAGGCACATCCTTTGTCGGGGAAACATTTGTCTCAACGGCAAGGGCCTGGGGCCCTGCCGGAGCCAGTAGCATCCCGGTAAGCCTGGCGAGAGAGCGTGCTTCCATGGGGAGAGCCTGAGGCTCCACCGAAGCATGGTGCTCACCGGCAAGCCTCACATCATCCTCGACAACTTTCTCGCCGGCGGCTCCTGGCAGCTCTGTCGGGAAATACTTGCCGGAACTCAACTTCCTTATTTTGTTTTGTCCAGTTGATGGTGTCACAGAGGGTTGAGTCAGTTGGAGCATGAAAGTTCCTAGTTCCACAAGCAACTTAAGGGCAACACACTTTGACAGGTCATCGGCAACGCTGTTCTCTGCACGTGGAACGTGCTCCATTTGCAGGCCGTTAAAACATTCTTCCAACTTCCTCACTTCATCTACAAAAGCTTCCATCAATGGACTCTGATAATCTTTGTTCACTTGCCTGACGATAAGCTGAGAATCACCCCTGACAATAAGTTTATTGATCCCAAGGTCTGGCGCGATCCTAAGACCGGCAAGCAGCCCTTCGTACTTGGCAGTGTTGTTTATTGATATCTCCCGAGGAAAGTGCATCTGAATCACATATTTGAGGTGCTTTCCAGTGGGTGTGACAAGCAGCACTCCAGCACCGACGCCTTGTAGCAAGAAAGCCCCATCAAAATACATGATCCACTCTTGATCGGTTTCCTTTCCGGGGTGAGTTGACTCTTGAACTTCTTCACCGGGCGTTGGGGTCCACTCTACAATGAACTCTATCAAGGCTCTGATCTGAATGGTCAAAGTACTTTCGAACCAGAGACCAAAGCTTGACAGTTCCAAAGCCCACTCTACAATCCTGCCGGTAGCTTCTGGGTTTCACAAAATCTGCCGTAGCAGGAAGCGAGTGACAACGGTGATGTCATGTGCTTGGAAGTAGTGGCGCATCTTTCTCGAGGCCATAAGAAGGCTGACGAGGATATGTACCTAGGGTAAGGTCCTAGGCAAGTCCCACATACCCTACCTAAGGACACCGCATGGGAGGACTTGAAGATCAAGCATGAACTTCCGAGTGGATCCCTGGAGACATTCAAAGTCACTCGACAGTAATCCACTCGGAGACTCCCGCTCTCACTCGGCAGTCGCGTGTCACTCGGAAGACCTCGCTTTCACTCGACGCCAGAAGAACAGGAGCCATCATCAAGATCCCAATGGGAAAATGCTGGTTCAATGGTCATTATTAGCGTTTATTATGTACATTACCTGTAACGGCAGACTATAAACCCCACGACCAGGACCTTAGATGCGGGATAATTATGAGGGGCAGCAAACTCTATGTAAGCCGCCCCTCCCCTCCTGAACAAGGGTTCGCAACCATTGTAATCTCAACATTCCACACGACATAAAGCTCCCAAGCACTGAGACGTAGGGTTGTTACCTCCACGAGAGGGGCCTAAACTCATACATCTGTGTGTACACCCTCGCCATAGCTAGGACTCTGCCCTCTTCCTTCGTACCGCTACCATCTACTGTCAAGCTCGTTCCCACGACAGTTGGCGGCCACTGTGGGGCTGGCGTCTAAGCGACTTCGGGCGAGGTTGCGATTTTAATCCTTCGACATGTCTTCCGACGGTGTTTTTGCTATGGGCCATGAGATCCATTTCGGAGCGCTCACCTTCATCACCGACGATTCGGTATGGCTCCAGGAGGCGCCTCTCGATGTCGAGGAGCTCCCGGTCCGTGGGGCCACGCACTTTCGCATGAGTTCCTGTGGCGTGTTGCTGCATCAGCCGTTGACTCCTTACGCGTCGGCCCCTCTCACTGTTCGCAGTCACAAGCGGTCCGGCCGCGCACGACTTTAGCGTTGGGTTGAACACGCATCGGCGCACCAAACTTCTCCGCAGATTGTAGGACTTGAGCCCACCGAGTCCCTTCACGGCGTGTTCGAGTCGGATTCTGATCCGTCTAACGTGCCTTCCGAGTGCGAAAGTTGCGATCCTGCAGCGGAGGTCTTGATGGCGGGCTCTCATCAGAGTTCACCGCCTGGCTTCGGCCGTGGCAAGCCTGAGGCTGGAGGTCCGTCGAAACAGCAGCCGTGTCGCGACGAGGAGGTTCTTCATACTCCCATCATGGGCACGACTACCGAGGCCCAAGCTTTGGAGGCCGCGTGCGTTCGTCTGGAAGAGCTCCAGGCAGAGATTGACGAGCACGCTCGCCAGTGCCCGCCGTGCCCCAGTCGACGTCATCGACAACTGTTTCCGATTGAATCTCACGATGACGTTGAGGTATACCGAACTTCTGTGCTAAATGTTGTTGTTGCTGCTAGGATAGCGGATTCCATTCAGCCGACCCAGTCAGAGGCTGTTAGAGGGTTGTTGTAGATCCGAGCGCTGTTGGATGCAGCGAAGCGTCAGAATTCAGCAGTTTCTCAGTCCCGTAACAAGATATACAACAATTCACCCAAGGCGGAGACTGTTCAGTTGACAGGCAGTCCTGGATCGCCCTTGCATCATCGAGGCGGCGGTTTTCGTGAACGGCAAGACAGAGATCAGCATCATCGCGAAGACAACCGTCGAGTGCCCACTCCTCCGTGGAGTGGTCCGTACGCGCCCCGGCGCCAGGACGACAGGCGCTCCTTCGGTGATGAGCGAGATGCGGACTTTGACGCCCGCGCCTATCTTGTTCAAAAGCGGATCGACAAGAGCAGAGCCTATAGAGAAGGACTCGACAGAGATGTTCCGAGTGGAAGCTCAGCTGTGGTGTCTGGTCCCGAGTGTTTTAGCAGAGCTATACGTTCTGCAAAGATTCCCCCCAACATCAGAATGGCGGCGGGGATCGGAAAGTTTTCTGGTGAAACAAAGCCAGAGACTTGGTTAGATGATTACCGAGTGGCTGTGCAGATTGGCGGCGGAAATGACAATGTTGCAATGAAGCACCTACCCCTCATGTTGGACGGTTCAGCTCGAGCTTGGTTGAATCGTTTGGCTCCTTCCAGCATACATTGTTGGGAAGATCTTGCCTGAGTGTTTGTCCGGACCTTTGAGGGCACATGCAAGCGCCTGGCAGGTCTGGTCGACTTACAGCACTGCGTCCAGAAGCCCAATGAAACCTTAAGGGATTATATTCAGCGATGGTCCACCCTGCATCATACGATGGAGAATGTCTCGGAACACCAGGCTGTTTGTGCTTTCAAGGCCGGTATGAGATACAGGGAGCTGTACTTGAAGTTCGGGCACACTGGTGATATTTCACTTGGCAATATGATGGAAATTGCCACCCGGTACGCCAATGGCGAAGAATAAGACCGCCTCCATAGGGGCAAAGGAAAAATAGTCACCAACGAGTCTGGTGGCGGCAACAATCGGAAACAGAAGTAGAAGGTTGAAGACCTGGCTCCGGCAGAGGCAACAACACTAGCAACTCTGTCAAAGAACAAGAGCAAAGCCAAGGCTCAGTATGACCCCAAGAAGTGGAAAGGTCAGTCAGGAACTGATATCATGGATCAGCCTTGTGTGATTCACATGAGGAAAGACGCAGAAGGCAACCTGATTTTGACCAAGCACACCACTCAACAGTGTCAAACCCTTATCCAGCAATTAAAGGGAGACCAGTCGAGTGAGAAATCTCCTTAAAAAGTAGATGAAGATGAGGAAAAGGAAACATTCCCGGATGTCACTACCACACTGGTGATCTTTGCTGATGTCGAGAGCAAGAGTCGTCTGAAAGTCATTAGTAGAGAAATCAACATGGCTGTGCCAAACACCCCCACCTACCTCAAATGGTCCCAATATGCTATCACGTTTGACCAGACAGACCATCCTGCTTGTGTGGCCACTCCCGATCGATAGGCTCTGGTAGTTGATCCGGTGGTGCAGGGGACTCGACTCAGAAAGGTCCTCATGGATGGCGGCAGCGGCCTGAACATTCTTTATGCGGATACCCTGGAAGGGATAGGCATTCCAATGTCCCATCTAAGCGAGAGCTGCATGCAATTTCACGGGGTCATCCCAAGAAAGAAAGCCAAGTCACTTGGCCAGATAGCAATGGATGTGACAGTCGGAGATGACAAAAATTTCCGAAAAGAAAAGTTGACATTTGAAGTCGTGGATTTCAAGAGTGCTTACCACGCCATCTTGGGTCGACCCACTTATGCACGTTTCATGGCCCGACCATGTTACGTGTATCTCAAGTTGAAAATGCCAGGCCCTAAGGGCGTGATCAAGGTTGCTGGCAATTGACAGCGGGCCGAAGAGTGCCTCTAGCAAGGCTCCAAGATCGCCGATCAACAGATGGCCATGGTCGAGCTCGAGGAGTACAAGAAAACCGCTGACCCTACTGATTTTCTCCGTGCAAAGAAGTTGGCTTCCGAGTTGGCATTTCAGTCGGTAGGGGAGGTGAAGAAGGTGCACATCCACCCGACGGATCCAAGTGCTGCCCCGACGAATATCTCAACAACACTTGACAGTAAATAGGAAGCCGAGCTCATCCAGTTCCTCCGTGAGAGCTGGGATATCTTTGCATGGAAGCCTTCTGACATGCTGGGGATTCCCAGGGAGCTGGCTGAGCAACGTCTGCGAGTGGATCCGAAAGCCAAGCCCGTTAGGGAGCATTTGCATCGATCAGCAGCGGAGAAGCGCAAGGCGATCAGAGAAGAAGTGGCCCGTCTCTTGCAAGCCAAGTTCATTCGGGAGATTTACCACTCCGAGTAGCTCTCGAATGTTGTGATGGTGCCAAAGAAAGATAAGTCATTGCGCATGTGCATTGACATCAAACATCTCCATAAGGTGTGCCCAAAAGAACATTTTATGCTCCCCCACATAGATCAAATTGTTGACTCGACATCGGGGTACGAGCGTTTATCGATTTTGGACGCTTATTCTAGGTACCATCAGATCTGTCTGTATGGCCCGGACGAAATAAAGACAACCTTCGTCACCCCATTCGGGTGCTTTTGCTACATCACCATGCCTTTTGGTCTTAAGAATGCCGGCACTACTTTTATGCGCATGATTCGGAAATGTTTACTCGACCAGATCCCTCGGAATGTCGAGGCGTACATGGACGATATAGTGGTCAAGTCCCGCAAAGGTTCCGACCCGCTGGCTGACGTGGCCGAGACATTTGCCAATCTAAGGCGATTCGACATAAAGCAGAATACGGCCAAATGTACCTTCGGTGTCCCTGGCGGCAAGTTGCTCGATTTTCTCGTTTCCGAGCGAGAAATTGATGTCAATCCCGAGAAGATCAGCGCCATTACCCGTATGAAGACTCCCGTGCGAGTGCACGACATTCAGAAGCTCACAGGTTGCTTGGCAGCATTGAGTCGATTCATTTCTCATCTTGGTGAGAAGGGTCTGCCCTTATATCAGTTGATGAAGAAGTCCGACACGTTCGACTGGACTCCCGAAGCTGAAGCAACATTTGTTGAGCTTAAAGCCCTGCTCTCCACCTAGCCGGTGCTTGCCGCTCCTGCCAGCAAAGAGCCCTTGCTCATGTACATCCCGGCCACAAATCAGGTCATCAGTATAGTGCTGACTGTCGAGCGGGAAGAGGAGGGTAAAACCTATAAAGTCCAGCGGCCAGTTTATTATGTCTCAGAAGTTTTGTCCCCCTCAAAGCAAAGATATCCACACCATCAGAAGCTGGTGTATGGTATTTACCTGTCAGCGAAGAAGGTGGCACATTATTTCCAGGACCATTCGATTTCAGTCGTCAGTGATGCTCCTTTGTCCGAGATTTTCAATAATCGCGATGCATCAGGTCGAGTGGCTAAATGGGCAATTGAGCCTGGACACTTTGACATCACATTCGAGGCCAAGAAAGCAATCAAGTCCCAAGCATTGGCAGATTTCATGGCCGAGTGGACTGAACAGCAACAACCCATCCAAGTTCACTCGGCGCATTGGACAATGTTCTCCGGTGACTCCAAAATGTTGAATGGGTCCGGTGCTGGTGTTGTCTTGATATTCCCGAGAGGCGACAAGCTCAGCTACGTCTTGCAAATTCACTTTGATTCCTCCAGCAATGAGGCAGAGTATGAAGCACTTTTGTATGGGTTACGCATGGCTATCTCACTCGGCGTCAAGCGCCTGATGGTTTATGGCAACTCAGATTTGGTGGTAAATCAAGTGATGAAAGAGTGGGATGTTAGAAACCCTGCTATGATCGGATACTGCAATGCAGTCCGGAAGTTGGAGAAGAAATTTGAAGGCCTGGAACTTCATCATGTTCCCCGACTGAAAAATCAAGCGGCCGATGAGTTTTCCAAGGTTTGTTCCACTCAATGGCCTGTCCCCAGCGGTGTGCTCCTGGAGCACTTGCACATTCCATCGGTTCAAGAGGATCCCTTCACCGAAGAGCCCCTCCAAGCTTTGAACTCCTCAAACTCGACTGAAGTCGATGTTCCTACTGTGATTGACCTGGTCATGGAGATTCTGGTTATCATTCCCGACTGTACTGTGCCATACATTGCCTATATCCTCAGACAAGAGCTACCTAAAGATGAGGCGGAGGCTCGACAGATTGTGGGTAGGTCCAAGACTTTCACTGTGATGGGAGATTAGCTATTCAGAGAGAGTGTGACTGGTGTCACCTAGCGCTGCATTTCCCCCAAGGAAGGTCGGATGATTCTGGACGAAATTCACTCGGGAACTTGCGACCACCATGCGCCTTCGAGGGCGATCGTCGCTAAAGCATACCGAGCTGGTTTTTACTGGCCACGAGCTAATGAGATGGCTAAGGACATCGTTGATCACTGCGAGGGCTGCTAGTTCTATGCGAATCTGTCGCACAAGCCGGCGTCTGCTCTGAAGACAATTCCTCTCGCTTGGCCATTTGCGGTTTGGGGACTTGACATGGTTGGTCCCTTCCGACCCAAAAAGGGAGGATTCACCCACCTGTTGGTACCAGTCGGCAAATTCACCAAGTGGATTGAAGCCAAGCCTATCGAGAAGCTGAACTCCCGTACGGAGGTCACGTTCATGAGGGAGATCATTATCCGATACGGCATTCCGCACAACATCATCACGGACAACGACACTAATTTTGACTCGAAAGAATTTAGGAGATTCTGTAACTCCCAAGGCACCCGAGTGGATTATGCAAGGTCTAAAGCCTCATCTCATGCGCGATTTGGATCATGCCGCCGATGCATGGGTAACTGAGCTGCTGTCTGTTTTGTGGGGATTGAGGACAACACCTAATCGGTCGACCAGACGAACTCCTTTCTTCCTTGTCTACGGCACTGAAGCCATGTTGCCGAGTGAATTGGCCCACAATTCTCCTTGAGTGGAGCTATATTCTTAGGCTGAAGCTGAACAGGACAGACAGGATGGGGTAGATCTTTTGGAGGAGGAGCGAGAGATGGCTCTGATCCGGACCACTGCCTATTAGCAACACCTGTGGCGCTTCCATGCAAGGAATGTCAAGATTCGAGCGTTCCATGAGGGAGATTTGGTGCTCCGGGTGAATCAACACCGACCTCACAAGCTTGCTCCTGCATGGGAAGGCCCTGTTGTCGTCACTAAACTGCTAAACAATGGAGCCTATCACGTGTATAATCTCATGAAACAGATAGATGAGCCACGAGCCTGGAATGCAGATCTGCTCCGACATTTTTACATTTGAGACAAGAGTTTTCTAATGTAATAAGAATACTTCATCAATGCAATTCACGTTTCTGCGATATATTCTTCGTCGATTCCAACCGTGTAGGGGATACTCTGAGTGATGAGCAATCGTGACACTCGGGGGCTTAGCTGCGAAACATGTCTCGCCTAAGTTAAAAACCCTATCGGGTAGATAGTAGTCCATTCACTCGACGGCCTATTTGCGAATCCGTCTTCGCTTAGGTTAAAAAAAAATACTTCGAGTGATGAGAAATCCTCACACTCGGAGGCTTAGCTGTGAAACACGTTTCGCCTAGGTTAAAAACCTCGTCGAGTGGATAGTAATCCATTCACTCGACAACTTAGCTACGAGTCGACAATCGCCTAAGTTCAAAAATACTCCGAGTGATGAGAAATCCTCACACTTGGGGGCTTAGCTACGAAACACATTTCGCCTAAGTTAAAAACCTCGTTGAGTGGATAGTCATCCATTCACTTGACAACTTAGCTGTGAATCGATATTCTCCTAAGTTCAAAAATACTCCGAGTGATGAGAAATCCTCACACTCGAGGGCTTAGCTTTGAAACACGTTTTGCCTAAGTTAAAAACCTCGTCGAGTGGATAGTCATCCATTCACTTGACAACTTAGCTACGAATCGACATTCGCCTAAGTTCAAAAATACTCCGAGTGATGAGCAATCCTCACACTCGGGGGCTTAGCTGCGAAACACGTTTCGGCTAAGTTAAAAACCTCATCAAGTGGATAGTAATCCATTCACTCGACAACTTAGCTGCGAATCGACATTTGCCTAAGTTCAAAAATACTCCGAATGATGAGCAATCCTCACACTCGGGGGCTTAGCTGCGAAACACGTTTCGCCTAAGTTAAAAACCTCGTCAAGTGGATAGTAATCCATTCACTCGACAACTTAGCTACGAATAGACATTCGCCTAAGTTCACAAATACTCCGAGTGATGAGCAATCCTCACACTCGGGGGCTTAGCTGTGAAACATGTTTCGCCTAAGTTAAAAACCTCGTCGAGTGGATAGTAATCCATTCACTCGACAACTTAGCTGCGAATTGACATTCACCTAAGTTCAAAAATACTCCAGGTGATGAGCAATCCTCACGCTCGGGGACTTAGCTGCAAAACACATTTCGTCGAAGTTAAAAACCTCGTCGGGTGGATAGTAATCCATTCACTCGACAACTTAGCTGCGAATCGACATTCGCCTAAGATCAAAAATACTCTGAGCGATGAGTAATCCTCACACTCAGAGGCTTAGCTGCGAAAGCATTTCGCCTAAGTTAAAAACAAAATCAGTCGAAGAAATGATTGAAAGCCAAAGCACGAGTAAAATCCGAAAGGTAAAACCGCGGATAAATGTCTTGTGCAGAAGCAAATGTGCTCAAGCCTAAGGCCTGAATGAAGTTTTAGGGGATACAATTCCACTCGGCATACTGAGGCAAATTTAACTGTTTTTTAAGCAAGGGACGCACTGGCGGGCTCGACGAAAGTGTCCAGGTCGATGCCGTCAGTGATTCTGGTAGCTGCCTCAATGAAGGTTTCCATGAAGTCCTCGAACTAGAGTTTCTTCGTGTTTACCACCTGGAGCTCCTTCAGCTTCTCCTCCCTCACGTCCCAACAATGGACACTGACGAGTGACAACGCCATGTCGGCCATGCAGCGAGCAGCAGATTTGTTCCAAGCTTGCACTCGACTGGGAAGTTCGTTCAGGCGAGCCATCATGGAGTTGAGGTCGAGCTAAAGAGTGTCCTCAGGCCATAGCTCCTTATCGATTCTTTCCATGGCAGATTTCAGTCGAGTGATGTAGGCCTGGGCACCCTGGAGCCGAAAGTTGAACCGGAGCATGTTCATTGCCATCGGATCAGCAACCGGCGACTTGGTAGGGTCAAGCATGGGCTCAATCTCTTTTGTTTCCTTTTCAAAGTCATGGAAGAATTCTATTGAAGAAGGGGAAATAGGAAGAGAATCAGTGAACTACGACCCTCAATTTTTTTGCAAATGTCAGTCGACAAGAAATACTCACCGTCGAGCAGAAGATACATCTTCCTCGAGAATTCACCGAGATGCTTCTCCAGGCAATTACCCCTCTTGGTTAGTTGCTCGGCCTTCTTGACAAGGTCCGCAAGCTCCTGCTTCAGCTTGGTGTCTCATCCTCCTGCTTCTTGGCGGCCTCCAGCTTCCAATCAGCAGCTTCAGTCTTGTCCTTGGCCACTCGTTGAGCGTCACAAGCGCCTTGTCCTTCTCCTCCAGCTCCTTCTTCATTGAATCTAAAGAAACAACATTGTTGAGTCGTGCTTGGAGTCGACAGTTTTCATTGCGTACGTTTGTTCGAGTGAGAGCACTCGATTCAAAACATGAAGAGTGAAGAGGAGAATGCAGAAAATCAGCGGTGATTACCTCCCAAAGTCTTCATCTTAGCACACGCTCACTCCAGAGCGTTGTTGGCAACCGCCAGATCCACCTCCAACCGATTCCTTTCATCCTCCACGTCCTTGTACTCCGCCCCAAGCTCACAAGCCCTCTGGAATCAACACAAGACAGGAATTCAATCGACGAGTGACGCTTGGAACAGTCGACTAGGTATCGAACGCCGGCGAATGACCATCTTAGAAGAATTCAAGCAGAAAGTCCACGCGCCATAAACAAATTCAAAGGTTGTCTCTATTAAGACCCCTGCCGATGCAAGCACTCGACAATGGTCTCGGGGACTACACCCAGTGGGTGCGCTATGAGCGCCCCCACTGAGACGGTTAACTCTCGATCCGTCGAGTAACTCGTCAGAAAAAATATACACTCGACAAGGTCAGCCCTGTCATGACATGCGACCCGTCGAATGACGCACCTCCCTACTCTATGAAGTGCAGTCTATCCTTATGCAGCGTCATATCATGGTTTGCAAATAATATCCATGAAACCTACAAGGTAGCTACGGAGTGGTGTGATTCAAGACTCTAAGACCCCTGCCGATGCAAGCACTCGACAACGGTCTCGGGGACTACACCTAGTGGGTGCGCTAAGAGAGCTCCCACTGAGATGGTTAATTCTCGATCCGTCGAGAAACTCGTCAGAAAATACACTCGACATGTCGAGTGACCCTAGTACCACGCGTACTATCAATCCTAGTCCTACTCAACTACGATCCAGACTATCCGAGTGGAGAAAGTTCAAATATTCTACAACAACCGCCCATTGGGTGTACAACAGCTAAGAGAAGACAGGAATTCAATCGACAATGGACTTACAATCGAACTTACTCGGACATTCGTACGGAGGGCTGCGCTGACGTCAAAAGCTAGTTTGCTGGCCTCGAATGCCTCCTTGGTTCTCAGCATGAGCTGCTCCACCTGAATCATGGCTTCCTTCGCAGCTCCGGTCTGTTCTTCCGGGGTGCGAAGCAGAGAGAAGGCCGTCACAGGTGGGGTCGGCGTGATCACTGGGGCAGCTGAAGCAATCTGAGGGGGTCCTGTTGGAGTTTATGTCACAACGGTCGAGACGGAAGGAGGAGCATGCGACAGAGGTGCTGTGGGTTCAGCCCTGGGTTGTGTCGAGCAACCTCTCCCCTGGGACGACTCTGTAGTCGAGCGCTGAAGCGCTTGTGCCAATGATGTCCTCCGGGTATGAGCGTGCGAAGTGTCCAGTTGCTCCTCGTCGTCCTCCACCTGAATGACCTCTGCAATGACAACCGACAGTGTTAACATCTACATGTGTCGAGTCCCATCCGGATGAACCAACAACTTTCTTACCTCTATGAGAAGTGGCAGCATCAGCAGTGTCAACATCCATCGCTTCCTCTCCATCCCGATGAGGCGAGGTCACAGATGTAGCAGCTCTGACGGATTGAGTGGCATTCGGTCAGATACAACTCCAGACTTCAGTCGACAGAAAAAATTCGGAAATAAACACTTACGTGGAGACGACAGGTACGACCACCCTCATGCGAGGCAGAGCTTTGCAAGGCTTGGTGACGGATTTCTTGGGTTGCTTGGCCAGTCCTTCACTCGACTCAACGGTCGAAGGGCGGCTCCGTTTCGGGTTCTTCTCACTAGGGCCCGGAGCTCTGTCCTCAACAACTGTCGGATCCTGGTAGGCCTTGGTGCGACCTTCGCGCCGGGGAGGCGACTCGACCTCTTCCTCTTTGCCGGAGTCCTCGTATTCGTCCTGGGTGTCGGAAGAACCGTCATCGTCCACACTACCACCCTCGCTCACCACGCCATTTTCCACATGGTTCCCGTTGGGAACGGGCGAGTGCATGTTCGTCCACTCCTGCATGATTCAAGGGAGTAAGTCAGTTTATAAGTCAAAGTATCACTCGACAGTACAACATCAGTCGACACCACACAACTCACCAGATTCTTCGGCGGGTTTTCGGCCGAGTAAGGTCGGATCCACTTGGCTCCCAAAGGATTGTCGCAAGCTCCAGTGATGCTACGAAGCCACTGCTCGACAGTTTTCTATGGAACCTCCTTTGGATGCGTCCTGGTCGTGTCCTCTGGGCCTGCGTAGTGCCACATGGTGTGGTCTCTGGCTTGGAGCGGCTAAATGCATCGACCGAGGAACGTCTCCATCAAATCCATTCCCGTCACTTCGCCCCGGATCAGTTGCACCACTGCTTCAACTAAGATACCCACTTGGACATGCTCCTCTTCGGTCACCCTCAGATATTTGGGAGCAGCGGGGCGGTCGGGTGTAAAGGGGGGAAGTCTAGTCGTCATATTGGGTGATGCTACGTCTTTGTAGTAGAACCAAGTCGACTGCCAGCCTCTGACGTACTCGGGAAAAGTCATGGCAGAGAAGGAACTACGGGCTCTTTTCTGAACCCCTAAAGCTCTACACAATTGGAGCACATGAGTCCTCCCGTCGGCAGGGAGATCTTTCTTCACGGTCTGGGATCTGACCGTGAAGAGGTGCTTGAACAACCCCCAATGGAGAGAGCAGCCCAGGAAACATTCGCACAAAGTGATGAATGCAGATAGATAGGCGATGGTATTTGGTGTGAGGTGGTGCAGTTGAGCACCGAAAAAGTTCAGAAATCCCCTAAAGAACGGGTGGGGAGGCATGAAAAAACCTCTTTCGACATGGGAGAGAAGAAGAATCCGCTCCCCGTCACGTGGCTCCGGCTCGCGCTCCTCCCCCGGCAACCTCCAAGCGCCATCCACCACGAGCCCGTCGGAGACGAGGCCCTCCATGTCCTTGCGAGTGACTACAGATGGGAGAAAATCCCCCTGCATCCAACCCGCCCGACACGGTGAACCGAGCGGTCGAGGGCTTCTTGCCCTTGAGCTTCGTTGCTCCCTTCTTCACCGGCTCCAGTTTCTCTGTCGTGTTTTCACCGTCCGCACGGTGGCTCTCGTCGAGGAAGATCGGAGTGGAGCGCCGGGAGCTGAGGAGGCGGAGGAAAAGAGAGAAAGAACTGGTAGAGGTACTGTGCGAACCGCAGTGCAGAAAGCTTTATACGCTGCCAAGTGTCTCACCGACCAGTGGACCCACGAGGTTACCACGCACGCCAACCGCTGACGGCACCCGGTATGTGGCGATATGACCGGCACCAAAATCGAGGCGTCGTGCCTCCACTTGCCCTAATCGTGGTGTCATCATCGTGCGCACGCGCGCTTCCCAAATTATCATATCCCGGAAAATCTGGGTCTGTCAGACCGACCCGTCGCCTCCCAAGATACTGTCAATTCACTCGGAGCAAAACAAATGCTAAACATCCACTTGAGCACTTTTAAGGCTGAATGGATCCGGGCGAGCGAAGAAGAATTCAATCGACACAAGTTTCGTTGAAGCCCCGAATATCATTCGGAAGATTTTGCGTGTCGATCCTGCATGAACGCTAATGCTCAGAGTTCAATAGACGCAAGTTCCATGGAAATCCCAAATATCATTCAGACGATTTGATGCACTAACTCAAGGTCTACGTTGACACCTCCTTCCAACACTCAAACCCCGATCCATTGGGGGGCTAATTACGAGGATATGTACCTAGGGTAAGGTCCTAGGAAAGGCCCACATACCCTACCTAAGGACACCGCATGGGAGGACTTGAACATCAAGCATGAACTTTCAAGTGGATCCCTGGAGACATTCAAAGTCACTTGACAGTAATCCACTTGGAGACTCCCGCTCTCACTCGGCAGTCGCGTGTCACTTGGAAGACCTTGCTTTCACTCGACACCAGAAGACCATGAGCCATCATCAAGAGCCCAACGGGCAGACGCTGGTTCAATGGTCATTAGTAGCTTTTATTACGTACGTTACCTATAACGACAGACTTTAAACCCCACGCCCAGGCCCTTAGATGCGGGATAATTATGAGGGGCAGCGAACTCTATATAAGCCGCCCCTCCCCTCCTACACAAGGGTTCACAACCATTGTAATCTCAACATTCCACACGACATAAAGCTCCCGAGCACTGAGACGTAGGGTTGTTACCTCCACGAGAGGGGCCTGATCTCATACATCCGTGTGTACACCCTCGCCGTAGCTAGGACTCTGCCCTCTTCCTTCGTACCCCTACCATCTACTGTCAGGCTCGTTCCCACGACAAAGGCCGAAGAGCAATTTTTTCACGCCAGAATATCTTGACCTAGCCCCCTGCAACAGGGAGCCGACAAAATAGACTGGGCGCTGCTCCACCTTCTTCCTCTGGATTGCCTCATTCAACTGCACAGATCCTTCCTTGCCAGCACCAGACCCTTCCAGGGAATGCCCTAGCTCGTCGCTTGGCGTCCCTGCCGTTGGCGCTGCTTCTTTATCAACTTCTCTTTCAGCCACTAGTGCAACCCTCACCACTTGATTTGTTGCCGCCAGATATAGCAGCAATGGCTCTTGTTGTTTTGGCGTGACTAGCACTAGCGGAGAGCAGAGGTACTTCTTCAAATCCTACAACACTGCCTCCACATCCGGAGGCCATTTCATTGGGCCTACCTTCTTTAAGATTTTGAAAAAGGGCAGGGCACGCTCAGCGGATTTTGAGATGAACCTACTCAGAGCAGCAACACAACCAGCAAGGTGACGCACATCTTTGACACGTCTTGGTCCTTCGATTTTCTCAATCGCTTTGATCTTGTCGGGATTTGCTTCAATTCCTCGTTGAGATACAAAGAACTCGAGAAGCTTGCCGGATGGGACGACAAACACGCACTTCTCTGGATTGAGCTTCATGTTGATCTTGCGTAGATTAGCAAATGTTTCTTCTATGTCTGATATGAGCATAGCCTTGTACTTGGTCTTATCCACTAAGTCATCCATATAAGCCTCCATATTTCTATGTAGCTGGGGCTCGAAACCAATCTGGACCGCTCTCGCAAATGTAGAACCAACACTTTTCAACCCAAAAGGCATATGCAAAAAGCAATACGTACCACATGGGGTGATAAATGTGGTCTTCTCCTCATTTTCCTTGGCCATGAAGATCTGATGATAAATGGAATAGGCGTCAAGGAAAGACAACAAGTCGCAGCCGGCGGTGGAGTCCACAATCTGGTCGATGCGCGGCAAGGGAAAAGGATCTTTGGGGCAGGCTTTGTTGATGTCTGTGAAGTCAATGCACAACCTCCATTTCCCATTTGCCTTGTGCACTACGACTGGATTGGCCAACCAAGTTGGATGAAGTACTCCTCTGATCAAGCCAGCCGCTTCTCGTATCTTGATCTCTTCGGCAATAAACTGTTGCTGCTCCAAAGCTTGCGTCCGGACCTTCTGCTTGACGGGCTGCGCGTGCGGGACGATGGCAAGGTGGTGCACAATCACCTCCCTGGGAACACCGGGGATATCAAATGGTTGCCATGCAAACACATCTACATTGGCCCGCAGGAAGGCGACGGGCGTGCTTTCCTATTTCTCGTCAAGGGTGGAACTTATGGTGAAAGTTCCCCCCGTGGCATCCTCCTTGGCGGGCGCCTTCTTGGTCTCTGGCAAAGCAGCCTTGGTGTCGTCGTTTTCTCATGACAGATGCCATGGGTAGGCTTATCGAAGGTGGTTAGGGCCGGAGGACGCCGACGGCCTCCGGGAGCGGGATTAGGCACAAGCAGCGAGGGACGCACGATGTACCCAGGTCCAGGACCCTTCGTGGGAGGTAATACCCCTAGTCCTGCTTGGTCAAGGTTGGTAGATGAGGGAAGGTTACAATGGTGCTCCTAGAGCTGTATCTGGAGGCGGAAGAGGGAGCAACCGGCTCCTCTTCCCTTGCTATGTTGGTGAATACGAGGCGAAGTGTTCCCTCAAGTGTGTTTGTGTGTGCGAATTCGTTCCTATGCATGGGGGGCTCGGCTTACAAAATCCTTAAAGTTCCAAATGGGGGGCCCGGCTAGCAGCCTCTCGGGCTGGCCAAGGGGCCCGCCGGTTGAGCCATCTTGTCGCTGGTAGGGTCCACCGGCTGCACGGTCCCGTCGCCCGCTGGGGCCCGCCAGCCAGCTCCGCGATTGGCCTGCGCCCACCAGCTACGGCACGGGCCGCCCAAGCGGTGTCGCCTTGCGCCAGCCGGCCGAAGTCTTCGGTACAACCAGCAGCAATGTAGCCATGCAAGGGAAGGTAATGGAGTAGGTGGAGGCATGCCGACACTTTTGTCTCGCCTGGTCGCGGTCAACCAAGGTCAGTGGTATGATCGACTGGACTGTAGTCATACGCGCCCGCGTGTTAGCGGTCACTGTGTCCACGTTGGGGCCCGTCGTGGGGGTCTTGTCCTTTCTCCATACCCGCGCGTAGTGGGATGGGACAGAAGCTTGCTCGCCCTAGGGTTAACGGGATAGCTGGTCCGAGGGCAGCTGGCCAGGGCCGAGCCGGCTCTTCGGAGAGCCAGCCGCGAGCCGGCCGCAAGCCAGCCGTAACGAGCCTGCTGGGCGTGCGCCACCCGGCTGTGAGGCAGCCGGCGATGCGATTTTTCTTGATGCGGGGGAGAGAACCCCGTTGCTTTGGCCTACCCAGGGGTAATAACCCCATCACTTGGACTTCTTGCTCTTGTCGGTGGGGCTCTCTGACACATCATCAATGGGAGCGCAGCACTCCGGGGAGGTGCACTTGCCGGAATGTGTGCCAGAGGCCTTGCTGGTCTTCTTCCTCCCGGGAGCTTCAGTGGAAAGAGCAAGTGCCTTGGCGGCAGGTGCTACAACTGCCCCCCGATAGAGTTAGTCGACGCAGATAAGTGTGCTTTTCTTGTCGGAGTTGATCGTGATGACGCTCATTGGCCCGGGCATCTTTAGCACATTGTAAGCAAAGTGGATGGCCGCCATAAACTTGGCCAGTGCTGGATGACCAAGGGTGCCACTGTACGACAATGAGATCTTGGCGAAGTCAAAAATGATCTTCGCTATTCTAAAATTGATATCACTGCCATGGAAAGCGCCTGTTGGCTCGAGTTCTTCATCAGGAATTTGTATCTTCTGCATGACATCAGGTGAGATTAGGTTCAGGCTGGCCCCACTGTCGACTAGCATCTTCATCACCTTGAGGTTGCAAATTGTTGGTGGAACCAACAACTGCAGGCACCCGACCGTAGTTATGCGATCAGGGTGATCCTCGGCATCAAAGATGACAGGAGTGTTGGACCACTTCAGTGGTCTCTGGGCGCCGATAGAGGGCTCCGCCGCATTAACCTCATGTGCCCACTATTTAAGTTGGCGGTGAGAGGAATGCGACGAGGCACCTCCCTCGATGCACATCATCTTTGTAGCCTTCTAGAACTCATACTCGCTGGACTCGTCATCCTCTTCGATGTCATCATCGTCACCCTCTTGCTTGTCACGGCCACGGGCGGGCTGGTCTTTTTGTTGCTTGGGCTTGCCGCGGCAACCTCCTTGGCTAACGCACTTCTTGCCGGACCCCTCAGCACTATCCTGGCCTTTTTCCTTGTCTCGCCTCTCATACTCGGCTTCTTTGCTTCTCGGCAAGCTGCTTAACTTGCCGGCAATCTTGGAGGTCGTGGCCTTTGGTACGATGGAACTTGCAATAGTGCTTGTCGGAGCCTTTAGGCTTGTCGGCAGCCGCCATGGCATGGCAGGAGGCACACCCAGCAACATCGTTGCCAGGGACATCAAACTTGCCCTTCTTGGCGGTGCCGGGGTTGCCCGATCCCTGGACGACAAGTATGGCTTTTCCCTTGTGTTTCTCGTTCCGCCACCGGCCCTTCTTTGTCGAGGTGGCGGTGTTTTCATCTTCCGAGTCGACCCCTGCGCCAGCGTCTTCGCCGGGGAGTCTCCTCCCATCTTTAGCCCGAGCACATTTGTCTGCCAGAGCATAAAGCTCGGCAACATCCTTGACCCTGTTCATCGCGAGCTCTTCCCACATCCTGCGGTATCACACTTTCTGATGGAACGCGCTGATAACAGCAGCAGGATGAACATCTGGTATGTTGTGGTGCACACGGCTGAACCTTTGGATGTACTTGTGCAAAGTTTCGCCCTCCTTCTAAGGGATGATATGCAAATCACTTTCCTAGCCAGGAGCTTGAGGACCTCCTGTGAAGGTGGCCACAAACTCGTGGCATAGGTCTGCCCATGAGGCGATGGAATTCTCTGGCAGGTGCATCAACCACGACCTGACGTTGGGCTTAAGTACCAACGGGAAAAAGTTGGCGAGTATCTTGTCATCGCGACCCCCGACAGTATGCACCACAATGGTGCAGATGCTCAGGAACTCCGATGGGTGAGTCTTGTTGTCATACTTCTCCGGTACTTCTGGCTTAAACGTGCGGGAATTGGGCCACTGGACTTGCCGCAGCTCACGGGTAAACGCTGGACAACCCATCTCGTAAGGTAGGCTGATAGGAAACCCTGGCGCAGACTTGTCTACAATGGGCCCCACGCGCCTATCAGATTGAAGGAGTAATAAAATATGTGTCTTGACCCCTTCTGTCACGAGGATAGAGCAGTGCAAGATTAAACCCATCACAACGCACCACTCCCGTCGAAGATAAATCAATCTAGTTGGCCAAACCAAACCGATTCATCAGAGAGAAATATGAAGCTATAACAATCATGAATATAAGAATTCAGTAAAGACTCAATATATTTTCATGAATAATATGGACATAAACCCACAATTCATCGGATCCCAACAAACACACCGCAAAGAAGATTACATCAAACTGATCATCGCGAAGATGCGATAAACATTGTGATACGTCTCCAACGTATCTATAATTTTTACTTGTTCCATGTTGTTACATTGTCAATCTTGGTTGTTTTACAATCATTATTATAGCAACTTTATATCATTTTTTGGGACTAAACTATTGACATAGTGCCAAAGTGCTAGTTGTTGTTTTTGCTTGTTTTTTACTTCAGAAAAAATAAGTACCAAACGGAGCCCAAACGCTGCGGGGATTTTTGTGGATTTTTAATGGACCAGAAGGAACCAGATGGGCTAAACAACACCAAAAGAGGGGCCCAAGGTGGCCACCCTTCACCAGGGCGCACCAGAGGCCCTTGGCGCGGCTTGGTAGAGGGTGGGCACCTCGGGCACCCTCTCAACCGACTATTGAGCCTATAAATTCCCAGAAAATCCAAAAACCATACGGGATTTAACAAAACACAATTCTAGCTGCCACAAGTTCCTGAACCTTGAGATCTAATCTAACACCGTCATGGAGGGGTTCATCTTCTTCATAGGCGCCTCTCTAATGATGTGTGACTGGTTCACCATAGACCTACGGGTCCGTAGGCAGTAGCTAGATGACTTCCTCTCTCTCTGTGTTTCTCAATACAATGGTCTCATGGAGATCTATTTGATGTAATGACTTTTCTGATGTGTTTGTTGGGATCTGATGAATTTTGTGTTCATGATCAGTTTCTATCCATGAGTATGATTTGAGTCTTCTTTGATCTCTTATTTCCATGATTACTTGCAGCTTTGTATTTCTTCTTCGAATCTTTGGTTTAGTTAGGCCAACTAGATCAATTTTTCTTGCCATGGTAAGAGGTGCTTTTTGATGGGTTCGATCTTGTCGTGTTCTTTCCCAGTGACAGAAGCGACAACAAGACACGCATGTATCATTGCCATTAAGGATAACAAGATGGGTCTATTCCTACAAAAATTGATTTTGTCCACATCATGTCACCATTCTTATTGCATTACTCCATTTTCCCATGAACTTAACACACTAGATGCATGCTGGATAGTGGTCGATGTGTGGAGTAATATAAATAGATGTAGAATCATTTCGGTCTACTTATCTTGGACGTGATGCCTATATAATGATCATTGCTTGGATATCGTCATGATTATTTGATCTTCTATCAATTTCCCAATAGTAATTTATTCACCCACCGTGTGCTATACTCATGAGAGAAGCCACTAGTGAAACCTACGACCCCCGAGTCTAGTTTTCCAACATATTGCTTTTCAATCTACTATTTGCAACTTTTGTTGTCAGATCTATTAATCCAAAAAAACAAAAATACCTTGATGCACTTTTTGTTTATTTATGTTACTTTGTGTTCTTGCGATATCTATTTGCCAAAACTAGCATTACCTAATCTATCTTATTACCATAGAGAGCGTGACAACCTCTCTTTCGCATCGGGTTGCAAGTATTTGTTGTTTGTGTGTAGGTTCTGTTTGCGTGGGTGCATGATATTCCTCTACAGATTTATACATTGGTTTCATAACTGAGGGAAATATTTACCGTCATTGTGCTGCATCATACCTTCCTCTTTGGGGAAATACCGACGCAGTCTCAAGCCACTTCAAAGGAATCTCTAGCGCCTTTGTCTGGGAGGAAGCAATCTCTTCTACTAGGTTCCTGATCACAAATCTTATCTCCTTGTAATTACATTATTTCCGATTTCCCTCTAATTTTCCTCTCCCCCACTTCACAAATTTGTCCTTTTTATTCGCCCTCTCTTTTTCGTTTGCCCTTTTCTCGTCAGATCTCTTGTTCGCATATCTCTTCACTATGGCTAGTTCCAATGTTATTGCGTTTACTCACGAGAATGAGGTTCTTAATTTTAAACAAAGGAGAGGGGAGAATATTAAAGATGCTTGGTATAGGATTTGCAATGTTCATAATAGATCTATTCGCAAAGAATCTACCATTGTTCTTCTTTGTTGTTTTTATGTGGGCATCATCACTTGGTATAGATTCGTCCGTGATACGATTACCGGTGGAAACTTCTTGACGTGCCCCACTTTGGATTCTTATAACGCTTTAGGAAATTTAGTGGGTTTTCAACCTATCATTGTCAATGAAACAAGTTTAACTCTTGAACATTTTATGAAAAGGTTAGATGCTATTGAAACGAAAATGCTCACTAAGGAAAATATTGAGAACTTAGATAAAAGGAAGCATAATCTAGGTACTGGAATTGGGTCAAAAGCAGGAGACACTTTTAAAATATTAAAGGAAAAAGAACCCGTAGTCAATAAAAGAATTGAAGAAAGCCCCACTAGAATTGATAAGTTCGAAGAAATCTTTCGTAACTTAAGTTCGACTTTCCCTACTAATGAAACTATTGAATAAACTCCCATTAGTAAAGATTGCAAATCCATGCAAGCTCCTAAGAACAAGGGTACCACTTCTAGTAGAAACAACGAGGATCTTAAAATGATTAGTATCCATCCAAATTTTGTTGAAATGGTAACAAACCTTCAATGCAAGAATAATTTTTTCAATCTTATTCCTAGAGGTATTGTCAATGAAAATATGCATCATAGACCCTTGAAAAATTCTCGTTGTGTTCATAAGGAGTTGGAAACTAAGAATGATAATACTTGAATCTATGCGTTATGCCTAGCTAGGGGCGTAAAATGACATCGCTTGTTGGGAGCCAACCCAATGAATAATTTTTTTTATCTTTTGCCTTCTGTTTTTGAGTGTTTTGCACAATTATGATTCTGTTATGATTGTGCTTTTATGTTTTATTCTGTGTTTGTGCCAAGTTATGCCTTTAGGATGATCCATAAGATGAGTAGAAACAATGCTGAATCTGAAACAGAAACTTTGTTGTGAGTGCATGAATTTTCAGTTTTACTGGAACGTCATATTGAGCTGAAATTTTAACGCAGTGTTTCTATACAAATTCTTTACGTTTTTGTAAGTTTTTAGAATTTTTACAGTTCCAGAAGTATGTGTAGAGTACATATTACTACAACATGTCCTGTCTGAAACATATTCTATTTTCATTGCATTGTGTGCTTGTTTTGATGAATTTATGGCTTGTATGGGGGGTATAAGTCATGGTAAAGTTATAATATATTAGGTAAAACGCAATAATAAAATATGAATGGGTTTACAATTGTATCTAAAATGGTAATTTGCTTTATTATACTAACGGATCTCATGAGAATTTTGTTAAGTTTTATGTGATTGAAGTTTTCAAGTTTTGGGTGAGATCACGATGCATGAATGAATAAGGAGTTAGAAGAGTAAAAGCTTCGGGATGCTACAACACCCCTAGGTAATATCTAAAGAGTAACAAGCAACTAAGCTTGGGGATGCCCCGAGTGGCATCCCCTCTTTCTTCTAACAACCATCAGTATACTATTTGGAACTATATTTTTTCATCACATATCATGCGTTTTGCTTGGAGCGTCTTGTATCTTTGTTTTGTTTAATTTTATCCTTTCTGCACACACATATTTGATATAGCCAAAATTATGCTATGATTTGTTAGAATTGCTCTTTATGCATCACTTAAATCTATTTGAGCAAAGGAATTGCTCCAATGCTTCACATATATCTTTTTGAGCCTGACATGCTTTTACATGTTTGAAGAAATGCTCTCATGCTTCACTTATATTAATTTGAGAGTTATTAATTTTGAAGAAATCCTCTCATTCCTCACTTATATTATTTTGAGAGATGAAACTTGTATGCTCATGTTCTTCACTTATATCTATGTGAGCTTATCAGAAGCAATTGCAATATATGAAACTAGTCCCAAAGTGATAGATATTAAAGAGGGATATAATAAAAACTTTTGTGAAGATCACTTGACAAATTAAACTTGATTCTTTGTAATAGTTTTGAGACATGACAATAGTTATATGTGAGTTATGTTAGTGAGTAATTATGCTTAGTAAGAATATTGGTGTTAAGGTTTCCGATTCCGTATGCAAGCACGAAAGTCAATAGTTGTGCTACGAAATTACATCCTACTTATGGTGCATTATTCAGTGTTAGTTATGCTTAATGCTCGCTTATGTGATTTTTTGTTTTTTGGTTGGATGCTTCTCAATCTCTTGCTAGCCTTCTCTTGTACTAAGTAGAAATACTAGTTGTGCATCCAAAATGCTTAAACCAAGTTTTGCCTTATGAGTCCAGCATACCTACATATATATGGTATTTCCATGCCTTTCCAACCAAATTTGTATGTGCCATCTATAGACTTTGAAAATAAATTTTCCTTTTTGTGTGCTCGTATCGCTCATGAAATGGTAGGGGGTGACCGAAACTTTTTCATGCTAGATGTGTTATTCTTAGTATGAGTGTATTTTCACTTGTCATTGCACGAGAGTATGGCGGTAATAGAGATGCCTAGTCCCAAAATGAAAAAGAAAAGAAATTTACTTTATGTTGTCAAATAATAAATTCCTTGGAAAGTTTTGGTATGGAAGGCAACCGTGGATTCGGCTAGCCATGGAAACTGAAAGTATGGTGAAAAAGGAATAAACTTTATTTTCTGTTTGGGAACCGCCTATGATGCATCTAGTGTGGAAAGATAATGAAATCTCTCAGTCATTTTTGTTTACACGAAAGGCATGCCACTCAAAATATATTTTCCCTGTCAATTTAAACACTTGAGCTCTGGCACCTCTACAAATCCCTACTTCCATCTATGAAGGGCCTATCTATTTACTTTATGCAATTTTCAATTTTCAATTTGAGTCTCCATCTTCTCTTATAAAGCACCGAGTAGGGGGCACTATGATCGTACTTGAGCATTAGGTGTAGCTAATATTTGAGTGTGTATTGTGAATGGATCAATGATTGATCATGATGGGCTAGGGATAACTTGCTTTAGCATTGATATTTTGAAATACATGGTTGCTTGTTCATATGCTTGAGTATTAACGTTTTCATGTCAATACTAGACTATTACTTTGAACCATATGGAAAGTCCAAATGTCGATGCTATAAAGCAAACAATATGTGATGAACATGATAGGCAGTATTCCACATCAAAAACTCTGTTTTGATCATTTACCTACTCGAGGACGAGTAAAAATTGAGCTTGGAGATGCTGATACGTCTCCAACATATCTATAGTTTTTGCTTGTTCCGTGCTGTTATATTATCAATCTTGGATATTTTACAATCATTTTATAGAAACTTTATATCATTTTTTGGGACTAACCTATTGACATTGTGCCAAAGTGCCAGTTGTTGTTTTTGTTTTTTACTTCGCAGAAAATCAGTACCAAACGGAGCACAAACGTTGCGGGGATTTTTGTGGATTTTTTATGGGCCAGAAGGAAGTAGATGGGCCAAAGAACACCAGAAGAGGGGGCTAGTGTATCCACCTTCCACCAGGGCACCCTAAAGGCCCCTAGAGTTGCATGGTAGAGGGTGGGCACCTCGGGCACCCCCTCAACCGAATATCGAGCCTATAAACTCCCAGAAAATCCAAAAACCCTAGGGGAGTCAATGAAACATAGTTCCAGTTGTCGCAAGTTTGAGAACCTCGAGATCCAATCTAATACCATCACAGAGGGGTTCATCTTCTTCATAGGTGCCTCTTCGATGATGTGTGAGTAGTCCACCATAGACCTACGGGTCCATAGGCAGTAGCTAGATGGCTTCCTCTCTCTGTTTGTTTCTTAATACAATGGTCTATTGGAGATCTATTTGATGTAATGACTTTTGCGGTGTGTTTGTTGGGATCCGATGAATTTTGACTTCATGATCAGTTTCTATCCATGAATATGATTTGAGTTTTCTTTGATCTCTTATTTTCATGATTACTTATAGCCTCGTATTTCTTTTTCGAATATTTGGTTTAGTTAGGTCAGCTAGATAGATTTTTCTTGCCATGGGAAAAGGTGCTTTGTGATCGGTTTGATCTTCCGGTGTTCTTTCCCTGTGACAGAAGGGACAACAAGACACGCATGTATCATTTCCATTAAGGATAACAAGATGGGGTCTATTCCTACATGAATAGATCTGGTCTACATCATGTCACCATTCTCATTGCATTACTCCGTTTTCCCATGAACTTAATACACTAGATACATGCTGGGTAGCGGTCGATGTCTGCAGTTATAGAAGTAGATGTAGAATCGTTTCGGTCTACTTATCTTCGACGTGATGCCAATATAATGATCATTTCCTGGATACTGTCATGATTATTTGATCTTCTATCAATTGCCCAACATTAATTTGTTCACCCATCCTGTTCTATACTTATGAGAGAAGCCACTAGTGAAACCTTTGGCCCCCGGCTTTACTTTTCCAACATATTGCTTTCAGATCTACTATTTGCCTCTTTTGTTTTCAGATCTATCAATCCAAAAATAATAATACCTTGCTGCGTTATTTATTTATTTATTTTACTTTGTGTTCTTGCGATATCTATTTGCCAAAACTATCATTACCTAATCTATCTTATTACCGTAGAGAGCGTGGCAACCTCTCTTTCACGTCGGGCTGCAAGTACTTGTTGTTTGTATGTAGGTGTTGTTTACGTGGATGTAACAATCCGGGACCGATGCTCCAGAAGATTCCCCTTTTATTTGCATTCTCGTCATGTGATTCATTTTATTGTCGCATTCATGCCATCATTCGCATCATCTTGCATAGCATCGTCACTCATTTTTGAAAACTTGCATTCATTCGTGTTCGCCGGTTCTTTCAGTTTGTGTTGTTGTCCGTTTCGAGTCCAACCACACACGCACGCACCCGCAGCATCGTAAAAAACCCGTTTTAAAGTGCGCGAAAAATATTCTCGAATTGGGTCGAAACTTGGCGTGCGGTCTTGTTATATTATAGGTTGACCGCGTGCCAAATTTCTCCACAATCGGAGGTCATTTAATACCCGAACGGTTAACTAGAGCAGTGCGGTCACCGGTTATTCATCGGATGTTTTCGGTTTATAAAACTCATGTCACGGGCTCACATCTCCCTCCCTCGTCATCCCACAACCCCTCTCCACAGCCCACTAGCCCACCTAACACCTACCCCTCCAACCGGAGCCGTCCGATCTCGATCGGAGGGCTCGAAACGGTGCAAAACCATCCTAACCCTAGACCTGCCTATTTAAGGAGCTCCCCAATGCCATTTTCAGAATCCTTCACTAAAGGAATCCAATTATTTGTCGTCTGCCATGGCTGGTGGCAAATGGCAGGAAACTGGATGGCAAAGGCCTTTGCCGTCCGTCAGCAGACGGCAAAATTCCGGCAATGAAAAACCCGGTAAAGCGGTCCTTTGTCGTCTGCCTCAGGACCACGGACGACAAAGAATCTTTACTATGGGGGAGCGGACGGCAAAGAGTTTGGACGAAAGACCTAGGGGCTACAGCCGTCAAGTGTTAATGGGAGTTCTTTGCCGTCCGCTCCCTTTGTCGTCGGCCTTCTGCCCCCTTTTGCCATCGGTGGGCGGACAACAAAGGGTAAGGCCCTTTGCCCCTAGGGTCCCCCTTTGTCGTCGGCCTTGGGCCCCTACCTTTATCGTCGGCCTTGCCCACCCCTTTGTCGTCTGCCTTGCACCCCCTTTGCCGTTGGTGGGTCGATGGCAAAGAGTGAGGCCATTTGCCCCTAGGCCCCCCTTCGCCGTCTACACAAGGCCCCCCTTTGCCGTCAGCCCACCGACGGCAAAGATTAAGGCCATTTTCCTTTTCACAACAATTTTCACAGCAATATGACATATATATATATATTTCACAGGAATAAATATGTTGCCATAATGATAACCATATTCAAATAAGTTTTATCCATACATATTATGAAAGTTTTATCCGTACCCAACCATATTACAATAGTTTCATCCATAGATACATAGTTTCATATACATATGTAGCAAGTGTCACATTGTTCATTGATACAAAATAAAAAATACAATTAACCCAAGCACTCCATCAATGCAAACTTCCGTGAAGTGAATGTAATCTGCAAAATGGGAAGCTCCAAAATTAGAAGAAGACTAGATGAATAAGAGAAGGTAAAAATAGGTCATTTAGGAGCTAACTATGGTTATTATGCCATTTTGAAGCTAACTAAGCAAAGTATAGGTCATTTAATAGCTAGATTTGGTAAAATAGATAATTTTGGAGCTATGTAAGCTTATTATGCCATTTTGGAGCTAACTAAGCGAAGTATAGGTCATTTTTGATAAAATAGGCCATTTTGGAGCTAATTTAGGGGAAAACTAAGCTAACTATATGTCATTTTAGAGCTAAATTAGGTAAAAGTAGGTCACTTAGGAGCTAACTATGCTTATTATGCCATTTTGGAGCTAATTAAGCTAAGTATAGGTCATTTAATGGCTAAGCTAGGTAAAATAGGCCATTTTGGAGCTAGGTAAGCTTATTATGTCATTTTGGAGAGAACTAAGCTAAATATAGGACATTTTTTTAAAATAGGCCATTTAGGAGGAAACTAAGCTAAATATATGTTATTTTAGAGCTAACTTAGGTAAAAAAATAGGTCACTTAGGAGCTAACTATGCTTATTCTGCCATCTTGGAGCTAAGTAAGCTAAGTATAGGTCATTTAATGGCTAACTTTGGTAAAATAGGCCATTTTTTAGCTAGGTCAGCTTATTATGTCATATTGGAGCTAACTAAGCAAAGTATAGATCGTTTTTGATAAAATGGGCCATTTTGGAGCTAATTTAGCTTACTACGTCATTTACGAGGGAACTAAGCTAACTATATGTCATTTTAGAGCTAAATTAGGTAAAAATAGGTCACTTAGGAGCTAACTATGCTTATTATGCCATTTTGGAGCTAATTCAGCTAAGTATAGGTCATTTAATGGCTAACCTAGGTAAAATAGGACATTTTGGCGCTAGGTAAGTTTATTATGTAATTTTGGAGAGAACTACGCTAAATATAGGACATTTTTGATAAAATAAGCCATTTAGGAGCTAATTCAGCTTACTATGTCATTTAGGAGGAAACTAAGCTAAATATATGTCATTTTAGAGCTAACTTAGGTAAAAATAGGTTACTTAGGAGCTAACTATGCTTATTCTGCCATTTTGGAGCTAAGTAAGCTAAGTATAGGTCATTTAATAGCTAACTTTGGTAAAATAGGCCATTTTGGATGTAGGTAAGCTTAATATGTCATTTTGGAGCTAACTAAGCGAAGTATAGGTCATTTTGGAGTAACTATGTCATTTAGGAGGAAACTAAGCTAAATATATGTCATTTTAGAGCTAACTTAGGTAAAAATAGGCCACTTAGGAGCTAACTATGCTTATTATGCCATTTTGGAGCTAAGTAAGCTAAGTATAGGACATATTTGATAAAATAGGCCACTTAGGAGCTAATTCAGCTTACTATGCCATTTAGGAGGAAGCCAAGCTAGATACATGTCATTTTAGAGCTAAGTTAGGTGAAAATAGGTCATGTAGGAGCTATATATGCTTATTATGCCATTTTGAAGCTAACTAAGTGACGGGGTTATTAACCCTGGGTAGGCCAAAGCAACGGGATTCTTCCTCCCCGCTTTACAGAAAAATCACACGTCCCGCTACCCCCTGGCCGGCTGGTGCACGGCTGGCAGGAGCAACTGCCGGCTGGCTCAAAGGCGACGGGTCAGGGAGCCGGCTTGGCCCCCGACAGGGTGAACGTGACCGGCTGCCCGCGAGTCGCCTCCTTCATTGACCCTCGGGCGGACAAGCAATGTCCCGTCCCTCTGCGTGCGGGTACAACGACACGACATGACCGCCATGATGGATGCCAATGTAGCCCTAGTGACCGCTGACGCATGGGCGCGCATGGCTATAGTCCGGCCGTCCGGGCCGCTAACCTAGGCGACTGCGACCAGGCGGGGGAACAGTGCTGGCATGCCCCCACCCACTCGATTACGTGCCCCGGTGTGGCTACAGTGCAGCCGGCCATACCAAAGACTTCGAGTGGCTGGTACTAGACGTCGCCACCCGGGCGACCCGTGTCGTAGCAGGTGGAGAAGGGCCCCGGCTGGCGGGCCCCAGTAGGCGACGGGACCGTGCAGACGGCGGGCCCTACTGGCGATAAGACGGCTCCAGAGGTGGGACCCCCTGGTCAGCCGGAGAGGCTGCCAGCCAGGTCCCTCGCCCATGTACCTTAGAATATATTATAGAGCCGGGGAGTTGGCCTATAAAACCCCCAGAGCGCCCAGGCAACAGAAACGGACGATCGCTCCCTCCCACACTCACACATGGAACTCTCCTCTCATATCGTCCTTAGCAATGGAGGAAGACAAGCCGGCTGCTCCTTCTTCCTCCTCTAGACACAACTCTAGGAGCAATCTTCTAAACATACCAATCCATCTAACAAGACCAAGCAGGATAAGGGGTGTTACCTCCCACGGAGGGCCCTGAACCTAGGTACATCGTGTGTCACCACCGCTTGTGCCCAATCTCGCACCCGGAGCCTGTTGGTGTCCTCCGGCCCCAACCACCTACGATAAGCCTACCCATGGCGTCTTCCATGAGAAAAAGACGACACTAAGCTAATTATAGATCATTTTATAGCTAACTTGGATAACATAGGTCATTTTGGAGCTAACTAAGCTTATTATGCAAGTTTGGAGCTACCTAAGCATATTATGTCATTTAGGAGGAAACTAAGCTAATTATAGGTCATTCTAGAGCTAACTTGGGTAAAATATGTCATTTTGGAGGTAAGGTAAGGTAAGTAACCATCATTATGCGGTTGTTAAGAAAAACTAGAAAAACATACCATTCTCGTCAGCACGGAGGTGAAGCACGATGGTTTTGGCTTGTTTCACCTGGAAAAGGCTCCCCTGTAGAAGGGTCGTGTGATGCGTTTCGGGAGATATTCTGCACCAAACATCATTTGCAATGTGTCATTAGCATGATGACACTCAAAAGATCACTGCATTGAAATGAAACTCACCGTCCCCACCATGTTAATGACTGGCATCACCGGAGGGACGTGGCCTGTCTTCTCACACATAGACTCGACATTTGGTTTTGACAAGTCAAACTTTTTATTTATTAATGAAACGAACATTAAAATGCAAGATTTGACAAATATGCAGAAGAAACTTACCACGAAGAGCTCGTACATGGCCCTGTTAAACGCATCATTCTGTGCCCTCTCCGCCTCCATCAACGCAGCCGTCCTCTCCTCCAACTCCTTCATGTCCTTATCCTTTGCCGCCAAAAGCGTCTTTGTTGCCTCTATCTCTCTTTCAGAATAGCATCCTTCAAGAGAACTCATTGTTAGCCTTGTAATCATATTAGTTCGCACACATAACGTAATGCAGAAAGATAGTTGAGTCCATTAAACTCACCTCGACGGCGAGTTCGACTGGCCGTGGACGAGGTGTTATCCTAGGACAGGAGCTCGTTCGGCGTGCCTTTATCTGTTGGAGAGTGCTAGGACAACGTATAAGGCCGTCTCTAATGGCGATCGAGCCATGGGGCCTCCCGTTGACAGCTATCATCACCACCTCTATATCAATAGGCCCATGGCTCGGGTTAAAGTCCTCCCATTTCCTTGCCTTCCCGTGATCTTTGTACTTCATGAGCTTGTGGTGGGAGGAGATGTTGGTGAAGTTTTCGGGATGATCAAGGTCAGATTCAAAGAATGCCTTGACCTTCTTGTACGAGGCAGTATGGGCCATCGCATAGAGGTCGTACATCTCTGGCACCTCCGTCTTATTGTGACGCGCCTAAAAGAGAGAGAGAGGAAAAAAGTATTTGTAAATGGATAAAGCTAGCATTAATAATGAATTGCATGAGTCAGGAAGCAAACCACATACCCAGTTCTTACCAAACTCATTTAAGTTGACGCTCCCTTGATGGTGTGGCACACCAACCATTTTGCCACGCCTATCCTTGGCATTGTTGTGGCTGGCCTCCCACTTTTCGGAGCACCATTGATCCACCAAGGCCTCCCAACAATCCAACTTATCCACACACCATCTCGGGGGCACCTAAGTTAATAAAGAGAAATTTGAGCGCTACACGTAAGAATCAAATAAAGGAAACTAACTACAAGGCCTTAATAATATGTAATTACCTTCATGTAATGCTCCTTCTCCATCTTAGAATCGTCACACTTCCCCTTTACCTTCCTAATACGCCACAAGGCATAGTAGTCTCGAATGGCCTGCACCCGAGCCTCGTGCCGCCAATTTTGAAGTAAGCGGCGACATTCGGTTTCGGCTCAGGGGTTAAGATGGATTCACTGTCGCTATCTACTTCAATGTTCTAGGGTGAAGTAGAGCGGTTCTTGAAACATTTTTTGGACATACGTGTTTCTTGGAAGAATTCTCCTTCATATGTGTCTGGGTTAATGTGAGGTTCTTAATCCTCTTCATTGAGGGTAGGTGGTCTAAAACTTGGCGGCACTTCATAAACGACATCCCAACCTTTCAGATTTGGATCAGTTTGGCAGGCCCACGGTAGATAGAAAACTTGTGTCGCCTGTTGAGCCATAATATAGACATCGGGAACATCTAAATGGGTGCTTTTGTTGATTTTGACTAGCCGTATATGTTCATGAGTCCTAGTCTCCTTCGGCTGAAACCAATAACATTTGAAGACTACGACGGTCGGTGGGTTTTCACCATAGAATAGAAGTTCATAAATTGCTTCAACTCTTCTATAATACTCGGTACCTCCTTCACCGATAGCAGAGACACAACAATTTCTAGTCTTTACGTCGGGCATAGATAGCTCTTTGCCAAAGGTACGAAAGCGATACCCATTGATGTCGTATTTGTCAAATGAACGGACCTTATATTCAAAACCATTAGCGACTTGTCTCAACTCGGCGTCCACAGACTCTGCATCAGCCTACAAGTTTAATATGGAAGAATGGATGCATTAGCCGCAAATTAGACCAAGAAATCAAATGGTCTAGTGATGGTAATTAATTACCCTTTGTTTGAACCAAGAGATGAAACCGGGATAGTCGCCTCCATGCTTTGCCAGAAGCTCATACTCTTCCACGGAATCCTTTTCGATGACCGCTCCATCCGAGAATTCAGCAACATATCGAATATATCAAATATTCGGGAATAAGACCAGTTCAAAGGAATTAGAAGTTGCGGAACAATAGTTCACCGAGAACTTACTCGATGTATGACCACACTTCTGTTAGGTTGTTGAAGATATATAATGAAAGGATCCGCCATTCTTCGACATCCAACGATTTCCCTTTCGAATCACCGGCTGGTGCGAGCTTCCCTTTGAATAGGCTGAGGTTGGATCGACCTTTTTTAGGCTCGCCATCATTGTACCGAGGATTCGGGTTATGCAAATGATGATTTTGGCTTCGTAGTGTGCTGTCACGAAGTTTGCCGCCTCCTTAGTAATGAATGCCTCAGCCATCGATGCTTCAACTCTACGTTTATTTTTACATTTAGCTCGAAGCGTCTTCTACATCCTCTCAGTTGAGAAGCACCATCGATTTTGAACTGGCCCCGCAATTTGCCTCGGTTGGTAGATGCAAAATCAAATGCTGCATTGGATTAAAGAAGCCCGGTGGAAAGATCCTTTGTAATTTGCATATCAACTCTGATGCCAACTCCTCCATTTCTTCTAGCATGCCAGGCGATAGTTCTTTCGCACAAAGAGAACAGAAGAAATAGCTCAGCTCTGCTAGCACTAGCCATTCATCCTTAGGGATAAAGCTACACAACATCACCGACATTACCCGCTCAAGCCATATGTGCCAATCATGACTCTTGAGACCAAATATTTTCAATTTTTCAAGAGTCGCTCCCCTCTTTAGATTGGCAGCATACCCATCGGGGAACATCAACCGCATTTTCACCCACAATAGCATTTCCCTCATAGCTGGCCTTCCAAGATTGAACCATGCATTTGGCTTCGCTATGCTTTGCTTTCCTTTCCATTGTCGCAAGTTTTGTAACGGTCTATCACATAGAACATCCTAGTCGATTCTAGCATTAGGATTATCCTTTGACTTCCCCTCTATGCTGAACAATGTACCAAAAACGGCCTCCGCCATACTCTTTTCAGTGTGCATCATGTCGATGTTGTGTGGGCAAATGAGGTCTTTGAAGTAAGGCAGATCCCATAAGCATGACTTGTGAGTCCAGGCGTGTTTCGTATTATACCCTTTGAAATACCATAGATGCAAAGGATCAGGCTCGAGAGCGTTTAACTGATCAAGGGTCTATTGGCCTATCAACGCAGGTGGTGCGGTGTTTGTGACAACACTACCTTTGATGAAATTCTTCTTGTATTTTTGAAATTATGGCCAGGATCCAGGAATTGTCTATGCATGTCAAAGAAAGAAAACTTGCGACCCGCCTATAGCCAACGGAACTGAAGAGCTGCCATGCATGTGGGGCACGGGAACCTTCCATGCACACACCAGCCAACAAATAGCGCATACGCCGGATAGTCATGCGTCGAGTACATGTACCACACATGCATTTTGAAGTTCTTTTTGGTAGCGGTGTTGTATGTCTTGATCCCATTATCACATGCTTTTTGCAATTCATCTTTAAGTGGATAAATGTACACATTCATATTCTTCCCCGAATATTTGGGCCCTGGAATTATCAACGTCAGGAAAATGTTCATTCTTTTCATAACCTCTCCGGTGGAGATTGAGTGGAATGAAAATATAGGCCAACAACTGTATTGTGCTGCCGTCATACTATACACATTGAACCCATCCGTGCTGACGGCAACTCGAGGATGCCTTGGATCTTCTGATTTATCCTTATGTAATGCATCGAAGTGCTTCCACACAAAAGCATCTGAAGTGTGTACCAACATCTTGTTCCCATCCGCATCTAGTTTGGTTATTTTGCCCAATTTGTGCCATGTCATCTGTCTGGCCGTCTCTTCGGTCATGAAAAGACGTTGAAGTCTTGGTACGATTGGCAGATACCGAAGAACATTAATGGGGATTTTGGTCTGAATCTTCTCACCCATACCGTTGTCTACCACAATATACCTGGAAGAATTGAAAATGGGGCAATAGTTCAAAGCCGCATACTCAAACCTAAATAAGGAACATCCATTCTCACAGGCATGTATCTTATCATAGGGCATCTTAAGTACACGGAGGATTTTGTCTGACTGGTATAGGTTTGTAGGCAGTACATGGCCTTTGGGTAGAAAGCGTCCAAATATCGTCATCATCGCGTCCTAGCATTCTCTGCCTACGTTGAATTGAGCATTCAAAGCCATTACTTGCACGATGGCATCGAGCTGACAAAGCTCAGTGTGCTCGTGGAGAGGATGTTTTGAAGACTCCAACATTTCATAGAAGGCCTTTATAGATTCCTCCATCTCATTGTCCAAATCCCGAGCATCATCAAAGTCTTGCACCATGTCTTCGATCCCGGTACCATGCTCGTCGGTGTGACGACGAACCACCTCAGCTCTGGCACGTTGGTCAGACTCACCATGAAAAGTCCACACCGTATAATTAGGCATAAAACCCCACTTCTGTAGGTGTTTACCCATTTCAAACTCTGCCTTCCTTTTAATGTTGTCTCATTTGGGACAGGGGAACCATGTTTTTTCGTGGCCATTTGCAAATGCAGCTCTCAAAACCCCCCTGGTTTTTGTTAACCATTCATTGGTCATGTCTTTCAAACTAGGGTGACTAGTGTACATCCAAGCATGATCACTCATCTTGCCTACCTACTAAACACACAAGATATATATATATATACATATATATATAATTCATCATCTATATTCATCTGGTAATAAAGTTTGTCAGTTTTATTACGTCCATGCAACCTACATGCTAATAGGTAGAGATAGGTCCTAATCCCACCCGAGTATGTGTAGATTGGGTTCGTTTTCCCATGCTCTGCTCAGGATCTGACGCAGAATTTCGACAGCACCTCCCTGCTATTCTCCTCATACTCGTCTTGGCAATAAGCAGAGAGGATGTGTACCTGGAGAACAATAGGGAGGCACTGACGAAATTCTGCATCGGATCCGGAGTAGAGCATATGGGAAAATGAACCCAATCTACACATACTCGGGCTGTCCATGGATAACGTTGGACAATTTGAAAGAATCACGGTTATAAATATGCAAATGCATGCATATTTATATATGTAACCCTTTCGAACGGGAGACACATACTGGTCACGCATATTGATGATTGAAGACACCTATGGCTAGCAAGTTTCATCGGTACGAAGACCGGAATAGAGCAATTTTTTTAAGGGGGGCGGGGGAGGAGATGTCATTTGTGCTCACCAACAAATACAGCAGGGGAGCTCATCAAACGCACAGGCAGGTCATCGAACAACAGACCCTCGCAGCAACGAAAAAACTACACATTGAAATGAAACTCGATCAAGACAAATATGATGTTTTTCATAACAAAATTGAAAAATATATGACCTAACTCATAATTCACAAATATATGACCCCGTCGTCCTCTGGAAGGCCGAAGAGCACCTTTTTCCAAATCGGGGTGTCGGGGGTGTCGTGCCGGGGTCGGGGTGTCGGGGGTGTCGTGTCGGGGTAGGGGTGCTATGTCGGGGTCGGGGGTGTCGTGTCGGGTGTTGGGGTGTCTTTTTCTACTTTTCCTACTTCTTTTTTTCATCTTCTACTTTTACTTTTTTCATATTCTTCTTGTTTCTTCTTCTCCTTTTCTTCTTCTTCTTCACTCTCTTCCTCTTCTTCTTCTTCTTCTTCTTCTTCTTTTTTTTCTCCTAGTTTTTTTCTTTTCTTCTTTTCTTGTAGGTTTTTACTTTTCTATTTATGTTTTTTCTAATTAACCTAGTAAACGAACTAAAAAATAAAGTAACTATCTAATTTAATAGAAAAAATAGAAAATAAACTAACTATCTAATTTATTCTAAGATTTTTATAACCTAGTAAACTAACTAACTAAAAAACAGGAAAAACAAAAAAAGTGAGGGGGCGGCTACCGGGCACTCATCGGAGTTGGGCGGGACGGCTGAGGTGGCAGGGGGCGGGGAGCCGCGGAGATGGGGGGTCTGTGGGGAGGGGGCGGTGCTGGGACCCGGCAAATGGAGCGGGCGGCTCAGGGAGGGGGCGGCACGGGGTAGCCGTCGAGGGGAGGGGGTGGCATAGGGAGGGGCGCGACAACGCGGTGGGGGGGCGACGTAGGGAGGGTGGCGGCGCGGTGGTGGGGGCGGCGCAGGGAGGGCGGTGGCGCGATGGTGGGGGAGGTGCAGGGAGGGGGCCGGTGAGGGGAGGGGCGGCTCAGGGCGGGGGACGGTGTGGGGGAGCCGCCGAGGGAAGGGGCGGCGCAAGGAGGGAGACGTTCCGGTGGTGGTGGTTGGCGCGATGGTGGGGGTGGCGCGGTGGTGGGGTGGTGGGACGGGGATGGCAGCGGCGGTCGCAGGGGGAGGGAGAGAGTGGAGTTGGGGAGGGAGAGAGTGAGAGAGAGGAGTGGGGGCAGGGGACGACCATTATAGGCACATCCCCTTTGTCGTCTGCCCCCGGAAGGCAAAGACACCCTCGGCCAATGGCAAAGGCTTGTCGGACGGCAAAGAGCCCTTCTGTTGGACCTGGCCAAGCCTGAGGTCCAGTGGGACCCACCTTGCCTCTATGTCGTCTGCCCTTGGTCTCTTTGCCGTCTGGGAGCAGACGAAAAGGACTAGCAGATGGCAAACAGAGACTTTGCCATGCGCCTGTTCTTTGCCATCTTCTTTGCTTCAGCTAACGGCAAAGAGCTTCTTTGCCATGTGCCAGTAGCCGGCAAAGGCCTGGCACATGGCAAATAACTGGATTCTAGTAGTGCCTAGCCTCCCAGCTCGTTTTCCGTGCGCCCCAAATTATCAGCCGCCGCCTCCTCCCACCTCCAGCGCCACCGGTCCACCTAGTCCCATCTGGAGGCCCGCCCGGGCCCAAGGCTGTCGCCGCCCGACCTCGCAGACGCCCGAGCACGCCCTGCCCCCGATCTCACCAAGCTCCCTCTGCCGGCGCCTCGACCCCACCTCCTCCGCGCTAGCCGCCGACCACCGGAGTGAGCCGCCGCCGCCGGTGAACTCCCAAGGCCGGACCTTGCCGCCCCTCTCCTTCCATCTCTTCTCTCTCTCTCCCCACGCTAACTCCCTCTCTCTCCCTTGATTGTGCAAGTCGCCTCCGCCATGGAAGCCCTCCGAAGCTCGTTGTCACTCGGATCCGGTGGTCCAGAGCCTGGATCCCGTCGCCTCGGCTCGTTCCCGGTGACCCCCGCCGGAATTCGTGCCGGAGGGGCCTCCCGCAAGCCGCGCCGCCGCGCCATGGCGCCTCCTCCTCTGGTTCGGGAGTGGAATGGAGCCCCTGCTCGCCCGTTGACTGGCCCTCGTGGGCCACCGCATCGCCCGGAGGCCAGCTCGCCCCTGGCCTAGCCAGCCGCTAGCCCAGCACCGACGACCTTTCGGCCCAAGGTGAGCAGCTGCTGCTCCTTGCTATCCGACGCCCAGTGCATCGAGTATCTATTTTGCACTCATATGCACTACTGGTCTAGTCAGATTCAGCCCGTAGACCTTTTTTCTAAAACCTGCAAATTTTGCTAATTAACCAGTGAATTTGAGTTTTATAGAAAAAACCCTAGAAACTCATGCATTTAATAACTCGAGAACCGTGCATCATATGTAAAAACTTTATATATGAAAAATGACTGGAATTACGTGTAGATTCATAATATTCAACTCTCACATGTGTTTAAAATGTTTAACTTGCTGTTTTCATGTAATTTATGTAAATTCCATTTTAAAATGATTTATTTCATAACTAATAAACCGTAGCACCGATGCAAATGTTTTATATGTGTAACTTGAATAGAAAAACATGTAGAATCTCATGCCACAGTTTATTTCCATGTTAAATAAATATAAAATTGTGTTAGGACAGATCTGGACCAAATTCATAATTTGCATATGGGGACGTTTTGAATATGCTATATGTTGCTTCCGGCCCCATTTAAAATGCCTAGATGATATACCTATTCATGCTTCACCTCTTGCCATGATAAACAAAATTAACCAATTTTCTCATAATATGGAGAGTTATTATTTTGTTTTATGTATGTTGTTCCTCTCCATTTAAAATTGCTTAATTCCATATTCGCCTTATGCCATGACCACCCATGTTAAACAACATTTAATATTGATGAGTACCTAAACGGGTGGAACTAAATAATTTGAATGTGTAGTTTCGTCAATATGCAACTCGTTGCAAATTGAGCTTAACTTTAATGTGTAGTAGTTGTTTGATGTGAATTGCCATGCCTTGCATATTTAAACTGGACACGCATCATATTTTTTTGCGCATCTTAATGCATATGTTGTGGTGCTATCGCGTGTTGATTGTTGTTTACGGTTTGCTTCTTCTCGGTAGAGTTCTGAAATGTTCGAAGTGTGAGGATCCATTCGTCTACTTCATGGATCGTCTTCTTCATGGACTCGTGCTTCTTCCAAGCGGGATCTTAGGCAAGATGACACATTTCCTTGGATACCACTACTATCATTGCTATGCTAGTTGTCCCGCTTTTATTGTTATGACTTGCTACCTACCACTTGTTTGTCAAGCCTCCCAACATTGCCATGATAAGCCTCTAACCTCCACCTCCCAGCAAACCATTGTGTGGCTATGTTGCCGCTTGCTCATCCCTTCTTATAGCATTTCTAGCTGCAGGTGCAATTGCTTCCATGTGTCAACATGGACATTCTTTTGTTATCACAACATTATTGCTATTTAATTTAACGCACATATATAGTTGGTAAAAGGTGGAAGGCTTGGTCTTTTGCTCGGTGTTTTGTTCCACTTTTTCTGCCCCTAGTTACTTGTGAACCAGTGCTATGTTCCATAATTGAGCGCTCCTAACATGCTCGGGGTTGTTATGGGGACCCCCTTGATTTTTGTTTTAAGATAAAGCTTGTCTGGCAAGGCCCAACATTGGTACTACATTTGCCTAATAACTAATAAAATGCATAGGGACCTGCCGGCACCCATAGATAATTTAATCAAGCCCCCGGTCAGTGCTCCTCATGAGTGTTGGTCCAAACTGAGCGATGTCTGCCCCCTGGTCACCTAGGGTTTCAGCCAACCCGATGTCTAGCTCATACGGTCATACCCTGAGCAGGAGATACGTGGCTCCTATCAGGTTTAGTCGGTATGCCGGGCGACCTTCCTGGATTTGTTTTACCTTTCTCGAATGTCTTGCGTGAGGAACTCCGATCTTCTTCGGGCTATCTCGAGGTGTCGGTTTTCCTGTAGAATTGCCTAGGAAGATCACGAGATCCATGGTCGAGGTTATTCCCGCGGTGTGTGATTAATTTGTGATGGATTAGTTGTAGCACCCCTGCAAGGTTAAATATTTTGGAAAGCCGTGCCCACGATTATGTGGCAAACTTGGAAACTTTTTTTAACACCCGGTCATAGCAAAATTGAAGTAAACTCAAATAAAATACACCAACTGTGTGCGTAACCGTGACTGTCCCTTCTCATGAGTCCTTATCCGAGAGAGAACAAGGTGGGGTTATGTTTGACGTAAGTAGGTGTTCAGGATCATTTAGTGATCAGTACTAGTTCACGTCCATTATGCGTAGACCACCATACTTTACTTTCAGTATTCATCAGTTAGCTACTCATATAAATGCTTAGTCGCTTGCTGCAGCCTCACCACTTAACCGTACCTCACCCATTAAGCTTTAATAGTCTTGATACCCTTGGAAATGAGATTGTCGAGTCCCTGTGGCTCACAGATTACTACAACAACCATTGCAGGTATAGGAAATGCAATGATTTGACATGAGCGTGATGCTTGTTAGATTTGGAGCTCTTCTTCTTCTTCTTCTTCATCATCAATCTAGGATGGGTTTCAGGCGGCAGCCTGGGATAGCAAGGATGGATGTCATTTTGTCGTTTGTTTTCATCCGTAGTCGAACCCTGCTCTTCTCTATAGTTTTTGAATATGTTGTTGTATTGATGTGATCTTGTAGTAGCTTGTGGCGAGTGTAAAACAATTCCATATACTCATCTCTTCTGTACATGTACTTGTAATGATATCCATTCTTGCAACACGACGAGATGCGCTCCTATCCCTTTCGAGGCCCTCGAGCCAAAATAAGGATAGGGTCACATCTTGGGCATGACAGTGGGGCATGATGTGCCTCTACGGATTGATACCTTGGTTTCATAACTGAGGGAAATACTTACCATCATTGCGCTGCATCATCCCTTCCTCTTTGAGGAAATACCGCTGCAGTCTCAAGCCACATCACGTTGTATTGAAGATCAAAGAGAGAGATAGAGCCATCTAGGTACTAGCTATGGACCCGTAGGTCTGTGGTGAACTACTCACACATCATCATGGGAGCAGCAAGGTTGATGTAGAGGTCCTCCATGATCGATATCCCCTCCGATAGGGCACCGAAACAGGGCTCCAGATGGGAACACGATAGAATAGAGACTTGCGATGGCAGAGAAAGTATTTTGGCACTCTCTCAGGTGTTTTCCCGATTTAATAGAATTTATAGCGGTGGAGTTAGGTCAAGAGTTGTAGGGAGGTGTTTCCAAGCCATTATACCTCGTGTGTCCTCCAGTCTCCCTCCGAAGCTTCCAGATCTTATAATTGTCCAGAAAAATCATCAAAAAGTTTCATGGCATTTGGACTTTGTTTTGTACAGTATTCATGAAAGGCCAAAAACAAGCAAAAAACAACAACTCGCACTTGGCACTAAGTTAATAGGTTAGTTCACAAAAATGATATAAAACAACACATAAATGCATATAAAGTATCCCAAAATGGTAACATAGTAGCATAGAACAATCAAAAAAATCATAGAGACTTTGGAGACATATCAGTGATATCTCTCTTCAATCTTTTAAGAAGAATAAGTAGTATGCCAAATCCGTTGCTTGTCATCAATTTAAATAGATGAAGGATAAGCATAATGTAACTCTTATTGTTGTTTCATCCAAGTGATTAATTCCTTATTCCGGAGTTAGTTCATGATGAATAAATTCTTGATTCCGAGTGTTTCATCTTTGGTTTCCAGAGTTCTTCCAAGAGGTTTTCATCGTGGTTCATCAATTTTTTTTCTTTCATTTCCAAAGTATTCTTCAAGATTCTCTCTCAAAATCAAGTTTCGTCGAGCTGTACTCCTAAAGATAAATGTTGTTGTAAACATGTTTTCTTTTGAGGAGTTCAAGTATTCTTCATCTTGCATTCCGAAGCGTAGATTCTTCCTCCATTATCTTTTGAGATGGTGTTATGGCATTCCTGATTCATCAAAGGCCTCGAAGAAAATTTGCCAAGAATGAGATATGTAAACCCATATTTTCTTCCTCGTAGCTATCTTGGATTGGATTTCACCTAAAGCTTTTCCTAAGGATTGTTGTTATTATGGTGCTCATAAATGATCTAGCTATTACATTTATCCTATCCATGAAAGAATCTCTTCATCTCTTTGTTTCTATCAATAAAATCAATTGTTTTCGTTAGTGGCATGTTTTCACCTTATAATTTTGGGATGTTTTCCATAAGAACATGTAAATCACATTCTTTCTTTGTTGATATTTCAACAAATCTTTTCAATCCTTCCTCGTAGTGATGTTGTTTCAAGATCATTCTGGTAGAAGATGTTGTTCTCTTATCCATTCTTTCTGTTCATTCATTTGCTCTGGAGGCATGGTGTTGTTGATCTATTTCCAATTTCTTTCCATCTTATCAAGTTTTACTTCTCTTTTCAACCGGAGTGTTGTCCCAATTCTTTCTTTCTTTTTCCTTGTCTATCTCGTTTCAAGTGGAGTGGTTTCAAATTCTTTCTCTTCCATTAAGGTCTCTATTCATGTCTTTGCAACCTCCAAGATTCATTGGTTTCAATCATTTGTCAAAAAGCAACTTAGTTTTACCTCTTTATCTTCCTATTTTCATTCCTAGATCTCGGAGTGAGATCTTTTTGTAGTGGGGAAGAGTTGTAACACCCCAAGACTGATTCGTCAGATGCATTCCATGTATTTTGTTATAGTTGTGTTCATTGTTTCTTTGTTGCATTCATCATTGCATCATCCACATTGCATCGACACTCTGTTGTCATTGTTTTCGAAAGCTTGCATTCGTTCATAGTTGCTGGTTCCCCCCCATTGTCGTTGTTGACCGTTTCGATAACAACCACACTTGCACGCGCTCAAGACATCACTAGATATTATTTTTACAGGAGGGGATAAAACGTTCTTGGAATAGGTTCAAAGTTGACGTGCGGTCTAAATATATCGTAGGTAGACTATCTACCAAATTTTATCGCATTCAGGGGTCGTTTTATACCCCAACCGATAAACTATAGAAACACTATAGACCGTTAAATTGTTGGATGTTTTTCGCAAATAAAACTTTTGGTGGGCTGCCCGTTTTATCTCCCGTCTTAGTCGAAGGACTATATACACAACCCACCTAGATTCACCTAGCCTACGCCTCGGTTCGAGCCCTCCAATCAAGATCGGATGGTCCAAAAACCTTCAAAACCATCAACCCTAGCCGCCCCTGCTACAAATGGACAACCATCCCTTCAAAACCGGGCAACCCCTAAGAGCATCTCCAGCCGCGCCCCCAACAGGCCCTCCCCAAGCGATTTTACAGTGTCGGCGCCCAAAAATCGGCCCAGTCGCGCCCCTAGGAGGCCATTTTTGCCGGTTTGGGCCGAAACTGGCGCCGGCGGACCCAGGCCAAACCCGACATGCTGGGGGCGCCCGGGAGCGCCGGGGCGAGCGATTTTGGTGAGAAAGAGCCGGGGCCCGCCGAGTCAGCGACATGCGCCTCGTCTTCCCTCAGAACGCCTCGGTTTTGGCGCAAAAGAGCCGTGGGGAATCAATGGCAAGGCTGCCACCAGCCTTGCCATTGATTCACGGGCGGCGCGGTGGCGCCTCCCCTCCCACCACGCGTACACACGATGTGGGGCTATAAAACAAGTGCCTCCCCCTCGCCTCTGGCCACACTAGCCCACCGCCGCCGCCGAGCTTTGCCTCTCTCCCCGTCCATCGATGTTCCTTCCCTTCCCTCTCTCCCCAAGACCAAACCCATCGCCAAGCAATTCCCTGGCGATGCGGTGGCAGCCAACGGCTTCGGCCGCCGCTCGCTCCATGAGTGGGAGGCCTACCTCTTCTTCGAGGCGAACATCCCAGTGCCACCGGACATGTGTGCCGGGTGAACGGGGTGGAGGCTCAGCAACGGGGGCATCCCCATCCCCCCGGCGCCCAACGTCAACGTGTGCCTAGCCATCTTCGCCGCTGAGGTCGATCGTGTGCGGGCGTCCCTGATGGAGGAGTAGTGCGCGTACTTCCAGCGTCGGCAGGCGCAGCGGCTGGTGTCCACCAACAGGGCGTCGGTGGTGGGGGGCACCAAGAACAGCGAGGGGCGCCGCCTATGGTGGGGCGCCCCCGGCCGTACCCTCCACGAGGTACTCCAGCACCTCGAGGGCGACAATGACTCGCTACTGGCATACCCTGCCACGATGGCCGCCCCTGCACCCCCTGCCAAAGCGCCGGGAAATGGATGCCCAGGAGGTTCGGCTCCTCCTCGTCTTCATCCTCTCAATCCTCCTCCCTCTCCTCTTCCCATTCCTCCGGCTCGTCGGCGTTGTTCGGCGTCAAGGCCGAGCCCGCAGCGGAGACGCCGCTTGGCCGGCGCACCCGCAGCGCCGGCATCGTCATCAACGAGCGTAGCAGGCGCGCCTCCTCCTCGGCTCCTCTGCGCTACGTCAAGCCAAGGACGGAGCCGGGGCTCGCCGCCATGAAGACGGAGCCGGGGCTCCCCGTCGTGAAGACGAAGCCCGGGCTTGCTGGCAGCATCAAGGAGGAGGTCGACAACGCGGTGGTCCTGAAGTGGGCGTTTGAAGCCTAGGTGCGCACGGAGCTGGAGCGCCAGTGCCGCGCCTATGAGCAATTCGCTGCTCGGCGCTGTGGATGCGACGAGGGAGACGTCCTCGTCCTCGACGATAGAGACAATGACGCACCGCCGCCACCGGTCCGCTAAGGCGACGCAGGACATGGGTCCAGCAAGGGCGGCCGCGTCAAGGAGGAGAAGGCCGCCGCCGCCGCCGATGAGAATGGCGGCGACGTCGGCGACTTCGCCGCGCTCAGCGACTTCTTCGCCCCTTAGTTGTGTTTTTTTAAATAACTTATGTAATGTCAAATATGTCAAATATATGTCCAGTTTGCCGAACTTAGCCGAATATTTTGTCCAATTTTCCAAACTTTGCCGAATTACATTTTTTTAAAACTCGCGTCTGGGGGCGACCCTGGGGCCGGCGGCTGGGAACCCACTCGCCCCCATGCCGATTTTGGCACCGGTTCAGCCCCTTGGCGACAATTTTACACGCTCCCTCGGGGCCAATGAGTGAGATGCTATAAGATTTCCTCATTTTTGGCGCTGTCCAAACTCAGCGCCGCCACTTGGCGGTTCCAGATCGGGCACCACCTCGTCCCACCGAGCCTCGAGCTGCCGCGTATTGTGCATCATGTCATTATTATGCGTGTTTGTTTACCATGTATTGTTTGCTTCTTTCTGGGTTCACTTATCCTTGCTAGATTTCCGATAACCTTTTGTACTATGAGGATTTGTTCGACTATGATTGTTCGACTACTTCATGGATTCGATCTTCTTCAAAACGGGATTTCAGGCAAGATGACCATTACCTTGGATATCACTACTATGTTTGCTTGCTAGTTGTCTCATTTCTATTTCTTGGTCTTGCTTCCTACCAAATGTTTGTAAGCCCCCAAAATGCCATGATAAGCCTCTAACCTCCATTATCCTAGCAAACCATTGTTTGACTATGTTACCGCTTTGCTCAGCCCCTCTTATAGCATTGCTAGTTGCATGTGCAGTTTATTCCATGTTGGGACATGGGTGTCATAGGATATCACAATATCTTTCTTATTGAATTAAGAAATATATACATTTGGTAAAGGATGAAAGGCTAGGTCTTCTGCTTGGTGTTTTGTTAAAATCTTGCCGCCCTAGTTTCCATTATATCGGTGTTATGTTCCTTGACGAACGCTCCTAACACATTTGGGGTTTATCACCCCTCCCTTGATAATTCTTTTTTGAATAAAATTCCTCCAATAAGGCCCAACTTTGGTTTTAAAATTTGCCAACATAATAAGTCTGATAATTAACTAAAGCATAGGGTGTCATGAACCCACGAAATCTTAATTCCACATAATACAGGTGGCTAGTGCTAAGGGTACTGGTCCGAAACGTGCACGTTATAGGGCCACCATGGGGAAACTCGAGGTCTGGTTTTACTCGTAGGTTGACCCATCCGGTCGTGTCCTTAGAATGGGATATGTGTGGATCCTATCGGGATCATCGACACGTGGAGAGTTCTTGTTGTACTTGTTTTGCCTTAGTCGAATGTCTTGTACATTGGGATTCCGATGATACTTCAATCAAAGCAGCTTGTCATAAATTTGTGATGGACAAGTTGGAGCATCTCTGTAGTATTAAATCTTTCGACAAGTTGTTCTCGCGGTTATGTGGCAACTTGGAAATTTATAATATACGGTTGTAGAGAACTTGTAAAGTAAACTCAATTAAAATACACCAACCGCGTGCATAACCATGATCGTCTCTTTTCGAAGGAGTTCCAGAAGAGGACACATTGGGGTTATGATTGACTCATAAGTAGGTGTTCAAGATCACTTCTTGATCATTACTTTTTTAGGTCCGTTTATGCGTAGTTACTATCCTTATTTTTGTACTCATAAGTTACCCAGCTACAAATGCTTAGTGCTTGCTGCAGCCTCACCGCTTAACCATTCCATACCCATTGAAGCTTTCCTAGTTTTGATACCCATGGTAATGAGATTACTGAGTCCCATAAAGGCTCCAAGATTACTATAACAGCAGGTGCAAGTATAGGTAAAGTGAAGCTTTGACGTGAGAGCGATGTTTGTTGTATTTGGAGCTTCATAGGATGGGTTCCCGGTTGGCAGCCTGGGCTTAGCAGGGTGGGCATCTTTGTGTTTCGTTTGGTTTCATCCGTAGTTGGATCCTATCTTTTGGATGATGATTGATATGTATTGATGTATTAAGATATTCATGTTGTAGCTTTTGGCGAGTGTAAGACTATATCTTGTATTCTCTTCTTAATACTTGTATTTGTGATTATATCCACCTTGGTAAAGCATCTCCGATATGTGCTTCTATAAGTGAAAATATTTCCATGTTCAGTGAGGATAGGACCGCATATTGGACGCTAGATGTTGGCATGCAAAATGACACATTTGACTTGTTTGTATCATAATCTAGCCTGTAGTCACGTGAACGAAGGTGAACGAAGATCCGGTCTGCCCAGATCCACCTAAGACAGACACCGACTGAATTCCACGTGATCCAACCAAGTCACATCTCCACACACTCTCCCATGCAAGAAAAACCATCAGGAAAAGGATAGGCGGGGACAGAGCCTTATTACATCGTCAACGAGGAGTCGATGCTTTGCCTTCCTGAGAAGGAAAAAAACCCTAAACATAGTAAAAAACACCTGAAAGAAAAGCATGAGCCCCCATCCAGCGCTGACAAGGCGAGGATCCACCACGCCTTCATGCCCCTAAAGCCACGGGAGACGAGACAAATCATCACCGACGGATAGGGGGGCAGGAAACCCTAAACGGCAGGATTTTTTCTTTGTTTCTCAGGAAACCCTAAACTACTATTAGCTTCTAATAAATGTTGGTATAGTGTTGTTGTCCATTGAACCAGAGCGGGTTGTGTCTATGTCTAGCAGAGCGGTAGCATTGTTGGGGAACATTGCATGGGAAACAAAAAACTCCTACGAACACACAAGATCTATCTATGGAGATCAACAACTACGAGAAGGAGAGTGGATCCACATACCCTTTTAGATCGCTAAGTGGGAAGCGTTAAGAAAGACGGTTGATGTAGTCTAACATCTTCGCGATCCAAATCGCAATCAGTCCCGCGATCCAATCACGATCCATCTCGATCTAGCGCTGAACAGACGGCACCTCCGCGTTCAACACATGTACAGCTAGATGAAGTCTCTGACTTCTTGATCCAGCAAGCAAGGGCGGAGAGGTACATGAGTTCTCCGGTAGCACGACGGCGTGGTGGCGGTGGTGGTGGAGCTGTCCCGGTAGGGCTTCGCCAAGCACTATCGAAACCAATCTAGTGGAGAAACTGATCTCATGGGAGAGAGAGGGATGCATTGTGGCGTTTAGGTGCGGCTTCCCTCTCTACCCTCTAGTATATATAGGGGAAAAGGAGAGGGGGATGCCCCCTAGGGTTCCTCCCTTTGAGGGGGGTGGCGGTCAACAGGAGGGGCGCTAGCCCTAGAGATGGCTTGCCACCCAAGTTAGCGTGGCGCCACCCCCTAGGTTTGGCCCTCCACCAGCCCAGCCGCATGGGCCTAGGTGGGGAAGTGTGCCCAGCCCACCAAGGGCTGGTGGGCACCCCTCTCAGCCCATGTGGCCCGTCCGGGGCTGGTGGCCCCCTCCGGTGGACCCCGGAACCCTTCGGCACCTCCGGTACACTACCGGCGACGCCCGAATTCCCTCCGGTGATCAATCTTCACATCCGGACCATTCCGGAACTATCGGTCACCAGCATACATAACTCAACCATACCAAATCGTCACCGAGCATTAAGCGTGCATACCCTGCAAGTTCGATAACTATGCAGACATGACGGAGACACTCTTCGGTCAATAACCAATAGCAGGACCTGGATGCCCATATTGACTCCTACATATTCTACGAAGATCTTTATCGGTCCAACCATGATGTCAAGGATTCAGGTAATCCCGTATGCAGTTCCCTTTGTCCAGTGGTATGTTACTTGCCCGAGATTCGATCGTCACTATGTCTATACCTAGTTCAATCTCGTTACCGAAAAATCTATTTACTCGTTCTGTAACACAAGATCCCGTGACTAACTCCTTAGTAACATTGCTTGCAAGCTTCTTGTGATGATGTGTTATCGAGTGGGCCCATAGATACCTCTCGTCATACGAAGTGACAAATCCCAGCCTTGATCCACGGCAACCCACTAGGCACCCTCGGAGATACCTGTAGAGCATCTTTATAGTCATCCAGTTACATTGTGACGTTTGAGACACACAAGGAATTCCTATGGTGTTAGGGAGTTGTGTGATCTCATGGTCGTAGGAACAGATACTTGACATGAATAGAGTAGTAGCAATAAACTAACACGATTATATGCTATGCTTATGGTTGGGTCATCTCCATCACATCATTCTCCTAATGATGTGATCCCGTTATCAAATGACAACTCAAGTCTATGTTTAGGAAATCTTGACCATCTTTGATCAACGAGCTAGACAACTAGAGGCTCACTAGGGACATAGTGTTAGTCTATATATCCACACATGTATCTGAGTTTCCGTCAATACAGTTATAGCATGGATAATAAACGATTATTATGAATAATAAAATATAATAATAACCAGTTTACTATTGCATCTAGGGAATATTTCCAACATGCGTATCGTTGCTTTGGCGCGGGGCGACTGGTGGCTTTTTCTTGCTACAATGGGGAACATAGTTGATCCAATTGCTATTGTCGCTACAATCCAACGGTACGGAAGGGGGCAATCTCGTGCAAGATCGATCGACGACGCCTAACACACCTCCCGAATCTAAGAACCTATAGGATGTGTTTGTTTGAAGGTGCGGTATGAATGGGTTTGGACCGTCCTATTTTTTACTAGGGTTTTTTACATCTGTGCCCCTAGTTCCTTAGCTGTGCTCATTCATCCCCACGTACTTAAATTTTGCTCACTTTTCCCCACTCCCTAGCCCAAAACCCTCACCAAAGGTCACAATGGAGGATGTCGTCGGTTCAATGGTTTGACCGTTAACTCTAACGAGTTTGGCCATGCTGAGTCTATCTCGCCGCATTTCCGGCCACATGGATGCCAAACCGACATGCATGTGCTTTCTCCTCGTCCGCATCGGGGACGCGTGGCGGCCTTCCAACTACCCCCACAACCAAAAGGAAATGCGCACACGCGGCGGGCCCCGGTGATTAGCCACCCATGTTCAGGTCGTCGTCCTTCTTTAAATGGAAACCGGCCAATCCAGAGTACCTTCCATCCTTCCAGAGCTGCACCTTCCCCTCCACCCCTAGCAGGATACAAACCCTAGTCTGTCGGTGACAAAACCAAACCCTAGCCAATAGCCACCATGGGCATCTTCTCAGGGGTTGGCTCGAGCTCCGGCAAGAAGAAGGGCAAGGCCCCCACCGTCCCTTGGCGCGCGCTATCCCTGATGTCCTCTTAACGTCCGCCTCGGCAGCGGATTAGCGTCCCAGTGCACCAGGCGAGGTGGCACCGGGAGCACACCATCCCTCTCCCATACGTTGACGTGATCCTGCCACACTACTGGCACCTGGATTCGGAGAGGATCCTAGTGGCGGTGGTTCCACGGCCGGCATGGACGCATGCGGAGGAGGTGAGGCACTGCCGGAAGAAGCTCACGCCCGAGCAGCGGCTTGATCCGGCCTATGCTGCACACTCTCCCAATTGGGAGGTCTAGTTTGTGTTTGAGCACACGGAGCAACGCCGGCGTGGCATCCGCGACGTGCGGGCTTGCACCCCGCCGCCCGTCATCGTGTGCGATGAGGACCAGGAGGCGGAGGTCGCATACCAGGAGGCGTTGGCGCTGGCAGCTATCCTCCGTGAAAGCGAGGAGGAAGAGCGGCACAAGGAGGAGGAGTAGGAGGCGGCTTACCAGGCACAGATGGCAGAGGCCATTGTGATCTCCGTAGTTGGCGACTGCGTCGTGCCGCCGCTGGCACCGTCGTCCCCTGCCGGGTTGGAGCAGGCGCCAACCGCCCTCATGCCCCACGAGTACATGTGGTAGGGGGTGGTGCGGGAGTGGCTAAGTGCGCCACCCATATGGATGCTGGCGACACCGAAGCAGGGGAGGGACTACCTAGAGTTCTAGCGACAACGGCTCTTGCAGGCGGAGCATTGAGAGGGTCAATGGTTCGAGTAGTTGGAGAAGGGCGCCGAGGCAGAGGAGGGGGAGCGTCGTGCAGAAGTGCAGGCAACGACGGTGCAGCCACCGACAGACGACGTCGCCACTTCCTGCGAGACGTCGTTCCCCTGGGTTGGCCCGGCATCGACCCTCATCAACCTCACTGGCCCCAACGATGAAGAGGACTCTTAGGGGGTAGCGCACCTCCTCATTTTCATTTTTTACTTTTAATGTTTTCCCTTTAGTTAATGCTTGGCAGACTTGTGAACTCTTGCCGGCCTTTGTGGCCGCCATTAATGTTTAATTAAAGTTAACGCAGGTTGATGTGATTTGATATGATGTTTCGACTCTGATGTGATGTTTGAATTTGAATTTTGACTGATATTTGAATTATAAGCAACATTTCAAATACATTGATCTGTGATTGCAATGATCATGTTAGCCTAGGTTGCAATGATCTAACAACAAATAAAACAAAAATACAAACAAATGATCATGTTAGCCTATGTTGATGAGCTCTGAAAACTTAAGGTAAACATGTCATTTCCAAAATAAATAATTATAAAAACAGTTTAAAATTTAAATAATAAAAATATAATTTCAAATCCTTCTTATTCACACTAAAATGAATCTATGGTGATTTTTTTGATATTTTAAATTTTTCATAGACCCAAACACACGATCACTCTCTTCTTGGACTATATACAATCTCATACATGATAGCTCATTTGTGTGAAGGAGTTTTCATGGAAATGTCCATAAATCAAGATTTTTTTGTCATAACCATGTCACATATAACGGCATTGTGCACATGTCTTCCATTTTTTTGATTATTTTTGAATTTGTTCTTGTCATTTGAACTTGGAGATGGTAGCTTACCTCAAAAGAATATTTTCTATAAAAATATACCTAAAAAGAGTTTATATTTTTTTGATGGTAACTATGTCTTATGAAACGACGAACAGCTAAGATTTTTTTTGATTTTTTGATTTTGTTAACATCATTTGAAAGTTGGTCAAACCTAAGATAACCCCGTAGTATCTCTCCAAACCCTAGCGTCGAACTGCAGCCGTCCGATCATATCCTAACGCCAAGCGATAGCCCTCAGATCTGGTCTTCTAGAAGGAATTCACAGGGCGGGCACGCGTGCAGGCTGCGCGCTGTTAGATCACATGGACGGCTCTGCACTGTTGAATCGTTGGGCGATTCGCGAGAGGTTTGTTCTGCTCGCCCACTCGTCTATCCCAAAATGCAAACAAGTCCTTGTTGGGCCTTCGCAAGTCGTTGACATGTTGAAGGCCCACAAGAATAAAAGAGGCCTATCAAACGCTGACCGCACTGCTTCTGTGTTTTTATTGATTTGATTGCACCGCCACCCTTTTCTTTATGGGCTCTTTCTTTATTGATTTGATTGCACCATTTGTTTCTTTTTTTGATTTGATTGGATCAAATTAGTTTCATCATGCAAAAAATAGTTTCTTTTCCTTCTTCTTTTTTAACATCATCATGGTTCATACTAGATTGGAAACATCATTACACAACCGGATATCTCATATTCAGAAAGGAAAAAAATTCATACAAAACCATGTAGGATGTAAAACCTACTTACCACTACATAATAAAACATATCTACTCTTCGTCGGAGATGTCGATGATCTTCGTGCCCTTCGGTGGATAAATAGCCGCCTGTTGCGGCTCCGCGTGCTCCGGCGCCTGCGGCTGCTTTGCTGCCGCCTTCTCTGTCTCTATCTCCACCTCCAGCTCGTCGAACATGGCGTCGGCCTCCGCCTGCCTCTGCCGGATGAGCCGACGGTTGGCCTTCACCTTGGCCTCATCCCGAATGGAATCCAGGATGGCCTGCTGGTCCGCCATCTCCTCCGACTGGTCGACGACTACCTCTTCCTCCGCCTCCGGGCCATCCTCCTCCATGGGCGCCGGTTGATGCTCCTCCTCATGCTCCTCCTCCTCCTCTTCCTCCTCCTCCGTCTCCGGTGAATCCGAAGGGAGACTCGCAGTGATGCGAGCGGCACGGCGAGCCTGCATTCCCTCCTCGATTTGCAGGCGCCGCTCCGGAGTGAGCTGCGCGTACGTGGTGATGAGGTGTCGGACTACCCTAACGGCGATGGAAGTGCGAGAGGAGGCGTATGGGCTCGGACGGCGGCGGGGTGGAGGGAGAAGAGGATGTGCAAGGGCTGTGGGACGACGACCGGCTTAAATAGCCGGGGAATGGCCTTGGGCGGTCCTTCGAAGCGGCGCCATGCAGCGTTCACACCGCGCCGACGGTCGAGACGCTCGTCGGACTGTCGGGTTTCCCGATGAGTTCGCGTGGGCACATGCCGTCAGCCCGACGTGGCGGGCGCCTGTGAAAAGATGCGTGCAAAACGAGATGGAGGGAGTGGCACGCTTCGGCCCAACAGTCCACCGAAACCGGTCCCACTCGTCGGTAGTTAACGGTCCAACCATTGACCCGACGACATCCCCTGTGTGACCATTTATGAGTGTTTCGAACTAAGGAGTGAGGAAAAGTAAGCAAATGTTAAGAGCGTGGAGATGAATGAGTAGAGTTAAGGAACCAAGGGCACACAAATAAAAATCCCTTTTTAGTATGGAACCATCCAATCAATGTGTTTGGCTATATATAAGAGATGAACCATCACATGCAGCTCACGGCACCGCATGAACGCCATGGATCGCGAGCGAGCTCTGCTTTGATCGTTTGCTAGCCTAGCTGCTGTTTATCTCTGGGTGAGTGCGGAGGGCCAGCAACTGATGTTTATCTCTGGGCAGCGATTCCCCGTCCTATATATAAGGTGGAGCAGGGGGTTTGCAGCGGCAAAGTTACCGCACGTTTTTCACAACTCCACGGACGCGCGTTGTGAAGTGACGCATAAATATTTCGGTGTGTTTCCTCGGCTTGGGTGATTTCAGGTTAAAGAATAGGTCGACTGCTAATGGGGTTTTAGCAAGGGAATAATCAGCGGTGCAGCTTAAAAGTGATTCCTTTAGAAATGGATTAGGCGAGTGGCATATAATTAGTCTAGGAATGTAGGGAGCTAAGGGGTTGTATGATCATATTTGGAGAATCAACATATAACACCTGACAAAAATATTGCAAGTGCACTTTGAGAGGTTGGCTACACTTATTGGATCCCCAATCTGTTTCTTTCAAGTATGGGATGACGATCAACATGGTACAATTGTGCAAACACCCGAGAAACAAAGGAGTTAAGGACGGCGATACACGTCGGAAAAGAACCACCACCTATCGAATCGTTGGATTCCCGCGCTACAAACCGGATCAGTCGTTCATTGCGACCCATCGGTTTGCAACATATACCATGTTGCACTCGCCAACCTATGCCGCGTCAACTAATAAAGACGTAGGAAGAACCTCTGCAACGTGGGACATGTTGCAAACGCAATATGGACCATGTTGCGGTTACCTCCAGCTTGCACATCAGTGCAAACACGTGGGTCACCTCCAACAATGATAACGATAATCCCGAGCTGGCAGCTCGTTGGCTTGTATACTAGTAGAAAACAGGGCTTTGGTTTAGGCCTGAAATGTCATTAATCCTGATTCACTCATGAACCGGGACCGATGGTGATATCGGTCCTGGTTCGTGAGGCCAGGGCGCCGGCGGGGCCTCATGGACCATTGGTCCCGGTTCGTCTAACCCCTTTGGTCCCGATTCCAGACACAACCGAAACCAATGGGCCTCGCTCCTAACCTACAATCATTGGTCTCGGTTTGTGTCTGGAATCAGGACCAATGATCGCATTTGTTGTTGCATTTAAATGTTTTACATAGTTTCAATGTATGTTTTAATTAGATGCTCTAGAGAACCATATGTTGTTCAATAATGAGAACTATGCATGAACTTTATGTATTTATTTTGGTCACTACTGTACTTTGACTTTAATGTGATGATGAATTTCTATTAATTTGGTGACTTCTCTATTCATGATATGCTGTAATGGTTTTTAATACACTTTATTATACTTCGAAAGATATTGTCTGTTTTGTACACGAAGTGCATCCAGTTTTTGTCGTAACCCTATCAACTTTTTATAACATGCTATGTGGCTGAAATAATGATACCATGCCAACTTTTGACATTTTCAGAGTTCATTTGTAGTGCTTTTCAATTTCAGGGTCATTTAGCTCAAAAAAATCAGTAAATGCATGAAAAATACCAAATAAACTCAGAAAGGGTTGAAAACTGATGACGTGGCTTTGAATAGTATATTTTGAACACCCAAAAAGTCTGAAGTTCAAATAAATTCAAATAAATGAAATCCCTTTGTAACAGATGAGTTTTCATCCGAAACTCCGATACTTCGAAAGAGATTGTCCATTTTGCACACGAAGTGCATCCAGTTTTTGGCCTAACCCTCTCAACTTTTTATAACATGCTATGTGGGTGAAATGATGATACCATGCCAACTTTCAACCTTTTCAGAGTTCATTTGTATTGTTTTTCAATTTCAGGGTCATTTAGCTCAAAAAATCAGTAAATGCATGAAAAATAGCAAATGAAGTTAGAGAGGGTGAAAATTGAAGATGTGGTTTGAATGGTGTATTTTGAACACACAAAAAGTTTGGAGTTCAAATAAGTTCAAATAAATGAAATCTCTTTGTAACAGATGAGTTTTCGTCTGAAACCCTCGTACTTCGAATAAGATTGTCCATTTTGCACACGAAGTGCATCCAGTTTTTGCCGTAAGCCTCTCAACTTTTTATAACATGCTATGTGGGTGAAATGATGACACCATGCCAAGTGTCAACTTTCTAGAGTTAATTTGTCGTGCTATTCAATTTCAGGGTCATTTAGCTCAAAAAAATCAGTAAATGCATGAAAAATAGTAAATGAAGTCAGAAAGGGTGGAAAATTGAAGGTGTGGCTTTGAATGGTGCATTTTGAACACACAAAAATACTGGAGTTCAAATAAGTTCACATAAATGAAATCCCTTTGTAACAGATGAGTTTTGGTCCGAAACCCTGATACTTCAAAAGAGATTGTCCATTTTGCACACGAAGTGCATCCAATTTTTTCCGTAACCCTCTCAACTTTTTATAATATTCTATGTGGGTGAAATGATGATACCATGCCAACTTTCAACCTTTTCGGTGTTCATTTGTAGTGCTTTTCAATTTCAGGGTCATTTAGCTCAAAAAATCAGTAAATGCATGAAAAATACCAAATGAAGTCAGAAAGGGTTAAAATTGATAATGTGTCTTTGAATGGTGCATTTTGAACACACAAAAAGTCTGGAGTTCAAATAAGTTCAAATAAATGAAATCCCTTTGTAACAGACGAGTTTTCGTTCGAAACCTTGATACTTCGAAGAGATTATCCATTTTGCACACGAAGTGCATCATGTTTTTTTCTGTAAGCCTCTCAACTTTTTCTAACATGCTATGTGGGTGAAATGATGATACCATGCCAACTTTCAGCCTTTTCAGAGTTCATTTGTAGTGCTTTTTAATTTCAGGGTCAATTACCTCAAAAAATGAGTAAATGCATAAAAAATACCAAATGAAGTGAGAAAGGGTTGAAAATTGATGATGTGGCTTTGAATGGTGCATTTTGAACACACAAAAATTCTAGTGTTCAAATAAGTTCAAAAAAATGAAATACCTTTGTAGGATATGATTTTTCGTCTTAAACCCTCATATTTCGAAAGAGATTGTCCATTTTGTACACGAAATGCATCCAGTTTCTGCCATAACCCTCTCAATTGTAGGATCGAGAGAGGCGTGTCTAGAGGGGGGTGAATAGACTACTAGCAGAAATTTAAAACCTAACCTTTTCCCAAGTTAATTGGTTAGCAAATTTTAACAGCTTTAACAAGTCTAGATAGTCAAACAACGCTACACATGCATGTCTACAAGTATGGCAACGGAAAGTAAAGACATTGCACATGTAAGTAAAGAGATAGGGTAGGAAGATCAAACGCAATAGGAGACACTAGGATTTTTCCCGTGGTTCCGATAGGTGGTGCTATCATACGTCCACGTTCATGGAGTCTTCAACCCACGGAGGGTAACGGTTGTGAGAGTCCGCGGTGGGCTCTACCCACGGAGGGTTCCATCAAGAAGCAACCTTGACTATTCCATGCGGCTTCCGTCCATGAAGGACTAGCCTCACTATGGGTAGATCTTCACGAAGTAGGAGATCTCCTTGCCCTTACAAACTTTTTGGTTCACTCCACAACACGAAGTAGGGGGCTCCCAAGCGACACACTCAATTGAGGATTAGTGAAACCAAAGAGAATATCATCCACATAAATTTGGAATACAAATAATTCTCCCTTAACTCTCTTAGTAAACAAGGTTGCATCAATTTTACCAATTTCAAAACCTTTTTCGATGAGAAACTTCGTTAAACATTTATACCAAGCACGAGGGGATTGCTTGAGACTATAAAGAGCTTTACGAAGCTTGTGAACATGATTAGGTTTCTTAGGATTCACAAAACCAGGTGGTTGCTTCATAAACTTCTTCCTCTATTTCACCATTTAAAAATGCACTTTTGATGTCCATTTGATAAAGCGTGATATCATGGTGATTAGCGTAAGCAAGAAGAATACAAATAGCTTCAAGTCTAGCAAAGGGGGCATAAGTCTCACCGTAGTCCATACCTTCGACTTGCGTATATCCTTGGGCTACGACACAAGCCTTGTTGCGTACGACTTGACCATCTTCATCTTGTTTGTTCCGAAACACCCATTTGGTTTCGATGATGTTGTGCTCATCTTCGGGCTTCTCCACGTGTGTCCACTCTTTGTTCCTCTCGAAGTTGTGTAGGTCTTCATGCATTGCGTTCACCCAATCCGCGTCTTCAAGAGCTTGTTCTACCTTTAAAGGCTCAATGCTAGAGATGAAAGAATAATGCTCACAAAAGTTAGCTAGCCAGGTTTTAGAGCGAGTGATTCTCCCTATTTGTATATCACCAAAGATTTGGTTTAGGGGATGGTTCTTTGTCACTTGAGCTCTAATGTGGGTCATCTTCCAATTGTTGGATGGTGGAGCTTCTTCTTCTTCGTCATCATCTCGTTCATCTTCGCTGTTTTTGAAGGTGTCGTCCCCTTGAGGTGGTGGCGAAGGTGGTTGTGGTGGATCTTCATGATGTACTTCCTCTTCTTCATCATCTTGTCATGTACCGCTTGTGGATGCCTCCATGTCGTGTTGAGGTTCACCTTGACGTGAACTAGGGGCTTCCACTTGGGTTGATGAAGTACTTTCCTTCACCTCCATGGGACGAATCTTGTCGATGGGTAGATCTAGTATGGCTTCCAAAGGATCTTTATCACCTACATCATTTGGCAATTGTCCGAGTTGCGAACCATTAGATTCATCAAACTTCACATCTACCGTCTCTTCAACTTTTTGAGTGAAGTTGTTGTAGACATGGTAAGTGTGAGAGTTCGACCCATAGCTAAGTAGGAATCCGTCATGAGATTTAGGAGCAAATTTAGTACGACGATGCTTATCAAGAATGTAGCACTATGATCCAAGTACCCAAAAGTATCCGACTTGGGGTTTGTTACTGGTGAGTAGCTCGTATGTTGTTTTACCGAGAAGCTTGTGCAAGTAAATTCGGTTTTTGGCATGACATGTTGTTTCAATGGCTTCTGCCCAAAAGTGTCTTGGTGTCTTGTATTAGTCAAGCATCGTTCTTGCCATGTCAATAAGCGTCCGGTTCTTCCTGTCAACAACTCCATTTTGTTGAGGTGTGTACGTAGCCGAGAACTCATGTGAGACACCTTCTTCGTCAAGAAAGGTATCCACATGAGTGTTCTTGAACTCCGATCCGTTATCACTCTGAACTTTCTTGATCTTCACTTGAAATTGATTTTGCGCTTTGCGAGCGAAGTTCTTGAAGATGTTTTGAACATGTGAAGTTCTTGCGAGCGAAGTTCATCAAGAAAGAATACCCACGTAAATCTGGAAAAATCATCAACTATAACTAGACCATAGGAATTTCCAACCGAGACTCTTGTAAGCATTGGGACCAAAAAGATCCATGTGAAGTAACTCGAGTGGTATCCTAGTAGTCATGATATTCTTAACGGGATGACATCCACCTACTTGCCTTCCAGATTGACAAGCACTACAAAGTCTATCTTTGTCAAAGATAAGATCTTTAAATCCAAGAATATGATCACCTTTGATTAGCTTATCTAGATTTCGCATGCCTATATGTCCTAGTCTTCTATGCTAAAGCCAACCTTTAGAAGATTTTGCAATTAGACAAGTATGAGGCTTGGATCTTTTAGTGAAATCAACAATGTATAGATCACCTCTACGGAAACCGGTAAAGACCATTTTATGATTATCTTGACGAAACACTTGGCAATCTACTTTCGTGAATAAAACATTGAAACCGAAGTCGGCAAGTCTAGATACGGAAAGAAGATTGTATCTAAGGGATTCAACAAGCATGACATTTTGAATAGAGCTATCATGGGATATGGCCACCTTACCAAGGCCAAGAACCTTACCCTTAGAGTTGTCTCCAAAGGTCACGTACCGTCGAGGACCTTGATTAGGCGTGATCTCTTGGAACATGTCTCTATCACCAGTCATATGATCCGTACATCCGCTGTCAAGAATCCACTCTTTTCCTCTGGACATGTAATCTCTGAAGTTTCCCACAAGACTCAGATTCTTCATGATCTTCTCATACTCGATGTCGAACAACTCATCTTCTTCATAGTAGCCATGTTCCACATTGTCATCATCAAGTGGGAAATCCTCGTCATAAAGAACCAGGGATTCGTTAGAATAGTGATCATGACAATGTTCAAGTTTATGAATGTGAATGGCTTCAAAGAGAATGTTGTTGTTAGTGGTGACTTCTCCTTTAGCACGCATAAGATCATGGAGCTCAAATAGGCATCTATCAAAGTTTGGATCACTAGGATTCATTTTGTGGAAAGCAACAATTTTATGAAGAATTTCATCAAGATTTCCTAAGGAAAGATTTGGATATCATTTCTCCAAATCAGTCCATAAGGTATAGACACATGCAAAGTTCTTCGTTTGAGAAAGCACGAATCTTGGTAAGCCTCTAACAATAAGATTGACATCTCTTAGGTTACCAAGCATGTTAATTTTCTCTTTGTGTGTGGGGTGCAATTCATCAATGGGGAGCACATAGGGTTTTTCAATGTATTTAGTCAAATGGACTCTATTAAATAGATCAATCATGGCATTCTTCCATTGACTATAGTACTCTCCATCAAGAATGGGCACTCTACAACTCAAACTCTCTATTGTAGACACATCCATCATCCTCCACGGTGATTAACCGAAGCAATGGAGAAGAAAGCTCTGATAACACTTCTAGGATTGAGAGAGGCGTGTCTAGAGGGGGGTGAATAGACTACTAGCAAAAACTTAAAACCTAACCTTTTCCCAAGTTAATTGGTTGGCAGATTTTAATTGCTTTAACAAGTCTAGATAGTCAAACAGCCCTACACATGCATGTCTACAAGTATGGTAGCGGAAAGTAAAGACATTGCACATGTAAGTAAAGAGATAGGGTAGGAAGATCAAACGCAATAGGAGACACAAGGATTTTTCCCATGGTTCCGATAGGTGGTGCTATCATACATCCACGTTCATGGAGTCTTCAATCCACGGAGGGTAACAGTCGCAAGAGTCCATAGAGGGCTCTACCCACAGAGGGTTCCACGAAGAAGCAACCTTGACTATTCCATGCGGCTTCCGTCCATGAAGGACTAGCCTCACTATGGGTAGATCTTCACGAAGTAGGCGATCTCATTGCCCTTACAAACTTCTTAGTTCACTCCACAACACAAAGTACGAGGCTCCCAAGCGACACCTAACTAATCTAGGAGGCACCACCCTCAAAAAGGTAATAGGCTCGGTAATGACGATGAACTCCTTGCTCTTGTGCTTCAAGATGATAGACTCCTCAACACACAATCTATCGCTCAGAGATTTGGCTTGGTGGAAGAGAGGGGATTGGTGGAAAGCAACTTGGGGAGGCTAGAAATCAAGATCCATATGGCTGGAGTGGAAGATCTTGACCTCAACACAAGGGTAGGTGGTTCTCTCTCATAAAACTGAGTATGATAGGTGTGGAATAGTTCCGAGTGCTTCACTTTCGAGTGGGTGGTGGTGAAGGGGTATATATAGGCATCCCCAAAAATCCAACCGTTACACACGTAAAGTCAGAATCAGTGACACCGATGTGTTAATCTCGGTGGTACCGAAGTGACAAAAAGTGGCAACTTTTGAATCTCGGAGGGACCGATATATAACTCTCGGTTGCACCGACAAGGTGACCAATGGTCAGATTTACCAGTCTCGGTGACGCCGATTCACCATTCTTGGTCGGACCGAAAATGTGAATTTGCGTAACAGAAACTTGGCAACCCAACTCGGTGGCACCGAGTGCAGTGTCGGCTGCACCGAAGTGTTAGGGTTTGGTTGAGTCTGTCTAGGGTTTGGAACTCGGTGGCACCGGGATAGGAATGTTGGTTGTACCGATTTGGCATGTTTGGCTTAGGACAGACTTAGGTGGGAGAGTTTGTGGATGTTTTGGTGACTATCACTTGTGCATGTTTGAGCACATTGTTCACCATCAAAACTTTACCCCCTTTTAATTGTATTGGCTTTCCTATAGACTCAAAGTGATTTCTCACAAATGTAAAATGTAGAGTCGACTTGCTTGAAGCTTGGCCAACCTATTTCCTTGCATCTTGGGGGTAATTCCACAATCTCCCGAACCCTTTTTGCCAACTCAAATCTTCATGGACTATTATCTGAAATACACTAGATAGGAGTGTTAGTCCAAGAGACAATGTATGTTGTCATGAATTATCAAAACAACCAAGGGAGCATGTTGTGCTTTCATCAACTTTTTAGCCCATGCAATGTGGGTGAAATGATGATACCATGCCAAATTTCAACCTTTTCAAAGTTCATTTGTAGTGCTTTTCAATTTCAGGGTCATTTAGCTCCAAAAAATCAGTAAATGCATCAAAAATACCAAATGAAGTCAGAAAGGGTTGAAAATTGATGATGTGGCTTTGAATGGTGCATTTTGAACACAGAAAAAGTCAAGAGTTCAAATAAGTTCAAAAAAATGAAACCCCTTTGCAACAAATGAGTTTTCGTCTGAAACCCTCATACTTCGAAAGAGATTGTCCATTTTGCACACGAAGCGCATCCATTTTCTGCCGTAAACCTCTCAATTTTTTAGCACATGCTAGGTGGGTTAAATGATGATACCACGCCAACTTTCAACCTTTCTGGAGTTCATTTTTAGTGCTTTTGAATTTCAGGGTCATTTAGCTGAAAAAATCAGTAAATGCATGAAAAATACCAAATGAAGTCAGAAAGGGTTGAAAATTGATGATGTGGCTTTGAATGGTGCATTTTGAACACACAAAAAGTCTGGAGTTCAAATAAGTTCAAAAAAATGAAACCCCTTTGGAACAAATGAGTTTTCGTCTGAAACCCTCATACTTCGAAAGAGATTGTCCATTTTGCACACGAAGTGCATCCATTTTCTGCCGTAAACCTCTAAGTTTTTTAGCACATGCTATGTGGGTTAAATGATGATACCACGCGAACTTTCAACCTTTCTAGAGTTCATTTGTAGTGCTTTTGAATTTCAGGGTCATTTAGCTCAAAAATCAGTAAATGCATGAAAAATACAAAATGAAGTCGGAAAGGGTTGAAAATTGATGATGTGGCTTTGAATGGTGCATTTTGAACACACAAAAAGTCTGGAGTTCAAATAAGTTCAAATAAATGAAATCCCTTTGTAACAGATGAGTTTTCGTCCGAAACCCTGATACTTCGAAAGAGATTGTCCATTTTGCACACGAAGTGCATCCAGTTTTTGCTGTAACCCTCTCAACTTTTTGGCACATGCTATGTGGGTGAAATGATGATACCATGCTAACTTTCAATCTTTTCAGATTTCAATTGCTGTGCTTTTCCATTGTAGGGTCATTTAGCTCAGAGAATGAATTAATAGCATAAAGAATGAACTAAAAATAATCAATTAAAATATTCTATTATGATCAACTGAAAAAAAATATTCTTCAATAGCAAAAAGAATCAACTAAAAAGCTTTTGTAAAATTTAATAGCAAAAAGAATCAACTAAAAAGCTTTTATAAACCTCTACTATTTTTGAAACAATAATTATATAAAATTTATGCAAATAAAATTATCAAAGTACTTCTTGTTCAAAAAATTAATAGGAAAAAGAATTTCCATAAAGTTTATTTTGGTACAAGCTTTAATAGAAACTAAAAAGCTTTCATAAAACTCTAATAGCAAAAGGAATCAACTAAAAAGCTTTTATTAACCTCTAGTATTTTTGAAACTAAAATTATATAAAATTTATGCAACTAAAATTATCAAAGTATTTTTTGTTCAAAACATTGATAGCAAAAATATTTTCTATAAAGTATATTTTATTACAAGCTTTAATAGAAACTAAAAAGCTTTTATAAAACTCTAATAGAAAAAGGAATCAACATATGCAAAATATGTAAAATTTATGCAACTAAAATTATATAAACAAAAAATAACAGATGCAAAAAATAAATAATTTTTTTAAAACATAATATATACGGAAAAAAACCCGGCTACTAGGCACCACGGCCTGCATACGACTAGAAACCCTAGAAATGGGCCAAGATGTAGGCCCGTAGTGCTAGAAAGCCCAACAGGGCGTCAGATAGGCATGTACTGCCTGCATTAGAGAGGAGCTCGAGAGTGCAGTGGCTGCTGTGCTTGTAAACAACTACGAGCCCCTCTCGACTAGTGAGGTGGGACTAAAGTTGTGGCTACGGGAAGGAGAGACCCATCATTCCGGTTGGTGGTTCCAACCGAGACCAATGCCCCCCTTTTGTCCCGATTGGTGCCACCAACCAGGACCAAAGGTCCCTGTTTCCCACCACTTGGGCTGCTGAAAACTGACCATTGTTCCCTGTTGGTGGCACTAACCGAGACCAAAGAGGGCCATTGGTCCTGCTTCGTGCCACCAACCGGGACTAAATCATGGGGTATATAAGCGCTCGCGGCCTCCCCACCAATCTTCCTCTCCACTCCCATGACGCCGAGCCCACACACGACGCCGCCAGGCTGCCGAAGGACATCGTCCTCGTCTCCACTCCTCCTCCCCTCCCCGAGCCCGACGCTGCTCCTATCATCTCCGAGCCTAACACCACCGTCGCCGATCCTCCCTCACTCCCTCCTCGACCCCGCCACTCTCATGGTGAGCCATCGCCGCTCCTCCCCCACCCCTCCCCGTTGTCGCTGACCCCAACGCTACTGTCGGCGCCTCTCTGTTCGCCCCCTCACCGTGCCCTTGGATGCCCGAGCGCGGTGGCGCCATGGCCCACGGCCACAATTCCGGCGAGTGATCAGGGCACTCTGCCTCCTTCTATGGCTCCTCCGACGCGTGAGGGCACTCCGCCTACTCCGGCGTGTGAGGCCACTTCGCCTCCTCCGGCACGTGAGGCCACTCCGCCTCCTCTGACTCGTCAGGCCACTCAGCCTCCTCCTCCGGTGCGTTAGGCCACTCCACCTCCTCCACGATGGAAGAGAGACGCCATCGCTGCCGCTCCGGCGGCTAGCAGTACAATAGGCGGGAAGAAATTCAAATTTGGTCCAAGGCTCAAGCCTGTTCCAAAGTTACCATACGAGAGGACTGACGAAGAAAACGATGAAATCAGTAAAGCCGAAGTGAAGGCCCGTTTTGCACGGAAACATCCACCTCTGAAGGAAACGGTAGATCTGGTGAAAGCGAAGCGCACTCTGGATGCCCTGAAGCAAGCATCACCGCCTCTGCTGCCATCAAACTAGGAACACTGTATTATAAAGACATAATGAAGCGCAGCGGTCGGGAAGTACTTCTAGTGCTGCAAGAGTCAAAGAACGAAGAAGTGGGAAAACAATTCCCTAGCTCGGCAAATAGGAGAAGCAATCATGCCCCCCGCTCAAGGTGTCCAACGATATTGCTAATCATCTAGTGCTACTGACTGGTAGCAAACTTGGTGATTACTTGGGGGATGATGTATTTTTTGAAACGACCGAGGTAACAAAAGAAGAATATAAATACGTGCACGGGAAGACTCTCATCAAACCTGATCATCCTCCTCTAACAACGATGATGTACAAATTGCATGAGTGGTACATGAAAACCTGCAGGGAGTCTAGGAGAGACACTATGTATGTTAGAGTAAAACCAGAGCATGAATTCATTGGACTCAGCGTGATGCCTATTGAATTTGTGGACTTATGTCAGTTATTCAATCAACTGGCCCTCGACAAACAACTCATGACTGCCTACTGTCTGTAAGTATTACTTCTACAGTTAAGTCTCTAGCTCAGCTCGTTCACTGCATGTATATATAATTATCCTGACTATATTATGCAGATTGAAGATCGTTGACTTCAAAAAAGCAGGAATCTTTGACGTTGGGTTCATTAGCCCAGATGCTGTAAATGAATGGAAGATATGAAATGAAACCAAATATACCGAGGATAACTTGCTAAAGTCGTTCCTTACACATCAAAACAAAAGGGAAATACTCTTTCCTTACAACTTCAAGTGAGTGTTGTGAGTGTTGCTATCTTCTCTGTATACTCGGTTTCGCTTACTCGAGGTTAAATAATGTAACTGATGAGTTATATATGCGTGCTTAGTTACCACTATATTTTGCTATCCATTAAGCTTGACAGGGCATTAGTAACTGTCTTAGACTCGAGACATAAAGATCCCGAGAATTATGCGAACATGACTCCTATGCTCAAGAAGTAAGTTCAGTCAATACCGAGACCATATTGGCATGCAACTTTCGTTAATTTCCTAATATCAAGTAATCATTTTCTTTGCCTGGCAGGGTTTGGAAGAAGTTCACCCGAAAGGTTCCCGGTCTAAACAAAGAGTTGCAATTTACGCACCCCAAAGTAAGTAGTACTAGCTAGTTCCACGCATCTCTAATTGATTCAAAATTTCTTCAATATATCATTACCATGCTTGCTTATCGGTTTGATTGAACTCTATTCTCGTAAAGTGCTTGTACCAGAGAAGGGACTGTTTTATGTGGATACTACGTATGCGAGTTCATTCGCCACTCGACCTGTGAGTGGGGCTTCTCTGACAAACAATTTGAAGTACGTAAATAATATTCACAATTTTATTTTATATATTATGTTACCATCAACTGTGTTGAGTTTTATTCATATATATGCGTGTATTGACCCCCTTCTTTAAATTAGATCTGGCAGATGCGGGATGAACTCCTACCACATGATCGCATACGAGCAATTCAAGAGGAATTGGCAGGATTCTTTCTTGACCACGTCATACCTAAAGAAGGACAATACTATGTGGATTTGTGATTGGATCTTAGGGATTCTAAGAGATCTTATATTGTATATATGTAGCTAGTAGTGTCGGATAGATATACGAAAACTTGTTGTTCGACCTATCTCTCGAAGAAAGAGAGGTCGGTCACTTCTCTCTGTATATGTTCATGATGATCTTGTGTACTTAATGGTTCCTTCATTTTCTTACTAGCTAGAGTGTCGAGTTCTCTCTATAGTAGCTAGCGTCGACCAAGCACGGATAAAGAAAGGACACTTTTTTCTATTAGCTAGCTAACACAATATGTAACCCCTAAATTAACCCTACAAAACCTTGTAACCCCCCCCCCTTTCAAAAAAACCCATCTCCTGCCAGATGGTGACGCGTGGATGCCTTTTGGTCCTGGTTGGTGTTACCAACTGGGAGCAAAGGTCCTCCTGCCTGGGCTCCCTGCATCGGCCACGTGGAGCCCCTTCTGTCCCGGTTTGTAAGACCAAAGGTTTTGGGCTTTAGTCCTGACCCTTTAGTCCCGGTTCCAGAACCGGGGCTAATGGTCCTCTGGAACCGGGACAAATGGGACGTTTTCTACTAGTTGTAGCATCACCATGACAAAGCAGTGATTGTCATTGTCTTGCACTATGCCACTTCGAAGAAGCTACACTGCCAAAGGGGAGGATGTGATGTCGTTTGTAGCATTTGATATCGTGCAGCGAGCACCTCCGCCTAGGTGGAAGTTCGTGGACATTGTGTGATGAAGCTGAGCGACGCTAAGCCGCACCTACTCTCCTCCATCGGCTATTGTCAAAGCCAATGCACAGTGAGCCTGCTGGCTATCCACGATCTGAATTTTCCTTAGGACAAACCTAGGGTTTCAATACACATGGGGGCCTTGTGGTCCTACAAGCCTGTTGCCAAACTCCCTCCCTTATGCGAGCTCCACTTTGGCAAACTCGCCCTCAAGCACCCTCTTAGTGCTGTTGCAGGCTGTGATCGTATTGTTCGGGACTGTCATCTTCAGCTACAGGTATGCGTATGATGGCACGGCCATGAACCGGACGTATGCTGGCCTGCCGAGGAATGCGATGTAACTGTCGGGGAACGGTGTGACCTCGAATCGTATCTTTTCCAATCTAAAGTTCTCTTCAAATCCGAAGATGATTGCTAGCTCTATCTACCCGAGAGGGTGAACAGCTCGACCTGGTATGAAATTGTGGAAGCCGATGATTGTAGTTTGTAGGCTGGATGGGGAGATCCCCATCATGGCTATGGGTGTCGGGGGAGATGATATTGAGGCTTCTAGCATTGTCCATGAACCAGACTTATGATGTGGCCGGGATGTCGGAGCACTTTTATTCCTTATCGAAATCCTTGTGTTGTTTCAGTCGGGGCGTGTGATGGTTAACTCCTTCCTCGGGGCTCACTGGTAGTACTTTGCTTCGAGAAAGCTAGTAAAACTTCCACAATAACTATATGAGTTCTTTATGACTAATTTGAGTCCATGGATTAGACGCACTCCTAATTTCCGCAATTCGCTAGCCTCTTCCGTACCACCCATTGCCCTTTTCTCACCTCGAAAATTTGCACAAACTTTGCTAGTGCATCCAAACCCCTTGGTATGATATGCTCTATCACACATAAACATTCTTATATCTTCCTCAAAAGATCCACCATATCTACCTATTATAGCATTTTCATATCCATTCCGAGATATGTTGACATGCAACTTCCATCATCATCATATACATGACTTTGAGCATTCATTGTCATATTGCTTTGCATGATTGTAAGATAGCTAGCATCATATTTCCATGGCTTGTCCATCTTTTAATATCTTTGCTATGCTAGATCATTGCACATCCTGGTACACTACCAGAGGCATTCATATAGAGTCATATTGTTCTTTACCTAGTTGTAAGTAAATAAAAGTATGATGATCATCATTATTAGAGCATTGTCCCAGCGAGGAAAGGATGATGGAGACTATGATTCCCCCACAAGTCAGGATGAGACTCTGGACGAAAAATTAAAATGAAAAAGAAAATGGGGAGGGCAAATGATCCCACCATAAAATAAAGAAATAAAAAAGAGAAAAGGGGCGGACGCAAATAGTTCCCACCTAAAAATGAGAGAAGAAGAGAGAAGGGATACTGTTACTATCCATTTACCACACTTGTGCCTCAAAGTGACACCATGTTATTCATATAGAGAGTCTCCTGATTTTTAACTTTCTTATATGTGTGGGTATTTTTCATTATAGAAATCGTCTTGTATGTTGCAATGACGGACTTCCTCAAATGATAGGGGTATTCATGAGAAAACAAGCTGGATGCACACCCACTTAATTTCATTTGAGTTGTCATACACTTATGACTCTAGTGCATTCGTTGCATGGCAATCCCTACTCCTCGTATTGATATCGATTGATGGGCATCTCCATAGCCCATTAGTATGCCTAGTTGATGTGAGGCTGTATTCCTTTTTGACTACCTATTGATCTCTACCACCATATTCTATTCCACGCGTAGTGCTATATCCATGGCTATGCTCATGTATTGAGTGTAGTTGAAAATGCTGAAGCGCGTGAAAAAGTATGAAGAAAATGCCTGACTTGACACCGGGGTGATCATTATTTGAAATTGTGTTAGGAACACGGAGTCATGCAATGCTTACGCATTTACATGTGTAGGGCTAACATTCTTTAGCATCATTTATTTTGAAATACATGATTGTTTGTTAGTAAACCTGAGTATGGATTTATGCCCAATGATAGATTATTGCATTGAATCACCCATATCTTAATATTCATGCCATTGTTCGATATTTGTCAAAGATTATGAAAGGTAGCATTCCACACTATATTTAGCATTTACCCACTCGAGGACGAGCAGGAATTAAGCTTGGGGATGCTGATACGTCTCTGTAGTAACTATAATTTTGATTGTTTCATGCCCATCGCGAGTTACTGTTTTTTGCATGTTTTTTGTTTCTAGAAATCAATATCAAACGAAGTCCAAACATGATAAAAATTTACGGAGAATTATTTTGGAATATATGTGATTTTTGGAAAGAAGAATCAACGCAAGATGGTGCCCGAGGTGGGCACAAGGCAACAGGGTGCAGCGAGGGGAGTGCTCGCATCGGGTTGTCTTGTGACTCCCTCGTAAGGCGGTTGCAGCCCTTCTTTCGCCACAAGAAAGATAATTTTGGATAAAAATCCCCTCAACATTTCAAGCCAATCGGAGTTACTGATCTCTGGGAATATAAGAAACGGCGAAATGGCAGAAAACAGGGACGTGAAACAGAATAAAAATAGATAGAGAGAGAGGGATATATATATAGATTGATATAGAGAGAGGGATCTAATCTTGAATGGTTTCCTGCCCTCCAGGAGCCATGGCAGCCATGGACGAGAGGGGAAACTCTCCTCCCAATTAGGGGGAGGCCAACAAGGAAGAAGAAGAACGGGGCTCTCTCTCCCTCTGTCCCGGTGGCACTGGAGTGCTGCCTCGGGAACTAGCGTGGTGCCGATCTACACCACCAACTTCGCCGTCGTCATTACCAACTGTCTCCCCCTCTATGAAGCGGTGTGAACTCTCTCTCCACTGTAATATCTATTTAAGCATGGTGCTTAATGCTATATATTATTACCGAATGATGTATGGCTATCCTATGATGTTTGAGTAGATCCTTTTTATCCTACGTGTTAATTGTGGTATGGTGTGATTGATATGACTTGTATGTCAATATGGTGTTGTCCTATGGTGCCCTCCGTGTCGCACATGCGTGTGGGATTACCGTTGTATGGTTTTGCAATACGTTAATGATACGCTTATAGTGGGTGGCTAGAGTGATAGAAGGTTACACCCGAGTAAGGGGGTTGTTGCATATGATAAGTAAAGAGGACTTGTTACTTAATGCTATGGTTGGGTTTTACCTTAATGATCTTTAGTAGTTGCGGATGCTTGCTAGAGATCCAATCATAAGTGCATATTATCCAAGTACAGAAAGTGTGTTAGCATATGCCTCTTCCTCATTACATATGATAAGTATATATCGGATTATATTCAATTGCCGATGGACAATATTTCTCTTGTGTTAAAAAAAGTTCTCTACTAAACTATCAATTTTTTACTGCCAGTTTTATTCTCACAAAGCACTCCTAGTTTTATTCTTGCAAAATACTCCTAGTTTTATTCTCAAAAAGTAGTTTTTATTCTTGTTCTAGGTAAAGTACGCTTTAGCGTGCGTAGAGTTGTATCAGTGGTCGATAGAAGTTGAGAGAATAATAATTCTACCTTTATCTCCTCATTGGGTTTGACACTCTCACTCATCAAAAACGGCTACAAATGACCCCCTGTACTTGTGGGTTATCAAGACTTTTTTATCGCGCCGATGTCGCGGAGCAATAGCCTAGAATGAATATTATTGTGTGTGTTTGTTTGTTTTATATCTAAGTAATTTTATTTCATTAGTTCTTCTTTTCTATCTTTAGTGATGGGTAGGAAACATAAAATACCAATAAAAAGTTGTACTTGCCACCCTAAAGTTGAGGAACGACTAGTGTTATGTACCACCGATGCTTTCTACTTGGATTATCTTTGATCCCTTTGTGATCGAGCTGAAAACCCAACTAGCTGAGTTGAGGGAAAATCCTTAGATGAGCATGCTTATTTTGTGTGGCACCGCTTGTCTCAAAATGGGAAACTCTTATGGAATCAAATTAATTGTATGCGTTGATATGCTTGGAATTTATGCAAAATATATGATTTTACTTGTTGTTTTGGAGCCACTAAAAAAACCTTCCCTACCAATGTGAGTTTAATGAGAATGAAATAGTATCTTCTTATGCCAACGGTGTCTATCGTGATTATGATGTTGAACAAACTGAAGAATTTGTTGCTTTAAAGGATGCATATCAAATTGCATCTTTGATTGAATAGTATGATGACATTCTTTACAAATCTGAATATTTTTCCATGCTTAAATATTGTTATGAAAAATATGCTTCTAATGCTAATGTTAACAAATTTATTGAGAGATTGCTTGCTGCCTTGGAAGAGACTAATATTTTGCATGAACCTATGAGATCGTTAGATGAAAAAGATGATGAGAAGAGCAAAGAACAAATGGAGGAAGAGCGTATTGACCACCCATGACCACCTTCCAATGAGAATAACTCTTTAACTTATACATTCTTTAATTTCCCTTTGTGCTTACTGAAGGATGATTGCTATGATCCCTTGGATTCATTCAAAATATCCCTTTTTGATGAACTTGATGCTTGTTATGCTTGTGGCCAAGATGCCAATATGAATTATGCTTATGGAGAGGAACTTGCTATAGTTCCTTATGTTAAGCATGAAATTGTTGCTATTGCACCCATGCATGATAGTCTTGTTATCTTTTTGAATTCTCCCAACTACACTATATCGGAGAAGTTTGTGCTTATTAAGGATTATATTGATGGGTTGTGTGTTACTATTACACATGATGCTTTTGATGGATATAATATGCATGTGCTTGCTGCTCCTTATTGCAATTACTATGAGAGAGGAACTACATCTTCACCTTTCTATATTTCCAACACAATAAAATTGCAAAAACTGTTTATACTATGCATTGGCCTTTACTTTGTGTGAATGAATTGTTCTTTTATGGCATGCTAATTCATAGGAAGAGAGTTAGACTTTTTCGTTATATGATATATTTTTCTTTGTGCTCAATACTAAATTAAAATCATTGTTAATTCAAATTGTCTTTGATATACCTTGGGATCTGGGAGGATCAAGTACTTGAGCACTATATGCCTAGCTTAATGGCTTCAAACAAAATGCTGCGAGGGAGACAACCCGAAAGTTTTAGAGAGTCATTTTATTCTGTTGTGTAAATTTTCATATTTTACTGGAGCGTAAATTTTTGAAATTTTTACAAAATACTGCTATGTAATTTTTTTATTACGTCCTAATTTTTCGGAATTCTTTGGGTTACAGAAGTATATCTTTCATTGGCATATTTAGAGACTGTCCTCTTTTCCACTAATTGTTATTATAGTTCCTTTGTTTGCTTATGTTTGAAATCTTGTTGAGACCCATTGACTTGGGAGTAGAATTGTGATAGCATACAATAGTAATTTGTATTATAATTATACAATATTGTGATGGAAAAAACATGATTGGATTTAATGTTATGTACTAACCTTTCTAATAAAAGTCTTGTTAAGTTTTGTGTGGATGAAGTGTTCGAAGATCGTGGAGGTATCGATATGAGAAGAATAAGGAGAGGCATGAGTTCAAGCTTGGGGATGCCCAAGGTACCCCAATTAAATATTCAAGGAGGCTCAAGCGTCTAAGATTGGGGATGCCCTGGAAGGAATCCCGTCTTTCTTCCTCGACAATTATTGGTATGTCTCCGTTTTTGTTTTGTTCACATGATATGCGTAAATTCTTGCAGCGGCATGTGCCTTTTATTTTTATTTTAGCAATGCACCATGATGTTATGGGATAGTCCTTGGTTGATTTATAGAATGTTCTTTATCCTTCACTTATATCTTTTGAGTATGACTTTATAGAATGCTCCGTGTGCTTCACTTTTATCTTTTGAAGTTTGGTTGCTCGTCTCTCTATATTGTGAACACCGTTATTTGAAGAATGCTCTTTTGCTTCACTTATATTTATTAGAGTGTGTCCAGATCTTTTGTTGAAAGAATTAAACTCTCATGGTTCACTCATACCTATTTAGATATTTAACAAGAATTGGTCTTTCACATGGTTAGTCAAAAATCCTACATAAAACTTATAGATTACTGAATATGATATGTTTGATTCCTTGCAGTAGTTTTGTGACATTAAGATAGTTATATGTGAGTGCATTAGTGGATGATCATGGTTTAGTAGGAATATCGATGTTAAGATTTGTAATCTCATGTTCATTAAAGTGTGGGTTATGGCAAGAACGGGATGTTGGAGCACTTTTATTCCACGTTAAAATCCCTCCACTGTTAGAGTCGGGGGCATACGATGGTTAACTCCTACCAACCTCCTCCCTAGGGGACGCACCAATAGTACTTTCACTACTAGGAAAAACCTTATAGGTAGGACACTATTAGTAGAGCTGGAAAATAACAAGAGCTGCTGATAATTAGCAGTGGTGTTGGCTTCTGTCAGCACTACAAGTGAAGACTTAGCAATAGCGTTGGGAACAGAAAGAGCGCTACTGGTAAGCTGGACCCGATGAGCCCACTAACACTATTAGTAGTAGCACCGCTCGCCGCAAGAAAAACACTACTGCTAAAATCTTAGCAGTAGCGCTGGAAACAGAAAGAGTGCTACTACTAAGCTCGACCTGACAAGCCCACCGACACTATGTAGTAGTAGCGCTCGCTACAAAAAAGCGCTACTACTAAGATTTTGAGCTAACCCCATGCGGGCCGGCTCCAAATTTCCTAAGTCCCCCACTAGTCCCCCTCTCCCCCTCTCCCCCACTCCTATCTGTCACCACCGTCGCCGTCGACCTCACCGCCGCCACCCGAGGCTACCCTCGACCTCACCGCCACCGCCGCCCTCTCCCCTGTCGCCAGCGCTCCCCGCCCCAAGACCACCGCCACCGCCACAACCCTCTCCCCTGCCGCCGCCGCTCCCCTCCCCAAGAACCCCGCCGTCGTAAGCCTCTCCCTTCCCTCCTTTATCTCTCTCTCCCTCTCTCTCTCTCCCATCACTCTCCCCCTCTCTCAGATTCATTCCTCCCCTCCCCTCTCCTCATGCATTGGCACTGCCACCCAACACCTTCCCATCTCCTCTTGACCTCGCCGCTGGCGACAATGCCCCTCGCTCTCTCCTTCACCGCCATCATTGCCCCACCCTCTCCTCCTCCCATCCCATCATGTACCCTCCTGTCCCCTCAAGATGCGAGAAGGTCAGGCAGCGGCCATGGCACCCGCCTGCAGATCTGCCATGGGCTTATCACTCCCCATCTCCGACTGGCGATGCATAGGACCTACTCCTCGAAGGGTCCCATCTTTGGCCGGCGGTCACAATTTTTGTGGTTTTTGAAATTAATAGTGGTAGTGCAGGTCACGGGCACACGCTATAGATAGTTAGTAGTAGTGACGAGGATATGTACCTAGGGTAAGGTCCTAGGCCTGACCTACATACCCTACCTAAGGACACCACATTGGAGGACTTAAAGATCACAGGAAAGATTTCGACTGGATTCCTCAGGATGTTCAAGTCACTCGACAAGCAGTCCACTCGGAGGCTTCTTCCTCCACTCGACAGTCACCTGTCACTCGGAAGACCTCACTTCCAGTCGACGCCAAAAGACCAGAAGCCACGCCCCGGAGGCCAACAGGCAAGCATTGGGCCAGTCGTCATTAGTAGCAATTATTATGTACGTTACCAGTAATGCTAGTATTTGTACCCATGATCGGACCCTTGGATGCCTGATAATTATGAGGCGCAGCGAACTCTATATAAGCCGCCCCTCCCCTATGGAACAAGGGTTCGCAACCATTGTAATCTTTACATTCCACATGACAAAGCTCCAGAGCACTGAGACGTAGGGATATCACCTCCACGAGAGGGGCCTGAACTCATACATCTGTGTGTACATCCTCGCCGTAGCTAGGACTCTGCCCTCTCCTTTCATACCCCTACCCTATACTGTCAGGCTTGTTCCCACGACAGTTGGCGCCCACCATGGGGCAAGCATCTAAGTGACTTCTTCCAAGGTTGTGTTTTTCCTCCTTCGACATGTCTTCCGACGGTGTTTTTGCTCTGGGCGACCAGATCCGTTTCGGAGCGCTCACCTTCATTGCCGACGATTCGGCATGGCTTCAGGAAGTGCCTCTCGATGTCGAGGCCCTCCCAGTCCGCGGGTCCACGCACTTCTGTGCGAGTCCTTGCAGCGTGCTGCTGTGTCAACCGTCGACTCCATACTTGTCAGCTCCCCCCATTGATCCTCGTCGCAAGCGATCCGGTCGCTCACGACTCCAAAGATGGGTCAGGCATGCAGCCGCACATCAAACTTCTCTGCAGATTGCAGCGCTCGACCCCGCCGAGTCCCTCCACGGCGTGTTCGAGTCGGACTCCGATCAGTCTGATATTCCTTCCGAGTGTGAGAGCTGTGATCCTGCAGCGGAGGTCCTATGGCGGGCCCACATCAAAGCCCACCGCCGGGCTTCGGCCACGACAAGCGAGATCCTGGTGGCCCATCGAGTGAATAGCCACGTCACGATGGTGAAGTCCTTCATACTCCCATTGTTAGTACGACCGTCGAGGCCCAGGCCTTGGAGGCCACGTGTATTCGGCTGGAAGTGCTCCAAAGAGAACTCGACGAGCGCGCTCACCAGCGCCACCAGTTTTCGGTCGACATCAGCGATAGCTGTTTCCGACTGGATCTAACAACAATGTTGAGGTATACCATACTTCTGTGTTAAATGTTGCAGCTGCTGCTAGGATAGCAGACTCCATTCAGCTGTCGCGGTCAGAGGCTGGAAGAGGGTTGATGCAGATCAAAGCTTTGCTAGATGCAACGCAGCGTCAGAATCCTGTTGTTTCATAGTCGCATAATAGGATACACAGCAACTCACCCAGGGCAGAAATCGTTCAGTCGGCACAAAGCCCTGGATCGCACTTACACCGAAGGGGCGGAGGCTTTCGTGAAGATCAGGTCAGACATCATTTTCACCGTGAAGACCACCGTTGAGTGCCCACCCACCGCAGGGTGGTCCACGCGTGCCCCAGCACCAGGACAAAAGGTGCTCGTTCGGTGACGAGCGAAATGCAGGTTTTGATGCTCGTGATATACTCACTCAGACGCGGATCAATAGGGGAAGAGATCATAGAGAGGGACAAGACAAAGATTTTCTGAGTGACAACTCAACTGTGATTTCTGGCCCCGAGTGCTTTAGCAGGGCCATTCATTCCGCCGAGATTCCCCCCAACGTCAGGTTGGTGGCTGGGATCGGGAAGTTTTCTGGCGAGTCAAAGCCAGAGACTTGATTGGATGATTACCGAGTAGCAGTTCAGATTCATGGCGGCAATGATAACGTCGCAATGAAACACCTGTCTTTGATGTTGGATGGTTCAGCTCGTGCATGGCTGAATCGCTTGGCTCCATCCAGTATATATTGCTGGGAGGATCTCACCCGAGTGTTCATCCGAACTTTCGAGGGCACTTGCAAGCCTCCTGTCGGGCTGGTCGACTTGCAGCATTGTGTTTAGAAGCCCAATGAGACCTTGAGGGACTACTTTCAGCGTTGGTCCACTCTGCATCATACAGTGGAGACTGTTTCCGAACATCAGGTTGTGTGTGCCTTCAAGGCTGGCATGAAATACAAAGAGCTTTACTTGAAGTTCGGTCGAACAGGTGACATATCACTCAGCAAGATGATGGAAATCTCCACTCGGTATGCCAATGGCGAAGAAGAAGACCGCCTCCGTAGTGGCAAAGGAAAAGCAGTCGTTAGTGATGCCGGTGGTAATTCCGGTCGGAAGCAGAAGCAGAAGGCTGATGGCCCTATCCAGGCAGAGGCAGCCGCACTAGCGACCCAAGCGAAGAACAAGGGGAAATCCTAAGGACAATTTGCCCCTAAGAAAGGAAATAATCAGTCAAGGACTGATGTGTTAGATCTACCATGTGCAATCCACACGAGGAAAGATGAGGAAGACAATGTGATTTTGCCCAAGCACACCACTCGATAGTGTCGACTGCTCATCCAGCAGTTCAAAGAGACTCCGTCGAGTGATAAGACTCCTGAGAAGGATGATGAAGATAAAGAAACATTCCCGGATATCACCGCTACACTTATGATTTTTTCTGACGTAGAAAGCAAGAGTCGATTGAAGGGCAACAACATGGAGGTCAACATGGACGTACCTATCACCCCCACCTACCTCAAGTGGTCGCAGTATGCCATCACATTTGACCAAACAGACCATCCTGCTCATGTGGCCACGCCCGGTCGACAGGCTTTGGTGGTTGACCCGGGGGGGGCACTCGACTCTGAAAGGTCCTCATGGACGGTGGCAGTAGCCTGAACATTCTCTCTTCAGATACCCTTAAAGGGATGGGCATTCTGATGTCCCGACTGAGTGAAAGCAACATGCAATTTCACGGAGTCATCCTAGGGAAGAAGGCCAAGTCACTCAGCCAAATTGCATTGGATGTGACATTCGGAAATGAGAGAAATTTTTGAAAGGAAAAGTTAACGTTTGAAGTCGTGGATTTACAGAGCGCTTATCATGCCATTTTGGGTCGACCCGCGTATGCTCGTTTCATGGCTCATCCAGGTTATGTGTATCTCAAGTTGAAGATGCCAGGCCCTAAGGGTGTGATCATGGTCATTGGAAATCGACAGCGGGCTGAAGAGTGTCTCCAGCAAGGCTCCAAGATTGACAACCACCAGATGGCCATGGTTGAGCTAGAAGAGTACAAGAAGACCGTTGACCCTGCTGATTTGCTACATGCTAAGAAGCCTGCTTCCGAGTCAGCATTTCAGTCGGCAGGGGAAGTGAAGAAAGTGCACATACACCTAACGGATCAAACCGCCGCCCCGACCAATATATCAACAACACTCGATAGCAAATAGGAAGCCGAGCTCATCCAGTTCCTCTGTGAGAACTGGGATATCTTTGCATGGAAGCCTGCTGACATGCCGGGGGTTCCCAGGGAGTTGGCTAAGCACCGACTGAGAGTTGATCCGAAAGCTAAGCCCGTCAAGGAGCATTTGCACCGATCGGCGGTGGAGAAGCGTAAAGCAATCGATGAAGAAGTGGCTCGTCTCTTGCAAGCCAAGTTCATTCGGGAGATTTACCACGCCGAGTGGCTCTCGAATGTTGTCATGGTGCCCAACAAGGATAAGTCACTATGCATGTGCATTGACTTCAAACATATCAATCAGGTATGCCCGAAGGATCATTTTCCGCTCCCCCGCATAGATCAAATTGTTGACTCGACTGCGGGATGCGAGCGTTTATCGTTTCTGGATGCTTACTATGGGTACCATCAGATCCGTCTGTATGGCCCAGATGAAATAAAAATAGACTTCATCACCCCATTCAGGTGTTTTTGCTACATCACCATGCCATTCGGTTTGAAAAATGCCGGTGCTACTTTCATGTGCATGATTCAGAAGTGTTTACTCGACAGGATCCCTCGGAATGTCGAGGCGTACATGGACAATATAGTTGTCAAGTCGCGCAAATTTTTTGACCTGCTGGCTGACTTGGCTGAAACATTCGCCAATCTAAGGAGATATGATATAAAGCTGAATCCGGCCAAGTGTACTTTCAGTGTCCCTGGCGGCAAGTTACTCGGTTTTCTCGTTTCCGAGCGAGGGATCAATGTCAACCCTGAGAAAATCAGCGCCATTACCCGAATGAAGACTCCCGTGCAAGTGCACGATGTTCAAAAGTCACAGGTTGCTTGGCAGCATTGAGTCGATTCATTTCTCGTCTCGCTGAGAAGGCACTGCCTTTGTACCGACTGATGAAGAAGTCCGATACGTTCGAGTGGACTCCAGAAGCCGAAGCAGCATTTGTCGAGCTCAAAGCCCTGCTCTCCATCCAGCCGGTGCTTGCTGCCCCTCGTAGCAAAGAGCCCTTGCTCCTGTACATTGCATCCACTAACCAGGTCGTTAGTACAGTGTTAACTGTCGAGCGAGAAGAGGAGGGTAAAGCTTACAAAGTCCAACGACCAGTCTATTACGTCTCTAAAGTTTTGACTCCCTCGAAGCAAAGATATCCACACTACTAGAAGCTGGTTTATGGTATTTACCTGTCAGCGAAGAAGGTGGCACATTATTTTCAAGACCACTCGATTTCAGTCGTCAGTGATGCTCCGTTATCTGAGATTATCAACAATCGGGATGCAACTAGTCGAGTGGCTCAATGGGCTATCGTACTCCTATACTTTGACATTAAGTTTGAAGCCTAGAAAGCAATCAAGTCCGAGGCACTTGCAGATTTTATGGCTGAGTGGATTGAACAACAACAGCCAATCCAGATTCACTCGGCACACCGGACCATGTTCTTCGACGGCTCTAAAATATTGAATGGGTCTGGTGCTGGTGTTATCTTGATATCCCCAAAGGGCGACAAACTCAGTTATGTCTTGCAAATTCACTTGTATTCCTCCAACAATGAGGAAGAATATGAAGCACTTTTGTATGGGTTGCGCATGGCTATCTCACTCGGCATCAAGCGCCTGATGGTTTATGGCGACTCACATTTAGTGGTCAATCAAGTGATGAAAGAGTGGGATGTTCGAAACCCCGCTATGACTGGGTACTGAGTGCTATCAGAAAGTTGGAAATGAAATTTGAAGGCCTGGAACTTCATCATGTTCCCCGAGTGAAGAATCAAGCGGCCGATGAGCTAGCAAAGATTGGGTCCACTTGACGACCTGTCCCCAGTAATGTGTTTTTAGAGCACCTCCATACTCCTTCAGTGCATGAAGATCCTTTCACCGAAGAGCCCCTGCAAGCTATGAGCTCCACCGATCCGAATAAAGTCGATGTCCCTGTAGTGATTGATTTAGTCATGGAAATTCTGGTCATCATTCCCGATTGGACGGTGCCCTCCATTTCTTATATCCTTAGACAAGAACTACCTGAAGACGAGACAGAAGCTCGGCAGATTGTACATAGGTCGAAAGCCTTTATTGTGATCGGGGATCAGCTGTTCAGAGAAAGCACGACTGGTGTGACGCAGTGCTACATCTCCCCTGAAGAAGGTTGAGTTATTCTGGATGAAATCCACTCGGGAACTTGCGGCCATCATGTGTCCTCATGGACAATTGTCGCTAAAGCATACAGAGCTGGTTTCTTCTGGCCACGGGCCAACGAGATGGCTAAAGACATTGTCGATCATTGCGAAGGTTGCCAATTATACGCAAACTTGTCCCACAAGCCAGCGTCTACTTTGAAAAGAATCCCCCTCGCCTGGCCGTTTGCTGTTTGGGGACTTGACATGGTTGGTCCCTTTCGAACTGGAAAGGGTGGATTCACTCATTTGCTGGTTGCAGTCGACAAATTTACAAAGTGGATAGAGGCCAAGCCGATCAAGAAGTTGAACTCTCGCACGACGGTCACATTCATGAGGGAAATAATCTTCCGATATGGCATTCCTCATAGCATCATCACGGATAATGGCACCAACTTTGACTCAAAATAATTCAGAGACTTCTGCTCCTCTCAAGGCACTCGGGTGGATTATGCTTCTGTTACACACCCCCAAACCAATGGTCAAGTTGAGCGGGCTAATGGTCTCATTCTTCAAGGTTTAAAGCCTCGTCTCATGCGCGACTTGGACCATGCTGCTGGAGCCTAGGTGACAGTGTTGCAATCTGTTCTATGGGGCCTGAGAACAACACCCAATCGGTCGACTAGGCGGACTACTTTTTTCCTGGTATATGGGGCTGAAGCTATCCCGCCGAGTGATTTGTTTCACAATTCTCCCCGAGTGGAACTTTATTCTGAAGCTGAAGCTGAACAAGCCAGGCAGGATGGCGTCGACCTCCTGGAAGAAGAGTGAGAGATGGCCCTGATCCGGACTATAGCTTATCAGCAAGTCTGTGGTGCTTCCATGCAAACAATGTCAATAGTCGATCGTTTCATGAGGGAGATTTGGTGCTCCGAATGGATCAACAGCGACCCCACAAGCTTGCTCCGGAATGGGAAGGTCCCTTCATCGTCACCAAGATGTTGAACAACGGATCTTATCACTTGTACAACCTCAAAAAGCAGATGGACGAGCCACGAGCCTGGAATGCAGATCTGCTCCGACGCTTCTATACCTAGAGACAGAAGGGTTTTTGATGTAATAAAAATACTTCATCTATGCAAATCAGACTTCCGTGGTTTTTTGTCGATTCCGATCATACAGTTTCACACTTGGGAACATGCCAAGTGTCGAGCAATCCTCACGCTCTAGGGCTTAGCTGCGAACATGCTTTCGCCTAAGTTCAAAACCCTATCGGGTGGATAGCAGTCCATTCACTCGACAACTTAGCTACAAACCAGCCTTCATCTAAGTTCAAAACTCCTCTCCGAGTGTCGAGCAATCCTCACACTCGGGGGCTTAGCAGCTAACATGCTTTTGCCTAAGTTAAAAACCCTGTCGGTTGGATAGCAGTCCATTCACTCGACAACTTAGCTATGAACCAGCCTTCATCTAAGTTCAAAACTCCTCTTCGAGTGTCGAGCAATCCTCACACTTGGGGGCTTAGCTGCGAACATGCTTTCGCCTAAGTTAAAACCTTTTCAGAGTGAATAGTAATCCCTTCACTCGTCGGCTTAACCGCGAACCAGTCTTTGCCTAAGTTAAAAACTTTTCCGAGTGGATAATAATCCATTAACTCGACGACTTGGCCGCGAACCAGTCTTCGCCCAAACTCTAAACCACTCCTAGTGTTGAGAAATCCTCACACTCGGAGGCTTAGCTGCGAACATGCTTTCGCCTAAGTTAAAAACTTTTCTGAGTGAATGGTAATCCGTTCACTCGTCGGCCTAACCGCGAAGTAGTATTCACCTAAGCTTGAAACTTTTCTGAGTGTTGAGTGATCCTTGCACTTGGAAGCTTAGCTGCGAACCAGTTTTTGCCTAAGCCAAAAACAAATTCAGTCTAACAAGAGATTGAAAGCAAATGCACATAAATTCAAAGTTTCCTACGTGGATAAATGTTTCACAAGAAAACTAACATGCTCAGGCTTAAGGCCTAAATGAAGTTTTAAAGCTGATACAATTCCACTCGGCATACCGAGGCAAATGAAGTTTTTCTCTCAAAGATCAAGTTTTTCAAGCACCCGACGGGCTTGCTGGCTCGACGAATGTGTCCAAGTCTATCCCGTCTGCGATCCTCATGGCAGCATCAATGAAGGTCTCAATAAAATCTTCGAACTGAAGCTTCTTCATGTTAACCACTCAGATCTCCTTCAGCTTGTCCTCCCTCGCATCGTTGCAATGGACTCTTACAAGGGAGAGTGCCACGTTGGCCCCGCAATGGGCGGCAGATTTCTTCCAGGCCTACAATCGATTGGGAAGGTCATTCAGGCGTGCCATCATGGACTTAAGTCAAGCTGAAGAGTATCCTCAGGCCACCGTTCCTTGTCGATCTTCTCCATCACGGTTTCAGTCGGATGACATATGCTTGGACACCCTGGAGCCTCACGTTGAGTCTGAACATATTCATGGCCACCGCATCTCCAACAGGTGACTTGGTGGGATCCAAACTGGGCTCAATCTCTTCAGTTTCTTTTTTGAAACCCTGGCAGAATTCTGTTCGAAGAAGGAATGGGAGGAGGATTGATGAGATACAATCGTCAAAGATTTTGCAAAGTTCAGTTGACAGAGATACTCACCATCGAGCATGATGTACATCTTTCTCGCGAACTCCCCCAAGTGCTTCTCCAAGCCATTGCTCCTCTTGGTTAGCTGCTTAGTTTTCTTGATAAGGTCCACACGCTCCTGCTTCGACTTTGACTTCCCCACCTCCATCTTTTTTGCGGCAGCCAGCTTCTGGTCGGCAGCTTCAATCTTCTCCTTTGCTACCCGTTGTGCATTAGCAAGCGCTTTGTCCTTATCCTCCAGCGCCTTCTTCATGGTATCTAAAGAAACAACATTGTTGAGTCCCGCTTGGAGTCGACGATTTTCATTGCATACGTCTGTTCGAGTGAAAGCAGTCGGTTCAAAGCAGGGAAAGTGAGGATAAGAGCGTAGTAGGTCGACAGAAGTTACCTCCCAGAGTTTTCAGTTCAGTCCGCACTCGCTCCAAGCTGCTGTTGGAAGCCTCCAAGTCCACTCGCAGAGTTCACAAGCTCTCTGAAATCAATAAAGAAAAGTAGACACACTCTAGAAGTTACTCCTGTACTCCCTAGTGTAGAAGGTTAGAAAAAGGTCAACTGGATGGAAGATGGCACATCCCACCCCACCCCACTACCCTGAAGTAGCGTCATATCATGGTTGATGAATGATATCCATGAAACCTGTATTCAGAGGGGGGAAATTCAAGCAAAAGTCTACCCGACATGTTGAGTGGCTCGGGTACTCTGCGTACCATAAACAACCCAGAGTTCAAGATGGTTCCTATCAGACCCCCGCCAGCGCAAGGACTCGACGGTGGTCTCGGGGACTACACCCAGTGGGTGCGCTCAGAGTGCCCCCACTGGAACTGCTAACACTCGATCCGTCGAGTGACCCGTCAACCCCACTCTGCACCATTGAAGCATTGTCATATCATGGTTGATGAAATGATTTCCATAAAACCTACAAGGTGGCTTTGGTGTGAGACGGTTAAGAAAAATAAAGTACACTCGATATGTCGAGTGGTAATCGTACTCCGCGTGCGATGAAAGCCCCGAGTTCAAGTTTTTTAAGACTACTGCTCATCGTCTACGATCAACAGTAGCCTCGGGGACTACACACAGTGGGTGCACTCAACGTGCCCCCACTGGTTCCTAAAAAGTTTGACATGCTCTGCCCTGTCTGAGCATTCGACAGTCTCTATCAGATTCCCGCTAGTGCAAGAACTCGACGGTGGTCTCGGGGACTACACCCATTGGGTGCACTCAGCGTGCCCCCACTGGATCTGCTAACTCTCGATTTGTCGAGTGGCAAAGAAAAAACCATGTGCAAGCATATGAATATCATCTCTTCTAATGACCCCTGCCGGTGCAAATACCCGACAATGGTCTCGGGGACTACACCTACTTGGTTCACTCAGTGTGCCCCCACTGGAACATCAATCACTCGATCTGTCGAGCGGCATGTCACCCCACTTCGCACCCTTGGAGTAGGATCACATCATGGTTGATGAATGATATCCAAGAAACCTACGAGAAGGATTCGGAGTGGTGCGGTCAAGTGCAAACGTATTCCACATATGACAAACTCTAAGACCCCTGCCGGTGCAAGCACTCGACAACGGTCTCGGGGACTACACCCAGTGGGTGCACTCAGCGTGCCCCCACTAGACCTAAATCTACTCGATTAAAACCTGATCTATTCGAGTGGAGAACTTTCAAATGTCCTGCAAGCAGAAAACAAAAACCCATTGGGTGTACAATCAAAGAAGATAGGAATTCGATCGAAAATGTACTTACAATCGAACTTACTCGGATATTGGTGCGAAGCGCTGTGCTGGCATCGTAAGCCAACTTGCTGGCATCCTAGGCCAACTTGCTGGCCTCATACGCCTCCTTGGTGCATAGCATCATCTGCTCCGCCTAGATCCTGGTATCCTTTGCGGCTCCGGTCAGATCTTCCGGAACGCGGTGTAGAGGAAAAGCCGTCACCGACGGTATCGGCATAATGGCTGGGGCAGTCGAGCTAGTCTGAGCGGGTCCGGTTGGAGTCAATGTCACGATAGTGGTAACAGCTGGAGGGGCACTCGTCAGAGGCACTGCAGGATCGGATCTGACCCGTGTCGAGTCGCTTATCCCCTAGGAGGATCCGGCAGTCAACCGCTGAGGTGTCTGCGCGGATGAGGTTCTTCGAGTGTGTATGAGGTTCGCGGTAGAGGTGTCTCGGTCATGTCTACATAGTTCTCGAACCCGCAAGGTCTGCACACTTAAGGTTCGGTGACGTTTCGGTAGTATAGAGTTATGTATGGTGGTGACCGAAGGTTGTTTCAGAGTCCCGGATGAGATCTCGGATATTACGAGGAGCTCCGAAAGGGTCTGGAGGTAAAGATTGATATATAGGAAGTCCTATTTTGGTCACCGGAAAAGTTTTGGGCTCATCGATAGTGTACCGGGAGTGCCAGGAGGGTACCGAGGGACCATCGGGAGGGGTGTCACGCCCTGAGGGGCCTCATGGGCTGTGGGAGGAGACAAACCAGCCCCTAGTGGTCTGGCCGAAGCCTCCACTAAAGCCCATGAGGTTTGAGAAGGAAAAAATCCAAAGGTGGAGAGGTGGAAAGAGTTTCCAAGTGGAAAGGAGGAATCCTACTCCTAATAGGATTGGAGTAGGACTCCTCCACCTCCAATTTAGTCCAACTCTGGAGGATTTGAGGCTGCCTCCTCCCCTCCCTCCCTCCTATATATACTAGAGGATTTAGAGGGAAAAGCTAACTCTAATTGCCACGTGCTGCCCTCTTCTTCCTCTAGATCTATTTCTCCTCTAGATTAGTTATGCGGTGCTTAGGCGAAGCCCTGCAGGATTAGTACACCACCACCGCCACCATGCTATTGTGCTGCCGGAGAACTCATCTACCTCTCCGCTCCCTCTTTCTAGATCAAGAAGGCGGAGAACATCATCGAGCTGTACGTGTGCTGAACGCGGAGGTGCCGTCTGTTCGGCACTAGATCGGAAGGACCGTGATCAAGATCATGAGACAATTCCTGATTGGATCGCAAGATGGATCGTGATGAGATCGAGGGATGGATTGTGATTGGATCGTGAGATGGATCGTGAGATGGATCGTGATGGGATCACGGGACGCTCGGCGGTTTGGATCGCGAAGACATTCGACTACATCAACCGCGTTTCTTAATGCTTCCTGCTTAGCGATCTACAAGGGTATGTAGATCCACTCTCCCTCACGTAGATGCTCATCACCATGGATAGATCTTGCATGTGCATAGGAAATTTTGTTTCCCATGCAATGCTCCCCAACAGTGGCATCATGAGCTAGGTCTATGTGTAGATGAGATCACGAGTAGAACACAAAGAGTTTGTGGGCGTTGATGCTTAGATTGCTTCCTCCCTTGGTCGTGTTTTGGTTCAGCGGTATTGTGGGATGAACAGGCCCGGACCAACATTGCTCGTATGCTTACGAGAGACCGGTTCCATCGACTAACGTGTGACTTTGTTGCATAAAGATGGCTAGCGGGTGTTTGTATCTCCTATTTTAGTTGGATTGGATTCAACAAAGGCAGTCCTTGAGAAGGTTGAAAAGCAATTTATGTATCACTGTTGTGGTTTTGCGTAGGTGAGAATCGTTCTTGCTAGATACCCGTAGCAGCCACATAAAACTTGCAACAACAATTAGAGGACGTCTAACTTGTTTTTGCAGGGTATGTTGTGATGTGATATGGCCAATTAAATGATGAGATATATGTGATGTATGAGATGATCATGTGTTGTATAGAATATCACGACTTGCATGTCGATGTGAACGGCAACCGACAGGAGCCATAGGGTTGTCTTTAATTATTGTATGACCTACGTGTCAATCATTAAGCGCTATGTAATACTTTATCGCCAAACGGTAGCTATAGTAGTATGAGCATGGTGGCGCGACAACCCTGATGGCCACACGTTGATGGAGATTAAGATTATGGAGATCATGGTGTCATGCCGGTGACGATGGAGATCATGCCGGTGCTTTCAAGATGAAGATCAAAAGCACATGTTCATGGCCATATCATGTCACTTATGATTTTCATGTGATGTTAATCCTTTTATGCACCTTGTTTTGCTTAGGACAATGGTAGCATTATAAGGTGATCCCTCACTTAAATTTCAAGATAAATTGTGTTCTCCCCGAGTGTGCACCGTTGTAAAAGTTCGTCGTGTCGAGACACCACATGATGATCGGATGTGATAGACTCTACGTTCACATACAACGGGTGCAAGCCAGTGTTGCACATGCAGAACACTCAGGTTAAACGTGACGAGCCTAGCATGTACAGACATGGCCTCGGAACACAAGAGACCGAAAGGTCGAACATGAGTCATATAGTGCATATGATCAACATGATGATGTTCACCATTGAAACCACCTCAACTCACGTGATGATCGGACTTGAGTTGGTGAATTTGGATCATGTATCACTCGAATGATCGGAGGGATGACATTTTGAGTGGGAGTTCTTAGGTAATATGATTAATTGAACTCATTATCATGAACATAGTCAAAGTGTCTTTGCAAATTATGTTGTAGATTACTAGAACACGCTATAGCTCCCTTGAATTTTTATATGTTCCTAGAGAAATAGAGTTGAAAGATCATGGTAGAAAATTGCGGACTAGGTCCGTGATCTAAGGATTGTCCTCATTGCTGCACAGAAGGCTTATGTACTTAATGCACCGCTTGGTGCCCCACCCCCTCTAGCATCGTCTATAGATGTTGTGAACATCTGACAGGCACGTTCCGATGACTACATTATAGTTCAGTGCGTCATGCATTACGGCTTAGAATTGAGGCTTCAAAACATTTTGAACGTCACGGAACATACGAGATGTTCTAAGAGCTGAAATTGTGATCTCAGGCTCATGCCCGTGTTGTGAGATATGAGATCTCCAACAAGATTCTTTGCATGCAAGATGAAGGAGAATAGTTCAATCGTTCAGCATGTGCGCAGATTGTCTGAGTACTACAATCGCTTGAATCGAGTGGGAGTTGATCTTCCAGATAAGATAGTGATTGATATAGTTCTCCAAGTCACTGTCACTAGGCTACTAGAGCTTCGTGATGAACTATGAAACGCCAGGGATAGAAATGATGATCCTTGAGCTATTCGTGATGTCTGACACCGCAAAAATAGAAATGAAGAAGGAGCATCAAGTGTTGATGGTTAGTAAAACCAGTAGTTTCGAGAAGGGCAAGGGCAAAGAGGGAAACTTCATGGATGGCAAGACAGTTGCTGCTCCAGTGAAGCAACCCAAGGTTGAAACCAAACCCGATACTAAGTGCTTCTATTATGAGGAGAAAGGTCGCTGAAGCAGAACAACCTTATATACTTGGTAGATAAGAAGGCTGGCAACGTCGACAGAAGTATATTTGATATATGTGTTATTGATGTGTACCTTGCTGGTACTCCTAGTAGCACCTGGGTATGGGATACCGGTTCGTTTGCTAAATGTTAGTAACTTTAAATAAAAGCTACGGAATAAACAGAGACTAACTAAGGGTGAGGTGACGATGTGTGTTGGAAATGTTTCCAAGGTTGATGTGATCAACATCGCACGCTCTCTCTACCTTCAGGATTAGTGACGAACCTAAATAAATGTTATTTGGTGTTTGCGTTGAGCATGAACATGATTAGATTGTGTTTATTGCAATACGGTTATTCATTTAAGTTAGAGAATAATGGTTATTCTGTTTACATGAATAATACCTTCAATGGTCATGCACCCAATGAATGGTTTGTTGCATCTTGATCGTAGTAGTACACATGTTCATAACATAGATACCAAAAGATACAACGTTAATAATGATAGTACCACATACTTGTGGCACTGCGGCTAAATGTCATATTGGTGTAAAATGCATGAAGAAAACTCTATGATGATGGCTCTTTGGGATCATTCTATTTCGAATTGATTGAGACATGCGGACCATGCCTCGTGGGCAAGATGACTAAAACTCCGTTTTCAATATGATAGAGCGGGGCAAGTAACTTATTGGAAGTGATACATGTTGATGTATACGGTTCAATGAGTGTTGTAGCATGCAGTGGATATCGTTGTTTTCTTACCTTCACTCATGATTTGAGTAGATATAGTGTATATTTACTTAATGAAACATAAGTCTGAATCATTTGAAATAGTTCAAACAAATTCAGAGTGAAGTTTGAGATCATCATGACGAGAAGATAAAATGCCTAAGATATGATCATGGACGTGAATATCTGAGTTACAAGTTTGGCATACAACTTTAGACAATATGAAAATTGTTTCACAACTCACGCCACCTGGAACACCATAGTGTGATGGTGATTCCGAACGTCGTAGTCGTGCTCTATTGGATATAGTGCGAATTATGATGTCTCTTATCAGTTTACCACTATCGTTTTGGGTTATGCATTAGAGATAACTACATTCACTTTAAACAGGGCACCATGTAAATCCATTGAGATGACACCGTATGAATTATGGTTTGATAGAAACCTAAGCTGTCATTTCTTAATGTTTTGGGGCTGCGACACTTATGTGAAAAAGGTTTGCACCTAATGAGCTCGAACCCAAAGCGGACAAATGCATCTTCATAGAATACCCTAAACTTAACAGTTGGGTAAACCTTCTGTCTCTGATCCAAGCACAAAGTGTTTGTTGCTAAAATGGGTCCTTCCTCGAGAAAGAGTTTTTCTCGAAAGAATTGAGTGGGAGGAAGATAGACCTTGATGAGGTTGTTGAACCTTTGTTTCAACCAGAGAGTAGCGCAACGCAGAAAGATGTTTTTGTGGATCCTATGTTAGTTGAAGAAGAAGTTAACGATGATGATCATAAAGCTTCGAATCAAGTTACTATCGAACCTCGTAGGTCGACAAGGACGCGTACCTCTCCTGAGTAGTACGGCAACCCTATCTTAGAGGTCATGTTGTTGGGCAACAATGAACCTACGAACTATGGAGAAGAAATGATGGGCCCGGATTCCGACAAATGGTTAGAGGCCATGAAATCCGAGAAATGATCCATGTATGAAAACCAAGTATATAATTTGGTAGACTTGCTCGTTGGATGGCAGGTCGTTGAGTACAAATGGATCTTTAAGATGAAGACAGACGCTGATGGTGAATGTCACCATTTATAAAGCTCGACTTGTTGCAAATAAATTTCCAACAAGTTCAAGGAGTTGACTGCGATGAGACTTTCTCACTCATAGCGATGCTGAAGTCTGTTGGAATTATGTTAGCAGTTGCTGCGTTTTTCAATTATGAAAACTGGCAGATGGATGTGAAAACATCGTTCCCTTCCTTGAGGAAAGGTTGTATGAGATACAACCAGAAGGTTTTGTCAGTCCTAAGGATGCTAAAAGGTGTGCAAGCTTCAGTGATCCTTCTATTGACTGAAGCAAGCATCTTGGAGTTGGAATATACGCTTTGATGAGGTGATCGAAGTTTTTGAGTGTATACAAAGTTTATGAGAAACTTGTATTTACAATAAAGTGAGTGGGAGCACTATAGAATTTCTGATAAGCATATGTGGATGACATATTGTTGATCGGAAATGATGTAGAATTTCTGGAAAGCATAAAGGGTTGTTTGAAAAGAGTTTTTCAAAAGAAGACCTAGATAAAACTACTTAATTGTTGAGCATCAAGATCTATAGAGATAGATCAAGATGTTTGATAAGACTTTCAATGAGTACATACCTTGACAAGATTTTGAAAGAGTTCAAAATGGATCAGTCAGAGGAAGAGTTCTTGCCTGATTTGTAAGGTGTGAACTTGAGTAAGACTCAAAGCTCGACCACGGCAGAAGAAAGAGAAAGCACGAAGGTCGTCCCCTATGCCTTAGCCATAGGCTCTATATTATGCCATGCTGTGTACCGCACCTGGTGTGTGCCTTGCCATGAGTCTGTTAAGGGGTACAAGAGTGATCCAGGAGTGGATCACTGGACAGCGGTCAAAATTATCCTTAGTAACCAGAGGACTAAGGAGATGTTTCTGGATTATGGAGGTGATAAAGAGTTCGTCGTAAAGAGGTACGTCGATGCAAGCTTTAACACCAATCCGAATGACTCTTAGTAGCAATGCGGACACGTATAGTGGAGTAGGCATTTGAAATAGTTCCAAGTGGAGTGTGGTAGCAGTGTCTACATTAAGATAGATATTCGCAAAGTACACAAGGATCTGAATGTCGCAGACCCGTTGACTAAAAGACCTCTCTTGCATGCAAAGCATGATCGACCCCCAGAACTCATTGGGTGTTAGATTCATAACAATGTGAATCATATAGTGATGTGAACTAGATTATTGACTCTAGTACAAGTGGGAGAGTGTTGGAAATATGCCCTAGAGGCAATAATAAATTAGTTATTATCATATTAACTTGTTCATGATAATCGTTTATTATCCATGCTAGAATTGTATTGATCGGAAACTTAGATGCATGTGTGGATACATAGACAACACCATGTCCCCAGCTAGTATGCCTCTAATGGACTAGCTCATTGATCAAAGATGTTTAAGGTTTCCTAGCCATGGGCATAAGATGTCATTTGATAATGGGATCATGTCATTAGGAGAATGATGTGATGGACAAGACCCAAACTATAAACGTAGCATATGATCGTGTCAGTTTATTGCTACTGTTTTCTGCATGTCAAGTATCCGTTCCTATGACCATGAAATCATGCAACTCACTGACACCGAAGGAGTGCCTTGTGTGTATCAAACATCGCAACATAACTGGGTGACTATAAAGGTGCTCTACAGGTATCTCCGAGGGTGTCTATTGGGTTGGCATGGATCAAGACTAGGATTTGTTACTCCGTGTGACGGAGAGGTATCTCAGGGCCCACTCGGTAATACAACATCACAATAAGCCTTTTAAGCAATGTGACTAAAGTGTTAGCCACAGGATCTTGCATTACGGAATGAGTAAAGAGACTTGCCGGTAACAAGATTGAACTAGGTATGGAGATGCCGACGATCGAATCTCGGGCAAGTAACATACCGAAGAACAAAGGGAACATCATACGGGATTAACTGAATCCTTAACATAGAGGTTCAACTGATAAAGATGTTCATAGAATATGTAGGAACCAATATGGGAATCCAGGTCCCGCTATGGGCTATTGACCATAGAGGTGTCTCGGTCATGTCTACATAGTTCTCAAACCCGCAGGGTCTGCACACTTAAGGTTCGGTGACGTTTCAGTAGTACAGAGTTATGTATGGTGGTGACCGAAGGTTTTTAGGAGTCCCGGATGAGATCCCGGACATCACGAGCAGCTCCGGAAGGGTCCGGAGGTAAAGATTGATATATAGGAAGTCCTGTTTTGGTCACCGGAAAAGCTTCGGGCTCATCGGTAGTGTACCGGGAGTGCCGAGAGGGTACCGAGGGACCATCGGGAGGGGTGTCACGCCCCGAGGGGCCTCATGGGATGTGGGTGGAGACAAACCAGCACCTAGTGGGCTGGCCTAAGCCTCTAGTAAATCCCATGAGGTTTGAGAAGGAAAAAATCCAAAGGTGGAGAGGTGGAAAGAGTTTCCAAGTGGAAAGGAGGAATCCTACTCCTAATAGGATTGGAGTAGGACTCCTCCACCTCTAATTTCTGCCAACTCTTGGGGATTTGAGGATGCCTCCTCCCCTCCCTCCCTCCTATATATACTAGAGGATTTAGAGGGAAAAGCTAACCCTAATTGCCATGTGCTGCCCTCTTCTTCCTCTAGATTTGTTTCTCCTCTAGATTAGTTCTGCGGTGCTTAGACGAAGCCCTACAGGATTAGTTCACCACCACCGCCACCACGCCGTTGTGCTGTCGGAGAACTCATGTACCTCTACGCTCCCTCTAGCTGGATCAAGAAAGCGGAGATCATCATCGAGTTGTACGTGTGCTGAACGCAGAGGTGTCGTCCGTTCGACGCTAGATAGGAAGGACCGTGATCAAAATCGCAAGACGATTCGTGATTGGATCGCGGGACGGATCGTGATGAGATTGCGGGACGGATCATGATTGGATCGCGAGATGGATCGTGATGGGATCGCGGGACGCTCGGCAATTTGGATCGCGAAGATGTTCGACTACATTAACCGCGTTACTTAACGCTTCCCACTTAGCGATCTACAAGGGTATGTAGATCCACTCTCCCTCTCGTAGATGCTCATCACCATGGATAGATCTTGCGTGTGCGTAGGAAATTTTTCTTTCCCATGCAACATTCCCCAATAGAGATGACAGGCACAGCCATCCTCATGCGGGGCAGAGCTTTGTGAGGTTTTGCTACGTTGGGCTTGGATTGCTTCGCTAATCTCTCACTCGACTCGACGGTCAAAGGTCGGCTCCGCTTCGGGTTCTTCTCACTCGGAGCTGGGGCCTTGTCTTCGATGGTCGCAGTGTCTTGACGAGACTTGGGGCGGCGTTTAATGTGAGGAGGATACTTGACTTCCTCCTCGTTCTCACCCGAGTCTTCATATTCGTCTTCGGAGTCATAAGAGTCGTCGACGTCCATGCTTTCGCCTTCGCTCTCTCCACCATCTTCAGGTTGGTTCCCATTGGGTACAGGCGAGTACATGTGCGTCCACTCCTGCATGGTTCAAACATTGAAGTCAGTCAACAAATCAATCAATCACTCGGCAGTACATGTACTTCAGTCGACAAAGAGCAATTTACCAGATTCTTCGGTGGGTTTTCAGTCGAGTAAGGTCGGATCCTCTTGGCTCCTAGTGGATTGTCACATGCTCCAGTGATACTGCAAAGCCACTGCTCCACAGTGGCTTGCGAAACCTCTTCTGGGTGCGTCCTAGTCGAATCCCCGGGGCCTGCATAATGCCACATGGTGTGGTCCCTAGCCTGGAGCGGCTGAATCCGTCGACTGAGGAATGTCTCCAAGAGATCCATGCCGGTCACTCCGCCCCAAACAAGTGTCACCACGACGTCCACCAAGATTCCCACTTGGACTTGTTTCCCTTCCGACGCCTTTAGAGACTTGGGGACGGCTGGACGATCAGATGTGAAAGGGGAAAGACCAGTCGACATATTGGGAGAAGCTATGTCTTTGCAATAAAACCATGTCGACTGACAGCCTCTAACAGATTTAGGAAAGGTCATGGAAGGAAAAGAATTATGAGCTCTCTTTTGAATTCCTAGACCCCCACACATCTGCAATACATGAGTTTTTCCATCCTCAAGGAGGGATTTCTTTACAGTTTGAGATCTAACCGTGAAAATGTCCTTGAATAGTCGCGAGTGAGGAGGACAGCCCAAGGAGCACTCGCACATGGTGATGAAAGAAGACAAATAGGAGATGGCATTCGACGGAAAGTGGTGGAGCTGGGCTCCAAAAAAGTTCAGAAACACTCTAATGAATGGATGGGGAGGCATACAAAACTTCTTTTGATGTGGGAGAGGAGGAGAACCCGCTCTCCTTCGCATGGCTCTGGCTCGCGCTTCCCCTTCGACAACCTCCAGGTGCCGTCCTCCACAAGCCCATCGGTAACCAGGTTATCGATGTCCGCACGAGTGACCACCGAGGGGAGAAAGTCTCCCTGGATCCATCCCTGCGGCACGGTGAACCGAGCGATCGAGGGCTTCTTGCCCTTACCCTTCGCCGCTCCCTTCTTGGCGCCCTCTAACTTCTCCATCGTTCCCTTCGTCATCACGGTGGCTGCGCTCTTCGGAGCGGAGCAGAGTGTAGCGCTGGAGATAGGGGAGGCACAGTAAGAGAGGAAATTTGGGGAAGAATACTGTGCAATCTGTGGCGCTTCGGGATTTATACCCCGCCGAGTGCCTCACTAACGGGTGGGCCCGCGAGATCACTGCGCACCCCAACCGCAGACGACGCCCTGTGTGTGGCAAAATGACTGGTGCAAGAATCGAGGCGTCATGCCCCCACCTTCTCTGATCGTGGCGTCATCGTCGTAGGCGTGCACGCTTCCCAAATTTTCGTATCTCGCAAGATCCAGGTCTGACAGACCAACCCATCACCTCCAAACATTCCTTCAGATCACTTGGAACAAAATTGACATTGAATATTCACTTGGGAACTTTCAAGACTCAATGGATCCAAGCGAATGACGAAGAGTTCAGTCGACGCAAGTTTCGTTGAAGCCCCGAATATCATTCGGAAGATTTGCTGCCTTGTTATGAACTTGCATCGATACCCCCATTCACCACTCGAACCTTGATCCATTCGGGGTCTAATGACGAGGATATGTACCTAGGGTAAGGTCCTAGGCCTGACCTACATACCCTACCTAAGAACACCACATTGGAGGACTTAAAGATCACAGGAAAGATTCTGACTAGATTCCTCAGAATGTTCAAGTTACTCGACAAGCAGTCCACTCGGAGGCTTCTTCCCCCACTCGACAGTCACCTGTCACTCGGAAGACCTCACTTCCAGTCGACGCCAGAAGACCAGAAGCCACCCCCAGGAGGCCAACAGGAAGGCGTTGGGCCAGTCATCATTAGTAGTAATTATTATGTATGTTACCAGTAACGCTAGTCTTTATACCCACGATCGGACCCTAGGATGCCTGATAATTATGAGGGGCAGCAAACTCTATATAAACCGCCCCTCCCCTTTGGCACAAGGGTTCGCAACCATTGTAATCTTTACATTCCACACGACAAAGCTCCAGAGCACTGAGGCATCAGGTTGTTACCTCCACGAGAGGGGCCTGAACTCATACATCCGTGTGTAAATCCTCGTCGTAGCTTGGACTGTGCCCTCAACTTTCATACCCCTACCATCTACTATCAAGCTTGTTCCCACGTAAGTAGAGAGTTTGGCACCAGCGCTACTACTAACACATGTACTAGTAGCACGGAATGAACCAGCGCTACTACTACCAGTTAGCTATAGTGAGATAGTAGTAGCGCAGGCACCCGCGCTACTAGATGTTTAACCAGTGCTACTACTAGGGTTTTTCCTAGTAGTGTGTCAGTGCACTAGAGTTTGGGCTCTCTAGTGCCCCTTACTCATGAACAGGTTGTAGTAGCCACCCTGGCGATGAGGCACAACAGGGGCTTGCCAAGTACAAGCACAGAAGAATCAAGACCTCCGGCAAGATCTTGCCGGGATGACCATCAAACCCTTCGGCAAAGACAAAGCCCCGTCAAGACCCGGCAAGGCGAAGCCCGGTCAAGGCCCCGCTAGCGCATGGGCCAGATGTTGTTCTGCCTCGGCACGTGTCGTGGCGTTGGCACTGGAGGGGGCTAAGCAGTGTCGATGGGACGGGCTCCTGTCCCGTCGCACAGATGGATAGAGATGCCTGACGGTGCATTAAATGTGCTTGTCCTACTCCGTCAGTATTAGGTATGATAGCACTGTAGCCCTGTACACCCCATGTACGCACTGTATGCCACTGTTGGGATCCCCTTCAGAGTATAAAAGGAGGCCTAGGGCGATACGGTAGGACTTTTGGACTTTTAGTCTTCAGACCTTCTTGCTCACATGCGTGGCAGCTGCTCACAGCGCTCCTGTAGCTAGAACCCTAAGAACACTCTCTGTACAACCAAGCAAGAGTAGGGTTTTATGCATCCTTGCGGCCCAAACCTGGGTAAAATCCCCGCATGTTGTACATCAGACCTGCTCTTTGTGCGAGCCTTCTCCCCCACTGAACCGAAAGGGGTCCCTCTGATCCCATAGGTGCTCATTACCCACGACCTCTTTAGTGTGCCAGGTAGGGGGTGGTTAGGTCATGCAAACCTGTTCTGTTGATCAGTGCACCAGTTCCTTCATACTCATCATCACCATGGCCCCCAAGAAGAAGGGCCTGACAGCGGTTGGCCCATCTGCATTAGTTGTCACTGTACCTGCGCAGACAGGTGATGGCATAGACACAGGTGGAGGAGGAGGATGCAGAGGTTCAGAACTTCCGTGATGCTCCGCTGATCAAGGCCAAGCAAGCGGCGATGCCCGCCGCGGAGACGCCCATGACGGCTGTGGGAACCCCCGCGCTACTGGGTGTCAGGACAGAGCAGTACCACTTGCGGGTGGTACGGCGAACTCCGGGGGTAGAAGGGTATCTTCCAGGGCACCCACGCCGGCGCCTACGCACCAGGACGCGCACAAAGATCCACGCCATGCTCTCGCGGTTCTCAACATCCCCACGGAAAAGCTCCTGCGCATCACTCCCAAGGTGCGCAGGACCAGCATGCTCGCCAGCATGCTAGCGGGAGTGGCGTGCTATCGACGGATCACGCCAGTGCTCCTTCTAACACAGTTAGAAGTCAGGGCACCTCGCGTTCCTCGCGCCGACCACATCGGAAGAAGCGATGGCGTGTGCACAACTACTCATAAACTTCCCTCCTGGTTCAGAGAAGCTTGATGAATGGAGAGCCACAATTCAGAGCCTCCGCAGCCTCGTAAATAAGTTTCGGTCCACCGAGCCGGCTCACGCTAGTGATGAGAAGGCCGGAGGCGGTGCGACCTTCGTGCACTCTCCTCCACAGCAACAACGCCGGTCACCGACTCGACGGACCGACGCTTATGATGGTTATTCGACAGTGTCGTATGACACACGGACACGTCGCGACCAGCGTCAAGTTCTTCGGGAACGGCGCAATGAAGACGCTTGAACTGCAATCGAGCGGTGGCAGGAAACGTGCCTTCAATCACATAGGTGCACGGGGCCCATTGTAGACAAGTTTGTGCTAGTGTATCCTGTCAGCCTACCTTACGAGGTGGGTTGTCCAGCGTTTACCCATGAGATGCGGCAAGTCCAATGGCCCAACTCCCGCACGTTCAAGCCAGAAGTCCTAGAGAAGTATGATGGCAAGACTCATCCGTCGGAGTTCCTGAGCATCCACACCATTGCGGTGCAAGCTACTGGGGGTCGGGATGACAAGATACTCGCCAACTACTTCCCATTGGTGCTTTAGCCCAACGTCAGGTCGTGGTTGATGCATTTGCTATAAGAATCCATTGCTTCCTGGGCAAACCTATGCCATGAGTTTGTTAGCGCCTTCACAGGAGGTCATCAAGCTCCAGGCCAGGAAAGTGATTTCCAAATCATCCCTCAGAAGGAGGGCGAAACTTTGCGCGAGTACATCCAAATGTTCAGCCGTGTGCACCACAACATACCAGACGTTCATCCTGCCGCTGTTGTCAACGTGTTCCATCAGAACATGCGCAACCGTAGGATGCGAGAAGAGCTGGCGATGAATAGAGTCAAGGATGTTGCCGAGCTTTATGCTCTGGTAGACAAATGTGCTCGAGCTGAAGAAGGGAGGAGACTCCCCAGCGAAGACGCTGGCACAGGGGTCGACTCTGAAGATGAAGACACCGCCACCCTGGCAAAGAAGGGCTGGCGGTGGAACAAGAAACTCAAGGGCAAAGCCGTACTTGCCGTCGATGGATCCGGCAACCCGGACAATGCCAAGAAGGGCAAGGTTGATGACCCCGGCAATGATGTTGTCGGGTGCGCCTCCTGCCATGCCATGGCGGCTGCCGACAAGCTAGAAGGCTCCGGCAAGCAGTATTGCAAGATCCATCGCACCAAGGGCCACAATCTCCAAGACTATCGGCAAGTTGAACAGCCTGCCGAGAAGAAAATAGCCGAGTACGAGAGGCGAGACAAGGAGAAAGGCCAGGATGGTGCTGAGGGGTCCGGCAAGAAGCGCGTTGGCCGAGGACATCGCTGCGGCAAGCCCAAGCAACAAAAAGACCGGCCCGCGCGCGACCGCGACATGCAAGAGGGTGACAATGATGACATCGAAGAGGATGACGATCCAATGAGCGTGAGTTCCAGAAGGCTACGGAGATGATGTGCATCAAGGGAGGTGCCTCGTCACATTCCTCTCACCGCCAACTTAAACAGTGGGCGCGCGAGGTTAACGCGGTGGAGCCCTCTATCGGTGCCCAGAGACCTCTGAAGTGGCCCAACACTCCTATCATCTTTGACGCCGAGGATCACCCTGATCGCATAACTGCGGTCAGGTGCCTGCCGTTGGTGGTTTCGCCAACAATTCACAACCTCAAGGTGACGAACATGCTAGTCGATAGTGGGGCCAGCTTGAACCTGATCTCGCGTGATGTCATCTAGAGGCTGCAAATTCCTGATGAAGATCTTGAGCCGAGAGGCGCTTTCCAAGGGGTCAATTCAGGGAGAACTTGGCCAAAGGGCAAGGTCACGCTGCCAGTGACATTTGGCAGTGATATCAATTTCAGAACAGAGAAGATCGTTTTTGACGTCGCCATGATCTTGTTGTTGTACAATGGTATCCTTGGTTGCCCAGCACTGGCCAAGTTCATGGCGGACACCCACTTTGCTTATAATGTGCTGAAAATGCCCGGGCCGATGAACGTCATCACGATCAACTCCGACAAGAAGAGCGCACTTATCTGCGCCGACCAACTCTACCATGGGGCAGTTGCAGCACCTGCCCCCAAGGCACTTGGTCCTGCCGTTGAAGCTCCCGGGGGGAAGAAGACTGGCAAGGCCTCTAGCGCACATTCCAGCAAGCGCATCTCCTCGGGTTGCTGTGCTCCCGTTGGTGATGTGCCAGTGAGCTCCACCGAGAAGAGCAAGAAGTCCAAAGCAGCTCCGCCAGAGACCAAGAAGGTGCCCGCCAAGGAGGATGGCACAGGGGGAACTTTCACCATAAGTTCCACCCTTAACGACAAATAGGAAAGCACGCTCGTCGCCTTCCTGTGGGCGAATGTCGATGTGTTTGCATGGCAACCATATGATATCCCCGGTGTTCCCAGGAAGGTGATTGAGCACCACCTTGCCATCTGCCCACACGTGTGGACCGTCAAGCAGAAGCTCCGGAAGCAAGCTTTGGAGCGGAAATAGTTTATTGCCAAAGAGATCAAGAAATTAGAAGCGGTTGGCCTGATCAGAGGAGTACTCCATCCAACATGGTTGGCCAATTAGTTGTAGTGCAGAATGGACCCCAACGTCGGATGAAGAAGTTCCAGAGTTAACTCTCCCCGGAAAGGAAACCGATCAAGAGTTGGTCATGTATTTTGATGGGGCTTTCTCGCTGGAAGGCGCCAGTGCCGGAGTGCTGCTTGTTGCACCCACCGGAGAGCACCTCAAATATGTGATTCAGATGCACTTTCCCCAGAAGAGACCAACGAAAAATACTGCTGAGTACGAGGGACTGCTTGTCGGTCTCAAGATCGTGAGAAATCTTGGGATCAAGAAACTTATTGTCAGGGGTGATTCTCAGCTTGTCGTCAGTCAAGTGAACAAAGATTACTAGAGTCCATTGATGCAAGCTTATGTAGATGAAGTGAGTAAGTTGGAAGAATGTTTTGATGGCCTGCAAACGGATCACGTTCCGCGTGCAGAAAACAGCATTGCCGATGGCCTGTCAAAGTATGATGCCCTTAAGTTGCCTATGGAACTAGGAACTTTCGTGCTCCGACTGACTCAACCATTCGTCACACCATCAACTGAACAAGAGAAGAGAAGGAAGTTGAGTTCCAGCAAGTATTTCCCGGCAGACCTCCCAGACGCCGCCGGTGAGGAGGATGCCAGGGATAACGCCAGGCTTGCCGGTGAGCGTCGTGCTCCGGCGGAGCCTCCGGCTCTTGCCGTGGAAGCATGCGCTCCTGCCATGCTTGCCGGGGGTAGCAGGCTCTGGCAGGGCATCAAACCCTTGTCGTTGAGATGAATGCTCCCCCGGCAGAGGATGTGCCTTTAGTCCTTGTTGTCGAGCCCCAGGCACTAGCATGGGCACATCACATCGTCCGTTTCCTTCAAATAGGAGAACTCCCTCAGGAACAAGAGGAAGCAGAGAAAGTAGCCCGCCGGTCTCATATGTACAAGTTCGTAGACTACGTCCTATACAGGACGAGACCGAATGGCGTGAAACTCAAATGCATTTCGCGGGAGGATGGACTGGAGCTGTTGGCGGAGATACATGGAGGCATATGTGGCTCCCACATAAGATCAAGAGCACTTGCCGGAAAGGCATTCTGGCAAGGTTTCTTTTGGCCCACTGCCCTCCAGGATGCAACTGCGTTAGTAACCAAGTGTGAAGCATGCAAATTTCATTCGAACAAGTTACATCAACTAACTCAAGCCCTTCAAACAATCCCTCTCTCCTGGCCATTCTCGGTCTGGGGGCTCGACATCTTCGGCCCCTTTCCCCGCGCTACCAGGGGCTTTGAGTACTTGTATGTTGCGATTGACAAGTTCACAAAGTGGACAGAAGTGGAAGAAGTGAGAAAGGTGACAGCACAATCAGCCGTCAAGTTCTTCACAGGACTAGTCTTCCGCTTTGGTGTTCCCAACAGGATCATCACTAACAAAGGTACACGGTTCACGAGTCGCAGCTTCATGCAATATGTCCAAGACCTTGGCACCAAAATCTGTTTTACTTCTGTTGCCCACCCGAGGAGCAACGACCAAGCGGAAAGGGCTAATGTTGAAGTGCTGCGAGGCCTCAAGACAAGAACTTTCGACAAGTGCCACAAGTGCGGAAGGCACTGGATTGATGAGTTACCGGTGGTTCTTTGGTCAATCATGACAACACCAAATCGAGCTACCGACCAGACACACTTCTCCCTCGTATATGGGGCGGAAGCGGTTCTCCCCACATAAATCATATACGAGTCGCCTCGAGTGCTCGCTTATGATGAGTTTGAGCAAGAGCAGTTGCGGCAAGATGATGCAACACTCCTTGAGGAAGACCGTCTTTAGGCTGCTGTGAGAGCTGCGTGCTACCAGCAAGCTTTGTGCCGCTACCATTACCGCAAAGTTAATGTCGGAAGTCTTGCGGAAGGCGGCCTTGTTCTTCGGTGAGTTCAGCCTACCAAGAATTCCAACAAGTTGACGTCAAAGTGGGAAGGCCCTTATCGGGTAATACGAGTCATCGGGCCTGGCGCAGTTCTCCTAGAGACCGAAGATGGCATCCCATTGAGCAACTCCTGGAATATCGAACATCTTTGCAAGTTCTACCCATGAGGCGCGGTTGTCGGGCCTCCCGGTAACCACCTTTTGTACAAGTCTTGCCACTGAAGCATGTAATCCTTGGTACAAAGCCATGCTCAGACCCTGTGCTTAGTTGAATAAAGATGCGTGTTATGCAAATCTTGATTGATTCTCATGTTTACTTATGTGCATGTTTGTTTGAGATATTGCATTACACTTAATCCCGGCAAGAACTAACGGACCGCCAAGGTTCCATATCCATATTTTCTCTTCTTTCTTTTTATCAAAGGACAGAAGGTTACCTCGCGTGCAGCTTCGCCAGGGGGAATGGTGGTATGGATACCTATGAGCGAAGTCCCAAAAAAAATCTTGCCGGAAGTAGTATGACAACAAAAAGATAAGTTGCAAAAACCCCAAGTGAATTTTTACTGTAGAATTATTTTCCTTGGACGATTTCGACCTCTGTATGGAAAACCCGCACGCACGGGAACCTTGTCGCGATTGGCTGTGCCCTCACTATGTTTCGGGACCGCTCAACGGCTAAAGTGGTCGCGCCCGCGCTCCTAGTTTTGTTTCGAGTCCGCTCAGCGACTCAAGTGACAGCCTCGCACCCTTATTCTGTTTCGAGCGGGACTAACACCTTGAATGGCTGCACCAAGGATGCTGAGGTATCTTTCCAGCAGTGGCACCACCAGCAGGTTGCTAAGGACCCGTTCCTCAAAGCGCTCGCGGTAGGGCTACACACGCCGGCAAGATACTGCCGAGAGGGCGTAGGGAAAGTTCAATGCAGAGAAACATTCTAACAAGGAAGATAACATACAATTATTCAAAATAGGGTGAAATTTATATAAGATGTCGCCTTTTCCTAAGTACATCTTTATTTGACATTCTCCCCTAGGGGAGATTACAAGAAGAATAAGATGGAAAGGGGAAGCAGGCTACAAGAAGAAAAAGATGGCGAGAGGATTCCGACGGAAGCCCAGCCTGACCCCTCTGGACCAGCACTTCACGAAGGGGCATTGCTCCCAGATGGGCAAGCAAGAACCTGGCCCCTCCTGGACCAGCATTGGGCGGAGGAGAGGGCAAACGAGGGCGAAAAGGGGGATGGACCCTAGAAGCCGAAGTCCGCGGGCCTGCCGGAAGACCCTGCTGGAAGATGAGGCAGCGCCCGAGACAAAGGCCTCCAGTAAGGTCGTCATGCCGGGAGGGGGAGAGGCATGAGTTTGGTGGTGATGGTGCGGCCGGCGGTCAGTCTGAGCTCGATTCGTCGGGCTTTGACATGACCGCCCGAAGACCGGACTCATCGTCGTCGTCTTCGCTGCTGTCCTCCTCATCACTCTTGCCTGAGGACAAGCTTTCGACGCTACTCAAGCTCTCTTCGCAGCAGATGAGACGGACGCCACAGCGCCCATAAACCTTGACGGAGAGCAGATTGGCCTCCGTCATTTTAAAACGAAGGATGTGCCCTTAATGGAGGTTGTGGGCACGGGCGAAGGTCTTCCAGCCGTGCCTGAGGAACATGATACAACTCGCTGGGTACTCGACGTCCACCTGTGTTGCGCCATTAAAACAACCATGCGCCCGTATACATAGGACGGGCAGCTCGTCAGCCTCCATCACCCTGGCAAAAGGGCGAGGGAGGCGCAGATGGCTCTGGATGGGACCGGCCAGTTCGAGGATGAACTCCAGCGCCGTCCCTTCTGCGTGGGTCTCCTCAAAGGAGAGGCCCGGCGTCGGAGGAGGAGGTGGAGCAGCGCTCCGCCTCCCCCGACCTTGGCCTCCACGACGGCCACGGCCCCTCGCGCCTCTTCCACGACGCTTGGGCCACCCTCCTCCTCTATGCCTGAAGTGGTGGCATGATCACGACGAAAGCTCCTCCTTGGAGCTGAGGACAGTGGCCGCCGTCGCCCCCTATTCATGGCTAAGGGTGGGTGCCGCTTGAAGGTTGGGAAGACATGGAGGGGCAAGCTATGGAGGTTCACACTCGGATAAGGGAAGAAGTATGGATGAGCACCGCCCTCACTATCCCCAAATTTATAGGGGGAAGCGCGGGGCTGGCTCTCCCCTACTCCAAGGGTCACTACCCACCTCCTCCAATAGCGACGCCCTCGATCATGGGGCGAACAGCAACCGCCCTATTGCTCCAATCCATGGCGCTATAGTTACTGCCTTTCCCGGTGACTTTAAGTCACGGGCACCCATTGCTGGCTCCCCACTATGCATGCGGCGCGTGTGGCTGAAACGACCTGACGCGGTAATTGAAAATTTCGATGGCCACGCTGCGCACGCATCCCACATACCACATTCAATGGGCGTCATGGGGAGGCGCAGTAAGCGCAATGATCACAACCGCAAGCTCCTGCCACGCGTGCCCGTGACTGTTTGGGCCTATCCCAACAACGCCTCGCGTCGTGTGTGGCCCAGGCCCGGGGGCTCCTGTTGGTGCACTAGAGTTTTGGGCTCTCTAGTGCCCCGTACTCGTGCACGGGCTGTAGTAGCCACCCTGGCGATGAGGCCCAGCAAGGGCTTGCCAGGTACAAGCATAGAAGAATCAATACCGCCGGCAAGATCTTGTTGGGATGACTATCAAACCCTCAGGCAAAGACAAAGCCCCGGCAAGGGCAAAGCCCGGGCATGGCCCCGCCAGCGCATGGGCCAGGTGTCGTTCCACCTGGGCACGTGTCGCAATGTTGGTGCTGGAGGGGGCTAAGCGATGCCGATGGGACAGGCTCCTGTCCTGTCCCACAGACGGACAGAGATGCCTGATGGTGCATTAAATGCGTCTGTCCAACTCCATCAGTGTTAGGTATGGTAGCAATGTAGCTCTGTACACCCCGTACACACTATACGCCACTGTTGGGATCCCCTTCAGAGTATAAAAGAAGGCCCAGGGTGATACGGTAGAGGACTTTTGGACTTTTAGTCTTCGGACCTTCTAGCTCACACGCGTGGCAGCTGCTCACAACGCTCCTGTAGCTAGAACCCTAAGAACACTCTCAATACAACCAAGTAGGAGTAGGGTTTTATGCATCCTTGGAGCCCGAACATGGGTAAAATCCCCATGTGTTGTTCATCAGACCTGCTCTTTGTGCGAGCCTTCTCCCCCGCCGAGCCAAAAGGGGTCCCTTCGATCCCATAGGTGCTCGTTCCCCATGACATAGTGTTTTCTTCGAGAGAGCTAATAAAACTTTCATAATAAGTATATGAGTTCTTTATGACCAATGTGACTCCATGGATTATATGCACTCCCACCTTTCTGCAAGTTGCTAGCCTATTCGGTACCGCGCATTGCTCATATAGAGTCATATTGTTCTTTATCGAGTTGTAATATCGAGTTATAACTAAATACAAGTGTGATTATCATCACTATTAGAGACTTATCCTAGTGAGAATAGGATGATGGAGACTATAATTCCTCCACAAGTCGGGATGAGACTTCGGATGAAAATAAAAATAAAAATGTGGGAGTCCATATAAGCCCACCATAAAAAAGGAAAAAAGGAAAAAAGGAAAAAATGGGGAGGCAGAAAGTGCCACCTAAAAATGATAGAAAAAGAGAGAAAGGGCAATGTTACTATCCACTTACCACACTTGTGCCTGAAAGTGGGACCATATTCTTCATATAGAGAGTCTCCTGATTTGTCACTTTCCTATACTAGTGGGTATTTTTCATTATAGAACTTGGCTTTTATACTCCGATGATGGGCTTCCTCAAATACCGGAGGTCTTCATGAGAAAATGATACATCCATTTTGCATCATGTTTTACTACTGTTATTTATAATGTTTTTACGCATAATAATGCTTTGGGGAGCAATTCTAATTCCCTTTCTCTCACGATTTACAAGGTTTACATCAAGAGGGGGAATGCCGACAACTGGAATTCGGTACCCCGGAAAAAGCCGTCAGAAATTCCTATTCTGCACAACTCCAATGAAGCTGAAAATTTACAGAGAAGTTTTATTTAATAAATAAGAATTATTGGAGCTAATAACTACCGGAGGGGCGCCACTAGGTTGCCACCCTCCACCAAGGCGCACTAGGGCCCCTAACCGCCATGGTGGAGGGTGGGCACGCACGCCCTCCTCCGGAGCCCATCTTCTGGTATAAAATCCTAAAAAACCTAAAAAAATCAGAGGAGGACTTTTGGGATGACGCGCCAGTGCCTTGAGGCGGAACTTGGGCAGGAGCACTTTTGCCCTCTGGCAAAGCGATTCCTCCGGGAGAACTTCCCTCCCGGAGGGGGAAATCAAAGCCATCGTCATCACCAACAACCCTCTCATCTTGGGGAGGCCATTCTTCATCAACATCTTCCACAACACCATTTCCTCTCAAACCCTAGTTCATCTCTTGTGTTCAATCTTCATATCGGAACCTCAGATTGGTACCTGTGGGTGACTAGTAGTGTTGATTACCTTGTGTAGTTGATTACTATATGGTTTATTTGGTGGAAGATTATATGTTCACATCCATTATGCTATTCAATACACCTCTTATCTTAAGCATGCATATTATTTGTGAGTAGCTACTTTTTTTCTTGAGGTCAGAGGAGAAGTCATGTTGCAAGTAATCATGTGAAATTGATATGTGTTCGATATATTGATGATATGTATGTTGTGATTCCCTTAGTGGTGTCCTGTGAACGTCGACTACATGATGCTTGAACATCGTTTGTTATCATGGCTTATGTGATTTGGGTGCTAGCATGAGTGCCATTCCTTTTACCATATATCAAGAAATTATGAATGGCATAGTACCTGCTGAAATAGAAGACATTGATGTTACTATTAAACTTGCTAATAGAGACACCATCACACCACTTGGGATTGTTAGAGATGTTGATGTCTTGTGTGGGAAAATAAAATATCCTATAGATTTTCTAGTTCTTGGTTCCCCACAAGATGACTTTTGTTCCATTATCTTTAGTAGAACTTTCTTGAACACTATTAATGCTAAGACAGATCGCAAAAAAGAAACTGTCAGTGTTGAGTTTGGTGATGTGTCTCATGAGTTTAATTTTTCCATGTTTAGTAGACAACCTTGTGATAGATAATTACCTAGTAAGGATGAAATAATTGGTCTGACTTCTATTGCCGTTCGTCCTGCCGATCCACTAGAACAATATTTGCTAGACAATGAAAATGATTTGCACTTTCACAAAATAAATGAAATAGATAAAATTTCTTTGAACAACAAACTCTATTGAAACACAATTTACCTATTGAAACTCTTGGAGGTCCTCCTCCACCTAAAGGTGATCCTATTTTTGAACTTAAAAATTGCCCAACACTCTGAAATATGCTTATCTTGATGAGAAAAAGATATATCATGTTATTATTAGTGCTAACCTTTCAGAACATGCAGAAGAAAGATTATTGAAAATTTTGAGGAAGCACCAGGCTGCTATTAAATATACTCTTTATGATCTTAAGGGCATCAGTCCCACTCTATGTGAGCACAAGATTAATATGGAACCTAGTGCTAAACCCGTTGTTGATCACCAACGATGATTGAATCCCAAGATGAAAGAAGTGGTAAGAACTGAAATATTAAAGCTCCTAGAAGCAGGTATAATCTATCTATAGCTGATAGTAGATGGGTGAGTCTCATTCATTGTGTCCCTAAGAAAGGAGGTATTACTGTTGTTCCCAATGATAAAAATGAGCTTATTCAGCAAATAATTGTTACTGGCTATAGAATGGTAATTGATTTTCCAAAATCAAATAAAGGTACTAAAAATATCATTACCCCTTGCATTTTATTGATCAAATTCTTGAAAGACTATCTAAGCACACACACTTTTGTTTCCTAGATGGATATTCTGGTTTCTCTCAAATACTTGTGTCACAATGTGATCAAGAGAAAACCACCTTTGCATGTCCTTTTGGAACATATGCTTATAGACGTATGCCTTTTGATTTATGCAATGCACCTGCTACCTTTTAAAGATGTACGACTGCTATATTCTCTGATTTTTGTGAAAAGATTGTCGAGGTTTTCATGGATGATTTTTCCGTTTACGGAACTTCTTTTGATGATTCCTTAAGAAAACTTGATCGAGTTTTGCAGAGATGTGAACAAACTAATCTCATCTTGAATTGGGAGAAGTGCCACTTTATGGTTAATTAAGGTATTGTCTTGGCACATTAGATCTCCGAACAAGGTATTGAGGTGGATCAAGCTAAAGTTGATGCAAATGACAAAATGCCATGTCCTAAAGATATCAAAGGTATTCGAAGTTTCCTTAGTCATGCTGGTTTCTATAGGAGGTTTATTGAAGGCTTCTCAAAGATTTCTAGGCCTCTTAATAATCTTTTGCAAAAGGATATTCCCTTTGTTTTTGATGATGATTACATGGTAGCCTTTGAAACACTAAAGAAAGACTTAACCACTGCACCTATTGTTCAACCACCTGATTGGAACTTGCCTTTTGAAATTATGTGTGATGCTGGTGATTATGTTGTTGGTATTGTTCTAGGAAAAAGAGTTGATTAAATTTTATCAATTATGCTAGCAAAACTCTAGACAGTGCCTGGAGAAATTATGCCACTACTGAAAAAGAATTTTTAGCAGTCGTGTTTGCTTGTCATAAATTCATACCTTACATTGTTGATTCCAAAGTTATTGTTCACTCTGATCATGCTGCTATAAAATATCTTATGGAAAAGAAAGATTCTAAACCTAGACTCATTAGGTGGGTTCTCTTGCTTCAGGAATTTGATTTACATATCATTGATAGAAAGGGAGCTGAGAACCTCGTAGCTGATAACTTGTCTAGGTTAGAAAATATTCTTGGTGACCCACTACCTATTGATGATAGTTTTCCTATGAACAACTATCTACAATAAATGTCTCTCAAAACACTCCATGGTATGTTGATTATGCTAATTACATTGTTGCTAAATACATTCCGCCTAGTTTCACATACCAACAAAAGAAAAAATTCTTCTATGACTTAAGACATTACTTTTGGGATGACCCACATATTTATAAAGAAGGAGTAGATAGTATTATTAGATGTCATGTACCTAAGCATGAACAGGAACAAATCTTACGAAGATGTCATTCCAAATATTATGGAGGACATCATGCTGGAGATAGAACTGCTCACCAGGTATTACAATCTCTTTTTTATTGGCCTACTCTCTTCAAGGATGCCCATAAGTTTGTCTTGTCTTGTGATGAATGTCAAAGAATTTTTAATATCGGTAAGCGTCAAGAAATGTTTATGAATTATTCACTTTTTGAACCATTTGATATTTGGGGTTTTGATTATATGGGACATTTTCCTTTCTCTAATGGGTACACTCATATTTTAGTTGTTGTTGATTATGTCACTAAGTGGGTAGAAGCTATTCCAACTAGTAGTGCTAATCGTCATACTTCCATTAAAATGCTTAAAGAAGTTACTTTCCCAAGGTTTGGAGTCCCTAGATATCTAATGACTGGTGGTGGTTCACACTTTATTCATGGTGCTTTTCGTAAGATGCCTTATAAATATGATGTTAACTATAAATTGCATCACCCTATCATCCTCAATATAGTGGTCAAGTTGAAATTTGTAATAGATAAATAAAATTTATATTACAAAAACTTGTTAATAGGTCCCAAAAGAATTGGTCTAAGAAACTAGATGATGCACTTTGGGCCTATGGAACAACATATAAAAATCATACGGCTATGTCTCCATATAAGATGGTCTATGGGAAAGCTTGTCATTTGCCTCTAGAATTAGAACATAAAGCATTTTGGGAAATCAAAGAACTAAACTATGAATTCAAACATGCTGGTGAAAAGAGTTTATTTGATATTTGCTCATTAGATGACTGGAGAACTCAAGCTTATGAAAATGTCAAGTTATTTAAAGAAAAAGTTAAAAGATGGCATGACAAAAGAATCCAAAAGCGAGAATTCAAAGTTGGAGAATATGTTCTTTTGTACAATTCTCGTTTCAGATTTTTTACGGGAAAACTTATCTCCAAATGGGAAGGACCCTATGTTATCAAAGAGGTTTATTGCTCTGGAGCTATTAAGATTAATAATGCTGAAGGTACCAACCCTAAGGTGGTCAATGTACAAAGAATTAAACACTATATCTCGGTACGCCTATTAACGTTAAAAGCAATGTTATCCAAACCATGACACTAGAGGAACACATAAAAGAAACCTTCCGGAACATCCAAAATCGTGAAAATAAAGAGGTACATGATATGGTGAGAAAACAGTCTCCAAAAAATCAGCAAACATATTTTTATCGGTTTTGGAATATTTATGAATTTTAGGAAATAATAAACCGTAAGGTAACCGAGGAGGGCACGTCACACCAGGGCGCGGTTGCCATCCCTAGCATGCCTTGGTGGAGCATCCCACCTCGGGAACCTTCCCGATTCTGTTTTCCTCTCGTTTGCTTGGTTTCCAAGAATAAAAATTCTCTATATATACCCCCCGACTGTTTTGAACACCGCATCTCGCAATTTTCTTCTGTTCTTGTTTCGTGTTGTTTTCCTATCAGATCTGAAAATATGTTGTCCCAAGATTCTGAGGGAGAGAGCTATGTGTCCAGTTACGTTATTGATCCAAAGATCTTAGGGGTAATTTACCCCTACTTGTTGACTTTGGAGGAAGAAGAAGACACTGATCTAGAGGAAATAGAAGATGCTGGACCAGACGATGGCTCGAATGAAGATGAACCTCCACTACCTCAACTGGGAGATATGCACGTGGAGTTCAATAAGTCAAGCCTTCCTAATGGTAGTAGTATACCCAATACTCCTTTTATCCCTTCTCGTTTTCTGCAGGAGAGCAAGGCAGCTCTATGCAAAAGGATATTGAAACCCTAGCAAGAGAATGACAATTTGAGGGAAGAAAACTTCATCCTCAAGCGTAAATTGGCAAAGAAGAATAACGCCTCACTACCACCTTCATCATCATCACCACCAAAGGAGACCTGAGTACACGGGTATGGGTACTCCCTTTGGCTTGAGCCAAGCTTGGGGGAGGTGCCCCGATATCGTAATAATGGTGGACTCTCATTTTGGAGCAATTTTATTGCTCTTGTTGTTTAGGAGCAATTTTATTGCTTTTTGCACCGATGACAACTTACTTGAAGGATCTTATTCAATCCATAGGTAGCTATGGTGGACTATCATGGCGAAACTAGGTTGAGGTGTTTGGATGCACAAGTAGTATCTCTAGTTGGTGCAGAAGTTTTGGCTAATATGAGGTGGAAGCAAGCACTACATGTTGGAGGATCTAAAACCGTATAACTTCTATCCGGAGGCAAGCAAACATAACCCATTATGTTATCTTCCTTGTCCAATATCAACTTCTTAGCACGTAATATTTTTATGAGTGGTCACAATCATAAAAGATGTCCAAGATAATATATTTATATGTGAATCTCTCTTTCTTTATCACTTCCTATTCAATTGCACCAATGACCAATTACTATGTTTGTTAACTCCCAACAAATTTCAATCGACATACTTTTTATATGCGAAGTCATCACTCCCCATAAGATCATTATGTAAACTCTTTGCTTTTATTCTATTATTATTTATTCATTATTCTCAAGAGCATAGTAATCTAGCAAAGCCCTCTCATCAAAACTAATTTTTATTATATAAATCTCGGACTTGCTTACATAAGGGGAGCAAAGGCAAAAACTAAAAGGTAGATCATACTAAAATTTGATTCTACTAGATCAAAACCAAATCAAAAAGGATCAAACTAAGAAAAACAAGAAAAAGGAAAAAAGCAAAAAGGTGTGATGGTGATCCGATACCGGGGCACCTCCCCCAAGCTTGGCACAAGCCAAGGTGCAGCGACCCGACTCAAAACGAGTCAAGCCTTTGTGTTTTCTGTGCCATCCCTGGATCAGTATGCTGGCACACACAATACATCAATGTATATATCAAAGTGCAATCACATGTAATTAACGTAAAACTAATATATACCTTAAAATCTTAGCGGAAACAGTCAACGGGAGTGGAGTCCCAATAACACCAACGGCAGGTTGAGTGTAGACCGTAACCCTGAATCGTACTCTTACCTATCATAGAGCTTATCTACAACATGAGACGTTGCAGCCATGTAGGTCAGCATTTTGAATATGCCTGCAAGTCACAAAAGGGGGGTGTAAAGTAATCATCTATTCTACATGCATATATGGCAAATGGGGTAGTGGGTTTTGCATAAAGCCAAATTTTTTCCTACAACAAGAGAGGGCAAAAAGCATAATTACTACAATGTTGGTTGATTAATGAGATGGTTCCACCAACCAATTCTCATACCTAAGTTGTCATTAATAAACCCACATCAATACAATTAATTGTGTTGAGAGTTCCAGATAGTTTCAGTTCCTTTGGCTCAAACTGTCCATGACCGCGGACACGGCTAATCGATTAGGTTTTAGTACTCTGTAGAGTTTTGCACACGTTCCCCACAAGATTTGATCGCCTCCGTTTGATTTCTCGCACTTCAGGGTGTTTGAGGAACGGATGACCAAAACATGGTCTTCTAAAGGGTTTCCCTGAGACTCTGTCGGTGCCCATCCTTTCCTACCGTTCTTCTACATCTCGTAGCACCGCCTGTCCAGGGTCACCACGATATCCAACCAAGCCAGAGCCCATAATGACTTGTGGCTGTGCAGGTAAGCCTTGGGTCTTGAAGCATCCATCCATCTCTTTGTGCCTGGGTGGACCTTTCCTCATGAATACTGGCACTTCCCCAGGAACACCTAGGCTAACCATTGGTTTCTCCAGGGCGCCGTTCAACCATCATCCACCCAGAGGTAAGTTGAAAAACTCAGAGTCTTGAAGTCTTGATCATAATGCAGGTCTTGAAAATTATGAACTCACAACTCTCATGAATCACACAACCAACCCCATCTACTGATAGCATAGCAAAAATGTAAATGAACGTTTCCCGGGGCCAATGTGTCAAAGGGTTGAGCGGTACCTACCACATGATACTACAACAAGTAACCAAGTTTCCAAATTACCTACTTTGCATGCAATTGGGGAGATGGTAGAACTAATGCAATAAAACATAGGTATACATGGTCAAAGTGACTTGCCTGTACTGTTGATGAAGAATAATATCGCTCTCAGAGATAACTGATAGACTATTCGTCACTCTTCGATGAAAATCTATACAATCAAACATTGCATTCTTATAAGCAATCATACTAGCAATCAATTCTAACAATCAAAAGGGCAACACAAAACCAAAAGCAACAAATTGGTGATGAAGGAAATACTTAAGACAAAAATTAAAATGAGCAAAACTTCATCAACACAACAAAAGTTGGTTTTCTCTACAATTACATCCTAATTTTCAAAAGTAGCAAACATAAACAAAGTAAATATAATAAAAGTAGTTTAGTAAACATTTTACTTAGCAAAAAGAATTACGTTTGAAGAACAACTAATAATTTAGAAAACAATACTCTAGCAACTAAAGTCTTTAACTACTATAACATATCATCAAGAGAAAAACATTAAGTTAATAAAATAAAAACAAATTTTAAAGCAAATAATTAACAGAAAGTGTTTTCTCAGAAATCTTTATTTTGCAAAAAGAACTAATTGAAAAGCTTTTATAAAGGTTCTTATTTTGATATAAAACAAGGCCATCCTTGGCTTAAACCACAAACAATCTCAACTATAATACAAATTGTTTCTGGTCTAAACTTAGATTAACAGAAAATCAAACTTATAAAACAATTTGTGGAACTATTTTCAAATAGAAGATCAACATAGCAATGAAAATCCCATTGCAAGTTATAGTTAAACTAGACTGGATTTTCATGCAACCAACTAATAAAATAGTATTTGTTTTGAAGGGCTACTATTATCTAACATAAAAGTTTATCACTATTATAAAAGAAAATAATTTAAAATAATTTAAAACAAAAGGGAATATAAATAGACCTAATAGAACTAAACAGAATCTGTTTTCCTTGAAAAGACTACTATAAAATATTCTAAAAATTTCCAAACTCTACCTACTGATAACTAAGGTCACTAGTGACAAGTAGCAAAAAGAATCAACTCAATATATATTTTTAAACTCAAGATATTCAGGAAATAAGATTTGAATCAAATCTGTTCGAAATCAATTTTAAATTATTCAAATTTGGTCAAACTTGATATCTACAGAAACTAGAACAAATTTGTGACACTATGCAAAAAGAATCAATCACAAATAATTAAAACCATAAAAGATATAACAAAAATAAAAATAGAACCTATTCTGTTTTCTAAAACAAAAACAGAAAAAGAAAAAACTAAACTAACGGACAGGGTGACGTGGCAGGTTCTGATAGGCTACGGAGGGAGCGTGTTCTAATGATTCAAGCGGACGACCGACACTTAAGGAAAATGTTTCGGATAAAATTAACTAAAAGAAAACCGGCCGGTTCATTTTAAATAAACCGAAAGGGTATGGGGATTCTAATCGTGGCCGTTCAAATGAGATCGGACGGAGGGGGAAGCTCACCGCGGCGGGAGGTCAACTCCGGCGAGGTTCCGGCAAGGCCGAAGCGGCAAGGTCGATGGGGAGGCGTCTCCGGTGGTCCTCTGATGATGGCGAGGGCTCCAAGCGATGCGAACAAGGACGATGAGTTGGGTGGTGGTCCTGGCGTCGTCGCGGTTGGTCAGGGGCGTCGGCGACGAGGTCCGAGGCGGCGGAGACATTCGGGTGTCAATGGGGACGGTGCACCAATGGGTGTGGGGCTCGGGCGAGGGCACACGGAGGTGTGCAAGGCCGTGGGGAGGTGGATGGTGGGCTCGGAAAGGCTCGGGGAGGTCGAGGTGGAGTGACACGATGGAAATGGCGCGACGGCGGCGCTTGGGCTCGAGCGAGCTAATACGGCAGCGAGAGGCTTCGGGAAGAGGGTGAAAGTGGGGTAATGGGTAGAGGAGAGGACCGGGGACTTTTATAGGGCATCGGGGTGGTCGGGAAATGGAAGGGGAGGCGGATCCGACGCGGTGATCTCGCCGGCGTGGTTTGGGGAGTGAGAGGAGGGAGGTGCCCGCGAGGTTTGGGGATCGGTCGGTGGTGTCGTCCAGTCAGAGAGAGAGAGAGATCAGCCCGGTGGTGACCATTGCGGAGAGGTTTCGGGGGACGGATCAGGGGCTCTGGGCCGTCTCGTTTAATACACGCGTTTAACTATTTCCTTTATTAATATACAGGGCAATAAAAACAACATTAAGACATTCAAAATCTGTCCAAAAAATAAAGTTTTATATACCAAAATGATCAGAGAAATAAATTCCATTTAATGAACATTTTTCCAGGGCCAAAATAAATACTTTTAAAAAAATATTTTCAGAAAATGCCTAAATGGCTTTATTTATTTTTGCAAATATTTTTCAAATAACCCCTTGGGTTTTATGATTCAAAAACTTCACAAAAATACCCCTAGTTTGGAGTGTCATATTACTCCTCTCAAAAACTTTGTCAAGGGGTTTGAATGCTTACAAATTCAAATAGGGAATTCAAATATGGAAATGAAACTCCATATGAGAATTTCTCAAATAGTTTTCATATCCTTCTTTTAAACTTCCAACTCCTATTTCATATAATTTGAAGAAGTCTTTTTTTCCTCTCTCATGAAAATCATTGAGTTGCATAAAGTTTCTGAATTTGAACTATTTTCAAATGAAATTCAAACCATTTTCAAATCCCTTTTCATTCCTTTAAATGGAAGAAGTCATATCATCTTCACTCTGGGATCTTGTGATGAAATGAATTTGAATTCCTGCAGAGTGAAAGTTTTGGGAAAGTCATTTTATTCCCTCTCATTCAAAAGTTTTCAAAAGTTTCAAATTTTCACTCAATTTCAATCACTCAAGCAAACAAACAATCATTCTAGTATTTATTATAACATTCCAAAATTTGGGATGTTACACAAGGGTAATGCCCATACCCTTGTGCTCAGGTGTCATTCTTTTGAGGTGATGGTGGTGGAGTGGATGATGAGGTTGGAAGCTTGACCAATTCCCTCTTAAGCATGAAATTTTGTTCCCTCAGGTCATCTACTTCCTGCTCGAGCTTCAATATCCTTTGACATAATTCTTATTTACTCTCATGCAGAAAACAAGAAGAATGGAACTTTGGGTTTTCTTCTTGCATTTGGGAGGCTTGATTTCCCGAACTTCATGTGCATGTCTCCCAGTTGAGGCATAGGAGTCTCCTCTTCATCTAAGCTTTCTTCTCTATACTTGTCTTCTTGTTCCTCCTTTGAGAATAATCCATAAGGATCTAAGTCCCCATAGAGCTTTGGATTGGCAAGATAATGCGATATGTAGCTCTCCCCATCAGACTCTTGGGATGACATCTTGCTCTAAATCTGCTGCAGAAATGGCTCAAAACGAAAACAGGAGGTATTGTCGTGATACGAAAGTGCAAAACTTTGGGAGATTATATAATGAATTTTTGCCCACCCGAAGGGGTGTACCACAAGAAAACAGAGTCCATAGGGCGCACGGGTTGGTGAAAAGACCCCTAGGCGGGGCCAGGGGGTGTCCGCACCTAACAGGCTTGTCGCCTCCCCGTGCATCCTTCGGACTACTTTTCATTTTCCTAATTTTTTTAATATTCCAAAACTGAGTAAAATTGCTATTGGGAAAGTTTTGGAGTCGGTTTACTTAACGTACCACGTACCTTTTCCTTTTCGGAGTCTAAAACATTCTGGTAGGTCTCCCTAATATGCTCTTCCAGAGTTATGGTATTGATAACATTGGTTTCAACATTAATGGGAGTACCTGAGATATGATGTTTGATTCTTTACCCGTTTACCACCTTCGTATTTGTGCCCTCGGCGTTGTTTATCTTGATGGGACCGGAACGATATACTTCCTTAACAATGTAAGGCTCTTCCCATTTAGAGAGAAGTTTTCCTGCAAAAAATCTTGACCGAGAATTGTATAGCAAGACATGATTACCTAGATTGAATTCACGCTTTTGTATCCTTTTATCATGCCATCTCTTAACTATTTCTTTAAACAACTTGGCATTCTCATAGGCATGGGTTCTCCATTCATCAAGTGAGCAAGTATCAAGTAACCTCTTCTCACCAGCAAGTTTGAAATCATAGTTGAGCTCTTTGATTGATCAATAAGCTTTGTGCTCTAGCTCTAGAGGTAAGTGACATGCTTTACCATAAACCATTTTATACGGAGACATGCCCATAGGATTCTTATAGGCAGTTCTATAAGCCCATAATGCATCCTCAAGTTTCTTAGACCAATTCTTCCTGGATCTATTAACCATTTTTTCTAGATCTATTTAATGTCTCTATTTCTTAATTCTACTTGACCACTAGACTGAGGATGATAAGGAGATGCAATTCTATGGTTAACATCATACTTAGCAAGAAATTTACGGAAAGCACCATGAATAAAATGTGAACCACAATTAGTCATTAAATATATGGGGACTCCAAATCTAAGGAAAATAACTTCTTTAAGCATCTTAATAGAGGTGTTATGATCAGCACTACTAGTTTGAATAGCTTCTACCCACTTAGTAACATAATCAACATCAACAAAAATATGAGTATACCCATTGGACGTTGGAAAAGGTCCCATATAATCAAAACCCCAAACATCAAATGGTTCAATAACAAGAGAGTAATTCATAGGCATTTCCTAACGTCTACTAATATTGCCAATTCTGTGATATTCATCACATGACAAGACAAACTTACGAGCATCCTTGAAGAGAGTAGGCCAATAAAAACCAGATTGTAATACCTTGTGTGTAGTTCTATCTCCAGCGTGGTGTCCTCCACAGGCCTCGGAATGACACTTCTGTAGGATATGTTACTGTTCACGCTCAGGTACACAATGTCTAATAACACCATCTACTCCTCCTTTATAAAGTTTGGGTCATCCTAGAAGTAATGTCTTAAATCATAGAAAAACTTTTTCTTTTGTTGGTATGTGAAACTAGGCGGTATAAAGTTAGCGACAATGTAATTAGCACAATTAGCATAACAAGGATCATTATGAGAAGCATTTATGACTGTTAATTGTTCATCAGGAAAGCTATCATCAATAGGTAGTGGGTCATCAAGGACATTCTCTAACCTAGACAAGTTATCGTCTACGGGGTTATCAGCACCCTTTCTATCAACAATATGCAAATCAAATTCTTGTAGCAGAAGAACCCACCTAATAAGTCTAGGCTTAGCATCTTTCTTTTCCATAAGATATTTAATAGCTGCATGATTAGTGTGAATAGTTAATTCAGAATCAACAATATAGGGTCTAAACTTATCACAAGCGAACACTACTGCTAAAAATTCTTTTTCAGTAGTAGCATAGTTTCTTTGAGCACTGTCTAGAGTTTTGCTAGCATAATGAATAACATTTAATTTCTTATCAACTCTTTGTCCTAGGAAAGCACCAACAACATAATCACTAGCATGACACATAATTTCAAAGGGTAGGTTCCAGTCAAGTTGTTGAACAATAGGTGCAGGAATCAAGGCATTCTTAAGAATTTCAAAAGCTTCTACACAATAATCATCAAAAATGAATGGAACATCTTTTTGCAAGTTATTAGTGAGAGGCCTAGAAATCTTAGAGAAATCTTTAATAAATCTCCTATAGAAACCAGCATGACCAAGGAAACTTCTTATACCTCTGATATCCGTAGGACACGGCATTTTTTAATAGCATCAACATTAGCCTTGTCAACTTCAGTACCTCTTTCGGAAATTTTGTGTCCCAAGACGATGCCTTCATTCACCATAAATTGGCACTTCTCCCAATTCAAGACAAGATTAGTTTCTTCACATCTCTGTAAAACTCGATCAAGGTTGCTCAAACAATCATCAAAAGAAGTTCTGTAAACGGAAAAATCATCCATGAAAAACTCAACAATCCTTTCACAAAAATTAGAGAATATAGTAGTCATGCATCTTTTAAAGGTAGCAGGTGCCTTGCATAAACCGAAAGGCATACGTCTATAAGCAAAAGTACCAAAAGGGCAAGTAAAGGTGGTCTTCTCTTGGTCCTCTTTTGACACAGGTATTTGAGAGAAACCAGAATAACCATCTAGAAAGCAGAAATGTGTGTGTTTGGATAATTTTTTAGCATCTGATCAATAAAAGGTAGAGGGTAATGATCTTTTCTAGTAGCTTTATTCAATTTCCTAAAATCAATTACCATTCTATATCCTTTAAAAATTCTTTGCAGGATCAATTCATTTTTATCATTAGGAATTACGGTAATACCTCCTTTCTTAGGGACACAATGAATGGGACTTACCCATCTACTATCAGCAATAGGGTAAATGATCCACGCCACCAGAATCTTTAATATTTCATTTCTTACCTATTCATTCATTTTAGGATTCAACAGTTGTTGGTGATCAACAACTGGTTTAGCATCTGGCTCCATTTTAATTTTATGCTGACATAGAGTGGAACTAATGCCCTTAAGATCATCAAGAGTATATCCAACAGCGGCACGGTGCTTCCTCAGAGATTTCAATAATCTTTGTTCTTCATGCTCTGAAAGGTTAGCACTAATAATAACAGGATATATCTTCTTTACATCTATATAAGCATATTTTAGAGTATCTGGTAATTGTTTAAGCTCAAACACGGGACCACCCTTGGGTGGAGGAGGATCCCCAAGTATTTCAATAGGCAAGTTGTGTTTCAGAATAGGATGTTGATCAAATAAAATCTTATCTATTTCATTCCTTTCATTCATATGCATGTCATTTTCATGGTCTAGCAAATATTGTTCTAAAGGATCAATAGGAGGCGCAACAATAGAAGCAAGACCAATAATTTCATCCTGACTAGGCAATTCTTTATCATGGGGTTGACTATGAAATTTAGAGAAATTAAACTCATGAGACGTATCCCCAAAACTTACGGTAACCATTTCCTTCTCACAATCTATCCTGGCATTAACGGTATTCAAGAAGGGTCTACCAAATATAATGGGACAAAAATCATCTTGTGGGAAGCCAAGAACAACAAAATCAGTAGGATATTTTATTTTCCAACACAAAACTTCAACATCTCTAATAATCCCAACTAGTGATATAGTGTCTCTATTAGGAAGCTTAATTGTAACATCAATTTCCTCTAACTCAGCTGGTGCAATATCATTCATAATCTCTTTATATAAGGAAAAAGGAATTGCACTCACACTAGCACCCATATCACATAAGCCATGATAACAATGATCTCCTATTTTAACAGAAACAACAGGCGTGCAAACAATGGGTCTATGTTTATCTTTAGCATTAGGTTTAGCAATTCTAGCGGCTTCATCACCAAATTGAATAACATGCCCATCAATATTATCAACCAAGAGATCCTTAACCATAGCAATACTAGGTTCAAATTTAATTTGATCAGGGGGTGTAGGTGTTCTAGCACAGCTCTTACGAACCACACTTGAAGCTTTAGCATGTTCCTTTATTCTAACAGGGAAAGGTGCTCTTTCAATGTAAGCAGTGGGAATAACATGATCAAGCTTATAAGTAATAGTTTTCTCTTCAAATTTAATAGGTATACTTTCACTTCAATGGGAGGATCATATTGAAACCACTTCTCCTTAGGGAGATCAACATGAGCAGCAAAAGATTCACAAAATGAAGCTACTATATCAGAGTCAAGTCCATATTTAGTGCTAAATTCGCGGAAAGTATCGGTGTCTACAAAGGATTTAACACAATCAAACTTAAGGTTCATACCTGACTCATTACCTTCGTTGAGTTCTCAATCTTCAGAGTTGTGTTTAATTCTTTCCAATAAATCCCATTTGAAGTCAATATCTTTCTTCATTTAGGAACCAGCACAAGAAGTATCGAGCATGGATTGATCATTACGAGAAAGCCAAGCATAAAAATTCTGAATAATAATTTCTCTCGAGAGCTCATGATTGGGGCATGAATATAACATTAACTTAAGCCTCCCCCAAGCTTGAGCGATTCTCTCTCCTTCACGAGGCCAAAAAATATAAATATAATTCCGATCACAATGAACTAGATGCATAGGGTAGAACTTCTGATGAAATTCCATTTTCAATTGGTTGTAGCTCCATGATCCAATTTCATCACATAGCCTATACCATGTTAATGCCTTCTCCTTCAAATATAAAGGAAATACCTTCTTCTTGACGTGATCCTCGGGGAGACCTGCAAGCTTAAATAATCCACAAACTTCATCCACATAGATTAGATGCAAATCAGGATGTAGTGTTCCATCTCCTGCATAAGGATTAGCCAGTAGTTTCTCTATCATAGCCGAAGGAATTTCATAATAAATATTTTCAATAGGTTCAGTAGGTTGAGGGGAAAATCTTTGTTTGTCTGGTCGAGGTGAAGATACCCCAAACAAGCCCCTCAAAGGATTACTTTCCATAGTGACAAGTGACAGTAAATTTCAGCACACTATAAAATTTTCCTTAACAAATTCCACTCACCAAAGGCGCTTCACTCCCTGACAACGATGCCATAAAAGAGTCTTGATGACCCACAAGTATAGGGGATCTATCATAGTCCTTTCAATAAGTAAGAGTGTCGAACCCAACGAGGATCAGAAGGAAATGACAAGCGGTTTCCAGTAAGGTATTCTCTACAAGCACAGAAATTATCGGTAACAGATAGTTTTGTAATAAGATAATTCGTAACGAGTAACAAGTAACAAGCATAGAAAAGGTGCATCAAGGTAGCCCAATCCTTTTTGTAGCAAAGGACAGTCCTGGACAAACTCTTATATAAAGCAAAGCGCTCCCGAGGACACATGGGAATTTCTATCAAGCTGATTTTCATCATGCTCATTTGAATCGCATTCGTTACTTTGATAATTTGATATGTGGGTGGACCGGTGCTTGGGTGCTGCTCTTACTTGGACAAACGTCCCAGTTATGATTAACCCCTCTCACAAGCATCCGCAACTACGAAAGAACAATTAAGATAAATATAACCATAGCCTGAAACGTGTGGATCCAAATCAGCTCCTTACAAAGCAACGCATAAACTAGGGTTTTAGCTTCTGTCACTCTAGCAACCCATCGTCTACTTATTACTTTCCAATGCCATCCCCTAGGCCCAAATAGTGGTGAAGTGTTATGTAGTCGATGTTCACATAACACCACTAGATGAGAGACAACATACATCTCATGAAAATATTGAATGAATACCAAATTCACATGATTACTTATAATAGGACTTATCCCATGTCCTCACGAACAAACGTAACTACTCGCAAAACATGTTCATTTTCATAATCAGAAGAGTATTAATTATCATAAAGGATCTGAACATATGATCTTCCACCAAGTAAACCAACTAGCATCAACTACAAGGAGTAATCAACACTACTAGCAACCCACAGGTACCAATCTGAGGTTTGAGACAAAGATCGGATACAAGAGATGAACTAGGGTTCGGAGAGGAGACGGTGCTGGTGAAGATGTTGATGGAGATTGACCCCCTCAAGAATAGAGGATCATTGGGGATGATGATGGCTTCGATTTCCCCCTCCAGGAGGGAAGTTTCCCTGGCAAAACAGCCCTGCCGGAGCTCTAGATTGGTTCTGTCCAAGTTCCGCCTTGAGACGGCGGCGCTTCATCCCGAAAGCTCTCCTCTGATTTTTTTGTCCAGTCAAAACCCTCCATATAGTAGAAGATGGGTGTTAGGGGCCTGCCAGGTGGGCCACAAGCCTACTAGATGCGGTCAAGGGGGTGGTCGCGCCTGGCAAGCTTGTCAACTCCTCGTGGCCCCCCTGTGGTATGTGTTTCACTGAGTATTTTTTATATATTCCAAAATAATTCTCCGTAAATTTTTAGGACTTTTGGAGTTGTGAAAAATAGATATCTCAGATTTGCTCCTTTCCCAGTCCAGAATTCCAGCTGCCGGCATTCTCCCTCTTCATGTAAACCTTGTAAAATAAGAGAGAGAAAGCATAAGTATTGTACCATCACGTGTAATAACAGCCCATAATGAAATAAATATCAACATAAAAGCAATGAAAAATGGACGTATCAAGGTTTAATCATAAGTAGGTTGTTAGTTCAAGTAAGAACAACACCTTAGCACCGGTCAACTCACATATCAAATTATCAAAGTAGCGAACACGAATCAAACCAACATGATGAAAGTGACTAGATGAACTTCCCGTGTACCCTCAAGAACACTTTGCTCATCATAAGAGAGAGTTTTGGCCTGTCCTTTGCCACAAAAGGAGTGGGCTACCTTGCTGCACCTTACCTATTGTTACCGTTACTTGCTCGTTACAAATTACCTTGCTATAAAAACATTTGTGCCCACTCTCACTCATTCATCCCCACGCTCTTAACTTTTGCTTAGTTTTCCCCACTCCCTTGCCCGAAACTCTCAGAACAGGTCAAAACGGACATTGTCGTTGGGTGCTACCACTTGAGCATGTGTTGGTTTTCCCTTGAATAGGAAAGGGTGATGCAACGAAGTAGATAAGTATTTCCCTCAGTTGTTGAGAACCAAGGTATCAATCCAGTAGGAGGAACAAGCAAGTCACCAATGGTTGCACCTACACAAACAATCAAACTCTTGCAGCCAATGCTATAAAGGGTTTGTCAATCCCTTCACGATTATTTGCAAGGATTAGATCTGAAAGAGATAGATGTAAATGAGCGTGGAAAGTAAAAGATAAGTAAATTGCATCAAGGTATAGATCTGAAAATATATGATGGAAAATAGACCCCGGGGCCATAAGTTTCACTGGAGGCTTCTCTCTTGAAGGCAAATATCATGGTGGGTAAACAAATTACTGTCAAACAATTGATAGAAAAGTGAATAATCATGTAGTTATCCAAGGCAATGATCATGCATATAGGCATCACGTCCGTGACAAGTAGACCGAAACGATTCTGTATGTACTATTATTACTCCACACATCGACCGACTCCTGCGTGCATCTAGAGTATTAAGTTCATGAAGAACAAAGTAGCACATTAAGAAAGATGACATGATGTAGAGGGATAAACTCAAGAAATATGATGAAAACCCCATCTTGTTACCCTTGTTGGCAACAATACAATACGTGCCTCGCTACACCTACTATGTCACTAGGTGAGGACACCGCAAGATTGAACCCAAACTAAGCACTTCTCCCATTACAAGAACTACCAATCTAGTTGGCCAAACCAAACCAATAACTCAAAGAGACTTGCAAATATAAAAAATCATGCATATAAGAAATCAAAGGAGATTCAAATAAGATTTATGGATAATCTGAACATAAACTCACAATTTATCGGATCTTGACAAATACACCACAGAAGAGGATTGCATCAGATAGATCTTCATGAAGATCATGAAGAACATGGTATTGAGGATCAAAGAGAGAGAAGAAGGCATCTAGCTACTAGCTATGGACCCAAGGTCTGTGGTGGAGTACTCACGCATCACCGGAGGGGCAATGATGTTGATGTAGATGCCCTCCGTGATCGAAACCCCCTCCGATAGATTACCGGAAAAGGCTTGAAGATTGGATCTCTCGGGAACGGAGGCTTCCAGCGGCGGAAAAGTATTTGCGTCACTCTTTTTGATGTTGGGGGAATATTTGGGTATTTATAGGCCAAGAATTAGGGTTAGGAGACCTGCCAGGAGGCGACAAGCCTGCTAGGCGCGGCCAAGGGGCGCGCCTAGCAGCCTTGTGGTGCCCTGGCACCTCCCCTGACGTGCACTCCAAGCTTGGATGACTTGTTTCCATCCAAAAAACTTCCTTCCAGTGGTTTTATTCCCTTTGGACTCCGTTTAATATTCCATATCTGCAAAACTCAAAAACAAGGAAAAACTGAAACTGGCACTTGGCTCTAGATTAATATGTTAGTCCCAAAAATAATATAAAATAACATATTAATGCATATAAAACATCCAAAACCGATAATATAATAGCATGTCATTATCAAAAATTATAGATACGTCGGAGACGTATCATCGGGTCAATGGCTTGACCGTTAACTCTGCCGAGTGGGGCCACATTGGACTGTGTCGCCCGTTGGACCTAACAAGTGGGGCCGCATTGGGCGGTGTCATTGTTCGACAGTTGGGCCATGGTTTTGTTGGGCCGTCCCTTGCATTAAATGCCTGCATGCGCCGCCATGACAGAAGCTTGCTATGCATGCACCCAGCAACCTTCCTGCATGGGTCTATGCATGCCGCAATGATGCGTCGAGCGGGCCTGCATGCGCCGACCGATCGTGCATGCGGTGATGCGTGCTGCCACGATGCATTCACCAAGCTACTTTCATGAATGCCAGCCGCCATGGATGCAGCGACAATCGTTGTCGCTGGTTTCTCTCTTCTCGCACGCTTGTCTCCTCGATTTAGAGCATCGTTTTTTACGATCAGTTTCAGCCTTTTCGATCCACTCGCATCTACACCCGTTTTGCTACAACAAATAAATTGAACAATATGTTTTTATATTTTTGTGGCTGCATGCACTAGCAAGGTGGCTACATATTTTTGGCTTGTGTAAAAAAGGGAAGGGTTCGTTGTGGCTCCAAGCACTAGGTGGTTACTAACAAAGCGAGCTCTCTAAGAAAACAATCAACAAATATGTAGATAGGGCCAACAAGCTCATAGCACGATCACATAGTTCAAACTAGCAAGAACTTAATAATATAATAGATAGAAAAATTAATAATAGAACTTAATAAAAGGGCCAACAAGCCATAGTTCAATTACAACTTAATTAACATAACAGAGATTCGAAAAAGTAAATAGATAGAGGGTTCAGAACCCTAGCCGCCGCCTTCTCCGGGCGCCCTTCACTTCACCTCCGGGGCGTTGCCGATGGGGTACGAAAGAGTGTTCATGTGCGACGCGGTGGGGTAGATGTTGCTGTACTCCGTATACCTATTGTGGGTGGTGAAAGCGATGAACTCGCAGCCATACCAAAACACTCGGCTGAGGAGGTAGAAGGTGTCAAATGTGTTGGTGAAGTGGTAAAGGAGTGCAACCACCACCCCATTTTGGATGACCTCCTCGATGCGGAACATCATTGGAGATCCCCACGGGAGGTGGAAGTAGACGGCATCAAGGAAGAACTCGGTGAAGTTCCTTGTGGTCCTCCACCTTGATATCGCCCACATCGGTAGGGTGGATTCTCTCCGGCACGGTGGGTGGGAAGCGGTAGGTTGGTCCGATGTACTGCATGGCTGAGGCATGTGCAGAAGAAGGAGAAGGGGTCGAAGAGCAAGAAGGGCATATGGAAGACGATGGGAGATGGATGAGGGATGGCAGAGGCAGAGGGTGTCTTAAATAGCCATAGTGCTACGTGTTATTTTGCCGTGGCAATAACGGGGTCAAATGTGAAGTGGCCCGTTTTCACACCCAACGCGGCGCCGGGAGTGTACACGCGTGGGAAACTGTGGTTTGAAAAGAAGAAGAAATAGAAGCTAATTACACGCTGGGGAATCCATGGTCATATATATTATATGAACAATAAGAGACAATATTTGAATAGTTTGTGGCCATTTTGCATGATAAAAATAACTTTGGCCCTGATAAATTTGGTCATTTTCCATTTGTATTGAATAAAAAGAACTAAATTTTCTAGGCAATGTCAATTGTTGTGTAATTTCAAACGATGCAAAAAAAGCCAGCATGTTCACTAAAAACAGAGCAAACTATGCAAAAAAACAACGCAATTCAACGGCCCAACTAGAGCTTGGTTTCCTTTTGGGCCCAATAACTACTTTTTTGGAGTCAACGGTGGGCGAGGAGCCGAGCACAAGCAATAGGATCGCCTCTCGCGGATCGCCCGACGATCCAGCAATGCGGAGCCGTCCATATGATCGGACGGCTGACGTTCGGAGCTAGGGTTAGGAGGGTTTTGAGCTGGTCAACGAGGTTTCCAAGCCTTTTACCGAGCATAACTAATTCAAAAAAATCAAAAAAAAAACCTTCACCGTTCGTCATTTTATAAGACACACTAACTAGGTAAATACTAAAGTTGGTATACATACATATTCAAAAAAAAAACCTAGCTGGCACGATCGAGATCAAATGAGCACCATTAATTTAAAAAAATCAAAAAATATAAAACATGTGCACAATGTTGTCTTATGTGACATGTTACCAACCAAAAATCATAAACTTGGTCCATGGTCATTTTCATGAAAAAACCTTCACACATATGAGCTACCACGGACAACATTTCATCGAGTTCAAGGAGAGGAGGTAGGGTTACCTTCTGCTTTAGAAAAATTTAAAAAAATCAAAAAAAATCACCAAAGCTTTATTTCAAAGTGAATAAGAAGGATTTGAACTTAGTTTTTCATTTTCATACTTTAAACATGTTTTTAATAGTTTTTATATTAAAGCATATTTTTCAAAAGAAATGTAAAATATGAAGATTATTTCAAAAAATAGTGAGACTTCGAATCTACACTATATAGATTGAATAGGTGTTAATAAAAAAACATTTGGCTCATTTAGAGTAGGTCCAAAAAAACTTGATTACAAATGGGGCTGTTTACCCTAGCTTGGGAGCTCACTTGGGGCACATTTCTCAACTTTAAATTTCTTTGACCTCCTCTAAATCACCTCAATTTTTTTGCATTTTTTTGAATTTATACTGTCATGTCGAATGTTGTTTTTTGCTTTGTTATTGGAATATTTGATAAAATGGACTATATAAATAGTCATACCAACATAGCATTGTTGGGGAACGTCGCATGGGAAACAAAAATTTTCCTACGCACACGCAAACTTATCCATGGTGATGAGCATCTACGAGAGGGAGAGTGGATCTACGTTCTAAGTGGGAAGCGTTAAGAAACGCGGTTGGTGTAGTCGAACATCTTCGCGGCTCAAATCGCCGAGCGTCCCGCGATCTCATCACGATTCGTCCCGTGATCCAATCACGATCCATCCCACGAACACATCATGATCCGTCCCGCGAACTCATCACGATCCATATCACGATCTTGATCATGATCTGTCCCGCGAACTTATCACGATCCGTTCCGTGATCACATCACAAACCGTCTCACGATCTCGATCACGGTCCTTCCGATCTAGCGCCGAACGGACGGCACCTCCGCGTTCAGCACACGTGCAGCTTGATGACGATCTCCACCATGTTGATCCAGCAAGAGGAGGTGGAGAGGAGAGAGAGTTCACCGGCAGCGTGACGGCGCTCCGTTGATGGTGGTGGAGCAATTCCGGCAGGGCTTCGCCTAAGCGCTGCAGAAAACCGATCTAGAGGAGCACCGGTGAAACGGGTAGCACGTGGCCGTAAACTGTGTGCAAAAACTCTCTATTCCACCAATATATATAGAAGGAGAGGAGAGGCAGCCTTGGCGCAGGGCAAGTCCCTTGGAGTTGGCCCAAATAGAGAGGAGGTGAGGAGGACTCTCCTCCTCCAATCCTAGTAGGACTAGGATTCCTCCTTTTTGCCTTTTTCCACCTTTTTCCTTTAGGATTTCTTCTCCTGGCGCCATGGGACTTTTTTGGATGTTCCACCAGCCCAATAAGAGCTGGTTATTACTCTCCCACAGCCTATGGACCCCTTGGGGTCGAAATACCCCTCCCGGAGGTCTCCCGGTACACTATCGGCACTCCCGGTACACTACCGATGAGCCCAAAACCTTTCCGGCGACCAAACTGGGACTTCCTATATATGAATCTTTACCTCCGGACCATTCCGGAGCTCCTCGTGACATCCGGGATCTCATCCGGGACTCCAAATAACCTTCGGTCACCACCATACATAACTCTACACAACCGAAACGTCACCAAACCTTAAGTGTGCAGACCCTGCGGGTTCGAGAACTATGTAGACATGACCGAGACACCTCTACGGTCAATAACCAATGGCGGGACCTGGACGTCCACATTGGTTCCTACATATTCTACGAAGATATTTATCGGTCGAACCTCTATGTCAAGGATTCAGTTAATCCCGTATAACGTTCCCTTTGTTCTTCGGTATGTTACTTGCCCAAGATTCGATCGTCGGTATCTCCATACCTAGTTCAACCTCGTTACTGGAAAGTCTCTTTACTCGTTCCGTAATACAAGATCCCGTGACTAACACTTAGCCATATTTCTTGCAAGGCTTGTTGTGATGTTGTATTACCGAGTGGGCCCTGAGATACCTCTCCGTCACACGGAGTAACAAATCCCAGTCTCGATCCATGCCAACTCAACAGACACCATCGGAGATACCTGTAGAGCACCTTTATAGTCACCCAGTTACGTTCCGCCGTTTGATACACACAAGGCACTCCTCCGATATCCGTGAGTTGCATGATCTCATGGTCATAGGAACATATACTTGACATGCAGAAAACAATAGCAATAAACTGACACGATCATATGCTATGTTTGTAGTTTGGGTCTTATCCATCACATCATTCTCCTAATGATGTGATCCCGTTATCAAATGACATCTCATGTCCATGGCTAGGAAACCTTAACCATCCTTTGATCAACGAGCTAGTCTATTAGAGGCATACTAGGGACATGGTTTTGTCTATGTATCCACACATGCATTTAAGTCTCTGATCAATACAATTATAGCATGGATAATAAACGATTATCATGAACAAGGAAATATGATAATAACTAATTTATTATTGCCTCTAGGGAATATTTCCAACAAGCATGTGTGATCATTCCAGCACCTGAACTCAGAAAATAAACATTGAAACAAAACATAGCAGACAAATTTAAAATCACACAAATACCTAATATAGATAGCCATACCATCATAGTACCATACCATCCATAGATAGTTCACACACAAAGTTCACCAAAAGGAAGTAACACACATCATCATCAAATCATCACATCACTTCGGAAGGGGAGTCAAGACTTTCGCAAGGGCACCATGCTGCCTCCTAATCTTGTAGTCCTCGTCGTGGATGGCTGCATCTTCTGCATGATCTAGAAGGTGAGCGAAGCGGATGGACTTTGCCTTTGGCTTGGTGGTGCGGTAGGGGCAGCGCTAAGTGTTGGTCTTGCTTTTGTAGCAGTAACCATCTCCCTTGGCCCTGATCTTCTCCTCTTCCTTCGCTTTGAAGGACGCAAAGTTGTCGTCGTCCACATCCACATCTTCTCCAGAGACATACCGCACACATGAATGAATTACATTAATACATTATAGATTCATATACACCATGTCAAAGGAACTAAATGAACAATCTAAACTTCAAGTAGGCTTACCTCATACTTGTTGTCATCACCATACCCTGGATCGTACGGGTCCTTGAACCCTATAAGGTCCAGCTTCCTCTTTTTCCCCAACCATCATCCTCCTGAATATACAATTACATCCATCATTGATAACCCACAAGTATAGGGGATCCATTGTAGCCTTTATTGATAAGTTAGAGTGTCGAACCCAACGAGGAGCTAAAGGTAGAACAAATATTCCCTCAAGTTCTATCGACCGTCGATACAACTCCACACACGCTTAGCGTTCGCTTTACCTAGAACAAGTATGACACTAGAAGTACTTCGTAGGTGTAACGGGATAGGTTTACAAGATAATAAAGAGCACGTAAATAAAAACTAGGGGCTGCTTAGATAAAGTAACAACTAAGTTAGTTTAACGAGTGTGGAAAAATGGTGGTAGGAGTTGCGGAATTGTCCCTAGGCAATCGATAACTAGACCGGTCATCACTATTGCAATTTTATATGAGGCAGAGGCATAAGCTAACTTACTTTCACTACTTGGATAATATGCACTTATGATTAGAACTCTAGCTAGCATCCACAAATACTGAAGATCATTAAGGTAAAACCCAACCATAGCATTATAAGGTATCAAGTCCTTTTTACTCCCATATGCAACAACCCACCTACTCGGGTTTATGCTTCTGTCACTCAAGAAACCCACAATAGGCAAATCATGAACACATTGCAACACCCTATAGAGAGGATCCCTCACGCTTGCGCGAATGGAGAGAGCCATAGGACAACAAAAATCTACTCAGACATCATAGGATGGCAACACATCATTGGATAATAATATGAAGCATAAAGTACCATGTTCAAGTAGACGATACAGCGGGTTGCGGGAGAGTGTACCATTGTAGATATATAGGGGAAGGTGATGGAGGTGTTGGTGAAGATGATGGAGTTGTTGGAGTAGATCGCCGTCACGATGATGGCCCCGGCGGCGTTCCAGTGCCACCGGGAGAGAGGAGGAGAGAGCTCCTTCCTTCTTCTTCTTCCTTGACCTCCCCCTAGATGGGAGGAGGTTTTCCCCTTTGGTCCTTGGCCTCCATGGCGCCAGAGGGGCGAGAGCCCCTCCGAGATTGGATCTCTCTCTCTGTTTCCTTCTGTTTCTCCGCTCCCAGATTCTGGCCTTTCACCATTTCTTAAATATCCAGAGATCCGTAACTCCGATCGGTCTGAAATTTTGAGGGGATTTTTATTATAAAAATATATTCCATGCGGCAAAAGGACAGCTCCAACTGACCTAAGGGGTTGCCACAAGCCTGCCAGGCGCGACCAGGGGGTCGGTCACGTCTAGCAGGCTTGTGACCTCCTCGGGCATCGTCTCACATTGATTCTTTTTCCCAAAAATCACATATATTCCAAAAAAATCTCCGTAAGTTTTTATCGCGTTTGGACTTTGTTTGATATGGATTTTCTACAAAACAAAAAACATGCAACAAAGAGGAACTGGCACTGGGCAGTGGATCAATATGTTAGTCCCAAAAATAGTATAAAAAGTTGCCAAAAGTATATGAAAGTTGTATAATATTTGCATGAAACAATCAAAAATTATAGATACGATGGAGACGTATCAGCATTCCCAAGCTTAATTCCTTCTCGTCCTCAAGTAGGTAAATGATAAAAAAAGATAAATTTTGATGTGGAATGCTACCTAGCATAATCTTGTTCATATAATCTAATCATGGCATGCATATTAAGACACGAGTGATTCAAACCAATAGTCTGTCATTTGATATTAAGACAATAATACTTCGAGCATACTAATAAAGCAATTGTATCTCTTCAAAATATAATGGCAAAAGGAAGTTATCCCTACAATATCATATGGTCCGGCTATGCTCCATCTTCCCCACACAAAGTATTTATATCATGCACAACCCCGATGACAAGTCAAGCAATTGTTTCACACCTTTTAATTTCTCAAACCTTTTCAACTCTCACGCAATACATGAGCATGAGCCATGGATATAGCACTATAGGTGGAATAAAATATGGTGGAGGTTGTCAAGGAAAAAGGAGAAGATAGTCTCACATCAACTAGGCATATCAACGGGCTATGGAGATGCCCTTTAATAGGTATCAATGTGAGTGAGTAGGGATTGCCATGCAACGAATGCACTAGAGCTATCAGTGTATGAAAGCTCAAAAATAAACTAAGCGGACATGCATCAATATAAAAAATTCCACTAGTTATATGAAAGTGACAAAATAGGAGACTCTCTATTATGAAGATCATGGTGCTACTTTGAAGCACAAGTGTGGAAAAAGATAGTAACAATGTCCCTTCTCTCTTTTCTCTCATCTTTATTTTTTTTTATTTTTTTGGTGGGCATCTAAGGCCTCTTTTATTCATCATTTTTTTATTTGGGCTTCGGTGGCCTCTTTTATTTTTTATGAAGTCTAGAATCGCATCCCCACTTGTGAGGAAATCATAGATTCCATCATCCTTTCCTCACATGTGACATGCTCTAATAAGGATAATCATCACACTTTTATTTACTTACAACTCAAAAGAAAATTACAACCCGAATCCTAGAACAAAATATGACTCTATATGAATGCCTCCGGCAGTGTACCGGGATATGCAATGATCTAGCAAAGAAAATGACATAAAAAAACAAGCATGAAAACATCATGCTAGCTATCTTACGATCATGCAAAGCAATATGAAAATGATGATGCGTTTCATAACAAAAGGAAACGGTGGAAGTTGCATGGCAATATATCTCGAAATGGTTATGGAAATGTTATAATAGGTAGGTATGGTGGCTGTTTTGAGGAAGGTATATGGTGGCTATTTTGAGGAAAGTAGGTTTATTGCACCGGCGAAAGTTGTGTGGTACTAGAGAGGCTAGCAAAGGTGGAAGGATGAGAGTGCGTATAATCCATGGACTCAACATTAGTCATAAATAACTCACATACTTATTGCAAAAGTCTATTAGTCATCGAAGTAAAGTATTAGGCGCATGCTCCTAGGGAGAGGTTGGTAGGAGTTAGCCATCGCGCGCTCCCGGGGCCCTCACACAAAGGTTGACAATCAATAAACAAATCATGCTCCAACTTCCTTACATAACGGTTCACCATATGTGCATGCTATGGGAATCACAAACCTTCACACAAGTATTTCTACCAATCCACAATTACTCACTAGCATGACTCTGATATCACCATCTTTATATCACAAAACTATTGCAAGGAATCAAACACATCATATTGAGTGATCTACAAGTTTTATGTAGGCTTTTATGACTAACCATGTGAATGACCAACTCCTGTTAACTCTCTAAATAGATATAAGTGAAGCATGAGAGTTTAATTCCTTCTACAAAAGATTTGCCCATGCTCTAACAAATATAAGTGAAGCAAAAGAGCATTCCACAAATGGAAGTTTTCTATGTGTAGAGAAACAGGCAATCCAAACTTCAAATGATATAAGTGAAGCACATGAAGCAATCTATAAAGCCATACACAAAAGATATAAGTGAGGTGCAAAGATCCTTCTATAAATCGACCAAGGACTATCGCATACCATCATGGTGCATTATTAAAAGAAAAAGAAAAAGCACATGACGCTCCAAGATTTACGCATATCATGTGACGAATAAAAATATAGCTCCAAGTAAAATTATCGATGGTTGTTAGAACAAAGAGGGGATGCCTTCTGGGGCATCCCCAAGCTTAGTTTCTTGGGAGTCCTTGAATATTACCTTGGGGTGCCTTGGGAATCCCCAAGCTTAGTCTCTTTCCACTCCTTATTCCTTCATCCATCGTGATCTCACCCAACACTTGAAAACTTCAATCACACAAAACTTAACAAAACCCTCACGAGATACGATGGTATAATTAAACAAATCACCACTTTAAGTACAGTTGCCAACGATTTAATATTTTGTTTGTGCATTCTAGATCCTGTAATATAACTTTTCCATGGCTTATACCACCGATAAAATTGAGTGTTCATCAAAACTAGCAAAACAATGCATCAAAAACAGAATCTGTCTTTAACAGGACAGTCTATAGCAATCTGAACATTTACTATACTTCGGTAAGTCTAAAAGTTCGAAAAAAATAGGAAACAATAAAAAATTTGCATAGAAGTACTTTGCAAATATTTCAGAAACTTCTGACATTCCGGTAAAAAATGAAAATTCGCGCACTACAGCCAAAGTTTATGTTTCTACACTGCACACACCAAAGAAGCAATTTAATCATCCTAAAGGCAAATCTTGGCACATTATTTTTATAATACAATGGATTTATACGAGGGTATCATTATTTTTGTTGAAAAGTTTCTGTAATTAATATTCGCAAAGTTTCCATGGGCATGAACAAACTTCAAGGAGCTCCCCCACTTCAACGGTGCTCGTCCTTCTTACTTTCATTTCTCTTTTTGAAAAAAAATTAGGTTCCCCTCTTTATTTATTTTTGTTTTTAAACTATATAAAAGCACACAACACAGTAAAATGATTCTCTAAAACTTCCGGGTTGTCTCCCTGGCAGCGCTCTCTTTAAAGCCATTAAGCTAGGCATATAGTGCTCAAGTAATGGATCCACCCGGATCCCAAGGTATATCAAAGTCAATTTTAATTAACAATGATTTTTAATTTAGTAGTGAGCACAAAATGATATATATCATGTGACAAAGAAGTCTGACTCTTTTCCTATGCATTGGCATGTCATACAAGAATAATTGATGCACACAAAGTAAAGGCCAATGCATAGTATAAGCAGTTTCTTGCAATTTTATCGTATTGGAAACATAGAGAGGCGTAGATGTAGTTCCTCCCTCATAATAATTGCAAGTTGGAGCAGCCAGCACATGCATATTATATCTATCAAAATCATCATGTGTGATAGTAAAAGGAAAGCCGTCTATATAATCCTTAATAAGTGCAAACTTCTCCGAGATAGTGTAGTTGAGAGAATTCAAAAAGATAATAGGAGTATCATGTGTGGGTTCAATAGCAACAATTTCATGCTTAACATAAGGAACTATAGCAAGTTCATCTTCATAAGCATAATTCATATTGGCATCATGGACACAAGAATAGCAAGCATCAAGTTCGTCAAAAAGGGATATTTCAAAAGAATCCAAGGGATCATAGCAATCATCATAGCATTCATCCTTCGGTAAGAACGAAGGGAAATTAAACAATGTATGAGTTGAAGAGTTACTCTCATTAGAAGGTGGGCACGGGTAACTAATCCGCTCTTCCTCCTTTTGTTCTTCGTTCTCCTCCTCATCTCTTTCATCTAACAAGTTTACAATTTCAGCAACTTCCTCTTCCATAGATTCCTGCAAAATATTAGTCTCTTCCAAGGCAGCAGTCATTCTTTCAATAAACTCTTTAACATAAGCATTAGAAGCATAGTTTTCATAGAAATATTTAAGTATGGCAAAAATTTCATATTCGTAAAGAGTAGCATCATACTTTTCAATGAAAAAAGTAATTTCATAGGCACCCTTAAAAGCAACAAATTATTCAATTTGTTCAACATCATTATAGCAATAGGCCTCCTTGGCGTAAGAGGATAATATTTCATTATCATTAAACACACATTGGTAGGGAAGGTGTTTTTTAGCTTCTTTAGAACAACAAGTAAAATCATAAATTTCACATAGATTCCAAGCATAGCAACACAAAGTATTACTTTCATGCCACAAGAGTTTCCCTTTTTGAGATATGCGGTGTCGCACATAATGAGCATGCTCATTTAATGATTTTCCCTCAACTAAGCTAGTTGGGTTTTCAGCACGAGCACAAGTGGATCGAAGATGGCCCAAGTAATATTCTTTGGTGGTACGGAACACTTGCGGTTCCTCAACTTTTGGAGCAGAAAGTACATCTAATTGTTTTGGTATTTTTCGTTTCCTACCCATATCTAAAGATAGAAAACAACTTAAAACAGAAAATAAAAATTACTTGGTGATAAAGCCAACAAGCACACACGAGAATATTCACCCCACACCATTGCTCCCCGGCAATGGCGCCAGAAAAAGGTCTTGATAACCCACAAGTATAGGGGATCAGTTGTAGCCTTTCTCGATAAGTAAGAGTGTTGAACCCAATGAGGAGCAAAAGATAGAACAAATATCCCCTCAAGTTCTATCGACCACTGATACAACTCTACGCACACTTAATGTTCGCTTTACATAGAACAAGTATAAAACTAGAAGTAATTTGTAGGTGTAACGGGATAGGTTTGCAAGATAATAAAGAGCATGTAAATAAAGACTAGGTTCTGCTTAGATAAAGTAACAACTAAGTTAGTTTAACGAGTGTCGAAAAGAGGTGGTAGGAGTTGCGGAATTGTCCCTAGGCAATCGATAACTAGACCGGTCATCATGATTGCAATTTTATATGAGGGAGAAGCATTAGCTAACATACTTTCTCTACTTGGATCATATGCACTTATGATTGGAACTCTAGCAAGCATCCGCAACTACTAAAGATCATTAAGGTAAAACCCAACCATAGCATTATAAGGTATCAAGTCCTCTTTACTCCCATATGCAACAACCCACCTACTCGGGTTTATACTTCTGTCACTCAAGCAACCCACCATAGGCAAATCATGAACACATTGCAACACCCTATAGAGAGGATCCCTCATGCTTTCGTGACACGGAGACCACCATAGGACATCACCAATAATAAAACATGCAACTCAAACCAATCGTGATCATCAATCAACCCATAGGACAACAAAAATCTACTTAGACATCATAGGATGGCAACACATCATTAAATAATAATATGAAGCATAAAGCACCATGTTCAAGTAGAGGGTACAGCGGGTTGTAGGAGAGTGGACCGTTGTAGATAGATGGGGGTAAGTGATGGAGGTGTTGGTGAAGATGACGGAGTTGTTGGAGTAGATCGCCGTCACGATGATGGCCCCGGCGGCGTTCCGGTGCCACCGGAGAGAGGGGGAGAGATCCCCCTCCTTCTTCTTCTTCCTTGACCTCTCCCTATATGGGAGAAGGGTTTCCCCTCTGGTCACTTGCCTCCATGGCGGTGGAGGGGCGAGAGCCCCTCCGAGATTGGATCTCTCTCTCTCTCTGTTTCCTTCTGTTTCTGTGCTCCCAGATTCTGGCCTTTCACTGTTTCTTAAATATACGGAGATCCGTAAGTCTGATCGGGCTGAAATTTTGAGGGTATTTTTATTATAAAAATATCTTCCTTGCAGAAAAAGTACAGCTCCAACCCACCTAAGGGATGGCCACAAGCCTTCTAGGAATGGCCAAGGGGGTGGGCTGTCCTAGCAGGCTTGTGACCTCCTCGTGCATGGTCTCGTGTTGATTATTTTTCCCAATAATCACATATATTCCAAAAAAATCTCTGTAAGTTTTTATCACGTTTGGACTTTGTTTGATATGGATTTTCTATGAAACAAAAAACATGCAACAAATAGGAACTGGCACTGGGCACTGGATCAATATGTTAGTCCCAAAAATACTATAAAAGTTGGCAAAAGTATATGAAAGTTGTAGAATATTGGCATGACACAATCAAAAATTAAAGATACGATGGAGACGTATCAGCATCCCCAAGCTTAATTCCTTCTCCTCCTCGAGTAGGTAAATGATAAAAAAGATAAATTTTGATGTGGAATGCTACCTAGCATAATCGTGTTCATATAATCTAATCATGGCATGAAACAATCAAAAATTATAGATACAATGGAGACATATCTATCACTAGTAAATACAGAAGCCAATTGAAAATTTAGATATGCACACATGACACATTGATCATAGGGCTAATATACTATGATCCTATTTTCATTTTCCATTGTCATGCACACACATTGAACAACAGAGCTAATATAACATATTGTGGACAAATTTATACTTATGAATCAAATAACTTATTAATCAATGGATTCCCTTTGGGCATATGACATTCAAAACCCCAATCTATGTAGCATTCAAAAACAAATCTAATAGGGACCCAATCTAATAAGCATACATGTTTGTAGCATTAAAAACCCCAATCTGTGTACCATTAAAAAATATAATAAGCATACATCTATGTAGCATTGAAGCATAGAGATCCCTATCTCTCATACAGATATATCTAGCATTTTTGCAAAGAATGTAATCCAAAAAACCCTAGTACAAAAACCCCAATCCCCCCATACAGAAAACCTCGGCCCATCCGTCAAACCAACTATTCTAACCATCTGTACTATCATACGAATCACAATCTAACCAATGCAACTAACTCTACAAGCTAAATATTTTAACTAATAAGCAAGTGCAAATACCTCCTGCTCCTCGCCAGCTCACTGCGCATAGGGATGGAGTGTGCCGCTCGACGCCATCACCTTCAGCTCCGGCAGCGCTGACGTGGAGCCCGCCACCTCCTTCTCCACATCCGCAGCGGTTGCGAGTTTCCCCGCACCGCCATGGATGTCGCCAACGTCCTTCACTTCATCCGCGGTCACCATGCCCTGCAGCTCCACTACTTGATCTCCGGCCGCTGCTCCGGCATCGCCACGAACGTCCGCCATCATAAAGATGGAGGCGATGAAGGTGAGGAAGAGGTTGCGGTGGGGGAGAGTGAGACGGTGTGGTGGAGGCAGTGGAGGAAAGCGAGATGACGCGATGGGAGAGAGGAAGACGATGCGGCAGGAAGGGGATTTGGGGGAAATGGTAGGGGCGATGTGTCGGGAGGTGGTTCCCCCTCTTTCTATGATGGGACGTTTCGGGCATGTCCAATGGATACGTGCTACCCCACGACCGTGGTCAGCTGCATGCGCGGGAGCGGCCCTAGTCATCAGACTTAATGGTCAGAGGCATTGACCCGACGACAGCGTCCGTTGTAACCTGTTCTGACGATTTCGGGCAAGGGAGTGGGTAAAAGTGAGCAAAATTTAAGAGTGTGGGGATGAATGAGTACAACTAAAGAACCAGGAGCATAGAAATAAAAATCCCTATTCTGTTCCACCCATAGTGCTATATCCAAGGCTCATGCTCATGTATTGGTGTAGATTAAAATGCTGAAGCGTGTGAAAAAGTATGTACTAAATGCCTGACTTGACACCGGGGTGGCCATGATTTGTACTTTTGTTAGGAACACAGAGCCATGCCGTGCTTACATGATTAAATGTATAGGGATAACGTTCTTTAGCATCGTTTATTTTGAAAGACATGGTTGTTTGTTAGTAAACCCGAGTATGGATATATTTATGTCAAATGATAGACTATTGCCTTGAATCACTCATATCTTAATATTCATGCCATGATTATATATTTGTCCAAGATTATGTTGGGTAGCATTCCACAACAAAATTATCCTTTTAGCATTTACCTACTCGAGGAAGAGTAGGAATTAAGCTTGGGGATGCTAATACGTCTCCATAGTATCTATAATTTTTGATTCTTTCATGCCAATATTCTACAACTTTCATATACTTTCGGCAACATTTTATATTATTTTTGGGACTAACATATTGATCCAGTGCCTAGTGTCAGTTCCTATTTGTTGCATGTTTTTTTTTGCAGAAAATACATATCAAATGATGTCTAAACGCGATTTACAGAGAATTATTTTGGAATATATGTGATTTTTGGAAGAAGAATCAACGCAACACGGTGTCCGAGGTGGACACAAGGCAATATGGTGTGACCAGGGGGTGGCTACGCCGGGTTGCCTTGTGAATCCCTCGTAAGGCGGTTGCATCCCTTCTTTCTCCGCAAGAAAGATAATTTCCGGAATAAATCCCCTCAAAATTTCAGCCCAATCAGAAGTACAGATCTGCTGGAATAGGAAACGGTGAAACGCCAGAAAACAATGACGCGAAACAGAAGTGAAACAGAGAGAGATCCAATTTCGGAGGTGCTCCTGCTCTCCGGAAGCCATGACGGCTATGGACAAGAGGAGATACTCTCCTCCCATCTAGGTGGAGGCCAAGGAAGAAGAAGGAGGAGGAGGGATCTCGCCCGTCTCTCCCGATGGTGTCGGAATGCTGCCGGTGGAAATAGCATGGCGGCGATCTACACCAACAACTTCATCGTTGTCATCACTAGCTCTCTGCCCCTCTATGCAGCGGTGTAACCACTCTCTCCCCGATGTAATCTCTAGTTGAACATGGTGCTTAATGCTATATATTATTACCCAATGACATGTGGCTATCCTATGATGTTTGAGAAGGACCTTTTTGTCATATGGGTTAGTTGTGTTATGGTATGATTGATGTGAGTTGTATGTTAATATGGTGTTGTCCTATGGTGCCCATGATGTTGCACAAGCATGTGGGATTACCGTTGTAGTGTTTTGTAATACGTTCAGGATTCTCTTACAATGGGTGGCTAGAGTGACAGAAGGTTACACGCAAGTAAGGGGATTGTGCGAATGAGAGTAAAGAGGACTTGTTACTTAATGCTATGGTTGTGTTTTAGCTTAATGATCTTTAGTAGTTGTGGATGCTTGCTAGAGTTCCAATCATAAGTGCATATGATCCAAGTACGGAAAGTGTGTTAGTGTATGCCTCTCCCTCATTGCATATAATACGTATCAATCATGTTATCTTAATTTTCTTATGGACAATCTTTCTCTTGTGTTACGAAAATCTCTATACTAAACTATTAACTTTTAACTCCTAGTTTTATTCTCGCAAAGTATTCCTAGTTTTATTCTTGCAAAGTACTCCTAGTTTTAATCTCGCAGAGTAGTTAGTATTCTTGTTCTAGGTAAAGTAAGCATTAGTGTGAATAGAGTTTTAGCGGTGGTCGATAGAAGTTGAGAGAATATTAATTTTACCTTTAGCTCCTCGTTGGGTTCGATGCTCTTACTTATCAAAAAAGGCTACAAACGATCCTCCTTTACTTTTCGGGTATTATTAGTTGATGCATGTTGGTTTAATTGGTGGAATATTGTTATGGTCAGATTGTTTATCATATATTTATACCCACTGATCATGATCAATATGTAAGTAGTTCTATTTGTTCTTGATGACCTGTGAGAAGTCTTGTTTCTAGTAATTATGTTTTGTTGATCAATGTTCAACGTTTTGATATAATGTTGTGTCGTTCTTCCTCTAGTGGTGTTATGTGAATGTCGATTACACGACACTTCACTAGGTTTAGGCCTAGGGAAAGGCATTGTGGAATTAGTTTGTAGATGATGGGTTGCGGGAGCGATAGAAACATAAACCCCAGTTTATGAGTTATTCCATAAGGGGCTATTTTGGATCTAATTGCTTGATGTTATGGTTAGATTTATCTAAATTGATTCTCTTAATTGACAACACTTGCATGGAGAGTATAATCATAAGTAGTTATTTGTCCAAGTAAGTACATTGCCTTAGCTCCGGTCCATCCACATAACACATATCAAGGCAATGAACGTAAGTCGATGAACCATGTTAAATGTAACATGGTGATATTCCGTGTGTCCTCGAGAGAATTTTAATCACTATATGAAGTATTGCCAGCTTGTCATTAGCATAATTAAGGATTGCCCCACTTTCCCCACATTGCTATCTTGTTACTTGTTACCTTACTACCAAATATCTTACTATAAAATTATCTATCAAACTTATCTTACAACAGTTCCAATGAAATCCTTTTTGAAAACAGTCTAACAATTCCTTTGGCTGCTCATTGGGTTTGGCACTCTTATTTATCGAAAGGACTATGATTCATCCCCTATACTTGTGGGTCATCAACCAACGCAACATGTGTCTGGTGTGCCAACTAACGAAGTGAAAAGTTGCTAGCACTCTCGGTAGGTTGCCTAGCGTGAACGGAAGCACCAAGATGAAGCCCGCACAGATAACTTACCCACGTTGGTGCCTCCGCAGAGTAATACCTTATGTCCTGTTTGTTCTTATTATTCAGGGTGATGGGATACCTCATGCTAGGGAGTGATACATCTCCAACATATCTACTTTTCCTAACACTTGTGTTCTTGTTTTCGACTCTAATTTGCATGATTTGAATGTAACTAATCCGGACTGACGTTGTTTTCAGCAGAACTACCATGGTGTTGTTTTTGTGCATAAATAAAAGTTATCGGAATGGAACAAAACTTTTTTGAGAATTATTTTGGAATATATGAGGAATATTGGAGCCATAAGCCACCAAAGAGGGGGCCCAAGGTGCCCAGCCTCCACCAGGGAGCGCCAGACCCCCCTCGTGCAGCCTGGTGGAGCATGCTCGCCTCGTGGGCCTTCCGACCTTGATTCTGACGCTATAAATCCAAATTTCCAGAAAAAATTAGAGAGAAAGTTTCATAGCGTTTCACGATATGGAGCCGCCGCCAGCTTCTCTTCTTCATCCGGAGGCTAGATCTGGAGCCCGTTTGGGGCTCCGGAGAGGGTAATCTTCGGTCTTTGTCATTACCAACCCTTCTCCATCGCCAATTCCATGATGATCCCCACAGGGAGTGAGTAATTCCTTCATAGGCTTTCTGGTCGGTGAGGAGTCGGATGAGATTCATCATGTAAGATCCCTAGTATCCACTATGTTCTTAGATTGATGTTGCTATGACTTTGCCGTGCTTAATGCTTGTCACTAGGGCCCGAGTGCCATGATTTCAGATCTGAACCGTTTATGTTATCATCCTTATATCTATTTTCTTGATCCGATCTTCCCTAGTATTATGCACCTATTACGTGTTATGATCTGTCAACCCTGGGGTGACAGAAATTGGGATACTTCACAGTGATGACTGTAGTTTGAGGAGTTCATGTATTCACTAAGTGTTAATGCTTTGTTCCAGTTCTCTATTAAAAGGAGGCCTTAATATCCCTTAGTTTCCTTATGGAGCCCGCTGCCACGGGAGGGAAGGACAAAAGATGTCATGCAGCTTCTTTTCCATAAGCATGTATGACTATATACAGAATACATGCCTACATTACATTGACGAACTGGAGCTAGTTCTGTGTCGCCCTAGGTTATGACTGTTATATGATGAATATCATCCAAAGAATACACCGATCCAGAGCCTATGAGTTTTCCACTTATTGTTCTTGCTAAGTTACTACTCCATTTGTCCCAAAATAAGTGTCGCACATTTAACACTAAATTAGTACAAATTTTGTTCTAGAGCAACAACACTTATTTTGGGACGGAGGGAGTACTACTGCTTTTACTTTTGCACTTGCTACAAAATCACTACTGCTACTATTACTGCTACTTTTACTACTACTACTACTACTACTACCAAATTATCATATTATTGTGCTACTGATCACTTTGCTGCAGATATTTATGTCCATGTGTGGTTGAATTGACAACTCAACTGCTAATACTCTCAAATTCTTTGGCTCCCTTTGTGTCGAATCAATAAATTTGGGTTCAATACTCTACCCTCGGAAACTATTGCGATCCCCTAGACTTGTGGGTTATCAAGACCTTTTTTTGGCGCCATTGCCAGCGAGCATAGCTATATTTGTTGAGTCACTTGGGATTTATATCAATTGATCACTATGAAGAATCTGAAGGATACCAAAACAAAGATTTTTCCCTCTACTACGAGGGGAGGTAAGGAATTTCCATCACACTCTGCACTTGATTCACATTTTGTTATGAGTAAGTTTGCAACACCACCACATGCTATTAATCCTGATATTGATGATGCCACTTCTTCTATGAATGGTGCTTATGATGATACAAGTAACATGCTTGATGATATTGTGCCATTCGGTCAATTTCTTGATGAACAAATTGCTAGAGCTAGAGAGAATGAAATCACTGAAACTGATGAAACTGTTAATACTAATGAGATCTTTGAAACTCATGATTATGAAACACCTATTAGGCCTAGCTCTCCTAGATTTGAAATGCCTAAGATACTTGAAGGTTATGCTTTGGATGGAGAAATAGCTAGAGAGATTCTTGCTTGTAAGGATAGAAATAATCTTAAGAAACTATTATGAAAGTATAAAGAAAAGACTTTGAATGCTAAAATGAAATGTGATCCTAAGTTTGCTACTTCACCTATCTTTGTTATCGATAAGGATTATGAATTCTTTGTTGACCCAGAGTCAGTTACTTTGGTTGAATCCGATCATTTTCATGGCTATGAAACTGGAACTGTGGTAGCACATCTTACTAAGCTGAATGATATAGCCATCCTATTTACTCATGATGAGAAGATTCGCTACTATTATATTCTAAAATTATTTCCGTTCTCATTAAACGGTGATGCTAATATATGGTACAATACTCTTACCCCTGGTTGTGTGCGTAGTCCCTAGGATATGATCTATTACTTCTCTGAAAAATATTTTCCTACTCAAAAGACACAAGCTGCCTTACATGAAATATTTAACTTTGTGCAAATTGAAGAAGAGAGTCTCCCACAAGCTTGGGGGAGGCTTATCCAATTGCTTAATGCTTTGCCTGATCATCCTCTTAAGGAAAATACAATACTTGATATCTTCTACAATGGACTAACTGATGCTTCTAGGGACTTCCTAGATACTTGTGATGGCTGTGTTTTCAAGGAATGGATTGTTGAACAAGTTGAGGAGTTATTGAATAATATATTGAAGAATTATGATGATTGGATTCTCCCTGAACCACCACTTGAACCCACTCCGAAGAAGAGAGGTAATTTCTCAGTTCCGAAGATATGCAAGAGGCGAAGAAATGTATGAAGCAAAAAGGTCTTAAGGCTGAGGATGTTAAGAATTTACCACCTATTGAAGAAATACATGGACTGGACACAAGACCACCTCCACAGGTGGTAGAGGTAAATTCTTTATTAAAGTTTGATTAAGGTGATATCCCTTACAATAAAAATCCTAGTCAATACTTATATGAGTTTGATAACTGCATTATGAAACAAGATCACTTCAATGCAAATGTTCTTAAACAATTGAAATATAATTCTGATATGATTTCCCACTTGAGTGACTTATTATTTAGAATCAATAATGATGTTAGAGGTGTAGGAAAACACGCCTCTATGGTTCAAACTCGGTTTGAACAAGCTGCTAAATCTCAAAGAATATTGCTTGATTAAATTAATAATAATATGAATGATCATGCTATTAGAGTAGTGACTAGAGGAGGGAGAATGACCCTAGAACCTCTTTATCCTGAAGGTCATGCTATTAGAGTAGTTAATCAAATTACTAAAGCTGCCACCGAAAGGTCATCTGAGTGATACATGATCCATATTCACCAACTCAAGTCCGATCATCACGTGAGTTAAGGTGGTTTCAATGGTGAACATCATCATGTTAATCATATCTACTATATGAGTCATGCTCGACCTTTCGGTCTCTTGTGTTCCGAGGCCATGTTTGTACATGCTAGGCTCGTCAAGTTTAACCCGAGTGTTCTGCATGTGCAACACTGGCTTGCACCCGTTGTTTGCGAACATAGAGTCTATCACACCCGATCATCACATGGTGTCTCGACACGACGAACTTTCGCAATGATGCACACTCGGGGAGAACACAATTCATCTTGAAATATAAGTGAGGGATCACCTTATAATTCTACCGTCGTTCTAAGAAAAACAAGGTGCATAAAACGATTAACATCACATGCAAATCATAACTGACATGATATGGCCATGAACTTGTGCTTTTGATCTCCATCTCCAAAGTATCGGCATGATCTCTGTCATCATCGGCATAACACCATGATCTCCATCACCATGATCTCCATCATTGTGTCGCCATCGGGTTTGTTGTGCCCATCATGCTTATAGTACTATTGCTACCGCTTAGCGATAAAGTAAAGCATTACATAGCGCTTAAAGTTTGACACGCAGGTCATACAATAATCAAATACAACCATATGGCTCCTGCCGGTTGCCATACTCATCAACATGCAAGTCGTGATATTCTATACAAAACATGATCATCTCATACATCACATATATCACATCATGTAATTGGCCATATCACATCACAACATACCCTGCAAAAACAAGTTAGACGTCCTTTAATTGTTGTTGCATGTTTTACGTGGATGTTATGGGTATCTAGCAAGAATGATTCTTACCTACGCAAAATCACAATGGTGATATGAAGATTGCTTTTCAACCTTCTACAAGGACCGCCTTAGTCAAATCCGATCCAATTAAAGTGGGAGAGACAGACACCCGCCAGCCATCTTTATGCAACAAAGTCACATGTCAGTTGATGGAACACGGCTCTCGTAAGCGTATGAGTAAAGTAGGTCCGAGCCGCTTCATCCCACAATACCACTGAACCAAGAAAAGACTAAGGAAGCAATCTGAATATCAACGCCCACAAACTCCTTTGTGTTCTTGCCACTGTTAGGGAATGTTGCATGGGAAACAAAAAAATTCCTACGCTTCACCAAGTCAATCTAGAAGATGAGCATCTATGAGAGGAGAGATTGGATCCACATACCCTTTTAGATCGCTAAGCAGAAGCGTTAAAGAACGCGGTTGACGTAGTCGTACGTCTCTGAGATCCAAATCGCAAGCCGGCCCATGAACTCCTGATCAAGTGCCGAACGTACGGCACCTTCGCGTTCAGTATGCGTGCAGCTCGATGATGATCTCCGCCTTCTTGATCCAGCAAGAGGGAGAGGAGATGTAGATGGGTTCGCTAGCAGCACGACGGCGTGGCGGTGGTGGTGGTGGAGCTTATCCGGCACAGCTTCGCTAAGCGGCGCTGAATCAATCTACTAGAGGAGAGGTAATTGGGGAGGGAGGAAGGGCTGAGCTGTGACTTGTGTCTACAGCCCTCCCTCCCCTCTCATATATATAGGGGAAGGGGAGGGGCTGGCCGTCCTAGGGTTTGGTGCGGCGGCCAAGGAGGTGGGGCGGCGGCCATGGTGGCTTGGCCACCAACTTTGGTGGCTAGCCCACCCTTTTGGCCCAACCCTAGCCTCCAGCCGCATGGGCCTTGAGGTGAGAGGTGTGCCTAGCCCACCAGGGGCTGGTCCGCACCCTCTCGCAGCCCAAGTGGCCCTTTGGAGTAGATGGGCCCACCCGGTGGACCCCTAGGAACACTTTCGGCACTCCGTCACACCACTTGCATGTCACGGAACTTTTCCGGAACTCAAATACCAACTTCCCATATATCAATCTTCACCTCCAGACCATTCTGGAACTCCTCGCGACATCTGGGATCTCATCCGGGACTCCAAACAACCTTAGGTCACCAACACACATAACTCATCTATACCGAACCGTCACCGAACCTTAAGTGTGCAGACCCTACGGGTTCGAGAACCATGTAGACATGACCGAGACACCTCTATGGTCAATAACCAATAGCGGGACTTGGATGCCCATATTGAATCCTACATATTCTACAAAGATCTTTATCGGTCGAACCTCTATGTCAAGGATTTGGTTAATCCCGTATGATGTTCCTTTTGTCCTTCGGTATGTTACTTGCCCGAGATTCGATCGTCGGTATCTCTATACCTAGTTCAATCTTGTTACCGGCAAGTCTCTTTACTCATTCCGTAATACAAGATCCCGTGGCTAACACTTAGTCACATTGCTTGCAAGGCTTATTGTGATGTTGTATTACTGAGTTGGCCCTGAGATACCTCTCCGTCACACGGAGTAACAAATCCCAGCGTTGATCCATGCCAACCCAGCAGACACCCTTGGAGATACCTGTAGAGCACCTTTATAGTCACCCAGTTACGTTGCAGTGTTTGATACACACAAGGCACTCCTCCGGTGTCAGTGAGTTGCATGATCTCATGGTCATAGGAACATATACTTGACATGCAGAAAACTGTAGCAATAAACTTACACGATCATATGCTACGTTTATAGTTTGGGTCTCATCCATCACATCATTCTCCTAATGATGTGATCCCTTTATCAAAAGACATCTCATGCCAATGGCTAGGAAACCTTGACCATCTTTGATCAACGAGCTAGTTTACTAGAGGCACACTAGGTACAAAGTGTTGTCTATATATCCACACATGCAATGTGTTTCCATTCAATACAATTATAGCATGGACAATAATCGATTATCATGAACAAGGAAATATAACAATAAACACTTTATTTATTGCCTCTACGGCATATTTCCAACATTCTACCATGAATTACAATGTTTAGTCGATGCTTGAACTTTGGAGGTGCTTTGCATTTATGTTTTGCGGTCTCAGAAAAGGGCTAGCGAGATACCACTATTGTCATATTATATCATGATTGTTTTGACAAATGTTTGCACTTGAGATATCTTATTATTGCTCGCTAGTTGCTTTGAGTCATTGATATGAGTTAATATAATCTTTAAGAGTTATTGTTGACATGGCTAGTCATAATCTTTGCTGAAAAACTGGGTGCTACTTAAGCATATGTATGTAAACAAGAACCAAAGAGTTTGTAAAGGTTTTTCTTTCTCAGTTTCAGTTTGTCAACTAAATTTATCGAGGACAAGAAAGGGTTTAAGCTTGGGAGAGTTGATACGTCTCCAACGTATCTACTTTTTCTAACACTTTTGCTCTTGCTTTGTACTCTAATTTGCATGATTTGAATGGAACTAACCTGGACTGACGATGTTTTCAGCAGGACTACCATGGTATTGTTTTTGTGCAGAAATAAAAGTTCTCAGAACGGAACGAAACTTTTTGGAGAATTATTTTGGAATATATGAGGAATATTGGAGCCATAAGCCACCAGACAAGGGGGCCAGGGGCCCAGCCTCCACCAGGACGCATCAGACCCCCCTTGCGCGGCCTGGTGGAGCATGCTCACCTCGCGGGCCCTCCGACCTAATTCCGGCGCTATAAAATCTTAAATTTCTAGAAAATAATCATAGACAAAGTTTCATCGCGTTTCACAATACGGATCCGCCGCCACCTCATGTTCTTCTTTGGGAGGCTAGATCTGGAGCCCTTTTGGGGCTCCGGAGAGGGGAATCTTCGGTCTTCGTCATCACCAACCCTTGTCCATCGCCAATTCCATGATGCTCCCCACCGGGAGTGAGTAGTTCCTTCGTAGGCTTGCTGGTCAGTGAGGAGTTGGATGAGATTCATCATGTAATCGAGTTAGTTTTGTTAGGGCTTGATCCCTAGTATCCACTATGTTCTAAGATTGATGTTGCTATGACTTTGTCATGCTTAATGCTTGTCACTAGGGCCCGAGTGCCATGATTACAGATGAATCATTTATGTTATCATAATTATATCTATGTTCTTGATCCGATCTTGCCTAGTCACATGCACCTATTACGTGTTATGATCCGTCAACCCTGGGGTGACAGAAATCGGGATACTTCGCGGTGATGACCATAGTTTGAGGAGTTCATGTATTCACTAAGTGTTTATGCTTTGTTCCGGTTCTCTATTAAAAGGAGACCTTAATATCCCTTAGTTTCCTTATGGACCCCGCTGCCACGGGAGGGTAGGACAAAAGATGTCATGCAAGTTCTTTTCCATAAGCATGTATGACTATATACGGAATACATGCCTACATTACATTGATGAACTGGAGCTAGTTCTGTGTTGGCCTTGGTTATGACTGTTATATGATGAATATCATCCAACGAATACACCAATCCAGTGCCTACGAGTTTTCCACTTATTGTTCTTGCTAAGGTACTACTACTGGTTTTACTCTTGCACTTGCTACAAATCACTACTCCTACTGTTACCACTACTGTTACTGCTGCTACTACTACTATCAAACTATTATATTACTGTGCTACAAATCAGTTTGCTGCAGATATTTATCTCCAGGTGTGGTTGAATTGAGAACTCAACTTACTCTCAAATATTCTTTGGTTCCCCTTGTGTCGAATCTATAAATTTGGGTTGAATACTCTATCCTTGAAAACTGTTGTGGTTCCCTATACTTGTGGGTTATCAGGGAGTACAGTGGTGTAGATGAGACATTTATAGTTCTATCGGGAGTGCTTCTACAAGAGAGTATATCAATCTAACGGCCCCCTTGCTCCCCCTTATATACACATGGTGGGAACTATGGTTCACACGAGGGAGATGTGTTCTATCCATCTGCCCTCCTGACTGGAGCCCACGAAGGTCCCAAAACTGTCTATAGGTTGCCTTGGGCCCCCTCCCTTTGCCTTTTTGATGTCCTTCAATGGTCCATTGCTGGTCGGATTGTCGGGCTCCCTTTGGAGAAGACATCCCTAGTGTATTACACTGTCAATGACTAATCTTCAATGTCGGCTAATTTGTTGGATATTCCTCACGTGTTCATCGGGTTGTTGCCGCTCCCAACTCGGAATTGGATCCACGTAGGAGTACTTTCTCATCAGATCTACTATTTATTTGGAAGGAGGGTTGGGAACTTGGGATTAGATGAGACCAGTTTGTCTATTGCATCCAACGTGAGAGTTTCTAGAATTTCTTCTCGTGGCAAGAATGTAGGCAAGCAGCTCGGTTGATCGACCATGGACATGGACAGCATGGTCGTCATCGATGACGAGGCGTACCTGAATCTGATGATGGCAGACGTGGAGCTCCTGAGGGCGATGAACGAGGCGCTGGCGGCGGCGGACGGGCGACCCCGTGTCCTGAGGAGGCGGCCGCGTTTGAGGGTGAGGGTACCCTCATGTCCGCCATGGATGCCATGGTGGCCATGGTGCACGAGCTCCATGTCCAAGGAGCGACGAAGGGTGATGGCAGCGACAACATGTGAGCAGGGTGATGGAGGCGGTCGTGTGCGAGCGGAATGGTGATGGCGGCGGCATGACCTAGTCCTCTCCTCAACGGTGACACTTGCATATTTGTGGGGAAGGGGACATTTGATTTGGTAAAGAGAAAACGATGTGGAGGAGGGGTTGTTTCCTTATCTCAGTCGCAAGAGACCGAGGGGGGTGAAAGGGAGGTGAGGCGAAAATAAATCATGGCTACCAGACTACCAAATCTCCTTTTAATAGTAGAGATCAGATTTTTTGCTTAACATTTTTTTAAAGAAATGTATATGTATGGACGTTCACATACACACACAATAACTCATATACATGCATACTTTATCCTTATGAATATCTTTTAAAAACCGATCCGACGTATTTTTAGATTGACGAAGTCAATCACCGTCACATCACACTGAAAGAATATTTATCCATGACGACACACACGCTCGCACCTACGCAGGCATATGTATATGTTATGTGTATGTGTATGTTAAACCAGAAGTTTAATACCCTTTTAACCGTCCTCTGCAAAGTGCTTGATGGGCAGCGTGCCGGTGCACCGTAGCAACAGGGTGGGTGCCCTACATGCGTTCCCCTTGGTGCATCCTCATGGCTACCAGGAACTCGTGGAGCGCCTTCCTCGATGATCCACCGTCCTCTGCAAAAGCGTCTCTCATGAAGTCACCGATGTCCTTCACCCGTCTCGGCATCTTCTTCGCCTTGGCCGTATTCCCCATCATCGTCTCGACCAACTCAGCTACCCTCTCCATCTCAGGCGTTGCCGCGTCCTCCGTATTCCCCCTCAGCCATCTCCACGCACACGCCACACCGATACGACAAATACGGCGATACATGTATGACAACACGGGATACCTTAATTTTTAGAAACAGCAATACAACGATACGGTAAGCATATATAAATAATAATTAAATGACATGTAATGAGAGCTAATATAATAAAACGTGTCAGGTGAAATTAAAATGTCGTCTCACTGGTTGCCTAATTGCTTTCATGTCTCGTTGTTTCTCATTTTAAAAATCTCACCATCATCGAAGAGGTCATATGGCTAGGGACTGCCTCAACCCAATTCTTTTCTTGATAACAGTTTATAGAGATCAAAATACCGTTCCACTATTGTTCTTCCAATGTTTTACAAGTTTTTTTTATAACAATATCGAAAGCATAATCTTTATTGAGCTCATTTTTCTCATAACTATAAATATGAACTCTCACTTATGAACATAATGATAATTAAAATCAACAAACAATACACATCAATAATGCTCAAATGATGATAAAAAAAGATAAAAGATGTGATAATATATACTTGTATCTTCTTCACTAGCAATCGGAGGCAATAACAACATCAGCAAGTAATTTTGCATCACAAACATCAAAAAGCAACAAGCCAACAACAACAAATAATTTTATCTAACAAGCAACATCCTTAGCAAGGATTTTTATCCAACTATTACATTAGTACATCACACGTCCACTATCTATATGAACGGATCAACGATACATCAAGGCAGGAACATTATTGACCGGTGATATTTTCAGGATACCCGTATCGGGATTTTTTTTCTTTTATTTTTAAAAAAAAACAATATTTGAGGAATACCCATATGGAAGCCGTATCGAATTATCTACGTATTGGCGAAGTATCGGTGCTTCGTAGACGCCACACTCCCGCTCCAGCATCTCCGCGTTGTAGAACTGGTCGGCGGCGAGTGGCCACCCGACGAGCGGCACACCGTGCACAAGACTCTCCAAGCACCGAGTTCCACCCACAGTGCGAGAGGAACACGCCCGTGGAGCGATGGGCGAGGATCCTCACCTGCGGAGCCCATCCACGGACGACGAGCCCCCTGTTCTCCTCACGCGCCCTCTTCTCGAACCCTTCCGGCAGCCACTCGCCCGCCCTGACGGCGAACCCGACCGGCGGCCTGATGACCCAGATGAACGGTCGCCCGGTGTGTTCCAGCGCCTTTGCCAGCACCGCCATCTGCGCTTGCCGGATGGAGTTCTGGGACCCGAACGACACGTACATCACCGACTCCGACGGCTGCGCGTCAAGCCAGGCTATTATGCCGTCGTCGGTGTCGGCAGAGCCGACCGCCGGTCTTGCGCTGGCCACGCGGACGAGAGGCCCGATGGGCCAAACCGGCGCGCGGAGGCTGCTCCGTAGCATGCCCAACCCTGTTGGCTCGAACTCCTCCATGGTCCGTCGTGTGGCAGTGAGCTATCTGCCGGTGATAGAACGCCGACCAGCGGTCCTCGCCGTCGGCGCGAAGCAGGAGCCCGGACATCTGCGTCGTGTGGAAAATCTTGTTGGGGTACCCGGGCACGGATACGTGTCCAGCGGGGCTGATGGACTGCGGGGTGTTCTCCCACAGGGCGCGCATGATGGCCGTGCCTAACGCGCCGCACGAGGCGAAGAAGGCGTGGGAGCACCCATGCCTTCTGTCGACGCCGACGGTCCATGCCACGAACAAGTCAGAGACGACGGTAACGGCGGTGCTTCCCCCGTCGACGTCGTTGATTATGCTGGTGAGGTATCTGTCGAACGCGCGCTGAAGAGACTCAAAAGCTTCGAGCAGGGTGATCATGTCCCTGATAGGGAGCGCGTCGGTGGACTCTGCGTCGGTCGGCAGGCCGTGGTCCGCCGGGTTGAAGGGGAGGCAGTGGAAGGTGAGCCACGGTGGAGCCGTCGTGGAGAGTGCGCGGATGTTTCGTGGGGTGGAGACGAGGGTGACTATGGCGGACGGAGCGGCGCGGTGGAGGAGGTCGGCGAGGGACATGAACGCCGCGAGGTGGCCTTGGCCCGGGAACGGGAAGAGCAACACGTGTTTGGTGCTGGCCATTGCTATGATTCGTTCTGTGTGATACTCCTCTTCAACCCAGCCGACCTGGACATGTATATTCCTCGGATGGCACGCTGGATCGGCATCACGTAGTTAATCATCGGACGACTAATCATGTGTGCACTGGTTGCTCCACAGTCGAGCTTCATGTGGAATTATTTTATTTATTATGAGTATTTCTAGCTCTCATCTAGATGAGACTTAATAAAATCACATCTAATTCATACATCATTTGATTTTGATAAAGATTCGTGCCGGTTTATTTTTTCTATTTTTTTTGTCTGATTATTCAAATGATGTGTAGGAATTAGATGAGACTTTGTTATTTCTCAACTAAATGAGATTTAAAAAATATGTTTATTTATTTGTTTTATTACAAAGGGACTCAACTCAATTATAAAGGCCCATCCGAAGTACATACAAAGTATCAACAGCTAGTCAAAATTACATCCAGGTTGTTGGATCATCGAACGGTCACTGGGCCACTAGAGTGAGCCGTCCATGTGTTATTGTCACTATTCCCATGTTGGAGTAGGTTGAACCTTCCCGATGGTAGTTAGAAAGGTTTTGTGCACATGCCTCTAAGAACTAGCGACTTGGAGCCGTTGTCGTCACGGTTTGAACCTTGAATGTTGTAACTTTGAAATTGAAAACATTCGATGTCACATGCTATGGATTCATACATAGGTGAAAAACACATGGATTTTGCTCGACAATGCTTTTGAATATGCGCATAAACTGACAGATGATTTTTGTAGAATGAAGACACGGAGAAGAAAATGGCCGGTCTCATGTTCCCCACCCTTCTCTGTCGGTGGCGAGCCTGATGGTTACCACCCTCCTGACTTGATGCTTTGGTTAGGGTCAAAGCTTCATGGCGGTGTTACTCATATGACACATGCAAATAAACTTTTTCCACCTGCACCCCTATCTCGACCTCATCAAGGAGTATGGTGGCATATATTCATATAATCTCTCTCAGAATCGGCGAGGCTAGGGCTCCATTGACTGTGGCGCTAAGGCGGTGGTGGTGGCACAACTTTGGGATTTGTTCTCGAGCTTCGATCCTGGCGGCACTCGCTTTAGTGTCGACATCAAGCCCACAAATCTTTTGCACATAGATTTGGGGTTGGTTGACGGGTGTTGTTCCTAGAAGCGGCATCATCGGGCGGGGTTATAGCAGTGGCGAAACCACACTTGGGCTGGGTAGTCAATTGACTACACAACTTTTTGGAAAAACGACATACATCAAATAGAAATCATGCCCAAAAATCTTATGTATGCATACATCTGACTACACAAAATTCAGTTGACCACACATAATTGGATTCTTGACACCGCCACTGGGTTATAGGGCCTCAGGTTGACCCGGTGGTGACTCTTCTCTAAGATGCTGGATCGTGAGGATGGTAGTCTTCATGACTTCCCCTACCGCAAGCAACAATGTCAGACCAGCTCCAACAATGAATGGTGATAGAACCCTAGAATCATCTAGGCTAGAATAGATCGGTAGTGCTACCTTCTCCTTGGCTCGATGAGCCCAATGGAGTGGCCATGGTGGATGGCGACGGTGGTGATGATGAGTGGGCATCGGTGGCGGCAGAGCTTCCCGTCGGCCTAGCTCTAACCCTAGATCGGATTGGGATGTCGGTGGGGTGTGTGGTGCCCGGTCAACCTCGTGATCTGTGCGTCCGCCCCCTCTCTTTATAAAGTTGGCAACAGGGGCCACCAACCAGAAGAGGGTTGGGCGCCCCCGATGAGGGCGCAGGCCAAGGGGCCCGTTGAGCCGTTGGGCTCAAACGGGTGGAGATCAACCTAACATTCTCTTCCTTGATCTCAACTTTACTTTTAACTTTTTACTTTTTACTTTACTCGTTTCATCACAGATCAATACATAGAACATGTTTCATCGTCACAGCTCAATTGTCGATAGAATCAGACAGCTACAACATACCTGTCTGTTTTAAAACAAATTATGTCCCTTTTGGGCCTCTCATGATCTAGCAATCATAGGCTTTCCCATAAACCCATGCCGGCTAAGTGTTCCTTGAACACATTGGGTGGTAAGCCTTTCGTAAGCAGATCCACAAGCATATCCTTTGTCCTTATATGCTCGAGACTTATAGTGTGATCCTGGATTTTGTCTTTCACAACATAATACTTTATCTCTAATGTTTTGGCAGCATTGCTTGACTTGTGGTTGTGAGCATAGAATACTACGGGCTGGTTGTCACGGTACATATTTAGTGGTTTGTTAATACAATCTATCACTTTCAAGTCGGGTATGAATTTCTTTAACCATATCGCCTACCCCATGGCATCATAACATGCTATAAATTCTGCATACATCGTGGATGATGCAACTATTGATTGTTTGGAGCTTCTCTACGAAATAGCACCTCCAGCGAGAGTGAATACGCATCCTGACGTGGATTTTCTATCATCTGTGTCGCCTGCAAAATCTGCATCTGAGTACCCTCTTATCTCTAGGGAATTAGATCTGCTATATGTTAGCATGTGGTCCTTCGTTCCTTGCGCATAACGCAATGCTTTCTTTACCATATTCCAGTGCTCTATGCCTAGATTCTCTTGATATCTATCGAGAACCCAAGTGATAAAAGCTAAGTCAAGGCGAGTGCAAACTTGTGCATACTATAAACTTCCAACAACCGAAGCATATGGTACTGATTTCATTTGATCGATCTCGTACTGGTTCTTAGGACATTGGAATTTCCCGAAACTATCGCCCATGACTATAGGAGCAGGTGTCACTAGTAGAAAACAGACCTTTCGTCCCAAGCATTAGTCCCGGTCTGATTACGAGCCAGTACTAAAGACGGTATTAGTCCCGGTTCATGCCGGCTCCAACGGCTAGGAGCAGGGCAACCTTTAGTACCGACTCGTGAGCAATCTTTAGTACTGGTTCATGTCACGAGCCGGTACTAAACGGGCGTGGCAGGCTTTTGGTCAGACTTGGGCCTCGCGTGCACCTTTAGTACCGGCTGGTGACACCAACCGGTACTAAAGGGCAACCTTTAGTACCGGCTGGTGTCACCAGCCGGTACTAAAGACTTCCTACATATACGGTAATTTTTAGGTTTTATATAATTTTAGTTTCAAAAATACTAGAGGTTTATAAAAGCTTTTAGAGTTTCTTTTTGCTATTAGAGTTTTATAAAAGCTTTTTAGTTGATTCTTTTTGCTATTTAAGAATATAGTAGTTCATAAAATAATATTAAATTGATTATTTTTAGTTCATTCTTTTTGCTGGATGCACTTCATGTACAAAACGGACAGTCTCTTTCGAAGTATCAGGGTTTTGGACGAAAACTCATCTGTTACAAAAGGCATTTCATTTTCTTGAACTTATTTGAACTCCAGGATTTTTGTGTGTTCAAAATGCACCATTCAAAGCCACATCATCAATCTTCAACCCTTTCTGACTTCATTTGTTATTTTCATGCAGTTATTGATTTTTTTGAGCTAAATGACCCTGAAATTGAAAAGCACTACAAATGAACTCTGAAAAGGTTGAAAGTTGGCATGGTATCATCATTTCACCCACATAGCATGTGCTAAAAAGTTCAGAGGGTTACGGAAAAAGCTGGATGCACTTTGTGTACAAAACGGACAGTCTCTTTCGAAGTATTAGGGTTTCGGACGGAAACTCATCGGTTACAAAAGACATTTTATTTTCTTGAATTTATTTGAACTCCAGGTTTTATTTGTGTGTTCAAAATGCACCATTCAAAGCCACATCATCAATTTTCAACCCCTTCTGACTTCATTTGTTATTTTTCATGCAGTTATTGATTTTTTTCAGCTAAATGACCCTGAAATTGAAAAAGCACTACAAATGAACTCTGAAAAGGTTCAAAGTTGGCATGGTATCATCATTTCACCCACATAGTATATGCTAAAAAGTTGAGAGGGTTACGGCAAAAGCTGGATGCACTTCATGTACAAAACGGACAGTCTCTTTCGAAGTATCACGGTTTCGGACATAAACTCATCTGTTACAAAAGGCATTTCATTTTCTTGAACTTATTTGAACTCCAGGATTTTTGTGTGTTCAAAATGCACCATTCAAAGCCACATCATCAATTTTCAACCCTTTCTGACTTCATTTGTTATTTTTCATGCAGTTATTGATTTTTTTTGAGCTAAATGACTCTGAAATTGAAAAGCACTACAAATGAACTCTGAAAAGGTTGAAAGTTGGCATGGTATCATCATTTCACCCACATAGCATGTGATAAAAAGTTGAGAGGGTTATGACAAAAGCTGGATGCACTTCGTGTACAAAACGGACAGTCTCTTTCGAAGTATCAGGGTTTCGGACATAAACTCATCTGTTACAAAAGGCATTTCATTTTCTTGAACTTATTTGAACTCAAAGCTTTTTGTGTGTTCAAAATGCACCATTCAAAGCCACATCATCAATTTTCAACCCTTTCTGACTTCATTTGTTATTTTTCATGCAGTTATTGATTTTTTTGAGCTAAATGACCCTGAAATTGAAAAGCACTACAAATGAACTCTGAAAAGGTTGAAAGTTGGCATGGTATAATCATTTCACCCACATAGCATGTGCTAAAAAGTTGAGAGGGTTACGACAAAAGCTGGACGCACTTTGTGTACAAAACGGACAGTCTCTTATCAGGGTTTCGGACATAAACTCATCTGTTACAAAAGGCATTTCATTTTCTTGAACTTATTTGAACTCCAGGCTTTTTGTGTGTTCAAAATGCACCATTAAAATCCACATAATCAATTTTCAACCCTTTCTGACTTCATTTGTTATTTTTCATGCAGTTATTGATTTTTTTGAGCTAAATGGCCCTAAAATTGAAAAGCACTACAAATGAACTCTGAAAAGGTTGAAAGTTGGCATGGTATCATCATTTCACCCACATAGTATGTGCTAAAAAGTTGAGAGGGTTACGTCAAAAGCTGGATGCACTTCATGTACAAAACAGACAGTCTCTTTCGAAGTATCAAGTTCCGGACATAAACTCATCTGTTGCAAAAGGCATTTCATTTTCTTGAACTTATTTGAAATCCAGGCTTTTGTGTGTTCAAAATGCACCATTGAAAGCCACATCATCAATTTTCAACCCTTTCTGACTTCATTTGTTATTTTTCATGCAGTTATTGATTTTTTTGAGCTAAATGACTCTGAAATTGGAAAGCACTCCAAATGAACTCTGAAAAGGTTTAAAGTTGGCATGGTATCATCATTTCACCCACATAGCATGTGCTAAAAAGTTGAGAGGGTTACGGCAAAAGCTGAAAGCACTTCGTGTACAAAACGGACAGTCTCTTTCGAAGTATCAAGGTTTCGGACATAAACTCATCTGTTACAAAAGACATTTCATTTTCTTGAACTTCAGCTTCCCCCATTGCTGCATCACCGTATTCAGGGGGAGGGTATTTGTCGTCATCCTCTTCTTCTTCGTTGCCTTCCATAATAACCTCTCTTTCTTCGTGCTTGGTCCATAATAAGTTGATATAGTAGAAAGAGGGGTTATAATTGAAGACAATGTAGAAGAAGAGGATGATGACAACTATCCTTTCGCCCATACAACAATGGGGGAAGCTGAAGAAGAGGCATCAATGGGGGAAGCTGAAGAAGAGGCATCAGATGAGCCCGCTGATGATTTGGGTCGGGTCATTGTTGATGCAAAGAGAAACTGCAAAAATGATAAGGAGAGCTTGAAGTTGAAACGCATGTTAGAGGATCACCGGGGTTAGTTTAATATATTAGAAAAACTAGAGAAAATTGGGACTCGATTTCACCGGGGTTTACCCGGTGAAGTTTTCTCAGATTCTCAAAATCCTAAAAGTAAAAAAAGTTATTTCAAAAAGAAGTTTTTTTCCTACAAAATCAAAAAAAATTATTTAAAAAAAATAAATGATGTCATATTTGGGTTCCTCACATTTTTCTGATAATAATGGATATATTATTTGTTGAATTTCGATTTACATATTTAAAGATATTAATTATACCATATGAATTGAATATATGGCAAAAAATGTATAAAATAATAATATTACTTATTTTATTTTCATAGAAATTCATTTTTTTTATTTTAATAATTTTTTGGAATTCAAAAAATTAAATAATGTGACATCAAGACCTAAGGGTTAATAGGATTGATAGCTTACTATTGTCAAGAAAACAACAAGTGCAGACTTGGAAACAAAGGGTGATAGAACTCGAAAGTTAAGCGTGCTCGGGTTAGAGAAGTGAGAGGATGGGTGACCGGCTGGGAAGTTAGATGATTTGGAGTGAGGGTGATTAGAAATTAAATTGTCAAATAATTCAAAAGTAGTGAAGAGGGGTGATTAGAGATTAAATTGTTAGATAATTCACAGATTTGAAAATCAGAAAAAATTAAAAAAAAATCGAAAAACAAAAAATATATCTTAAAAATTAAACACTTACTACCGGTTGGTATCACCAACCGATACTAAAGGTCTTCCACCACCAGCCCACGCAGGCAGCCATGTGGTGGGCCTTTAGTACCGGTCTGTGGGCCAGCCGATACTAAAGGTCAGGACCTTTAGTCCCGACCCCTTAGTACCGGTTGGGGAACCGGTACTAAAGGAACATCCCGACCGGGACTACTGATCGACATTCTACTATTGTGTAGCTTTACTCACATGCATATTAATCTTTTTAAGAACCTATTCTAAATATGCCTTCTAAGATAGTCCTAAAACTCTATTTTTCCTATCTCGGTGAATTTCTATGCCCAAAACATATGATGCTTCACCAAGATCTGTTATATCAAAATTTGAGGACAAGAACTTCTTTGTTTCTTGTAGCAGACTAACATCACTGCTAGCAAGCAACATATCATCCACATACAAGATTAGGAAAATATATTTCCCATTTTTAAACACAAATGCAATTATCCTCAATGTTATCTTTAAATCCAAACATTTTAATTGTCTGATTAAACTTTAGATACCACTGTCTAGAGGCTTGCCTTAATCCATAAATAGATTTCTTCACGCGGCATCCCATATCTTCCTGGCCTTCCATGATAAAACCCTTGGGTTGTTTCATGTAAACATTTTCTATTAAATCCCCGTTCAGAAATGTCGTCTTTACATCCATTTTATGTAACTCTAAATCAAAATGTGCAACTAGTTCCATTATGATTCTGAAGGAATCCTTACATGAGACCGGGGAAATGTCTCATTGTAATATATCTCTTCTCTTGGTGTAAATCATTTTGCCATAAGTCGTGCTTTATACTTTTTTACGTTCCCATTGGGGTCATACTTAGTTTTGTAGACCCATTTATAGCCTATTGTTTTGGCTCCTTTAGGAATTTCCTCTAAGTCACAAACATCTTTGGAACTCATCGATTTCATCCCGTATTCCATTACCTCTAGACATTTTGATGAGTGAGGGATTCTCATGGATTCCTCATATGAAGTGGGGTCACCTTCCATATGAACCATTTCTTTGTTATAAACTTTATAATCAGTAGAAATGGTTGATATTCTTGTTCTATTAGACCTTCTAAGGGCCTTAGTTTCTGGCACATTCTGTGCCTCAACTTCCGGCACATCTTCTAAATTGGCTGCTGCACCTCCCTTTCATGCTCAACAACGGGTTCAGTTGGCTCCTAACAGACTTGTTCCGGGTCTTCTACCATAGTTCTCATGGATGGAGTTACAACAGGTAGTGAGAAAAATGTCTCATGAATCATAGGATTAGGTGCATGCACCCTCTTCTCCGAGCTACCATGCTATCCCTCATCATTTCTTCCTCTAAGAAGACTGCATGTCTTGTTTCTACAAACTTTGTGTATCTTTCTAGACAGTAGAAACGAATACCCTTTGATCTATCAGGATAGCCAATGAAGTGGCAACTTACTGTTTTGGGATCTAACTTTGCAATATCTGGATTAAACATTTTGGCCTCAGCTGGGCTCCCCCATACCGTTAAGTGTTGTAGGAGGGCACTCTTCCTGTCCACAGCTCGTATGGTGTTTTGGGCACTGACTTGCTTGGTACTCTATTGAGAATGTGAATGGCGGTTTTCAGCACCTCCATCCACAATCCCAAGGGCAAGGTGGAGTAACTCGTCATGCTAAGTACCATATCCATCAGTGTACGGTTTCGCCTTTCAGCTACTCCATTTTGCCGAGGCTCGCCCGGCATTCAATACTGGGCCACTATGCCAGTCTCCTGTAAGAACTTTGCAAAAGGTCCAGGGACTTGGCCATATGGAGTGTGCCAACCGTAGTACTCCCCCCCCCACACACACACATAGTCAGAACTGACAATCTTTATTCTTTTATCATGTTGATTTTGAACTTCAGCTTTGAATATTTTAAATTTATCCAACGCTACAAATCTTTCTTTGATTAGATAAATATAACCATAGCGGGAGTAATCATCTGTGAATGTTACGAACGAGTCATAGCCATCCACACTTTTCACAGGAAATGATCCACAAATGTCAGTCTGAATGATTTCTAGTATTTCTGTGCTATGGATTGCACCCTTTTTTATTTGTTTTACATACTTTCCTTTAATACAATCTATGCATTGTTCTAAGTATGAGGACTCTAACGGAGGAGGAATTTCACTTTTAACTAGTCTTTCTATTCTCCCCTTGGAAATCTAGCCCAAGCGACAGTGTCATAATTTCGATGAGTCATGAGTTTTCTTTCTTTTCTTTTGTTCTTTATTCGGCGCGGAAACATGCTCATTCACTTTACACACATAATACACTTTTTTCACGTAGTGATAATAGATAAAGCTCATTGTGCAGGAAAGCAACACCCACATGAGTATTATTAAACCATATGGACTTGCCATGTCCAAAATGTCATTCATAATGATCTTTGTCCAAACATGAAACACTAATCAAGATTTTGTATAATGAAGGAACATATTAAACATCTGTAAGCAGAAGCTTGAATCCATCAACTAACTCCAGGGAGATGTCACCGACAGCTTCAACTTCTCCTTGAACTCCATTTGCAACTTCAATGCATCTTTTGCTTCTTTGCGTAGGCTGCATTGAATGGAATCCTTGTAATGAATTTGCAACATGAACAGATGCACCTGAGTCAACCCACCAAGTAAATTTTGAAAACTGTGTATACAAGGATTCATGTAGACAATGTTGTTACTTCTCTTTGCCATTATTGACTTTAGCCAAATAGGGGAATCTTTCTTGTAGTGCTCAGTCTGCTTACAATGGAGACATGTATCTTTGTCCATTGGAAGAGACTTCTGCTGATGCTGGTAGTGAGATTATTCATGTGTCTTTGGAGGGGAAACTTTACCATTTTGATTGTAGTTCCTTTTCTTATTTCCCTTCACATAGTTCAGAGAACCACCATGTGATGTTCTAAGTCTTTCCTCTTCTTGCACACACATGGCTATAGTCTTTTCGGTGTCCCATTTTTCAGGTGACATTTTGTAGTTGACAACAAAAGTGTCAAACTCTTTTGGTAGTGAAGCCATAACCAGGTGGACAAGGAGTGCAGGTTTGAGCTCCAAATCCGAATCCATGGGTTTAAGCTTAGCTGGCATGTTGCTCATCGTGAGGATGTGCTCTCTTTTGCCATGTCCACCGCATGTCTACTTTTCTGTCACCAGCTGCTTTAGCAACTGGATAGCATATATCTTTGAAGAACCAATGAACTGGCTTTTTATCTTTTCAAGAAACTCCCCTACGGAAGTACACTCTATAATTAAGCCCACAATAGCATTCTCAATTGTGTTCTTTATGAAAGCCATGCACTTTTTATTGATGGTGAGCCACTTTTGGTTTTCGAGGGTAAATGACATCTCCACTAAAGCATGTTCCCTCTTCTTTTTCTTCCAAGCATCATCATCTTCTTTTGCACCTCTGACTGGCTCTGTTGGTTTAACCGGTTGTGGAGTGTCCACCCTCCAGTCCACCTCAGCACAAACAAAAGCCAAGTCAACCTTCTTTCTCCGTTCAGTGTAGTTGTCACCTCCGAGGGTCGGAACATCCTTGATGCAGCTCATCAAGTACTACCCTCCTGAACACCACAATGAGGTGAGATCATAACAACAATTGCATGCATTAATCCAACGTTGGTCAAAATAAAGACAAACAACTATTTGTGCAATTTAAACTATGTCACCGTTGGGCAAAATATAGAAATAAATGCACATATAATATCAATAAATCATGATTATGTTATTAGCAACGTTGGTCATAAAACAACATAATCATAACTATTCCAACAATCACTTAAACATGCTCTTAAAATTTAATTCTCACTAAACTTTTATTTACTTTTAAAAGAGCACTTTTATTTATTTGTAGCGGAAAAACATGAATAAAAAATTCATGAACTTTACTTTTCATAAGATTTTATTTTACTTTTCTATTTTCTAAACCAAAAATTTCCTTGGATAATTTTGTATAGAAAAAGAAAAAATAAAACTATTTGCAATATGCCCAAATATTGGACAAAAATAAATGAAAAAAATGCGGCCAGTGGTTTGCTTTGCCCGGCCCACGGCCTGTGCGCGCCGTGCGCGCCTCTTTCGGTCGAAGTGGGCCCAGATGTCCTCCCGCCGGCCAGCGCGCCTGGCTTGTGGGGAGCTCACGTAGGCCCCAGCCGTCCGATGCGTGTCGGCGCCATCCAACGGTTGTGTGATCAAATCGCCAGGTCAAAACCAGCTCGACGAGGCCGAGGGGGAAACCCTAAGCCATTTCCTCCCCGCGTGCCGCTTGCTTTCTCGTTCGCTCCGCAGCGGCGATTGCAGGCCACCGGCGACGCTCAGTCCGGCCGCCGACGATGCTCAGTCCGGCCACCGACGACGCTCAGTCTAGCCGCCGGCGACGGGGCCGAGAACCACCGCGCCGTGCGAGCCTCTGCTTCCTTCCCCCTTCTTCTTTCCATCCTGTTGGCAGAGAGAGACAAACACGAGTGCGCCACGAAACGCTCCGCTCCCAGATGCGCCGGCGGTGGCCCTCGATGCGGCGGCGCCACCCTATCCCCCTTGCTGGTGTGCGCGAGCTCCTGAAGGAGAGCGTGTCGCGTTCAAGCGGCACAGCGGCGGTGCCCTTTCCCCGTTGGGGTGGTTCTTCTTCCCGACGCCTCGGCTTGCCGATGCGCGTCGTGATCGAGAGGAACGGTGCGGCCGGTGTGGCGGTGCTCTTTGCCTGCGGGACCAAGGCCCTTCTCAGGTGAGCCTCTTTTTTGTTTTTTTTCTCTGCCCTTAAAGGGTTCTTCGGGGGAGGGAGGGGAATTTCTGTCTCTGCTACCGAAAAATCTAACCCCTAGCAGGCTCTGTGATACTATTGATAGAACCCTAGAATCATCTAGGCTAGAGTAGATCGGTAGTGCTACCTTCTCCTTGGCTCGATGAGCCCGATGGAGTGGCCATGGTGGATGGCGACGGTGGTGATGATGAGTGGGCAGCGGTGGCGGCAGATCTTCCCGTCGGCCTAGCGCTAACTATAGATCGGATTGGATGTCGGTGGGGTATGTGGTTAACCTCGTGATTTGTGCATCCGACGCCCCACCTCTCTTTATAGCGCTGGCGACATGGCCCCACCAACCAGAAGAGGGTTGGGCGCCCCTGATCGAGGCGCAGACCAAGGGGCCCGTTGAGCCGTTGGGCTCAAATGGGTGGAGATCTACCTAACATATCATTGTGGGTCACTAGTCCAAAATTCGTGCAGTTATCATGTTGAAGTTGAAAGACCTTTTATAATTATTAGCATAGAAATTTGCGTGACACATTTCACACTTCCCTCGGCAAAGAACTTATCCATTTAACATTTACGTTGGACCAGCGCCATCGTTCTTTAGACATCAACCTTTTTTGGCACATTTAAACATCAACTATTGAGGGTGTTCTTTAAGCAAACTATTGAGAGTATGAGTGGCAGCACATTGTTGTGGCAATAGATCATGTCAAAAAGTATGTAATAAGTTGCTTAAAATGTGGAAAAGATAAAATATCAATAAAAAGACATGGGCACTGTCTAATATGGGCATGTGACTAAAAAAGTTATAGCAAGACAAGCGTGTGCGGAAGATATAAATGCATGACACTGCACTTAAATAAGGCCCTCTTTGATTCACATAATTGTAAGATGTAGCATATGAAAAATACAGGATTAGAATTGCACGTCCATTCAAATTCTACATGATTTGAGTTTGTTTGATTGCAAAACAGGGAAAACCAAAGATTTTTTTTTTCAAAAGGTTGGAGTGGACCTAGATTTCTGATGAAGTGTAGTTCTTCGGAAAAAAAATCTTGTAGGATTCAGTGTACGAAACACAATACCAAGGTAGGAAAAAATTCTAAGGATTCTAATCCTCCAAAACTCTTGTGGCATTCTTTTGAATGAAAGAAGCCCCAATGGTACAATATCGCTACTAAAAAGAAACCATAATTGTGAACGGGGAGAAAACAAGATCTATGTTTACATTATCAATATTTGATCATGATTTCTTTAATAGAAAATTCTTTAACAAGGTTATAAAAAATGCCATGCTCCATCCATCCGGGTTTTGTAAGTTGGGCCTATTTTAAGATTTTCTATTTTATTTAACATAGTACAGACTCGAACGCTTATACATAAGCACATGTACTTATCCTGTGATCTCATGACACCTTTGTAGTCGATGAAAACATCTCCATTCACTGAACATATATCATTGGAAGGCCTGAAATAAACCCACAAAAAATGCGAGCACCGGTACTAATTCTAGGATTTGTACCTGATGAAGTAGAGATACTACTTTCCTCCTAACCATCCGATCACGAATTGGTTCACTTAAGGTTTTTCAATGAACTAACAAAACAATGTGTAATATGCCACAAATATACATTTAGTAGTCAATTTGAAGACCTAAATATCCTGATCAACTCATAAACCCGGATAGAGGCAGCATATACTAAGGTTTTCTTTATTTGATGTCTTGACTACATATCGACGGTGAAGCATAAAAGCTTGGGAGATTGCATAGCATCATAGTTTCTTACATTAGCTAGTTGCACGCAGAATGCACCATGCATTTCGTGCAAGCATAGTAAAAAGGATTGAGAAGTCTGCGTAGCACAAAAGGCTCCTCCTTCAGCCGCCTCTTCCTTCACAAAAAAGCTAGGTTTTCTGCCTTCTGCTGGCGCCGTCGCAAGTCTGTCTCCACTCCGGTGGTCCGAGGGCCATGGTGATGCGGTGGATCTCGGCAAGGGCCGGAAGGAGGGCTCCGTTTTTAATCGTTTCTTTCAATCTTGCTATGGTTTGTGTCCTGTTCAGGAAGACGGGATGATGACGGCTCCCTGAAGATGGAATAAAGGTCTTCCTGTCTAGCCCATGTTTCGGCAGTGCGTGTCTAGCACCGTTGGTGGGCGTGTAAAGGTGTGTCTCCGGCGGATCTATCTTTGGTGGATTTGCTTGGATGTAGTCGTCGTTCGTCTACGTTCGTGTGTCTTCGGCTTGGATCCTTCTGATCTATGTTATTCTTCATCTGCGGCGGTTGTTGTTCTGCTGCGCTGGTCCTACAAGGTCTTAACACGACGACTTCCTGACTGTTTACTAAAACAAGTTGTGCCTGACTCCGGCAATGGAGGGACGATGACAGCGGCGCGCCATGGGCTTGCTTCAGTGCTTGTAGTCGTCGCTAGGTGGTCTACGAATCTAGCTGTAATTTTTTTTATTTCTGGTATTCATTGTATTGCATGATTGAGAATGAATAGGTCGGAAATTTTTCCGAAAAAAAAGTGTGTATAGTACAAGTTTTTTGTTTTAAGAGTTTTTGTTACAGGAATACGTTTAGAAAAGATGAAGGTGCATACATTGTAGTAATAGTAAGATGATGTCAAAAAGAAAAACTCATACTGAAAGGTTCAACGCGCGCGTACCAAATTCGTAGGAGTCCTTTTTCTTTTTTGAGCAGAGTATAATCGGACACATCACCTTGAGGTTGACGAAGTCGCCACAGACATGTTTGTTGTCGACGGGAACGTCTCCTCCTACTGAAAGCACATTGTCGAAAGACCTAAAATAAATCCAGCAAAATGCAAACACCAACATCAAGTCTGGGACTTGAACTTTGGTGGGCAGGGAATACCACAGTCCTCCTACCCATCCAACCATAGGTTGGTTTGCAAATTCGTAGGAGTCTTAACTGCAATGAACCAATCATATGATTTAAGTCCTAGATTTGACACTAGTTTTTATATCTTTTAATTTATTTAAGATACTCAGCAATGTTTCTTCTTAAGAGCAAATACAATAAACTTGTGTAAGTTGTCTAACAAATTTAAAATATTATTTTTGTGCTAACATGGAAGGGGGAGAAGATGAGCCGGCTACAGAATAAAAGCCAGCTGCAGCACATGTTTCTAGACACAATGTGAAAGTGAAAGGTGAGCCATGTATTAATAAAATAGCACACCTTTATATCTAACTACTGTGTTTGCCGGCTATAAACTTGGCTATAGATACCCAAAAACAATGGCTATAAGTGACATAACAACATCATATAACCATCCGCGCTCTAATGTGAGATGACATTTTGGTCAACTACAAGGCACATATGGTCATAAATTTTAAGGTTTGTGGCCTCAGTCTCATGCGTGCATTCATAGACGTTACGTCCTTCGTTTCTAAATATAAAATCTTTTAAAAATTTCAATATAAAGCACATACGAAGCAGCTTTATATGTACTTTGTTTAAATCTCTGAAAGGTTTTATACGTAGAAATGGAGGGAGTAGTAATGTTTATCAAAAACAAAAATGTTGAGATTAATTTGCATGGCTTAAATGTTGCCTACTACGTGAGTTTTTCTCTTTTCTGACTTATGTAGGTGGGATTTCACTAAGATGAATGAGTCCCATATGCGGCTTGTTTACTAATACACCTTTCGTTTGAAAATATTTATTGAAAGAATAAATGTATCTAGATATATTTTAGTTCTAGGTATATCAATTTTTATCCATTTCTACCACAGGTAACTCCAGACGAAGTGAGCATCTGTTACCGTCAAATTCATTTTCCTCCTCTTTGTCTTGTTCTTCCTCCACTCACTATCTACATCTCCGTCATACACAGCTCACCATCTCTGCCAGTTGTGCATCCGTCTCACAATCTCCCCTTTCCCCCGACCTCCCTCAAGTTTCTATAGCTTGCTCTTCAAAGTCAAACGAAGAAGATAAAACATAAGTCGGCAATTCAAATTGTACAATTGTACTCACCTCGTTTCTAAATACAAGACTTTTGGTGATTTTAATGCAGACTACATACAGATGTATATGGATGTATTTTAAAGTGTAAATTTATTTATTTTGTTTCGTATGTACTCAGTATTAAAACTCTAAAAGGTTTTATATTTAGAAACGGAGGGAGCAGTATATACATGATACTCCTCCCCCATGCGTTGTTGATATGCCTGTCAATACGGTTAAACAAGTCACCAGCGATGAACAATTATCTATTATTTGATATGCCAAACATCTGGTTATGAAAATAAACAATGCTATGTAATAAATTGGGCTAACTCCTTCCTTCATCTCTTCTCCAAGGTAAAAGTAGCCAGGCTTTCGGCCTCCCGTCGATAGCGGCACCGATCTGCCTCGTCTCATGTGGCCTTAGGGCCATGGGTGCGAGGTGAATCTCGGCTCTTGCTGACGGGAGGGCTTTGTTTTTATGTATTTTTTAAAATTTTGTTAGGGTTTGTTTCCTGCTTAGGAAGAGGAGACGATGATGTCTTCCTGAAAATGGAATAAGGTTTTCCCTACCTAGTTCCTGTCCCGGTGGTGCGTCTAGCATCATCGGAGGGCGTGTGAAGGTGTGTCTCCGACGAATCTTGCGGGATTTGGTTGGTGGTTGTCTTTGATGGATCTACTTGGTGTCGATGTCAAATCGGCAGATATCGGGCAGGGGGTCCCGAACTGTGGATCTTGGATTGATGGGTTACACGAGACAAGGGAGACGATATTTACCAGGTTCGGGCCCTCTTGATGGAGGTAAAATCCTACGTCCAGCTTTGATTGTATAGAATATGGGGTATCGAGTACATAGTTGATCTACCTCGAGATCGTAAGATGTGGTCTAAACCCAAAGAGTAATTGAGCTTGAATTGCCCTACAAACTAAAACCCTCTGGTTTATATAGTCACCAGGGGTATCTAGGGTTATACAATGTCGGTTACATCAAGAAAGGAATATGCCGAACCCATCATCTTGTACTTGGAGTGCACGTCACGTCATGAGAGATTGCGTATTGGTTATGGTGTCCGGACCTTCATTGACAATCACAAGGCCGCCAACTATCCAGCCCGCAGAGATAGGCCGGCAGCCCGAGGACCACTTAGTCCCGGACTCCCTCGGTAGCCCATGAACTAGCCTCCAATGTCACAGTGTCATCTTAGCATTTGCATGTACAAAGTCTTCGGATTGCGAGGCGAGTTCTGCCTTGAATTCAAATTCTACCGACGATAGTTCGGCCACTGAATATTTCCTAAACTTCGAATATATAACTTAGCCTCGAAGGACAACCGTCCAAGAAAAAACAGTGTTTTTGGCTGATAACTTTCTACCAAAAGGTCACAGCTTGAACATCATTGTTGACCAGTCCCCCAAAAAGGTCGAATCACGGTTCGAGGCAGTTTTCATTTTTAGTCAACATGTCTCATTAATATGGAGATCATGTCCTGATTTTCCGGGGATATGGTTTATGATTTGGGTTATCCCATGAGTGCATAACTGCATGATTTATTGGGGAGTGGCGAGGTCTATGGTCCTTCTTGGGGACTCTTGGTATTTCAGCGGCCTATAAAAGGAACCGGATGCCACACTCTTCCCGATTCCCCATTGTTATCCTCTTCCTGAGCTCAAAGCTTCCTGGACTCAATCCTCTCAAACCTTTCGAACCCTTCCTAAATTCGGTCATGGCCGTAGCGGGCTCCAAGGGAAAGTGGGAGGTATCCTAGGTCACCGAGAAGGACATTAGGGAGTTGAAGCTTGCCGGCTACTTGTCGGCGACCGTCGTCCATCAAGCCTTGGAGAAAAACCAGGCCATACCCATGCTTATAGAAGGCGAGACGGTAGTTTTCATTCCTCACTTTCTCTGGGGCTTAGGCTTCCCCCTCCACCCGTTCCTGAGGGTCATTAGGTTCTATTACAGCCTCGATTTTCATGATCTTCCCCCGAATTCTTTTATGCATATCTCTTCCTTCATTACTTTCTGCGAAGCCTTTATTCAGGTTCAACCCCACTTCGGCCTATGGTTGAAGATATTCAATATCAAGCCCAAACTTGTTAGTGGCGAGCAGGCCGACTGCGGGGGAGTTATGATTATCAAGCTCCCCTTAGTTAAATGGCCGGACTATACTTTTATAGAAATCGTTAAGGTTTGGCAACGGGAGTGGTTCTACATTATCGAACCATGCAAAGAAGGACGGGAGTGGTTTTGATGCACTTTATATGGTTTATTTAGAACTAACCTGGACTGCCACTATTTTCAGCAGAACTACCGTGATGTTGTCTTTTGTGTAGAAATAAAAGTTCTCCAAACGCAATGAAACTTTTTGATTATTTTTTTCTGGAACAAAAGAGGCATTAGAAGCTTCGGGGGAGGGCCAGAAGAGCCACGAGGTGGGCACAACCCACCACCACGCGCCATGCCCCTCTGGCGTGGGCCAGTGGGTTTTTCTCTCCTCGTAGCCAATCTTCGCGTGACACTGCCGCTCAAAAATCCTATATATTCAGAAACCACCAGAAATAACCCTATACTCCTTGTTCCGCTTCTGCAACTCTATGTATCGATGAAAAACCAATCCGAAGGCATTCCAGTACCCTGTCGGAGGGGGTAGATCATCTCCGATGGCCATCTTCATCATCCCGGCAGAGGCCATGATGAGGAGGGAGTAGTCCACCCTCGGGGCTGACAGTTTGTACCAGTAGCTATGTGTTCAATCTCTCTCTCTCTCGTGTTCTTGAGATGGTACGATCTTGATGTATCAGGGGCTTTGTTAATATAGTTGGATCATATGGTGTTTTCCCCTCTCTATCTTGTTGTGATGAATTGAGTTTTCCCTTTGAGATTTTGTTATTTCCGGATTGAATACTATGGATTTAAGAGCACTTGATGTATGTCTTGCATGCGGATACCCTTAGTGACATTGGGGTATTCAAGTGATTCACTTGATATATGTTATGGCGTCAACTTGCGGATTCCGATGACCTTGAGGATCTATGCATAGGGGTTGATTGCACGTTTTCATACCATGTTCTCTGGTAGAAATCTTGGGGCACTGTTCGAGGTTCTTTGTGTTGGATTGAGTATTATGAATCTGAAATTGTTTGATGTGTATCGTATAATTAACTCATGGATACTTGTGCTAACATTGGAGTATCTATGTGACATTAGAGTTGGTTGATGCGTATCATATGGTGTTATTTTAGTATGAACTCTTATATAGATCGATCGGAAAGGATAACTTGGTGTTATTTTAGTACGGACTCTTGGATAGATTGATCGGAAAGGATAACTTTAAGGTGGTTTCGTACCCTAAAAACAATTTCTTCTTATGTTCTCCTCTAGATAAGAACTTTGGAGTGATTCTTCATTGCATGACTAGGGATGGTTATATGATCCAATTATATTAGCATTGTTAAGAGATTGCACTAGAGAAAGTACAAACCCTAGGCCTTATTTCCAAGCATTTATACACCGTTTTGCTCGTTGTTTTACACTTGCTACCTTGCTGTTTATATATTTTTGGATTACAAAAACCTATATCTATCATCCATATTACACTGGTATCACCATGTCTTCGCTGAACTAGTGCACCTATACAATTTTTCATTTATTGGGTGTGTTGGGTACACAAGATATTTCTTGTATTTTATTGCAGGGTTGTTTAAGAGAGACTATCTTCATCCTACACCTCCCACGGATTGATAAACCTTAGGTCATCCACTTGAGGGAAAATTGCTAATGTGCTATAAAACTATGCGCTTGGAGGCCCAACACGAGTCTACGAGAATAAAGTTGCGTAGTAGACATCAAGCACCTTCCAGATTTAGATTTGGCCCTCCTGCTAGACTAGTATCATGGATGAAGATGTTGGAGATATGACCTAGAGGCAATCATGTATGATGTATTTCCTATGTGTTTATGAATAAAGATAGTCCTTGGACATTATCAATGATGTGTATTAACAAGTACGTGACTTGTTTGTGAGACTACTCATTGTATGATGACCCTAAATGGTCCCTAGTCGAAAGGGATGTGTGGACGCGCAGACTATTAGACTAGCATATAGCACGATGGATGGTCCGGTCTCACTGACCATGTAACATTGGATGCTAGCCGGATAATATGGACTCAGGAAGATCTGGTCGGATTCGACGTAGTCGGATCCGAGTTGAGATGAGGTCTGAGTTGGACAGTCCCAACTATGAGATGCAGTGATAGGTCATCTGTGAGTCTCTAGTACAACATACATTCTATGCCGTAAGACCTAAGCTGGCGCATGTACTCGGGATGGTGACTGACCTGCTTTGGGCCGACCAAACGCTACTCCGTGACTTGGTAGTTACAAAGGTAGGTTTCGGGCTTGTCCAGCCCATGCTGGGAGACATGGTCGAGCAAGATGGGATTTTCCCATCCGTTTAGGAGAGATATACTCTGGGCTCCTCGGGTGATCGGACCTGGATAAGCATGGCCATGCGATGATGATTATGATATAATCCAAAGTGTTGGTCAGATTCACCGGAACAAGAAAGAGGTCGTGCTGAAACAAGGATGACCATGTCGCCTTGTGAACGACAACATATATCGTGTGGCAAAGGGAACAGAAGTGTGAAGTACAGGTTCGCCTAACCAGCTTCATCAAAAACTTGGAGTCGGCATGCCTTGCTAGAGGCAGCTACCGACTGGTCGAGCCAGATTGGATCTGACTCGCAACCAAGTGAACGAGAACCTAAGGGGTCACATGCTTAAGGGAAGGAACATGTGGTCTTTAGGATCCATGCGAGGCCCAAGAGTTGAGCCCGCGGCGGATGCCTATATATAGTGGAAGTGAGGCACACCCATCTAGTTGATCGCTTTGGTGCCATCATTAGGGCTTTGCATGAGTTGCAACTAGCCACCTTCACTCACCGTCGTCAACTGTGTGATCGGACCTAGCAATCCGCTGCATGGTGTTCCTCTTGCACGTGCGGATACCATTAGAGGCGGTGCACCTGCTCCGCTCCGGCGAACCTATACGTGGGATCCAGTGATCGGTTGTTCGGGGGAGATCGGACAAGGAGGAGACGGACCACACGAACACGTTGCCCCAACCTCTCCGTAGCATGTCCTTGGCTGTTCTGCGTGTAGGAAATTTTTGATTTGCATGCAATGCACCTATGATAGAACCCAACAGAAGAAGGGGGTCAATTGGGGAGTGTGGCGCATGTGGAGACTTTACAGAGGTGCATCGCCACATTGGTAGAGAAGAAGAATACCAAACTACTGAATGTAGTTCAAGTCATGCTCCATCGCCGCATTCTCCCCTATCAACATCGAGGCGCACCCATGTGGGAACACACTCTGCGGGAGTACTTTTGCATTTCTCACAAGAAACTGTGGAAGGTGTTGTTAAATCCGCGAAAGAGATGGCCAGCAGAAGAGGAGGATCTTGGCATGGAAGCCTCGACCCCTCCTAGACCGGTAACATTATTTTTGTTTGTGTTCGAATTCCCCCCCCCCCCCCCACCCACCCACCCACCCTTTCGAAGGCTCTAATCCCCCTTTCCTCCTTGTCTTGATAGATCTGGCTCGTGATATCCCAACAGATCAACTACCCAGCTCCAGTGCCTAAGGATCCCCGGACGCCCCTACTTACGGTTGTCTTGGCCAAAAATACATATACAGCTCTGAAGAAAAGGGAGGAGAAGAAATAAGAGAAGAAACAGCCTCGAGGGGGCCTCCGATCAAAGGGTCCTCCGTGTTGGGGAACGTTGCATGGGAAACAAAAAAATTCCTACGCACACGCAAGATCTATCCATGGTGATGAGCATCTACGAGAGGGAGAGTTCATCTACATACCCTTGAAGATCGCTAAGCGGGAAGCGTTAAGAAACGCAGTTGATGTAGTCAAACATCTTCGCGATCCAAATCGTCAAGCGTCCCGCGGTCCAATCACGATCCATCCCGATCTAGCACCGAACGGACGACACCTCCGCGTTCAGGACACGTACAGCTCGATGACGATCTCCGCCTTCTTGATCCAGCAAGAGGGAGTGGATAAATAGAAGAGTTCTCTGGCAGCACGATGGTGTTGCAGCGATGGTGGTGGAGCTATTCCAGCAGGGCTTCGCCTAAGCACCGCTAAAATCGATCTAGAGGAGAAACTACGATCTAGAGGAGAGGTAGCACGTGGCTGTTTTTCTATGTCAAAATACCCTCAAACCACTAGTATATATAGGAGGAGGGGAGGGAGGAGGCTTGGCTCCCAAGGGAGCCAGCCCTTGTTTGGTTGAAGTGGGGGAGGAGTCCACCTCCTCCACTCCTAGTAGGATTAGGACTCCTCATTTTCCCACTTGGGCCTCTCTTCCCACCTTGGGTTTCCTTCCCCAGCCGCATGCACTTCCTGTGGGCTCCGGCCAGCCCACTAAGGGCTGGTATACCTTCTCCCACAGCCCATGTAGCCTCTTGGGTCGAAATACCCCTCCCGATGGTCCCCCGGTACCCTCCCGGCACTCTCGGTACACTATCAATGAGCCCAAAACTTTTCTAGCGACCAAAACAGGACTTACTATATATCAATATTTACCTCCGCACCATTCTGTAGCTCCTCATGATGTCCAGGATCTCATTCGGGACTCCGAAAAACCTTTGGTCACCACCATACATAACTCTATACTACTGAAACGTCGTCGAACCTTAAGTGTGTGGACCCTGCGGGTTCGAGAACTATGTATACATGATCGAGACACCTCTACGGTCAATAACCAATAGCGGGACCTGGTTGCCCATAATGGTTCCTACATATTCTACGAAGATCTTTATCAGTCAAACCTCTATGTTAAGGATTTAGACAATCCCATATGTTGTTCCCTTTGTTCTTCGGTATGTTACTTGCCCGAGATTTGATTGTCAGTATCTTCATACCTAGTTCAATCTCGTTATCGGCAAGTCTCTTTACTCGTTCCGTAATACAATATCACGTGTCTAACACTTAGTCACGTTACTTGCAAGGCTTGTTGTGATGTTGTATTACCGAGTGGGACCTGAGATACCTCTCCGTCACACGTAGTAACAAATTCCAGTATTGATCCATGCCAACTCAATGGACACCCTCGGAGATACCTGTAGAGCACCTTTATAGTCACCCAGTTACGTTGCAACATTTGATACACACAAGGTACTCCTCCGGTGTTAGTGAGTTACATGATCTCATGGTCATAGTAACAGATACTTCACATGCAGAAAACTGCAGCAATAAACTGACACGATCAAATGCTATGTTTATAGTTTGGGTCTGGTCCATCACATCATACTCCTAATGATGTGATCCTATTATCAAACGACATCTCATGTCAATGGTTAGGAAACCTTGACCATCTTTGATCAACGAGCTAGTCTACTAGAGGAACACTAGGGACAAAGTGTTGTCTATATATCCACACATGCAATGTGTTTCCAGTCAATACAATTATAGCATGGATAATAAACAATTATCATGAACAAGCAAATATAATAATAACCATTTTATTATTGCCTATAGGGCATATTTCCAACAGTCTCCCACTTGCACTAGAGTGAATAATCAAGCTCACATCACTATGTGATTTGCATTGTACTGAATCGAACACCCATACAGTTCTGGTGTTAATCATGTTTAGCCCTTGGAAGAGGTTTAGTCAATGGGTCTGCAACATTCAGATCCGTGTGCACTTTGGAAATATTTATGTCCTCCTCCTTGATGTACTCGCAGATGGAATTGAAGTGTCGCTTTATGTGTCTGGTCCTCTTGTGAAACCTTGGTTCCTTGGCTAGGGCAATGGCACCAGTGTTATCACAGAACAGATCCAGTGGATTCAGTGCACTGGGCACTATTCCAAGATTTGTCATGAACTCCTTCATCCAGACACCTTCCTTCACTGCATTTGAGGCTGCGATGTAGTCCGCTTCGCATGTAGAATCGGCTACCATGCTCTGCTTGGAACTACACCAGCTTACCGCTCCCCCATTGAGAATAAATACGTATCCGGTTTGCGACTTAGAGTAATCCAGATCAGTGTCAAAGCTTGCATCGACGTAACCCTTTATGACGAGCTCTTTATCACCTCCATAAACGAGAAACATTTCCTTAGTTCTTTTCAGGTACTTAAGGATATTTTTGACTGTCGTCTAGTGCTCCATTCCAGGATCACTTTGAAACCTTCAGGCCATACTTATGGCAAGGCTGACATCGGGTCTTGTGCACACCATTGCATACATAATAGAGCCTATGGCTGAAGCATAGGGGATGACACTCATCTTCTGCCTATCTTCTGTAGTCAATGGGCATTAAGTCTTACTCAACTTCACACCTTGTAACACAGGCAAGAACCCCTTCTTGGACTGATCCATTTTGAACTTCTTCAAAACTTTATCAAGGTATGTGCTTTCTGAAAGTCCTATCAAGCGTCTTGATCTATCTCTATAGATCTTAATGCCTAATATGAAAGCAGCTTCTCCTAGATCCTTCATTGAAAAACTCTTGTTCAAATATTCCCTCACGCTTTCCAGCAATTCTATATTGTTACCAATCAGCAATATGTCATCCACATATAATTTTAGAAACGCTATAGAGCTCGCACTCACTTTCTTCTAAATACAAGCTTCTCCGTAAACTTGTATAAACCCAAACGCTTTGATCACCTCATCAAAGCGTAGATTCCAACTTCGAGATGCTTGCACCAGTCCATAAATGGATCGCTGGAGTTTGCAAACTTTTACAGCATTCTCTGGATCGACAAAACCTTCCGGTTGTATCATATAAAACTCTTCCTTAAGGAAATCGTTAAGGACCGCTGTTTTGACATCCATCTGCCAAATTTCATAGTCGAAATATGCAGCTATTGCTAACATGATTCTGACGGACATAAGCATCGCTACGGGGAAGGTCTCATCGTAGTCAACTCCTTGAACTTGTGAAAAACCCTTTGCCACAAGTCCATCTTTATAGATGGTGATATTACCGTTCGCGTCCATCTTCCTCTTAAATCCATTTGTTCTGAATGGCCTTTCGCCCTTCAGGTAATACTTCCAAAGTCCATACTTTGTTTTCATACATGGATCTCATCTCAGATTTCATGGCCTCTAACCATTTCTCAGAATCTGGGCCCATCATCGCTTCTCCATAGCTCATAGGTTCATCGTTGGCTAACAACATGACCTCCAAGATAGGGTTGTCGTACCACTCAGGAGCAGTACGCGCCCTTTTCAACCTATGAGGTTCAATAGTAACTCAATCCAAAGTTTCATGATCATCATCATTAACTTCCTCTTCAACTGTCGTAGGCTCCACAAAAACATCTTTCTGCGCTGTGCTACTCTCTGGTTGAAGTAAAGGTTCAATAACCTCATCAAATTCTAATTTCCTCCCACTCAATTCTTTCGAGAGAAACTCTTTCTCAAGAATGTTCCATTCTTAGCGACAAACACTTTGCCTTCGGATCAGAGATACAAGGTATACCCAACTGTCTCTTCTGGGTATCCTATGAAGACGCATTTCTCCGCTTTGGGTTCCAGCTTTTCAGGTTGAAGCTTTTTGACTTAAGCATCACATCCCCAAACTTTAATAAACGACAACTTTGGTTTCTTGCCAAACCACAGTTCATATGGCGTCGTCTCAACGAATTTAGATGGTGCCCTAATTAAAGTGAATGCAGTTGTCTCTAATGCATAACCCCAAAACGATAGTGGAAAATCGGCAAGAGACATCATCGAACGCACCATATCTAATAAGGTTCGATTACGACGTTCGGCCACACCATTACGCTATAGTGTTCTAGGCGGTGTCAATTGTGAAACAATTCCACACTATCTTAAGTAATTGCCAAACTCATAACTCAGATATTCACCTCCTTGATCAGATCGCAAGAATTTAATCTTCTTGTTACGATGATTCTCAACTTCACTCTAAAATTGGTTGAACTTTTCAAATGTTTCAGACTTGTGTTTCATTAAGTAAAGATACCCATATGTACTTAAGTTATCATTGAAGGTGAGAAAATAACGATATCCACCACGCGCCTCAATGCTCATCGTGTTGGGGAACGTTGCATGGGAAACAAAAAAATTCCTACGCTTCACCAAGATCAATCTAGGAGATGAGCATCTATGAGAGGAGAGATTGGATCTATGTACCCTTGTAGATTGCTAAGCAGAAGCGTTAAAGAACACGGTTGATGTAGTGGTACGTCTCCACGATCCAAATCGCAAGCCGTCCCATGAACTCTCGATCAAGCGCCGAACGGACGGCACCTCCGCGTTCAGCACAGGTGCAACTCGATAAAGATCTCTGCCTTCTTGATCCAACAAGAGGGAGCACAGAGGTAGATGGGTTCACCGGCAGCACGACGACATGGCGGTGGTGGTGGTGGAGCTGATCCGGTAGAGCTTCGCTAAGCGGTGTCAAACCAATCTACTAGAGGAGAGGTAATCGTGGAGGGAGGAAGGGCTGCGCCATGACTTAGGGGTTGGCTTCCCTCCTCCCTCTCACATATATATAGGGGAAGAGGAGGAGGCTGGCCACTCTAGATTTCCCCTAGGGTTGGTGCGGCAGCCAAGGGAGGTGGGCCTGCGGCCAGGGTGGCTTGGCCAACAAGTTTGGTGGTTAGCCCACCCTTTTGGCCCAGCCCAAGCCTCTAGCCGCATGGGCCTTGAGGTGGGAGGTGCGGCCAGCCCACCAGGGGCTGGCTTGCACCCTCTCACAGCCCATGTGGCCCTTTGGAGTAGATAGGCCCACCCGGTGGACCCCCAAGAACAATTCCGGCACTCTGTCACACCACTTACAGGTCACGGAACTTTTTCGGAACTCAAATACCAACTTCCCATATATGAATCTTTACCTCCGGACCATTCCCGATCTCGTCGTGACGTCCAGTATCTCATCCAGGACTCC